>JASUUH010000184.1:12048000-13360000 GCA_030449925.1 Citropsis articulata | reverse complement strand
ATTTTCAAACCTTTTCAGGTTTCGAAACATAGTCAAAAGCTTGTTCAAGATTCTAAATCCGATTTTGCCAAAGCCATTAAAGAACAGCTTGATAGAATAGAAGCATCTTCTTCTACTTCTGTCACCAAAGTCCAAACTGTCCCTAATACTCCGCAATCTAGTAAGATTGGAGTATTAGAACAAGATCAATCTTCTATAGCCTCTTCTGATTTAGAAGCCTTCACAGAAAAACCAATTCCTAAAGTCAATAAAGTCCATTGGGAATTGACACTCCCAAACATCCATAATCCACCTGATCTAGCAATAGATAACAGACCAAGTGCATTAAACCAATCTCGTTTTAATGCATCCTCTGTTTATGAGTGGAATATAGATGGAATGTCTGAATACAACATTCTAGGATTGTTGCAACAAATGACCATGGCAGCTAATGCCTATAAAACCCAATCGGGAACTTCTGACAAAGCCATTGCAGAAATTCTCATTGCAGGGTTTACTGGTCAATTGAAAGGTTGGTGGGATCATCTTCTCACTAAACAGCAACAATTAGAAATTTTGAACTCTATTCAAATTGATCAAGATGGAATGCCCATTCTTGATGAATATAGTAACCCAATTCAGGATGCAGTTGCTACCCTGATTATTACCGTATCCCTCCATTTCATTGGAGACCCTTCTCACCTCAGAGACAAAAATGCTGAGTTACTACATAACTTGAGATGTAGGAAACTTAGTGAATTTCAAAATTACAAAACCACCTTCTTTACCAGACTTTTCTTAAGAGATGATGCAAACCATACCACATGGAAAGAAAAATTCCTTGCTGGTTTACCTACTCTCTTAGGAGAAAAAGTCAGAAATTCCATTAAAGCTCTTTATGACAATCGCATTCCCTATGATGAACTCACCTATGGTGAATTAGTCTGTTTTGTCAATAAAGAAGGACTAAAGATTTGCCAGGATCTGAAATTACAGAAACGATTAAAATGGGAGCTTAGACAATCTAAGCGAGAATTAGGCAGTTTCTGTAAACAATTCGGACATGATCCCCTAAAAACATCCACTTCCAAAGATTGTAATGGTAAGTGCTCTACAAAGCCTTACAAGAAACATTACAAATCCAAATATCAGAAAAAGCCCAAATCTGATTTTAGAGAACAACGCTTTTATAAGAGACCTTCGAAGCCTTATAAAAAGCCCAAATTCTCTAAAAGAAGAGATTATAAAGACAAACCCAAAACTCCTTTCAATTTCAAAGAAGCCACATGTTTTAAATGTCATCAAAAAGGACACACTGCAAGATTTTGCAGAGTAAACAAAAAACTTCATGAGCTTGGTCTCGATGAAGAAGTACTTTCAAAGATTGCCCCTCTTCTTATTGAGTCTTCGGACTCAGATTCAGATTTCTCCTTATCGGGAGACAGTGATCCTTTACAAGTTGATGAGTTAAATGATTTTGAATCTGATACTCCTGTTTCAAGTAATAGTGATTCAGATTCTGAATCATATTTAAAGAAAATTAATGTTTTGACAAAAGAACAAGAAACCTTTCTTGAACTTGTTAAACATATTTATGATCCAATCCTTCAAAAGGAATACCTTGATAAACTTTTAAAGACCCTGGAATCAAAACCAGAAACTTCTAAAGTCCCAATCATTAAAAAGAATACTTATGACCTCACAGAAATTTTGGATAAAAAGAAAACAAAGAAAACAATTCTTAATATCCAAGATCTTCAAAAAGAGATTAAAGATATTAAATTTGAAATAAAAGACTTAAAAGAAAAACAGAAAAATGACTCAGAAGCTATCCAACTTCTAATACAAAAATCTTTGTTACAAGATAGCTCTGATAAAGAATCAAATTCCGATGGTGATAATGATAATAACCAACAACTTGAAAACATTGAATTAATACCCAATGATTTTCTTTTTGTTTTGAAACAAATCACCACCAGAAAATATTTGATAAAAATAACTTTAAATTTTTCCAAAGAATTCAAAATTAACACCATTACCTTATTTGACACTGGTGCTGATTTAAATTGCATTAAAGAAGATATTGTTCCAAGAAAATTTCATAAAGACACAAAAGAAAGACTATCTGCCGCCAACAATTCAAAAGTTGATGCATCTGTGCACAACAGTGGTTTTGAATTTAAAACCTCTTTCCTCTTAACAAATGACATTCATCATATTATTATTTTAGGAACACCGTTTATAAACCTTATTACTCCTTATGTTGTTAATTATGACAGCATATCTTTTAAAGCAGGCAATAATAAATTGAATTTTCCTTTTATAGAAAAACCAAAAACTAGAAACTTGAACATTGTAAAAGCTTGTTCTATCCATCAGAATAAGATCAATGTTTTAATAAAGACAAAACAAAATGACTTATTTTGTTTAAAGAAAGAATTAAATCTACAAAGAATTGAAAATCAACTACAAAATGATTTTATAAAAAGAAAAATTTCTGATTTTCAAAACCTAATTGAAAAAGAAATATGCGCTAATTTACCATCTGCATTTTGGAATAGGAAGCAATACATGGTAGATTTACCATACGAAAACTCTTTTGATGAAAAGAAAATTCCTACCAAAGCACGTCCTATTCAAATGAATATGGACTTAGAACGGCATTGTAGGAATGAGATTAAAGATTTGGAATCCAAAGGTTTAATTGTCAAATCTAGGTCACCATGGTCTTGTGCCGCTTTCTATGTCAATAAAAATTCTGAAATAGAAAGAGGAACACCTAGATTGGTAATTAATTATAAACCCCTTAATAAAGCTTTAAAATGGATTAGGTATCCAATACCTAATAAAAAAGATTTGCTTCAAAAACTCCACTCTGCATTCATATTTTCAAAATTTGATATGAAATCAGATTTTTGGCAAATTCAAATTCATCCTAAAGACCGTTATAAGACTGCTTTCACTGTTCTATTCGGTCAATACGAATGGACAGTAATGCCTTTTGGTTTAAAGAATGCACCTTCAGAATTTCAAAGAATTATGAATGATATTTATAATCATTTTTCTGAATTTTGTATCGTTTATATTGATGATGTATTGATCTTTTCACAATCAATAGATCAACATTTTAAACATTTAAAGACTTTCTATTTTACGACCAGAAAGGCTGGTTTAGCCATTTCTAGTTCAAAAATTTCATTATTTCAAACCAAAATCAGGTTCCTTGGTCATTACATTTCTAAGGGAACTATCACTCCCATTGAAAGATCCCTTGCCTTCACTGACAAGTTTCCTGATAAAATCCTTGATAAAACCCAATTGCAAAGGTTTTTAGGAAGTCTAAATTATGTTCTTGATTTCTGTCATAATGCCATTAGGATAGCAAAACCATTGCATGATAGACTTAAGAAAAACCCTGTTGCATGGTCAGAAGAACATACAAAGATAGTAAAACACTTAAAGAATATTGTTAAAGATATTCCATGCTTATTTCTTGCAAATCCTGCATTACCTAAAATTGTTGAAACTGATGCATCAGATTTAGGTTATGGTGGGATATTAAAGCAGATTGATAATAATAAAGAACAGGTAGTTCAAAATGTTTCTGCCCATTGGAATGATTGCTAGAAAAATTATTCTACCATTAAAAAAGAAATTTTATCCATTGTTTTATGTATTTCAAAGTTTCAAAGTGATTTACTAAATCAAAAATTTCTACTTAGAATTGATTGCAAAGCTGCAAAACATGTTTTAGAAAAGGATGTTCAGAACATTGCATCAAAACATATTTTTGCACGATGGCAAGCTATTTTGAGTATTTTTGATTTTGAGATAGAATTCATTAAAGGAGATACAAATTCTCTCCCTGACTTTCTAACCAGGGAATTTCTCCAAAACAGATAATGCCGCCAAAAAAGATAGACAAAGGGAAATGGATTCTCAAAGACCCTGTGTCCCAGACACATTCTAAAGCATCCTCCCCTCCTAAAGAAAAACTACTCTCTTTAGCCATGCCCATAAAATCATGGATTGACATGATTGAACATGAAGAAGCGAAAGCTAAAGCCCTGGATTCTCAGGAACAAGTAAATAAATGGATTAAATCCATGTATAAATCCCCTGAGCTTATGCTCGCTTTACAAAATTTTTCTCAAAGCCAATCTTCTCCCAAAGAAGAAAGTTCTAAAGAGATTTCTAAAGCATCTTCACAAAATGTGATTCTTTCTGGTGAAAGTTTATCGTCACAGATTGTTTTATCACAAACAAAACTTCCAAAGAAAACTTCGGAATGGTTTGATAAAACCTATTTCCAAAACATTTTATCTATGGAAGATGGGTTTTACCACATTGATCCTTTTCAAGCAATTTCAAAACTGTTTCCTAAAGGCTGGTTTTTCAAATCATGGGATTTATCAAAACCCCAACCTTATTACCAAAGCATCTTGGAATTAACAGAATCTGTGAAATTCAAGCATTTTTACTTAAGTGAAGCTCATTCTGAGCCTGCCTATTCTACGGTAACTATTCTTAAAGTAATCAGCCCAAAGCAATGGGGAGATCTTCTCCACAAAACAAAGACCTTCCCTCTAAATTTCCAAAGCCGTTTAAACCATAGCCAGTCCTTCTCTTATTGGGACTATCAACAAGCCTGATTTAACACCTTTTTTATTCAAAACCCCAAAAAGTCTCATTCATGGTTATTTTTCTTTAACTAAAAAATAACCGTCCAAAGCCTTCCAAACTGGTTTCAACAGTGGTGGAACTATTTTGGGCCAAGCCCAGACATTCTCACCCCAAATGCTATCCACTGTTTAAACATTTTTAAAGCCCATTATACTCCCACAGAATCCGAGAAACGATTCTCCTATTTTCTCTGTTTCTGTACAAATTTCTTCCTACCTTGGGTTTGGATGTGGAACTTCCGTTACCAAACCTTAGATAGTCAGCTCATCTTACAAAGAACCTTCAAAGTGAAATAGTGGTCAAAGTTTGACGAACAGTCAAAATTAACTGACGCCATAATCCATAATTGGCTATCTTCTAAAGGCCATCTAACCCCCTCTATTAAAGATATTAAAGCCCAGGGAACCTTTTTGTCCCAAAAATCCAAAGCCCAATCTCTTTTGGCCAGTGCCAAAACTGAAGATGAATACTTTAAAGTCATGGAACAGCTCCTCGCCACCAGATCAGAGTCTTCTGTTCTCAGTTCCAGCTCATCATCTTATCAAGGGTCTGCTGAGCCGTTCATCTCTCTGGGAGACGACAACAAAGATGACTGCTTCGGGATCCTCCCATCATTAAAGCATTAAAGTTGTAATTATTATGTTCTTTGTTTGATTGTATAAAAAAAAAAAAAGGTAAATATTCTTTTTCTCGCAATTATTTTCTTTTGTCTTTTGGGTGGTCCTTTGGACACAAGTGAGAGCGCACATGTCTCTTCACCCAAAATATTCGTTTACAGGTGGTCCTCTGGACACAAGTGAGAGCGCACATGTCTCTTCACCTGTATGGGTCCCACTCTAAATTTGTAATCGAGTCTTAGGTGGGCCTCTGTGTCTGTTGAGTGCGGAAACTATTCTTCCACGCGTCTGTCTAAAGCTCTGGGTCCCGGACCCCCGTGATTTCCGTAAAGCAAAAGGCCCCTCTCTCCAACAACTCCAAGGCTTCGAGCCTACAAAAGAAAGGAGCAGGCGTCCCTCAAAGCAGAAGTTTTCCTTGGAAAAATTTTAAGCTTCTCCAAATCTAAAGAATTCTCTCATCTCTCTCTCTCGAGGAAACTAAAATCTAAAGACATCAAGGAATTCTTTCCTGTCTTAAGATTATATTCCTCTTCTTCTTCTTGTACTATCTTTTTTTATAAAGCATTTGGATTCAAGATCTCATGTAAGTTTTAATTGTAATTTGTTATAAAGCATTGTAATAATTTTAAATTTCAATGAATGTTTAATTTTCTGTATTTTATCTTTTAAAGCATCATTTGCGATCGATCGATGCATAAAATAATCGTTCTCGGAAGCGAGACCGGATCTTGTATTCTCTTCTCCCCCCTCAATCAGAATATTAGTTCTGGGATCCAGATCTAATATTATCTCTGAGCCTTTGTGTTGCTTAGGCTTGCTTAATAAAGATTAAAGGTATATCGGCTGGAAACCAGAACGTGCGGGCTACTGGTCCAAAGGCAGATTTATTTCTGCATCGATCTGGTATAACAACGCCACGTACCAATTAAAATTGGTTATTAAAATCAACAATAAAGAATTAATTTGATCACTCACACACTTTCCACGATCCCGGTCCTTATTGGTATCAGAGCCAAGGGGAAGTAGTGTGTTTTACAGTTTAAAGATTTTGTGTGTGTTAAAATGGAGGAGAAGGTTCCTTCTCTTCCTGTCTTTGTTCATGTTGACTACTGGTGTAGATTGGATGAGGAACACTAGTAGTGTAATCAACAGAACGTATAGAGGAACTAGGTATGTCTGAAGTAGAAAACCTAGGTTGGCTTTGAAATGGTAATTTTATAACAGAAGGGACTTTTGAAAACTTTCTTTCCAATACTAGAATATTGGAATTTGGGTCTTTGTCAGAAGATATGGAGAGTCTGGAAGACATAGACCTTTTGAAAGATAGTTTGACTTTACCATCAGAATACTGAGTCACGTTGTGCAACTCTGTATTGGGCTCAAATTGTTTAGGAATCACTGGTTGAGTGGCTCCTTCAAGAATCCATTCCTCAGGAAGATTAATGTCTTTCCATTGGATTGGTCTGGGTATGACAGTGTTTGCTTTGGATAGATCAGTCTGCAAGAGAAGAGTTTCATCTCTTTTTGACTGGAATTTATGTTGCGTATTGAACGTAGAAATCATGGCTTTATAGGATATTTTGAAAATTAATGCAACTGGAACAGATCCTTCTAGCATATGGTAGTTATGTGTTTTGATCTGTAAAATCATACTTTTCAAAATATTTTTGTCTTTAAGTGAGACCGTTATGTTTGGATAACAGTCGAATGATATGGGTCCTTTACAGAGACTAGATTCAATACTACTGAGTAAGGAATCATCAAAGGAGATAAACCTCCCATCCCTGAGGACAGCAAGAATAGAAGTATTTAATCCTTCTTTAGTCAATGGCTTTATACCAACTTGGATCAAGCCGATACGGATATAATTAAAATTATTTTCTTTTAATTTCTTTAAGGATTTTTCAGAAAATAGATGAATTGTCTCGAAAGGTTTTGAAAGAGTGATATCTCTTTCTTCTGTCTTTATAACACAATCAGTCTTTAGGAAATCTGTGATTTTCATTTTATAAATCTTGTCTTTAGAAATCTTTGGTAATTCCCAATTGTCAATTGCTTTATTAAAATCTTCAATAATGAATTCTTCTGAATTCACTACGTTCTTTGAAACACTAGTCTTCTCGGAAGAAGAGCTAGAGAAAGATGATGCTCTACAGAGCAAAGACTCCATGAGATGCAAAATTTTAAAAGACTTCAAAATATTCTAAACAGATAAAGTAAAATGTCTTAGGCTAAGAATTGGTCTTACTGCCCTTAATCAACACGTCGAGACTTACACCCAAATGCTACCTAAGCACCCGAAGGCAACCATTTACCAATTTAGTCAATTTTTAATATTATTCAAATTTTTACACATACAAAATCTTTAAACTGTAAAACACACTACTTCCCCTTGGCTCTGATACCAATAAGGACCGGGATCGTGGAAAGTGTGTGAGTGATCAAATTTGTAATCGAGTCCTAGGTGGGCCTCTGTGTCTGTTGAGTGCGGAAACTATTCTTGCACGCGTCTTGATGAGCGTAATTTATATACATATTTTACCTTTAATTATTTAATTGCTAGTTATTTTTATTTATTATTTTAATTAATTGAATTATTTTGTTGAATAGGAAATTAATTGGAGATTATGGACAAAAAGGACACGAAGAAGTTCAAATTGGAAAGGAATAAAGATTAAATTGGAAGACAAAAATAAAGCTAGATGGAACCGAGCGGAAGAAATCAAAGCAATTAATCCAATTAAGGAATATTGAATAATTAAAAGATTGAATTTTGTCAATTGCCAATTGGAGTGCACGTGCAAAGGGCTTTCAACTTCTAAAGTGGAAAATAATCAATGGCTTATGGTGGGCAGCACGTGGAGGATTAAAGGAAGCTTAATTGGGCCTAAGTGGGCCGGTTGTTTTAACTTATGTGAAGCCGTTTATTTGCAATCAAAGTTTGACAAGGATTTAGCTTAATATAAAGCGAACTTTGGCTTTTAAGAGGCAGGGAGGAAGCGATTCATAAGGAAAAAGCCTTGATTCGGCAGAGGAGAAGCGGCTGCGAGTTCGGCTTCCATGGCTGGTTTATCTCTTTATTATTCCATATTCAAGTATGTCATTAAATTTCTTATCGAGGTTAAGGATGAAACCCTATTTAATGAAATAATTATCTTTTTATTTAATTAATTTCCTATATGTGTGCTTTAATATTTATGGTTCTTGTTTCACATGATTAATTGGATGTTATTAAAATCTTTTCACCAATTCTGTCATGCATTGTTGGTTGTTAAGATTAATATTCAATTAAATCTATGCTTGGATCTATCAATTTTATACATGATTATCTTTGATTCTGTGTCTTTCATTAAATTGTTTACACAGAGTACTTAGGAAAACTTTGACTCTTTGTTATTCAATACGTTCACATGGAATTCTTAGATGTCATAACATTAAGCAGAAAAAGAACCTACGCAAGATTAATTTTAATTGGGCTTAATTGTTATATTCATGAGATGACATAGATTGATTTCGAGTTGTCACTCTAAATTTGGGGATTAATTAATAACTAGATAATTACTAGCTGAATAGTGGTGGATTCTGAAACCTTGGTAATATTTGTCTTATTGAATTCTCATTTGCTTTAATTGTTTTCTTATTTTAATTAGTTTAATTTCTTTTAAAATTCAATTTGCTCAACTAGGTTAGGATTAATATTAATTTTAGATTTAAATTAGACATTTCAATTTATAACAATCCATGTGGGATCGACCTCGTTACCACTATTCTATATCTAGATTCGTGCGCTTGCGAGTATATTAAAATTTTCACAACAAGTTTTTGGCGCCGTTGCCGGGGATTGTGCTAGAAAGTCAGTTTAATCTAGGTTAATTTGATTCTTCCACTAGTTATAATTTAGGTTGTCTTTTATTTTTTTTATTTTTTTTTTATTTTTAAAAAAAAAATTCTGTCTTTAAATTCATTGTTTGGTTGTTTAATTTCTTTTATTTTTAAATTTCGTTTATTCTTGTTATTGTTGGTTTATTTTATTTTATTATATTTTGTTTTATTTTATTTTTTCTTTCTTGTTTAGTTAGTTTATGAGTGTTTGGGAGCGTGATTCAACAAATCGTTTGGTCAAGAGATTCGAAAATTGATAGTCAAGCTAGTTCTTCTCAAGTCATGGATGACCCGAATAGAATATTGCCAATACTTCCACCGGGCAGGAGAAAACCCTTAGAGAATATTTTTCACCACTTGCGAACCAACCATCTTGCATTGTGTTGCCTGACTCTGACAACGCACTTTGAGCTTAAGCCCTCGTCATTCAACTTTTACCATCTTTCCATGGGTTAGAGAGGATCCATATTTACACATTAAGGAATTTCTTGACATATGTTATCTACATTCCGTTTTCAAAATTTTAATGATGAGTCAATTAGGCTTATGTTCCCTTTCTCATTAAAAGACAAAGCGAAAGCTTGGTTGAATTCACTTCCTGCTGGGTCCATTATTACATGGGATGAATTGAGTAATAAGTTTCTCACCAAGTTTTTCCCTATGTCCAAAACAAATGCCCTTAGGAGAGAGATAAGTGATTTTTATCAAAGAGAGGGTGAGCAATTTTATGAGTGTTGAGAAAGATTCAATGACTTACTTCTTAAGTGTCCCCACCATGGTTTTGAGAAATGGAGACTTATCTGATTGCTTTTATAATGGTTTAACCATGTCAAATCGTCATATGGTAGAGTCTATGAATGGTGGGAGATTTTTGAACTTTCATGGAAGAGGGCTGCATAGGATTTCTTTAATTCACTTTACGAGAATTCTCAGCGTTGGGATTTTTCAAATCAAAGAGAAGTCATCGCCATGAGTTTCTAGGAAAGGTCTATATGAAGTTAAGGATGATTTTGATGTGAAAGCCACTCTGGCTACACTTTACAGGAAAGTAGATGCCTTAGCTATGAACGATCAATGACTCATCATCCTAGTGTAGCTAATGAGGTTTGTGCTCTTTGTTCTAACTTGTCTCATCTGACCTTGAGTGTCCATCATTACCGGTATCAAGAAGGCTTATTACGGCGGTACATGCCTGATCATATGAGAAAACCTCCGGAGTCCGTATTCATCACATATAATCCTGGTAATTGGAGGAATCACTAATTTTCTTGGAAACAAAATCAACCTTTGTCAAACCAAGGAGGACAACAATTGACATACTTGATCGGTTTGTCCCTCACAATCCAATGTATCCTCTACTGACAACTATGTCTCGATTTGTTGCACCGACAAAGAAAACCTTCTTTAGAGGATACACTTCAAAGTTTCATTCGATCAACCCAACAAGCCTTTCGGTCAAATACTCGAAACTATTACAAAGCTTGAACATCGATTAGGTCAATTAGCAACTCATGGGCGAGAGAAAGGAAAATTCCCTAGTCAGCGGTTCACAATCTAAAGGGTGCGAAGTTGGATCGAGTTCAAGCCATCGGCATGAAGAAGCAAAGTCTATTATGACTTTGAGAAGAGGAAAATTATTTGATAACAAGGTGGAGGTTCAAACAAGAAAGACATACGAGCCTACTTGCGGATCAGGTTCCATCGTAAGATTCATCACCAAATGATCAAGAAGAAAATGGCCCGCGACATTCCCAAGGCTCCTTTTCCTCGAGGTTAGCAAAGGTAAAGAAAGGGACTTCAACGGTGAGATTATGGAAATCTTGACGGTAAGTATAAACATCCCTTTACTTGATCTATTAAGCAAGTTCGCCGTATGCCAAGTTTTGAAGGATTTATGCACTAAAAGAAATCATGTCACAGGCATTCTTAAGCGAGCAAACTAGCAATTTACTTGATGTAAAAATGCCACCAAAATTTAAAGATCTGGTTCTCCTGCTATCTCATGTGTTATAGGAAACCAATCGTTTGATAAAGCATTATTGGATTTGGGTGCTAGTGTTAATCTCTTGCCTTATTACATTTACATGCGACTTGGACTAGGTGAGTTAAAACCAACTTCTATTATTTTGCAACTTGCGGATAGGTCAATAAAAATACCTCGTGGTATTATAGAGGATGTGTTGATACAAATTGACAAATTTTATTATCTGATTTTATTGTTATTGATACTCGGCGTATACGGGATCTAAGAAATACACCCAGGTTATTCTAGGGCGTCCTTTCTTAGCTTCTACGGTGATGCTCGTATTAGTTGCGAGATGAAACATGCAATTGTCTTTTGGTAACATGACCATGGAATTAAACATTTTAATGTTCCCAGCGAGCACAAGAAGATGATGAAGTCGTTGAAGTAGATATGATAGAAGCATCGATGGATGACTTATTTATTTCTAACCACTATGACAATCCATTAACACCATACAACTAACTTTGATTTATCTGTTGATGTTGTGATGGTATTGAAGAAGTTAATGCTTTACTTAATTCGACTCTTATCATAGACCCGATTAAATGGAAGCGAAGATTGAGCCACTTCCTCACGAAGAAAATTGAACCATTGAAGGCGGGTTACTTTACAAGAAGTGCAACGTATATCAAATTACGACATGAAAAGGTGGTAAAATCTAAAGTGCTTAAATTGTTAGATTTTATACTACTTGAGATAACTCTCGGGTAAGCTTGGAGCAGAAGAGATCAAAGCGATGCGATATTGATGAGTTTCTTTACCATCGTCTTTTATAGATAAAATGCTCGGTCTTATTCAATTATATTTTCTGGTATTTTATGTATAATTGCTTTGATTTTCACCAAATTCTTATTGATCCTGGTTGATTTGTTGTTTACATTAATTACTTAGTTTAGTAGGATTTTTTTTTTCTATTTTGTTTTTATTTATTATTTATATTTCCTCTAATATTTTCTTTTTAGTTGTCATTTTCTTTTGAGCTTCCCGAGCCCATTCAGGTGTGATCTCTCCAACTTTTTCTTTTATTATTTATTTTTAATTTTTTTCATCTTTTTGCATGCATATCTTTTATTTATGAAACATTGAGGACAATGTTTCGAATAAGTTTGGGGGTGGGGAATTATGTATGTGTGCTTTGTTTGTTATTAAAAAAAAAAAAAACCCAAAAAAAAAAAATTTTTAAAAAAAAAATTGTGTTTTTTTTGTTTGTTTTTATGTGAAAAGCCAATGATAAGAACTTGATTGACAATGCATATGGTTCTTGGAAAGGGTTGAATATTGTCTTAGTTTATACTTGATTCTTATGTTAGTTCCTCTTGATTGAGATTCTTTGAGCACTAATATTAGTTCTTTCATGATTCTGACTTGAAATCTAAGATTGATGCAGCCTGAGTTGAGAATTTTAGATAGAGTAAATGACTGTTTGTCTTGATTCTTATCTCCATAAAAAAAAAAAAAGTATACACAGGCGCCAGAGTCAGAAATAGCTACCTATAACCCTTAAGAGTGAAGCTATCCTTGAGTAATTTGGGCCTATGTACCACCAGTATGTAGAGGATAATCTACCATGAGAAGAAGGCTACCTTAAGGGGTAGAGTGAAAGCTCCTGACTTTGGTTAAAAAAAAAAAAAAAAAATCAATCAAGTGCATGTGCTAAAACAAAAATCAAAAGAAAATGCACATAAAAGCCTGTGGAAAAGAAAAAAAAAACATTGGAGATTAAGATGATAAGATTAGTTTGACCTACTCTTTTTTTTGTTTGAGGCGAAAGTTGTTGACGTTGAAGATTTTGGGAATGAATTTGATTGAATTGATTTCACACACACAACAAGAATCAAAATAGAGATGGGATTCACTATTGGATTAAAGTTAGAACTTTGCCAATATTTGAAATTTTCTTTGAGCTATATAATTTATGCAATCTTTGAGGTTATTTTCACGTGTTATTTAAAGATTTTGATTCCTTTTATTTTATTGTTATTCATAAAAAAAAAAAATGATGTTTGTGGGTATCATCACTGAAGCCCTCACGAGACTATAACTCGTCCACTAGGGCCGCCTAGGGGTTTAAAGGCTTGTTGCATATGCTAAATGCAATCGCGATTACCTGCGAAAGTGGTTTAGTTAGGATTTACTTTTTGTTATTTTTATTTTTTATTTTTAGTTTTAGTTTGCTCGAGGACTAGCAAAATCTAAGTTTGGGGGTATTTGATGAGCGTAATTTATATACATATTTTACCTTTAATTATTTAATTGCTAGTTATTTTTATTTATTATTTTAATTAATTGAATTATTTTGTTGAATAGGAAATTAATTGGAGATTATGGACAAAAAGGACACGAAGAAGTTCAAATTGGAAAGGAATAAAGATTAAATTGGAAGACAAAAATAAAGCTAGATGGAACCGAGCGGAAGAAATCAAAGCAATTAATCCAATTAAGGAATATTGAATAATTAAAAGATTGAATTTTGTCAATTGCCAATTGGAGTGCACGTGCAAAGGGCTTTCAACTTCTAAAGTGGAAAATAATCAATGGCTTATGGTGGGCAGCACGTGGAGGATTAAAGGAAGCTTAATTGGGCCTAAGTGGGCCGGTTGTTTTAACTTATGTGAAGCCGTTTATTTGCAATCAAAGTTTGACAAGGATTTAGCTTAATATAAAAGCCGAACTTTGGCTTTTAAGAGGCGGCCAGGGGAGCAATTCATAAGGAAAAAGACGCAATTCGGCAGAGGAGAAGAGCGGCTGGCAGTTTTGGCTTCCATTTATCTCTTTTATTGTTCCATATTCAAGTATGTCTGACTAAATTTCTTATACTGAGGTTAAGGATGAAACCCTATTTAATGAAATAATTATCTTTTTATTTAATTAATTTCCTATATGTGTGCTTTAATATTTATGGTTCTTGTTTCACATGATTAATTGGATGTTATTAAAATCTTTTCACCAATTCTGTCATGCATTGTTGGTTGTTAAGATTAATATTCAATTAAATCTATGCTTGGATCTATCAATTTTATACATGATTATCTTTGATTCTGTGTCTTTCATTAAATTGTTTACACAGAGTACTTAGGAAAACTTTGACTCTTTGTTATTCAATACGTTCACATGGAATTCTTAGATGTCATAACATTAAGCAGAAAAAGAACCTACGCAAGATTAATTTTAATTGGGCTTAATTGTTATATTCATGAGATGACATAGATTGATTTCGAGTTGTCACTCTAAATTTGGGGATTAATTAATAACTAGATAATTACTAGCTGAATAGTGGTGGATTCTGAAACCTTGGTAATATTTGTCTTATTGAATTCTCATTTGCTTTAATTGTTTTCTTATTTTAATTAGTTTAATTTCTTTTAAAATTCAATTTGCTCAACTAGGTTAGGATTAATATTAATTTTAGATTTAAATTAGACATTTCAATTTATAACAATCCCTGTGGGATCGACCTCGTTACCACTATTCTATATCTAGATTCGTGCGCTTGCGAGTATATTAAAATTTTCACAACACGTCTGTCTAAAGCTCTGGGTCCCGGACCCCCGTGATTTCCGTAAAGCAAAGGGCCCCTCTCTCCAACAACTCCAAGGCTTCGAGCCTACAAAAGAAAGGAGCAGGCGTCCCTCAAAGCAGAAGTTTTTCCTTGGAAAAATTTTAAGCTTCTCCAAATCTAAAGAATTCTCTCCTCTCTCTCTCTCTCGGAAACTCAAATCTAAAGACATCAAGGAATTCTTTCATGTCTTAAGATTATAATAATAATAATATTATTATTATTATTATTATTGTTGTTGTTGTTGTTGTTGTTGTTGTTGTTATTATTATTATTATTATTATTATTATTATTATTATTATTATTATTGAAGAAGAAGAAGAAGAAGAAGAAGAGGAAGAAGAAGAAGAATAAGAAGAATAATAACAATAACGCATGTAATTCTATAGTTAGAAATATTTTTCATACACTCCCTAAGATTAAATTCTGTTAAAAGTTTATTAATAAATTATATAATCAATAAATTTATTTGTTAAGCCCGCAAGAGTATGGCGAAGTGCTTTTTAAATAATACAAGAGAATAAAAAATTGAATTGGACTAGTCAATTATGAGTATAATTAAATTACAAAAAGTGCATGATTATTATCATGATTATATGCCAAATAATTAATTCGGTACATAATTTCAAAGTTTCCATACTATCAATTTAAATAACAAACAACAAAAAGAACTTTGGTTATGAAACTAATCAATTAATCAATATTTGTTCTAATCAATATTTGTTCTTATCAAGGACTAGACTTACGAAACCTGAAACCTGAATCGCGACAAAACAGTATGAGAACAAGTTTCGACCTTAAAAGTTAAAACAATAGTTTTTAAACACTTTTTGAGTATATTGAACATGAACTTTAACAAAGCCATATGAAAAACATTCATTAAAAGTTCTAATTACTGTAAAATGGTAAGAGATCAAGTCTCGACCATAAAACAACACTTTTTAAACACTTAGTGAATACATTGAACATGAGTTTTGACAAAACCATATGAAATAGATTTCATTGAAATCTTTAATTATTGTAAAATTATATTTGTGCTTTGGTAAATATATATGACTTTAAATTAATTTCCATTTTAACGTTTAAACTTGTGAAATGTGAAATCAACTAATCCTGAGTTGTTGTATCATTGATTTTATGATGGAATTATTGGATTTATTAGAATATGTATAGAAAACAAAAACGTCGAACAATATTTATAATTTTATTAAACATTAAGGAGCTAAATGTAATTCCCCTCAATATAAATGTGCGCTGGACGTTTTTGTTTTCTTCTTTTTAGTCCCTCAGAAACCAAAACCAAAAAGTCCAAAACCAAAACCCAGATGTCTCATATTCTACTGAAAATGCCAAATTCAAGATTTTATTCCAAACGCCTTCTTCAACCCAATGCTGATTTCTCCACGTCACCGCCAAACCCAGGTCAGATTTTATTTTAACCCAATTAATCGTTTAATTATCCACAATATAATATCTATTTCAAAATTATTTTTATGACATTTTTGTGCAGAGCTTCGTGTTTTTGCGAGGAGAAAGAGGCAGAAAAATGCTCTGCAAATATCAAAAGAAGAGCCCAAAAATGAAGCACCCAATGAACACAAAGTAAATACTAAGTACCCGTTTTATTTTTATCAATTTTTAGTGTGTTCTTGTTTCGTATTATAACTTGTATGATTTAGTGAATGCTTGTTCAAGCTTGAGCATAGTATAGTATAAATTATTAGAGATAGGAAAGAGTCCGCATAACATCAAAACTCCAATGTACCGCTCAAGTATATGGTCAAATTTATTTAATGCACTTGTTTGCTTTCTAATTTACTTAGTAGCATGCGGAATTTGAACACAATTACCATATTGTTAAGTATTGACCCCAAAAGCTTAAGCTGTTAGGCTAGTATGTATCAGTATATTAAGCTCTTGTTGTGTATACTAGTCAAACTTCCTGTCTAGTTTCCATACTAATTATAGAATTTTGCAAGTCATGCATATAAAGTAATTATTCATTGGCTATGTAGGTGGTATTTTACATCTAAAATTAGCAAACCCTTATTTTGAGTCAGTTACTGAATCCTTTTGCTCATTCAATTAGGAACTAGTGTATTATGCTAAAGTGTCTTGGTTTAGATTTTTGTTTTCTTGAGAGTACAAATGATTCAATACAGGTACACCCTCATCATTTTTTGTGATCAAACACTATTGCTAGATTTCTATGGGTGTGCACGAGCTTGGTTTGGCTGTGCCTATATTAGCCTGGCCTTGCTTGGTTACATTTAAACTTTTCTCATATTGTTCATGGTGCGAGACAAACCCAAATGAAAAAACCAAGCCCTACTCATAAGATTTAAGCTTGAGATTTGGCAGGTCATTTGCCGGAAAATTTCTGAACTTTTATTTGATTAATTTAGTTATGCAGCATATAGGAAGATATTCTTGAATTCAACAATCACAAATATTTTCTATATTCTCCAACGGCAGTGGTCACACGGAAGCTGTTAGTATAAACAAACTTTCCTCTGGTGAAGGTATTATAAGCGAACAACTCAAGATAGCACACCAGAAAATGGAACAATGATCCATTCTCTTTCATTTTTCCCAAGCCAACAAATGTATTGGATTTTATCCTTTTCTCCTATTCATGTTTAGTTTGACAGAGATGTGTTTAGTTCTCTTAGAACTTCTTATCATACTGATAGTTCATGTGGGCGGCTCTGGGTGATCATGGTTAGGAATCCTTCCCAATAGTTTGACCTTACTGAAGGTCACATTAGACTAATCAGGCCATGGGCCGAACCCTATCCCAAGTGGTATTGGTGATTAATGTGCAACACTTTATTGATACTTGAAATTTCATTTAATTGAAGAATTTTGTGTGCTAATCATAAATAATAGTTCATGTCACAATCATTTTTTTTCAACTTTTTCATATACAGTCATGTGGCCTACCTGACATTGAAGAGTTTGCATACAAAGAGGCTAATGGATCTGCCCTTTCAAGTAAGATATCTGGTGATAGTACTTTTTTTGCACATTGTATGCATCTTGAGATACTTATACAAATAAGACCAATGCTTGATCATGTTTTATTCTGCATAGATTAAGATCATTCCTATTGTCTTATTTGGTGCTTTTGTAATGTAATAGTAGGGCATTTGCAAGGAAGGAAATATAAACTGGTATTCTGAAAATTGATTTAGAAGACATTGTTCTCTTGGTTCTACGTCTATAAACTCGCTCTCTCTGTCTCTTCATGTTTTATGATTTTAGTTTTTGTTTAAAGCTGGTCACTTCTTTTTGCCAAGTTTACATGAGCTTGCCACCTATTTTCAGGTTTTGTCTTGTTTTAATAAATATATGATGGAAAATAAAGATAGAACTTCCATTATTTCACTGTTATGATCACACGTACACAATCGAAAAATGCTGTATCTAATTATTAGGTGCATGAACATGCTAATAATACTTTGTGGGAATCTTTACCTTTGGCATCCTTTTAACATCGTACAACGAAATTTAATTTCAGACTTTAGCCTCCAGACTCTGGGACGACATTAAGCCTGCTAGGACTTCAATATTACTGTTGGCCCCTAGTCGTTTGCTTAAACTTTTGGGGTAGATGGTGCTTAAAATTGTATCATTAGTTGGTTTACATGACAACTTTATTAATTGAATCTGGTCTGAATTTAATCTTGTTCGTGGAGGGGGCTACTTTAGTGCTTTTTGGTTGAGAGATAAGTTAGCATATGTTTGACTCAGAAATGGGACTAACCCACATGGAGGCATAACCATACATGAATATTTATGCATACCTATACATTTTATTGTGGTTTAGGCTTGAATTTTTTCTCATAGAAGTTATTTTGCAGGAAAAGCAAAATCCAACCAAGATACACCTGTTGTGGGAACTGAAGTTGTCTCTCTAAACAGAATGAGAGGTAAATGAAGATTTGTATACTTGCAAATTTTGTCCTAAAACTGGCATGGAGATAGTTCCAAGTGGTAACATCCAAATTACTAAGTTGGAGTCGTATGTTGGTGCATACTAAATAACTTTGTGGGTAACTTTCAAATTATGATCTCTTCAGTTTACTTGATGACAACATGGTTTTGTTACCAGTTAGCCTTGTGGTATTATTAACTACAATTTGTTTGTCTCTGGTGACAAATCATGCTTAGTCCCTTGTAGGATTAGGGGAGCAACAACAGCAAGTTTTTTCAGTAAAAACTTGTTCTAGTCTTTTAAGAAATAGTGATAGCCTGTCTGGTTTAATATTGTTTTAAAGGGTGTTTACCTTGGAAGTCTAATTAATGCATTTAATATTTCTTAGGTGAACCACCTCTCAATTGGGAAAGAGTTCTTGAGGGAATTCGCAAAATGAGGACTTCGGAGGATGCACCAGTGGACTCTATGGGATGTGAGAAAGCTGGCAGTTCTCTTCCTCCTAGGGTACAATCATCTTACATATGTAATAAATATAAAAAATAAAGAATAAAAGTCCATTGCAATTGGACCACCTACCTAACTAATAAGGCTAAAATGTATCAGAAGAGCACTCAACTAACTGCTTGGGGTGGTCCATATGGAAATCAAGAAAGTCTGAAGATATGTTAATCATACATATTACAGCACTGCCTTTCCTAGTATTTCATGAACCACGTCAAATTGTGATCTTATTCCGCATTCTTGTATAGCTTTTGGTAGATTCTAATTAGTCTTTGCTTTGTTGTTACACATTATATATATGGAAGAGCCTCTGCATAGCTGAATTAACTTTTCTTTTTTATCTTGTCAGGAGAGAAGGTTTGCGGTGCTAATATCTTCACTTCTATCAAGTCAAACAAAGGATAATGTTACTCATGGCAAGACATTTACATTGTTTCCTCTTTTTTGATTGAAAATGATCTTTATGTGGCAAGCATTTCTTGATTTTCCTATATGGAGTTAGTATGCTTGGAGTTGTTTAGGCAGTAATCATGACTGTGAAAGAATGAATGGGAGAAAAGCATAAGGCATTCTAAATCCTGTATTCACATCTCTTTAATGCTTTTAATACTGCCTTTCCTCGTTGAAATCCTTTTGGGAGTGCAGGAGCAATACAGCGTCTCCTTCAAAATGGTCTGCTTACTGCAGAAACCATCGATAAAGCAGATGAAGCAACCATTAAGGATTTGATTTACCCGGTATATTTCTCAGAACCCAACTGAAAAAAGGCTTTAAAAGTTTCCTTGTCTGGCTTGTGTCAAATTCTATGAGAGAGATAAGCATGACTTTGAACGCCAGAGGCTTAATTCTTATGTCTTTTTTTTTTTTCTTTGGCTAATACTTTTTTCCATGCCTTTTTTATGTCAGTTTACAGCATCTGTTCATGAATTTTTACTGTTGCTCCCTTTCAACAGGTTGGATTTTATACAAGAAAGGCTAGTAATATGAAGAAAATTGCTCAAATTTGTCTCACAAAGTATGATGGGGACATACCTAGCTCATTGGATGAGTTGCTCTTGCTTCCAGGGATAGGCCCTAAGATGGCTCATTTGGTAGGGTTGGTTACATTTCACTTGAATCACAATATCAACTTTATATCTTTTCAGCGGGGCAAAAAAAAGGGAAAAAAGGAATAACAACTTACTTATTTTCCTTTCAAAAGTTAGTTTCACAAAAGTTCTTCTGGTTTGTGGTGCTTTAGGTCATGAATGTTGGATGGAACAATGTTCAGGGGATATGTGTAGATACTCATGTGCATCGCATATGCAATCGCCTTGGATGGGTATCTCAGCCAGGCAGAAAACAGGTAACTCCATTTTATACCCCGATGATGGCATCATTCTGTATATTTAAGAAGATACTTCTACTGTTGAAAATTCTGATCCTCGTTTTGAGAAATTTCCACAAAACAAAGTGAAATGTTTTGACTGTAAAATAGAATTTATCAGAGTAAGCGTTTTTGTCTATTTCACCTATCTTGAACAGAATTGATGATGTCCGAGGCTGAGAAAAATTTTCTGGAATTATGTGATCCATATTACTAGTGCTTTTGCAATTTTATAACCCTTATTCCAAAGATTTCAAAGTTCAAATTGTGAAGAAATCCTATACCAGTATATGTATACATGTGCCAGTTACTTTTTGAACTCAAATTCTATCTTCACAATAGAAAGATAATTGTTATTTGCCTTCTGGTGGCTGCAAATAATCGTTTTTTTATTATAACCATCTTGTTCCTATCCTCGTTAATCTTCTTTCCTTTATGTATTCACTTTTACCAAATCATAGCCTTTGCTTGCTTTAAAATTTTCTTGTTTGTTGCTAGAAAACTTCATCTCCGGAGCAAACAAGAGAAGTGCTTTTGCAATTTTATAACCCTTATTCCAAAGATTTCAAAGTTCAAATTGTGAAGAAATCCTATACCAGTATATGTATACATGTAGCCATTGTTACTTTGAACTCAATATGTATCTTCACAATCTTAATTGAAAGATAATTGTTATTTGCCTTCTGGTGGCTGCAAATAATCGCTTTTTTATTATAACCATCTTGTTCCTATCCTCGTTAATCTTCTTTCCTTTATCTCGATTTTACCAAATCATAACAGTTGCTTTCTTTAAAATTTTTCATGCCATCGTAATCTATATTGCAAACAAGAGAATTCCTTCGTATATGTATACATGTGCCAGTTACTTTTTGAACTCAAATTCTATCTTCACAATAGAAAGATAATTGTTATTTGCCTTCTGGTGGCTGCAAATAATCGAACCATCTTGTTCCTATCCTCGTTAATCTTCTTTCCTTTATGTATTCACTTTTACCAAATCATAGCCTTTGCTTGCTTTAAAATTTTCTTGTTTGTTGCTAGAAAACTTCATCTCCGGAGCAAACAAGAGAAGTGCTTTTGCAATTTTATAACCCTTATTCCAAAGATTTCAAAGTTCAAATTGTGAAGAAATCCTATACCAGTATATGTATACATGTGCCAGTTACTTTTTGAACTCAAATTCTATCTTCACAATAGAAAGATAATTGTTATTTGCCTTCTGGTGGCTGCAAATAATCGTTTTTTTATTATAACCATCTTGTTCCTATCCTCGTTAATCTTCTTTCCTTTATGTATTCACTTTTACCAAATCATAGCCTTTGCTTGCTTTAAAATTTTCTTGTTTGTTGCTAGAAAACTTCATCTCCGGAGCAAACAAGAGAAGTGCTGCAACTTTGGCTTCCGAAGGAAGAATGGGTTCCCATTAACCCTCTCTTGGTACGTGTAGCCCATTGTACACTTTGATTATGAATATGTATGTGTTTACATATCTTAATTGATAATAAATTGGGATGGCTTCGCCAAAACTAAAGCTTTCTCAGAGATATTTACGTTATTTGAGATATAGCAGATATAGCTTCCATCTCGATTTTAGAAAATGCATAACAGTTGCTTTCTTCTGATATTATGCTTCATGCCATCTTAGCAATCTATATTGCAAACACGCAAATTCCTTGTTACAGATGGAATTCATTGACTGGAATGTGCATTTTAAATAGGTGGGTTTTGGACAAACAATATGTACCCCCATCAGACCTCGCTGCGGGATGTGCAGTGTGAGCAAGCTCTGCCCTTCCGCATTCAAGGAGAGCTCCAGTCCATCATCTAAGTCGAAGAAGTCCACTCAGAAATAGCTTTGCTGCTCATTTTACTCTCCAAATTAACACAGGAGGGTTATTGAGCAATATACATTTTGATAGATGGCTTCCTTGTGTATTTTGGTCATAGGGAATTGATGTAATATCATTTCAAGGTCAATGGTCTCGTTTTGTAAACTTGTATCAACATTGATGTTAGTAACAGATAGATTTTGCTTGCGGAATGTGATACAAGGATAGCATTGGTCTTCAAAACTATTCTGTTTCTGTCAAATGACCAACTGCTGTAAAGATTACAGAATAATGAATTAGCAAATATGATTGATCGTAAGTCGTAACGTACGACTCAATCGACGCGCGTGCACGCATGGACGGTACTTGGACACGTCGTTAAACTTGGGTTCGGGCAGTGGACTGTTTGGAGAAATGTCTGCATGCATTGCCTGCAAATGAACATGGAAGACAAATGTGTGGTGTTCGATACGTGGTGTCGTGTTGATTCCACGTTCACTCGCAACAGTTATTTCAAAATATAAGATACGGGCCGGTGTTAAAGCACGGATCTTTCCAAAAATAGAAACCCGGATGCACCGTACTCTGCTAAGAATGCCAATTACAAGGTCTATTACTAAAAAAAGCCTTCTTCAACAGGTTCAAGTTCAACCGGACGCTGATTTGTCCACGTCACCGCCAAACCCAGACCCAGGTCAGATATTAACAGTAGAACTAATCTCTCAACTAATTATTCTAATGTAATTTTATTATTCCATTTATTTAAATATTTCTTTATTTAAAAAAATAACTAATTTCATTTTCATTTCGTTTTTCTGTAATGGCATGTCTGCGTAGAGCCTCGTGTTTCTGCGGGTAGAAAGAGGCATAAAAATAATGCTTTGAAGATATCGAAAGAAGAGACAAAAAATGTACTACCATTTGAACATAAAGTAAATACCCTTTTTCTTCTCTTTTTTTTAAAATTTTTATTTTAATGTGATCTTTTTTTTTAATTTTGAGAAGTTTTGTTTCTGGCTGCTAAAATGAGTAAATTTTTTATAATATATTTAACAGTTAATAGTTTTTAGCTGGGGAAAATAACATAAGAAAAGATTGAATTGATAGGAAATACTCCACATAGCATCTAAAACTCCAACGTACCCACTCACGTGTATGGTCAAGTTTATGCAATGGACTTGTTTGTTTGCATAGTAATTTACTTAGTAATAAAGTGTGGAATTTGAACACGATGCCTTTTAATGTGGTCAATCACAATCTAAAACCACGTTGGGTGAATTTGAATCCCAAAAGCGATAGTGTCAACACAAACAATATTTTGCCCTGTTTCTACATTATTGGTGATTGATGTGTAATAATACCCCATTGATGTTTGAAACTTACTCTGACCGTAGAAGTTTGAGTGCTAATCATAAAGAATAGTTGATGGCACAATCATTTTTCTTTTCTCTTTGATGTACAGCCATCTGGACTACCTGACATAGAAGAGTTATCTTACAATAAGGCTAATGGATCTGCCGTTTCAAGTAAGTTATCTGGTGATAGTATCTCTTTGCTCTTTGTATCTGTCTTGAGACATTTTCACAAATAAGATCAATACTTGATGATGTTCTGCATAGACCAAGGCCATTCTCATTGGAGATGGTATTACCATTTTGCATTCCGGTTTTGATAAAATTTCGAGGAAATTACAGCCTGTTAGCTCGTCTTTTGGTGCCAAATTTCTGGTTAGATAATGTTTTGATTGTGTTTATGCCTGAAGTCTAAACAATGCACTTAATGTTTTATAGGTGAACCACCAGCCAATTGGGAAAAAGTTCTTGAGGGAATTCGTAAAATGAAGACTTTAGAACCAGTATACTCTTTGGGTGTTAATGAAGCCGACAGTTCTCTTCCTCCTAAGGTAGAGTCATCATATATGTAAATATCTATAAAATAAAGAATATAGAAATTCATCCGCAATTGGAAAGCCAATGTAGGTAAGCAAAGTAATGCATCAGAAGAGCACTGAACTAACCGCTTGGCTATGAAAATTGAGAAATACACACACAGTGCATATTACAACACTGCCTTTACAAGTATTACATGAATTATAACAAGTTGTTATCACATACTACATTCGTGTATAAATATATATTGGTAGATTCTAAAAAGCCAGTGCCTTGTCTTCGTACATTCTATAAAATGCCGGGCCTCAGCACAGCTGAATTTAATTTTCCTTTTTATCTTACCAGGAGAGAAGGTTTGCAGTGCTGTTATCTGCTCTTCTATCAAGTTTAACCAAGGATAAGGTTGCTGATGGCAAGTGATTCAACCTATGTTTATTCATTTTTCATTGTTCGTGTTTAATGGGAGAATATTGTTGCCAGGCATTCTAAATCATACATTCGCAGTTATCTTTCATGCTTTTAATACTGATTTTCCTCATTGAATTCCTTTTGGGAGTGCAGGAGCATTACAGCGTCTCCTTCAAAATGGTCTGCATACTGCAGAAGCCATTGATAAAGCAGATGAGGCAACCATTAAGGACTTGATTTACCCAGTATATTTCTCAGAATCCAATTGAAAAAAGGCTGTCAAATTTTCCTCATCTGAACTGTTATAAACTTTGAGAGCAAAGCCTTAGTCTGCCTGAGACTTAATATTTATACAATTTTAATATACTAAAGTTTTGTCCACTAATTTTTTGTTTTCCCTAACATGTTTTTTGTCTTTTGTTTAATGTTATAGTTTACATTATCAGGTTACGAACTCTACTGTTGCTCATTTCAACAGGTTGCATTTTATACAAGAAAGGCTAGTAATATGAAGAAAATTGCCAAAATTTGTCTCACGAAGTATGATGGGGATATACCTAGCTCATTGGACGAGTTGCTTGCGCTTCCAGGGATAGGTCCTAAGATGGCTAATATGGTAGGATTAGTTACTATTAGCTTGAAACTTAAATGTCCTTTCAAACGTTAGTTTCACAAAAGTTCTTTGGTTTTGTGATTCTTTAGGTCATGACTCTTGGATGGTTCAATGTTCAAGGAATATGCGTAGATACTCATGTGCACCGCATATGCAATCGCCTTGGATGGGTAACTCAGCCAGGCACAAAACAGGTAACTCTATCTCATACCCCAATGATTGCATCATTCTGCATATTTTAGTTTAGAGATTTCATCTGTCTTGAGCACAACTGATTTTCAAGGCTGGGACACATGTGTAATAAACTTAGGTAATAAACTTATAAATGCATCAGTTTTCTTCGTGAGTTTTTTATGTCAGAATTAAGCAAGTTGCATTGCTCACTTTCAAATTTTCTTGTTTGTCTGTAGAAAACTTCATCTCCAGAGCAAACAAGAGAGGCGCTGCAACGTTGGCTTCCAAAGGAAGAATGGGTTCGCATTAACCCTCTTTTGGTATGTGTAGCTCATCCATTTACCAAATGCACCATTGTATGATTGAAATTTATATATATATATATATATAGAATTTGTGATATACACATTTAGTCTTTTGACACTACGAATGTTTAACATGTTAAAATATTCTAGTTCGTAGTATCTTATTAAATTCGGAATGTTTTACCCCCCAAAAACTAAAGCTTTCTGGGATATCTTTGCTTCAAGTTTGTGATTAAGCTTTGAGTCATCTTAATCCACTGGATTCCGATTAAGCTTAAAACTAAAGCTTTCTGGGATATCTTTGCAAGTTCATGGTTTAGCCTTAGGCTATTTTTACACACCCCCCCCCCCCCTCCTCCCCCCCAAAACAAAAACAAAAACTAAAGCTTTGAATATTCCAGTTCAGCAATAAGTCGCTTGCTTTTTATAATAAGCAATCGTATCTGTATTACAAACCGGCAAATTCCTTTGTACAGCTGAAATTCATTGATGGAATTTGCACTTTAAATAGGTGGGATTTGGCCAAACAATATGTACTCCTCTTAGACCTCGCTGTGGAATGTGCACTGTGAGTGAGTTCTGCCCATCTGCATTCAAGGAGAGCTCAACTTCATCGTCTAAGTCGAAGAAGTCTGGTAAGAGGTAGATACTTGGTTTGAACTTGGCTATTCTAGGAAGAACATTTTACCCTCTAATCCCTTTGGGTGCGTTTGGTGCTGTAATACATTATGTTATATCCTATGGTATCAGGATATATTTTATTGCATTGGATTATGTTGCATTAGTTTGTATTATGTTTACTTGTCTTCAAAACTTTTAATGTTTCTGTCAAATGATCAACGGCTCTAAACATTACTAACCATTCAGCAAAATTGCTTTCTTCAAATTGTCAAGAGTTGGTTTTTGTTACAAGAAAAAAATTAACCCCAAAGGTCCCCTTCCATATTCAATCCCATGCAATATCTAGTGTACTAAACAGTGCATGTTAATCAACTTCCTAAAATAAACAATTGGAATATAGTATGGATGAGAAGGTAATCAACATCCTGCATTAGGCAATAAGAGTATCAATAGAGCAACTATGGCAGCAGAGTGATTCAACACAATATCAAGACCTTCATATCACTTATCACATTACCTAATCAATTAATCATCAATTAACCATTTAACAATCCTGAATGAATACTATATCACTGTATCCAAGATTTAAGATAAAAGCTAAATAATGACATAGTATCCAAGATGTAGGACAAACTTTAGATACAACATGAATGAAAAAGAAAAAGAAAAAAAGACCGTCAAAAGCATATATCACATCATTTGAGAAGTGTAGCATGAATCATCAACACATAGTACACAAATTGTGTATATTTAGTATCTTAAGCTTTTCACACAGTCAAGAAACAATTAGAATGGAGTTCATTAAGGAAATTAGAGAGGTAAATTTAGCATCTATTGATAGTAGCAGCAATTATCCATCAATAGGTGAAAAGCAGAGTGCTCCCGGAAAACATTACATCATACACATCAGATTCATATAATTCTAGTTTCCATGCAAAAATGTTTTCTTGTACAACAGAAATATTACGTAAACTGCAGTCCTTACCAGAATCATAGGATCCATCAATTCCTCCGGTAGATTCCACTCTATGATACAGCCGAGGGGAACATGTTATTGGTACAACATCTGGAGCTCTACGACAAATGGCGCTGCTCACTCAAAGAAATCACTCAACTAGCTATTGGATGCTCCCTTTGATTAAAATAAATTAGTCAAGTTCAAACAAACAGTCTTCTGCATGTGAAAACGATGTAGGTTTGGCTATGCATCCATCAGCATGACCTAAACTGGACAACATCCTATCTCTTATTGACTCGAGACAGTCAGAGGAAGCTTGCTCTTGCGCCATAACCAATAGTTACATCTTAGTGGATCAACACACTCTAAAACTCGACAAATAGCCTTCCCCAAGTCAGAATCCAGTGGTCCTGAGTCTGGAGTATTCAAAACATTTATTGCTTCTCTAAACTCTTCACTTGGCCGAAAGCCATGGCAAATAAGATCTAAAAGTGTGCTCAGAGCAAAAACATAGTTGCTTTTGGTACTCAAAACTTTCAAACACACTGAGGAGATCCTAGGATCATTAATCCAAGACTCGGTGTCATCTTTGTAAAGGCCTCGAAGGTATCTCCAAGGACTCTCATTCTCAGGGTTGCCCAAAATTGCTTCAATGGCAAAATTAACTTCAGAATCTCTCATTGCTATTAGGCCTCCAAGTAAGGGAGATCTAGTTACTACAAAGTACCTCTGTTACAAACACAAAGACGAAGATAATTAAATTTTGATGATCATGGGGAATTTGCAAGCAAATCAATGAAGCAAGTAACTAAAATTGAGTTTACAAAGACCAAGGTAGATATATATTATCAGACTTTGTAGAAGTAATCTTAGTACTTGCCAGATGCCTTAGCACGGGCAATCCATTAGGTTCTTCGATTTGTTCAGATAAAAAAGGAGAGACACAATTTTTGATGAATGAGTTGGTTGTAATTGATTCAATTCAGTGAATTTTTGAATGAGAAAAGTTGTGGCTGACAAGATGACATCACAAGAAGAGAAAAAAATTACTTGGAAACTTTTCTTATGAAAAAAAACATTGCCTCAACAAAATATGAACCCAAGAAATCAGAGTAGGTAACAATTAAATCTTTCTCTTTTTCTTAATTTTCCTTACACTTCCTTTTGCTAACTTCAAGATCCGCTGGTCCTAAGCAACATAAGAATTAATTTTAACTGATGACATACCCATTCAAAAATACAGTAGCAAGTATTTTTTTTTAATCCGAAAAAAAGGCCAAACTTTTCCAGCAGATTCGAGATATATAGAGAACAGGTGCAAGTTAATTAGAGTGCCCATCTCACGTCCAGTTTCTGATACAGAAGGTAAAATGGGAACTCCAGTTTTTTGCATACCACATACATGAATTACAAGTCTGCCACTTGAAGGTAAGTTTAGGGGTGCCATTGGCACTGGCAAAAGAGCTGCCAGGGAGCCAGAAGCTCTTTCTAGACCAATTTTCAACTATTTAGATCATATTAAAAAGTGTAGATAGAAATAGAGAACATCCATCAGGTAGTTAACCAAGAAACAGCGCCAAGTGATTTTGCACAAAGTGCTTTTTATTCTCAAATGAATCCTCAGAAACAAATCCATACTGTGTTTAGATCCAAAGAGCAGATTTCTCTAAGAAATTAATACCTGATTCCATGCAGAATTATTAAATATATCTTCTCTAAGGAGCATCTGACAATAGTCAAGCTCATCTTCCCACCCTCCTAATGCCTGAAGTACCCACTGCAAAAAGAAAAAAACTACTCTTTAACTCAATACTTTTTGTCAGACATAAGAAGTGCTAAGTCAATGATGTTCAAACTACACAATCAACTAAAGAGAGACTGGCCATTAGATTCGAATGCTCAAAAGAGAAAAAATAGAGGGTGCAGCGTCATATACATGGTGTTTTTAAAATAAGTGAAAGGAGAACACAAACCTGCCTATGGGACCAGGCATGATAATTTTTAGCATCAAGAGAAAGCACCTTCTTGGTGAACTGAAGTTCCTTGTTCACAGCACCACTTCCCAATTTCTCAGCAACCCACCTTCTATGATGCCTGAAAAACCCCTCACCATTATAATGGATATAAAAAGATACCAGATGAAAATAAGATAAACAAAACTCATGAAACTTCTAAAGCTAGAAAAATTTGAGCAGATAAAATTATTTTCCTCAGCCCATAAATGATATGCCATATAACAGGACATATTACGATAACTTTGTTTCACCATCTTCTGCTCCAGTGGAAAATCCTTCTCAACAACAATAACTTTGTTTCCTATATGTTCTCTTGATCAACGAGTGCGACTAAGATATATTACAATTTGCTTGAAGCTCTCAAGGGTGCCATGAGCAGAGCAATGCTGCTACATCAGTGGATTAACTATAGTGCTACCCTAAGCCAGCCTACCACAAGTAACAATGTTATGCTCATAACTCCAACTGAAAACTGATGAAACATGCATAAATTAGTTTCTTATTATCATCCATTGCAAGCATTGAGAACAATAGTAGCCTGCCCTACTAACCTAGCAAGCCCTTGTTTGATGCATTTAGGACTTCTAAATCAAGTTCAACACAAAAGTTTCAACCTATGACGGGCATACCAGCAGCAAAGGTGAGATGCGGACACAAAAGAACCTGCATTCTTTAGAAGAAAAAGCATGTGCAAGAAGCAAGATTAAGTCATTCAAGCGTCTCACTCGACCCCACCCTTATAAAAAGGCAGGATCCACCACACAGCAGTCCCACACGTTTGAGTCAAAGATCATAATCAATCTGAGACTTAACATGGAGATTCATCAAAACTGGTTGTATGCAATTAGCGTTTTCCAAAGTTGGTAGTTTGCATCTCCAGAAATCAAGGCTGATCTGAAATTGGGTCTATAAAATGCTCTTTTGACCTCTAAGACCTACTAGTTCAGTACCAAAAAAAAAAAGGAAGAAGCAACTTTCTCCTTAACCCCATCCATCTAAGGCACTCCTCACCTTGTAATTAAGGATGGATTAAAAATAATTGAGTCAAAACTAAATCCAGATACAATGATTACAATCATTAAACTTGCAAGAATATTGATTAAAGGAAAAGCCTTCAAAAGGAGCTGTAATAATCTAATATCAAAGGAAAAAACTTCAAGACTCCATCTAGAACAGATAAAGCCTGTTAACAAGAGCACAGAGATACACAGAAAAAAGGTTACGAAACACATTTCCACTGCTTAACGGCATATCCTGCCCACCTAAACCCACATCACTTCACCCAAATTGGGTAGTTTCACAGAATTTCATAATCAAAACCAGGATAGTAATTCCATGTAAAGATGGATGCAGAACCAAACTAGCAGTTCAGAAGCACATATGTAGAGATATAAAGAAGCCAGGCGAACACATACACGTTTTATCGAAAAAAAAATGCAAGTACGTTCAGGTAACTAAAGTTAATTTTTCGATTCATTCTCAAACAATTTATTTCATTTTTATTTAATACATATCAATCTAACTTGAATTTAGTAAGAACAACTACAAACGAAAGAGCTGGAAAGGAATTGCACAGTGCCTCACCATAACTGATAATTTTTGGAGTTACTCTTGGCAATGCGGCCAACAAAAGCCAGTTCATCTTGCAGATCAGCATGAAGCGTCTCAATTATTTGGCGCCTAAAATGCCATACCTTCAAAACAGAGCGAGAAAATTGAAAAAAAAATCTAATTTTGTTCTTTATGGAATAAAAATCAAAACTTTAACGCACAAAACACTCCAACTTGAAAAATATATATATATTTCCCAGAATTATTGAAATTTATGAAATCCGAGATGAAGGTTTACAGTGTAGTTGCCGGGGTTAAGGCAGATGGCTTCTTTGGTGAGTTGAAAGGAGCGAGGCGATCGCTCGTCAGAGTAATAGACGGCGCGGAAGTAGCCCATGGTTTCGCTGAATTCTGGTTTATATGCGATCGGGACCACTGGATTCGGGCCATCGTCTTGTGGTATTGGAGTGACGTTAGACCACTCGGGTCTTTGACTCAGCGGCAATCTCACCGCCTCCTGCTGCTGCTCGTCCCCTTCGTCTGATTCCATTTTTGTTCTTCTCGCTAGTACCGAACCCTCTCTCTTTCTCCTTCTTTGATCACGATGTTATTTTGTTTCTTTTTTTTAAATTAAAATTTAAAGAATATTATCGTTAGTATTCTTTTGTACCAGATCAGCTATAATTACAAAAATAGCCCTATGGTTTACGCAAAGAATATAACACTTCCAGAGTACAATATTCTTAAAATTAAATTCTGCATAAAGGGCTTGAAATTGCCAAAATTTTCAAAAGCTCCAGATAGCTGAAAGGGTTGTTTGGGTACCGGGAAAAAGAAAAAGGAAAGGCGGAAAGAACATTGAGAAATGACAGTAGCGGCAGGGATCGGGTACGCGTTGATAGCGCTGGGGCCATCTCTTTCTCTATTCGTCGCCGTCATCTCCAAAAAGCCCTTCTTGATCCTCACTGTCCTTTCTAGGTATTGTCTATCCTCTTTTTCATTTTCTCTCACTGCCATTTTCCCGAGCAAAGCAAAGAAAGTTTTCAACTTTGAATATCTAAACCTCTCATTGTTGTTAGTGACTTAGATAATTTACTTGATTAATGAGTAATCTAACAGTGTTGTGTAAATAAGTGAATATTAGTATTTGTTTATGGTCAATTTGTTCCTGTTATTTGTTTATTTTAGGATTTATATGTTAATTATTCTCAATCAACTGACATACAAATTGCACAGCTGGACTCAGAAACTAAAATTTGGGTGTAATTTGATTAATGTATGAGTTCTGTGATGGATTTCTGAATGTGTGAATGCAGTACATTGTTATGGCTTATAAGTCTGATTGTGCTGTCGGGTATATGGAGGGCTTTTCTTCCTCTAAAATCAACCACCTGGTGGCCATTTGCACTACTTATAATTTCATCTGTCGGGTTCCAAGAAGGGCTTCGTGTTCTTTTCTGGAAAGTTTACAAGTAAGCTGTTATCTATGCATCTTAAAATTCAGTTTGCAATTTCATATGTTACTTACTGTTAGTTTTTAAAAACTATCAAAAGTCTTCTAGTTGAGATTTGTTATAGACTTTAGTCACTTGTCGTCTTTTCTTATTTGTATTATTTGCTTCATACCTTTGTATTTCATACAAAATTTTGAATAGGGAACTCAATTCAACCTACTTATAGCATCAATATCATTCTAAATCATCAAATTATGGTACTGCTCAGATCTCAATGGTGCCATTCGGTGGAGCTTCATTTTCTTTGGCTTTCTCTCTCTTTTTATTATTAGTATTATTATTATTATTATTTCTTTTTTTGTGGTTCTGCTACGAGCAAACTGATATGTCCTTTCAGAATCATTCTCCATGTTTTACAGTGTTGTCCTTGCAATATCTTCTGCTCTTTTCCCATGCCTGAGTAGTTCAATTCTTTTCCTCATAATGTTCTCTTGCAAGCTATTGATTAACAACTTTGTTGATGGGCTGTCGAAGGATCCAATGTCATATTCCTCAACTCTTTGGGTGCATTGTATATTAACTGTTTCGAATTTTGTTCAAACTCTCTCCCCATCTTCATCCTCCCATATCCTTTTATTTTATTTAGGTAGTACCTTGTTTTCAAAATCCAGACAACAATGGGGAACTGCATAGCATCTCACGGGTATTTAGTTTTGTTAACATCTCTTTCTTTCATACTTAATGTAGGAGGTTGGAAGACACGTTGGATGCTTTTGCTGACAGAGTTGGAAAACCACGCTTATTTCTGACTGATAAGATGCAAATTGCTCTTGGTGAGCTTTGAAGAGGCTGTTGAATCCCTTTTGCCACCAAGATTGCCATGTTTCCTATATCTTCTGTCTGATTTAACCATAAAATAATTTTTCACTGCATTGTCAGATGAAATTCAAGTCTTATTTATCTCCTTCTTTAACCTAGCAGTTGTATTGGCTGCATTTATATTCTTCTTTATCGTTGAAAAAGCTACTAAGATGTGGCAAACATTAGGTATTGTTGAGCTATGTTTGTTGTGCAAAGTCAGAATTGTTAAATCTCATACATTCTTGAGAGTAAGAATTAACATTGTTAGTGACCCCAATTACTCATTATTTGATATATGAGTTTCAATGTAAAAGAAATATGATGTCCTATTGAAACAAAACTGCATTTAGTTGGTTTCACTTAAAAGAAAATTAGGTTGACCTTAGTGAGTGATATATTCAAATGCATCAATTTGTTGAGTATGATTTTTAGTTAGGCTTCTGTCTGGTCATGCTGTCTTCCAATCCTCAGGTCATGTTGAATATTCACAATTGCACCGTGTCACATATGATCCTCCATTAGTCGGGTTAAATCAAAGTTTGGAACCTTGCTCTTTTTCTTTGACATGTTATATATATGTGAAGCATGTCATATTATAACTATCATTCCACTGCCACCACCCACAGCTATGTCGGTTCTAGAGAGGACAAGTTGAATATCATATTCACTGATTTATTCCACATTTTCCTGATAATCTCATTTTTGTGCTGATGTCAATTTGAAAAATTTTGCAGCTGGTGGATTAGGCCATGGTGTGGCCCATGCTGTGTTTTTTTGTCTTAGCCTGTTAACTCCAGCATTTGGTCCAGCTACATTTTATGTTGACAGATGCCCCCAGATGCCCTTTTTTCTTATTTCTGGTGAGTCATGCAATTCTTGTTAGTTGCTTATACACAAATACAGTGTCTCTGACTGTATTGTTTGTCGACGAATGTCGACTTATGTAATGTAGCATAGTTTTCTGTTGTTATTATTCACTTGGAATTGATTTTAGCTGAAAATTATTTCAATTTTTTTTCCATTGTTCCTAACTATTTTTGGCCTTACTGTTGCAGCAATCATTGCTCTTGCATTTGTTACAATTCACACTTTCTCAATGGTCATTGCATTTAATGGGTATGCAGAAGGGAATACAACAGACCAGTATTTTGTTCCTGTTGTTCATCTTGTGGCCGGAATGGTGGTAAAGTCTGCATTTGCTTGATGTTTTTGCCTTCTATCTCAAAAGTTTTCATTATTAAGAATTTCATTTCTCATTGTCTCTCAAAAAGTGCCAATTGAGTCCTGAAACTGCCTTAGTTGTGTTTGTTTGGTTGAATGTGCTATGTCATACATGCTCATTTTGAACGATCATGTTTTCTGTTTTCTGCATATTTTAGAGGGAAATTATTGGCAGTTGTGTGATTTTGATTGCTTTGTGATGTTAGTAGGAAGGAATCATGAAATCTATCTTTTAATCGCTGGAGTTGATAAAGTACACGCTATTCACTGTACTATAAATTGCTTTATTAATCCGTGGAAAAGCACCGCATTCTTTGGACGTTTGACTTAGTTCTTTGTTGTTTTGTTTGCTTCAAAAATGCCCAATAAAATGTGACTAATTTGTGATTTTTAATGAATTGAATTTTTTTTTTCCGCTAGCAATGAATGCTTGAATGGTCTTTGCCGACTTTCTTGTCTCTTTTTTAATCTTTTGTTCTTTTACCTTTTGTTATTTTCCTTAGACATTGGTAAATTTTGCATCCGGCGGTTGTGTCGTTGGGATTCCTCTGCTCTATATTCTGGCAAGCTTGATCTTGTTACACTGTGGGAACATGGTGTGGAGAAGATTAACAGCAAGCTGAAGCAGGCAGGGTAATTCTTAGTGATCCATAGCAATTGTAAAGTCACTCTCAAAATTTATCGCTCAGCTGAACATCTACCTTCTACACAAGTGTATCTTGGAATGTTCTCACAACCATTTATTTTTGTGCACTGACATCCATACTAATTCAATTAAAACGGCTGTTTAAATTTTCTCTTGATTCTCCCACTTCAGCCAAATATTTGGGAATATGTATTTTCTAGGAGTATAGGGGGCATAGCCTTTTGGTGTTAAGTGTAAAGGAACATAGCTTTTTGTTGAATTTAAGGGTTGTACACCAACAATGGTAAGTCTGCAATTTCGAGGATGTGTGTTTTACATCATTTCCACAACACCAAGAGTTAACTCCGTGGGAAGCTGGTGATTCTGGCAAATTTTTGCAATATAACCTGACTGTTGGGACTTTTAGCGCCTAAGGTTGTAACTCTTTAGCAAGGAAGGGATCAGATAGTTCATCTGAGTTGTGGTGATGGTAATGGTCATGGCAATCTGGCCTTTTGGTGAACGGTGCTAGTGTTATGCCCAGCTAGACGTTAACAGCAAAGTACCAGCTGGGACTACCCCAGAAATAGAGAGGTACCAGTGGAATTTAAAACAACCTGCAAAATTCACTAAACCACATAGCCGGAAAGGTTAGCTTGAACGTATGCCCTTAAGACAGCAAAAGAATGGGGGCGATAGTAAAACTGGAAGGTTTCATAACTTGCTTTCGTGATTAGAGCTGAAATGTTCAGAACTATGAACTAACATTCTCTATACGAAGTACATGGTTCCTCCATATGACTGGACTCAAATCATACAACACCACGTGGACTGCACAGTTTCATCTCAAAGCAAAGAACTAAAAATGCATTTCCAACTCACAACACCAAAAACGGGAGAAATTAAGAACCATCATTTTCAACTTTGGAATTTAAGTATCATCAATTTACACTTTAGATAGCAATAACTGTAAATTAAAAAAAAAAATTAGATAAAGAAAAAAAGAATAAGCCATCGCCGAAGTATTAGAAGCATATTTACCTATTACACAGCTTTCTGATTCCGCTTTCATTATTACTAGCAAAAAATTTAACCAAAAAAACAAAAAAAGGACTTGTGATCTGCATTTATACATATTCGAGTATTATCAATAAATGAGTTTGGCCGGGTAGTTTGACCACCGGTGAATTTCTGTTCACTTCAGAAAGAACTTCCAAATATCTCTATCAGTCATCTCCTTAATTAAATGGGCTCCAAAAATGCCTTCCTCATCAACCAGACTCCTCAGGTGCCGTGCTGCGTTATTGAAACCGACATAATTCTTCTTTGTTGCTAAGTATACTACTCCATATGGAGGCCTCAAACACTGGTCATCCAGGAAAAAAGTTCGAATGAGATAAAACAGGAAATCGACTCTTCACTTCAATGAGGAAAATATGTTTTCATGTAAACAGTATTCCACTTGTGTTAAATATCACTGCAAGCAATGTTTTTGAACAAGGACAAGAGGAAGGGGAAAGCAGCATGAACACTGCACTAACACCACATTGTAAAAGGATAAGGACGAAAGCAAGAAACTAACCTTTTTAATTAGTGAATATAATTTCTTCAGTGAGGTCACTGAATATGGGATCTCTGTCAACAAAATAACATCATAACCACCTTCACCCTGATCTGCCTCGCTAGCCCTCTCCCATGCCCGGCTTCCAGAAAGCTTCCTCGAACGTCTTGAGGACGAGTCCTGTCCGATGATGCTTCCATCTTGGCTACTACACCCATCCATGAAATCCTCCTCAGAGAAGCTCAGGCTCATCCCTGTTGTGACTTCAGAAACATCGTTCCTCACAACAGATAAAACTGTGGGTAGTTCTTCACAATCACCAGCGTAGAAGTGCACTGATGGTGCCAGAGTTTGCCTTGATGGCGTGAGGGAACTCTCTGGCTGTCGGCTCTGCCTCTCCCGAGCTTGCTCAAGATTGGCAAGGACATTTGGTATAGTTGCACATCTTATTGTTTCTGCACTGAGATCTTGAAAGTGTACTGTACCAGCACCCTGTAAAAATATAAATCAGAAAGAGCACATACATATTTTTCCCATAAAACCAAATCTATTTCTTTAAACTATTTAGCTTTTTACGCATTTGGTGTAAAATGCATAGTCTCCTTAAAAAAGGGAACATCTAAAAGTTCCAATTTTCTTTTTGATACATAATGATCAACATTATTTAGCTCCAAGTATTGTTAGATTAGAACAGTATCTTTCAGATTTAGTAACATGACAAATCTTCAAAGAACATATTTTAAAACTATTTGATTCATCCCTCTTTGCAGGGATTAAAATTAGCTGTAAATGATAGATTAAGAAGCTAACAAATTTTTGAACCCATGGAACTTTAATTTCATTCACATACAATATTAAGAAAAATTCTGCTCAAAGCACCTTAGTTACATTTGGTGTCTTCAAACATACAAAAGGACCAGGATATATTGGGCCACGTGTTAGAATATTCCATAAAAAACATTATTATGCACATAAAACTTCAGGCCACTCAAATATACTTAAAGGAAATAAATAACCATAATAGTTAACACCAGTCATTCAGTTGGTAACTCTTTGCAAAGTTTTGTTTAAATTCAAGATGCTCCAATTTAAAAAAATGCTATGAATAATAAGAAAGGACAAATTTATGGGAAGCAAGCACAGATTCTTGTTTGTCATGTGACACATATTTTTATTAAGTTACAACGTAAGCATAAAATTAAAATATAAAAAATAATGTGGACATACCTTCAGGCAAGCAAAAATCCCAGGAAGTCCATAGCCACAACTCAACTGTAGGAATTACCAATGAATAACCATCAAGTTGCGGTTCATATACAAAAAGCATAACTTAGAATCACCATCAGCAAACAAGAGACAAATTTCTAACAGCAGCCGCAGATAAATTAATTCTTTAGATGTGATTTCCTTGGATAACAATATATTTCATCCAAGATAGAACAAGAAAATATTAAACAATTTTTTTATTCCATAGACAAGAACCAATGGGTTGGAAGAAGATTGTCTATGATAAAAACATGCATGGCTCGTTGACATCATACATACTGAACACTGGTAATATATTAGCAAAAGATTAGAATGGTAGTTTATCAGATCCTTAACCATGCTTAGTAAAGGCAACGGGATGGGATGGATCGATAACGATGGAAATTAAGCTTGAATGGTGAGTAAAAATAACTTTTCACTGGATTACCTCGAGTACCCTTTTGCCTCTAAAGCTCAGTTGTCCATCACGAATCTCATGCTTAAGAACGTTAACCAGATCAATAGAGCTTTCCCAACATTTCAGAAACCCTGTAAAACAGGATAAATTCATCACTTTAGTTTCAAACTTCCTATCCTTGTAGGACAAGGATTGTGCTCCTATAAGAACATCACTGGAATGTTCATCAGCAGAAATTTCTAAACCCAAAATTATTAAAAAAAAGAACAATTTCAATTTCAGTATCCATACTGAAAAGTGATGTACCTACCATCAGGTTTTGGGGATATCATTTCGGAACCCGTAAACCCAATAATATCAGCGACACTAACTTTTCCCTGCAGGAGATTGAAAAAGAAATTACCAACCTATCAAAGCAGGCACCAATAATAACATCCACTAAGCCTGTACAAAAAATATTTCATGGCAATAGCTCATGAAAGCAGGGAGGCATTGTCCAGGTTATGACATACTACTCTTCAGAAACATGCAAATCATAGCCTTTATTTTGAAAAAAAAACTGAACCATTACGAAGAACTATAAGAGTTCTGAATCATTGCTTTGCAACACAAGAGTAACTTTGATAGCCCTCTATAAAAGCCATCAATATTGTTATTCTCTGTTTGCTTTCACCGAAGCACAGGATCTTATTTGAGCCACCAACAACAATTAGCCATCCTTCCCTTCATGGACAGGAAAAGAATGGCATCTATATAAACTGCAAGTTTCTAAATAACATAGACACAAAAAAAAAAGGTTTCTTACAATCTCACATACCTTGAACATACTAATCACTTGCAAGTCTACATTATCTCCAGCATATTTATATAGGTGAGCAACCTGTATAGTACACAAGGAGAATAACTTAATCTTGATACCAACTTACAACACCACCTCTCCCAGTAAAAATTGTAGATGGATAACTAGGCGATATAAACATAAATAATTATTCATTTTTGAGCAATACAACCATACTAAACCTCAAAGACCTAAGTTAAAGGAGAGAAAACGAACCTTTGAAGGAAGAATTTCAACAGCTGGACAAGGGAGATGCGCATCCTTTTCTGAAACAGTTGAAGACATGTTATGACTTCCCCGGTCTTGAGGTGCCAAGCCTGGCAAGCATTGTGCGAGCAATGATGGTGCACGCATTTTTCCTTGATCTTTTCAAAATACACTCAAGATATAACAACCTGTTGGGGAAGAGGGGGAACTGTTTACAATTAACAACTAGATCATTTGCTAAAGAAATTAAAGTAGTAATAACAAGCAATGCAGATTGAAGTAATTAAGAATTAATTTCCACTTTCCAGCTCAAAATCTATGACCAGAAACTCCAAGCATCATCAATAACTAGTCCAACCAAAGACAAAATTCCAATAAAAAAATACATAGGAAGTCAAAACCAACTGAAGAATCAGGTTAAGTGGAAGAAAAAAAATGAAACTTTTAAGCATTGATAACAAAAAATAATAATAATTTAACATCTAGAAAGACAAACATCACAAGATCAACACACATCTCCAATTGAATCTCCTAAAAAAAACCAAATGAATTAATTAATAATGAAAAAATTTAACAAAAGTAAATAAGCTATTTTAAGCGTGATTATACCAACAGATCATATAAAACATTTACAAGGTTTTTTTTTTAAAACAGGTAATAATGTGTGTAATTAAGTAAATGAGAATCAACCCACATGATCAAATCGCATAGAAGAACAAATCCCAGAATTAAAGTTCCAAAAGTTATGCAATCTGCATCAACAATGAAGGATTTTACCTCTGAAGAATCTTCACTTACAGAAACTCTCATAGATGGTAAAGGCTCTTAATTTCTTTTATTTTTATAACCAAAAAGGAAAAGAGATGAATAAAAAGTAAACAAAGTCTGCAATTTCAGAGAAAAGAAATTCAAAAGTCAAAAAAGAAGAACAAAGCCCAAGAGAGAATCGCAGAAGCTTCCATTCAGACTTCAGAGACCTTCGCTTCCTGGACCTCTTGATTTCCCAAACTACCCCAACCTTTTTTTGTTAATAACAAAATGGACGGGCTGTCATTTCTGTAAATTTGGGAACAGGGGTCTTTTCCGTACACGTGGTAGAACCTAAGTGGAGTTTTTTTTTTGTTAAGCCATCCGAATCTATTAAATTCCTACTAAATTCATTAAAATTTTAAATTTATTTTTATATTCTCCAAACTAAATACTCAATTTCACTCTCTTTTAAATTTATTTTTTTTATCTCTCTTAACATATCATGATCTATATTTAATGTTTTCTATATATAAAAATTTTTTTTCTTGATATTCATTAACTTTTTTATTTGGTAAAAATTAATTTCTTGATATTTATTAATTTTTATAGCTGATAAAAATTTATTGATATCCATTTTTTATTAGTGGATTTTATGCCTCTTTGTTGGTGATAGTAATTATTTACAACTAAAAATATATATCTGAATAAATTAATAAAATTTTATGAAATTGATAAGAGAAATAGAAGAAATAATTAATTAAGCAATCTTTTCAAAAATTATTTAAATAATAAAAGTCTTAACTAAAGAACCGTGTAGAAAGGAAATTAGTGAGTTTAATTAGCCAATTATTTTTTTAAGTTTTTTTTTTCTTTTAACCATTTCATATAAAACCCCTTTTTACAACAAATGGACACTATTTTATTTTTAGAAATCGTGATGGAGTTTTAAAATTTCTCTAAAAATTATGTTTCTCCACCCAAAGAAATCAATATAACTATTTAAAAAAAAAAAAAAACTCTCACACTTTTATCCTTTGAAACAAATGGTAGATATGCTCTAACCTCATTATTGAAGCGGACAGTTTGAATCTATACGTGCGTTGCCTTGAAATGGTGATAAAATTACAAACTTTCTAGAAAGAGATTAGTAACATCATTTTCTTTCTAGGAACATATCATTTTACATACTTGGCCACATTTTGAGTGGCAGTTGTACAATTATTCTTTATAAATAACTTGTGATGTAAAATTTGTAATCTCGAATACTTAATTTACAACATTTTAGATTTTAAGCTCTAAAAATTTATAACATTTTAGGTTTTAAGTTCTAAAGAATACTTACATGAGGTTAGATAGTTGCATGCTACGTAATTGCATCATCTAATAAATACTTATTGTTATGCCTTTAAAAGATAATATGATTTAGTCCTACACTTTTATGATAAAATCTATAATATATTTGCTATCTTTATCAAAATTATAATTTTAACTTATATTACATCAGAATTTTATAATGTTATTTCAACAAACAATAATAATTATAACTACACTATTATTTCAAAAGACAATTACAACTACACTCAATCATTCTTATTAGAGGGACGGAGTCCTTATGGACTCGAATTGTTTGGCCAAGTGACATCAAAATTATAATTTAAAAATCATGTTTATAATATATTATCAAATAGTTATAACTTTTTTTTTATAATAATTGTAGATTAAAAGATACAATACCTCAATGTAAATAGGCTTTTACCGTAACTAAAAATCATAAATTTATTTTTAGATTACTTCAAAACATATAATACCCATAAAATTAAAAAATATTCTTCTTCTTCTTTTCTTTTTTTAATTTGAAATGCGGGCCTGAAAAATTAGGAAATTCTTTAATTGGAAAGAGACACAAGAGGGGAGTTTGTTGGGATTTGATGACTCCGGTAAGTCGGTCCACGTGTGGGAAGAGAGCGAAGAGAGCGAAGAGAGGCGGGTTGGTCGGCTGTCTTCTTCACTGTTTAGGTAAAACCGAGTCTTTGTCACACCAGTCTATTTGCGTTACACGTGTTTTTGAAAAATTGCGATGATGATAATGAGAAAAAATTATCATTTGGGTGATGACATTAGTGACGTTATGGTGAACGCTACCATTATGTAGAGCTGTATTATCTCGTACCTAAAACCCCATTCACAAATGGTTAGTGTGTTTAAGAATTATTGCAGCACAATTCTTCCCAAATGAATTTTGTGTCAAAACTTTACAATCTGGCAAATTTTTAGTGTAAAAGCCAATAAAATTTATAAATCTAGCATTAAGCTTTTGTGAGAAGGTCTTTGGTTCGGGTTAGCAATTGGAACATTGAATTGGTCAATTTTGATTTTGCCCTAATTATGAATCACGATGAATAATTGTCCTCAATCTTGTTCCATATAATTGAACAGGGATTTGAATTTGTCTATGACCTCTCCCTCGAACCAAATTAAAGAAGGGAGAGGGTCAGTTAGAAAAAGAATATTAATTGATCAATGATTCAACTAATTACTATGTCCGTATTGTAAATAAGTGGTTACAAATAATCCAACGAAAATAATAAGGAACTAGACCTAAGACAACTCCGCATAAAAAACCTTCAATCATTTGATTTTTTTTTTTTTTGAAAAGTTAAAAATAAAGGTAATACTAATATCTAAACCCAAATATTAATCCGCCTTGCCTAGAAATCTCAATAACTAATAAAATCTGTCCCGATTCTTAACTGATTAAAATCTCAAATTCTAATTAGGATCCCTAACGTCCGAGATTGACAAAACTTCATCAAACTAACTTGTCATACGATTTTGGAAATTCATATTTGAGCTTCACTTTAGAACATTCGGAATCCAATCAAAATTTTAAAATATTCTGAAACCCTTCTCAAATAGTGGATCAAGACAAAGTTAGGCCTTCAATCTTGATCTGAATAGTAATTCATAACAAAAAGTTTATATTTAATCTCATACTGTTCGAGATGGGATCTTAAATCCGGATCGAGATGTGTACAATTCTATCAACCCTATCTTTAGCACTCATGGGGCATTAGTTCTTTATCCATTCAGTATTTATCATGTGAATAGATATATTATTCTTTATCCATTCAGTATTTACCATGTGAATAGATATATTATTATGATTAATTAAAGTATACACGCGATAAAAAAAATGAATAGAAAATGAGCAATGCTCCAAAAGCATCAAGACTTTTCTCTCTTTTGCACAAATAATAATAAGGGAAATTATCGGTATATCTTGGCAAGTTACACCAGATCAAACATACTACAACACTTTTCACTCAGATCACTCAGTTGACAAAACACTTCTGCCGTCCACCATTCCGTTAACTACCGTTTGCAAGTGCTGACATCATAAGGGTAATTTAGTCTTTTTAAACTTTGATTAAATAAACGACATGTCATTCCATTTACCTAGTAAACAATGACATGTCATATATATATTGATAAAAATGACATGTCATCCCATTTATCTAATAATTGTTAATAATTACTTAAAAAAATACTTTACAACCGAATCTACTCCTCTAAAATTTAACCTAATTTTTGAAGATCTACTCCTCCAAGCTCCAACTGAAATTTTTTATGATATAATATGTATAATTGTAAATAATATCTTGTTAACAAAATTTTTATGGTATAATATGGATATTTTTATAGATAATTATTAATAATATGTACCATTAATAATTTATATTTTTTAATAAAAAATATATTGTTAATAAAAAAATTAAAAAAATTGTGTATTGAAAATTTATGTTAATTTTTAAGGTACATTTATCTTTTTACTTCATTTTGAGTTTTAAGGGTAAAATAGTTAATTTACCATAATTCTGTTAACTTTCTAACGGCAATTAACGGAATAGTGGATGACAGAAGTGTTTTGTCAACTTAGGGTATCTGGTAATCTGTTGAAAAGTGTTGTAATCGTTTGATCAATGACAGGGTATATGATTGATAATTTCCCTAATAATAATAATAATAATAATAATAATAATAATAATGACAAGAGGTTGCAGAAACCAAGGTTTAATTCATCATTCCGTTCTTAATTTAAACGGTTGATTCATTCGGTTCTGACTTAATTAGATGGACCAAGCCAATCAAAAGATAAAAAATTATGAGAAAAATGGACCATTCTCCAAGCTGCCTCCACATGTTTAAGAATTGACACCGTAGGGGTTCATGGCTCATGGCTCATGGCTCATGTTCAAAAACTTTTGCTTTTTAACAAGTATGTTTTTCATTTGGATACAATTATTTTTTCAACAAAATGAAAGATTTGGTTCAAAATTAAAAAGGAAAATACAGAAAAAAAATCATTCTCTATAACACCAAATTGTATCGTTGATCAAATTTGTTACCCTAACTACTTATATTGTTTTCATTGCTTCACATTATGATCATGATTTGTTCACTTGATCAACTAAATCCAAAGAGATACAACTTATAATTCTGCTGTTATTTCAAGCTAAATTAGCATGTAATCAAAATGTCTACGACTCTATATACAAATCCATCCCAAAAAAGGACCATGTGAAATCTGATGTAGCCATTAAACTAAATCAAAAACAAAACTTGCAAATTAATATTTGATCGAAAATTCTGAAGACTTGTCCAGGAAGAAAACATCTTCATTGAGATCAAAATCAATCCCTTCATGTCCGTCAAACTCACCAAGCCCCAAAACAGTCTCGATTGGAAGTTCTTCGTTCAACGCAACATCATCCACACACAAGGACTTTGATATGGCAGCTTTCCCTTTTGTTGGTTTTATCGTATGATCATTTCCAGTTTCTAGTGGCAGCACTGCTTGTATTTCCACAAAAACTTTGTTCAAATTCCTTAACCTCGAAGGCACGGCGTTGGTTTTCTTGACACCCTTATTATTGCTCATGATGCCCCTTTGTTCTAACTCCAATATATTTGCTGCCGTTGATGGTCCTGAGCTAAGAAATACAGGCTTATTTCTGCTACAACCGGCTTTTGGATTCGTCTTCCGGACAGGGAATTGTTGTCCTGAAGATTCAACTTTTGCCATGTCTCTCCGCGGAGACATGGAAAAGCATTTCCACGCTTCTTCCAAACTCCAATCTTGCTCGCGAGCAAATGGCCAGAATAGAGGCTCCTCCGCAGCAGCCGTGGCAATGAAATCTTCCAAATCCTCAGCTTCTGAGGCAGCAGCCAGAGTCGTAGTCACTGAACTAGCACTAGAATTTGATGACTTGGTTTCAAAATCTTCCCAATCATTAATCACTAAAGAAGAGACAGGGGAATCACTTTCATAACCAGTTGGTGGCCATGAAACTAACCAATCATCATTACCGAAAAATGATGAAGGAGGCAACATACAATCCGAAGACAACCACATACATTCATCACTATCATCCAAGCATCTCTCCATAACAACAAGATCAACATCATCGGTAGCAGCAAGTGTACTTTTCCTGGTTTTGCAAACAGGCCACATATTTTTGAAATCTAATCCAACAGGTTCATTTCTAGAGCGGTTTCTTTCAGTGAATCCCATTAATTTATGTATCACTGTTACATTGGATTAACGATCATTAGTGAAATGTAGACAATAAGTATCAGCATTACATTCTAAGACCAGCACCAAGTTTGAACACATCCAAATAGATTAAACAAAAAATCGTGTCATAGTCTACATATTAACGAACAAAAGAGAGAATTTGAACCTAAACGTCAAGGGATTGAGGACATTTGATATTGACATTTAACAATTAATTAATATACAGTATATAGTATTAATAATAACTCACCAAATTGCTTGAATGTTTTGTTAATTTCAAACAGAATTTCTGCACCAACAAAGAAAATATGTAAAGTTTAGGTTAATTTAGTCCACAAGAAATTCAAAGGTCAAAAAAAAAAAAAAATCATTCAGCGTACGAAATTTAAAATGGTGTACACGTTTTGATCAAACTATTCAGATGAAAGAGAAATTGTGGAAAAAAACCAAATTAATCAAAACCTGGCATGAAATAGGTGATGAAAGCAGTGACTATTTGCACATGAACTAAAAAGGATATCTCAAGGATATTTTTAAAAAAATTACTAATAAAATTTCAAGCATAAACTGGGTAAGAAAAAAAAACAAATGAAGAATGTGTCACAATGAATTTTTCACATTAAATTAAAAGTTTCTCGAGTTATTTTTTTTAAAAGAAAAGCTAAAATAACATTATAGATTTTGTTACTGAGACATTAAACTTAAAACATTATTAGTATGATAATGTTATTTATATATCCTAGATTGTATAAATAAAATTTCAAAAAACTTAAAATGCATTTCATAGGAGCATTTTTAAGGTTTTTTTTTTTCAGTAGACTGGATTTACGTCCTTTCAGATTCACAAAAATATTGCTTTCATAAGAGAAATCATTCTCCAAAACAGTTCAAAATATTCTAACCTAAACACTAAAAATCATCTTCAATTAATCCGGGTCATTCCAATTTTGAAGAACTGGATACTAGTACTATCTGGGGGGAAAAAAGGTCAAAATACTAAAATGAAAAAGTTTGCAGACCTTGCAGTACTTTTTAATTAAAAAATCAGCACTAAATTAAAAATATATATAAGGAAATAATGAAAAACAAATAAGCAAAAAATTACCTTTGTTGAATGGAGCTGAAATAAACCCTAGAACCTTCAGGAAAAGCAAGGCTTCTAGTAAAAGAGGATGATTGAAAAACCCTAATGAGAGTATTATTGTGTGCAAGTAAAATTAATATAATACATATATTGAAAGAAAAAGAATTGAATTGAAGTAGTGATAAAATCAGAGAATGTGTATTATCTGTAATTACCAAATTTGGAGTTTGGCGCCCTTCATTTTCGGAACAATGCATATTATATTGATTTCACCACGTAACCCATGTAGCCATTAATTTCTTTTCAAAAATAGGATCAAATTTATTAAGAAAGAAATTGTAAACAAAGGGGACTAAATCTTAAATAATTTTTAAAAAATGATTAAATTTTAATCAAGACCCTTATTTTTCTTTATTATATATATATATAGAGAGAGCCACTAAATACTAATCGGTGATTTGGGATAGGAATTTCCAATTTGTTATATATGCAGATTCACCCTTTGATAGGTCTCCATCTAAAAGGGATATATAAGTTTCTATCTAAAAATGATGTAATTTTTGGCAACACACATTCACAAACAGAGAATTTTTATGTGATTCAAATCATAATTTTACATTTTCAAGCCGCACCAAATATTAAGCACTTAAGTAAGTAATGAAAGATTACATATTATTGGATTCTTAAATAATTTTAGACTCCATTTTATTCTTGCCACCACCTAGTTGAATCAACCTAGCCTAACCTTTTTAACGAGCACCACTCACCTCCAATTGTATTTGCTACTTCCTTGAAATCCCTTGAACACAATAAATAACTTCTTCATCCCAGAGATATCAAAACAATCATCAAAGATGTCTAATCAAAAACCATATAGATTGAAGAAGCAAAGACTAAAATTTCATGAAAATAAGAAATATCATATGTGACCAAGCTGTGAATTCTTCGTACTTTTGCGTTGGCTGCCTCTCTTAAATAAAATACAATATGTCTTTGTTAGCCTTCAATATTTGAAATTCTTTCCTTTATATTGGTGTTAAAAAATCCTTCTCCAAGCAGTTTATGCGCTTAAACCCTCACCGTAGAATCGATCTTTCGTGATGAGGACTGTACCTTGAACTCCATTGAAACCAAGACGGATTGCTCCTTGAAAGCAAGCTGAGCTGCCACCGCTTATCAAAGGTGCCAAAGCCTACTGCAACCATTGTCTAAGAAGTTGCCACATCTAATGCTCCAGCCTAAGTTGAAGGCTTGAAGCTGCCACCTTTGAGATTGGTAAACTACAAGAAAGGCCATCCAGGATTAAGTGCCAACTAACTCTGAGATTCCTTTTTTCGTCCTTCCCGCTTGAGAAAGGTGGGTGCAATGCAGTAAGGGTGGGTGCATTCCAAGCAAACCAGTAGTAAACCGGAATCAAGCAGGGGTCTCGGAGAAAGACCCGCTTGCTGACTCGGATGTGTTCTTGTGTTTCATTGAGTGGGAAGAAGAAGGCAAGTATTTCACCCAAATCCTAGTAAAAGAGTACAAGGATATACTTCTTAAAAGGTTCATCTTTTCATAAATACTAGATGTCTTTGTCAATGTAATCACCTTTATTTGAAATTCTTTGAACACATCCCTAATACAAAGAATAAATAAATAATAAAATTATTATTGACACATTTGTGCCAATAATAAAAACGTTTTGTCAAAAAAATAAAAGGATAAGATATTAGTGATACAAATTGTTGATGCGAGATTCTGTCTGCTCGATAATAACTAGAACTTCTCCTCACCTGATCGACTCAACTCTACCCTCTAGTCGCCTCTTCACTAATCCCCTCAGTTATCACGAGCAGGAAAGTCGCTTCCTTCTTTTCCAATATCCTGCGTACACAAGTACCAGTCAGAGTGCGCCGGGTAGTTTTCCCAGCGTAAACCCTCCGACGCCCAAGTCAGTGATTCGGGTGTTTTAGAAAACCTTAACCACAAATCTCGTGACCTTCGTTCAATTCAAAGAATGCTCAAATAGGAAATCACTATATTGGTTCTTCTGATTATTCTGAAAAAACCTTTTTTTGTCTTTTTTGTCCAACCCTTCTACCTCTTTTGATTGCGCCATTTATAGGCTTCTTGCGGATTCGGTTTCTATTCTTCACGTTTCCCATTCTTCGCTTAGCGTGCGTCATGGGTGTATGAGCGATTGATGGTAGACGTGGCGGTTTGAGAGGCTCATGCCTGGAGTTTCGGAAGGTGGGAGTGATAAGCGGGCCTCGTGGCTTGGATCTTGCCGAGTGATGCGCGTTCTGATGGTCGATGTGGAGTGAACCTGCTACTAGGGGTGCGCAAACCGGATTTCGGTTCGGGTTGTTCGGGTTTCGGTTTGGGTTTGAACCCGTTCGGGTTGGAGAATTGAACCCAATCGGGTTGAAAACGCCAACCCGAACCAAACCTAACCGAATTTAATTCGGTTCGGTTTGGTTCGGGTTGGCAATTCGGTTTGGATTGGGTTGGAAATTCGGGTTAAAATTTTAGTTTGGGTTTATTCGGGTTAGTTTGGGTTAGAATAATTCAATCTAAAAATTCGAGTTAGTTTGGGTTAGAACGAGTTAGAACAATTTAATCTAAAAATTATAACAACAATCACTTAAAATCCAAAAATCTCAATTCCAAACATCCTTAACAACAAATATCAACTATAAATTATCCTTAATAATATTTCAATAATTTAAAAATCTCAATTCTAAATAATCCTTAATAACAAATATCAACTACAAAATACAAATCATCCTTAATAATATTTCAATAATTTAAAAATCTCAATTCTAAATCATCCTTAACAATAAATATCAACTACAAATTATCCTTAATAAAATTTCAACAAGTCTTTTTAAAATTAACAAAACATAAAATATGTATTCAAATTTAATAAAGCTACAAAAATTTCAAATTTAAAAATTAAAATGGCAAATAGCAACCATGATTAATATATATATATATATTTTTTAAAAAAAACTAAATCTTAAAAAAAAAAAAATCCAACCTGAACGGGTTGAAGCTTTGAACCCGTTCGGGTTTCACTAGTTAACCCAAATCGAACCGAACGCCCACCCCTACCTGCTACCTCTGCTCCCGCGATCACCCCTTCCGGGACTGAGTAGGAGATCCTTGCTCGTGACGCCATCCCCATGGAGAATTTTTAAAGGAGGCGAGCAGAGATCCTGTTCCACCTGTTCGAGCAAGAACTTCTGGCTCTTGATGACGACGTCCAGGGGATCCTTGGCTGTGGTGAGCAGGAAACTTTAGTGGCAAGGAAAGGCTTCTGCTTCTGAGCGCATCATGCTCTTCGAGTCAAAATAGAGGGGGTATCACATTGTGTGGCTGGTCTGGTAGTTATTTACCCCCAACACCAGTCCCCCAGTTTCTGGTATTTGTAATGAAATAGATTAATACAAAAAACTTGGTAGCCTTGTCTTGCTCGCAGTGTAATTTGACTTCTTGTCGGAATGATACATAGCCCACTTGGTCTTTTCAATAGCCGGTTATCTACTCGAAGAGTCACGTCATAATTAAACGCTGGTGAGGTAGTTTTGATCTATCCATCCGTTTGAATTTCAAACTGACGGTTACGGATTCCTAGGGGCCCGTGCTGTACGATTGGTATAAATAAGAGAGTGTCCTTACTTGTTTGGGAACCGCGATTAACTTAAAGAGAATTTTCCTCTTTTTTCTTGAACTTTCCGGTTGTTTCTAACCCTTCTTCGTCGGAGTCCGCGTTACCCCCCGGTGCGTCACCGTTTCAAGTATCACTTCCCCTTCTTTTGACTTTGATTTATACTGTTATCTTCTTCTCTTTCTTTTCTTTTCTCCTTGGGTGGCGTTGTTGTGAGTAGAGTTTTGGGGATGTCGAAAGGAAAAGAGAAAGGGATTGAGATTGGTGATGATGAATCGCATTCCCCGCCGAGATTATTGGCTGCGTCTTCTTTTGTTCCTGGGGTTTCTTTAGAATTAGCAGACCAGCCTCATGGTAGGAGTAGTACTAGGGGGGCGTCTTCCGAGGTAACTTCCTCAACTTGTGGTGGTAATAATGAGGGATCTTCGTGTTCAGAGGATACCCTAAGTGAGGAGTCAAGTAGGGAGTCTGGTGAGGCATCCTCACCAGAAGTAAGGAGACCAGAAAAGAAAGAAAAATTAGGTAGTAGAAATCTAGCAAAACATTATACTATAGACCACATGATTTGTACAACCTCAATAGAAGACCTCAAGGAGCTTCGAATCAGATATAGTATTCCCAATGACATACCCCTTCGGGTTCCCGGAAAAAAGGATACCCCTAGCCGACCTCCTAGGGGTTACGTTACCTTATCATTAGAGAGTTTTAAGTTTGGGATGAGGCTTCCGCTGCAGCCATATTTTGTTACCGCTCGATGGATTGGGTCAACTTAACCATGCAGAGTAGAAATTTCAGTGCATTGCTACGTGGAGCAAGTGTGGTCAGAGCGAGCCCACAGTTGATAAGGTTAAATATTTGTACCAGCTGAAGAGTAGTCCAAAAGATGCGGGCTGGTATTACTTCATGTCAAGTACTAAGACTAGGAAACCTCTAACAGACATTCCAACTGGTGGCGGTGGGAAATGGAAGGAGAAATTCGTTTTCGCTGGGGGTCCTTCGGGCCAAGTGGCAGAGATTGATGGGAGGAGGATTTATGTCCCTTCTCGTTTCGTAGTTCCAGGTTGCCTGCTTTGTTTTAGATGTTTCGTATCTCCAGCCCCCCTTTTTTTTGAATCACGTCATTTGTAACATGATTTTTGGTTGAACTGCAGGTTCTTGGGGGGTGTGTTACGATCTCGAACCGGCAGTACTCGTACGGGTTCAGACGGCGTTGGCTAAATCCTGTTCGTATCGAGATCTGTTATCCCCTCACAGCCTGACCCAGTCTTGTCTGATACCAGCTGGTGAGGTCATGGAGGATGATGTGATTGGGGCTTTGAGTAGAAAGCGTCGTCTCCCCGCCGCTGCTAAGGGAGGTCAGAGTAAGAAAGTGCCTCCTGCAAAACAAGTCAATATAGTGGAGAAGGCTGCTCCCCTAAAAAAACTGTCGCCTCCTCGTCCCTCAGCTAGTGAGGCCAGCGGCACTACAAGTAGAGTTGGTCCTTCTACCTCCTCATCTCGAGAAGGACCCAAGCAGAAAACGCCAAATGATCGACCAGAGTTGATGCTTTACGTGAGCGAGCTCGCCAGGTTGGTGACAAAAAAGGACTTGGAATTTGGCGCCTTCCATTTGGGTTATCTGACCACTTACTACAAGGCTAAGGTTGGTCGGTATGACCGCAAGATGAAGGAGGATATTCAATCAACAAAAAAACGAGCTGATGAAGCTGAGAAAAAGGCCGGGGATCTTAACATCGAGAATTTGAAGCTGGTGGAGCAGTCCTCTCTTGCACAGGCGAAGGCTGCTACCCTTGAAGATGAGGTGAAAAAGCTCAAAGAAGATTTTGAGACTCAATGGAATACTTACGAGGCTCAGCTGGAGTGGCTCTGTACTACCCACCAGGCTGACATAGAGAATTGGGAGAAGGAGGCTGATAGTCAGTACAACCAGAGACTACGGCATTCCTATCGATGCATCATGGCTGTTATCGAGAAGCAACACCCCGGACTGAAGATGGATCAGCTTGCTGCTGGTGTTTCAAGATGCATGAACGGCAGCAAAGAAGGTCGAAGAGCGGGCAAGATCTGCCAAAGGCGACCTCTCCTCCCCGTGCTATCCCCACTGAAGTGACTGAGGTCAATACTCCACCAGGGGCAACTGGGGAGACTCCCCCTGCTCCCCCAGCCAGCCAACCAGAAAAAGCGGTTTTGCCTGTTGATCTTCCATCTTCTTAAATATATTGTAGGCTTCCCTTAGTACCGTAATGTGCGCATTCTATTACTAATGGCACTTTAATAAATATTTTCTGGTTTTTATACTATGTCTCTGTTTATCTCAAACAAGTATTTTTGCTCTTGGAAATTTTTTTGATATTTTCGAGAATCCGCTCGACTTCGAACGATTGAGCAGAGCTTGTAAGTTTAGTTTCGTTTCTCTCTTTTGAGTAAGATCTGCAATCTTAAGTCATTCATACGTCTTAGAAAATATCTGATAGCCTGGAGTTTGCTCAGCTTCATATAGTCGAGCAGGTCCCGGCAAATTTAGTTTTCTGTTTTATAAAAGAGTAGGCTTTGAGACATGGAGTCTTGTGCTTGCCTTAGAACATTTTCGATAGCTCAGGAGTTTGCTCACCATCCCACGATCAAGTAGATCCTGGCAAGCTTGGCTTCGTGCCTCGCCATCGAGCAGGCTTTGAGACATCGAGCCTTATGCTTGCCTTAGAATATTTTCGATGGCCCAGGAGTCTGCTCACCATCATACGGTCGAGCAGATCCTGGCAAGCTTGGCTTCGTGCCTCGCCATCAAGCAGGCTTTGAGACATCGAGCCTTATGCTTGCCTTAGAATATTTTCGATAGCTCAGGAGTCTACTCACCATCACACGGTCAAGCCGATCTTGGCAAGCTTGGCTTCGTGTCTCTCCATCGAGCAGGCTTTGAGACATTGAGCCTTATACTTGCCTTAGAATTTTTTCGATGGCCCAGGAGTCTGCTCACCATCACACGGTCGAGCAGATCCTGGCAAACTTGGCTTCGTGCCTCGCCATCGAGCAGGCTTTGAGACATCGAGCTTTATGCTTGCCTTAGAATATTTCCGATAGCTCAGGAGTTTGCTCACCATCACACGATAGAACCGATCCTGGCAAGCTTGGCTTCGTATCTCGCCATCGAGCAGGCTTTGAGACATCGAGCCTTATGCTTATCTTAGAATATTTTCGATGGCCCAAGAGTCTGTTCACCATCACACAGTCGAGCAGATCCTGGCAAGCTTGGCTTCGTGCCTCGCCATCGAGCAGGCTTTGAGACATCAAGCCTTATGCTTGCCTTAGACACTTTTTACATAAAAATCATTCATGAAATTCATCATAATCTTCATTAATTATCCAACCGATCATACATGCTATTGATTAACATTAGTAGAAAAGTAACTGATAACAGACATAAATTGACTTGACTCACAATCAACCACATTTACTGGAAATATTTCTGGAGATGGGCTGCGTTCCATGGTCACTTCACTTCGAATCCATCTGCATGAATGAGCTTATAAGCCCCTGGTCCGACCACCTGCTTCACCCTATATGGACCTTTCCAGTTAGGACCGAGTACCCCTTGGGTCGAATCTTTCGTATTCTGATTCACTTTCCTAAGCACTCAATCACCCACTCTGAACTGCCGGACATGCACTTTCTGGTTGTAATAGCGGGCCACCCTCTACTGGTAAGTGGCCGACCTCCTCGAAGTAATTTCTCTCTTCTCTTCTAGCAAATCGAGGTTTAGACACATCTGGTCGTTTTTCTCCAATCTCCACAGGCACAACTGCCTCATGCCCAAAGGCCAGGGCAAATGGGGTTTCTCCGGTCGTAGTTTTATGCGTCGTCCTGTACGCCCATAATACTCCTGATAGCTCATCCACCCATGCACTATTCTTCTCTCCTAGCCTAGTCTTCAAGAGCTTTTTAATGACCTTGTTAGTCTCCTCGACCTACCCGTTAGACTGAGGATGAGCAGGGGAGCAGAATTTCAGCTTAATTATAAGGTTCTGACAGAATTCTCTGAAGTTGTGGTTGTCAAACTGTCTGCCGTTGTCTATTATCAAAGCGTAGGGAATTCCATAACGACAGATCAGATTCCTCCATACAAAATCCGTCGTCTTCTTTTCTGTAATACTGCTAAGGGCTTCCACCTCGACCCACTTTGTAATATAGTCTATAGCAACCACAGCATGAGTGGCCGCTCCTCTTCCTTTTGGCAAAGGCCCGATCAAATCAATCCCCCACTGAGCGAATGGTCACGGTGAGGTCATGGTGGTACGCTTTTCGGGTGGCTGTGTGGGGATGCTCGTGAAGTTTTGACAGCTTCTACAACTCCTGGTTTTCTCTTGCGCATCCCGATGCATCGTCGGCCAGAAATATCCCTGCCTAAGTGCCTTGTGCGCTAGCGATCTGGCCCCGGAATGATTTCCACAAAAATTCCCTCATACACCTCCCTTAACACGTAATCTGCATCTTCCTCGTCCAGACACCGCAAAAGCGGTAGGGTATACCCTCGTCGATACAACACCCCATCAAGCATTATATACCTCGATGCCTGGCACTTGATCCTTCTTGCTCCCATTTTATCTGCTGGTAACATCCCGTCTCTTATGTACAAGATTATTGGGTCTATCCATGATGCCTTCTTCTCGATTCCCATTACCTCCAATTTCTGCTCGAAGCTAGGAGTGGGCTTGATCTCCGATCTTTAGATTACCGATTCTGGGATCTTTAGATCTGCACTTGCACCATTCGCATCTTGATCTCTTCAAAATTCTCGTTCATCTTTGGGACTTGCACGCATTTTCGACATCTTGATCATCTGTCTGGTTCTGCTTGGTTGGTTGCAGCTGTGAATCCCAATCTAACAGCATAAGAGATCTTCTCCCCCTCTGGACTTTCCAGCACAATCCCTGCTCCGGATCTTTATTCGCCCGATGACCCATCAACCAAAACCTGTCAGATTCGCTCCCCTTTGTCCTCAGTATTAACACTTAGTTGGTTACATATTATTTCTGGCTCAGTGAAATCCGCCACAAGGTCTGTTATTGCTTAGGCCTTTATTACTGCTCGGGGCTTATAGCTTATCTCGAACTCACTTAGTTCTACAGCCCATTATGAGCCGACCAAAAACATCCAGCTTGTGTAATGTCTGTCTCAACGGTTGGTTTGTTATCACGAAAATTGGGAATCCTTGAAAATAGGGTCTTAACTTACGAGCAGTCACTATTAGGGCTAGTGCCCATTTCTCCAATGGGGGGTACCTTGTCTCTGCGCCGACTAGGGCTTTGCTCGTATAGTATATCGGGTGCTGGACTCTTTCTTCCTCTCTCACTAAAACCGAACTGGTAGCATGATCTGAAATAGCCAAGTATAGAAGAAGCTTGTCCCCTTCTTGTGGTGTGGCCAACAGTGGTGCCCGCTGCAAGTACTGTTTTAGCTTCTGAAAGGTTTCTTCACACTCAAGGGCCCATTCGGTTCTTCTTCCCTTCCTCATCACTTGGAAAAAGGCGTGACATCTGTCTGTGGCTTTGGATATGAACCAAACAAGTGATGCCAGCTTCCCCGTGAGACTCTGTATCTCTTTCAAATTATGAGGAGATCTCATTCCCACAATCGCCTGAATCTTCTCAGGATTTTCCTCGATCCCCAGATGGCTCACCATGAATCCCAGGTATTTCCCTGATCCCACTCCGAAAGCACACTTCTCCGGGTTGAGCTCCACCCTATATCTCTTCAAAAGTTCAAACGTTTCCTGCAAGTGGTTGACATGCTCGGTTGGATTCTTTGACTTGGTGATCATGTCATCCACATACACTTCCATTGTTTACCCTATCAACGGCTTAAAGACCTTGTTTACCAATCTCTGGTATGTTGCCCCAATATTTTTTAGGCCAAACGACATTACCCTGTAATAGAACAGACCCTGATTAGTAATAAACGTCGTATGCTCTTCATCCTGTTCGCTCATCGGGATATGATTGTATCCTGAGAAAGCATCCATGAAGCTAAGCAGGCCATGGCCTGCTGTTGAATCGACGAGCTGGTCAATCTTAGGTAGTGGAAAGTTGTCCTTGGGGGATGCCTTGTTGAGGTCCGTAAAGTCAACACACATTCTCCACTTTCTATTTGCTTTCTTCACAAGGACAACATTTGATATCCATTCGGGGTAGTTCACCTCACGAATGAACTCTGCTTTCAGAAGTTTCTCCACTTCACTGTTTATAGCTTCATACCTCTCCTGATTGAAACATCGTCTCTTCTGCATCACTGGCCGAGCACCCTTCTTTATTGTCAACTTGCGGCAAGCCACTTTCGGGTCAATCCCAGGCATGTCATCATGCGTCCAAGCGAACACATCAGTATAAGATTGCAAAAACTTTATAAGCTCCTGCTTCAATTTTCCTTCCAATCTCGACCTAATCTTGACCGTCTTTCCTGGGTTGTTTTGTATCAAATCCACTACCTCCAATTCCTCAACTGACTCCTATCTTCCACCCCTGGTTTCTGCTCGGGTGTCTAGTGAAGTGATTTGGATCGCCTTCTTTGCTGCTATAGAATAGTAACTCCGAGCAACTCTCTGGTTTCCTCATTCTACCCCAACTATTCCATTCACCCGATACTTGAGGGCCAAGTAGTGGGTGGAGAGTACTGGCTTACTTGACCTCAGAAAGGGGCGGCCTAAAATCACTTGATAAGGACTCTTCTCATCAACAAGAACGAAATCCAGAATCATAGTTTTTTCTGATGGACCCGAGCCAATTGTGATGGGTAGCTCAACCACACCAAGGGGGTTTAGCCTCCCTCCTCCAAACCCTTTCAGGGAAGTGTTGGTGTGCTCTATCTTCAAATCCGCTGTTCCCATCTCCTCCAAGTTTGATTTAAAATGGACGTCAACCGAGCTCTCCGTATCCACCAGGATTCGATCAAACCTTTTATTAGTGATGGTGGCCTCGATAACCAGTGCGTCCTCGTGAGGGTACAACACCCCTTCTTCGTCCTCATCTGTCTACATTATCGGCACCTGCTTAGTTCTAGCTGGCTTTGTCACTGGAGTATTAAAGAATACCTCATCGCTGGTTATAGCATATCTGGCATAATTCTTTCTGGATCTGTTCAAGTCTCCGGCTAAAGTCGCCTCCCAAGAATAACTCTTACAGTCGCCACTTCCCATACTACATTCTCGGTCCGCCCGTGATGGGTCAGTGATTGGGAGTGCGCCATCTATAAACTTGTCCAGATATCGATTCCTCACTAAATTCTCCACCTGGTTCCTCAAGTCTCGACATTGTACCGTTGTATGGCCATGGGTGTCGTGAAATTCACAAAATCGTCCCTTGTCTCTCCTGCTGGGTAATTTGGTTATTGAAGTTGGAGGATACAGCAGACCACAATTCCTGATTGCCTGGTACATTTCGTCCAACGGTGCTTTCAGACGCGTATACTACCCGTAACTTTGGCTCTAATGGATCATGTGCACTGTTCTTTCTCTAGGTGCATTGTTTCGACCTGTGAGGCGGGGTCTCGGGCCAGTCCGCCGCCCTTCCATCAAGCATGTGCCTCTCATCTGGATGACGATAATTGCTCATATGCCCGCTCCGTCCTTCTCTAAAAATCTCGGGATGGGCGAGAGACCGCTCAGGCTGGATTGGGCGGCCTGTGGCTGGTCAGACGGCGACGCGGTTTCCCGCGTTTCCTTCCGGAGCCTGATGTTCCCTCCATTTAATTGGCTCGCCTCCTCCCGAGGCTTTCTTATCCTTCCTCCTTAGCCCTTCCATCTGCTCGCTTCTAATTCTCGCAGCCTTTTCCTCATCAATCTCTATATCTCTCTTTGCATGTTCATATGCTGCCGAGTATAACTGTATTATGGGGCTTCTCAGGTTATACCACAGACGCCCTATTCTCACTCCACCCTTCAATCCCTTAAGAGCTTGGGGATGGTGGAAAGCTCCAAGGTCGAGAACCGCGCGGTGATACCTCTTATTAAACTCCCGCAAGGTTTCATCCTCATCTTGCTTCATGCTCATCAGCTCCATCATGTCATCTTTCGGTGCCATCGCCCCTCGAAAGTGTTTAGCAAACTCTTGGCACATCTGGTCGAATGCTTTTATACTTCCTCGAGCGAGCTGTTGATACCACTCTCATGCTCGTCCCTCCAAGGTCAGTGGGAACACACGGCATCTCTGAGCATGTGAGAGTCCCTGCACTCCAGTTATATCGTTGAACCGCTCTATGTGCACTAGCGGGTCAGTCTGTCCGGCATATCTGAAGTCGGGGAGGCGAAAATCCCCCGGGATGATGGCTCCCATAATTTCTGCAGAGATGGGTGACTCATTATCTGGCATTATCCTCCAGCTGGGTGCTTTATTGCAACCTCTCATGTCGTCTATGATTTGCGCTAATCTCCGTAGCTCCTCCTCCAGCTGCATGGCTCGACCAGGATCACGTGCTGCCACCTGGTCTCGCTCTAGCTCGACATCATGCAAGTGTTGTAGAAGCTCTCTCTCCTCCTCGTTCACCACCCGGTCCTTATTACCAAGATTCAGCATGCCTGGGATTCGTCCTCTCGCTTGGCTTTTCTCCAGGGGATCATCGCCCTCGACCCGCCTTTTCCATGACCCCATCTCTTATCTTTGTAACTTTCTCATCACCGTTCCTTCTATCCACGCGATCCTACATTCCAACACAGCTTCTCATTCGCTCCTCCTAAGCTTCCATTTGTCCACTTCTCAATTCGAACAGGATGGTTGTCAGGGTTTCCGTCTGCCTTTCTATTCGCTCCATCCTTTCATGCATCCCTCGTTCTCGTGCCTCGTTGGCTATTTCTCTCAGAGTCACAGAGTCATTTAACCCTAGGTCTCTTCCCTGGGCACTACTCCCCCCTACGTCCATAAGTTTCTCACCCCTCATCTTCTTCTTCTCTCGATGTACGGAATCTTTTTGCTCAGCTCCCCACAGACGGCGCCAAAAATGTTGATGCCAGATTATGTCTGCTCGACAACAACTAGAATTTCTCCTCACCTGATTGACTCAACTCTACTCTCTAGTCGTCTCTTCACTGATCTCTTCAGTTATCACGAGCAGGAAAGCCGCTTCCTTCTTTTCCAGTATCCTGCGTACACAAGTACCAGTCAGAGTGCGCCGGATAGTTTTCCCGGCGTAAAACCTCCGACGCCCAAGTCAGTGATTCGGGTGTTTTAGAAAACCTTAGCCACAAATCACTCCATTGGTTCTTCCGATTACTTTGAAAAAATCTTTTTTTGTCTTTTTCGTCCAGCCATTTTACCTCTTTTGATTACGCCATTTATAGGCTTCTTACCGATTCGGTTTCCATTCTTCACGTTTCCCATTCTCCGCTTAGCGTGCGTCATGGGTGTGTGAGCGGTTGATGGTAGACGTGGCGGTTTGAGAGGCTCATGCTTGGAGTTTCAGAAGGTGGGAGTGATAAGCGGGCCTCGTGGCTTGGATCTTACCAAGTGGTGCGCGTTCTGACGGTCGGTGTGGAGTGAACCTGCTACCTCTGCTCCCGCGACGACCCCTTCCGGAACTGAGTAGGAGATCCTTGCTCGCGACGGCATCCCCATGGAGAATTTTTAAAGGGGGCGAGCAGAGATCCTGTTCCCCCGGTTCGAGCAGGAACTTCTGGCTCTTGATGACGACGTCCAGGGATCCTTAGCTGTGGTGAGCAGGAAACTCTGGTGGCAAGGAAAAGTTTCTGCTTCTGAGCGCATCATGCTCTTCGAGTCAAAGCAGAAGGGGTATCACATTTTGTGGCTGCTCTAGTCATTATTTACCCCCAACACAAACTCTGAAATTATTATGCTTGTTATAAAAGTATTGGTTGGACACAAACCCAAAAGTCAAAATAGATGGCATGACAAAATAGTTTGGACGAATAATCTGTTCTTATAGCCTTGCACTTTCTTTCATTTTCATGAAAATATGGGATATACTGCAGCGATATAATAGTGTCATATCAGTTTGTGAAAATAAAATTTGTATATTTAGCATTACTTTATTCATTGACATCAAAAACGAGATCTCTGGTACCGGAAAGAGACAAGAAAGAAACGTGCATTTAGGGGTCCATTGTTCATGCATGAACATGGCAGGGAATCTGTAATAATAATAAATTAAATAGAATAGAATCAAACACAAATAATCCCCCACATGATCAGCTTGCATGAAAGATTCAAACTAAATGAACTGTCTCTTCAATCTCAAGTCTCAACCCATACCTTTCTCAATATTCCAAATTATCAACAATTTTTTTTCTTGAGAAATAAATTCAACTTGCATTTCAGTACTATTATAAATACTACCTGTCATCGATCTTTTTTTCTCCATTAACCTTAAAGGGTCAAAAAAATCCTAAAATGGTGTTTACAGAAGAAATGTATCTGTCTTTTGCAATCTCAATACTTGTTCACGTATATATTTTCTTGGTTATTTTGGAGTCTCCATGGAGCAATACTGGAGTTCATTTGTTGCCTCAAGATTCTTGGTTTCAGACGCCGATTACAGAAAGAACGGCATAGGCCAGAGATTGATATCCATGTTAATTACAATTTCTTCAATTTTTGCAATTCTGTTACCACATGTAGCGAAACGAAATCAAGATATGGAATTGAAAGTACATATAGACACTGTTTGTGATTGAAGTTGGACAATTATAGCTCAAAAGCTACAGAGTATTTAGTATACACTAGCAGTTGTAACTTGAAAATTAAAGTAGCTTTTGTTTTCTTGTATGAAATCTGAATACATATGAATATGAAAAAAAAAATTTTAATATTTAAATATAGGCAACATCTTATTTGTTTTTATAAATTAAAAACATCTTAAGTATGGTTACTTGACATTTACGTCCTTACAAATCAAAAGAGGATTAGATTTTATAGTTTAAGAAGTATATATATTTTACAAATATATTTTTAGAATATAATATTTACTTCTCATTCAGACATTTTCGTATTCAAATAAAAATTACAAAAATTTACTTTTTTAATTCATAAGTAAATATCTGAAATAGACATAAGTTACAAAAAAAAAAGAAGAAATTTTTTTAAAAGGTTTGAAATTAATAAAATTTCATACTTAGATGTCTAAAAAATAACACGTAAGTTGATTTGATTTTACACTTATATGATGAAAAATCTTATATCTTCAGTAATTTTTTCAAAATTATTATTAAAAAATTATATTTACTATATAATATTAACTTTTATTTCATACTTAGTTTTTTTTTTCTTCTTTCTTTTTACAACAACTATAATTTAAAAAATATAGTACCTTAATACCAAATAGGGTTTAATTTACTCTATTAAGAATTTAGATGATTTTCTTATAAAAAGTTAAGTCACAGCCCCCATTAAATTGTTAATTATTACATAGACCCCAATGGATGAATTCCTTTGGGCCTTTTTTTTCTCATAATTTTTTCATCACTGTAACCTTAGGATAGAGAGTTTCTTTCATTCTGCTTGTACACAGCAAATTGATTTAGTTTCTCCTAATTATTTGGAATTAGATTCAGCCCTTCTAAGCTCATATATTCAAATTGTATCATAAGTCATAACAAGTCATAACAAAACTTATCAAATTGTATTTATTTACATATATTGCGATAATATATAGTTAAAATGCTCTACCTTCTGCAGACAGTACATTTACATTTGCCCTGGTGTAAGCAAAATTGGAATTATGGATTACTTGCATCATTCTCAAAGATCTTGATTTTGAATTTTATTTCATATTTAGAAGGGTAGAAATTTGTTTAGTCCTTATATTTTTTAAAATACCTCAAAATATCCTTGTCTATTAATACACCTACCATTACATTTTATTCCTTTTGGCTTGCTTTTACAACATTACCCTCTTATAATAATATTTTTTTTTGGGACATTAATAAAAGGAAAAAAATTAAATTACCAACTTAAACCCAAAAAAAAAATGAAAACAAAAAGAATATAATCTCAGGAAATTGGGCAGAATAAATTGCTCTGATACCAGTAGACAACTAGAATCGTGGAATGTGTGTGAAATTGGGCAGAATAAATAATCTCAGGAATTAATAAAACATTTAAAACAGAAAACCAGCAAACCCTATAAAGGGAATCACTTCGTTAAACCAGACAGAAGCATGAAAGGCTTACGAGTCTGGTATCCATGATTTTAAATTGCTGGAGACACAGAAGCAATTTATAAAAGCTTTTAAGTAAATATTAAAACAGAAGTTTTAGGTTCATACATAATATTTATCTCTGGATCCCAGAAATAAATATTCTGATTGAATGGAGGGAGAAGAGAATACAATAGAAGGGAGAGATTTGGTCTCTATACTTCGAAGGAATGTACCTTTTATTAATTTTTATGAAGTTGTGATACAAACGGCTTTCGAATTTTTCTCTCTTCTAAGACAATTTCTCTCTTCCTAAACTTTTCTTCCCGATTTTCGTTCTGAGATTACAAAAGAAACTCTTACAATATATAGGAAAGGAAAGAAAAGCTTTACAAGACTCGTGACCGACAAAAGTAAAAGTCTTCACGAGGGAGACAACATCCATCGTTAGTCTGAAGAGGCATCTTTTTCTTTTCTGCAAAATGACAAGAGAGGTGATAGCGGGATTCACGCGAGAGTGAATCATGATCATGAGCCAAGATTCTTTATGCTGATAATGAAGTCCATGTGCGTGGGCCGTGCTGAAAATGATGTCTATGTGCGCGGGCCATGCTGGAAATGATGTCCATGTGCGCGGGCCATGCTGGAAATGATGTCCATGTGCGCATGCCATGCTGGAAATGATGTCCATGTGCGTGGGCCATGATGCTCTTTGAAAAAAGAAAGCTATTTTGAAAATAGAAAATTAAAAAAAATACAAAGGGGAACGAAATGAGAAAATTTACATCTTTTTTTTTTAGAGTACAAAACAATACAGAATACAAATAAATATAAAATTAATACGTTGTCTTTAAATTTTCTTGATAGGGGAAAGGATCCCGAAACAGTCATCTTCATTATCATCTCAAAGGGAGATGAATGGCTCATCATCATCTTCAGTAGAACCAGCTACAGACGATTCAGATCTTGAGGCGAGCAGCTGCTTCATCTTCTCAAAATAATCTTCTTCATTCTTTGCACTGGCCAGAAGAGCTTGGGCTCGAGACCTTTGAGTTAGAAATGTACTTTGGGCTCTGGTTTCTTCAATGCTGGGCTTTAGAAGGCCTTTTGTGGAAAGCCAAGCTTTGACTGTGGCCTCGGATAATTTTGAATCTTCATCAAATTTTGACCACCATTTGACTTTAAAAGTTCTTTGTAAAATTAATTGGGCTTCATGATTGTGATAACGGAGATCCCACATCCAAACCCAAGGAATGAAGAAATTTGTACAGAAACAGAGAAAAGGAGGAAATCTTTTTTTGGACTCTGAATGAACATAATGCGCTTTAAAGAGGTTTAAACAGCGGATGGCATTTGGGGTTAGAATTTCAAGACTCGGACCGAAATAGTTCCACAATTGTTTGAACCAATTTGGGAGGCTTTGGGCGGTTATTTTTTAGTTAAAGAAAAATAACCAAGAGTGGGTTTTCTTTAGATTTTGGGTCAAGAAAGTGTTAAACCAGGCCTGATGGTAATCCCAATAAGAGAAAAGCAAGCAATGGTTAAGACTCGTATGAAAATCAGCGGGAAAAGGCTTTGGTTTGTGAAGTTGATCTCTCCACTGTTTTGGACTCAATACTTTTAAAATTGTAGCCGTTGAATAGGCTGGCTCAAGGTGTTTTTCATCGAGAAAGAAATGTTTGAATTTTACTGACTTTGTGAACTCAAGAATATTTTGGTAGAAAGACTGGGGTTTTGACAAATCCCATGGTTTGAAAAACCAGCCTTTCGGGAAAATCTTTGAAATAGCAATGAATGGATCATTGTGATAAAACCGTCTTCAATTGATAAAATATTTTGAAAATGATTTTTATTGATCCATTCGGATTTCTTTGAAAGTTTTGATTGTGAAAGAACAATTTGGGAATTTGAACTTTCATCAGAAAGGACCAAAGTGGAAGAGGATCCCTTCGAGATTTCTTTAGGAATTATTTTTGAAACTTCTTTGGAGATGGGTTTTGAAAGTTCTTTTGAAATTGATTTTTCTTCTTTGGCCGAAGTGGCGTCAGGAAGATTTTGACTTTGAGAAAATCCTTGGAGAGCGAGCATAAGCTCTGAAGAACTCGAGATTGAGCTCATCCATTCTTTAACCTGTAAATCTGTGGCAATGGCTTTAGATTGAGCTTCTTGCTCATTGACCATGTTAATCCAGGATTTGACTGGCATGGCAGAGGATAATAATTTTTCTTTAGATGGGGTTTTTTGGGCGTCTTTAGAATTGGGTGGACTTTCAGGGTCTTTAAGGATGGCTTTGCCTTTGTCTTTCTTTCTTGGTGGCATTTTTACCTGTTTTGAAGAAATTCTCTGGTTAGAAAATCTGGGATTGAATTTGTATCACCTTTAATAAATTCATTATCAAAACAAAAAATACTCAAAATAGCTTGCCATCGTGCAAAAATTTGTTTAGAAGTAATGTTTTGAACATCTTTTTCTAAAACATGTTTTGCAGCTTTGCAATTAATTCTAAGCAAAAAATTTTGATTTAACAAATCACTTTGAAATTTAGACACACACAGAACAATAGACAAAATTTCTTTCTTTATAGTAGAATAATTTTTGTGACAATCATTCCAGTGTGCAGAAACATATTGGATTATTTGTTCTTTACCATTATCTAATTGCTTTAATATCCCACCGTAACCTAAATCTGAAGCATCAGTTTCAACAATTTTAGGTAAAGCAGGATTTGCAGAAACATATTGGATTATCTGTTCTTTACCATTATCTAATTGCTTTAATATCCCTCCGTAACCTAAATCTGAAGCATCAGTTTCAACAATTTTAGGTAAAGCAGGATTTGCAAGAAATAAACAAGGAATTTCTTTAACATAATTCTTTATCTGTTTAATAACTTTAGTGTGTTCCTCAGTCCAAGCAACATGATTTTTCTTTAATCTATCATGCAATGGTTTTGACATCCTATTGATATTTAGACAAAAATCAAGTACATAATTTAGACTACCAAGAAATCTCTACAATTGTGTTTTATCTAAGATTCTATCAGGGAACTTATCAGCAAATGCAAGAGATCGTTCAATGGGTGTTATAGTTCCTTTGGAAATATAATGTCCTAGGAACCTAACTTTAGTCTGAAAAAAAGAAACTTTAGAACTAGAAATGGCTAATCCAGCTTTCTTAGTTGCTAAGTAAAATGTCTTTAAATGTTTGAAATGTTGATCAATGGAATGCGAAAAAATCAATACATCATCAATATAAACAATACAGAATTCAGAGAAAGGATTATAAATATGATTCATTATCCTTTGGAATTCAGAAGGTGCACTCTTTAAACCAAATGGCATTACTGTCCATTCATACTATCCAAAATCCAGATTTCATGTCAAACTTTGAAAAGATGAATGCAAAATGTAGTTTTTGAAGTAAATCTTTTTTGTTAGGTATGGGATACCTAATCCATTTTAAAGCCTTATTTAAAGGTTTGTAATTAATCACTAATCTAGGTGTTCCTCTTTCTATTTCAGAATTCTTATTCACGTAGAAAGCGGCGCAAGACCATGGTGATCTAGATTTAACGATTAAACATTTGGCTTCTAAGTCTTTAATCTCATTCCTACAGTGTTGTTCTAAGTCCATGTTCATTTGAATAGGACGGGCTTTGGTAGGAATTTGTTTTTCATCAAAAGAATTTTCATATGGCAAATCTACCATGTGCTGCTTTCGACTCCAGAATGCAGATGGTAAATCAGCACATATTTCTTTTTCAATCAAGTTTTGAAAATCAGAAATCTTTCTCTTTACAAAATCATTTTGTAACTGACTTTCAATTCTTTGAAGACTTAATTCTTTCTTCAAACAAGTTAAGTCATTCTATTTTAACTTAATTAAAACATTGATTTTATTCTGATAAATAGAACAGGCTTGTCTACTAGAATCAAAGCCAAGGGAGTTATGCAATATATGATAGAGACTTTGTGTTGTGAAACCTCTTCTTGATTAAAATTGTTTTGTTGTGGTGAGTGTTACCTTGGGTGCCTTGGTAGTATTTAGTCGTAAGTCCCGATTTGGTTGAAGGGCAGTAAAACCAATTCTTAGCCTTGGATTGTAGCCACACCTGAAGAATTAGATCATTTATAGGTCTTGCATACATGGATTCTCTACTCTGTAGAGCATCATCTTTCTCTAGCTCTTCTTCTGGAAAGACTAGTGAATCAAGAAATGTTGTGAATTCTGAAGAATTCATAATTAAAAATTTTAATAAAGCCATTGACTATTAGGAACTGCCGAAAATTTCTAAAGACATGATTTACAAAACAAAAAAACTTGATTTTTTAAAGACTGATTTTGTAATAAAGACTGAAGAAAGAGACATAACTCTTTCAACGCCATTTGAAACAATTTATTTGTTTTCTGAACAATCTTTAAAAAGATTAAAAGAAACGAATTTTAAGTATGTTCACATCGGCTTAATCCAAGTCGGTATAAAACCATTAACTAAAGAAGGATTAAACACCTCAATTCTAGCTGTCCTTAGGGATAGGAGATTCATCTCCTTTGATGATTCCTTGCTAAATAGCATAGAATCGAGTCTGTGTAAATGCCCAATTTCCTTTAGCTGTTACCCGAATATAACAGTTTCCTTAAAAGACAAGAATATTTTAAAAAGCATGATGTTACAGATCAAAACACATAATTACCACATGTTTGAAAGATCTGTTCCAGTAGCCTTAATTTTTAAGATTTCATACAAAGCCATGAATTCTGCGTTTAATACACAGCATAAATTCCAATCTAAAAGAGATGAAACTCTTCTCTTGCAGACTGGCTTGTCTAAAGCCAATACTGTTGTCCCAAAACCAATCCAATGGAAAGATATCAATATTCCTGACGAATGGACTTTGGAAGGAGCCACTGAACCAGTGATTCTAAAACAATTAGAGCCCAATATAAAGTTACAAAATGTGATTCAGTATTCTGATGGTAAAATCAAGTTGTCCTTTAGGAGATCTACATCGTCTAGATTTTCGGATGTAGAATCAAGCTCAAGCATTCCTTCATTGGAAAGAAGATTTTCTAAAATTCCTTCTGTGGTAAACCTTCCTTTAAAAAATCAACCTAGGTTTTCCACATCAGATATACCCAGTTCGTCTATACACTCAGTTGACTATTCCACTAGTGTCCCACACCCAATATACACTAGCAGTCAACATGAACAAAGCCAGGAAGAGAAAGAGCATTCTCCTCCAACTTCTCCTACATTTTCTGCAGTTACAGAAAATATAATAAATGTCTTCGAAAAAAATTTTGAACTTGATAAAACTCTTTTGCATAAAGATTTTTACTCTGATAACAACAAAAATAAAAGACTTTGGTTTTTCAAAAAATTTCTAAACCAAAGAAAACAAATTCAAGAAACCTATTATGAGTTTGTTAACTTGCACCGTGTGCACATACTATTTTTTGATTGGTTTGAAATTTATGCTTTAGAAAATATGATTGCATATCCATTCAAAGCATCAAACCCTATCACGATTAGGAAAAAGATTACAGAATGGAACCTTTCTGATAGTGATAGGACTATAGAATCTGAGCATCCGCCTCTTAGGAGTTTAACCATAGATTATGGTACGCCTCCCATCCAGATTAAAGCATCACCTTATAAAATCCATAAAGCTAATAATACTGAAACTAACTTAGATAGCATTATTCAACAGAACAATTTCTGTAATGCAAACCTAAATACAATAGGAAAACAGTTTACCAGGATAGAAAGTCAATTCCAAAAGTCAACCATAGATATTTCCCCTGTTGTTTCCTCAAAATCTGAAACTGATAAAAAGCTTAAAAAACCTGTTTTCAAACCTTTTCAGGTTTCGAAAACTAGTCAAAAGCTTGTTCAAGATTCAAAGTCAGATTTTGCTAAAGCTATTATAGACCAATTAGATAGGATAGAAGCCTCTTCTTTCTCTAGTAAAGTCCAAATAACACCTGATAGTGCCCAATCTGGTCATTCTAGAACTATCGGGGTACTTGACCAGGATCAATTTTCTATTGCATCTTCTGATATAGAAGCCTTTAAAGATGAGTCTATTCCTAAAACCAACAAAATCCATTGGGAATTAGCCATTCCTGCTAATAGTTCTCCTCCAGACTTAGCCATATATAAAAGGCCAAGTGCGCTAAACCAATCCCGGTTTAATGCCTCATCTGTCTATGAATGAAATATAGATGGCATGTCTGAGTATAATATACTTGGAGTATTGCAACAAATGACCATGGCAGCTAATGCCTATAAAACTCAATCAGGAAATTCTGACAGAGCCATAGCAGAGATTCTCGTTGTTGGTTTTACTGGTCAGCTTAAAGGATGGTGGGATCATCTTCTCACTAACCAACAACAGTTGGATATCCTAAATGCTATTCAAACAGATGAGTATAGAGCCCCCATTTGTGATGAGTTTAATAACTCTATACAAGATGCGGTTGCCACCTTAATTCTTACCATTTCCTTACACTTTATAGGTGACTCTTCGCATCTTAGAGACAAGAATGCTGAGTTATTGCACAACCTTAGGTGTAGAAAACTTAGTGATTTCCAAAATTATAAAACCATTTTCTTCACCAGAGTCTTCCTTCAGGATGATGCAAATCATGTGACCTGGAAGGAGAAATTCCTTGCTGGTTTACCTACTCTTCTAAGCGAAAAGGTTAGAAACACCATTAAAGCCTTGCATGGGGATCGTATCCCCAATGACAATCTCACCTATGGTGAACTTGTCAGTTTTGTCAATAAAGAAGGATTAAAGATTTGTCAGGATCTTAAACTACAGAAACGTCTAAAATGGGAACTTAGACAATCTAAGCAAGAATTAGGTGGTTTCTGTAAACAGTTCAATTATGATCCTTTCAAAGCTTCTACTTCCAAAGACTGTAATGGTAAGTGTTCTTCAAAGCCTTACAAAAAACATTACAAGTCAAAAGACCATAGGTTTAGAAAACCTCTTCCAGAATTCAAAGATTCTTTTCATAGAAAATCTTCAAAGACCTATAGAAAACCTTATCATTTTTCCAAAAAAAAAAGCCTAAAACCAAACCTAGAACCCCTTTCAATTATAAAGAAGCTACTTGCTACAAATGTAGAAAGAAAGGTCATACTATAAAATTTTGCAGAATGAATAGGAAGCTTCACGAGTTTGGTCTTGATGAAGAGACATTGTCTAAAGTTGCATCCTTGCTTGTAGAGTCTTCTGACTCTAAGTCTTCCATGACGGGAGATAATGAGCCTTTACAGGTCGATGAGTTAAATGATTCTGATACAGAATCCTATTTAAAGAAAATCAATGTGTTAACTAAAGACCAAGAAACTTTTCTTGAATTGGTTAAACATATTTCTGACCCTGTTCTTCAAAAAGAATACTTAGATAAACTCTTAAAAACCTTAGAAATAGGAGATAAACCAGAAACCTCCAAAGCCCTTATAATTAAAAAGAATGTTTATGATCTCACTGAAATCCTTGATAAAAAGAAAAAAGATAAGAAAACAACACCAAGTATTCAGGATCTTCAGAAAGAGATAAAAGAAATCAAATCTGAAATAAAAGATTTAAAAGAAAAGCAAAAGACTGATTCAGATACTATCCAACTTTTGTTGTAAAAACAATTAGAGGATAACTTTGATAAAGAATCTGACCCTGAAAATGATGAAGAAACACAAAATTTAGATAATATTGAGTCCTTACCCAATGATTTCCTTTTTACTCTAAAACAAGTTACCACAAGAAAATACCTAATAAAGATAACTCTAATTCTTTCTAAAGACTTTGAAATTGACACCATTGCCTTGTTTGACACTGGTGCTGATCTAAATTGTATCAAAGAAGATATTGTTCCTAAACGATTTCATGTAAAGACGAAGGAAAGACTTTCTGCCGCTAATAATTCAAAATTGAGAATTAGCTCCAAAGTTGATGCCTCTGTTCTAAATAACCGTTTTGAGTTTAAAACTTCCTTTCTTCTCACAAATGATATTCATCATACCGTTATACTAGGAACTCCTTTCATAAATCTCATCACTCCCTATACTGTCAATTACGATAGTATTTCTTTTAAAGCAAAAACTAAAAAATTAATTTTCCTCTTTTTAGAAAGACCTAAAACCAGAAATTTATATATATATATTAATTTTTGTGAAAGCCCACATATATACGTCAAAAAAATTAAGTTACCAACTTTTTTCGATGTTAATGCAAAATATATATATATATTAACTCCTCAATAGAGTGTTCCACAAAATCTAATATATATTCTTTTTATTTCTATTTTATTTTTTGGGGTTAAATTGGTAACTTAATTTTTTATTAATGTCTAAAAAAAAAATTATTGTAAGAGAGTAATATTGTAAAATCAAGCCAAAAGGAACAAAAAAGTAATGCTAGAGATGTCAATAATTTAGCAACAGTGATGTTTTGAGGTACTTTTAAAATATAGGGATTAAACAAGTTTTTACCTTATTTATAACTCATTAGTAATTAATAATCTCATTTCATTATTTTATTTGATTTAATAAAGATTAATTATAATTCATTAATAATCTTATGTCATTATCTTAATCATTTAATCTAATATTAGAATGGATAAGACTATTTGCACTCTAAAAAGTACTCTCAATACTCAATTTTTTAATTATTTTTTATTGTTAAAATAGATTAAGGGTAATTTACTATTAAAGACAATCCACTGTAATCATATTAAACATAATTTCTCGACACGCCCTTTCTTCATATTTATAACTTCTATGTTGTATAATTTGGCCATGAAAAGTAGTCAAATCATATTCATTATTACTGATAATCGATTGATTTTTTTTTTCATGGACGAATAGAATAAAAACTTATGAAATTATAATTTAATTTCAGAGTTGTTACGTTTTATTGTGATCCTCATGTTTTATGCTTGATTAAATGAGTTATTTGTTTCCTACTTTGTGTAACTTCAATCCATTAAACGAGCTTCATTCAAATAAAACATTCTTATAATGCGTTTTTTAAATCTAAAACCCTTCATTTCTCTTCGTATATATGAGCCTCACATTTCAACTACCAAATTCATCCAAAAACACACTAAAGACATATAAAACTAAACTTATAAAAAATAATTAAAATGGCAACGTTGACATGCAATCCTTTGTTAAGATAGCCATTTTGCTTATTGGTGGAATATTGGCCTTGCTCGCTCCATCAAATTCAACTCGTAGTTGAAGATGTTGTCGATTTACCTCCTCTTCCACGAGAAATTCATGATTTTCTACAGCAATGTGCAGCAAAATTGACTCCAAAATGTGGTGAAGAAATTAAAGAAGGCATTTATAATAATGGGAAGGTGTCCGATGAATGTTGCAAGCTGCTTGTAGATGATGGACCAATTTGCCCGGATAAATTTGTGGAGGTAACTGCGCCTTCTCATCATGAAGTAAATCAAACGGAAGCCTTTTTTAAGGATATTCAAGTTTGGGACAATTGCATTTACAGGTAAGCATAATAATCTTAATTAATTTTATCTTAATCCTATCAATGTTTTTTACAAGCATACTTCTATAGTAGTCTAAATATTATAATAAAGAGTACATGCGCCATCCCTATCCCGAAGCTTCCTTTGATTTGAATGAATGAGGAACGAAGGCGGTTTTCTACTGTCTTGAACTCGTTAATTCTATAGAAGATAGACACAGAATCTTGCAACAATGCAGAATATAAAGAAAAATAATCAGAAATAAATTTTAAAAAAAAAAAAAAAGAACCGCTAACGTTGCGAAGAGTGTCTTGGGTAGTAAAATGAGAGAGCCAACTCGCAAAGACAGTACAATGAGGGTCACCAATGATAATCTTGGGTTCACCGAGGGTCATCTGTGAAAGACTAAGACTAAATTGGTAAGAATTGGGAATACTTAAAAAGTTATGGGAGAGTGAAAAGGAATGAAAGATAGAAGTTAGTAGATACAACTCATACAAGAATCCTGCAGAGGCCTCAAGACACGCTGAGTAATTTTTAAATAATTTTATTTGATTTGTTATTCAAATTTAAATCTTGAGGAAGGTAAGAGGTTAAAAAATAAATTTGGACTTTGCCAATCCCTTACATTTTATCTTAAAAAAAAAAAGAGGGGAGAAAGAGAACAACAAATACGGCCACCTTGAATTGGATGATACGACTCAGCACCAAATTTATAGTCTTGTTTGGAAAAAGTTATAGCTGATATGAAAAAAAATTATAGCTATAAGACAAAAATTAATAGCCTGTAGTAAATATAATTTTTAAATAATAATTTTGACAAGATTATTAAAGATAGAATAGATATTTTATCATCACATGAAAAATTATATCAGCATAACTTCTAAGTTACAGCAGTTAATATTTACTAAACACTTTATTACTATGACTTTTAAGTTACCGTTATCTAAGTTCAATTCCAAACAGACCCTATAGTATGCCTAGGGGTGGGCATAAACCCACAACCCATGGGTTTATCCAAACCCAAACCAAATAAAATAATTTGGGTTGGGTAAATTATAGAAATGGGTTGGATGTGGGTTTTATATAAAAAAACTATTTTATTATGGGTTGGGTATAGTTTACCCATAGGTTATAGACAAAACCCAATACTCAAAATTTTCAAATGAAATAAATGAAAACAAAATAAAAGAATACAAATAAGCAAAAGGCCACAATTTAATTTTGTGGCGTGATCAATTGTCAACAATTAGAAAAAGAAAATAACATGTAAAAATAAATTTAAATTAAATAAATGCTACAAATAACAAGAATTATTTTTCTTATTTACAAAAATAATTCCTCACACGTGGAAGCATCATCATGGAAAGAGCAAGAGATTCTACTAGTGATAAATAATAACTCAATTTGGAGTGGATCCCATATGCTAGATGGCAGCTAATTTTTGGTCAATAATTGAATGTAATGCCCATATTAGGCCCTGTACAAAAACTTTACTTACCATATAATGAAATTAGAACATAAAGAATACAAACTATATAATTTCATAATGTAAATAAAATTAAGCATATAAACAGACAACATAACGCAAAAGTACCAAAATGATAAATAAAAACAAATATTGCATAATTAATAAACAAGTAGCAAAATTTATTATTAGATTGTTAATGTCATATTTTTGAAAATTTATTATTAGAGTGTACATTCTTATTTATTGAGAAATAATAATTTTTGTGATTAAACTTTAATTTAATTTTCTAGTATTATTTAATTTAAGGATTAAGTTATTGTAAAATTTATTATTTATAATTTTTATCCACTATTTTTTTATATTTTGATATCAATTTAATAATTAATAACAATTAATAATTATTATAATTTTGATATAATTAAATTTTATGAAAATAAAAAATATTTTAATAATAAAATTCAAACCAAACCCAAATGGGTTGGTTTGGGTTGGGTTAAAAGTATTTGGGTTGGTTTGGGTTGGATCCGAACTTTTATGGTTTGGTTTGGGTTGACATAAATTTCAACCCAAACCAACCCATGCCCACCCCTAATTATGCCCACCCGCCGACTGCGAACTTCTTTCAGACAATTGATCAAACGCATGTGTGCATCAGTGTAAAATATAAGATGATAAGATTTTGAATAATGGCTTTATTGAGGACATAGGTTTGAATAGACAAAGGGAAGTTGGGTTACATGAAAAAAACTATTGAATAAAAAATATATGCGATAAGAAAGTGAAAATTTTTAGTTTTCCTGATTGATATATACTTTTTGTTTAGATAATTGTTAAAAATTAATACAAATAATTTATATACCTTTGATTAATTTTATTTTAATCACGTGTAATAAGTTTGACATTGTGAAGCGGAAAGTTGATCAGATTTTTTTTTTTCTTGAAAAGTCCCATTTTAATTACGCCTTTGACATATGCAATGTATGAAACAGAGCAGTAGAACTTATATTTTGGACTTATTTATAAGCGGACATACACGCTTAATAGTATTGAAATGTTGGCGGAAACTGAATTACACTATTGAGTAATTGTTATTTGTGACGCTAATTCTTTATATTAATTTAGATGTTCTAGTATTGAGTATTGACAGTCACATCAATCCTTTAGTTAGACTATTGTCAAGTCTCAAAATATCAAAAATACTTGTTATATTAATCACTTGAACTAATATAGTATTGATTGCCGCATTAGTCTCACTACTATTCTATGATAGACCCCAGAAATATTTAAAGTTTAATTTTTTGAATCTTGGACGTTGGCTATAAGTTCTTTTCCCTTAATCTGTACACATTGTATTTAGCATTGAATGTCAAAGTAACATGGTTGTCATAAAGAAAAAAAAAATTCATAAAATGCGTTTACTTTAATTTGAGATCAAGATCTTTATTGTAACCCAAAAAAAAAAAAAAGTGCATCTTTTATTCCATCGTTCAGTCATATAAAGTGTCATAATTATTTTATTTTATTATTTTTTAAACTATTTTTAAAAGACAGCTCCTACTTGCTTCCAAAAATTGGTGAAATGAATTAACATTATAACGTTCTTATTTCAAATAATAATAATAATAACAGCAACAACAACAACTCCAGTGTATTTTATTTCTCTGTAAACTCTACCTCATGGATCATTACCTTAATTTGTGTACATCATCACTACCCACAAGTTAATTAGTCTCTAACCAGATAGATTAAATTAGGAAAGATATTAGACATAAGTCTTCTCGTCAATCATTAAGCCATTAAACATAACGACCGTGGAAAATCTTCCTGGTTCAATAAAAATGAATTAACAAATATGAAATAACTCATTTGATCCGCTAAATAATTGACAGCATTCAAACTGTTTCCTAAAAAAATGGCGGGACAAGTCAGAAATGAAAGATTCCAGTAACTATTTTTCAAACTTATTTAACTCATCTTTCCCAAATTTAGTTCTGTCTTTCCTGTTAGGGTTTCTATTTTCTTTCTCCCAAAACAAAGGGTAAAAATTAGAGAAAAAAATAACAAAAGAAAAGATAAAAACACAATTTTCTTTCTTTCTTTGTTCCTCTCCGAGAAGCTTTTCTCTCAGCTTCCCATGGGATGTTCTTGTTCTTGCTCACGTTGACATAAAGCAAATTTGCATTGAGAATTAAGGTGGGGGAAAAAAATTCTGAAAACCATCTTTATGGGAAGCTGCATATCTTTAGCCAGAAAAGGTGCCTTCTTCTCCAAGAAAAGCCAAGCTACTGGTAATATTGACAACACCGCCAGCACCAACAACAAAAGAAATGATGCCAGCAGCAAGAAACCATCTCCATCTCCCAAACATGAAAGTGTATCCAAACACGCGTCCAATGTAGACAAAAATTCGATATCCTTCCAACTGAGATCTGTGGTTTCGAACCCCGCTGAGGGAAATATACTGGATAAGTATACGTTCGGGAAGGAGTTGGGCCGAGGTGAGTTTGGAATAACCCATCAATGTTTCGAGATAGAAACAGGCGAAACATATGCTTGCAAGAAGATCGCGAAGGAGAAGCTGAAGACGGAAATTGATATCGATGATGTGAGAAGGGAGGTGGAGATTATGAGGCATTTGCCGAAGCATCCGAATATCGTTACATACAAGGAAGCTTATGAGGATAAAGATGCAATTTATTTGGTCATGGAGCTTTGTGAGGGAGGAGAGCTTTTTGATAGGATTGTTAATAAAGGGCATTACACAGAACGTGCAGCGGCTGCAGTTGGCAAGACCATTTTACAAATCGTTAAGGTATAATTATTTTTGTTGGTTTCATTTTAGATGTTCCTTTTGAATGATTTTTATTACATAAATTGTGATCATTGCAGGTATGCCATGAAAATGGAGTTATGCACAGGGATTTAAAACCCGAAAACTTCTTGTTTGCGGATGAAAGTGAAAACTCAAAATTGAAGGCGATTGACTTTGGCCTCTCCATATTTTTTAAACCCGGTATGGTTATATATTTAGCAACCTGCTGATAAAAACTTTGTTGAGTATTATATCTATGGCAGCTGCAAAATCTGGCCATTTCATTATATTTTGACAGGGGAACAATTCTGTGAAATTGTTGGGAGTCCATATTACATGGCGCCGGAGGTCTTAAGGCGTAATTATGGACCAGAAATTGATGTGTGGAGTGCTGGTGTGATTATCTATATCTTGCTTTGTGGGGTTCCTCCGTTTTGGGCAGGCAAGTTAAATGCGCTGCAACACATCATTCATGTCTGCAGGAAAAACTTTTCATTAACATTCTGATTTTGCCATGAATGAGCGCAGAAACTGAAGAAGGAATTGCACACGCAATAATTAGGGGGAAAATAGATTTCGAAAGGGATCCATGGCCAAAAGTTTCTAAGGAAGCTAAAGAACTAGTGAAGAATATGCTAGATCCTAATCCGTATAACAGGCTAACATTAGAAGAAGTCCTTGGTATGTAGTGAAATCCAAACAATTTTTTCAAATTCAAGTCATGAAACCCCTTGCTTATTAATCTGCTTTTGAATGTTATGTGAAGAGAATCCTTGGATTAAAAATGATAATCATGCTCCAAATGTCTCCCTGGGAGGAAATGTGACATCAAGGATAAAGCAATTCTCCATAATGAATAAGTTCAAGAAGAAAGTCTTAAGAGTAAGCTTTTGAAAACCCTTTCGTATTATATATTTTTGATTTTGCAACGGGGTTTCTTGAGAGTCAAGTAACAAGAGTCTGATGATTTTGAATTTGATTCCAGGTAGTAGCAGACAACTTGCCGCAAGACCAAATGGCACAAATCAAACAAATGTTTTACATGATGGACACTGACAAAAATGGGGACTTGACATTTGAAGAGCTCAAAGATGGCCTCAATATGATTGGACAAAAAGTTTCTGATCCTGATGTCAAAATGTTAATGGAAGCTGTAAGTTCCTCAATTTTATTTCGGATTTGATCAGACTAATTTTATTTAGCATTGCAGGCAATATTATACATTCATTCTACAAAACTAAAAACCTTGTCTAATGCTTTCTTAAAGGCTGATGTTGATGGAAATGGCCTTCTGAGCTGTGACGAGTTTGTGACAATGTCTGTTCACCTGAAAAGGATTGGAAATGATGACATTCTCTCACAAGCTTTCAGATTCTTTGATAAGAACCAAAATGGATTTATTGAGGTTGATGAACTCAAAGAAGTATTGTTAGAGGACAATGCCGGTCCCAACGGTGATCAAACAATCAGAGACATTATGCGCGATGTTGACTTGGATAGGGTAATCCCTTTTTTTTTTTTTTTTTTTTTCGTTTTTCCTCTTTTCTGTTTAATTTAAAATTTAAGTTTTTGGGTCAAATGGTTATCTTCAATATATATATATTTTTTTTCTTGGAAATGATTAACAGGATGGTCGGATCAGTTTCGAAGAGTTTAAGGCAATGATGACAAGTGGCGCAGACTGGAAAATGGCATCTAGGCAATATTCAAGAGCAATGATGAGTGCATTAAGCATCAAGTTGTTCAAAGATAAATCTATGGAATTGAATAAATCAATGGAATTAAAGAAATCCATGGAGTTAAAGAAATCTGGGCAACTAAGGATTCCCCAAAATCAAGGTTAGACAAAGAGATGCTGATCATGTTAAGTTACATATGTTATAATTGTAAGATTTTTATGCGCGCAGCTGGTTTTTTTTTTTTTTTTTTTTTTTTTTTAACAAATCCAAAAGGATGAACAGAGGAGACCATCTCGAGGGAAAAATGGAAAAATATATATATCTATTTGATAATGAGGTGATTGCCATCAGAAGGATCTTGTTAATTTGTTGTTTTTGGATTGTTTTCATTTGTAAATGAGGCACCTTTTCTTTAGATGTTGTTTTGTAAATTGTTTTGAAGGGCTTGGTATGAACATGTTTCCTTGGCACTGAAATTGAATTAAAGCTCACTTTTTGTCCTCCATACATCTATCATTATCAGTTTGTATAGGAAAATTTTCGTAGAATAAGTTTGGCTACCTCATGCAGAAGAAACTTTCATCTAAATTTTCCCCCCTCATGGTAATTGCTAATGCTCTTTCTTTTCCTTTCTTTTTTTTTTTTCCAATTTTTTTTCTTCAAGGATCCTCAAGCATTTGTTCATCCTTTCATCAGAAGGAACCAAGAGTTTATTTATTTATTTATTTATTTTAACTATTATAATACCATCCATTGATATTATAATTAAAGTTTCTTTTGATATTGAAACTGGAGAACAGTCTAGAGTAATTTGACAGATAAATTAATTTAATTTTATAATTTTATAATGAAAAATTTATTAGATCTTTATTCATTTTATTAAAATTATTATTTAAAAATAATATTTACTACAAGATGCGTTTGGTACACTGTATTATATTATACTGTATTGCATTATTTTAATGCAGGTGTATTATATTATGCCGTATTATATTAGCACTGGATTATAATAATATTGTACAACATTTGATATAATATTGTATTGTATTAATTTTTAATTATACTATGTTTGGTATTGTAATGTATTAATTCTTTTTTTAATTAATTTAAATAATATATATTTAGAAAACAATACTTATTAACATTTTGTTTATTTATTAAAAAACATATTTTATTTTTTTATTTATTTTAATTTCATCTCTCTCTCTCTTTTTTTTTTCTTTAGACAATGCTTTTCTTTTTCACTCATTTTTGTTCTCTTTTTCTCTTTCTTCGTCTTCATTTCATTTTCTTTTTTTCCTCCTTTTCCTCCTTTTCTTCTATTTTCTTTGTCTTCTTCAAGTTGTTTTCCTTTTTTTTCTTTTCCTCTTTTTATCCTTCTTTCTTCTTCTTCTCTGGGCTTTATCTTCGTCTTTATTTCATTTTCTTATATTTTCTTTGTCTTCTTCAGTTTGTTTTTCTTTTTCTTTTCCTCCTTTTCTTCTTCTTTCTTCTTCTTCTTTGAGCTTTATCTTCTCCACAGTGAAGGCGTCTTCATGGAGCAATGGCTATGGTGTCGCGCGGCACTGTAAAAGCGTCGGTGATGGCGTCGAGCAATGATTGCCAAGTCGATTTGGTGGTGTTGGATTGAGTGATATGAATTTCATCGTGAACATGCTGCAAATTTTTCTCAATTTTATTTTCTTGATTTGCTCTAATACGATGCGACATAAACCCGAACCTCCCCTTGGATTTGGTTTATGCGGACTTGACCGCATTAGTTTCCCAAGTTAATACAAAACCACACCAGTTGAATTTAACGTCAAACATGAGTTAGTATTAAATTAATACGAAATAATATTTTAATCCTATATTGTGCGGGATACCAAACACGCCTACGTATCATTAACTTTTATTTTATAATTATAAATTTTTTTTTCATAACAACTATAAGTTAAAAGCTCCACCTAAATACTAAACATGACCTAAGAAACTGCCCAAAATCTAAATCCGAACCGATAAAACTGAGGCTCGCCTTTTGGATGCCATTTGTTATCATAGAGACAATCAGTTATTCAGTTCAAGATGAACTAACTAGTCTCTCTAAATAAAATAAAAAATAAAAGACTCAAATTATCATCACAAGCCTCACAAGCTTAAATTAGTGATCTTCAAATACCTTTCTTTGCTGCCTAAATTCAAATTCTGAGTGAGATAAGGAACCAAAGAGTCATTTGCAGTCAAATCACATGTAAGATGCTTGCAGTTGCTATTGTGAAATTTTAGATGAGAGAGCTTCATACCGAAGTCAGATCCTTCAGTTTCCATTAGGTGCGATCAAATATTTTATATCATCACAAGTTGTAGAAGCTCGTTATTGAAAATGATAACTTGATATATACAGTAAACCACATAGAGTTACAGGCTCCACAAACAAGAGTTCAAGAAAGGCTGTTTTTCTTTTTCTCCATAACTTTTGGTCCTTTAATGTCCACTTACCTTAAACAAGTTAAACAAACAGCCTCCCAAAAGAAACTTAAAGATACAAGATTCCATATGCAACCGTCAGACCTGTACCAGAATTTGGCCGAATTCACATTTTAACAAGAGAATTCCCGAAATGGTTTCCTTTCAACATAGATCCGACGACGCAGACAACTGATTTTCCAGGACAAAGCTGACACAATGATATGCACTGAGCAGCCCTCAAACCGAAAGAAGGGACTACAGTTGTGAGATCATCTGCCTGCATCGTGGCAACCACCAATTTTACCACTCCCTTTTCCCCTTCCACTTTTTCCCTTGCTAGCCCCACCCCCTCCGCCATACTTAGAGTTTGTCGTCCTGCTACAGGCTGCATGGGAGTCTACATCTGCTAATCCATTCTCTAGAGCTCTAACAAGGTTCTCGAAGTAATTTTTGGTAACACTGTTGCAACCAAAATGAAAGACATAAAAATATTTCCTTTTGACTGCTTTTTGCTATCTTCTAAGAATATATTTCCATTGACAACTGTATCATAACTAGATTCTAGACATTTTTTATGTTATGCACACAACCTGAAATAAAATTATTCATTTATTTATCAGTTTATTAGAATTTGGATGCAATAAATACCTCGTCAATCCAGCTAACTTCGTACGGAAATCATTGAACTCTTTTGATTGGCTCTCATCATTTAAGAATTGTTGTAGTTCCTTCTCCGCACATTGATGAAGCCTTTCCAAACCCGACTCTGCTTCACCTACAAGAAAGCAACGGCCATTATATCTCTAATGTTAAAATCCACAATAAGTGACATGAAATTTCCGCGAGAATATTTGAAAGTATAAATACCTTGCAGGTACTCAAAAAACTGTCTCTTGGCATGCTCATGCTCAGGTAGGTAATATCCATAAGCATAGGTCCATTTCAGAACTCTCCGACATTCAACTATCTGCAAATGTATTAAAAAAAGACAATTAATCAATTTACAGTACTTGATATATCATACTCAAGCAGTTACAAGCATCTGCAAGAGAAATGAGTTTTGATGACTCAATTACACTTTCCTGATACATATTCCTGCTAAGGTGAACGAATACCGACCATGACAAAGGATTCCCATAAATTAAATACCAATAATTATTAGGAAACTGTAATGTTCAAAGAGATTGATCCCTTGAGAATGTATATTTTTTGGATGCCTCAGGAATAGGTGTCCTTGTGTAGATGTGTCTAGTGCGTACTTGTAAATCCTTTCAGCTTAAGTGTGAATAATTAAAGTACAATATCCATCAGAATATTATGGACCCCAAACCATGGAGATATTCCATTCAAAAGTTTTTGAGGTATTGTGGAGGGACAGATTTATAGTGTATAGAGAGGCAGAAAACTCAGAACGTGAAACGCCTCAACACTGAACATAACCCCTTTCATGTCCATCACTAAACCACATGTATAAAGAAAAAAGACAAAATTAATGAAAGCTATAACTTTTTCTAATTAAACCATAAAAGTGCATGCAGCATCTATCTAAATTACAATGTATTCTAAGAAAAAATAACCACAGACCCTGAACATCACTGACAATGAGTGTTGGATTTACCTGAAGCCACGCATCTATAATGAACTTGAGCTGAGACTCAGGTGTGCACTGGATGTCACTAAGCTTCTCAAGCTGGAAAAAAGATGGATTAAAAACAAAAATTATTTAGTAAAACCCAAGTAATTCAGAAACATCAGAAGGAAACAAAAATATCAAATTATCAAAATGCATAATGTAAATAGACCTTCCTACGATGCTTTAATAGAATCTCAAATCAGTATTCACTTTGGTTTAACCAAGCATGCCAAAAACAATGCTCACATATTCAAAATTCTCTATTGTTTCTTTGCTTGGAACTCTCAAAATAGCAGCGTAAGTCATCTATCTTTCAACCACCAATTCTTAAGGAATTGCATCAGCGTAATTTATCCAACTTATAATAAATATATTACTACAAATATATGATAATAAATTAATATTCGAGTTCAAATCAGAGTTCTATTAACTGCCAAAGTATATGCATATGTTTTTTTTTTTTTTTTTTTTGTGTGTGTGTGTGTAGAAGAATATCACTTACATGCACAGTCTGCATTTGGTGTAAATCTGCCAGAGCTTTTTGCCTTGACTGCCAGGTATGAACAAAAGATAACAGATTAAGAACAAGTAATTTACATTAAACAAATGCTTTAAATTTGATAATCAGAATCACATGCAAGAGCTTTAGGAGAAAATGTATCATGTAGTGGAGTACAATGCCACACATATTTCTATAAAAGTTATCTATAACCATCTCTGAAGATCCTTACAAGTAGTAAGAAGGTGTTAGTCAAAACAATTTTACTTTATTAGGTTAGAAGGAACCAAAAGCTGAAAACTAAGACAGGAATTCCTGGGAAAAGCTCGTAAGATTTGAACTGGTTGTCTGTTTCAAACTATAAATTATTCCTTTTTTTTCCCCTTCCGTTTGCCCAAATCCAATTCTTTGATGAAATGTTAATACCAGATAATAACAATTAGAGGAATTCTAGTAATTATCTCATGCAGGCCTAGAAGGTTATACTAAAACATTGCCAAACTTTTGTCTGCTTTAGAGTTGCCTTCTTCTATTTTCCCTCTTTTCCGCATTCTCACCCAATTAATTCAACTTCAAATGATAGGACAGTCAGACATACACAGCATAATTTTTAAATACGGTCAACATTTATTAAACACACTATGAACTAGTTGGCACATACACATGGACATAGTTAATTACTAACATCTGTTTCAACTCTCAAGGACTGATAATTGCCAAAGAAGAGCCTTTGGGTGCAATTATTTCAAGCATTAAAAGTTGTTTAGTTTTAAGTCATACTAAATGGTTCGTAATATACCACTCCTATTCAGAACTGGCAACCAGAAAACTTAATGACGCAACCGGTATGATCAAAAAATCATGAACCAACCCAGAACAAATTCAGGAACCTTCTATGGAGGAAAATGAATGGATAAAACCAACAAGACAAAAGTTTTAACTTAGAAAAATGGTGAATCAACTCCAGAACAGAGCACAGAAAGGAAGATGACGCAGAAAAAACAAATCCAACATACCGATTGATTGCTCGCCCAACGTTCATAATAATGAGTGTATTTCTCCAGAGAATTTTTGGCCATCTCTCTCCTTCTCTCAGTCTCATCATACTAAAAAAGATGATGTGAATGTCAAAAGTCAAAAAGCAAAACTCACAAAACAATAGGCAAAACTAAAACAAAAGATCAAAGTTCCTCTTACATCTCCCTGTTGCTTAGCAGTCTCATAACGGTTACAAGCATAGAAACCACCAGTTCTCTCACCATGATCTGACCATGCTCCAAGGCATAGCCTGTATTTTTCAAATGACTGGAGTTACAAACTAAAATTACGTGTCAAACAATAATTACTGAAGGGGAAAAGAAAACATTAAAAATCCAAGTTTTTTTAGGATCTTGTAGAAGTCAAAATTAACAAGGATAAGTGTCTCAATGAGCCGCAATCCAGTGATCAAAAATTCATTTAAGATACAGAAACTAACAAATTAAGTTTGTCCTAAGCAGAAACTTACCAGCAAAATTCAAATTTACAAGGTGGAGAGCATGTCATGTGCATACACCCTTGATTTTTCTCAATCGGTCGCTTGCACTTGGGACAAGGTTTAGAATTGGCTAGTATCCTGCAGTTTGTTAGATTGAAGATTAAAATGGATTGAGGATTAAAATGGCAATCAGAAAGTACAAAATCAACATACTAGTAATTCCACTATATCTCATTAAAGTTGCGTAATAAACAGAAAATTTGAAATATCCATTTAAATTATATCTATAGCATTTCCTTCTTGATTATCTCTAACCAAGCTTGCAAGAGAAAACATCATATATTTTTTCAAACTAAAAGCAACTACCAGATAGTCCGTATCAGAGTTTTTGCTGACAGAAACAAGGGGGAAAAATACAAGTAATAAAAGAAACCAGGAACCTAAAATAAGGTTCCAAACAGACACTGATATACTATGGTAGAAACCAGTCAGTGTTGTCACAAGCTGAAATCTGTCTTGGGTTGTACAGCAGGCCAGAGAAATCTCATCACAGAATGCAACAAAAGATCTAGGAAATGTACATATAGGAGAGTTGGGGAAAAATGCAACAAAAGATCACTCATCATATGGAGAAAAGAAATAACATATCCAAAAGACAGATCCAGGCAAGAATAATCGCAAAACAACATAGAATTCTAAATGCACGAACATATATGCCCTACCAATTCATGTTTTCAGACTCGGCGCAGTTCTTCAAAATCCACTTTGCCACAGTGCCGCAATCCACTGGACGGTGAGCTTCTTCAGTGCACTGCATTTCAGATCCAATGCAGCTCATCAATCTGGTCTGACATATAGCTAATAATTCTTACAGAATCTAACCATGACAGTTTCAGAGAGCGAAACTTACATTCCAGCAGAAGTTATATGAGCATAAGCAGGAAACATCAAAATTTCCACTCCCAGCAGCAAAATCAATAGCATACTCGCACCCTGGAGCAGGACACCACTTGGTCTAGCAGTATGCAATAGAGAAGGAGGGTAAGAACTACATGGCTCAGAATTACAGAAAACATGGAAGGAAGCAAATAAAGTTACATTTTGGGTGCCAACAACTTGAGTAGGTTAGCACCTCTTCCCCTTATGCGAAGTCTCCCCACAATTGTAGGAGTAAAATGTTTTGTCTCTTTTTTTTTTTTTTTTTTAAAAGTTATACTTTTTGTTATAAAAGATCCAAATGCAGGTTTGACATTCAAGACTGCACAATCTCATTAAAAGTACAGAAACAACATTCAATTCAACTTTTCAATCTAATGAAAAGATATATAATAATAATAAAATAACATAAATCTAGGAAATACAAAAAGAGAACAATATCATAAGCATATATGTCCAACGTAAACAGCATTGCAACATTGGTTTATAAGAATTTTTAATTTGCAACTACCCACATCAGTATAAGAATATCCACAATAACTGGATCCTTCAACAAAATAAAAAATCAAAATGAAATACCTAAGACAGTCTGTAAAGAAAAAAGAAAGATGAATCTAATAAAGTTTGAATCTTACTGATATTCTTCATACTATGACCCAAAAAGAAGTAAAATCCTCAGAACTTTCATTTGAAAAAGAAAACCCACACAACTCAAAGTGACATGATAACAGATTCTTGTTAATTCTCAATATCAACCTCAAATATACATATTATCTTCGCCAACTCTTCTGATACATAAAAACATAATCCAGAAAATAAGTTTTCAACTCCCAATCTAGAACCACCATCACCCGAACATCATCACTATGCACACTCTATGCATCCAAATCTATCTACTTTCATCTCTAACTTCCAATCAATTTCTTCGCAGAGGGAGGTGGAAGAAATGCATTCTCAAGACTTCTTTAATCAATCAGAAATCTAATATAGAGACCACTGCTAGGTTTTATAAGTTTTCTCGGAGAGATCAATCAGATTGGATCAATTTCTATTAAAGCTCTTTCAATGACTTTGGGCATGGCTTCATAGTCAACAATGCTCAAGAGATTATTTCCTGGTTTAAACTTTTTATCATTTGCTTCTTCAAGTAGAATATGGGTTTTGTCAAAACATAAGCCTCTTTTGCAACTTATCTTTCTCTATCTGAAACTGTGTATTTTCCCTCTAATTTCTCTCTTAAGAACTTCCAGTCTAACTCCATCACCAGCATTGAGCCTAGTAAATTGTGACCATAGAACTACATTTGGACTGATTAAAGCAACTCAAAAAATAACTAATCAAAATAAATCAGTCCAAAATCAAGGGAAAAGGCAGATAGATATAGAGAGGATTTATGCTGAAGGTTTTGCTAGCCTGGACTTACTTCAAACAGTTCTCGCTAGATTTTACAAAAAGGGTTCAAGAAGAAGGGTCTAATGGTATACTTCTTCCTGTTCTGTTCATGGGATATACTGTCCTGAAAAACAGTAACTACAGAAAATGTCCCTGGGTTAAAGTACAAAGAGTCACAGTTTACCCAAAAATAAATGCCCCAACCTCCAATTTAAGTTGTCAGCCAATATATATGGATGATTGATTATAATATCATCAAGGTTTAAAATCCCATACATACCTTTCTATTGTCTTCGACATAAGATCTAAGAAGGTAACGAGAATATTTTTTCTTGTCTTCATCAGAGGCCAACATATCAATCATGTCTTGACCAACAGCAGCACAGCAAGATGGATCAGGACATCTAAGCGTCAGGCACCCCGGACCATCATTAACTGTCGCACTAATATAACCTATGATAGAAGATGAAATGTAGCCAGGAAAATTCATAAAAAATGTTGGCGGTAGTCAAAAAATTGAGAAGGAAATGATATGTCAGGAAGATCAACTGCCCAGAATGTATTGGACATCTTCATATGAGTAATAAACAATGTATGCCATGCATTCAGGCAAGGCAAACTACAGATTACCATCCAAACAAACAACCAAGAAGTCAAATATAAAGATTAATACAATAACCCCAATTTGTAACAGAAAAAAAAGGTCAGGGTTTAATTGGGTAAGATAAATAAATAAACAGCCATTTAATATTGATGAACACAATGTTTATACTTTGACTATTAGTAACAGTTTATTTGGACAGGATGAAGCTAAACTAAAAGGCATTAATAGAATCGCAACTCAAAAAGACAAAAATTTCAAACCTTAAAAACCACCAAACATGAAGGTAGATAAACAAGAGAGAGATCAGAAGCCAAAATAGAATAGGCATCAAAGACAAACCTCTCCAGCATGCACGGCAAAAGGGATGACCACAAGCCGCTGATACAACTTTGTCACATGAATAGGTATCAAAACAAATCCCACAAGTTAGCTGGCCAGGAAACAATCAGAGTATTATAAGAACAACACAGAAACACGAAAGCAATAAAACAAGACAATCAACTCTAAAATTTCACAACCATAGACCCAAGGCTTACTTCTCTAGCATTGGAGAACTCAACAACTGGTTTGTACAAAAAGCCAACTGATTTCCGAACTGCATCTTCATCAGCAAACCATGCATCAGGCACTTTACTAACACTCCTGAAATGAAAAATTTCTTCAGAACATCAACTTGAACAGCAAACATAGCAGACAAGCACCAAATAGTGAATTGCTTACCAGTTATAATGACGGAGTAGGATACTTGCATCTACTCTTGATATTGAAAGGACAGTAGAAACTTTTGTAATATCATCCTCCTGCTGACATTTTATATCTGCTTCCCTCAATACGGTGTAACTTTGCTGAAACAGTAAACACCAAGTTAAAATACTCACAAGATACAAAAAGAATATGAGAATTTGATAATACATGAAAATGTAAGGCATTCTCTAAGGATCACAGTTAATGAAGAGTCAAATGTTTGTTATAATTTTGCTCGACCTGAGGTTCTTAAGTGTGCATTCAGTTGTGCCAAATTAGCTTGCCAGTAATCTGGAGTTGAAGACATACAACAAGTCTAATAATCCAACTTCTTATATTTGGTTAGAACCCATGCCTCACAATTGTGAGGTCAGTCTTCTCTCTTTCGAAATGTGAATGGAGTAGACGTCCCTCGAATATTAGAGAGGGTTAAAATCTAGGTGGGCTTCATAAGAATTGATGTAAACTAGTCCCAGTAATAGTCTGATTTATAAATATCAGTTGTAATCTCATGTAATATGAGTTGTACTCTTGGGCAATAGTCTCATGTAATTAAAAAAAAAAATTTCTTATATTTCCACTGGTTGTTTGTGGATGTACTCATACAAAATATTGCGCTTAACGTCCTGTATCTTCAGATTGTACAAGCAAAGGAAGAAAAATGAGGAGGTTGCATGGTCTGGAAACATCAGAGGAGCTGTCAACTCAACATCAAGATAAACAGACTGGCAGCAACTTAAAAGTGAATGTTTCGAATAAATTGAATCCATATCCCTTCTAAGAAAAACAGAAAAAGCAAAGCAATACCTTCAAAACCCTAAAACCTAGTTTCAAACTATCAGCTCTATTTATGATTTTCACGCAACTGAGTCCAGAATCAGAACTTGGCTTGATTTAGCTTATCTCTTCATTAAATTCAAATAAAAAACGAAATCACCAGAAAACTACTTATTGAAAGAAAACCAAGTCATTGTTCAAATTTCCAAATTTTCCTAGCATCCAAATGAACATGGCAGCCAAGCTACACACATACATTGCACCTCCACAGCATGCTACAGTCATGGAAAAGCCTTTTCTGCTCTCACAATCCAATATCAATCTGTAATCGACTGTCTCATTCTATTCAATCAATTTCCTGGGTAATCAAACTGACCTTTTCTGCTCTCACAACCCCAACACCAATCGGTAAGCCACTGTCTCACTCTATTCAATTAATTTCCTAAGTAACCAAACAGACTTCTGTATAAAACTCCGGCTGTAACTAAGTCAATTTCCTCAGCAACTAAACAAACCAACACAATACTCCGTCATTTCATGAGAAAGAAGAAAGCAGAAACTATTTAAGCTTAATTAGGCTGCTTCGCACGGAAGACACATGAATAAAACACAAACATAAGCAAAAGCATGATAAAAAAAAAAAAAACACAATCACTGAGTATTACAATTAATTAATCAAATACAGAGGACAAATCACAAGACCACTTGATCAAGCAGGTTCTGATACTAAGTTAAGTTAGCACCAAAGAATTCATATCTTTCAAGTTCTTTATACCTATAAAGGCAAAACAACAACCCTCAGTGCATCAAAAAACAACGATCTTTCTGTTTATACCTATAAACTCAATTAGTCCAAATAAACATCATCAAGTACAACAATTTCTCCACAACTGGAAGCAAGAACCAAACAGAGAGCACAAGAAATGAAAAAAGCTGACAGCTTTTATCACTAAACAAAAAATCCCAAAAGAAATATAAACTAATAAACTAGATGAACAACTAAAATTGAGCGAAAAATAAACCTGTAGGCGACGAAAGGAAGCATTATCGAAATCATCATGATCAGGATCCTCCTCGATGAACCCGTAACCGTCGTCGTCGTCCTCGTCATCTTCGACGCCGTAATCGGCGGCGGCATCGTCGGAGTTGTAGTAATCGTTGTCATCGTCCATTGCCTCGCCGCTATAGAAATCATCCTCCTCAGAATCCATGCGCCAACGCGAAAACCCTAGCTAAGGTCTTGTTTGGATGGAAAGAAAAAAACAAAAGAAAAGGAAAAAGAATTTGTAGCCAAATGAGACTCCTCTCAGCTCTCGCTTTACTTGCAATTAAGAGAATGTTTTTTCTCCTCTTTTGCTTTTCAATTTCATTTGGGGAAAAAAAAATAATTAATTAATTGAGATTTTATTGTGTGATATTGAAGTATTTTCGAGTTGGTGGAGGGCTGGAGCCTGGTGGCCGTGTTTTGTGACTAGTGTGGGTTTGGAAGCTCAACTACTTTTCGAGTGGGAAAGTTGAAAAATGAGTGTAAGTGGTAGGGCACTTAGGTAATTTTACCGACAGAGGCGAGTGATGATTTGGATATTTATTTAAAATAAAAAAACTCGAAGCTAATTAATTAATAGTTAATGATTTTTGGAGATTATGAATGTAACTTACACATTTCTTGTCCGCATAAATGAGAAGAGAAATATTTGAATTTTTAATTTTTTATAAGGACTCAAACTTATATCTTTATTAAGAGGCATGCCGAGAATTAGACAAAGGCATTAACAATGGCCTAATTCCGGACTTGGAAAACACAATTGCTGGATGGAAAAGTTATCTATAACACAATACAAAGCATTGTATCCTCTATAAAAGAGTTGAGTTGAGTTTTCTTTCTTCTTTTTTTTTTTAAAGAAAAAGAAAAAATATCAAAAAAATTATTCTCCACAAAATTAAATCCAGAAAATCAGTCCAGGTTCACCTTTGTTCTTCTTAAGTTGACTTGAGGCAGCTTTTAAAGAAAACAATACCTAACCTTGACAAGAAACAGTTGAATGAAAAAGATTTTTCAAAATTGTGACGATGAAATTGTCCAAGTTCATGATGATTATCAATAACCATTTGGTAAAATTATTGTTGATTGAAAAACTCCAAGTATACTTTTGTAGAATTTCAGTCATCCAATTTTAAGAAAGCTATATCACTATCAAATAGTTTGATTTATTGGTCCAACTGAATAGTTATTTATTAGAGGGAAAATTATAGATACACCTCTAAAATTTGTGGAAATGTTTATAAAGATTCTAAATTTTTAGAAAAAGACATTAAAATTCGTTTTTAACTATAATACCTTTTTAATATAGTAATTAAAAAATCAGTTTTAAAGTTTTTTATTTAATACAAATTTAATATTTAATATTGAATTATTTTTATATTCAAAATACTATTAAAATTTTAAATTATTACGTTTATGTTGATGATATATTTGTATTTATTATAAAGATTTTAAATAAACCTATAGCTTAAATAAATTTTACAATTAATGAAATATCTCTCTATTAATCATATTAAAATTATCTTTTACATGACATTCAAAATAATTTTAATTTTAATTTATTTCAATATTATGTTTCTATTGATTATTAAAAATCACTTTAATATAATAAAATAGGTCAAATGTACTGTTAATATATAAAAAAATATTAAATATTAAAGTTATTTTAAAATGTATATATTATTACATTTATTTTAATGCCACATCTGTATTCATTATAAAATTTTGGAGTCAGTTCTTTTGAATTTATAAAGTTAAAGGGTATTATGATCAAAAGGGAATTTTGATGTGCTTCATTAAAAATTTAGGTGTTTTTGTGACCATTTTTCTAAATCTTATGGATTTAAGTATCATTTTTTAATTATTGAAAAAAAGATAATCACACATTTCGTGGTTTAGTGAAAACAATTATATCACTATGTATATTGTGATTACTATACTTTTAGGGTACCATATCCTAAAACCTAAACATCACTGGATTACCAAATTTTATATCTAAGAGTACCTAGACTCTACGGTATTGTACCTTTACAGTATCATAGTTCGACCCCACTATTTATAAGAGAATTTTTAATATATAAATTTCTATTAATTTCTCAAAATCTTCTACTAAAAAAAAAAAAAAAAGAGTGAGTTTAAGGATCTAAGGGACAACTTATTTAGCCATTGGGCTTTATCCCAGTGGTGAGAGCTCAGGACCTCACAATTGTGAGGTCCTGAGTTCAAACCCTCATAACGCATTGTGGGGGTTTAATTTCCTTCCTCAATTTGAGTGAAGGTAGTCTTTTCCCTTTCGAAATGTGAGTGGAGTAGGCATCCCTCGAATATTAGAGAGGGTTAAAATCCGTCTTCTATTGATGGTAATATTGAGTAAATATCGGTTGTAATATGTAATATATGTCTTTTAATGATAATCGAATATTAAAAAAAAAAAAAAAAAAAAAAATATTTTATAAACCGAAAAAAAAAAAAAAAAAAAAAAAAAGAGTACAACTATCGGCACACCTTAAAAGTCCTCTTAGAATCCTTTACCCAAAATACCCCAACCATATCATTCAAAAAATAATATGCTATTAAACCCACGAAGCTCCTCATGAGGCATTTCGTCGACAATAATCGGGCCTGCTCTCACAGGGAGTAGCCGAGATTTCATCTCTACTCGAGATCTTCCTGTATTTACACTTGTATTCTTCACTGACGTCACAGACTCCACATATTGTAATGGAGCATTTCTTATACGTCAGATTTCACTTATGTTTTATTACGTCCCCCTCCTTTCAGATTGATTCATTTTCAGAGCTATTTCATTGGCAGAGTATTCCGCCTAACCCCCCACCTTTTCTTTGGTGGTTTCGTTAAAAAAAAAAAAAAAAAAAAAAACCCACGAAGCTTCGATTCCAAAAAAGTACCCGTGGCGAGCACCCCAACCCCATTTTCACATTTTCGTCTTATTCAGCTTTTGAATAATCAACATCTCCATTAAAACTTGTACTTGTCATGGCTGTTGCCATAAACATCTTCATTGGAATTTATTATAAATATAGATAAACTTGTAATTATAGGAGAGGGGTTTGATGAGGATTTCTTAAGGGTGCCTATAATACCACTCATTCTAATAACTTGTCAAATTATGAATCCTTCAAAACTAGGAGTGAAGCTAGGGGCACGCCTCTAGAACTTTGAAAAAAACCCCTCTTTTTTTTTTTTGAAATTTACAATTTTAACCACCAATTAAATAAAGTCTAGTTAAAACCCTGAGGGCCTATTTAGTATTGTTTCTGAATTAGTATTTTCTAAAAATAAAAATGAGAATAAAGATGGTGTTTTGCAGTTATTGTATTTTGAATTTAAATATGTTTTTGATATTATTTTGTGTATCCTTATTTTAAAATAAAAATAATAATATTTATTCGATAGACACAATTAAAAATGATAAAAACAGTAAATATATGTTTGGTGGCATTAATTTTAAAAATAGTTTTATGAAACATTTAAGTCATATTTATAGCTAGCTAGAAAATAACTATTTAACTAATATACACACAAACATACCATAAATAAATTAAATAAAATAACTATAAAAAAATTATTTGATGATAAAGTTTTAGTATTAGCATTAATAAAAACAAGTTTTATATTGCCATTGTTTATACACTAGTAATTAAACTATATGTTACAACACATATGAATTAAAATACGGGATAAAGATTTTAACAAATGATATCAGATATGGAGTAAGCACTACCAAATTACCAATACACACATTTGCTATAATCAAGCTATATGTTTTTTTGTAATTCCCTTTCATATTCTATTAACAGATACCATTTACTTCGTTTAGTTAATCATTTCCCAACCATGGTCTATATCATTCCATTTTCTTAAGGAAATTTGCAGATGATAGTTCTTTTAGTTTTGCTGGTTTTGATCAAATCATGCTTGTCAATTTTTTTCCTTATCATGTATGTTGCCATGGATGAGTTTTGTTGTGATTTGTTGCTACAGCATCATGGATGGAGTTGAGAGAGCAGCAAGCAATTCAGAGAAAGCAGTAGCGGCATAGGCGAAGACGAAGCAACATCAGCAACAAAGTTGAAGTAGCAACAGTAACAGAAACAAATTGCAGCAGCAGCGGAGACGGAGGGCAGCAATGAGACAGAGGGCAACAACAGCCTATTTGGGCATGGAGAGAGAGTAATAGCCACTATGGTTAGGTCAGCATGAAGAAGTAAGAAGAGAGAGTCGTGCACAATTAGATTGGGATAATATTTTAGGGGAGAGGGAGAGGGAGAGCTTTTGGATTTAGGTTTGTAATTTATTTTTAAATTTAGTTTTGTTTCTCATGAGACTTTTTATAACTATTAAAGTGAATCTAAATTACCTTTTTTTTTTTGTAATTTATTTTTTGAATTCAGGTCGTTGAACATGTATTATATATATACTCTCAAAACAAAAATGAAAACAAAGGCCCACAAATAATACCAAACAAGCCTTAAATCATCTTTATTATACTCGTCCATGAATCTTAAACCAGTAAAAACTTTCTATAATAAATGAATTTTATTTTTATACTATTTTTAGAGAAAAATAGGATTATAGGATTACTTGTGGAATTAATTTTACAATGCCATTCACTCTTGTATTTTATGTCGAAAATTAGGAAGACTAATCATCTAAATTTCGATCTTTAATTCCCATTCCAATTTCTTAATATTTTCATCAGGTTTTAATTAAACTTATTTAATCACGGTTAAAACTATAAATTAAAAACAAATTATGAGAGTTTTAAAATGATGTCAATAGCTCCACTCTAAAACTAATTATATAATTCGTTCAGCGGCCTCCAAGTATTCAACAACTTTAAAAAGTTAAACAAACAACAACTCAATGATTTTTGAAGCCATAACTTTTTATTACACATGTTTGGCTAAACTAATGTAGTTTGGTGTTTGGGTGCAAAAGAGATGAATTGAAGTCGAAAATGAGGCATCAAAAAGATTTTTCACTTAAAATGAGGCACTGTATAAATCGAATGGTTGGAATTAGTTAATAAAATATTTTTCTTTTCTAAATAAAAAAGGATCATGAAATGATTTTGATAATACAGAGCGGGCCATGGTGGCATGGAGAATCCGACAGGGATGGCAAGAAGTTTTGTCATTATACATATAATATGTACTAATTTGACGGAAGCAAATAGATATAACACAATTTATTAATAAAGTGGTGGGTAGTGATTGATGATTCTTCTTATTATAATTTGCCACGCGTCCTTATCCACTTGAGAGTCATCAATTGTTTAATACTTGGGCCTGGGGAATCAGATACGTACATTGTCATATTAAACTTAAAATTTGTCAAGGTGATTGATAATTTATTGGGACTCATTTGGATCAATTTTATTATGATGGAGTTCAAATTTTAGTCTCATTAATTTAAAGAGATATATTTATTTTATTTATAAATTAATAAAAAAGAAATAGATAAATTTTAAATTATTTTTTAAATTTTCTCTTTATCTTAATTATTTTTATATTTAATCAGAAGATAACAAAAAAAAAAAAGATTTGAGTTGATGAATATTTTTAGTCTTAATAAAAATAAAGAAGATAGTCAATCTGAAATTAAGTAAGGAGAAATTCACGTCCATTTTTTTTAATTACATGAGACTAATACTCATATTATATGAGATTTATAACTTATATTTATAATTATTGAGACCCGTTTATATCAATTTTAATATGACACCGCTCAGATTTTAAACCCTCTCAAATATTCGAGGGACGTCAAACTCTCATATTGAGAGAAATACTACATTTACAAATATTCAAGGGACGTCAAACTCCCATATTGAGATAAAGACTACATTTACTCGAGCTCTGAAGCTCCAAGAATGAAATATAAATTAAACCCTTACAATACGTCTGCAGGGCTCGAACCACTTTCCTCACTGTAAATGATAGGCTAAGCCTAAGTGGTTCCACGTCCTTAATTATATTGGAAAGAGAAGAGTCCCAACTTTTAAGTGTTAAATTAACCATGCATTATTATATTGATTATGAAAGAGAGTCAACATGGTACTTGAATGAGACCAAACAGGTGGCAAAGCCGCAAAGGGTCAGTGAATTAGTGGTGCATACTCATGGCAAGTGTTAAATTCGCAGTGGAAACCAAGTTGTCTTCTCCTTGCGCTTTCACGTGCAGCGAAAGCCAAGTTGTCTTCCCCTTGCGGTTTCACATGCAACAGTTTGTTTTCTAACGTGAGATGCAGAAACTGATGGCAAAAGAGCGAGGCCATTTCATTTTCAAAGCAACCACCAAATTTGTACAGAAAAAAGTTGAGCAACTGATTTCGTGTTTTCATCTTTTTGATAGTGATCGCGACGAAAAGAGATTTAACTGTACGGTGCTTATTTCTCTGATTAAAGAGAGAATCAACGTTGATTGATAATGAAAGAGAGGTTGTGGAGCAACGACCGTCGTCCGATTATGCCGGACTACCCAATTTTAGTCAAAATACGATGATGAAAATCTAATTAAGATCAAAGCCGATCTAGTTACGCGACTACGATAATGATGTTATTATTCAATTACAAAAAATGGTTCTTTCGAGGAAAAAAAAATAAATTAAAGGGTTAGGTACGTTGGGTTACAGTGGAGCACGGATTTCAACAACATATACAAAATAATAAATAATAAATCAATTTTATAATAAATTTTTTATTATTTATTATTTTAGTGTGTATGATTGAGATTCATACTCTACCATAAGTGAACTCCAACATAATCATAATCTAAATTAAAAATTTGCTATACTTTTCAGCATTACTCATCTCGATGGAGATTTCATTCATGCATCAAAGGTAAGATTATCTCATAAGTCACTTCGTAAATAAATTATGAATTGATTATTTAGTGGATAAGTGTACTTCAGTATTTGAAGTGGAGATACTGAGATATTAAACTTAAAAAGAGTGTATCTCTTGTGATCATGTTAAATTTATGGTCTATGCTTAATAAAATAACTTTTGATAAAATTCATTTTTATTTTGGTTTTGTTTGTTAAGAACTTAAGATGACATGATTTATAAAAGGAAAATTTTCATTACATCATATTTCTTTTATTTTATGTTCATCCAACTACTAAAAAATTTTAACATATTCTCTATACCATATTTCTTTTTAAATTTGTATTAATTAGTCACTTTTGTACTAACACCGTTAAATAATTTAAATAAAATGATAATTTTACCCCTAAATAAATTAAAAATTTATTTTATTTTATAAAAATTTTGAAAATAAAAATTATAATTAAAAAATACCCCTAAATTTGATAAAGAAATAAATCCCAAAATTAGAATTTTTATTTTTAATAAAAATTATAATTATAAAAATAATTACAAAATTTTGGAATTTAATAAAAATACTCTAAATTATTAACATTTTGGGATTTATTTTTTAATAAGTAAATTCAATTATTTTAATAAAATTTTGCAAAATTATAACTTTTTAATAAATAAACTCCTTTATTTTTATTAAAATTTTACAAAATTATAAATTTTTAATAAAAATAATTATTAAAATTTTACAAAATCTAAATTTAATAAAAATCAGCTGAGAACCTCTATTTTGGATTTATTTTTATTAAATTTATGACTATTTTTATAATTATATTTTTTATTTTTCAAAACTTTTATAAGATAAAATATTCTTTTAGTTTATTTAGGGATAAAATTATCATTTCGTTTAAATTATTTAATAGTATTAGTGCGAAAGTAGTTAATTGATACAAATTAAAAAAAAAAGTGGTACAAAAAATATATTAAAATTTTATAATAGTTGAATAAGCGTAAAGCAAAAGAAATGTGGTATAATGATAATTTTTTTTTATAAAATTAAAAAATCATCTTTTATTTAAGTGTCCTTACCCTTGATAGAAAGAGATTTAATTGCAATTCATGCGAGGGCGTGTCTCCTTCACTTTATTAGAATATTACGTTGGATAGTGCAATACAAATAATTCAATATGGGTGCTGGGACTTAAAAAGGCCCAAGCAATGTGCATGAGCTGAAAAAAGTGCTGAAAAATGGCGTATTTAAATTAAAATTCAGTTAAAAAATTTAAAATTAAAGAAAACAATAAATAAATATGTTCTTATACATCTATAGAATGGTTGACCTCAAAGATAAGATGATGCAATAGTAATTTTATTTGGAAGTTTATTAATTTTTATTTAGAATATGTTTTGTGCGTAAAGAATAGTCGTACACATTTTAAATTTTTATTTTAAAATTATCATAAATAATATAATATTTATAAATTTATTAGTAAGATAATATAATTAATACAGTTAAATATTAAAAAAATATTAATTACCTAACAAATAATATATTATTTAAAATAAAAATTTGTTGCGTGTATCATTGCTTTTTGTGTAGGAATACGGTACTGCATTAACTTATCCTCAACCAAGTTTCCCAACGAGAGCGTGTCTACACACGCGCTCTATTATATGACAGCATTTCGTCTTCTTTTTAAAACCAATTGCAGCCACAAATTTGGGCCCATCCGCCCATGCACAGTTGGACCAGACGCAAAACTTCATGGCACGGCGCGTGTAGCACACAGAAGGCGAAACACTTTGGAGTCCCAAGACTACCCTTGCATGAAATAGCGACCCAACGCCCAAGGATCCCGAAAAGCGAGTATCAAAATTAATGAACTAGCGCCAGGAGCGTGTGGGACTGTTATGCCCTCGTGGAACTGATTGTCATAAAAGCTTTATCTGTCTAAAATTCCACGTTGTCATTCGTTACTCAAACGAGTTGCTGAACTCGTAGACCAATAACACTGGCAAGACCGGAAGTCCGGGACAACTTGTCAGGCCAAATGGTTGAAGCTCATTTGTCTGTGACTCACAGGCAGGTAATGAAACAACATCATTTTGCAACCGAGTTGTCTCGGGAAAATAGCCCGTGGGACCCCTAATATTTTATGATTTCGCAAGGAAGGACATAGTTTGTCCATTTCTATTAAATAGGTACCTGACCAAGTGACCCCTAATGACATAATAAAAGAGTACCACTACAAATACAAAAAGTTAGGATATATAACATTTAATTTGTCATTCAATAAATAAATAATTTGATATTAATAATAATACATCAATGAACAGATAATAAAATTAATAATTATTTAATACATGAAAATTTCATATTCTAATTTTCAATTTTTGTAAGTGTATATTTCAAATAATGGTAAATTTTCAAATGCACACTCACATGAGAATCTACTTTTTAGTTATGTCTGAATTGTCAATTCTTTTCATCAAACGAGACAACTCTATTCAAGATAAATAACAATATACTCTTACTCATGGGGAGATATAGTGAGAGTCTTATTTCTCAAAATTGCTAAAAAAATATGACAAAGAAAAAAGTTGAAAAGATAAGTAGTGAAATAAGAAAAAAGCAAAAAGAATAATCTTAAGAGAAACAATAATTAGGAACTCAATTAAAACTAACATCCTTAGAAAGAAAACCTGAAGTCCATATAGTAGATTATCCCACTAAATGTAAGTAGTGTGTTTTAGTCTTAAGTTCACCAAACGATTCCACATAACTAATCTCACTAGAAGTGTGGTTAAGTCTAGAATTCATTTGACTGAAGAGATGAGAACAAGTCAATTAATGATTTCATAAGATTCAAGGAGATTGAACAAACTTATTGTTAAAAGAATGTAAAACTAACATAGAATCACATTCTAGCTACAAAGTTCTCTAACTCTTATTATATGCAAGCTGAGTAGCAAGAATAGTATCAAAAATCTCAGCACAATTGGCTATATGTTTGAGTTGTCGAATTACTTTTATTAATTTATTGAAAATTGTCAAAGTTGATGCTGGAGAATCCACCACAATCTCAAGTCTGTCCTTTCATTGTGAGGGCAGAAGTTCCATGAGAAAACGGCTATTATGGTCATTTCAATAAGATCGGTGACTGATTTGATACAAATGTGTAGACTATGCAGTTATTAATGAAAAAGTGTAACAACGAGGATCCAGTCTTATTAATGGCAGCCCACGTAACGTTTCCAAATTTTCCTTCAAATTTTCTCGCCGGCTTGTTTGCTGCCTTCTTAAGTCTTAACAACCACTTCGCTTTGTTTCTATTTCCTTCAACACAAGTTTCTCGGAAGGAAAAATATTCCCCCAAACCTTTCCGAGAAAATTTTACGAATCAAATCAAATCTTTTCCTGCTCGCTTTACAAAGATTTAAAGCCTACAATTCAGCTCCTGCTTAACAGAAAACAAAAACAAAAAAAAAACCTTCGTCTCGCCAAAACGCCGCCGTTTAAATCGTTTAAAATTTTTCTCTTCATAGATATCGTCACTGTATCACCATATTCTTATCTCAGCATTTCATGTGCTTACTGAGTTCTTAGTAATTTCCTTCAGATTTTTTTTTTCATCAAACAGCGGAAGTTCAATCCAATTCAATTGGCCTTCGGTCCATTTTGAATTAATCAATCTCGTACGTACGATTCGAGAGCAAAGATGACGTTGACGTTAGAATCAATACCGGGAAGCTCAGGATACTTGGACTTGTTTCCCGATAGGAGGATGTCGTATTTCAGTAATCCGTATGTTCTCGGATTGACTGTTATCGCAGGCATTGGCGGTTTGCTCTTCGGATATGACACTGGTATTTTTTTTTTTTTTTTAATTTTGGTTCTTTTCTTTCTTTCTTTATTTTTTAATTTAAGGTATTTAAATTTTTTGATTTTCTTTTGTAGATGTTGCTTTGGCGTAAATCGTGAGCGAACTATTAACCTTTATTTATAATATATTATATTTTATGTTATGTTGTATTATATTATATTATTATATGATAACCATCATTACAGGGAATTGAATATGCTTATTTGCTACTTTTGGGGGTATAAACTTTGATTGTGATAGATCCATTTTTCCTTCAATTGCTAATGACTTTTAGCGGCTGATTTTTCTGTTTTTTTGGGGGAATTTATCGTATATATTTATTTGTAAAAATATTATTAGATTTGGTCTTTAAATATGTATAAATTCTTTTTTAATTATATGCGCACAAAATTTTTTAAAAATCATTTGATTCGGAGTTTCTGTTTACAGTAACTTTTTTTAAAAATAAATAATAATCTTTAAAATAGTTAAACATCTAAAAAATCAATTTTTTTATAAATATTTTCTGTGAGATTTTTTCCAAGTTGTATTAAAAAATCTGATTGTATGCTAATTTCTGAAAAATAATTTTGGATGGCAAATCAAGCTTCCCCTGAGTTTTATTGTTTATATATATTTTGTGCCAGCTCTTTATAGTTTTAAAAATGGTTGACCTCATGTCCTATACAAATGCACTGAGGAATTTTTGTTCAATAGATCAGACTGCAAATCAAATTCTCCCTGGGTCAATAAGTCATCTTTTCCTCTTTGGGCTATGGAAATTGTCTTTAGCATTGTTATTTTAAGTGCACTTTAGATATCATTTTGGCCTGCCCTACAAGAATAAAATATGCTCCCAATGATCCTCTTAGCACTACTGCTGATTTATCGGGAGCAATATCAGTTGTCTATGGATGTGGATTACTTATGCTTAGGGATAAGAGGGGAGCCATTCTGGAAATCCTTGTTCCTGCTTAAAAGAAAATTAGAATGGGTACCGAGTCTGTTAGGAACTGAACTGCGGATGGACTGATTTTTATTTTTTTCCTTTTACCGGCAATCTTTAGTCAACATTTAACTATTTGAGTGTAGTCCTAAAATGTTTCCTGTTGCAATTCCTGTTGCAGGTGTCATATCAGGAGCCCTTCTGTATATAAAAGATGATTTCGAGGCAGTAAATCAGAGTAGTTTCCTGCAGGTAACCAGCTAAGACAATTTATAATTTAGCTCTCTTTGGTGTGGATATGAATTTATTATTTGTTTCCTGGAAGGGGTCACGAATAGTAGATTAAAAGATTAAGAAGGAAAGAAATAATTCACTTTTAAGAGTCTGAGTTTATGGTGGAGAAACGGGCATTGGTCTTAATGGTCAAGATAGCACTTGAATTCCAATCACTATAGCGGGGGTGTATGGGATAATTCTTTTTGGAATGGACGAAGACAGGTGAGGGGTTTATTATGGGTTGCTGGACAAGCATGACTGCATGGGGGGGCCGCAGCTGGGAAAAAAGGACGGAAGAAAGTTTTGATAATTTTTTATTTTTTGTCATGAAACTTTTGTTAATGTTATTAGCTCCTTTTGAAATATTGTGATCCTTCTGAGTTATCAGGAAACAATTGTCAGCATGGCTTTGGTTGGTGCAATGGTTGGGGCTGCGTCAGGGGGTTGGATTAATGATGCTTATGGACGTAAGAAAGCTACAATGCTTGCTGATGTTGTCTTTACTGCTGGAGCAATTATAATGGCTGCTGCTCCAGATCCATATGTTCTCATACTGGGACGGCTTTTAGTTGGCCTGGGAGTAGGCATAGCATCTGTTACTGCTCCAGTATATATCGCTGAAGCATCCCCATCTGAAGTGAGGGGTGGACTCGTGAGCACAAACGTACTTATGATAACCAGTGGACAGTTTCTTTCCTACCTCGTAAATCTTGCTTTTACGGAGGTGACATTTACCTTGCTTAACTGTGTGCTTTGCTTTCATAAACTTGCGATACTTGTGTCCTGTGTAACATGGTAGTAAGTAATAAAAACTTTTGTGAGATTTGGGTCTCTGTTTTAGCTATAGATCAGAAGATGAAAAGATGGATTTACCTTCTATTCTTATACATATATTGGTCTTGCTTTTAAGAAGTTCCATTGAAAATCTATAGTGAATTGCATTTTTTCAAAAGGGAAGGTCTTATAAAAATAACCTTAACTGGTATCTATAAGGCATATTGGGACAAATATTCGTTTAAATGGTCTATTCATGGGCCCTTCCCACTTTCTTGAAACCTCCTTTTGTAGATCTAGATGGAAATTTTTTGTACTCTTTAGTTAAACAATAGAATTGTGAAAGGTGTTAAATATCTAATGGTGAAGTGTTAAATATCTAATGGTGAATAAATTAGTTTATGTGGTGAATAAGAGTTTTATCATTTTCTTCTTTGGAGTTTCTTCCTTAAACTCAGTAGTTAAAGGATTACCCTTTTCATGAAGTAAATTCAGTTGGCTTTTTAAGTGATGAATTGCTATGACCATTGTACTTCTATTTTACCAAAAAAGTTCTTGCAGGAAAAATTGTCATATCCTTGCTCCTTATACATCTCAGCTGGTGTGAAAGGTTTCTCTTCTGCAGTTTTGAAGAGGCACCACCATGTTATATATTGGGGTTTGCATTTTAACAATTCCCCTTAGACAAATCACTAAATGAATCTGTCTTTTTTTTTTTTTTTTGGCATAATTTAGATGATAATGGCAGTATGGTTGTAAATAGCATCTGGTGTATTCAATATTTTAGTATAATTCTCATATTAGAGAGAAATAACATTTGCTTACTTTTGATTTTTTGGAAAAAGAAGCAGTGAAAGGGACTTGCAAAATAATTCCGGAAGCTTTTCTCTAAAACACTCTTTGTCAGTAAAGGTGCAATTTAGTTAGCATTCTACAAGCACTGTGTTTTCTTGGAAGCAAAAGACAAGAGTTAACTCGCTTTTTGAATCATAGTTTGATTTTTATTTCTTTTATCTGTTTGTGATAAAAATCCTAGTAGCATTATTAACAAGTTTTTATCCTAGTAGCATTATTAACAAGTTTTCAAACCTACTCTCTTGAGAAGGGTTATATTGACCTTCATTTGATACAAAATTTTCATGATTTTTGGTTCCATAAGAACTTTTTTGACTCTCTGAATACTTTTGTGAACTTAGAATTAGTACTCTCTACGTGGGTCATTGACGGTAATTGATTGACCCTGTGGAAGAGTGCTTTTCCTTATTTCACAATATATTGCTAATGTGCTGTGTTTGATGATGCTATAAATCTGGTTCCGACTGCCTCATTTTTGGGTAATGGTATCTAAGGCTTTCACTTTAAGTATTTCCTTAACTCTTTTGAATTGTAGCTTGGTTGATTCTCTCTCCTTTCCTTCAAATATTTTACTGCCCCGATATCTCAAATTTTACTTTGCTGCAGTTTCTCATGTTCCGGCTTTGGCAGCTTTTATCTTTCTCCGCCACCATGGAAAAATTATTCTGTCCTGAGTCCTGACAAAGGTCACACTTTGTTGGTCCTCTGTATATGTGTCTCAATTCTTAAAACTTATTTCTGGCTATTCTGAAAGAATATGCATGGAATTGCTGCTTTCAAGCATTAATATAGAATGCATTTAGTTTGGCTGGAAGGGAGTGAATTAGTTAAAATATGCTTGTGGTGTTCCAATTTGTTGTACTAATCTATTTAGAGATTTGATTTAATTATCTTGTCTCTCTTTTATATTATCACCCTTTTTTATGTTATTTGTCTGCATATGCTTCACAAAAGAGTTTTTGAGGAATGACTTGATCCAGTGCCCCATTTTGGAGTTAGTATTTACAAATTAATGGATTTGGCTCAACTTAAGATGTAATATCGGTAACTCTGAGATCTTTCATTGACAACTAAATTATAGAAATATGTTCCACCAATCAGTATTACCTGGTCGGGAAGTTTGGCTGGTGGTCCTATTCTTAAGATGTGTATCTCTAAGGATTTCATGATTCTAGGGTTGAGAGAGCGAGTAGTTAGATGGAGCCTTGTTGGACGATTGTTGACTTTGAGAACACTTTAGCTTTCTGAGCATCTTTTAGGCCATCATAGGTCTTAGATTTTCTGTTTTGAGGGTGTTCGCATCCAGTTTTGTGTAGCTTTATGACATGTATTTGCTTGGGCAGGTCCCTGGAACATGGAGATGGATGCTTGGAGTATCAGCTGTGCCAGCTATCATTCAGTTTGTCTCAATGCTTTTTATGCCGGAGTCTCCCAGATGGCTTTTCATGAAGGTACACAGGGTTATCTACCATCTTTGAAGGTTCTGGCTTGAGCTCTCTTTTATTTTTGGGCATATTATCATGTTAATACTCTTCATGTGCAGAGTGACAAAGAAAAAGCCATTTTGGTTCTTTCTAAGATTTATGGCATTGCTCGGTTAGAAGATGAAATTGATCACCTTTCAGCTGCTGCAGATGAAGAACTCCGAAAAAAGAAAACTGTCAGATACTTGGATGTTTTTAAATCCAAAGAAATAAGACTTGCATTTCTGGCTGGGGCTGGACTTCAGGTATGAATTGTCAGATTGATTTTGGGAGATACACTTGTCTCCTTAAGCAATGATGCTATTGTTTCTATAATGACCTTGTTCTGTCATCATTAATGTACTTTTCTGCTGCTAATTCTAGTCATCAGCATATATAGTAGCCCTTTTATTTCCTATTGGGTAGAATTCTATTGCAACTATCATTCATTTTCTCTTCTTTAACACAACACAAGCCCCAATATGCTCTCTCAACTACGGTTTTGTGGTTGGGACTGTGACTATGGTTAGGTGGGTTATGTGACATTTGAAATGAAAAACAGCATAATTCTTCAGGGAAAGCCTGTCAAAAACATAGAAAAATTTATGTAAGATGTTCTAAGGATGATGCAGGGATTCTCCTCTACCTTTTGAACACACCTAAGAAAAATGCTTTAGAGAGGTTACCTGCTGACTAGTAATAAAAGTCGAAGTTTGCTTAAAATGACCTAGCTTTTATCTTCCATTTTAAAGACTGCTTGCTCACTAGCATCATATCTAAATGTAATTTGCCTTGAAGTAAGCTACCTTTGGGACCTTCTGTTGAACTTGGATATCTCAAATGAATGATATAACTGATTGTTTTGTGGCCTAAGCTCAATGTTGGGACTTCAGTTTTTGAAGTTGAAAATAAGAACAGCCTTATTTAAAAAACAATATAGGACATATAATAGTACAATTAATCGACAGGTATGAACTCTAGAGCTTCTGACACCAAAAAGTGAAAAAAAAAAAAATTGATATTCCTTTCAGCTAAAAACAGTAAAAGAATTTCAGTCTTCATTCACAAATTAAATAGCATAATGCATAAAAGGTAGAGATATTACAGTGAACCATTGACTTAACATTTGATGAAATTTCCATTGGGGCTATTAATAACATCGAAGAGGGTCTTAAAGAATTTCAAACATTAACTAAGTGAGACTGAATTGAAATATGCAAGCCAGAGTAGGCTGGAGCTAACCGTTTCAAAATTTTGTTATTATAACTTCCTTAAGTTGCTTAGTTCAGTTCATAATTTTCTTGAAAAAAGTAGCCAGTTTCCACTACGTGGACACGTGAATGGCACATGTGGGAACATATTTACTTGGAAGCAGGTGGAGTGGATAGTTTTTCTATTGCCACTATAAGACTGACAATTTTCCTTTGCCTTACCCGATCAGCCACCAGTCTAACTGCTAGTTTTACTCCCCAAAGCGTTATAGATATAATTTGTGCTCTGTATTTATTGTGGTGAATGGCATTAGGATTGAAGCTGAATGCCAATATTAGATTGTGACTCAGAAATATATGATAATGCAGGCATTTCAGCAGTTCACTGGTATCAACACAGTCATGTACTACAGCCCGACAATTGTCCAAATGGCTGGCTTCCAGTCCAACCAGCTAGCGCTTCTCCTATCTCTTGCCATTGCTGGTACAAATGCAGTTGGCACAATTGCTGGAATTTATCTTATTGACCATTTTGGAAGGAAGAAGTTGGCCCTCTCTAGCTTAGCTGGTGTTATTGTATCCCTCATCTTACTCTCTTGGGCGTTCTTCAGTGGGTCATCTGCTTCTGCAAGTGGAGTCTATGGTTGGATTGCAGTCATCGGGTTAGCCCTATATATCGCTTTCTTTGCACCTGGAATGGGACCTGTGCCCTGGACTGTGAACTCTGAGGTGTATCCTGAGCAATACCGTGGAATTTGTGGAGGTATGTCAGCTACTGTGAACTGGATCTCAAATTTGATCGTGGCCCAAACCTTCCTGTCGGTTGCTGATTTAGTGGGCACTGGAACCACTTTCTTGATTCTTGCTGGCATTGCTGTACTTGCAGTCGTGTTTGTGATTCTGTTTGTACCAGAAACTCAGGGACTGACATTTTTGGAAGTAGAGCAGATGTGGAAAGAGAGGGCCTGGGGAAGTAGTTGCAACACAGAAAGCCTTCTCGAGCATGGAAACAGTTCTTGAGACTCGTTGGTAACTTATGTAGATTCCAAAGACACTTTCTACCTGCTTTTACATCATCAAATTATATGCCTATGTGCATTTACGATGATGTTTTTACAAACTTAAATACCCATTCCACTGAAACTATGGAATCCTCTTTTATATTCCATGGTTTGAGAACTCAAGTGGTTCAGGGGCATATAAACCTTTTGGGGATGCATTAGAGAAGAATAGTTTTGTGTTGTGCATATTATGAATTAGTGAATTGAGGGTTTTGTTTTGTTACATGCCCAAAAAAGCCAACTTCATTAGAACTGTTGATATCCTTTACTTTTGTATCTATGTACTTCACTCATGTTTTAATGTTGTTGTTTTGGTGTGCTTAGTAAGAAGATTATGCCGATGGTCATGATTTATGCGAGCGTGTCTTTTCTGTTTATCCGGTTCAAAATATTATTTACAATGTGAAAATACATTCAAACGTATCAATTCAGGGTTAAACGAAAAGTTATAGAACTATATCCATAATATGATATATAGTCTTTTTTGGAGTGTGGTGAGGTAGTTGGACTGTCAAAGTCCAACTATTAAAGTGTTGGGTAAATTAATTGGGTTTTGGCAGGTTAGTAAATTTTTTTCTCAAACTTCTACTCCACAGTTGTAGTTTTTTCTCCACATCAACTGTAATTTAAAAAGTACAGTACCTCACTCTCAAACACATCCATAATCATATAATTCAGTAATTTTTCATTTTCTTTTGTCTTGTTTTTTTATTTTCAACCACTTCGTTCAATAGAAGAATCATAGGGTACAATTTGGCATCTCGCAGAACATGCTAAAATCCTGAGGGCTTAGTGGCTGGAAATCAATGTGATGATTTCATTTTAGCTTTGTTTATTGTTTATTACTTCTTTAAAAGATGTTATATTATTGATGTGAATTTTACCCTAGATTGAAAACAATTAGGAAAATATTTAGTGATGTAAGTTTTACTTTTTTAATCATGATTTTGTCTACTTTTAATTTAATTAATGTAACCGATTATTCGATGTAATGCACCCTAATACAATAGTTTGTTACCCCAAATATGAGGCAATACCATGTAATGAGGGGTCCCAAACACTCCCTTAGTGTATGCATTCTCTTTGAATAACTATTTTTCTGGTTATTTTTTCTCAATGTTTCTATTTATGATGTAGGGTAAATAGTTTGGATCGCAAACAGTGGAAAAGAAAATGGAAGGATTGATTAGCCATCCTAATGTATGGCGTCGAGTTTTGCACGTATGTAGAACTACTACAAAAGCAAACACCCAATTGTTTCGTTGTATATTAATATATATTTTAACATGTGATAATTGTTGTTTAATGTGTCCATTTTTTATGTTCATATTGCACATCAATGGTTCTTTTAGCTTTTTTTTTTTTTACTTTAAAAGATGTTATATTATTGATGTGAATTTTATAGATTGAAAACAATTAGGAAAATATTTAGTGATGTAAGTTTTACTTTTTAATCATGATATTTAATTTAATTAATGTAACCGATATCTAATACAATAGTTTGTTGAGGCAATACCATGTAATCCCAAACGATTCTTAATATATTCTTTACCATCTCAATATTCGAGGATGTCAACTCCACTCACATTTCGAAAGGGAAATACAGTCACCAATTGAGAAATGGAAGGATTGATTAGCCATCAATGTATGGGTTGTGGGGTTGAACTACTCAGCAAACACCCAATTGTTTCGTTGTATATTAATATATATTTTAACATGTGATAATTGTTGTTTAATGTGTCCATTTTTTATGTTCATATTGCACATAGGTTCTTGCTAGTTTCATTAAATATAGATGAAATGAAGTTCCTCATGAATGGTGGGTCAGAATGACTAATTCCATTCATCAAGAAATTTAGTATAATTGTCTCTACTGATAGCAAATTTTTGCACTCGTGTTAGGTCTTTTTTTTTTTTTTTTTAAACGATGAATATGTCCCTTGCATAGCCTTCATCTAATGTAACTTCTTTTAAAGAAAAGCATCTCTATGCAGGTAGCTTAATATCTCATTTGTTCAGGTACTTATAATAGATATAACATTTTTATTTTCATATTTAATATAAATCATTTATTTGTTATTGCCAAAGAATATGTTTAATTGAATTTGCAGATTTTGATTTTTCATATTTAATATAATTGACATGTTTATTACAATCACATATTAATAATATTGTAATTGCTTTTATTCAGTTATGCATGAGTGGTTTGATCTGGACCTAGATCAACCACATGTTTTGCTCTATCTAAACAAAATAATGGGCGAATGATATGCTGATTATCGATGCAAGATATTGAGGAAGACCTATAAAAAATATTTACTAAGTAAGGCATGTAGACATCCACCAAAAGACGTCAAACAAGAGGATTGGGACAAATTATGTGATATTTGGGAGAATGAGACACACGAGGTAGGTATCATATACTTTTTTGTATTTTTAAGTTGTATATGTTTTTGAAAAGAAAGAGAAAGAATATTATTTGATGATAGGAAATTTTTGAAAATTTGTGTTGAGGAGAAAGTTGAGTATTTTTATTATTTTTGTTAAAAAGAGAGTAGAATGAAAATACTTTCATGTTTGTTTATGGCAGGAGAGGAAAACTATAGACGTTATTTCTTGTAACCATGTTTAGTTTTTTGACTAGAAGCTGTGTTTTTTTTTTTTTGAATCAAACTTGTTTCCCTTGTTGCTTTAGTAATAGTTCTTACTGACTTGAACTGTTTTGAACAAAGCTTATGTTACAAGTTTCTAGTAAGTTAATTAATTGATAATTATTTTCAAATAGTAGTTAACTGATACTTATTTTAATAATGAAAGTGTGCAGGGTGCCTAAGGCCTTAAGTATGATTTTGTCAAATTGAGGTGAAGTAATTGATATGAAAATTTTTGATTTGAAGTCCAGGAAGTGTTTATCGTATTTTGGTAGGTTTTGATAAATTAGAACTTTTCATATTTTTGGGGAGGTCATGCCGAAATGTTTTCAGAAATTCACAATAAAGCATATCAAGACTCATTAGTTCATTTACTTGTAAATTTTAGTTCAATATATTTTCTATGATTCTATGTTGACGTATTTATTGATATACAAAAGTTGGATACATCTAGCAAAATAAGAATGTTCAGATAGCATTTATGAAGGTACTTTCTACATTTTAATTTTTACTTATTTAACATGGAAAATCTTATTTTGTGCTATTATTTTTAGAAAAAGTACAAAATAAATGCAAAAATAGGAGTAAACTTCCTTTCAACCATCGTGGGGGATCAAAACCATTTAAGGTTCATCATGAGCAAGTATAATGCCTTTTAATTTATGTTAAGTCACAATTTTTAAGTGTTAACATTTTTAATGTTATAAATATTTTTATTCACTGTCTTCTAAGTCAGGTAAAGTGCAAAGTTTTTTAAACTTTTTTCATTTTACAACTAAAAAAATGGATAGATCAATTCGGAGGCACAATCTACACATATAAGATTTTTATTCTTATTGAATTCAAGATTGTTTACATAATTTTATTTATTTTAAAATGATTATTTTTCATTATAGGAAAACATAGTTGAGTTACATCAATTGTCCGAAGCTGAAGGATCTCAGCCAATTAGTGATGAAGAGATGTCTCGACAAGTATTTAGAGAAAAGTCAAACTATTACATGGGAGTCCCACAAAGCGAGCTCGTCAAAATTTTCAAATTCCATCATCCAATGAGGAGACGTTAAGCATTGAGTTAGAATCCACCCATTTTGAGTTACAGACAACTCAAGCTCAGTGGCAAACAACTCAAGATCAGTTGTAAACAACTCAGGATCGGTTACAAACAACTGAGCAAGAGTCGCAGAATACAAAAGATCAGTTAAGCAATTCAAGATCGAAGACTTGTCTAAGGAGTTGAAAAATGTTACATCATCTTTAACAACATTGGCACCGAGTCAATTTGGCTCCTCATCATAGTTGGAGTTATGAAAGTTGGGATTTTATTGTAGTTTGCAATTTGTAGATGAGATTTTATTGTAGTTGGAGTTATGAAAGTTAATAAAAAATAACTTTGTCTTTCTCAATTATTTATCTAATTAATAAAAAAAATAAAAATAGCTTCCACACATATCTGGTGACCAAGATAACATTGATAAAAAAAAAAGACTATTAGCAACGAAAAATTGTTGTCGCCAAAAAATATTTACGCGATGGTAGTAACTTCGTCGCTAAAGTGGCTTCGGCAACGAAATAATTTCGTTGCAAAAAAGATTTTCTGCGATGAAAAATATTCGTCGCCAAAAAGAATATTAGCAAAGAATTAGCTGTCATTGAAACCATTTTCAGCGACGAAAACATATTATCGTAGAACGATTTCATTTTTAGCGACGAAAATACTTGATCGTTGAAAATTATGCTTTTGCGACGAGAGCTTTTCATCACAAAAAATGGTTTCCGCGGCGATATAATTTGTCCCTAAAGTTACCATTTAGCAACGAAATTGACTTTTTGCGACGAAGTGAGCGACAAATGATTTCGACGTGTTTGATCATTTTTAGTGACGAATTGACTAATTTATCGCCAATTGGCTAGCACGACGCTGCTATTGCAATGACGCAGTGATGAAATTTTTTTCGTCGCTATAACTTTTAGCAATGAAAAGTTACTGTTTTAGTGACAAAATGATTCGTCGCTAAAACCTTTTTTTTCTTGCAGTGCTTATTGTCTCATTAATTTGCTATTCTCCTTCCTAACCAAAATTATCTCATTATTTTCATGAAAAGACCAAAACAATGTTTCACCCATGATTAATAATGATTCAAAAAATAAATTAAAAAAGATTTTCATTCTAACTTAATTAGAAAATTTTAATTTGTCCATCCATATAACAAATCTTGTAAATAAGGCAATAATAATTTTTTTAATTTAAGACTCTTTCTTTTCCTTCCTCACTTTTGCTGCCAAATAAACATTTATTTTAAAGAATAAATTTGTTTAATGGATATATATACGCCTGCCAATTTCACCCTAAAAAATATTATAGATTTACCCTGTATGTCATATAAAAATATTATAGATTTTAGAAAAAATAAAAAAAATTCAAACAATAAGTATCATATAATTCACTTTCTTTTGTGGTGATCACTTTATTTGTCCACGAAATTACATTGATATATCTTATCTCGTTTTTTCTTGAAAATACTACATAGAAGATAGACGAATGTCACCCTTTCCTAATATACAGTGAAGAAATTATATGTAATTTACACCATTGTTGACTATTGTGGGGCAACAGAACTGACGGTAGCTAAGAACTCATAAACCATGCAAACTAAGCCCACCTACCTATTCGTCTTGATCCATTAGGAGTGGAGCTTTCAACACGCCTCTACAATGTTTATAACACCCTCATTTCATTGCTTAAAAAATGCCCATAGTTTAATTGATAAAATACTAATCCATTTCACCCTAAATGAATGTTTCTTTTCAATTTTTTTTGTAAAATATATTTACAAATACTAAAATTTTAAATTATATTCTCTTATTATGGTTTTTATCCATAACCCTAAATACTAATAATTTTCTCTAAAAAAGTATTTTTTTAATTATAATTCATAATATAAATAAAAATTATGAAATGGGTTAGGTATGAAAATATTTATTAAATTATAATTTATTATACGTTCGATTGAATTATCAATCAAAATAAAAGACGAATAAATTTGACTTAAATTATTTACATAATTTCAATTGAACATGAGTTTTATAAGGAATTGTACGGAGTGTCAAAAGGACTATTCTGAGTGCCATGGGAAGGCATATTCTTCTTGATCCATTTCCAGTTCCTTAAGCCCAAAGCCAGCGGAGGCCTATCTAAATTCTTAATAAAATTCCTCTTTAATTCAAATTATCTAAATAATTAAAGATAAATTAATTCTTTTTTCGTTTTGAATGAGAATTCAATTAAACACTTAAATAAGTTATCCTTTTAATAAATTTTACACCCACTCCATTTCATAATTCATATTTATATTTTAAATTTTAATTGAGTGTTTTTTTTTTGGGGGGGAGAAACTTTTAAGAACTAAGAATTGCAAAGATAGAATTATGTACTAAGAAGAAAATAAGATTTTAATACTTGTATATGTTTATAAATGAAAACTTAGAAGAGATTCTCTATTTAGGGTGAAATATAATAATAAGATGACTGGCTTTACACATCTCTTTCTCTCTCTCTCTCTCTCTCTCTCTATATATATATAATTGATAATTGAAATAAATTTTTTATTCATTGATAGTATATTTTATTTTGTTATCTCAATATAATTAGTAATAATAATAATCTATTCAAATTTAATGATTTTATTTTCTAATTGAATAATCATAGTTTTTTATTTTTATAATATATGTGAGGATACATGTGATATTATATTAAGTATAAAATTAATTCTCAAAAAAAAATTTTGAAAAACTATTCCTTAATTTACCAAATACAAACATTAATCTTTAATTTTTTTAAAATTGATCATAAATATCTCAAAGGTAATTCTAATCAGACCTTTAGTATTTTACAAATTAGACCGGCGTATTTAAACGAACAGAATTTAAAGGGGGTGTTGCAAGTAGGTGTCAAAAGCTTGCCATGAGATGATGCTGCGGCAACACACTCAATCAAACAGCGGTCCCACACGTTAATAAAAGCTCACCAAAAATGCTGAGTCCTGGTCTGAGCGACATTATTGAGCCGATAAAGACAAGCCCGCCAAATCGGTTGTTGGCCTGTTAATGTTTAGAGATTTCCAGCCAATTACAGCCTTCCACGTGGCCCAACGTGAATCACGGCATGCATGCATGCACGGGAGGATGTCATGTCTTGAGATATTTTTACATGCATGCATCGATGAACATTGTATCATGGCCATGTTGATAACGTGGATACGTGGGAGAAGGTGATTGGACCACTAATCATGTGAAAACTGAAATGCAAAGCTCGGCTGGCAGCTGGCTGATAGATAAGCAGAAGCATAAGCCACTCAAGTTATAAGCTGGAAAACGACGTGATTCATATCTGTGTGTATACGGAGAGTGGATACCAAAGCGAAAATCTGAAAGGATATATTTTATTGGCTATCTTGTGCAATACCAAAAAAATAGAATAATTAATAAGAGTTAATTCATTGAATCTTACAACACATTTAAAATTACGTATTGAAATTCTTTTATACAATTTGATATATTGTACTATTGTGTGTTTTTAATTTCCAAGTTAACTCGACTAGTTGTAAGTATATTTAATTTTTTTTTTAATTCTGTTTTATAGGGCTGTTATTGATATTACATCAGATATTACAATTAATATTTACAAACAGATTATACAATTGGCATATTCTTTGGCGTGTCTCCTCAAGTCTTGCAGATTCTTTAAACCTCGTTAATATTCGGTAACTCGTTTATTTTATCGACGTCGATGAAACTGTCTCCACTCAATTATTTAAAAATTATGGAAAGATTGAAATTAACCCCTATAATATTTTTATGAAAGATCGAATCTTTACACTCAATATTATAAGTCCTATTAGAACAAAAGCCAATTGGTGTAAATATATTTAAAGTTGATTGTCATGCACACGACTAGGTAATAATAAAATATAAAAATTATTGGTCTACATTTTAAATAACTTCTCATACGTTATTTTTAATATTTTAGCGGTTGAAATTAATATCACCCACCATAGGCTAAGGAAATTTTAACATTAATGCCACAAAAAAAAAAATTATGCATTTTGTATGTCTTGTAACTGAAATTTTGATAGAGCACGACACTTGCTGTCCAGAAGCGAACTATGGATAACACTCTACGCATTCTTATCTTTTTCCATTTAGTTCGTCCTTATCTTTTTGGCAATGACCATGTCCACGCTAATGATTGAGGGAAAATTACCTGACTTTATAGCTTATATTTAATTATTCAATTAAAATAATCGTTACAATTAATTAAATTAAAATTCATTTTTATATATGTTTCACCATGTCATCTATACAAGAATCACATGAAATATTTGTTGCATATATATAAAATTTATTTTTGAAAATACCAATCATGTCAGAAAATTTAGGGAACGGAGTACATGCATAGCATAATGTTATTGGATAACCAATTTATTATACTAAAGAAGGCAATTTGAACTTTTCATGTTCATAATTTATGCATAATTTTCTCTCTTTTTCTTGGTATTTTTGCTGTGGAAGTTGTGGATGATAAGGATAGAAGAAGAACCTCAATGAATGGCCCCATATATGTCCCAAATGAGAGCCAGAGATAAATATTGCACCACCTGAAATTTCGAAATTTTTTTTTTAATAATAAGATTGTTTGAAATATTTTGTTATTGCTGTGATTTGTTTTTTTTCATAACTTGAAATGCTTCATTGTTTAGAAAGGTATAGACAAAAAGACGAAGATTCAAGAACCTAAGTCTTTTCCAATGGTTTGATTTAATGGTGCTTCTTTTTTCAATGAATTAATATTCATTGTGTATCATTATTACAATAACGACTGCAATTTTGTAAATTTTTTCAGGAACAATGCAGTCAAGAGAGGGTGTAGGTGCCATCCCGAATGAAAAAAATGTTACGTAAATAAATATTTTCAAATTATTAGTTATTTAGATTTGTAAATTTAATTAAATTATTAGTCATATAACTGCACTTAAATATTTCTTACTAGTAATGTCATGCAAGTAATATAAGATGTCTCTCGCCTAAAGTTCAAGTTTGTGTAGCTGTGCTTGTATTAATTATTTCAAATACAATCGTTCAATCAAAGTTCAATATAGTAAATGTGTTGCCTTAGCACAATCCCATGGAGTTATCCTGTATCAATCTATCATACACACATGTATATATATATTTCAATTCAGAATTTTAAAGTGCGGAAAAGTCCGAAAAAGCTTTAAAACTGCATTATTTAAAAAGCTTAAACTGTAAGCTTTTAAAGTCGTGCGGCTTTAAAACTTTCCTAAACCTCTCCTGCACTTTAAGATTTCGAATAAAAAATAGTTTATGATAAACCGTGTATGGGAAAGTACAGAAAAATATATAAACCGTGTGGTTTATGAGATTTAAGTTTTAAATCTCTTAAACCCCACAATTTTTAAAACTTACTCGAATTTTCCTGTACTTTAAAATCCTGTACCAAAAAACAACTTTATTCACACACACACACAAAACTTAAATCACCTAACATGTTAGTATTTTTTGGATTATGATAATGTTCTATAGGTGACAAGACAAGCTCTATCTAATATTTATGATGTTTCATTTGTTCATTACATTTAGACTATCATCTAATATAGATGTATATCTCATTCCAGTCTTTGATATGTCTCACTAATTAATTCCATGATTGTAACAAGCAAAAAATATGCATACTATCTAGAATACACAGCAAAATATTTTCAAAGATTTATGTTCAATTTTGAGTGCCGTCACGACCGGGCAGCAAATTGCATTAATAACATTGAATAAAGCAAGCAATTTGCCCCCCGCCCATATATTATAAATGAGTTAGCTTCATTAATTTGAAGCTGAAAAAATATCTATTTCTTTGCCAGTGAAATTGTATTGATATGTCAATTTTATTCTTAGAAACCCCATGTGGAAGATAGACGAATGTCACCGTCTATTTATTATATAGAGAAGAAGTTATATACATGGTGAACGAAATTTATATGTTATGTCACAGCTGTTCAATGGACTTGAGAGAAATTATTGTCTGCTTGTTGCAATGCATATAATTTTTATATGAATTAATTAAATTGAAGTTGTGTATATATGTGTATGGCAAAAGAATTGACGGAAGCCAAGACGAAGCAGGCAAGCCCACCTGCGTGAGCTTTCGATATTGCTAAAAGAAGATGACTTTGTTTGATATGAATTGAATGCCATGCATACATCTTTTAATACAAAAAGTGAATGTATTTTCAATTAAAGGAAAGGCTCTTTTAGCCTGATGCTATTAACATGATCATGATCATACCCGACAACGCGGCTTATTTTATCGTGAGAGCTCGATTGGACATGCACATATTGTAATCTTGTAATGATTCGTAATTATGAATTAAATGATCCCGGGAAATCACCAAATGATTGTTTATTAAGTTATCACTAATTAAGGAAATCAAAATAAGATACTTATTGACGGATTGAATTTATTCAAGATAAGGAAAAAGTAAGATGCTTGTTTTAAAAAAATTAAAAATCAAACATGTAAAAATATATGTTGATCCATATCACTCCCTGAATCCCAAGCCCACCTCTAATTTTGGCATAGCTTAATTTCTCATATTTTTTTCCTGTGAATTTCTTTCTTATCTTTTTTTATCCCCACCAGAATCTTGTAATTGCTCTTCGGATCCTAAAGGGATTTTGAACACGTTCATGACGTAAGTCGGTACTACTTATGCTACTGCCTTGATAAGAATTTCCTTTTCCCAACATGAAAAAAAGCTTGTGCTGCCAATTGAAAATTTTACAAAAAACTTTAAGTTTCATATCATTCCATTTCAGTAAATTAAACTTAGACAAAATAAATGCAAAGTTGCAAACTCCTATTTTGCTATCAACGAAAATTGAACTTATCCAAATTTAGATGAACTCTCATTATCTAATCAATAACTAGTCTACACCACTTGTACCCTCTTTCTTGCTGATTCGGGAACTTACTATTATCCAATTAAAGACGCAACCCTCTTTTTTGTCTAATTAGTCAATTATTAATCTACACAAGGCGGTCAATTGCAAGGAAGAAAACAAGGGAAAAAAAAAAGAAAGAATTGTGAATATTCTATTTTTGTGTTCTAGAAATCTTGAGAATGGGGACGAAATCAAAGTTGGCACTCAACAAGTGCAAGCAATGGAAGCATCGAATTAATAACAAACAAAATGAAAAAAACTTTATTAAATGATAATTTTAGGCTCCTGATTATCAACTTTGGGGTAATCAGTACTGAGGTGATATCATAACCAAAATCTCTTATCATTCCTCATTCATGCATCTTTTGATCAATCAATTTCTTGATGATTTCTTGTTCTTTATTCCTACTGTCCTCAAATCACAAGAATAAATCATATCATATTCATACATAAGCAAATATTGTTATTTTTTTTTTAGTGATTTAATGTAATCCCTATATTTAATTTCATCGGATCTACATATATTTTATTCTGATTCGATCTAGCTCATCGCATCAAACCCACATCACAAATAAGCAGTAACGTCTATAAATAAACAAATGGAAGTACAAATAAATATTGATTTAATTCTCAAAATATAGCAGCAAATCTGAGGTGCAACTTAGCTTTGGTACTTCTTGAGAGATTTCGTGACGTGCGGGGACATTAATTAAAATAAAAAACAATGATTGTTTTGTTGAAAAGGTTACTCTATGATCTCTTTCTCTCTCTAATTGCAGGTAATACAATTATTGATAATGATACAATATAATAAAGGATCACAATTGAGATTAAATATGATAAAATGATTTGGTCAAGGCCACGACAAATTGATCAATGTTGTCTTTGAAACATGGATAGACCATTGGCATCATTACCACATGTGCCGGATCATAAGTTGCTTTCTGTAGAAGCCAACAAAATAAATATAAATTTTGGATCTGAAAATTATATAGATCACTGAATTTTGAATGAACCCAAGATCTATCGCACTGTCACATTCTGCATGGTGCAAGATACATTTCTTAGAAAAAAAAATGAAACTGAATTATTTTTTTTTTGTTTTATATGATATAACCAATTTTATGGTGACCAATACTTTCAAGGTCTCCCATTCTTTTAATTCATACTTACCATACTCTATATAATTATATCTTTCTTTTATTCATAATAGAATTCAGGCTAATCCTATTTGTAGCTAAGAAATACTTAAAATAATGCCATTTTTTTGTCTTTTAATTAATTTTCTTTTGTGGAACTTTGTCTTGGTCCAATAAATAGAGAACCCCACGTGGATTTTTACTTTTGGCAATTTTCGTGAGATCATGTAAGTAAATTATAATTTATGCATGTCAATTTATCAATATTATTTTATTTTAAATATTTTAATGCTTTTATTCCATTTCAAAGAGTCCAACTAATTAACTGCCCTTCATCAATCATCCAATCCCATGCCCTGCAAAGGAAAAAAAATGAAAATGTCTTGATGCTGAGGATTCTTCGATTCAACATATCTTTCGTGGGTCCAAAAGAAAATTACAATACCATCCACTTCACAACAGTTGGTGTGCAGTTTCTGTTTTTAGTTTCTTGTTCTATGTGCTGTGAACAACTAAAACAAATATTATTTTAACTACTTGGATTAGAGAGTGTGAGCGTTATTATGATATTTAATTTATATTTCCTTTCTTGGGCCATGGGGTTTAATATGAGGTTTGACGTCGAATATTTGAGAGGTTTAAAATATGATCTTAATGTCGAATTGATGTAAATGAGTACCGATGGGTGTAAATATCGATTGTAAATCGTATAATATAAGTTATGTCGGCGTTAGTCTCGTATAATTCGAAAAAAAAACAAATATTATTTTAGTTTTTTGGTTACTCAACAAATACATAGTTTGGAATTAAAATGGTACCCAGAAAAAGAGATGGGGTTTGGGTCTCGAGGGAATTATATTGATTCTTTTCTAAATCGTTACATTGTTTTTTTTTTTTTTAATTTTAAGAATGAAATAGAATTATCACAATTATTTTTAGTTAATTGTTAGTTTCAGCTAATTATTATTAAAAATTAATGGTCATCGGGTAATCATCAAAGCCGTCACCACCACTGTGTGAGAGATATCATTGCTACTATTAGAATTTTTCACGATGATCTGTACATATTTCATAAATATCTTCTCATTACGTGACAACATTATCATTTCATGGTTTGGATTTGGATAACATTGTGATAAGCATATCCGACCTCTTTCAGAATTCGATCACTGAGTGATACCTTAAAAACACTATTTATTTTATATTTTCTTTTATATTTTCTTTGGATAAAGGAAGGCCTCCCCAATATGAGAGTTTGACGTCCCTCGAATATTTGAGAGGGTTTAAAATTTGAGCGATGCTATATCAAAATTGATGTAAATGAGTCTCAATATATGTATGATTATAAATATCATGAGCAATAATCTGCTAAAAAAAAAATACTATTTAAACAGACTCCTCATTCTACTTTCACTATTGTATAAATTGATTGATGCTACAAAGATAGATAGATAATAATAATAATAATAATAATAATAAAATTTGGCAATTTAGTCTCCCATCACAATTTAATTTCTCTGAAACACTAATCCACTGGTTTGTTGTTAAGACTTTATCCATTCCATGAAAAAGGGTTTTATGTGCACATGCTGTTGGTGTCAATCACATTTGATGAAAAGATTTTTGTTGCTACTGCGGCAATACAACTCGAAACTTGCATGTTCTTATCCTTTTACAAACCACACGATCGCATATATACAATAATATATATTTATATATATATATATGGTCTTCAAAAGTTTGCATATCCTTTTTCATCAAACGAAATGTTTAACACGTGTCTAGATTGTGTTGCATGATTAACATTTGCTCTATAATATTGCCTGGTGCCCTTTTCTTTTTTTTTTTATTTTTTTTATTTTTACTTTTCTCTCCCTATTGTAGAGCATACAAGGTCCACTTACTTTTTATTACATTTGATGGGTCATTTCATTCTATCAAATATGCTTTCTTTTTTTTTTTTGCGAGGATAAAGTATCATAATTTTTTTAATTAATTAAAAAAATAAGAAGGTGGGAAAAATTTAAATTCAATTTTTAGCCTGTAATCTCTTCTAAGAATAAAGTGGGAGTGGATAGTCAAATTAAAATAATTGAAAATCATTCAACCATGGTTTAGATTTTTTTTTTTTTATTTCCTTTGAAATCGACCGACACTCTGTCAATCCGATTGATTTAATTTGGAATGAAAATATCTCTGCGCTGCACAAAGCTTTCACACCAAATTATAGAACATGCTAGAATGAGCATGGTTTGTTTGGGGTTGTTCAACCGAACCAAGCACATGACATGACAGTCCTTGCATTTTTGCTCATTTTCTAAAATAAGAGCATTAGTTGATCAAATTGATCAAATTGGCCCATAATTGGTTTCAATTGTAAATCTATAAAAACTAAAAACTGTGTCCTTAAGTGGAAAGTGGTGAACACCAATAGATCCAAATGTTATTATCACATAACTTATTGGTACCGGCTCAGTTGCTTGTTCACACAAAGTCTTCTTTCTTTCAAACAACCCCCTTTTGTTTTGCGTTCACTTTTTTTTTTTAAAATTTTTAGTTTGAGGTACAGACAAAAATCAAGGAAAGAGCATCAAACGCGCACGTGGTGGGTTCCACGCGTCTAGCCCCACTTTCGTCTTTTGTCCACTTGCCGAACCGCCTACCACCACGTGTCCTCTTCTGATTCTTGTCATCATCGCCCCACCACCACCAGCAGCCCGAATTATACAGCTGTCTCTGTCCACGTCATCAACCCCACATGTACAGTGGACACCCCATGTGCATTTGTGCTTTAATCTCCATCGCTTCTAATTTCTATTTGTTGTAATAACAGGCTAGTCCCCTTATGTTTTGAAATATCACTTTACTCAAAGACTCGGTAGATTTTGGCCTGTTGACCCGTAACTTCCCGTTGGCCATTGAACACTAAAAAATTAGTTTGATATTACAGAGTTTTTGTTAAGTTAACATTCCGAAGGCTATGGAAACCTTTTTCTTAACTTTCGAAACTTTGTTAGGTAAATAACGATCAATTACGTAAATAAATCTTTTAACTATTATGATAACTATCTTAAATCGACAGAACGGCTTTACTGACCAAGATTTTTTATTCATGTTAACTTATATTTTAAAAGTACATGATAGTGATTGGCGGTTGATAAAAATAAAAATAATGAAAGAATACATATAAGGTGCGTTTGGCACACTGTATTATATTTTGCTGTATTGCATTATTTTAATGCTGGTATATTGTATTATTTTGTATTATGTTAATATTGTATTATAATAATACAATACAATGTTTGGTGTTATATTGTATTGTATTAATTTTTTTGTAATTAATTTAAATTATATATTATATTATATTAATATATTATATTCTTATTAATCTTAAATTAATATTTTTTAAATTTATTCATATTTAAGTGTTTATTATTAGTTATATTATATTATAAATTTATTAATAAATTATAGTGTAAAAATAAAAATTTTATATTATATTATATTAAAATTTTATATTTATTTAGTTATTATTATTATAAAGCAAAAACAAAAGCAAAAAGCAAAAGAAGGAAAAGAAAAAAAAAAAAAAACAAACTAATGCAGCAATGCCGCATTAGCTACAATACCCTTAGCCCATACCCATATTCTTTCAAACATGATATTAGTATTAATTTAATGTGAACAGTAATTTAGTACTCCCTTAATACTATAATCAAACACACGTATAGATCATACATGAGTATATGACTAATCATCTATATATGCGTGAAAATTTTTAAAAAATTATCCAAGAATTATTTTCCCTATTTCAAAGTCTACTTAATTTTTATTGGTTGTGTTATCCTTGTTGTGAGGCGTTAATGTTGGGTAACATATCAATCTTAAGAAAAATGCATAAGCTTTAAGTTTAAGAAAATAAAGGTTTGACTAATATTATGATCAATTTGAGTGGCCAAGTGTAAGTTTACCATGTTCGAAACATGTATGACAACATCATCATTATCATGTGTTCATGTTACATGCCTTTACATGTACATAACAAAGTGAAAAAACAAATAGAAAAAAGAGAAAAAGAAAGTGCTTTTTTCCTGTCTGGACACAGCTTTATAAGCACTTTTCCTCTCCTCTCATAGGCACTTACGGAGAAACAGAGAGAGACTCTAAAAAGGGGGAGGGGGAGAAATGGGACGCTTTTCTTTTGAAACTGAATCTTGGGTTGATTCTTCTGAAGCCATGGTGGAAGAAGAGACCCATGATTTGAATCAAGACCCTCAGTTTTTAACCATAACAAGGAGTGGGTTTGATGAAGAAGAAAGTGAAGAGCTTTCAAAGAAGGAAAATAAGAAGAAGAAAAAGAATCAAGTTTTGTTGGAGGGCTACGTGGAGACAGATTCAGAGGATGATTTGAAGAGAACAAAGAGCTTGACCGACGAGGATCTTGATGAGCTCAAAGGGTGTTTGGATCTTGGGTTTGGTTTCAGCTATGACGAGATTCCTGAGCTCTGCAACACTCTGCCTGCACTTGAGCTTTGCTACTCAATGAGCCAAAAGTTCATGGATGAGCATCAGAGCCAGAAATCTCCTGAGAGTCATGGGAATTCTCCTGTGTCGACTGATCCTGCTTCCAGCCCGATTGCCAATTGGAAGATCTCTAGTCCTGGTGAGTTTTTGAAATCGCGTATACATTTCATGATTCTATTTGTCGGCTGTACAGAATTGTATTGAATCAATTCGTCTGAGATCAAGCGTAATATATTCTTTTAGAAATGATAAATTGTCTCAATCATACTTTTTAATTGCTCAAAAGAGCATAATTGTTTTTTGAAATCCTTATATATTGTGACACTGCCAGTAAGGCCTTGGCCTAGTCACCATGGGAGCTCAAACATTTCCTCTCCCACAAATGTGTGTATGGCTAGATATCTTCCCCTATATAAGGAGGTGCAGATTTCTGAGCTGATCTTGGTAGACGTCTGGGCTGTAATAAGTGTATTTATTTACTTTTGAGTAGACTTTAGATTGTAATATTTGTAGATTGTAACCAATTCTTTAAAAAATGCATAATATTGTGTTTGATGTATTGGATTGATCGTGATTTTAAAATGTATTCAATTGGATGTAGTTGTGATTTAAATGAGCATAGAGAACGTTTTGTAATCTTTGTTGTCTTCCATTTACTTGTTTAGGCGATCATCCGGAAGATGTGAAAGCAAGACTCAAATATTGGGCACAGGCCGTGGCATGCACTGTTAGGTTGTGCAGCTGAGAAACAGATTTTAGGAATTTATGGATTGATCATTCGAGACAGTAATGAATGGACATTTTCTTCGGGATTATTCAAAATCAAAAAAAATGCTTGGCACTTCATGTAGAGTTTTTGATCCTATGATCTACTTCAGGACAACTTCTTGTGGGAATGAAATCTCCAGCTATTATTTAGCTGGAGATAGACCTGCTGTAGCCTGTCAATAACGGGCTGGCTATTCAAAGAGTAGAAGAAGAGGAGCGAAGAGAAGAAATGTCTCAGGTTTGAGATTAAACAAATACTCATATGAGTCTTGACTTAAATTTCCTGAGGCTAATATAAATTACTAATATTTTGTATCCGGTACATTGGATAAAAAGTTATGTCATTGAATAAAGTTCTCTATGTTGTTTTTGCATGTATTCATGTTATTGCTGTCTTAACTTTTTTTGAAATGGCTATGGATCCCAACCTTGCTGTTGGTTTTTATGCAGTGGTGAGAGCCTCCTTTAGAGCTTCACTAACTAATTGGAAAAGAGACCTCTGCATTTGCTGAGGTAACTAATCTAACTGAGTTGATTAACATTACTCTGATTCCTCTCGTGCTGTTGCTATCGATGAATGAAAGTGGCACTATCTTCGTACTAACAATGCGCGATGGTGCTTATTAGTTAACAGACTTGTGTTCCAGTCTCTGAACATACAAAAGGGCTGATTGCTGAGGCAAGTGTGAAGGGGAGAGAAAAATTGTGAAGGAGTAGATGTAGGAACATGTATATCTCTTGACTGATCACTAAAATTTCTCTCCTGATATTCCTTTATATTTTATAGATGCTTTGGATTAAAGACATCTTGATATTTTGCTGTGAATGGTTGGATTTGAGGAATAAGAAACATTGCTTCCTTAAGGTGGTGATTGGTTGGAAGGAGAGGATGTAATTTGATTTTTTTTTTTTCATTTCCAGTTGTTTGACATAATGTAAAAGAATTTAATTTTTATTAATATTTAGTATCTATTATAATATGGAATTTAAATTCTACATTAAGGAGTGAAGAGTTCAAATTTCTCTTCTATTAGAAACTAAAGTTTTAAAAAATATCCTTTTAAAATTTTAACTTATTTAATGTAATCAAATAATTATTATTTATAATTTTATTTTATCAATTTAACATTATAGGTAATTTTACATCAATTAAATTTAAGTAATGATTTAAACAGCTTAATAAAATAAATTTAATTAACTAATTAATTTGAGAATATAGAAGTATAAATTTAATAGTCACCGGACGATTGGACTGCCACCACTGCTGCTGTCGCCTGCGTGTGCAATCTCACTGCCATTACCATTGGACCTGTCGGCCAACAATCAATATTACTACGCTGTCATTGATATAAAAAAAATGAATGTATGTTGTTCAAATCCACTTTGAAATGTTTAGGAACTTTTCAACTTCCACAAATTCTCAAAAAATAAAAAATAAAAAAAACTTATTTATCGTTAATCTCTTGTCATTTTCATATGATTCATGCGCATATATCAGATGGTGTGGTGGCTGCTGCCGCCGCCGACTTAGGAAGTGGCGTATGGCGGCCCTTGTTTTTTGAGTTTTTAAGTGAAAATTTAAAAACTATAATATGTTGATTAAGAAATTATTTATATTATATTATAATTTATTTTGGAAATAAATTAAATTAATTATAATAATTACTTAAATTCATAATAAAATAACATTATGTTAATAATTTTTTTAAAAATAAAATTTAATCATAAATAAAAGTATGTTATTTAAAATAATTTTTATTAGTTATTTATGTAAATATATTAAATAAACTTATTGTTTAATTTTTTGAAATATATTTATGATGAATATTGAAAGTTTTACACTTAAAGTTAGAATTGTCTTAATGAAAGTTTAGAGATTTTTTTTCTTTGTATAATTTCGTAACAAATTAAACATTCAAAAAATATTTCACGCTCTCCTCTTCTCCCTTTTTTCTCTTTTTTAATTCTTTTTTATATTTTTTTAAACCAAACATCACCTGAGAGCATTTGGTAGCTTGTTTCTGTTATGTCTTCCATATACATTAATAAGTCATATTATAAATGGTTTAGGTCTACTATCATGGTTTTGAAGTAGAGATGGGAATCCTGGTACGGCATTGGAATTTGGAAGTGTATAAATCATTTATAATTGAGGGTTGTTCGAGCAGTTGACGTTGCTCATGACGTACTATTAATATATGATTTAAACATTATTTTTAAGGCTGTCTGTGATTGAAATTGAAACGTGTGTATGTATACGTTCCTCGTAAACTATGTGAAATTTATAACAATGATAACTCGATAGCCGTTTTTATGGGTAACATTGTGTATGCTGTGGTAAACATCATTGTCACACGATCCACACATTATTAATCCACCTAATACCATTCGGCCACGGCTCTCACCTGGTACAGAAGCTGGTTTTGTGTGGTTTGTAAGGATGGATGTACGAACCAGCCGGACCAATAGATGAAAGTTACGTAATTCAAATCATGACCTTTTCTAAGCCGTTTAATATTAAAGTCTATCTCTATTGGCAGTTTCTCATGTGCTTATAGAATTTTCTTCAGGAGCTTTTATTGTGAATTAGATTCTGAACTAACCGTCTTTTATTTTCAATAAAATGGGGAAAATTATCCACCTTCCATCCGTTTTTTCTAATTTTTTTAAAAATACACAATTCTTTCTTTTTTTGGCTGGAATCCACCTGAAGTTAAATTTCTTTTCACTTTTCCACTTGGTTTAGATCATAAGAAAATTAACTAATTTTGTTTAAACGACTTTTTACCCTTAAATGTAAACGATAAATTATCCACCGACCACTGTTTTTCAGATATTTTTTAAAAATACACAATTCTTAATTTTATTTTCTTGAATTCCACTGAAGTTATATTATTTTCAGCACCTATCCACCATCGCGTGAAACGACAATTTTACCTCGCGATGTCGAAAGCTTTTAACGATGTTATAACGAGTGGGCCAACGAAAAAATATTAACTTGGGCTATGCAAAAAAAGAAGATTTGTGTATTTTTTAAAAACGGGTGGACGGTGGATAATTTCCCATAAAATGGGAAAGAAATTTCTCCTCCATAAGGACAGTTTTGCTTCATCTCCGTCCAGCTGTAGCGCGGAGATTTGAGGATTTTGTGGACATTTTAAAATTGGATAAGCAGTTGTCGCAGTCAAAGGCGTTTGCTTTTTTGTCTGAAATCTGAATAGATCTGAATTAGTCTGAATTCTGAATAGATCTGAATTAGTCTGAATTCTGAATAGATCTAAATGTCTGAATCTGAATAATATGTTTGTTTTTTTGTCTGAATCTCGGAAAACAAGTATTAAGTTGTTTGTTTTTTTTTCAATTTACAAAACTGAAAATATATACTTTTACATTTGTATCCTTATTAAATTTGAATGTGAAATAAATAATATATTAAATACCATAATATTTTAACATTTATAAGTAAAACAATATATTAATGGGAGATTCAAGAACTAGATGAGATGAGCAAAGTGAGGAGTGATTCCATGACAGCTAAAAAAAAATAATAATGAGATTATTATGTTATATAAATATCTATGGGTGAGTTTTGGGATAGGCATGAAAAATAAATTATAAAATATGGATATTTTTTACATTAAAAAGTAATTGACTTAATTCAGATTTCTTCATTAAGTAAAAAGCCAAAAAAATTAGCTTATTTTATTAAGTCAAAATTGTCTAAAAAGTCTCATTAAGTTATAAAAACAAACACCTCTAATTAACTTAATTAATTAAGTTAAGTCACTTTAAGTCATTAAGTTAAAAAACAAACGCCACCTTAACTGAGCTAACATTAATTAAAAGTTTTAAATTAAAAAAATAAAAACTTCGGAAGGATGCTTCTTCTTTGAAAAGTCGTCCTCAGTGAAAGTCATTATTCAATTGCGTTCACACGATTATAAATATGGTTGCAATGTTACTAGTTCTCCATTAGATTTTTTTTTTTTTTTCCTGGGGTATTTATTTAAATCCTATGCTTACGAGTAGAGATGGCAAAAATATCTGTGGGCCCTCGACCCGGCATGCAGTCAGTTTCGCAGTGGGGTGTCTTGGTCGAGGGGATTTATTATGAAACGATGGCGAGATTGGGTTTGCACGGTTTATTAAAAAAATATTATAAAAAATAAATTATTTTAAATATTTATATTTATTTGACTCATTTATTACACATATATAAAGTTTTAAACACTTAAAATTTATATTTTCATGTTAAATTTTATTAAAATAAATTTAAAACTTATAAAATTACCAAAAAATAAAAAATATACACATATAATATTAAAAAATATAAAATCCGGGTACCCGGATAAAAACCCGGTAAAACCCGGCCCGATGTTCCATCCGGCGGTCCGATCATTAGATACACTGCACCGGCAAAGTTTTGCCATCCCTACTTACGAGGGCCTGCTAATTTTACCATAGGGTGATTTATGTACTTTTTAATATAGGCTGGCGGCACAATAATAGAAAATGCACCATCAAAAGATTGGCTTGTTCACATACAGATTAATTATTCAAATACTTTGCAAATTAATTTATTTTGTTGAAAGGCTAAATTTACACCTCATCAACAATATGCTTTTAAAATGAATTGTGAAATCGAGAAATATCCGGGAAGAAAATTTCATGGCATTATCTATAGCTATGTAACGATTATTAATTATTTTTGTCCACAAGTTCGGAGAAATTTTCATGTCATATTTAATCGAAGGAGCCTAATTATTATATTTTATGTTCCTTTTTAGGCTTGTTTCTACTTTGCTTCTTATAGTTTATGTCTTATTTAAACAAGCTGTTAATTTCCAGACGAACAAAATCTTTGAGGAGTAATAATTAGAGATGGTCAATGGACCGGGTGGCACAAGACACGACACGATTAGAGATGAGCCAAAGTACGGTATGCGAAAAGGCACATACTATATTAAACATTAATTTTTATTTTATTTTTTAAATTTATATTTTTTTTATTTTTCATAATAAAATAATTTGATGGGGTTTGGCGCAATTACATGCGCATTCGTGTATCCATAGATGTAAGAAAACCTCTTAAGCGCAGGATGAAATTAAAGAAAGCAGGAGGTGATTGGATTTGGATCGATTTTAAGTATGAGAGGCTTAATATTTTTTGCTTCATCTGTACCTTGCTTGCCATTTTGAAAAATAATACCCCAAATTGTATGAGTGCCCGAAAGGAGAAATTGTGCCAGTCTATGGACATTGGTCGAAGTCGCTAAATAGAAGAACTGTGATGAATTCTGGCGAACGGTGGCTGCGTCCGGGACCGCCAGAAATGGTTGAGGTAGTTAAAGGAAGGAGCATGAATCAAGCAGTTGCCATATCAGTTGATTCAGTTAATGCCACAATATCCGGAGTTGCTTTTCCTCAGCCCTTTATTGGTGGTGGTTGGAAACATGGCTCTCAATAAGGCAGTAGATAAACAGTTACCAATTGGGAATATACTAACAGAGAAGTCATTGAATGGGACAACTGTCGTTGTGGATGGTGATTTGAAAAATGATGAGGATTTGGAGAATAGCCTTATTGTCAACAATTTAAAATGAAGAAGATCTCTCAATGGGCTTCACATTTCCATGGGCTTAAGTGAGGAGTCTTCAACAACAAATGACACATTTGAGGTGGCAAAAAATAGACCAGCGGTGGGACCTGTACTCCAGGCCCACCAAGTCTAATGAGTATTTTGAGTTGGAACTGCCGTGGTTGAGTCATCCACGGACATGCTTTGTTTTATTTTTTTTTTATTGAAACAATATGTAATAAAAATAAATTAGAAAGCATTAAAGTGAAATTGGGTTTTGATGGGCTTTTAGTTGTGCATAGAGTGGGCCGCAGCGGTCGGCTTGCACTCTTATGGAATGCATCTTGTGTTGTTAATTTGCTTAGTTATGCAACGAATTATATTGATACATAAGTTAAAGTGACTGACTTAGGAAGATGAAGACTTACGGGTTTTTATGGTTACCCTGAATCTAGCCGCCATCAGGCATCTTGAGCCCTCCCAGCCCAACTCTAAACACTCTAAGATCCTTTTTCAAACCTGCTTCCATTTCGAGTCAAGAGATAGATAAATAGACATATCTCATTGCACCGCTCGGGGGCGTTCGTAGTGACTGAGGGGGTCGAAGACCAAGAAGTGAGTTTGTCTTCCTCTTCCTCTCTTTGCCGTGGGTTTTCATTGGCGACTTTTATGATTTATTGGCAGCTAATGAAAAGTGAGGGAGACATGAACACCTAAACTAGAAGCTGATGGGTTTCAAAAGTGCAATCACAGACTATGGTATGATCAATCTGGGCATGGAGTGTTACAAGTTTACTTGGGAAAGATCTTGGGGCACAGATAATTGGGTTGAGGAACGACTTGATCGAGTATTTGCTACTGATGCTTGGCTTTGACAGTTTTTTGAGCAAACGTTTGTAGTTTAGAATCTTCTTGCTCCGACCACCTGGCAATTTTATTGGATCCTAATCCGAATTTACATGTATACAAACATAGCCGATCCCACTTTGAGAACTTATGACTGCATGAAGCTGGGTGTATTGATGTTGTTCGATCTAGCTGGGCTTTCTCTACAGACATTGTTATTCAGCAAAAGTTAAGGTTTGTACTAATCCTTTACTGGCATGGGGTGGGCATTTAGCTCGTGACTTCAAAAATGAAAATTAGAGTATAAGCAACAAATGAGTTTTTACGAGCCATAAGGTTTTTTCAAGCAGATCATGTTTCATTTTACGAATGTAGGTCTGGGCTTTGATCAAGAGGCATGAAAGGCTTGGTTTGCTTCAATGCAGGCAAGAGAGTCGTCATAAATGCTCCAAGTTTGTCTCATATTTTTTTCACTGCTAATAGCTGCTTTGTTAAATTATGTCAAGCTTTATCATTATGTATTTTGGCTAATGGATGTCGTCACGGTAAATTTCACTAAATCATCCATTTCATTTAATGCTAATGTGAATGCTAGTATTGTTAGTCAAATTTGTGGAACCTTGGATGTCAATGCTATAGAAGATCATGGAGCTTGTCTCGGGCTTTTATCTCATATTGGTCAAAAGAAGCTTTCTGTTTTTTCGAGCAAATTACGTCAGTTTTCTATCATTAAGGATTTTAAAGCACGGCTGACGTGTTTCTCTCGTCACAGTAAATTTCACTAAATCATCCATTTCATTTAATGCTAATGTGAATGCTAGTATTGTTAGTCAAATTTGTGGAACCTTGGATGTCAATGCTATAGAAGATCATGGAGCTTGTCTCGGACTTTTATCTCATATTGGTCAAAAGAAAAAAGCTGTCTTTAATTATATTCAGGACAAAGTTCGACAGAGGCTGCAAGGTTGGCATTCCAAACTGTTATATCGAGCTAGAAAGGAAATCTTGTTGAAAATAGTGGCTCAAGCAATGCCTAAGTGCGCCATGAATGTCAATATCTTACCTCTTGACTCATGTAAGGAGCTAGAAGTTATAATGAATTCCTTTTGGTGGGGCAGGGAAAACGATGGTGGTAGAGGAATTCATTGGATGAAGTGGGAGTACTTATGTAAACCAAAGGATTTTGAAGGAATTGGCTTCAAGCAACTGTATACTTTCAATGTTACTATGCTTGGCAAACAGGTCTGGAAACTTCTTACAAAACCAGTTTATTCCTAAAGTTTTAAAGGCTTGCTATTATCCGAGAACTACTATTAATGAAACCAAATTATGGCACAAATCGAGTTTTGTGTGGCGCTTTATTTTATCTGCAAAGGATGTTGTTGTTTGTGGGAGCCGAATTCAAATTGGAAGCCGGTAGAATGCTTTAATAGGCCAAGATCCTTGGCTGTCAGATATCAATAATGGCTTTATCTCATCTAATCTAAATGAAGAGCTGGCTGTTGCGACAGTGAGTAGCTTGATGGTGCCAAACCAAAGATGATGGGATTTAGACATTGTTTCTGACCTTTCTAATTCAAGAGATAAAGAGCTGATCTTGCAAATTCCTCTTAGCTACTATAGAGTGTCTGATATATGGTATTGACTGCATGATCCTTGTGGATTTTATTCGGTACGTAGCTGCTATAAACTGTTAACTCATAGTGCTAGTGATTCTTCTACTAGTATGTGGAGAGCATTGTGGAATTTAGAGGCGCGACAAATTTATTACCTACTACGGATACTCTTATTCATCGTAGAGTGGCTATTATGCCAACTTGCTCTTTGTGTAATACCTATGATGAGACTGTCGCACATGCTGTACTGGAATGTGGTTTTGCTAAGTCTTGTTGGATTTCTTCTGTTGTTGGTAATACCGTGATTTACTGGAGGATTTAGATTCATCATAATGATCATTTATGGAACCACATAACTGGCAGTGTTTTACAAGTCCTCAACTCTACTGGGCAAATTTTGTAACAATGGCAAACTATAAGGAAACAACATTTATTTGTTGATGATGATGCCAATAGAGTTAGTCATGGGGCTGTTTATTGGGAAAAACCTTGCTTGGGTTGGTTAAAGTGCAATGTTGATGTTGCCATATTTAATGCTCAAGGAAAGTTCAGTGTTGATTGTGTAATCCGTAACTCTGTTGGTGAATTTGTGGCAGCAAGATGTGAGTGTTTTCTGGGTATTTTTGGCTCTCGAGAGATTGAAGCTCTTGGCATTAGGGAGGCTCTTACCTAGACCAAGAGACTACAATTGCCTTGTGTTATTATCAAAATGGACAACCTTCAAGTCTTTTAAGCTTTAACTGAGAATTTTTCTAGTCCCAATGGTTTTGGCCTTATAATTGAGGAGTGTCGATCTCTTGCTATGTCTATAGGAGAAGTGCAATTCTTGTTAGTGCATTGATATGCGAAATATACTGCCCATTCTGTTGTTAGGGCATGAGGTTCTATGTCAGGTCCCAGATAGTGGAGTTATGTTCCACCTTTATGCTTACTGAACAGTTTGTAATGCTTTTGCTTTAATGAACTTCCTTTCAAAAAAAAAAAAAGAAAGGTAGATTAGGGGTTACAAAATTAAATACCCAAACTATTAAATACAAGAACACATAGTTATTAGGTAATTGGGCCATTTTATATCATAAGAGCAAAATAGTTAAATAAAATTTATGTTAAAGCAACCTTAATGGTCAAAATGGTTATAAAAATGATTTAATTGGTTAATTGTACAAATTTTTCATTGATTTGTTGTTTATTAAAAATAATTTGAACTTATTTTTAAGTATTTTTTTAGAAGTGGGGTGAATTTATGTAGGTAGTGGGGTGGAAATATCCCCACTCTTCTTTAGTTAATTGAATAATTTTCTAATCATAATTAATTGAAAATTTATGAGAAAAAATAAGGGGTTTGTCATAAATTTTTAATATATATATATATATATATATATATATATATAATTCTTTCCTAACGAGGAAGATGCCCCTAAAATACACACACACACAAAGATTTCCATACTCCAGACATTGTATTTTTTTGTTTGTTAGTATCATTAAGTTAAAATAAGGATGTTCTCATTAGAGAAAACTTTTATATATATGACAATTCTTTATTTTTTCTAAATTTTTTCATTTAATTTTTTAATTAATTATGACTGAATAATTATTTAATTAACCAAATAATTAAAATTATTCATATTTCCAACATTAAACGACCACCAAGAGTAAAATAATAAGATTACTAGAAAAGTTAACACTGATCGGAGTTTAAATTATTTTAAACATTAAAAAAAATTTGATTAATTTTATTAAACAATAAAAGAGTTTTACTCTTTTTTCCTTCAATTAAATTCAATTAAATGATAAATTTGTGGACGTAATGTGACTTTACCTTTTTGCCAGACTTAAGGCTCTTAAAGTTTTGGAACTTTTGAATGGCTGCTGCTCCAAAAAATTCAAATGTGTGTTACCCTTTACCGCCATGCAAATAATCTCCTAGTTTTGGAGAAAGAATAATATTTTGAATTAAAAACTCTTTCGAAGAAAGAATTTTTTGTTTGGCGCTGCTTAGAAGGTTCTGTTTTATAGAGACTTACCCAAATTTAATTATATTAATTACCGAAAGCAGTGAATAAAAATAAAAGAAATACTGCACATTGCCCTTGATAATGAGGAGTTGCTTGTGGTAGTAGGGTTAAATCCAGGGGTGTGGCCAAAAATATTTGAAATGCTCAATAAGTAAAGAAGGTTGATTGGATTTAAAACAATTTTAGACTCCTCTTAGAAATATTTTTTCCCTAGTGGTGTTGGGGCGGGCCCTGGGGTCGGTGGCCAGGCCCCTTAGGCCCCTTAGGAGTTATGACTTCTTCTGATGACTGATTCCACCTGTGAACGTTACGTGGCTATGTTACTCTTCACACAATCTAAAGGTTGAAACATTTCTTCACGTCTTTATTTCTTGCACATCTTTTCAACATACATAAAATCTTCAATAATTTCTTTTAACAAGAATTGAATTGATATAGTGTGAAAGCGCTTTACGCCCGCGTTCATCTGAGTTTGAAATTATAATAAAAGTTAAAACGATGAGTTGAAATTATAATAAAAGATAAAAAAAGATTGATGTTTAGTGGGAGAAGTTTTTCTTGTTCTGTTTATATATATATAGAGTTAGAAAAATTTAACACGATCTAATTATCTGACTCAAATAAATAGAAATAAATCGTTAAACTTGACACGATTGTTAAATATAAGGGGTTTGAGCTGCCATAATTTTTTTTTGGTGTTGGGTTAGGGTTAAAATTTTTAACTCATTTATCCCAACCAATATTACAATTATATTTTCTATTTTAATTAATTTCTATGTTCTTGTTGTTAAAACTTAAACACAGTACATGATCCTCTCTTTTTATTTTTTATTTTAAAAGAATGAACTTATACTTAGTATTTTATTCATAAAATTTTATATAGATTTAGCACTTTAACAGTGTAAGTGTATAGAATATTGGTACACATGTATATTTTATGACATTGGTATATAATATTATTTACATATATATAATTAAAATTTTAATAATGTAACTGATATAATATTTGTTAAATATATAAATATTTAATGAATTATTAGATAAAGTATTTATTTTTCGTATCGGATTTGGTTCTTAATATTTTGATATGATTATTAAATGAGTCGTATTTAAGTCCACCTCATTACATGTTTTGCTAGCTCTATGTGTAGGTACCGGCATTATAAATGCTTGCTCACATTGATTTGTTGCACAAATCAAAGACGTTATTAGTTTTTTCATGATGGCCTTGTTCTGGTTCACAGTTGCAGCCATCTTCTTCATTGTTGCTCTTTTCAAATGGCGCATTTTCAAGCCCATCAACAAAAACCTATTACCACCTTCTCCACCAAAGCTCCCAATCATTGGAAACCTCCACCAGATTGGCTCTCACCCTCATCGCTCACTTGACGCACTAGCACAACGCTATGGCCCCCTCATGTTGCTTCACTTTGGCAAAGTTCGGGTTCTTGTTGTCTCCTCTGCTGATGCCGCCCGCCAGATCTTGAAAACCCATGATCTCGTCTTTGCAGACCGACCGAAATTAACACCACTCGAAAAAATCTTCTACGGTTCTAAAGACGTGGCGACGTCACCTTATGGTGAGTACTGGAGACAGACCAAAAGCATATGTGTGCTACATCTTTTAAGTAACAGACGGATTCATTCTTTCCGTAATGTTAGGGCAGAAGAGGTAGGCCTTATGATACAAAAAATTGAATCATCTGTTTCATCTTCTTTGCCAGTCAATTTAAGTGATGTGTTGTATACACTAACAAACGATGTATTGTGCACGGTGGCTTTGGGAAGAAAGTATAGTGCTGGAGGGGAGGGTGTGAGTAAGTTTAGGAAGCTTTTGGGGGAAGCTATGGAGTTGATAAGTCGTTTCTATGTGGGAGATTACATTTCATGGCTTGGTTGGGTGTGCAATTTCAATGGCTTCAATGCCAAGCTTGAGAAAACGGCTAAGGAGATTGATGATTTTCTAGATGGAGTTGTTGAAGAGCACGAGAAGAGGATGAGTAATTGTGCGGAAGTTGAAGATGACCATCACCATCAGGACTTCGTAGATGTCTTGCTTGGGATTCAGAAAGAAAATAAGCTTGGCTTTCCCATTGACAGAGTTAGCATAAAGGCCATTATCTTGGTATGTATAGCTCTTATTCTCTTTAATACCAATCGTTGCATATTGTTATTTGGTTGGTCTCTTTACAGTAAATACAAAGAGTTGCGACCGAGGACTAGGAGTTATGCTAAGTTTTTAAAGATTTTTGTGTCAGGCGTAAATTCATAATAATGAATGATCGAGAGATTATCATTTTTAAATAATTATCTACTAACAGGGAGCCACAAGTTTTTATTTTACTTAGCACAAGATTGAGAAAATGCTCAAAGCCCCAGTCGTTTGTCAAATTTAATAATTTTTCTTCTCATGTTTCAATAGCTACCAAAATTTTCGTTAAAAAAGATTTGTTGACTTTTAACATTTTTTTTCTGTTATAGATTTTAATAGATTTTGAATCGTAGAAATGAAAATGATCAGGTTATTATTATTTTTTTATCATTTTCCCTCACATAAAATTCGTAAATCCTTATTCTTTTGTCATCCGTTATAGGAAAGCAGATTCTATCACAAATATTACTTACATATTTATTTTTTTCAGCAATAGAGTAACTAGGAATCTAGGATTTTGCTTCGACAGGAGCCATTGTGAAAAAATAGCAACTTGGTGAGAGCCCAACACAGCCTTATCTTTCGGAGAATTGTTCCTCTCTACCCTAATATTCAGAAAGCAAAAATAACATGGCATTGTAGACTTGATGCACAAAATATGTATTTAAACTTATTTGGCATATGAGATAAAACTCTTTGGATTGTTATTCATTTTTTTATAAACAAATACAATTCGAATTTTGGGACAGATTCCTTTTTCTTTTTAACAGATTTGTTATGAATTTTCCCCTTTAATTTTGTAGAATATGTTTGGAGCTGGTACAGACACTACATACACACTCTTAGAGTGGGCAATGACAGAGCTCCTAAGGCACCCAAAGATTATGAAGGAAGTGCAAAATGAAATTAGAGAAATTGTTGGTGACAAATCAAACGTAACCGAGGATGATTTGGATAAATTCCATAACTTAAAAGCTGTGTTTAAAGAGCCTCTACGCATTCATCCACCAATTCCGATACTACTTCCTCGGCAATCGACTCAGGATGTCAAAATAAATGGCTACGATATACCTGAGGGAACACAAGTGTACATTAATTATGCGACAATCGCTAAAGACCGTGCTTCTTGGGATCAAGCTGACGAATTTCGGCCCGAGAGGTTCTTAGTAAATCCTTCAATCAATTTCCTGGGCAATGATCTTCAGTTCATTCCGTTTGGAGCCGGTAGAAGAATTTGCCCTGGCATAGAGTATACAATGAGAGTAAATGAGCTCGCATTGGCAAGTCTTTTAAACAAGTTTGATTGGTCACTGCCTTGTGAAGGGACAGAGGAAGCTATGGACATCAATGAATCAACTGGTGCAACCAAACATAAGAAATCTCCTCTTTTTGCATTGGCAACTCCATATTCCCGCTAAACTCTAAATATGCAGTATCTTTTATGGTTTATATATAAGAGAGCTAATAAGGCGACTGTCGTTGCTCTGCACAAATCAATTTTCATCTATAATATCTCGTTATTTTGGACATTAATTTTTCTTTCAAAAAAGTATTATTTTGTGGCTAGAATGAGTTTTGTTGTGAAAATTTTGACGTCAAAGGAGTAACAAATAATTATAAAAAATTAAGCTGTGTAACTGTTTATAACCCAAAAAAAGTATACAGAAGAAAGTGTCATTCTCCTGAAGAAATAACTAGTAGCAAATAAAGTGTTAGCAAGATTAAAACTTTTTCATTGTTCAAAGAGAATGCTCTGTTAATTGCCATCTAATTGATTTTTACAGGCTTTTCTTGTTAGGATTGCATAAGCATGGAGTAAAAGAGTAAAAGACCGCCCGGTACATGATTTCATGTCATGTTTATTTTAAAGATCTTGTCGTCTAGATAAGTCCAATCACATGCGTTGAACAATCGAAATATAATTACACAGAAAAAGTAAAGCTATTGTGTGTGCTTGTGATTCAAAAGTTAGCTTTAGAATTGAGAGTTGTTCTGAGATCAGTTCACAGCTGTTGTAGAAAAATCTCTTCAACATCTCTCTGCCACATAAAATTTGGGTTGGAACTCGAAAACACAAATTAATCTCAACATTTTATGGTTTTTTTAGACTCGTTTCCTATTGTGCTCCTCTCATTTTATATCTTAATTAACTGAGCTGTTGTTGTCTAAATCTTTAAGGAAGAATTAGTAATCAATTTTATTTCCTAATTAAGTGAGCTGCTGGTTTCCTATTGTCGGAATATCTTTAAGGAAGAATTAATAATCAATTTGTTCGACCATGATTATCTAGAGCAATGTGGACCAAAGGTAATACCAAAGTGTGGTGAAAAAATCAGACAAGCATTTATAAGAATGGAAAAGGAACACTGCAAGTTACTTTAACCGAAGCACGAAAATTTTGTGAAGGTAACTTCACCATTTTACCCTCAACTCAATCAAACCGAAGCCAAGGCTAAGGTTCTTAAGTTTGGAACTTCTGCATGGCTGCCTGTCAGCGATGGAAGTTTTGTGGAGCAAGCCTCTGTGGTACTTAAATGACTTCTAGCAAACAAATCTTTAAATAAGTTTAGAACACTTCTCACACTAGCTAAGTAAGAATGTTTTCACAAATGCTAGAGAGAAGTAGAGCAATATGGCTAAAATATATTTTATTACACACTTAATTGAGTTTTGTGGTGTGGTTGGTGGGCAAATGAGGGGGTTCACCCATATTTGTAGGTGTTGGAGTGCTAGGTTCATGAAGCTTCCTAGCAACTTGCATAAATATCTAGGGGTCTAACTGAAGAAACCTAGAAGGTTCTAGTTTATTTACAATTGTGGAAAACTCTAGAACTTGGGCCGGGCTTGGATGGTCGCCAAGCGCACCATAGCTAGCTTGTTGTGTTGGCGGCCCATTTCTAAGCGCATCTCTCTTCTAAGCGCATCCCTCTTCTAAGAGCATCCTACATTTAGTGCTAAGTGCACCCCAATTCTAAGCGCATTCCACTTCAAGGTAGACTTGCTAAACGGACTCGTGGGTGCGGAATTAACCTCTGATTGCAGGAGATTTGGGCAGCCCGTGACATGCCACTGCTCTAAAAAACTAAATATGTTATTCATCATCACCATGTAATAATAATCTCTCTTCGTATTCAAGAAAGAATAATATTGATTAGTTTCAATTAGTGACTATTTGAATAGTATTCTTATGGTTATCATTTTCCTGTAAACCTCAAGTTTCATTGAAAGATGAAACTATTGCACCCTCAAATATGCTTTCAATATTGCATAAATTCGATATAATTGTTAAGGATAATTTAGCATAAGTAAATGAAGTATTATTACACTTGGACTCATCTAGGAAACCCAACTTACTACTATCTTATTTTATATAATAATGTTTTTATTTCTATTTAAACAGGAAAAATCACTAATGCACAGGATATGAAAGTCCATTTTTCAGCTACTGGGGTAAAACTGTCAATTGGAGCAAACCTTCAAGAATTCAGCACGAATTAATAGATAACACATTCTGCTGCTATGATGAGCACCGATCTGTAACAACAGATTGTTATATAAGTGCGAAAAAAGCGCGTTCCACAATCATTTTAAGATCACACTAGTAATTGAGTATAAATCTTCAGTTAGAACCTATCCCTGATAGATTTTTAAAGAATCAAAATTTGTAACAAAAAGAAACAAAATGTTGAAGGGTAAAAGTTATCTTTTAATAGATAAATTAGCTATTTTAATTTGCAGAGGTTTCAAAAAATCTGTTTGAATGTGAAAATTAAGGATCCTTTTTATCATAATTAGCTATTTTAATTTGCATAGGTTTTGAAAAATCAATTTGATTGTGAAAATTGAGGACCACTTTTATCTTTCAGCAATGTATTTTTTCAATTGTTGTTCTAACATCAGTTATAAAATGCACATTATTAAAAATCTATACTGAAGTAATAAAAATAAAATTTAAGAGTGCGTAAAGTGTCAATCTCGTATACATGAAAAAGAAAATTTAACACATGTAACATAATTTTCTTACAATAGTAAGTAAGTAATATAATGTGACCGTGCTGCCGAATATTATTGTCGCTCAAGAATCATAACTATAAAAAATACCATAATTCAGTTAGTAAAGCATATAATTTATAACTTAATGAACTCCATGACGCAAAAATTACACACAAAACATTCATAATTGGCACCCCTAAATCCAGCTTTGCTTGCCAGTGCCATCAATTCTTGTTTGGTTCGTTCCTTTCCTCCTGAAGATTTCATTAACATAATTACATCCATCATGGAGGCTTCTCCGGCAGCTGATGAGCCTCAGGCATTACCATTGGCATTCTACTGATAATAATTATCTATCCATTTTCTGGAATAGCCGCAAAGCAATTCTTCAACAAACTCAAGCAATAGTCACTGCCCAGCTATGAAGTATCGACTACAAAATATTATTATTGATTAACATTTGTTGGGAAAGGGACTATCACAGACAGTTGAAAATTAAGCAGAAACAGAACTTTTTCTCTCTTTGTGTGATTAAAATATTATGTGCACCACAAATAAATATGCAGAAAAATAAACTAATAAATCCAAAGTAAAAACCAACCACAAAAGATACCGATTTTTATGTGGAAAACCCAAGTCGGGGAAAACTACGAGACCATAGTCCGATATAAACTTACACTGCATTAATGGGATTACAGCACAAATTCTTCTCCAGATAACACCAGAGGGTAACAACATCAAGATTCTCAAAAATTTTAGCTTCCAATAATAGATCTAAAATCTATTTCTCAAATAAGTTGGTATCTCAAATAATAGCTACAGAGAGAATAAAATACAGATCAACACCAGTAGAAACGTAGAGGGCGATGTCATGAACTTACTCTCCAAATTTGAAAGAAATCGAAGTTAAAATCACATTCCGATCGTTAAATTAAAGATTAAAATCCAAAAATACCTCTTTCTCTCTCGCAGCGTCTTCTCCCTTCGCGAAATGACTATAGCTCTGGCGATTCTTCACTTATTTCCTTTATATATTTCAGGTTAATTTCATCCAAGTCTAAAATTTTACAATAATTACACATCAAATAAATTATTTTAGACTTTAGGCATTTTAGTCCACCAAAGTGATATGGACCCTACAACATTAGCTATTGACGACCCTGTTGTTATGCCCTAGGGTTATCTGATTGATCTTCAAGTAATTTTATTTAATAGGACCATAAGTTTCAATCCTAGGGGATTGATGGTTAAGAAATTAATTTGGGCTTTGTCTAACACCCCAGCTTTTAGAAAATTAAAAAAAAAAAAGTTTTACTATTACTTCCACAACTGTTTGATTTAACTTTCTCGAGGGTAAAATAATATACTTTTCTTGATATAACTTAAAAAGAAAAAAGAAAAAAGAAAAATTGACATGATGAAACAAATAAATTAACGTCAAGGATGTTTTGCAAAAATTTTTAAAATTCAGAAACTAAATAGATAACTAACACAAGGATTTAATCTAATTTAATCTCTCTTTTTTCTAATTATAAATTATAAGAAGAAGAAGGAGAAAGAATTTAAATTTGATTCAATTCTAATATTTGTTTAAGACACTAAGATGATAGAAGCATGAATAAGACAACTACACAAGAGGTGAAAAATTTTTACTTGGTTTTTCTAAGAAGCCTTTTCATTTTTATTTTTCATGGATTACCGGGTGAAGAAGAAAGAAGTTGTGACTGAGATGGAGTTAAACTTTTGTTGGTTGGTGTTGTAAAAAGAAATGTAAAAGGTCAAAAATAGACAATAAGATTTTAGTTAAATAAGTCCAGTAAATGATAAATTCAGGAAGTTTGCATAAGTCAAATAAACATGGCTGCAAGGGAGCACAACAGTAGAAGAGCATGACTACAGGAGATAAGTTTAATTGAAAAGGCCTAGTTGCTGGATCTAGCAGCTGTTGGAAACCTTTTTCAAGGTTATTAAAATAAGAAGAATCTACAAGCTCCAGAAGCTCAACTTGAGTTTGAGAAATTTAGAAGTGTTGGAGTAAATGTTGACTCAAGATAAAACTTTAATTAAGTGATAAAGATCATCCAAAGGAGGAGTTGTTGAGGATTTGGGTTATTTAAGTTGTATTATAAGCAAAAATTCCATTATAGTCATTATACAATAGTGAAAATATATATTTTTTTAAATCGGATGTAGGCTAAGTGTTCAGCCGCATAAATTCTTTGGGTCTTTTTCATTATTTCCCCCCACTTACTATTTCTCTAGTTCATGCAAATTTATGTCTTAGTTTATTATATCACCCACTTACTTGTTTCTCTAATTAACCGAAAATCAATTTTAGTTAGTTTTGGAAACTTATGCTTTTGGCGGCTAATAGGAAAAATTATAAATAATTTAAATTCCAACCTTAAAATTTTTAAATGCCAAGTATCAAATCTCTCATAAAAAATAGAAAAAATTGGATTAAGTTTGGACCCAAGTCCTTAACATAAACCCTAAAAACTAAGTGAGCATTTATATGCAAGCAAAATTAGAAAAAAATGGATTAAGTTTGGATCCAAGTCCTTAAGATAAACCCTAAAAACTAAGTGAAAATTTATATGCAAGTAAAATTAGAAAAATTTGGATTAATTTGGGAGCCAAGTCCTTAACATAAACCCTAAAAACTAAGTGAGCATTTATATGCAAGTAAAATATTTAAATCGAAGCTAACCTTCATCATTATGGCATTCCCCTTTGTAATTCTTTCCAACATAATCCCACCTATATGGTTCACACCTATATATATATATATACCACATGCGGATAAGAAAAATATATATTGAGCTTGTGAAAGTACAAACAAACAGTGGTAGAATTTAATAATTAGTAGAAAGCATACCGGGATAAGATGAGGAATCTTGAATAACATGAGACAATTCAAATTAACACCTTTAATATGAAGATAATTAGAAATGATTATATTAACGTCGACTCCAGGGCCACCACCGACATCCACCAGCTGCTTAATTTGCTCGAAGCCCTTAGAAGAGTCAAGGATTCTATTCATAACTATGCTAGTGTGATTCAACATTGCCTTATTGAAAACTCCACTGAATCTATAATCATTGCCTGCATACTCATAGAATCCTGTTCCATGAACCTTATTGAATGAGATTCCTCCTTCAAGAACTGCGTCTGTCAGCTTATACCTAAATGTTCAAAAGAGACTGTTATTACATACACAAAAAGCATTGTCAGCGATTAATCTAATTAAAAGTGAAGTGTTTTTCAGAAAAATCTTATCAATTTGTCCTTTTAATTTATTATTAGAATGGAATTAAATATAAAAAATAAAATAATACAAACTCCAACTAATATGCGTAAATACAAAAAATAATACATAAACAGATCGTGTGTCTTTTATTTTAGAATCATTTAATTTAGTTCAAATCTCTTTAAAAGATAATCTATACTTGTCTAATGAGCGAGAAACAATTAATAAGAATTTAAACAATTTGTAAGAATGTACATGAGAGAATATAAAGTATCAAAGACTTTCTCATCTTCTTTTGGCTTCAAAGCTGCATATTGACTTTTGGATTGGAAAAATTTTTAAAAATAAAAGAGATTTGAAGTTTATAAGACAAACCATATATCTCGTAAGGCTTGGTCTCCGGCCATGGCCTTGAGGGGACAGTGAAACACCATCTTGATAGACTCCAAGCTCTGATGCTGCTTGCATAGCTGCAAGTAACACTATGCTCATTGCCAGTTGCATGGCAAATAAATAAGTCTCTTCTTCATTTTCTTCTCTTCTTCGTCTTGAAAGTGTTTGTGTTGAGTCTTTGCCGAAGAATCCATTTTTTCCTCTATAGCTTCTGCTTCCTTATGGTTAACTTATGGCTTCTTCTTATTATTTTTTTGGTATTGAAGAGTAATCATCAAGGGTGCATTTATTGAACGCGATTGGGTGATACCAAGAACTAATCATCATATTGGTGTTTGTTTTTGGCAGCAAAGAAACGTAGGAAGTGTAGGGCAAATTAATCTAATTAGTTCAAGGGCTAATGCCTAATTTATATGTACAAGGGTATAAATATTTCTTCTACATTTTAATACTATATGTATCATGAAACCTACTTTCTTTATTTATATACTGTCAAAATTACAGCGTCTTCTAGATGGTGGTTGGTGGCACACGGCTTTGAACAGCCACCAAGCTTGAAGAAGAAAATAATTTCACAGCCCACAAATGCCAGCAAATTTGCAGCTGTAGTGCTTGGAAATTTCAGCCATTTATTTGACTTTTTTGGCCACGATTTTGCTATAAATAGAAGTGCAAAATGAAGAGCTTAAGCATTCCATTTGAGAGAGTGCAATTAAGCAATTCTAGAGAGAGAGTTTAGAGAGCTTAAAATTATAAGCTCTTGTATTAGTGTTTTTGAGAGTTTGGGTGTATTGAGGTTTTGGGTAGTGAGCCAAAATACTACAATACTTGTAATTCCTTTTCACTAGTAAAATATTTTCCTTCTGTCTTCGCCTGTGGACGTAGGCTAAAAGCCGAACCACGTAATTTCTGGTGTCCTTGTGTGTTATTGTGTCTCATTATTTTGTCAATTTTACTTTAGTTATGTGTCTGCTTCACCCACCAATTTCCTAACAGTGGTATCAGAGCTATTAGTTGTATTCTTTGGAGTCAGATGTACTGTTCACGGAGGCACGCTCACGATACTCAGATCGCTCACGATACGACTGCTCATATATGGCATGCTATTACGAGAAACGGTGGGAGCGATCCAAGAATTCTGCGGTGGAAAGCAGGGAATAGTAGTGTGAGTAATACAACTGTGTAGTTTTGTACATGTCTAGAAAAGTTCTGTCACAAAGGCGATAAGAGCCTAAGGAGTCTGGGTTTTAAGTGGGACTGTTGTGACCCTTTCAGTTTTTCCTGTTAACTTTCCTGGTGTGCATTTTCACACATACTCACAACTATTCAAGGTGGTACACTAGTTTGTGTGCGGTATTTATCAACAAAATGGCAGCAAAGTATGAAATTGAGAAATTCAACGGGAATAATTTCTCGTTGTAGAAAATGAAGATGAGGGCTATTTTGAGGAAAAATAATTGCTTGGCAGCAATTGGAGAAAGACCCATGGAGATAACTGATGACAAGTGGAACGAGATGGACGGCAACGCCATTGCTGATCTACACTTGGCACTTGCAGACGGGGTGTTATCCAGTGTGGCAATGAAAAAGACAGCAAAGAAAATTTGGGATACTCTTACAAAATTGTACGAGGCTAAGTCGCTGCACAATAAAATATTCTTGAAGAGGAAACTCTATACTCTTCGAATGGCAGAATCTACTTCGGTGACTGACCATATCAACACTTTAAGGCTCTATTTTCACAACTCACAACGTTGGGTCATAATATAGAGGAAAATGAACGTGCAGAGCTTCTACTTCAAAGTCTACCAGATTCGTATGATCAACTCATCATCAATCTGACGAGCAACAATCCTGCGGACAGTCTATTTTTCGACGATGTTGCAGCCTCTATATTAAATGAGGAGAGCAGGCGAAAAAGTAAGGAAGACAGACAAACAAGTTCGCAGCAAGTGGAGGCGCTATCGGTGACGAGAGGGAGATCAACAGAACGTGGTCCCAGTGGGAGCCACAATCATGGTAGATCAAAATCCAGAAGTAAGAAGAATGTTAAATGCTACAACTGTGGCAAGAAAGGGCACGTCAAGAAAGAGTATTGGAGTAACCAGAAGAGAAGAGAGGGAAAAGAACCTGAGTCATCAAATGCTCAGGGGTGTGTAGCAAGTACCTCGAATGATGGCGAAATTCTCTACAGCAAGGCAACAACTGTTTCAGAAGGCAGAAAATGACTATTTAATGTCTGGCTCATAGACTCAGGAGCTACCTGGCATATGACCTCTCGGAGAGAATGGTTCCACACATATGAACCTATCTCAGGAGGATCTGTATATATGGGTAATGATCATGCCTTGGAGATTGCTGGTATTGGTACTATCAAAATTAAAATGTTTGATGGTACAGTTCGCACAATTGAGGAGGTACGATATGTCAAAGGCCTGAAGAAAAATCTATTGTCTTTGGGACAAATAGATAGTCATGGGTGCAAAACTCATGTTGAAAATGGGATCATGAAGATTGCTAGAGGTGTGCTTGTATTGATGAAGGCAGAAAAGATCGGTGCTAATCTGTTCATGCTTAAAGGAGAAACACTGTAGGAAGCTGATGCGTGTGTCGCGTCAAATGGAGTAGAATCAACAATGATGTGGCATCTCAAACTTGGACACATGTCAGAACAAGGTTTGAAGATTCTTTCTGAGCGAAAGTTGCTTCCAGGGCTCAAATCGGTAAGTTTACCATTTTGCGAGCATTGTGTTTCTAGTAAGCAGTATAGATTAAAGTTTAGTAGATCTGTTGTTAGAAGTAAATGCATTCTAAACTTAGTTCATTCTGATGTTTGGGAATCACCTGACATATCCATGGGAGGTGCAAAGTACATGGTGACTTTCATTGATGATTATTCTAGGAGATGTTGGGTATATCCAATTAAGAAAAAGTCAGATGCATTTCTAGTGTTTAAAGAATACAAAGCATGGGTAGAACTTAAATCTGGTAAAAAGATTAAGTGTTTGAGGTCAGATAATGGTGGAGAGTATACAGACGGTGAGTTTCTTGCTTTCTGTAAGAAAGAAGGTATTCGAAGGCAGTTCACGGTGGCATACACTCCTCAACAAAATGGAGTGGCAGAGCGGATGAACAGAACTCTTACAAAGAGAATAAGAGCTATGTTGAGGACTGCTAGTCTACCCAATTCATTCTGGGCAGAAGCAGCCAAAACTGCCTGTTATATAGTAAATCGGTCACCATCCACAGCAATTGGGCCGAAGACAGCGATGGAGATGTGGACAAGAAAGCCAGCAGATTACTCTCACCTACATGCATTTGGGTGTCCTGTGTACGTGATGTACAATGCCCAAGAAAGAACAAAGCTGGATCCAAAATCTAGAAGATGTATCTTCTTGAGATATGCTGATGGAGTAAAGGGTATCGTCTGTGGGATCCCACTGCCCACAAGATCATCATCAGTAGAGATGTTATCTTTGTAGAAGATCAACTGCAAAGGAGAGATGGGGATGATAGCACTGCAAAAGAAAAGTCAGAGACTGTACCAGTTTATGAGGAAAAGAATCAAGAAGATTCAGATTCTTCTGAAGCAGCACCAGAGCACGAGGAACAAGAACCAGTCGAGTCCGAGGCTCTAGAAGTTCGAAGGTCAACTCGTGAGAGACAACCGCCAACGTGGCACTCGGATTATGTCACAGAGATCAATGTTGCATACTGTCTTCTAACGGAGGATGGAGAGCCATCAACTTTCCATGAAGCTTTAAACAGCTCAGATGTTGCTTTGTGGATGACAGCAATGCAGGAAGAAATTGAGGCTCTACACAAGAACAAGACATGGGAACTTGTACCACTACCACACGGAAGAAAAGCCATTGGAAACAAATGGGTCTACAAGATCAAGCGTGATGGCAATGGCCAAGTGGAGCGGTACTGTGAAAGATTGGTGGTGAAAGGATATGCTCAGAAAGAAGGTATTGACTTCAACGAAATATTTTCTCCGGTGATTCGACTCACAACAGTCTAAATAGTTTTGGCGATGTGTGCTACATTTGACCTACATCTAGAGCAGTTAGATGTGAAAACTGCATTTTTTTATGGAGAACTTGAAGAAGAAATTTATATGCTCCAACCAGAGGGTTTTGCTGAAAAAGGAAAGGAGAACTTGGTTTGCAGGTTGAACAAATCTCTATATGGTCTCAAACAGGCGCCGAGGTGTTGGTATAAAAGATTTGATTACTTCATCATGAGCCTTGGATACAGCAGACTCAGTTCAGACCATTGTGCATATTATAAGAGGTTTGAAGATAATGATTTCATCATTTTGCTGTTGTACATGGACGACATGTTGGTAGCAGGTCCCAACAAAGATCGAGTCCAAGAATTGAAGGCACAATTGGCTAGGGAGTTTGAAATGAAGGACTTGGGACCAGTAAACAAGATTCTAGGGATGCAAATTTACCGAGACAGAAATAACAGGAAGATTTGGCTTTCACAGAAGAATTACTTGAAGAAAATCTTGCGGCGCTTCAACATGCAAGATTTTAAGTCAATTTCTACCCCACTTCTTGTTAATTTCAAATTATCCTCAAGTATGTGTCCTAGCACTGAAGCAGAGAGGAAGGAGATGTCTCGAGTGCCATATACATCAGCAGTGGGAAGGTTGATGTTCGCTATGATTTGTACAAGACCAGACATTACACAAGCAGTGGGAGCAGTCAGTCGATACATGACGAACCATGGTAGAGAGCATTGGATAGCTGTCAAGAGGATTCTGAGATACAACAGAGGAACCTCAGATGTTGCATTATGTTATGGAGGATCAGAGTTTACTGTCAGGGGTTATGTGGATTCAGATTTTACAGGAGACCTTGATAAAAGAAAATCTATTACTGGCTATGTGTTTACACTTGTAGGAGCAGCTGTAAGCTGGGTTTCGAAACTGCAGACCGTTGTGGCTTTATCTACAACAGAAGCAGAATACATGGCAGCTACACAAGCCTGTAAAGAAGCTATTTGGATACAAAGGTTATTGGAGGAGCTCGGGTACAAACAACAGAAAATTTCTGTATTTTGTGACAGTCAGAGTGCCTTGCATATTGCAAGGAATCCAGCCTTTCATTCCAGGACAAAGCACATAGGAGTACAGTATCACTTCATTCATGAAGTAGTAGAAGATGGAAGTGTGGATTTGCAGAAAATTCATACTAAGGAAAACCTAGCAGATGTTTTGACCAAGCCGATCAATGCTGACAAGTTTGTTTGGAGTAGATCCTCTTGTGGCCTAGCAGAGACATAAACAACATGACAATGGCGAAGTAGAAAGGATGGTGTGGAGATTGATTGGTACTCAATCAAATCTCCAAGTGGGAGAATGTCAAAATTACAGCGTCTTCTAGATGGTGGTTGGTGGCACACGGCTTTGAACAGCCACCAAGCTTGAAGAAGAAAATGATTTCACAGCCCACAAATGCCAGTAAATTTGCAGCTGCAGTGCTTGGAAATTTCAGCCATTTATTTGACTTTTTTGGCCACGATTTTGCTATAAATAGAAGTGCAAAATGAAGAGCTTAAGCATTCCATTTGAGAGAGTGCAATTAAGCAATTCTAGAGAGAGAGTTTAGAGAGCTTAAAATTATAAGCTCTTGTATTAGTGTTTTTGAGAGTTTGGGTGTATTGAGGTTTTGGGTAGTGAGCCAAAATACTACAATACTTGTAATTCCTTTTCACTAGTAAATATTTTCCTTCTGTCTTCGCCCGTGGACGTAGGCTAAAAGCCGAACCACGTAATTTCTGATGTCTTTGTGTGTTATTGTGTCTCATTATTTTGTCAATTTTACTTTAGTTGCGTGTCTGCTTCACCCACCAATTTCCTAACATATACAGTCATTATCTGGTGTAGATGTTGGTATTTCTTAAAATGTAAATTTGAGATTTCATAATATTGTGAGACTTTTACTACATTGTAAACTAAACGATTTTTCAACAATTCATAATGTTGTAAAAACCTTACACAACATTGTGAAACTTCAAATCTCCCGTAGCTAAAAATGATTATATTTAATTTACATTGTATTAATAATCATAGTTCCTCTCAAAAAAAAAAAAATAATCATAGTTAATTTACATTGTATTAATAATCAAAGCTAAGTGCATCATAAAGTATGTCAATAAATCTTCATTTATTTCCGATAAAAAAAAACCTCAAAAATAACAAAACAATTACTCAGAAAAATCCTCCTGATCACCACGATACTTATCATATTTAATTTACCTTTGTACTTATCTTTTTTTTCTTTCCCTTCATAGTTAAATGCAACACACCCCATCTAAAAAGCAAAAATAAAAATATATTCAAATGATTATCACATGGGACTTACGAGATTCAATTGGCCATGACACTTACCGTTTTTAGTTGTTACCATATATGCACGACACTCATCCCATCTTTAATTTTGTTTTTATAAAATGTGGTGAAAAAAGAGATCACCAATTTTGAGGTACTCATTATTTATCAAAAATTATCTTTTAAATTTTAGCAAATATTTATATAAAGACTTTGAAAACTTCCATATTCTAAAATGTGCAAACATTTCAGAATTTTTTTAATGCGTACACGTAGAATATAACACATTGAATATAATAACTTAGTGAACCAAATTGTTCACATTATAATGAAGGACTGCTAGGTGATGTTGTTTAATTTATCCATAGCTTCATTATTTGTGGATGTTTTAGTTGGAGTGGATGACGTCGCTTCCTAAACAACCTTATCAACCCGTTGTTGTTATTAAATAAATAAAAAAAAAACTCATCTTCAAAAAATAATAAGAATTGAATTTTGTTTTTTAAATTTTCGTGATCAGTTCATTGTCACTCACATGAATTTAAGAAAGAATAATATTAATTGGGTAAAAACTCATTTAATCCTTATATTTTAAGATTAGTATCCATTTAATCCTTATATTTTTAAAAATGCCTCAAAATATCCATGCAGTTAAAGTATTAATACCCTTACCGTTACTTTTTATTTCTTTTGGCTTACTTTTACAATATTACTCTTTTATAATAATTTTTTTTGTTTGAACATTAATAAAAAATAATTAAATTACTAATTTAACCCTAAAAAATAAAATAAAAAATTATATTAATTTTTAATTGTCAAAAATTAAATTGTCAAAAATTTTATGCAAACTACCAAGTGTGCAAATGATGATTGCAAAAAAATTAATATAAATTTTTTATTTTTTAGGGTTAAATTAGTAATTTAATTATTTTTTTTATCAATGTCCAAAAAAATAATTATAAAAGGGTAATATTGTAAAAGTAAACTAAAAAAATAAAAAGTAACCGTAGGGGTATCAATACTTTAATGGCAGAGATGTTTCGAGGCACTTTTAAAAATATAGGGACTAAATGAACACTAATATTAAATACAGAGACTAAATGAGTTTTTACCCAATATTAATTAGTTTCAATTAATGACTATTTGAATAGTATGTTTATGGTTATCATTTACTTGAAAACTTCCAGGTTTACAAATGTGTGTAACTATGTGCACCCTCAAATATGCTTTTAATGTTGTATAAGTAAGATATAATTGTTAAGGACAATCTAGTGTAAGCAAATAAAGTATTATTACACTTGGGATTCATCTAGGAAACCCAACTTACTACTATCTTATTTTATAATAATGTTTTTATCTCTATTTAAAGAGGTAAAATTCACCAATGCATAAAGATATGAAAGTCCATTTTTCAGCAATTGGGGTAAAACTGTCAATTGAAGCATACCTTCAAGAATTCATCACCAAAATTAAGAAATAACACACTGTCTGCTATAATAAATATCGATCTATAATTACAGATTGTTATATAAGTGAGAAAAAAGTGCATTCCATTGTGTATTCATTTTAAAGTCACACATTCACACTAGCAATTGAGTATAAATAAAGAGAGAGTGACACTTTAGTCCCAGAACTTATCCCTTGATAGATTTTTAAAGTGTCATAATATGTGATAAAAAGAAACACAATGTTAATGTGTAAAACATACCTTTTAATAGATAAATTAGGTCGCTTTAATTGGTAGAGGCTTCGAAAAGTCAATTTGTATGTGAAAATTAAAGATCACTTTTATCCTTCAAGAATTTGTTTTTCAATTTTTGTTCTAACAACAGGGATTAAATACACATTAAAAATCTATGCTGAAGTAATAAAAATAAAATTTAGAGAGTCTAAAGTATCACTCTCCCATACATGAAAAACAGATGTAACACATGAAACATATTTTTATTACAACAGTACGTAGGTAATTCAACGTGACCGTACTGCCCAAAATTATTTTTCAGTCGAGAATCACAACTAATAATTAATACCATAACGAGGTAAGCAAGTACGTAATTTAATCACTTGATGAACTCGATGATGCAAAAATTACACACAAAACATTCATAATTGACACCATTAAACCCAGCTTTGTTTGCTAATGCCATAAATTCTTGTTCGGTTCGTTCCTTTCCTCCTGAAAATTGCATTAACATAATTATATCCATCATGGAGGCTTCTCTAGCGGCTGCGGTGGCCTCAGGCGTTACCATTGGCATGCTATCGATGATAATTATCTTTCCATTTTCCGGAATAGCCTCGTAGCAATTCTTCAACAATGTTAAGCAATGATCATCATCCCAATTATGAAGTATCCACTGCAAAATATCATTACTGATTAGCGTTAGTTATCAACAAACCTATTGTCATGCCCCTAGAAGCCTAAAGAAGTGATGTTTCAAACAATTTTATTTACCTAACCCTCGAGTTCAAATCTTGAGAAGGTTAGGATTAAAATATTAATTTAGACTTTTTCCTCCACTCTATCTCTTTAAAAAAATTAAAAAAAAAAGAAAAAGAAAAAACAAAACAAAACAACAGAACATAACTCTATTAATACTTTCATGAAGGTTTGAACTGGACTTCTCGAGGGTAAAATAATATATTATTTTCTGATGTATATAACTTACAAATCGACAAATTTGACATGATGAAACCGATAAAATACTGCCAGGGATGTTTTGCCTAATTTCTAAACACAGTGACTAAATTGGTAATTAACACAAATCCTAAGGATGAGCATTTGCATGTAAGTTAAATCCGAAACTAACCTTCATCAAAATGGCATCCCCCTTTGGAATTCTTTCAAACATATTTCCACCTATATGTTTCACACCTACAACATATGTAAACCACGCGTGGATTAATAAACTATTGAGTTTGTAAAAGTCTGAATAAGACATGATAGAACTTAATAATTAGTAGAAAATATACCACGATAAGATGGGGCATCTTGAATAACATGAGCCAAGTCAAAATTAACTCCTTCAATATGAGAATATCTAGAAGTGATTATATTAAGGGTGACTCCAAGGCCACCACCGACATCTACTAGCTGTTTAATTTGCTCAAAGCCATTGTAAGAGTCAAGGATTCTATTCATAACTATGCTAGTGTGATTCAACATTGCCTTATTAAAAACTCCGTTAAATCTAGAATCATTGCTTGCATACTCATATACTCCCATTCCGTGAACCTTGTTGAATGGGATTCCTCCTTCAAGAACTGCGTCTGCCAGCTTGTACCTAAAAGTTCAAAAGATTATTATTAATTCACAAAAAGGTATTTTCAGCAATTAATCTAGTAAAATGTCATCAAATGTTTTTCTGAATAATCTTAGACGGACAACTGCCCTTCTAATTAATCATCTGAACAAAATCAAAAAGTAAAATAAAATAAACTCCAACTGATATAAAAAAATAAAAAAAATAATGCATTGGACTTGGTTTTTTTCTTTTTTTCTTTTTTTTTTTTATCTTGGTCCAAACGTCCTTTAAAAGATGATCTCTGCTTGTATAATTGGCGGGCCACACTTAATAAGAATATGCAAGAGAGAGTATACACATAGGGAGTAACAAAGACTTTCTCATATTCTTTAGCTTCAAATCTGTGTACGTTAATTGGGTTGGAGAAATGTTTAAAAATAAAAGATATTTAAAGTTAATAAGACAAACCATATATCTAGAATGGCTTGGTCTCCAGCCATTGCCAAGAGGGGACAGAGTGAAACACCATCTTGATTAAGCACAAAGTATTTGGCCACAGGTGCAAGACTGTACAGCCTCTGATTATCACCAGCTGATGAAAGAGAGCAACGAAGCACACGGTTGGTCACAAGTAGCCGAAGGATCCGGTCAAGCATAACCCCTGCATTGGGGTTATGGCTCGGCATCTGTGCTGCGATTTGTGCTGCAGAGAGTTTAGCCCCTGGACCTGCTTTGGCTATAATCTCAAAGACTCCAAGTCCTGCTGCCGCTTGCATAGACGCAGGTAACACTATGCTCATTGCCAGTTGCATGGCAAATGAATACGTGTCTTCTTCATTATCTTCTTCTTCTTCTTCATTGTGTTTGTGTTTGTGTTGAGTCTTTGCTGAAGAATCCATTTGTTTCTTGATAGGTTCTGCCTGCTTTTGGTTAATTTGTGGCTTATTATTATTAATTTTCTCAGTATTGAAAAGTGATTTTCAAGGGTGCATTTATTGAACGCGATTGGGAGAAAACCAAGAACTGATCAGATATTGGTGTCTGTTATTGGCAGCAAAGAATCATAGAAATCCCAGGGAAAGTTAATCTAACTAGTTCAAGGGCTGATGCCTGATTTATACAAGAATAGTAAGAAGATTTCTCCCAAATTTTAACACCATATTTATGATGAATTTACCTTCTTTAGCTTACCGCTTATATCCATCAGAAAAGAATATTGGTATATATATATATATATATATATATATATGGTAATTAGAAACAAAAATTGAAAGTATCATGGCCAATTAAATCTGATAAGTATATCGGATATTGATGTCTGTTATTGGCAGCAAAGAATCATAGAAATCCCTGGGAAAGTTAATCTAATTAGTTCAAGGGCTGATGCCTAATTTACACAAGAATAGTAAGAAGATTTCTCCCAAATTTTAATACCATATTTATGATGAATTTACCTTCTTTAGCTTACCGCTTATATCCATCAGAAAAGAATATACATTCAACCGATTACTGATATACTTATCAGATTTAATTGGCCATGATACTTCCAATTTTTGTTTCTAGCTACCATATATATATATATATATATAAGCCACATGAACCCATCCCAAAAGCTAAAACAAAAACAAACATATTTAAAAATGATTAGGAAGTTACTTATCATATTTCACTGGTCACGATACTTATCTTTCTTTTATAGTTACCAAAAATGGACAAAAACCACATCCCAAAAGCAAAAATAGAAATATATATATATTCAATTGGTTCCCATATACGACCGACGAGGTTCAACTGGCCATGATAATGACCACTTTTTTATTGTCACCATATATGCACAATACCCATCCCACTTTTCGTTTTGTTTTTCTTCGCTGACGTTTATTCTTTTTTGAAATGGGTGTCCAACTCTTTATACGAAAAATTGTTAAAAAATAAGAATTTCGTAGATTTTGAGGTATTGGTTAATGTATCAAATTATATCTTTAACAATTAGATGTACAAAGAGTTTGAAAACTTATAGATTTATTTACACTTGAGGATTTCTGCATGCATACAAGCAGAATGTGACATTACAGTGATTTAGTGTATGATCTTGTTCATATAGCGTGACACTGCTAACATTAATTGTTTAATTTTTTCCATTGTTTCATTATTTACAGATGTAATAGAATCATGCCACACGGTTCAAGTGGACCAAGTAACTTCCAAAAATTCTACAGAGACGCCAAAATACCATTTTCCTTATTTGTTTGGCAGCCTTCTCTTTATCAATTCTTTTTCTTTCTTGAGAAAGCTTCAGCGTTTCTTTTTCTTAGAAAAGGGACTATACATTGGAATTAAAATTATATAAAAGCAGATAGGTTAGATCACGAATTGATCCTAATCGGAATTGGTTTTCTGAAAAAGCCAAGAAGAGGGGCTGGGCAAAGAATATAACAAAGAATTCTTACGGCTTCTCGCAAGTCTCAAACTAATTCTAACTATCCTCAAAAACATAATAACTAATAATACTAACAATAGCACCAATTGTCAAAATAAATAAATAACACGCGTTTTTTTTTATCCAGCAGACATAAACACATTCATTATTAACCAAATTGTTCAAATTGTTATTACATAGATGGGCTTAAAACACCGGAGATTTAGAAGAAAGATAGGCGGATCATGCTAATTCTCATAGGCATAGGGATAGAGGCGAACTGGAAGCCCCTTGGGAGCAAACAAATTTGGAGCTCTTATCAATTGCTCATCCGGGTTCACTTTCTCCCACTTGAATTTTCTCACTACGTGATGCATGAATAAGAGTATTTGTAGTTTTGCAAAATCTTTTCCAGGACAAATGTGGTGACCACCTCCAAATGGTACATAAGAGTAAGGAACTATCGGATCGTTTCTTTCAAATCTTAATGGGTCAAACGTTTCCGGGTTTGAAAAATATTCAGGATTTCTATGTGTTGCATGTACGCTCCAGTGTACCTGCATGTTGTAGCAAGATCTTTGTTTAATTAATTAACACTTGTGAAACTAATATTAAAATTTATTATTACCTTCCATCCCTTGGGAATTAGGAATCCTTCGTAGTTGAAGTCATCAAGAGCCTCTCTGAAAGTTCCTGACGCAGGAGCTTCTAATCTCAACGATTCACTTAAAACGTTCATCGAGAACTTCATCTTTTTTACGTCCTCCATGCTCATATGCTCTCCTGGTGCTTTCGACTTTGCTATCTCTATTTGCTCTGTCCAAACACCATATGCATTAACATTTAATTGGCAAAAATTTCCAATTGATTAATTTGATAGTATTGGTGAAAACTTTTTAAAAAATGTATGTAATTTGTGCAAAAAAATAAAGATCAAAATCTGTGTTGTTCCAGTTCTCCATGTCTCAAAATCATCAAAATTATTTGTTTAGTCCAAATTAATTTTTAATCCCTTTCTCTTAAGATACGGCTCAAGTTAGTCAATTAAATAAGGTTGTTTGAAAATGACACATCCTATGACCAGAATTCCAACGTAAAATAATACAAGACAAATGAAATAATAAAAGACAGTACGTATTTTCTTTTAGCATACCTTTACGGACTTTTTCATAGATTTCAGGCCGCTCCGCAAGATTTTTCACAATGGATGTAATGGTTACGCTAGGATTGTCATAGGCAGCTGAGAGCAATGATACCAAGTTCTTAGCAAGAAAAACATCATCAATATCCCTGCCTTCCTTGTAGTTCTCGACGAGTAATCTCGACAAAATATCATTTCTTTCATCCAAGTTCTTCTTCTCCAACAATTCCTTCCTCCTTTCTTTAATAATATCAACAAAAATCTTACGCAATCTCCTGGAAGATTTAATGGCACGGTTTAGTATCGTCCCGGGGAAGTTGATGGGGAACGCAAAAAAAGCCCTCACAACGTTGCCCATCAGGGGCAGGCTCTCGTCGAGAATTTCTCGATCCTGAATATCAGCCAGCAATCGACAGGACACATCAAATGTTAATTTTCTTGCTAGAGGGTATACTCCAACTTGTTTGGAACCATCCCAGTAACACTTGAAGTGATCTTGCACAACTTGATCGGTAATCGCCACGTGTCTCGCCAGAGCATCGGGCTCATTGAAGAATGAGAGGAATTGCTTGCGAGCCCTGATGACTTCCTCAACGGTGATCTCCTCGCCGGCGTTTTCAAAGACTTTAAGGAAAGTCACCGGCCACCAGGATCTAACAAGCTTGTAGTCATTGGAAAACAAGAACTTGTTTCCCTCGGCGCTTGTTAAAAACACCATGTTCTGGCCAATATGGCAGGTCTTGAAACACTTGGTTTTGTATTTTTGGACTCTCTCGGCAATGAATTTGTGAATGGTGTTTGTCCTGGCCTTTTTCAGATAATCTAAAGTTTCAAAATACTTGAAAGGCCAGCTTACATAACCTGGTGGAAGAGGAAGCTTTTCAGAACCATTTTGTTTGTTGGGTTTGATGAAGAGGTAAAAGAAGTGGCAGCAGAGAGTGAGAATGAGGAGTGTGGAAAGGAGGAGGAGGAGGAGCTCCATTATATTTTAGCTAGCTTGTGTTGATTTTGAGTACTTTGAGAATCCCGCTTTTTAAAGGGCAATAGTCTGACCGAAAGTTAGAATTTAATATAATTTAGTCAACAATGGTGCATATTATTATAATTTCAACTAATGGTGTCCCACGCTTGTGAAATTTACAAAAGTAACCTAAAATTTTTTGTTATTTTCACAATTAACCCTCTAAACTTTTTCCTATCAATATTAGTCAAACATAAGGTATTCTCCCCAAATTACCCTTATTTACAAACCAAAAACAACTTTCTTTCTCCTCTTTTTAGTGCGATTGCATCTTACCTGTCGCACCAAAATACAAGTGCGACAGGCACTTGTCGCACCAAAATGCAAGTGCGACAGGCACCTGTCGCACCAAACTTCGTGCGAGAGGCACCTGTCGCACCAAAATGCAAGTGCGACAGGCGCCTGTCGCACCAAACTTCGTGCGAGAGGCACCTGTCGCACCAAAATGTAAGTGCGACAGGTGTCTGTCGCACTTGATCCAAGCAAACAATATTGGTCAGACCGATCGCAGACGGAAGAATCTTTAAGATCCTTCTTCGAATCGTCGACAACGAGTTTAACACGCTTATAATCTCATGCTGGTATAAAGTTTATGAGAGAGAGTATAAGCATGATATGAGTGAGTTACGATGATTTCCTAGAAATGGTAGTTTCACCAACGTTAATGTGAAAATCTTATAAGTACTCAGAAAATAATGCCTTTTTATTATTTTTGTAAATTTCCCCCACGCTTAGTGGGTGCCTGTTACAATATTACAAAGATTTGCTGGAGGTTACAAATCAAGCTTTGAAATAAAATATATATATCATATACACTGGAAAACGACAGTGAGCCACTGGACAGGAAAATGATATATATTGAGCATTTTCCATGTTGCATATACGGGGCGCAATTCCACTGCGCTTTGATATCTGAATGCTGTCATCTGCAACATCATGATTATATATGTAAAAATAATTCCTAATAAGGGGTTTCTTATTTTAATAAAATAGGGAGCAAATAAAAATATCGAAAAATCGTACAATCTAATGTGTTTTATCATTTCATTACAAGTTTGTCATTAAGAAGGATGAACATTGTGGTAGTGTCAAGAAGTCAATTTACTAACGCTTAGCTTCAAACAGTAATATAATTGAACAAAATGGTTAATAAATAACAAATATCAAAATAAAAATTCATTACAATACTTAATTTAATACAATTATAACAATCCTCAACTTAGTTTCATATATTGAAAACGTATATATGTGTGTGTGATATTTTAATTATTTTTAAATTTAATAGGGGTTTTATGGTAATCAAGTTAAAAATAGGACAAATGTCAAAACAAATTTTAAATTTTGAAATTTTGAACCATGGCACTGTTATTAATGACCATAAATAATAATACAAATTTTAACTATTTTTTCCTTTTCTTTTAAAAAGGTTAGGGGTGGATAAAGCTAAAGTTAATTTTTTTAGTCCCTACCTTTCATAGTTTGAACTCGGCTAAAGAAATCTAATTAAAATTGTTCAATTAAACCACCAGAGATATATAATTGTGAACAAACAATATAAAAACTATGATTAATTATTGATGAGATCTTCTTTTATGCCACATGTTTATTAATAATGTTTTGAATTGATAAATGTGTTTTGAATTGATAAATGCTAATTACTCACCTTTTATTTGAATCGGGAGAAACTTAAATCAACAGAGCACATGATACTTTAAACACACTGTCACCAATCTTTTTGTGGTCCAATATAAATACACAAAGCTTTTTCATTGCCATTTTCCTAACATTAGTTTTAATAATCTTTTTTCATTCATATGTGTTGAACAGTCTCAAAGAAATAATTTTTAGCCAAAAAATAATTAAAAAATACGTCTGTATGTCTAATACATATTTTTAATGGGTCTTAAAAGGTGCTAGTATCTTCTTCCTGAATTGGCAGAGGATGTATCCTCATATTTACTTTTAGTAATAGGGAGAGGATTAAGCAAATCATCTTTTTTCCCCAAAAAAAAAAAGAAGAGGTAAACCATATTTTTCTCGGGCTTGATCACGAGAGGAACTCGATTTGGGCTTTTAATTGGGTCGATTAAAAATCTAATCCATCAATATGCCCCAGGTGTTAATAAAAATCAATCATTGGCCTCTTTGGTCAGCTTCTGTCAAGTCTCAAATTAATTAATTCTGAAACCCAAAAAAAAAGGGAAAAAATATGTTCCTGCATCAATAAACCTTCATTTATTAACCAAATTACGATTATTCCATAGATAGGCTTAAAACACCAGAGAGTCAGAGACCGACAAGGAAAGCTTGCTTAAATTAATCACCATGCTAATTAATTATCGCAGGCATAGGGATAGAGGCGAACTGGGAGTCCCTTGGCAGGAGAATCTCTTATCATTTGCTCATCTGGGTTCACTTTCTCCCACCTGAATTTTCTCACTGCATGATGCATGAATAAGAGTATTTGTAATTTTGCATAATCTTTTCCAGGACATGTGCGCTGTCCTCCTCCAAATGGCACGTAAGAGTAAGGAACAATCGGATCATTTCTTTCAAATCTTGATGGGTCAAACGTTTCCGGGTTTGGAAAATATTCAGGGTTTCTATTTGTTGCATGTATACTCCAGTGTACCTGCATGCAAAAATGTTTCATGCATGAACCGAATAAAATCTTTGTTGACTGATGCAAAGGAAATAATACTATTAATTACCTTCCATCCCTTGGGAATCCGAAATCCTTCGTAGTTGAAGTCTTCAATAGCTTCCCTGAAAGTTCCAGACGCTGGGGGTTCTAATCTTAACGATTCACTTATCACACTCATTGAGTACTATTAGAGATAATGTATATCTTTGTAACTGAGTTAGTTATCAGTTTGAATTGGTAAATATATATATCTAGCTGAATATTCGTTAGTTAGGCTTTATCCTTAGCTGTATTTGTATTCAAATTTAGGAAGATCAGTAGCTATTTTCGATTTTTGTGTTGTATATATATGAAGAATACCGTGAAAGAAAACCTCTTTATTAATCTCTTTCACTTCTTCTTTTAGAATGGTATGTACAGGGAATATATACAGCAAAATAGGAGAGAAAATAGGTGGCTACACCTATCCTTTCCTAAAAAATAGGAAACAAAATTATAGGAAAGAGTCCTAATGAATCTTCCCTTTATAATCTAACTTATTCCTAAAATAGCCTAGATTACACGTTTTATCCAAATTCCTTCACAGATTCCATTTGCCAAAGCTCTGAACTCTGCTTCTGCACTACTCCTAGCTACAACTGATTGTTTCTTACTCCTCCAAGTTACTAGATTTCCCCAGACATAAGAACAGTAAGCAGATGTTGATATTCTATCTGTGATGTCTCCAGCCCAATCAGACGCCAGTAGATCTCAATATTCTTATCTTTTGATTTCTTGAAAACAATCCTTTTCATCTTTAGATATTTGAATTCTAAAGATCGCATCCATGTGTTCCTGTAGGATTGTGCATGAATTGGCTCACAGATTAACAAAGAAAGCTTATGTCCGAATCGGGTATGTGATAGATAGATTAAACGACCAACCGCCTCCGATATCTCCCCTATTGATCGGAACACTATTCTCAATCGAGCCTAGTTTCTTGTAGGGATCCATAGGAGTATCAACTGGTTTGCACCCAATCATACCAGTCTCCCTTAGTAGGTCCAGGGTATATTTCCTTTGGGAGACAACAATTCCCTTTCTAGATCTTGCCACCTCCATCCCAAGGAAATATTTGAGATTCCTAGATCTTTAACTTCAACTCCTAGTCGCTTCTTCAACTTCTGCAGTTCTTCCTCATCGTTTCCTGAGAGAATGATGTCATCAACATATACGATTAGGAGAGAGATCTTCTCTGTTTGTGATGTTCGAAGGAATAGAGTGTGATCTGCCTGACATTGAGTGTAACCAAGTCTCACAACTGCCTTTGCAAATCTATCAAACCATGCTCGAGGGGATTGCTTAAGCCCATACAAAGATTTCTTGAGTTTGCACACTTTATTTCCGGTAAGATTCAGATCAACACCTTGGGGAACTTCCATAAACACTTCTTCTTCAAGATCGTCATTGAGAAACGCATTTTTTTATATCTAGTTGGTATAAGTACCAATCTAGATTTACTGCTAAGGAGAGCAAGATTCTGATGGTGTGGAGCTTCGCAACCGGAGCAAAAGTTTCAAGGTAGTCAATCCCATATGACTGTGTGAACCCTTTAGCTACAAGACGAGCTTTTAGCCTCTCAACACTTCCATCTGCCTTGTATTTAACAGTAAAAATCCACTTGCATCCAACTGGTCGTTTCCCTACAGGAAGATCTGTTATAACCCATGTACCATTCTTCTCAAGAGCATTTATTTCTTCTTGAACAGCTCTCTTCCACCCAGGATGACCGAGAGCCTCTTGTATATTGTTGGGAACATGTATATTATCTAAAGAAGAAACAAAGGCTCGGTATGATGAGGACAAATTATCATATGAGATATATTTGGCAATTGGATGAGTGGTGCAACTTCGAACCCCTTTTCTTTCTGCAATTGATTTATTAGAATCATCAACGTTTGGAACCATGAAATCCACTAAGACAAGACTATCCATACCTGTGTTGTCTTCACAAGAGCTTGGATTTGGTTCAGTTTCTTGGACAAGTGGCTGAGTTCCATGCTCTATCTGCTCTCCAGTTCTTCTCCTCCTATAAACATTGAGATTATAAAAATCAAGAATCGGAAGAGGTGAGATTAGAGGCTGTAGTTGATGAGATGATGGATGACGGGGTGACTCGGCTGATTGTGGTTGGGAGGACTCAGATGACTCAAAAGGCTGTGAAGATGTTGGGAGGATTGCTGATTGTGGCTGTTGGACAGATTGATCATGTGTGGTGGTTGAATTATGAGGATTTTCATGAGAGGTTTCCAGCCAAGATTCCCAAGGCTGATGTTCACTCCTACTCTCCCCCTGAACAGCAGTTTTGGAATATAAAGGTAGGTTTTCAACAAATGTTACATCTCTGGAAATGTATATTTTTCTGGTGTGAGGAGAATAGCATTTGTAACCTTTTTGATGTTGAGAATAGCCTAAAAATATACACTTGAGAGATCGGGGATCAAGTTTGGTCCTGTGTTGAGAGTGAACATGGACATATGCAATATTTTTGTGGTAAATCTAAACAAATTCCGGTGTGTGGAAAGAAATTGAGAAGAACTTTTCTTGGGCAATGAAACTCCAAGACTCTGAACGGCATTCGGTTGATTAAGTAGGCTGCAGTGAGAATAGCTTCACCCCAGAAAACATTAGGAACATGAGACGAGAACAAAAGACAACGAGCCACTTCAAGAAGGTGTTTGTTTTGCTCACTACCCCATTTCTTTCACGCGGTGTCGACACAAGAACTGACGTGAAGAATGCCATGATGGAGAAGATATGAGCTGAGGAAGTCTTTGAAATATTCTTTGGCATTGTCGGTTTTAAGGACTTGGATTTTGGTATTGAATTGGGTTTGAATCATGGCATTAAAGTTTTGGAAGATTTGACTAACTTCGGATTTATTTTTCATGAGAAACACCCAAGTGAGACGAGTATGATCATCAACAAAGGACAAAAACCAGCGGGCCCCTGAAATATTTTTAATTCTTGAGGGACCCACACATCACTGTGAATTAAAGCAAATGGACGAGAAGGCTTATACTTAACACTTGAATAAACATTCCGAGTAAGTTTTGCAAATTGACAAATCTCACAATGAAAGGATAAAGGGTTTTTATTAATGAATAGATTGGGAAAATTTTTTGCAAGATACATAAAACTAGGATGACCTAATCGATAGTGTAATAAAACAATTTCACTATCGTTATTGACACTTGGACTAACACTAGAATGAGAATAACTAGTTGACAGACTCTTGGACTTGGCACAGTTTGCTCTTGAATCTTGTATGGAGGATTGATCACTTTTGAGTAGATAGAGTCCAGAATATAGCTCAGCACTGCCAATCGTCTTCCCCGAATCCAAGTCCTGAAAAACACACATATTTGGATAGAATTTAGTTACACAATTCTGATCACGAGTGAGTTTACTGATTGAAAGTAAATTGCAAGCTAAATTAGGCACATAAAGCACAGAATTAAGGTGTAACTCCTTTGTGAGTTTGATGGAACCTGTCCCTGCTATTTTTGTGTGAGAGCCATCTGCGATCCTGACTGAAGTGTTGTTGATGCTAGCTTTATAGTCCTGGATCATTGAGGCATCTCCGGTCATGTGATCAGAAGCACCAGTGTCAACTATCCAGGGTTTACTTGCTCCACTAGTGGCTGCAAATGATGAATGAGTCTCTTTCTGAGCCACTTGACCTGTCCCTGCATTGGAGTACAAAGTGGCTTGATTGAAAAGGTTCTGAAGAATCTCCATTTGCTCTTTGCTGAATGGATTTGGCTCGGGAAGGGCCTGATTGTCCGTGGTGGATGTTACATGGGCGCGAGATTCGCGATCACCTTTAGAACGGGGTTTCGAATCAGCTGGTTTCCCATAAATTTTCCAACAGGCCTCCTTATAGTGGCCTGCCTTACGACAGTGATCACACCATGGTATTTCTTTCTTTGTATGATTTTCACTACCCCCTACAGAGTTGGATGCACGGGCAGCAAGTGCAGAGGCGTCCAGTGTTGGTTCTGATGACCCCATCATCACCTTTTTCCTGTTTTCTTCACGCCTAACTTCAGAAAACGCTTCACGAGGGCGTGGTAGAGGCTTTGTCCCGAGTACACGGCTCCTAACCTGATCAAGATCTTTATTGAGTCCGAGGAGAAATTTAAATGTTCTCTTCTGTTCCACAATCTTCTTGTACAGGGTTGTATCATCAGTGCACTTCCAAGGGTATGTTTCAAATAGATCAAGGTGCTGCCAATGCCTAGGTAGAGTATTAAAGTACTGAGTGACAGATTGTTCTCCTTGGCGGAAGTCATGGAGAATGGTTTCAATCTGGAATAACTCTGATGTGTTCTCAGAGCTAGAATAGGTTTCTTTTGCAGCATCCCTTATGTCCTTTGCGGTCTCAAATAGAAGAAAATTCTCACCAATATCATTGTTCATGGAATTTATAAGCCATGACATAATCATGTTGTTCTCTGACTTCTACCTTTTGAAACTAGGATCTGACACCTCAGGCATGGCTGCCTCACCCGTGAGATAATCATCCTTGCCCTTGCCACAGATGAACATCATGACAGATTGTGACCATTGGAGATAATTGTGGCCGTTCAATTTATGACTAGTAATTAAGATCGGTGAAGAATCCGCCCACCACGAGTGCGCCTCCACGTTTCCTTTAGACTGTGAGGTTGTAACGGGTGTTGATGAAGAAGCCATCCCGTATTTTTCACAGAGGATACAACTGATGGGAGAGGAAGGAAGGTGGATACTGTTGAAAAGAGGTGGTAGGTGGGGAAGAGGGAAGTGGCGGCTGATAGGAGAACTAGGGTTTAGAGCCCTGCTCTGATACCATGAAGAATACCGTGAAAGAAAACCTCTTTATTAATCTCTTTCACTTCTTCTTTTAGAATGGTATGTACAGGGGATATATACAGCAAAATAGGAGAGAAAATAGGTGGCTACACCTATCCTTTCCTAAAAAATAGGAAACAAAATTATAGGAAAGAGTCCTAATGAATCTTCCCTTTATAATCTAACTTATTCCTAAAATAGCCTAGATTACAAATAAATCCTAACTTTGTATCTTTATTTTCAACATATATCCTTGACGGATTCTTAATGAGAACAACTTCTTCCTCTCAAACCTTTTCATGGTATCAGAGCTTCAAACCTCTGTCAACTGAAAAAAAAATGGAAGGAGATAGAAAGAAAATAGTGTCGCCATACACCTTGTATGCCAATGATAATCCTGGAAATATAATCACCCAGGTACAATTTAAAGAGGATAATTATGATGAATGGGCTCGAGCAATCCGAACTGCTCTCAGAGCCAAGAAGAAATTCGGATTCATTGATGGAACCATAGCACAGCCAGATGAAGATTCCGATGAATTAGAAGACTGGTGGACAGTAAATTCTATGCTCATATCATGGATGATGAACACGATTGAGCCAACGGTACGATCTACTTTGACACACAGGGAGATTACAAAGGATTTATGGGAAGACATTAAAGAATGTTTCTCAGTGACCAATGGTGCACGAGTGCAGCAATTGAAGACAGAATTAGCAAATTGCAAACAGCAAAGACTCTCACTTATGAGTTACTATGCTAAATTGAAGCAATTGTGGGAACAACTGGCGAATTATGATGCGATCTCTACGTGCAAGTGTGGGGGTTGTAAGTGTAATGTACCAGCTGAAATAACAAAGAAAAGAGAAGAAGAAAAACTTCATCAATTTCTGATGGGGTTAGACGATGCATACAGAACAGTGAGATCGAACATTTTGAGCAAAACTCCGCTGTTCGGTGTAAGGGCGTATTCGATGTGCCAAGAAGAAAGGGTTCAAATATTTCCAAGGAAAAGATATCAACAACGGTCGCTAGCTTTATGGTTCAAGCCAAATCAAGAATCTGTCAGAACACCGAATCGCGGGCGGCATGATGTCGAGGGATATTTTCACCGATCGATATCCCGATTGGTGGGGTGATCGACCTAAAATATCTGGTTCGGGTCAAGGAAGACAGAATGGAGGAAGAGGCCGTGGCAGGATGTCAGGAAGAGGACGGAATGGAGCACGAGTTAATGCAACTCAAGTAATTGAAGAATCCACTGCTGAAACAAAGGATTTCGCCACTCCTAAAGAGCTGACGAATGAACAATGGGCAAGAAGCATGATAGTCTCAACACTTGCAGCTCGTAATCGTGAGTAATGAAGATGACCGTAAGGAAAACTTTATTCGATAATTGATTACCACGCAAAGATATGACAGGAAATTCGAGCTGTCTATCTAGCTTAAACCAGATATTAGGCTGTCCAATTGGCTTGCCTAATGGAGAACATGTGCTAGGATTAGGGATGGCAATTAAACCCGGACCCGGATCGAACCCGGATAAACCCGGATGATCCGGGCCGGGTTTAACCCGTACCGGATAAAAATAAATCCGGTATCCGGAAATGATTTTGCCGACCCGGATATTTCGGAACCGGCTCAGTTTACATAAACCCGTATATGCGGAACCCGGACCCGGAATCTTTATTTTAATATTATCTTTAAATTATTTGTTAATATAAAAGGGAGGAAAAAGTTGCCCTAATTCCATTTTACACTTTCACAGCCGCCTCTCTTCTTTCTTTTCTCTTTAACAAATCTTCCTTTTCGCCCATCTTCATTTCTTCTCTTCATCAAATCATCATCTTTTGCCCGTTCATCATCACTTTTCTTCTTTCTTTTCTCTTCACAAATTCCTTATCGCTTTGCTTCGTTGTGTTCACGTTCATCATCATCACCAGCCAACGCGTCGTTTGTCCATCCCGATCTCGGTTTTGGCTGCCGTTCATCTGCCTTTTGCGAATCATGCTCGCGGTTGTGAGGTGCTCATCATCATCATATCATCAGCCACCGCTGTTCGTTGCTTCGCCGGACATCGATCGTTGAAGTTTTGGAACCGAATCCGTGAATCCCGATTTTGAGTTGTAGACATGGATTTGTATTTTATGAATATCATGTCATGAATTTGTATTTGTAAATGGTTTATTGCTTTGAAATTTAGAATCTGTAAAATTAAAATGGTACATGGCTTTGCATTTGATTTGTGTAGAATTTGGTTTTGCAAATTTGTGAAGTGTTTGATTGTTTTATTTTTTTCATTTGTATGTAATCCGGGTTGGAAACCCGCAATGCGGAAACCCGGATTATTCCGGGTTTAACCCGTACCGGACCCGGCGTCACAAAACCGGGTTTAAATCCGGGTCCGGGAACAACATTTTAATATCCGGGTCCGGAACCGGAAAGGCCAAACCCGGACCCGGACCCGGATTTTGCCATCCCTAGCTAGGATTGCAAAAAGGATCGATTCGCATGGGATAGAATATTCGATTAGACAATGTTTTTCATGCTCCAAGATTACATTACAATTTAATCTCAGTATCACAATTAGTTGATGAATCAAAATGTAATGTGTTGTTCACTGATAAGCTTTGTTTGATACAGGACCGCACTTCGAGGATGGTGATTGGAGCGGGTGAACGATGCAAGGGCCTTTATTACTTCAAGAAGGAGACACCAGTCCAAGCACTTCAAACTTGGATATTGGATTCATGCGATCTTTGGCATCGAAGAATGGGGCACCCATCTTCAAAAGTCGTAGGTTTAATTTCTGGAATTAAGATTCAATTAGGTTCAAAATAAAACTTGTGATGCTTGTTTTAAAGCTAAGCAAACGAGAGAAGTATTTTGTTCTAGTAGAGCTAGTGAGACATTTGAATTGATTCATTGTGACTTGTGGGGACCATATCGAGTCTCTAGTTCTTGTAATGCATCTTACTTTCTTACAATTGTTGATGATTTTTCGAGATGTGTGTGGATATATTTGATGATAGATAAAACTGAAGTTGGAAATATTTTGCCAAATTTTGTTGCTATGGTTCATCGACAATTTGATAAGAATGTTAAGATAGTTAGAAGTGATAATGGAATTGAGTTCATCAGTTTGAAGAGATATTTTTCTAACAAATGGATAATACATCAAACTTCATGTGTAGGAACGCCCCAACAGAATGGACGAGTGGAAAGAAAGCATCGACATATACTGAATGTGGTTAGAGCTTTGCGATTTCAGACTAACTTACCAATCAGTTTTTGGGGAGAGTGTGTGTTAACTGCTGGATATCTGATTAATCGTACTCCTTCTCAGTTACTAGAAGGAAAAACACCTTATGAAATGATATATGGTCACTTGCATTTAGTTGCTTATGTTATGCAAAAGAACTTGAATCGTGAGAAGGATATCTTTGTGGGGTTATCCATTCGATGTAAAGGTTGGCGTTTATTTGATTTAGAAGAAAGTATTTTGTGTCTCGGGATGTTGTATTTTGTGAAGATGAGTTTCCATTTGCAGCTGATCACGCACCAGATCATGTTCAAATCTGCAAGCATAATTCAATACCATCTCAAATAGATGATTACTTTGAAGAATAGGTAAATGGTCAGACAAGAGAAAAGGAAAAGGAGCAGTCTGATCATGTTAGTGAAACTCATGAGCATTTGGATTGTGTGTAGAATGAAAATACCGACGTAAGGAAGGGAGGTACAGCAGTTGAACCTTGAATGGAGAACGTAGAGACAGTAGAAGGCGTGACAGAACTTGGACGTGGACTTCGCTCCAAGCAAGTTTCTACAAGGCTGAAGGATTGTGTGACTTATGCGGTTTAAAGTGAAAGCCCCTCTGCAAGTTCAGCCAAACCATCATCATTCTCAGGTATATCCTATGACTTAGCTAAATATGTTGATTACACAAAGTTCTCACCATGTCATTAAGCTTTCTTGGCAGCCATCACAACCAACATTGAGCCAAAATTTTACCATCAAGCAGTTAAAGATGTCTGATGGAGAGAAGCTATGCAAAAAGAGATTGATGCACTTGAAAAAAATGGCACATGGACTCTCGTTGACTTACCACCAGGGAAGAAAGCAATATGAAGCAAATAGGTGTACAAAATTAAGTATAATTCTGATGGGACCATTGAACGATACAAGGCACGATTGGTAATTCTTGGCAACAACCAAGTTGAAGGGATTGACTACAACGAAACCTTTGCACCAGTAGCAAAAATGGTTACGGTCCGCACATTTCTCTCTGTGGCAGCAACTAAAGGATGGGGACTTCATCAAATGGATGTTCATAATGCTTTAATCTATGGAGACTTAGCCGAAGAGGTTTACATGAAGATGCCTCCTGGATTTCACACTAACCAGCCCGAAAAGGTGTGTCGGTTGAGGAAGTCACTTTATGGTTTACGACAAGCACCATGTTGTTGGTTTGCAAAATTGGCTGAAGCTCTAAAACGGTATGGTTTTCTTCAGTCACAGTCTGATTATTCCTTATTTACTTTGATGTGAGATGAGATACAGTTGGCTGTATTAGTGTATGTGGATGACCTTATTATAGCTGGAAATAAAACGCATTTGATCAATGAATTCAAATCGTACTTGAGCCAATGTTTCCACATGAAAGATTTAGGTGCCCATTAACGCACTTGAACTGAAAGCTTATTACGATTCGAATTGGGGAGGTTGCCCATTAACTCGGAGATCGTTTACAGGTTATTTCATTTTTCTTGGGAGCTCTCCGATTTCATGGAAGACCAAAAAACAACATATGGTTTCTCGCTCATCGGCTGAAGCAGAATATCGCTCTTTGGCAGCAACGGTTTGTGAATTGAAATGGCTAAAAGGTCTGTTATTGTCTTTGGGAGTGCATCATGATCAATTTGCTGAAGTATTTTGTGATAGCCAAGCCGCAATGCATATAGCTGCAAATACTGTTTTTCATGAACGCACCAAACACATCGAAGTTGATTGCCATTTTGTTCGTGATGAAATACAGAAAGGTATGATCAAAACAGTTTATGTTCGAAGCCATGAACAGTTGGCAGACATTCTAACCAAAGCTTTGGGTCGAGATCATTTTGAGTTTCTTCAGAATCATGCGTTCGTGATCCTCACGCCCAACTTGAGGAGGTATTAGAGATAATGTATATCTTTATGGCGAGTTAGTTATCAGTTTGAATTGGTAAATATATATATCTAGCTGAATATTCGTTAGTTAGGCTTTATCCTTAGCTGTATTTGTATTCAAATTTAGGAAGATCAGTAGCTATTTTCGATTTTTGTGTTGTATATATATATCCTTGACAGATGCTTAATGAGAACAACTTCTTCCTCTCAAACCTTTTCAAGTACTTCATCTTTTTTATGTCCTTCATACTCATAGGTTCTCCTGGTGCTTTCGACTTTGCTATCTCAATTTGCTCTATCCATAGATTTTTGAAAAAACACATGTAACCAGCATACATAAAAAATTATCACTCTCTCGACGTACTTCGGTTGACTGTGAATGCTTTTTACGTCAATTGACTTTGAATATAATAAAAGTAAGAGTTGATGTAATTCATCAACAGGTGGGATTAATTTTTCATCCCATGCAAACCTTTTGAAAGAGAAAACAAAATTATTTTTCTCTCAACGTACCTTTACGGACTTTTTCAGAAATTTCAGGCAGGTCCGCAAGATTTTTTACAATGGAAGTAATGGTTGCGCTAGGATTGTCAAATGCTCCTAAGAGTAATGCCACCAAGTTCTTTGCAAGAAAAACATCATCAACGTCTCTGCCTTCCTTGTAATTCTCGACGAGGATTCTCGACAATACATCATTTCTTTCATCCAAGTTCTTCTTCTCTAATAAGTCCCTCTTTCTCTCTTTAATAATATCAACAAAAATCTTACGTAACTTCCTCGACGACTTAATCGCACGATTGAATGTTGTCCCGGGGAAGTATATGGGCAGCGCAAAAAATGTCCTCACTACTTGGACCATCAAGGGCAAGCTCTCGTCGAGAATTTCTCGATCCCGAATATCAGCCAGCAATCGGAAACGTACATCAAATGTTAATTTTCTTGCTAGAGAATACACTTTGACTTCATTGCAACCGTCCCAGTGTTGAGATGATTAATCAACAGCAGCAGATCAGTGGCTGAGATTTACTTGACCAGGATTGCTGAGTTGGATAGCTGAGCTGGACAAATTAGTTAGTTTGTTATTATTAGTTCCTTTAGTCTTAGCTTAACCAATAGATAAATAACAGTTGTACAAAGGTTTTTATTATTGTTAATCAACAATATAAATTGATCACAAGCTGAATGTAATTGTGTGTGAACAGATCAATAAAGTTCCACTAATTCAGTTACTTTCTTTTCTTTTTCTGTCATTTTATACAAGCTATTTCCTTAAGATCTGTGATTTCTAAGTTGGTATCAGAGTCATATGCCATCATCAAGCTTGAATCAAACTATAAATCAAACCACAGCTGTATCATACACCTTCCCTACACCAATCAAGCTCGACAGATCCAATTATTTGATCTGGAAAATGCAAGTATTGGCATCCATTCAAGGAAATGGATTAGAAGGTTATATTGACGGTTCAATTACAACACCAAGCACAAATAAGAGAATTCCAAGCCCTGAGTATGTGATTTGGAAGCTAACTGATCAGTAGCTGTTAGGTTGGTTACTCTCTTCCATGATTGATAGTGTTCTTGGTATTATTCTCGGTTGTAAAACTTCCTTTAAAGTTTGGAAGCTCTGGAAAAACTTTCTGGCTCACAAAACAAAACTAGAGCATTACAACTGAAAAATCAAATGATGATGACTAAGAAGAACGGCCTAAGTGTCCATGACTATTTTCACAAAATGAAAGGAATAGTAGATAGCATGGCGGCAACAGGAGCACCAATGAGTGACTATGATTTCATGATGGCAGTATTAGGAGGAATTGGTTCAGAATACAATCCTGTAGTAGTGTTGATAACAGGGAAAAGACAAGATCTTGATCTATCAGATTCACTTTCAATGCTAATGACACATGAAGGAATATTAGAACAACAAGCTTTAACTCAAGCTATAGAAGCAAACCTGGCCTTTGCTGCAAATTTTGCTAAAAAAGGACCAAACAATAAGAAAGGTTTAAGTGCATACAACTCAAAATTTGCCTTCAATCAAGATGTTTGCATCTCAGTAAATCGATAGCATCGGCCAACATGAGGTACGGCTCACAACCACTGTTTAGCTGCTCGGGCACCAAGACGCACCCACCATCGGTGGCGCAGCCGCCGCGCCCATTGCTACCCATTGGCTCGGACGCCCACCAAGACAGCCCGCTCGCCGCGCTCGTGCCGTGCCGCCCACCACTTTTTTTTTTGTGTTCACGGCCCCGGACGTGCTCAAAAGCTCCACGCACGACGTGACTTTTTAAATTTCACCAACATAATAATAATAATAAAAATAATAAAAAATTCATAATCATATTAATTTTTATTAGGAGAGCAATTAATATTTTATCACAATTTCACAACTATATATTTTATTTCACAATAAGCAATCATAAGATAACAATACATAAATTTAATTCCATAGATCATAAAAATAATTAATTAAAATTAAATAGACAATCCTCAAATAACAATTAAAATAAGTCATAACTACGGTCTACGAAACCTATCTCTATTAAATATTAACTAAGTTATGATTTAATATTAATATGAAAAATATTTTTTATGAATAATTTTTTTTTATTAAAGCTGTAAAAATTTTTATTTATCATTTATAAATTTATGATATTTATAATTTTATTTATTAAAATTATGATATTTACTTATTCATTTAATACATTATAAACATAAAAATATCATAAATAAATATCATAAATAAATATCATAAATAAATATCATAAGTAAAATTAAATATTATAAATAAAAATTATTCATTTAATAAATATCAGAAATAAAATTATGATTTTATTTATTAAAATCATGATATTTATTTATTCATTTAGTAAATTATAAATATAAAAAATTAAAATATTTATTTAAACTAAGATTTAAATTAATTTTTAAAAGTTTATACTAAAAAATATATTAAAATTTTAATTTTAAGATATTTTACTTTAATTTTATAATATTTTATATTTTAAGATATTTTCTGAAATGAGCGTGCTTATGCGTTTATACGCTTACGTGCTTTTTCGTGGCCAGTCTCTAATCGTGTCGGCTTTGAAGCCACTGCGTTTCAAAGCGCGTGTTCTAGCCCCAAGATGGCCCCGCAGCGTGCCGTACGCAGTCCGCCATACCGCCAAACGTGCTCGTAGCTCGTGCGTGTGCACGCACGCGTCAGCCGGGTGTACACGTGTCGCCCGGCCCATTGGCCATCTCTACCTGGATACATAATGCAAGGGAATTTTAGAACAAATCAATAAGGAGGAAATTATTACAAATGAAAGAAAGGTGGAAGAGGAAATAACACATATAGAGAAAGATCTTGGAATCAATATGGTAATCAAGGTGTTAGAACTCAAATGCCTGGAAACTTTTCTTCACAGCAATATCAACCTAGATGCCAAGTGTGTTTCACTATAGGCCACACTGCTAATATCTGTAAAGATAGGTTCAATAAGGATTTTGTTCCAGCAATGAGGTATCCACATCAAGGCAACTATAACCAATGGTTCAATCAAGGCTATAATTAAAGGAACATGTCAGCTTATATGGCAACACCAGAGACTGTAATGGATGATGGCTGGCATCTGGCAGTGGAGCAACTCATCACCTTACTAATGACCTGAATAACCTCAGCTTCAGTGAGCCTTATGAAGGTAATGAGAAACTTATAATTGAAAATGGATATGGACTTACTATTTCTCATATAGGAAACACTTATTTAGTAGTTAGAAATCACAAACTATTGCCAAAAAATCTTCTATTTGTGCCACACATTACCAAAAATCTTTTAAGTATTTCAAAGCTAACAACTGATAATTCTTTTATCATTGAATTTTGTGGAAACACTTACTTTCTTAAGGACAAGAAGAAGAGGACAATCTTGCTGGAGGGTGTGGCTATGAAGAGTCTGTATAAGCTGAAACTTGAGCCTGGAAATAAAACTCATTAAGCTTTTCTTTCAAGTGCTAATAAAGAACCATGTTCTATTCTTATGTCTATGATGTCACATTGTTTAGATAATTTGCAGCTCTATTCTTGTTCAGATACTAGAGCTAATTCTTATAATCCTCAAGTTCAGTGTCATCTTTTAAGTTGTCTATTGTCTCATTCTAGCTCAGTCTCTAGTACTTCAATAAATGTTTTACATAGGCAACTTGGTCATCGTAATTCAAAAGTTCTGAAACATGTACTCTCCAATTGTAAACATCTGCAATTTAGTAATAAAACTTAGTTTTCTGACTTCTGTGATCCCTGCCAGTATGGAAAAATTCATAAACTGCACTTTGGTGTCACAGAGATCAAAACATCCTCTCCTCTTGAACTCATTCACACTAACTTATGGGGTCCAGCACCTATCACCTCTCTAAATGGTTACAAATACTATATCAGCTTCATTGATGATTATAGTAGATATACCTGGGTTTATCCTTTAAAAACCAAGTCTCAAGCCTTATCTGTCTTTATCAATTTTCGAACTCAGATTGAAAAACAATTTGATACAGCCATTAAGAACTTACAATCTGATTGGGGGGGTGAGTTCAGATTATTTGCACCTTATCTTCAAAAACATGGAATCTTATTCAGGCATCCTTGTCCTCACACATGCCACCATAATGGAACAGTAGAGAGAAAACACAGACATCTTGTTGAGATGGGTTTAACTCTTCTTGAACAAGCAAAATTACCTTTAAGTTCTGGTGGGAAGCATTCTCAACATCAGCTTTTCTTATTAATAGATTACCAACCTCTATTTTAGCTTCACATAAATCACTCTATGAAATTCTTTTTAAACACAAGCCTGACTATGTCTTTCTAAAATGCTTTGGTTGTTCTTACTTTCCATATCTGAGATTCTATAGCAAACATAAACTAAATTTTTATACCACAAAATGTCTGTTTATTGGTTACAGTACAAACCACAAAGGCTACAAGTGTCTAAGCCCAAAAGGTGATATCTATGTTGCTAGGCATATGGTGTTTAATGAATCATAATTCTCTTTGTCTACTCATCCTATTTTCTCTAAGCAGCCATCTTCCTCTGTTTCTGAGTATACATCTCCTGTGTTTAAAATTTCTTCTATGTCAGTTCCACTTCATGATATCTCAGGCTCAAGTGACAACTCCATGCAACATCTTCATTTCAATACAGTCCCAGCATCCTCTTCTTCATCAGACTCTTCCTCACCTTCATCATCTTCCTCCATTCTACATTTGCATCCATCTTTAATTGATCCTAATCACAACACATCCTCTAATTTATCACATCATTGATCTACACCTTCTATGCATATTCCTCAGCCATCTGTTCCTAATCATGTTCCACTGCCAACTCATCCAATGATTACAAAGGCAAAAATAGGTATATTTAAGCCAAAGTTTCTTGCATATTCTTCTGTCCTTGAAGAAAAAGAACCTGTTACAACCTCTCAGGCTCTCTTAGATCCTAAATGGAAAACAGCCATGCAGGCTGAGTATGATGCACTTATGAAAAATAAAACTTGGGTTCTTGTACCAGCCTCTCAAGCTACTAAAGTTGTTGGTTGCAAATGGGTATTTCGCATTAAGCACAATGCAGATGGTTCTATCTCTAAGAATAAAGCTCGATTAGTTGCAAAAAGGTTTCATAAAACACCTGGTATTGATTACTTTGAGACTTTTAGTCCTATAATTAAGTAATCTATTGTGAAAATTGTACTTAGTCTTGCTGCTATGAAAGGCTGGAAAATAAGGCAGATAGACATCAATGATACTTTCCTTAACGGAGAGCTTAATGAAGATGTTTACATGTTCCAACCTGAAGGCTTTGTTCAGTCTCCATCTGGTCATGTTTGTAAGCTGCTTAAGGCTCTTTATGACTTGAAACAGGCTCCACGAGCTTGATTTGACAGGTTAAGGAAAGCACTGTTGCAATGGGGATTTCAGAACTCAAGGGCAGATTCATCTTTGTTCTTTAAGCATGAACTTGGAGGTATTATGGTTGTATTGATATATGTGGATGATATTCTAATTACTGGAGATAATAATGTAGTGATTGAAAGATTTATCAAATATCTTGGAGATACTTTTGCTCTAAAAGACCTTAGTGAATTCAATTACTTTCTTGGTATTGAAGTTACACATAGTACAAAGGGTAGTTTACATCTCTCACAAGCTAAATATGTAAGGGATTTGTTCAAAAAAACTGACATGAGAAATTACAGAGATAGTATACTCCAATGAGTACAGGACAGAAGCTAAGAAGAGCATGAAGTAAAGATAATCTGATTGTCAATGTTACTGAATATAGAAGCATAATAGGTGCATTGCAGCATTTGGTTCTCACAAGGTTAGAACTCATTTTTTTCAGTAAACAAGTTGAGTCAATTTCTTGCTGCACCTACTGAGAAACACGGGAATGCTTGTAAAAGGATTCTAAGATACTTAAAGGCAACAGAGGATTATGGCTTGCTGTTTAAACCAGGTGATGGTATTACCTTAACTGCATACACTGATGCAGACTGGGCGTGTGATGTTGATGATAGAAAATCAGTTGGAGCATATTGTGTGTATTTTGGACAAAATCTTATCTCATGGTCTTCAAAGAAGCAACAAACGGTAACAAGATCCAGAACAGAGTCAGAATATAAAGCATTATCAACAGCATGTGCATAAATTGTTTGGATTCAGGCTTTATTTGAAGAACTTAAACTTAAGTGCAATTAAACACCAGTAATCTGGTGTGACAACAATGGTGCTGCTGCATTGGCAACAAATCCAGTATATCATGTTAAAACCAGGCACATAGAATTAGATGTGCATTTTATCAAAGAGAAAGTAACAAATAAACAAGTGGAGATCAAGTATGTGCCCAGTGAATGGAATATTGCAGATATGCTTGCAAAGCCTATGGCTTACTTTTTTTTTAATTACTATAGAGATAAACTTAATGTTGTTCCACGACCGTTAAGCTTGAGCTTGAGAAGGGGTGTTGAGATGATTAATCAACAGTAGCATATCAGTGGTTGAGATTTACTTGACCAGGATTACTGAGTTGGATAGCTGAGTTGGACAAATTAGTTAGTTTGTTATTATTAGTTCCTTTAGTCTTAGCTTAACCAATAGATAAATGACAGCTGTACAAAGGTTGTTATTATTGTTAATCAATAATATAAATTGATCACAAGCTGAATGTAATCGTGTGTGAAACAGATCAATAAAGTTCCACTGATTCAGTTACTTTCTTCTCTTTTTCTGTCATTTTCTTACTAGCCAAACAAGTTATCTCCTTAAGATCTGTGATTTCTAAGTCCCAGTAACGCCTGAAGTGATCTTGCACAACTTGATCAGTAATCGCTACGTGTCTCGCAAGAGCATCAGGCTCATTGAAGAATGAGAGGAATTGCTTGTGAGCCCTAGTAACATCCTCAATGGTAATCTCGTTGCCGGCATTTTCTAAGACTTTAAGGAAGGTATCTGGCGACCAGGATCTCACAAGCTTGTAGTCGTTGGAGAACAAGAATTTGTTGCCCTCGGCACTTGTTAGAAACACCATTTTTTAACCAATGTGATATGTCTTGAAACACTTGCAGTTTTTATACTTGTGTACTCTCTCAGCAATGAATTCATGAATGGTATCTGTTTTGGCCTTTTTGAGATAATCCAAAGTTTTAAAATACTTGAAAATCCAACTTACATGACCTAGTGGGAGAGTAAGTTTTTCAGGACCATTTTGTTTGTGGAGATAATAGAAGTGGCAGAAGAGAGTGACTATGAGGAGTGTGGAAAGGAAGAGGAGGAGGAGTTCCATTTCAGCTAGCTTGGTTATAGTTTGATTTTTTGAAGTGATCTGTGTTGATTTGAGTCTTTGATTCTAGCTTATTTAAAAGGAACTAAATAATTGGAATGACGGTGACAAATTACTATAATTGATTAAGTCAACACGATGGTACACATTATAATTATTTTGTTTAACTATTATGCATGGTGGGGTATATATATTCGCACCCTAAAATCAACTCTGATCATCTGTAGTTTAATGAATTTTTTTAATTTATTTTGAGCAAATATAACTAATTATTCGGATCCTCTCCTAATCTAGTTTTTCTTAATGTTTATAGAAAGTTATGATACGTCGCATTTAAGTCTTTTAAGGCTAACATTATTATTATTATTTTGAAGAACAACAATAAATAAAAATAAATAAAAAATTAACGTTGAATTATTAGTGTTAGCATTGCTCAATTTTGTGTTAGTTAAAGAAATTTGTTGACATTAGTGACGTGATTCTTGCGTTATAAGTATGTGCCAAATCTTTGAAGAATTTTCTTTAGGTGTTTTCAATATTTTTTATAATTGTTAACAATAATAAAAGATAATAAATTTTCAATTATGCACACTTGTACTTTAATGAAATTTTTCATTACAAGAATACTCATGATTTAATTTACTATCCATTTAGGGATATAAAAATTATTATATCTCAATCATCTCTCTTATTATTTAGGCCGCCTAAAATCAAATACAAACACCCATATTTTAATGAAAATTATTATCCCAAAATTACCCTCGATTTAATTTACTATTAAGTATAATGTGATATAAATAGATGGAATACAATTGCTTTTGACCCCCACTTATCACACTCACACAACTTACAATTGTTCTACCTTAAATCCTTAAGCTTTTTCTCTAAACATCAAATTTAATTATTGGTTACTTTACTGATAAATAATAATGTTTATTCATTAATTTTTCTCTATATTAATTAATTAATGTCTCCAAAATTATAGTAAGGATATTATTGTAAAAAGATAAGAAAAAATAAGTGCGAGAGTGTCACATATTCAATAATAAATATGTCTTAAGATATTTTTAAAATAAAGTGACTAAGAAGTTATTTGTTAAAAGTTTGAAATCTGAAATTTTACTAATTTCAGACATTTTTTAAAAGAATATTCATTTTTTTTATAACTTATGTCTAATTTTAAGCTATTTATATTTGAATAGAAAAAGTAAACTTTTGTAACTTTTATCTGAATGGAAAAAGGTCTTAATAATAAGTAAATCTCTATAAAATAACTCATTTCCTAAACTATAAAATAGAATCCTCATTTTTTATTTTGATTTACAAGGACATAAATGTCAAAGAACCAAGTTTAAGATATTTTTTATTATAAAAACAAACAAGATGCTAATTATATTCGGATATTAAAAAAAGAAAAATAAATATGTAATTCAAATTTTCGTATTCAGACCCATTCAGACTTTAGAAAAATTTAGATTCATTCAGATTTCAGACTAAAAAAATAAATGCTACCTAATGGTGTGTTTACTCGTGGGTTTGGAGAATGGAAATGAAATACATGTTTACTTGGCAAAATATAATTTAGGAATGAGAATAAATTATGTGGGTCCCACACAATTTGAGAATAAAGATATATTTACCTTTGTACCCTTCTAATTATTATTTTATTAGTATTATCATTATTAACAATATTATCCTTGTTGTTGTTGTTGTTGTTGTTTATGTTATTATTATTAAAAATAATATTAACAATAATTAATAATAACTAAAATAATAAAGTTAATAAAATTTAATAATAATAATAATAATAAATATTAATAATGATAATATTAATAAAAATAATATTAACAATAATTAATAATAACTAAAACAATAAAGTTAATAATATTTAATTTTTTAATTAATATCATTTTTATAATAATATTTATTCATGTATCTAGTTAATGAAAATTATATTATTTAAGACTATGAGTATTTTGGTAAATTAATTCTCATATCATCGTTCCTATATATTTTGCCAAGTAAACACATTAATGACATTCTAGTACATTTTCATTCTCATTTATTTTTGCCAAGTAAACATTAGAATCTCATTTTTATTCTTTATTCACATTCCAGCTCATTCTCATTCCCAATCCATTCTCATTCCAACTCATTCTCATCCATAAAGTAAACGCATCATAAGTCTTGATATAATTTTTTAAAAGGGACTAAACATATATTTAACCTAAAATATAGGGACTATTGGAGTATTTACCCATTGTTATTTTATAATGATGTTATTATAGAAAGAAATAAAGCCGAAATACTAACAATTCGTTTGGTTTGCTAAGATGCAAGATTTGGCTCTGGGCTTGGATAAAAAGGTTAATATATATATTGAAGAGGTTTAGCTGAGGACTATTTTAACGTTTGAAAGGGTGTGTAGAATCATTAATTTTTATAAACGCGAGTACACGGTAAAAGAATATTCAAAATATATTTTATGATACAAATAGTCTCACCTTCCATTTTATAGCTCAAAAATAGTGTACCAATGTGGTGCATGTAATGATCTTATGCTGTAATTGCTCGCAAAATAGTAATAATATTTGGTCATAGCCAAAACAGAGGCAAGCTAGAAACGGTAAGTGATGCTGTCATTTTGGGTTGGGTTTTTAAAATCTATTTTATTTGGCAGGATTATTGGCACTCCATCAATTTTTTTTAAAACCGTTATTAGATATATTAGCATATACAAATAAAAATAATTCCACGTATTTTTTTTCTCTCACTTTAATCTATATATTCCAAAATATCACATTGATATCATAGGAGCGGAAGAGTTCTTGTTTTATGTGATTGGACGACAATTTTTTTGTAGAAATAGACATGAGAACTTTTTTTTTATTTTTTTCAAAATGCTGCAATTCTAAGAAAAAAAATATTTCGAATTCTCAATTGATTTACTATATAGATCATATCAATTATCAAATAAAAATGGAATGCCCATTGATTGATTATCGATTATAAGCATAGTTAATTTTTACTAAAATTTTATGATGCTTACAGTGGGTGCTATATTCTAGAGGCACCAAATTGCGTCGTGTGTCCATAAAAAAAATAAGAAAGAAACTATCCCCAAAAAAATAACATCCAATCTATTATAGTGGAATAACACTCAAGATAAAATTCCCTAGGAACTTACGAAATTGACTAGAAGCAGAAAACTCATTCTAATTATGGATTCTGAGGTCTAAGGGAACCACACCAACGTTACCAAAGTAGGGGAACACATAAGTATAGAATAAGTATGCTTGTTTCCCCATGGCCAAATTTACATCCATGTGCATAATAATAATGGGTGACACGTGTCATTGGAAAGAGGGGCCAAAGGAAAACCCTAAATCCATATCATCCATCATCTATAAATAGAACCACCTTTATGAGAAAGGGATCCTTGGCCTTCAAGAATATTGTTCTTTATTAAAGAAAGAAACACTAAGTCTTATTCATTCTTCTTCTTCCCTCAAATCTTAATAAAACACTGACTTATTCGTCGAAGTGTTTTTTTCTAATATCCACCTCGTCAGATTCAAGATCAATAAGCATCACTATTTCTCTACAAATAAAAAATATATGTGAAGGTAAATTCCAGCCCCTTCATTCAAAGAAAGGATTAAGAACTTGATAAAAAAATAAATAAACGCTATTTTCAATTTCAGAGTAGTGAAATTTTTTGAAGAATGAAACGGCCATTACAGTCGAAGGGGGTGAATTTTCTTCATGTCATATTTTTTTAAATGAAATCTACATGTAGTATGAGAAATCAAAGATAACATCTTGCTACTTGGAACATCTTCAACCACGTGATCAAACACTCATATGATAATGAACTTGAAATTTATGCTTAGGTTGAATCATTTGTTGTAGCTCGAGAATAAAATGATAAAGCTTAGTTTTACATCCCTTGCAACCCAAAACCAATTGAATCACATTTACTTCTTTTTCTCTTTTATTTTCTTTTCTTTTCTTTTTTTTAGACCCATCTATACAATTAATTTGCACAAACTTAAAACAGTAATATTTCCTTTTTTTCATATTGCTTTTTTTTTTTTTTTTTTTTTGGAAGTTAATGTTTTTTAATTTTGTACGGAGAGAAGGTTTCAACAATGGGCTTATTTGAAAAAAAAAGGTATTTTTAGTGTTAAATAGAATATAATGGAAAAGAGGGTTTTAAGAGGATTTTAGAAAATACCAACAGTTCAATACTTTTATTTAAAAAAAAAATTAAAACCCAAAACGACACTCAGTCCCTCCGTTCCTGTGGTCCCTCATTATTCAAAGGATCAAATACAGCCCTTTCGGCCTTTTGGGACTGTTGCCGAGCAATAAGAGGCCCATAGTTTGCTCCGGAGATGTTTTGTTCATATATTTGGCTGGGAAGAAAACAAGATTTTTTTTTTTTTTTTTGATCAAGTAAAGCAAAAAAAGCATAAGTTATTTAAAGAGATTAATTGAGGATGATTTGATCATTTTTTAAGATTATCCAGAGTAAAAGATTATTTTAAAAATATAATAAATGGATGATTTCAGGATCAATAATATTAGGGATCTCAACAGTTAAATCCCAATTATTATCCTAACTATTATTGTGCATGGCTCATTCATTAGATAACAAATTTTATAATTGGTGCAAATATTACTCTTGAATAAATGGGTATTCAATTTTTTTTATATGGTGAAAATAGCCCCTTTGTAGATTTAAGGCCTTTGATTAAGCTTTAAGTTTCAATTTTTGAATTAAGTAATGTTATTCGCAATTCGCATCCCACCATTATCCTTATCAAACCCCTTTTCCACTCATATTCTATCTTTAATTTCCAAAATAACCTCCTCAATAAGTCCCTCAATTAGTAGGGTTCTTTCATCAAGTCCACAGCCAAAAGCAATATAAAAGTACACTTATCTACTTCCAAACAAATAAAGAGGACCTAGTTAACTCAAGTGTATGTATTATTAACTTACTTAAATAAAATAAACACATGTCTGTTTGTCTCCTAATATGCTCATAAAGTTAGTAATTTATAAAAACTTTACAATATATATATATAATTATTTTATTTTATTTTTTTGCTACAAACACAAATTGGGATAAATTTTAGGATATATCAAATTCTTACTCTTTGACAATGGACTTCTTTTTTATCTTTGTAAATTTATGGTATTTGGACTAGAGAAAATGACCGAATAAAATGAAGTGAGTTTGATTAGATGCATTTTTTCTTTATATATAAAATTTTACATACAAAAAATAAGGGGTTTTATAAGAGAAATAGACGGGTGCCAGTAGCGCCACTCTTTGAATTTTGAAGGAGCCCACATCATAGTCTTAGTCAGGGTCAAGAAGCCCGAATATATTAAACAAAAAGGCTATATCCTACTTCAAATTACTAAATAACATTTAGAAGAATGAAAATGCCCTAAAAATACTAAATAACATTTAGAAGAATGAAAATGCCCTAAAAATAAAAATAAATGAATATGTTCATATATGATGTATATCATACAATCATCCAACTGCTCACAAGCATGCCATGAATATAATTACACATATCCACACGATTGAAAAGGGTAAAATATTTTGAAGTTTTGACCTATTTATTAAACATTCTGTTTCTTTAGGCATTATTGGAGCATATGAATCACAAAATACATAATAAAATTAACCACGAACTGTTAATTTGATAATCCTCCCACATACACGAGGCTTCAAGTCTTACATCATGAAATTGGAATCTTCACAGCATCCTGCACAATAAAAAAATTTTAAAAAAAATGTAGCACACAAAATTCTCATTAAAATGATCACTAATTAGTATACTAACAGTAGCTTCAACATCGATTAAGTAAGAACCATATTGATAAGAGTCACTGTAGCTCCTGTTTAAACTCGCTTTTGCGGCTTAACAGGTTACCTAATGTACTCATTTATTTCATGTTAACTGCTATGGAACAACCATAGATGCATTGTTCCACAAATTCAATGGTAATGATCAAACCTGAAACCCCATTTTATTGATATTCATTTCCCCATAGCTGTAGAAATGTAAGTTATAAATCTTGAGCCAAAAGGCCAACCAGGCATATGGCTTAATTTATATTTTCCAAATCCTAAACTCTTTTTGCTAAAACAAAGAAACAGTAACAATGATGATGGTAAGTAAATTCTCATTGAAATACTTCAAACCTCGAATTCAAGATGATCCCAGCAGATTTTGTATGTCTTTCTGCAAGGGGAAATGAACTATATTTGATTAGTGAAATTTGAAAGCTTTTCTGAGAAGAGAGAATTAAGCAATTATCAAACACAAATGGTTGTTCCAACCTCGATCTTGAGAGGTGATGTTGTAGGAGCATATCTCTCTACAACCCTCCCTTCTTTATTTATCAGAAACTTGGTAAAATTCCACTTAATTGCATCTCCAAGGAATCCCCCTTTCTCTGATTTTAGGAACTTGAAAATAGGTGCCGCATTCTTCCCGTTCACATCAATCTACCATAGCAAGTAAAGCAGTTGTTAAAACATTGCGCATATGGGTTGAGAGGAAACTTTTACTTTGAACCAGTCTTTTCTGTATAAAGGATTGCCTTATCAAAGATTGGGAATTCAGCTTTGAACATTGTGCATGCAACTTCCTGAATCTCCTCATTGCTTCCTGGCTCCTGTCCTGCAAACTGGTTGCAAGGGAATGCAAGGATCTCAAACCCTGCATTAGCAGTACAGCTCGTTTAGGAGACTAAATTCTAGTCTTTGGAAACACGAGAAACTTATTACATGGCCAGGCAAGAATGAAATACAGACCTTGGTTTTTGTATTTTTCATATAAAACATTCAGTTCCTTGTAGTTAGCTTGTGTTAAGCCACTGCAAAAAGTGATAGTATAAACACGATATCAAACAAGAAAACCTGCAGCTTGCTAGCTAATTCAAGTGCAAGACGAATGAAAAACTTCAGCCTTGGTAGAGAGATCACCACTCTCTGCCTTCAATTTCAGGCAAAAAACAGCGACTTTTATTAAACAACAGCAGTGACCAAAGTGCCATTCTATATTGAGCAAAAGCATATCTGTTACCCAACTTACTAATTTGTGTAAAACACCTCTCCATGGTTCAGAAGGAAAGAAATCAGCAATCATAGTGGCCAACAATGAAATGAACTAGATCAAGGGGAAGCCATAATATTATGTTTGAGGCGGATTATAATCTCTGTTCTTTCTATGTTACTTCCAATTGTTCAAACTCTGAAATCCATTCCCAGTGTACTTATCAACCAAAAATTACATAGCTATGCCTGTGTATCAGAATTTAGAGAAGACAGCATAAGATCTGACACAAGATGTTGCAGTATTTCTAATGCTAAGCTATGGTGTCTACCTAACTAGCACTGAATTTCAACTAATTTCGCTACAAATTGCGGTGAGCAAAGTTTAGACAGCATGAAGTATAATATGCGCCTTCATGGGATAAATAAAGATCAGAAATGCACTTAGGAGATTAAAAAGATTACCATGTCATAGGAATGTTCATCAAGACATTTTAATGTAGAAGAAATAAAGCTAAATTACCATTTGGAAGCAACATTCACTATCAGGAGAACCTTCCCACGGTATCCACTTAGACTCACGTCATTTCCACGAATATCCTGAAATTGAACCCAATTAGCAGAGCATATGCAGATATCTATAGAGCCCTTCAAAATCGCCAATTCTTGTAAGATCTTTATTTATCATTTTTCTTTTTTCAGGGTCCAAACAGAACAAAAATTAGACATAGACCAAAACATAAAATTTATTTGGTGCTCAATTTCTTAACAACATCAACTACCAAATTATCAATAAAATCAAAAGATTAAACAAATCACTAACAATCAAAACGTGAAAAGCTAATAAATCCAATGGAGCAGTTTAAAACAGCCCACATCAGCAATCTAACCAAAGCTGATGCTTAAATACATAAACTTCCATGAAAACAACGAAACATAAAGCATAAAATTAATAACCAAAAAAGCGGAGAAAAAAACAAAAATACCTTGACAGTGAAGTCATAGATGGACTTGGGAGCCTCTTCCGTAGCCATATTCTTTGCAGAAAAAGAAGATGGGTATTTGTAAAAATACAAGAAAAATGTAAAAACAAGAAAAAGAAATGAAACCCAGTTGCTATGTTTCATCAAACGCAATGTCATACGTCATTTATAACAGAAATCTTTCTTATACACAAGGAAAGTCAGGATTTTTTGTTAACAATTTAAATCAATATTCAAACCTTCCTTCTAGAGATAAACATGTGAAATTGACAATTTTTTCGGAATATTTGAATCGGGTAATAACAATGAAGCCCCCTAATTGTTTAAAAATTCTGCAAAATGGATATAATTTGTCTATCTATGCCGAATACGTTCCGAAATCAAAATAGTGAGTTTGCAATTGTTACGACTTATATTATAATATATTTTTGCTGTTCTAGGATGCTGCTAATAAAATTGCGAGTTTCAAAAGTAAAACTTATGTGATTTATGAATTTTATTTTGTTATTAGAGTTTTATTTCATTAAATAATGATCGAAATAAACATAAATTAAATATTTAGACACGTTTTTTTCTCTCTCAAATAAGTAAATTTAGATTAGATAAAAAAAGTTTAATTCATTAAATTTTATAATTCATGTGATTAACCTAATTGATTCAATTATATGGAAGCTATATCACTCCCATGACAGAAAATTAACATATTAGTGATTTGAACAAACCAACAAAATAATGACGTATGATATCCTAAATAGTAAATAGGGCTAAATGATAATTGATAAGCACCACTCAGAAGCATGAATTAGGGACATATTTGTTATAAACGAACAACACTATGCCGTGGTTTGAGCAAATCTAAAGTAAGGGTGGTCTAATTGTTATTTTATTGCACATTGTTTTCTTATTTAAGAGGTACGGTTGGCTAGCCGCCGGTTGTGGCAAAATTAAAGTCACATTCGTCGGGTTTTTGTCGGGATAAATATCAATCAACTGTAAGCTGCCACGTCTGCGAACGATGATCCCGGAGACAGTGTAAACGTGCTTCTCCTAAATGTGATCAGAATATTTTAGTCCAAGAAGTACGAAATTTAGGATCTACATGTAAAATGGTGCCAAATAAATATTCAAATAAATATTAGAATAGGAGCCCCTATGGGACAACTAAGGTAGCGTTCTGCCACTCACAGCAACAGTGATGGGTGGATCCCACGATCACGCTATCACAGCACAGACGCTACCTTAATCAGAACGTGTTAAACCCATTGTAATATCCGCCGGATACATATGTGGACAAGTATGGGAAAATTATTACAATATAAATCTATTGCAATCATGATCTTTACTTTAAACCTTTGTTTGCTAAGCAAAAATAAAGATTAAAGAAATATGCATAGTAGTGAAGGTCTATAATGACCAAGAGCTTTATATGCAAGAAAAAGTGTATTACTTTGTAAATTCATTTTTGAAATGAACCAATTACACCAATGATTGAGTTAAATGAAGACAGAGAAAGAGTTACATTTTAGTTCCTCCTAAACATTTTTTTTTTTATCATTTTAGTTCTTTATAGGATTTAATACCTCATTTTTCATCCCCGTCACAAAAACAAACACAATGTCAAGGGGCAAAAATTAGATAAATTAGTTAGTTGGTCTTGAATAATCAAATTATATGTGAAAATAGTCATTTTATCTTGCAATACCAGTGATGAAATGGGTAATAAAAATCTATTACAGGTAGGGGTAGTTTGTCTTTTGTTTGAAATTTGAATTTTACTTATTTAAGATTTATAATTTATAATTTATTTATTTTCCGTCATTTACGTCTGATTATATGATGTTTAGGTCTAATGGAAAAAGTTAATATTCTGACTTTTATACGAATGGTAAAACATCTAATAAAACTTGCGAAAATATCCACCGACCACCTGTTTTTTCCAACTTTTTCAAAAATACACAATTCTTTATTTTTTTGACTGAATTCCACCTAAAGTTACAGTTCTTTGCACATTTACACTTCCGTTTGAAGTCCGTTAAAAAAACTAACGGAATCTTAAATAAATGACTGTTTTGCCCCCCAAACGAAAATTATAATTTCACCCTAATTAAATAAAAAAAAAATAATCAGATTATTTTTTTTATAATCTATAACTTCTACTCTAAATAAATGAAAAGAATTTTTTATAAATTTTTTAAAAATAAATTTTACTCTAAAAATAAAATTTTCCCTATTATATATCTAATCTAATTTAATCCAATCATAAAACGGGTGGTCGGTGAATAATCTCCCTTATATTTAAATGTCAACTTAAAAAGTATTAATTTTATTTGAATATAATTTAATATAGCCCAACTCGGTATTGTACTAAATACAAAATAGTATTATATAATCTAACATAATCTAATTTAATCCAATCATAAAATTGATTTTACATGGCAAATTTATAAAAAAAAATTTATAAAAAATCCTTTTAATTTATTTAGAGTAAATATTATAGATTATAAAAAAATAATCTAATTATTTTTTTTTTGTATTTAATTAGGGTGAAATTATAATTTTCGTTTGGGGGCAAAACAGTCATTTATTTAAGATTCCGTTAGTTTTTTTAACAGACTTCAAACGGAAGTGTAAATGTGCAAAGAACTGTAACTTTAGGTGGAATTCAGCCAAAAAAATAAAGAATTGTGTATTTTTGAAAAAGTTAGAAAAAACGGGCGGTCGGTGGATATTTTCCCATAAAACTTTAATACTCTCTCTCATTAATACTCTTATTAAATAAATTAATTTTCTATTATATAACTTATTCTTTTATTATATTTTATTTATAACTTTTTTTAATAAGCATGTATTAAACGTTTTCTGTGAATAAAAATTTTAAACACAATAGAACTTTAGGTGAGTGTGTCTTATAATAATTACATCTCTTTGTATTTATATTTATTATTTTTATAATAAATTTTGAATTTTATCTAATACATTAATTTTAATTCTTGATTGACTTGTAATTAACAAGAAAAAAATATCAATATAATAAACTAAAAATAACATTATAAATATCATATATTGATGTAAAAAAAAAAGTGCTAGATATATATTTTATTTTTTCTCGCTTTGTTAAGATAAACACTATCAATTTTTCTTTTTTACTAATCAAATAGTTTTTTTATAGCTTGTTATGTATTTAACCAATAAAATAAAAGTATTATTAATCTTAATGAGGTTATATATGTCAAAATATTATATTTCAGATGTTTTATTTTTCAGAAACAAATAACTTAACATTTATATTTAGATATTGAAAAAGAAAAATAAACACGTCATTCAGATACATGTATTCAGACTTATTTAGAATTCAGCTAAATTCAGACTCATTCAAACTTAAGAGAAAAAAATAAACGCTACCATAGTGTTAATTCTTTTATCTAAAATCCGAATGAGTTTGAATTTGATTTAAGTCCAAATGAATTTAAATACAAATGTCTGAATAACATGTTGACATTTTTCTTTTTCCATATCTAAAATCCAAATGGCATCTTGTTTGTTGTTGTAAAAAAAAAAAAAAAATTTCCTTAACATGATTATTTGACATTTCTTTTAAGTCCAAACAAAAAAAAAAGTTTAAGTTTTATAATCTAGGAAATAATTATATTCAATGGAGTTTTTTATATCATATTTACTTGAGATACTTTTTTATTCAGATAAAAATTATAAAAATTCACTTTTATTTTATCTAAATCTAATTGTCTAAAAATTATATATTAGTTACAAGGCCAAAACTACTTTACCACATGGGTTTCGTACCCCATTTTTTTGTCTTTTTCAAGGTCAATTATAATAGAATCCATTTATTTGTTAAAAGAACAAAAACGTTAAAGACTTTTATATTTTCACACATTAGTCCTGCACTTAAAAATTTTCAATTATAATGATGTTTCTGGAAGTCACAATCTATTTTAGAGGCACTTTTCAAAGATGCCGACATGAATACAATACTCCAGCATCTCGGACTTGTCAATTTGGACAATATAAATTTTTTTCTTTTTTTTGTATTACAATATATGTAGAGAAGACAATGTATAAATTGCTAGAATTAAAGGAAAAAAAAATCCATTTCACTAACAAACTATAAAAAAAAAAAAATTCAGTCGTGGCCATAGTTCTATTTTCCAGCACTTAGCCATTAATCCGACAAGAATATAACACTATATATATATATATATATGGATATCAAATGGTATATATGGATATCAAATGGTAAACATACATATTTTTTTTTTTTTATTATAAATCACTATGCATTTATAATATGAAAAACTAATTAATGTGTTTTGCATAAAAAATTTTTATTTTTTATTTACCTTTCCTAAAATGATTAATATTAAAAGATAATTAAAATTATTTATAATATAGAAACAAAAAAATTAAATTAAATTATTACTCTTATTTTTAATTACAAAAAATGAATAAAGAAATATTTAAATTATTTTCAAATAGAGTAATTATTTAGATTTATTTTTTTACCCTTCTTTAATTAAATTAATGAAATATCTTAAATGTGTGCTAATGATTATTTAAAATGTTGGGGTGGAACAACAAAAGTCAATTTATTTAAGTGTGCAACTAAATTTACTCTTTTTTTTTAAGGACAAAAATTCAACCAAAAATATAAAATCCTTGTTCAAATGAACAAAAATGATTTTATGAATTGATAACCTAATGATTTTACGAATTAATAAACTAACGCCTTATTATTAGTAAATTAATATAGTTTTCTATATAATCAAATAATTGACAATATGTTAAATAAATATTATGTTACAAGAAAATAATAAAACATTAATTATATATAATATAAAATTAAATTTATTTTCATATTTTGTGCATTTCATCTATTTGAGATAGTAAAATCTCTTGCATTAGAGAAAAAAAAAAGTACAACGTCTCTCAAGTGGGAGGAAATTGGCTGCCATTTTGTTAAATTAAAAAAAAAACTATACATATATTTATCGTCAATTATGGTTAGTAAAAAATATAAAGTGTTTAGCTATATATTAAATTAATTAATTTATTGATTAATAAGAGAATTATTAATTTAAATAAATATTAATAAATGTAAGAATAAGTCATTTAATTGAAAACCTAGTCCAATAGTCTAAAAAAATTTAAAATATTATAGACTTCCAAGTCAAAATTGTAGAACTTTTAATTTTGTTTATTTTGCATAAACAACAGCGGCATTTAAGTTAATAACCCTACAAATACATCTAAGCCGTTGTATAATTTTTGCGTTAAATCTAAAGGTGGATTTGAAAAAGACAAAAAGTGAGGTACCAAACACCATGGGTAACATAGCTGGACCCCTAATTACAAAACAAACAAGCAAATTTTTTTTAAAAAATATCTAAACTAAATGAAATTTTAGACTTCATGTATTTAACAAATAAGTCAAAAAATTAATTAACGCGGTATCAAATAAAATTTAAAAGCAAAGCGTCAGTATGTAATAGATAAAAAAAGAAAATCTAACACATGCAACCTAATTTTATTATTACAGCAGCAGGTAATACAATGTAGCAGTACTGCCCAATATTATTTTTGGTCGAGAATCATAACCAGGGGCGGATCCCATATAAGGCCAAAGGGTGCCATGGCCCCCCCACGATTTTAAAATATTTTAAGATTTTTAAATAAAATATGAATAATTTATATGAAATGTCTACACTGGCCCTATATAAATTAATATATAAGGTTGATAGATTAGATAATATTGTAATTTTATAAGCCCAAAAGCAAAATAATTAAAACAATTAAATCAATCCCAAAAGCTCACTTTTATTTTTGCCACGAAAACAAACTTTCGTTAATTAAAGAAAAAAAATACCATAATTGAATGAATTGGTCTGGATGTAATTTATCGCTTCTAATAGCATCAGTTTAAATTTGGCCCCCCTTAAATTTCCTTCTGAGGTCCGCCCCTGATCATAACTAACAATTAATACCATAGTTAAGAAAGGCAAGCATGTAACAGTTACTTGATGAACTCCATGATGCAAAAATTACACACAAAACTTTCATAATTGACACTTCTAAATCCATCTTTGGCTGTCAATGCCTATGCCATGCCATAAATTCTTGTTTGGTTCGTCCCTTTAATCCTGAAAGCTGCATCAACATAATTATATCCATCGTGGAGGCTTCTCTGGCTGCTGGTGTAGCCTCAGGAATTACCATTGTCGTGCTATCGATAATAATTATCCTTCCATTTTCCGGAATAACCTCGTAGCAATTCTTCAACAAACTCAAGCAATGCTCATCGTCCCAATTCTGAAGTATTAACTGTAAAATTAAAAACTAATATTGATTGGCATTAGTTATCAGCAACCCTGTCGTACCCAGAGACGTTTTAGATAAATTTTAAAATATAGATACTAAAGGGGTAATTGATTCAAACCGTAAGGAGTGTATAAACATTTGCTATAAATTAATTCAAAAAATAACCTTGATCAAAATGGCATCCCCCTTTAGAATTCTTTGGAACATATTTCCACCCACGCTTTCCACATCTACAATTTATATGTGGATTAATAAAATTAATATTATTGAGTTTGTAAAAAATCCAAATAAAAAAATTTAATGGCCTAACTAGTTTATTAGTGGGAAGCATATGTACCAGGATAAAATGGGGCGTCTCGAATAACATCAAGTAGATCAAAATTAACACCTTTAATATGAGGATATTTAGAAGTAATTATTTCAAGGGTGACTTCAAGGCCACCAACCCACCACCTACATCCACTAGCAGTTTTTTTTTTTTTTTTGAATTACACGAGACTAATGCTCAGATACATCTCATATTATATGATATTTACAACTTATATTTACAACAACTGAAACCCGTTTACATCAATTCTGATATAGTACCGCTCAGATTTTAAATCCTCTCAAATATTCGAGGGACGTCAAACTCTCATATTAGGGAAAAAGACTACCTTCACTCGAACTCTGAGGCTCCAAGAAAGGAAATATAAATTAAACACCGATGCGTCATGCTGACCACTTCCTCACATCATGGTGAAATGGCTTTAAATGGCCAGTTCTGCTGGTTACCGGCTGCTTGATTTGCTCTAAGCCTTTTTAATAGTCAAAACTTCTATTCATAACCATGCTACTGTGATCCAACATTGCCGCATTGAGAACTTCATTGAATCTAGAATCAAGGCCTGCATCAACTGCAGTTTTAAACAACCCACATCAGTAATCTTACCAAAAGCTGATACTTGCGTGGAACCAATAAAAATAAAGCATAAAAATTCATAGCCAAAAAAGAATAAATAGACACCTTGATGTTGAAGCCATAGAGGGATTACTTCGGTGCCTCTTCGGTTAGCCATTTTCGATGGGGAAAAAGGAGAAACCCAGTGGCTATCTTTCATCAACTGCAGGCCCATTTGTCATTTACAACAGAAATCTTCTTCACAGACAAGGAAATTAAGCCAATATTTTTTGTCCACAATTTACATTAATATTCAAACCTTCCACTTATTAATTCGCATTATTACCCAATTTTTTGAATCTTTGAGTGGGTAAAAGCTCATTTCATCCCTATATTTTAAGGTTAGTGTCTATTTAGTCCCTGTATTTTTTAAAATGTCTCAAAACATCCCTATCTTTAAATTATTGACATCCATGCTATTACTTTTTATTTTTTTTGACTTGTTTTTATAATATTACCCTCTTACAATAATATTTTTTATGAAATTAATAAAAAAATTAAATTATCAATTTAACCTCAAAAATAAAATGAAAACAAAAATAATATATATACATTTTTGTGAAAGCTTACATGTGTCCAAAAAAATTTTATTGTAAAACTAATTAAATTACCTTTTTTTTGGACATTGGTAAAAAAAATTAATATATTAACTCCTCAGCAGTGTGTTCCAAAAAAAGTGACATATATTAATTTTGTTTCTATTTTATTTTTTGGGATTAAATTGATAATTAATTTTTTCTTTTTACTAATGTCCGAAAAAAATATTGTAAGAGGGTAATATTGTAAAACTAAAACCAAAAGCAACAAAAAGTAAGAGAAAAGTACTAATAATTTAACTTCGGGGATGTTTTGAGGTATTTTTAAAAATATAGAGACGAAGCGGGTACTAATCTCAAAATATATGGACTAAACGAGATTTTACCCTCTTTGAGTTGGGTAATAACATCGGCGGCTGCCTAATTGTTTTAAATTTCTTAAAAACGAATATAATTCGTCTATCAATACTACATCTGTTCCCAAAAACAAAATGACTAATTTATTTTTATTACGGCTTATAAAAATAGTGAGGATCGATTTTAGGATCCGACGCTTAAAAAGATCACTCCTTACTACTAGAGTCACATATTAATATATAGTTTGAAACAAACAATCATATAATGATAAATAATGTCCCAAAAAAGGCCCTAAAATATACTAGTAAGTATTGAAGTTTCGAATTACAGAGTTAGGGATGTATTTTTTTTATAAATGACCACACTATGTCATAACTTGAGAAAATGTAAAATAGTATGACTTCTAATTGTTATTTTATTTGTATATTTTTTTTCATCTTATTTAAGAGCTACAATTACCAAGTGGCTAATTGGGGCAAAATTCAATGACACAGATTCATCGAGTCCTTTTCTACAAACATTAACCAACTGAGCTACCACGTTAATTCGTAGAATGATATCACAGAGATCAAACAGTTTAGGTGTAAATTAATTGTGCTTCTAGACGTGAACAACAGATTTGTAAAATGTTGCCAAACAATTTGTTCAAAAAATCGTCAGTTTGTCACAATGTGAAATTAATAAGATGATTTGAAATCTCGAAGTTAAAAATAAGGTGAATAAGTGGTCAATAATCATTTAAATGAGTTGAAAATAAAGCAAAGAAGTGGTCAATACTCATTTAAATAGTGGTTTGCATGAAAATCGATTTAATATCATGATTCTTTATTTCAAAATTTTGTTTATTTCCACACACATAATTTAAAAAATATCAAAAGATTTTGATTCCACTTTGTAGACATCACTGGAACTTTATTAATTATCAAATTCAAGTAACTACAAAAAATTTGTTTTATTTTATTTTCGTTTTATAGGAAATTTTGTAAATAGATTTCTCTTTTCCTCCTTATACATTGGTATCCTTTGGTAATTAATGCCGAAGTTTTCCACTTCAAGCTCTGCTAGCTCAGCAAGAATAAAAGATTTAATAAATATTCATATCAAACAGTAGTATTTATTGGATTCTTTTTTCTTCCTTGACATTGGTATTCTTTCGTAATCCCCAAGTTTCCTGCGTCAACCTATGCTTGCTAAGCAAGAATAAAGATGAAAGAAATATGTTGCCGTGTTTCAAATTTAATAATATTACTTTGTCTTGTAAAGTATTAATAGATTAATTGTACGAGTAAAAAAAAAAATCATTTAATTTTGTTTTTAAAGGAAGCAGCGTAAATACCAATTTAATTTTCTATTTCTTATGTTTTTATAATTTAAATTCACGTGATTAATAAAATAAAATTGTTTGAAAAGTTATATTATCGGTAAAGAAAGTCTTTCATTTTTTTTTTAAGTAAAGATTCTTCGAATTTTGTCCCCACTAGAAAGCATAAAGCATTTATGCTTCATTAACTAAAATCTTTTGATTAGTTAGCGCAGTAAATATAGGTCACGTCTGCTTAATGTGGGCATCTCCAATGGGACACCATATTTTGCACTAAATCACCTTTTACACCATTTTTGGTGTAAAATGCATCTCCAATGAGACACCATAATTTGCACCAAAATTGTGTTATGAATAGTATTGCACCAAATATGGTGCAACACTATTCATTTGGTGTTAGGAGAAAAAAGTCTCAAATATCCTTATTACTTTTTCTTATTTACATATATGTCCTATTTTATATAATATTTTAAATTATTATTATTATTTTTTTAATTTTTGAATATTATACTAATATTTTAAATAAAAAAATTCAACACAAAAATTAATAATAATAATAATAATTAACAAAATTAAATGCCAATAACATTAATTACTAGATTACATATTACAAAATAAAAAATAAAAATTAAATTAACACAAATTAAAAAAGCTACTACTACTAGCATAAATCGAACAATTATTTAATAATCTTGGAGATCATTATTAGATCCTTCAATATCATCAAAATATTGGCCAAAATTATTGGAAGTATTTTGAGACGCTCTTGCTACTTGAGATCTTCTCTGCAAAATCTTAATTTGTTCATCTTAAAAATATTGAAGTAAGCTCGGATCACTGATCGAATTTAAATCTTTAAGTAAAATTTTATTTTCTTCACGATATGTGACCATCTCCAATTTTTTTTTTTCTCATTTTGGGCTCGTATAATTTGAATTTAGTAATTCGAATAACTAGAGTATTATTATTGTTATTGCATTTTTCTATCTTAATGTAATGTTTAATTTCATAATGTAGTAATTTAGTTAATTAAATGTAAATTTAATAATTTTATTTATTTTTTGTTAATTGATATAAAATTAATTATTACTTAATTATCTATATTAATAATTACATTTATTGTGTTAATTAAATTAATTCTTGATGATTAAAAGAATAAAAAAAAGAATATTCTTTTGGTGTTGGTATTTAAATAAGAATGAAAAGGTGACATTTTAATATGTTACATAATTAAAATGGTGTTACCCATTGGAGATGGCGATTCGGGAAATAGACCCCAAAGCATCTTATTTGCGCATGAAGGACTTGACAAAGCATAGAATACCGTTTTCACCTTTTTATATGTGTAATTTATTAAATTAAACATCTTCAAGAAAAAGTTTTCCAAGTCAAGTTAAAGTCTAGTACATGGTGGTGGCATAAATAAACAGGAGATTTAGGTGTCTATTTTCCAAATTTAAGAGATTCGCTAATACATAAAGACAAATTTTTGAGGTATGAGTAACGTTTTTTAATCTTGTTACTAGTGATGAATTTGATAAATATTAGTTACTAATAATTTTGTTTCAAAATTAATTTAGAGCACAACAATTACAAATGAATACAAGAATCTACTAATCCTCCTCTAAATACTTAAAATAAATCCAACTTCTATAATACGAAGAGGAGCTCAAAATTGGACCAAGTGTCTTTAAAAAAGTAATTCCGACACAAAACACAAAAAACATTTTAAAATTCTAATATTATATTTAATACACCTTTATCTTGTCATGAAAATATTAAAAACCCATACTCATTGCCTTTACTTTAAACTTTGGAAATTCTAATATTATATTTAATACATCTTTGGACAAAAAAGGGCTAATAACTTCTAAATATTTTTTAAAAAACCTATTCACAATATATAAAAAAAGAAGTCTCTAATTTTTAACTTATTTATTTAAAAAAATAGATAACAAGTTATACAAAGCCCAAATCAAACTTTTGGTCCCTTGATTCCTCAAGAACTGAACTTAAATAAATAGCTAAAATTATTTGCTTAAAAGTCATTCGATCCATAAAACTTTAATTTAATGATAGCGTGTTGGAAAAGCTATCGATTGCTTGACCTACAAGTGGGTTGAACAAGTGAAAACAGAATTGTGGAAGTATCGTTTTTGGAAACCAATTCTCAAAAAACATTACTTTGAGAACAATTCCAAAAGCGCCCTAAAATTCCAAATCCAGCAAACATATATTTTTTTATTTTCCTAAAACAACTCATAAGCTTGTACTCAAAGCCATTTTCCAAATCCCATTACATTGTCCTAAATATTCAAAAACCCTACTGCCTCCTACTACTCACTCTCACTCATTCTCTTATTCCCCTCGAGACCTCCGACTCACCGCCGTCACCTGAAATTTGGGTCAGTTTCCGATGGAGGAAGTGAGCGAGGGAAAGGACTTTTCGTTTTCCAGGGAGGAGGAAAAGATCCTCGAGTTTTGGAACTCGATCGACGCCTTCAAGACCCAGTTGGAGCGCACCCGCTGTCAGCCCGAGTACGTCTTCTACGACGGGCCCCCTTTCGCGACGGGTCTCCCCCACTACGGCCACATACTCGCCGGCACCATCAAGGACGTCGTTACCCGTTACCAGTCCATGATGGGTTTCCACGTCACCCGTAGATTTGGCTGGGATTGCCACGGCTTGCCTGTCGAGAATGAGATTGATAAGACTTTGGGGATTAAGAGAAGGGATGATGTTTTCAAAATGGGCATCGATAAGTATAATGAAGCTTGTCGGAGTATTGTTACTAGGTGTGTTATGTATATTATTCAATTTTCTTTTCTGGGTTTCTAGTTGATTAATGATTTTGTTTGTGATTTTACGGTGACTTTTTTAGCTGTCACATATTTCAGTTAAGAAATTTAGCTTTTGTATGTTGTTCTTCTGGTTGCCTGGTGAGTGAATTGTTTCCTTTTGAAGTAATATGCTATCAGCGAGTTTCATTTCTGGTCTCTTGCAGCTCAATGAAAGTGGAAGTTTATGTAATGTTGTGGTAATTTCGCAAATAAAGGAATAGAATAATTTTTAGGATTCTCAATTCTTTTGTGGGATTGGGATTGGTCTTAAGCTTCTTTTATGCGTTTGTCATACAGTAGGTAGGGGTCCTTGGTGGATATGATACATCCAGGGACTAGGATTACTTCAATTTGTATGCAGCAGTAAAACAGAGGTTTTATTGTTACAGATTAATTTTTATTTCCATGATTTAAAAAGCTGCTCGGTATATACTTTATTTCCAAGGTTGAATATGTACTGTTTACGCTTCTTTGGTCATTGTTACGCTTCTTTGGTCATTGTAATCTTATAAGAATATGTTTTTTGTTTCTATATAATGAGTCGAATCGATTGTCAGTATTTGTATATGTTCTCTTTCTTTCTTCCTCAATAAATGATGATTTATTTGCCTCTAGATATGTTGAGGAGTGGGAGCAGATTATTACACGGACTGGTAGGTGGATTGATTTCAGAAATGATTACAAGACCATGGACCTGAAATTTATGGAGAGCGTTTGGTGGGTGTTTGCCCAGCTTTATGAGAAGGGGCTTGTTTATAAAGGTTTCAAGGTTAGTTAGTTGCTTCCCTTCTTTCTGGTTTTGATTTTTGTAAATTAATGCATAATTTTTTTTTCCTGGTTAAAAGATTGTGCTTTTTTTAAATCTACTTTTTATTTTTTGTTTATTGCATGTGGAATCTCTTGTTAATTTGATATGGTTACTTAATTGAGTTTTGAAGGTTTTGTCAAACGTTTGTAGCTACACTAATGACATGGACATAATTGCCTTAATAGATTTTACCATTTTGATGTGAAATTGTATGTTATTGGTATGGTTTCTTGATTTTTTGGGTTTGGGTGGCAGCTAAATTGTTTGATCACTACTTTAATGATTATTATAATGTTGATTGTTTGTAGCAATGATTTTTGGTTGGACATTAATAGCAAGCATGATCTGCTAAGATGGGATCAGTTATGCAATAAGATTGAGTGCTTTTATGGATACTGATGCTTGTTAGGTTTAAGTTAATGTTTGGACCCATGGACATGAGTGTTATTTGCTATGTAGAAACAAGGTTTTTCACAGTGAAAGACTGAATATTTGGACACCGAGAACATGATTATATGCGTGCATCTTTGTGCGCTTAGATTAGTAAGCGTAGGTGATAAATTATGACTCTGTTTTTTTTTGCTTGTAGAGATACAATAGTAGTTAAATAGTAATGTGAGTGTTTTTTTATTAATATTTATTTAGCATATTTTAGGCCGAACCAAAAAATTCATTCTGATATGATTGTCTACAGATGCATCAGACATAGGTAGACATGCGTTTTGTGCCTTCAGACGCAGTTGGTTTCAATTGGTGGTGTCTCTTATAAAACATATGGCTTCATTAATTAAAATTTCTTTGCTTGTCTCTTAAGGCTTGAACTTTTATGATTTAAAATCTTTTTCCATTGTGCATGCATTCTTATATTTATGTAGAATGAAAGTGAGCTTTTAAGGTGAATGGATACATTTTCCATGATTCTGGCTGACGGTTGCTTTTAATGTGGGTTCAAATTTATTTGTTGATTATGTTCTTTTAACAGGTCATGCCGTACAGTACTGGCTGCAAGACACCACTGTCTAATTTTGAAGCAGGTCAAAACTATAAGGTTTGCAATTTAACCTTCTTGTGTTTTATCTTATGTATCACGTCATGGACATGTGATGCTAAATTGTCTTTGTTACCGTTATTTTTGTTGTTATCTTCCTTTTTTAGGTTGGAGTGATCGAGGATTATATATTTTTCTATTGAATGTCTTTTTGATGTAACAGCTTGGCAGCATGATGAATAATAAATATATCTGTTATTTCGTTTCTCGTCCCTGGTCCCCAACGATTTAGATAAAAAAAAAATATTGTGTTTCCTTGTTATAGGTTAAATATTGATATCATCTAATCCCACTCATTTTTAATATAATCTGCGTGATATAGGATGTGCCTGACCCTGAAATAATGGTGGCTTTTCCAATTGTTGGAGATCCAGAGAAGGCAGCTTTTGTGGCTTGGACGACGACTCCTTGGACCCTTCCTAGTAATTTGGCCCTCTGTGTCAATGCAAATTTTACATATGTGAAGGTCAGTTACATTTGACTGTTTTTCATTTCTTGATGGTTTGAGATGGAGGTCAATTTTGGCTTTTACATTGAAGCATGAAGCCTTTGAGCTTGTGTAAAACATGAGACCTTCCTTGCTGTATTTTAATGATATACGTAGTGCGTATATAAGTCGGTGCACTGTTAGTTGTGAGGGTTTGTGTTTTGTATCTGCGTGTGTGTGTATAGCTTGCTTGTATGTGTAAGTGCATATGTATCTGTGCATGCATGCATGCTTGTTGTCATGACAATATAGTGAATTTATTTCTATTTAGTAAATGTATTCGAGTATTAGCATTGGGGTAGTAAGTTAGTTATAAGACATACCTTACTAATCTGATTTGGTTTTCAATTATTGATAAGAATAATTTGATCTGTTTATTGTTCTTCTTGATGGAAGAGTCTTAGTTGTAGTTGTTGTTGCCCACTTTGTCTATACAGTTGAGATTAGTCTTACTTCTTGTTCTCTTATGGATCTCTTGGAGACTTTTTTCTTCTTTTTGTAGACATTTTGTTGATCTTCTGGTGGAAGCTTCTTAACCATTAAACACAAAAAAGAAGATAGACAAAAGAAAAAAATGAGAACTGACGTAGTTGATTATTGAGATGTTATTGTGATTTGTGATTTTTTTATGGTTTCAAGTAATCTGGTCTAAAATTAAGCGAATATGCAGGTTCGAAATAAGTACACTGGAAAAATCTATATAGTTGCCGAGAGTAGGCTGTCAGCACTTCCCAGTGAGAAGCCAAAATCAAGTGCAGCAAATGGACCAGGTGGTGATTCCAAGAAATCAAGTTCCAAGACCAAGGGATCTTCAGGTAAAAAAGCTCAAGATGGAGAGTTAGCCGGATCTGCACAGAATAATGAATCTTATGAAAAATTGGGAGAAGTCTTCTCAGGGGCTTCTTTGGTGGGAAAGAAGTGAGTCCTCTTGTTGTCTACTAGATTCTTTGGTTTATTATGAGCTGTAACTTCTGCCTTTGCAGTTTTCTTCCAAATGACCTCTGAAACTCCCATGATTCTGACATGTCTGTTATGCCGTTAATTATACATGATTGAAATTTTGTCTGAGAAGACACAGACTTCCCTTTGTGGGTATACATGGTGATTATAATAGAAGCTGTTTCGAACTAAACGGATTTGAAGGGTTGCTCATGTTAAATTACTTGTTATTGTTGGATTTTCAAAAGTCCTTTTTCTTATAGTTATTCTTAATGGCTCCGGAGAAATTAGGCCTAGTTATGTGATTGGGTGCGGGTGCAATGTGTATTGAGAATTTTTGAGAATTTTGAAGTTCTAAGGGTGAATGTGTATTGCAGGTATGAACCATTATTCGATTATTTCAAAGAGTTCTCAGATGTGGCATTTAGAGTTATCGCGGACAACTATGTAACCAGTGATAGTGGAACTGGAATTGTCCATTGTGCTCCAGCATTTGGTGAAGATGACTACCGTGTCTGCATTGAAAATCAAATAATCAATAAGGTTTGCACTCAAATGCTTCAGAATAAATGTTTTTCATTATCTTACTGTGAACAATCATTGGTTTGTGGACTTTTATACAAGTGTCTGTTTTGACATGGACATGAGGTGTTGGCTGTAACTCTAGGTGATCTAGATATGGGGCATGGATCTATTGTGTGCTGCTGAAATATTTGAAGTTCTGATACGTAGTAAACCATGATAGAATATTTGTTTTGTTGATAAAACCATAGACTAGGAAGAAGTTTGGAAAAAATTAATCTGTGCAAGCTTGTGGACATAGGGTGCGTTTGGGGCACTGTATTGTATTATTTTAATGTTGGTATATTGTATTATGCTGCATTGTATTAATACTGTATTATAATAATGTTATACAATGTTTGGTGCTACACTGTACTGTATTAATTTTTTTGTAATTAATTTAAATTATATATTTTATTATATTAATATTTTATATTATTATTTATATTATTAATTTTAAATTAATATTATTCAAATTTATTTATATCTAAATATTTATTATTAGTGATAATAAATCATAAATTTATTAATAAATTATAATGTAAAAATAAAAATATAATATAATAATGTTGAATAATGAGTTGTATATTTATTAATTTATATTAATAATTATAATGTAAAAATAAAAAATCAAAAATCAAAAAAATTATATAATGTTATATTAAATTAAAAGTTATATTTATTCATTATTATTATTATTATTATTATTTATTATTATAATAAAACAAAAGTCAAAAAGTAAAAGTCCAAAAGCAGAAACAATTGCAAAAGCAAAAAGGAAGAGGAGAAAAAAAAAAAAAACAAGCGGCACATGCCGCATTAACTTGGGCCAATAATGAGGGGTTATTGTGATTTTTTGTTTGCCAAACATGGGCTTGTATAAGATTAATACAATGGGGGGCTTTAATACAGCAACCAAACAAGCCCATAAGGAATAGCACCTAATTCTACAATTTTTTTCCTGATACATGGCAACGCCAAGTTTTTCTATGGTGGTACATGCTGGTGGTGGACATGACAGGACACATGAGTGATGAGTATGATTTCCTCAAGTGTTTGGCTAGATTTTGTTTTTCTTTTTATTAATTAATTAATTAATTAATTAATTAGTTATTATTATTATTATTATTATTATTTTTTACATTGGAGAAACAATTCACAACTAATAGCTGCAAATAGAATGAGCTTGTTTAAAACATGTTTGTTGTCTTTGAATAAGAGAATGTAGAAAACTTTAATTGCAATTTAAGATTGCTAATTTTATTGGGTTAGAATTATCTATTAAAAAATTTTCTGTTCCTTGTTATTTTCTTTCCTTGATTATTTGTTGCTAATTTAGAATTTTATTATGATTCTTCTTGCATCATTTTTGAATCCCTATCACCACATGATTCGAATTTCAAACAGAATTATAGCTTGTAAACTTCCAGTGGTATCAAATTGTTTCTGATTAATTTGTATGCCATCTTGATTTGGAAGAAATAAATGTGCTAAAAAAGAAGAAAAGGTATCGGCGGACAGCATTTCAAGCACTTTTTATTTATTTTATTTTTTTGAGATTCCTAGTTCTATGTTCACTGAGTTCTCAAATTGGGACTACTGCTGGATTGAGGACCTACAACCTTGATAGTCAGGAATCTCATAGGATATAAATATCCTCTATAGGAGGCTCCCAAGAGGGAGAATCCGAGGGTCTAACGCTTCTTTAAAAGAGAAAAGAAAAGGTTTAAATGAGGGAACAAGCATGCATCTTCTAACCTTGTTGCAGCATTCATTGATTATAGATTTGTAATAACAATTCAGCAGTTCCTATATTTGATCCCATTTCTATTAAGGCATTACCACCTGAGCGCTAGAATAAATCTTAAAATTAAACTTTTCCACCATTAGAGGAAAGTAAAATCTCATATTCTTTCATGTTGTCACAAGGCATTTATGCTGTAATTCTGAAGTTTTTTAAGATAACGTGTAAGTTTTCTGTTCTACAATGCTATTATACGTGTGTAGTTGGTTGTTTTCCCTGATGCTGTACTGTTTTCTCCATTTGCTTTGGAAGAAACAATTCGCACTTGTGTTGTAATATTTTTGTTCCATTTTTTCTTTTGTATGTATTTGGACTTTTATACTGTTTTGGGTATAGATAAACTAGGTTATTCTATATAATTAGTAGGTAGCTTTTAACAGGCTTTTTTTCATTGCCCTTGTGGATCTTTAGTTGACTATTGTATCTTCTTTTGCCTTTTACTGAATAAAATTCTTTTTATTTTCCTATAAAAGAAATGATCTTTTGAATTAAACTATTACTATTTTCATCTTCTAAAACTGGTTTGTGGCTTCTTTGTTCTATAGTTCCTTTCGCAGGCCTGTTTCATTTTTTGCTTTGTCTGCTTTTGACCAAGAGATTCATCTGTTCTTGTGTTGTAGGGAGAGAATCTGATTGTAGCAGTAGATGATGATGGTTGCTTTACTGGGAAAATTACCGACTTTAGCGGGCGCTATGTAAAGGATGCGGATAAGGACATTATTGAAGCCTTGAAGGTGAGGATTATACAAGATTGCCTTAACCAACAATGATTTTACCTATATTGTGGCGGAAATGCAGTTTGTGTTACACAATTTGGTATTCTGATATTTTATTGTCATTACCGTTAGTGCATGATTGATAGTTAATAATGGATTGATAGTTAATAATGGATTCTCTAGTTGACGTCATTGGCATTGTCATTGCTGTTGCTGTTAACTTTTTGTTTCAATTTCAAGCAGAAAGAAATGGAGAGTGATTAACCTGCACATAACTCCTGTATTTGGATTCGTAACCCCCTTTTTAGGTGGTTTTAGTATTCTTTATTACTGTTGTCCAAATAAAAAGGAAAACTGAAAATTGCAGGATTAGAATTCTAGTTGTTCTTGGTAGGAATTATAGTTTTTTATCTGTGGTGGTGGTCTGGGCTGTTGATCTTTCTCCTTGTTTTACAAAAGTTCTTTGTATTTGTTTAGGCAAAAGGCAGGCTTGTTAAGACTGGAAGCGTTACCCATTCTTACCCTTTTTGTTGGAGATCTGATACTCCCCTTATCTATAGAGCTGTTCCTAGTTGGTAATGCTTCTTTACCATAATCTCATTGCTTTCAATTGCTTCGCAGTATATTGATTATTGTACCATTTTTTACGATTTAATTTCTCACATCTGATTTATTGCAGGTTAATTTAGGTGGGAACTTTTGTTTTATTTTAATTTTACATTCCGATGTAAACATCCGTTTGTATTTAGATTTAAAATTTTATTATAGTTTGATGTGACATTTACGTTGTTTTATCACATCTATTTGTATCCAATTTCTCCTTCAATTATATCATCTTGCTAAGTATAAGCCTGATCTGGAGTTGGATCTTCATATAAAGTATTCTGATACATGTTTCTTAGTTCAAAAGATTTCACCCTATGAACTGCCTACATGGTTTATCATTTTAGTCATTGATTCAATGAATTCAGTATTGTAATTGTTCTGAATCACTTTGTTATCTATCCAGGTTTGTCCGAGTAGAAACGTTGAAGGAAAATTTGTTAGAGAACAACAAACAGACGTACTGGGTTCCTGACTACGTTAAGGTTTGATATATTTCAGCAAACCCTTATCTATTGTTTTAGGGTGCATGGTAGTAATTGTGCTTATGGTGTGGTTTCATGCTTTTAATGAGATTGGGTTCCACTTTCTACAATTACCTAAGTTATGCGTTTGCTTTTAATGTGATTAGGTAGTACTTTCTACAATTTCCTTAGCCATCCATCTGCATTTAATGTGATTGGGTAGCACTTTCTATAATTACCTTTGTTATCCGTCCTGGGAGAATCTGCCATTTTTGTTTTTGGAACTGAAATAGGGGAGGGCTTTTTGCTACCATGAATGAACTCATTCTCATGAACTTAAGCATGTTGAGTGGTGAAAAAGATTTCTTCAGTAAAGGAGTGGTTTTCCGATCATTAGATTATAGCTTTTGTTGGTTGATCATCATTTTTAATGTGAGGTGGCCAACAGTATATGATGGGAATACCAGCTTATATTTTGACCGGGGCTAACGTAGACTTAAAATGTTGACACGTTGTAGAAGGCCAGGAGGATCTATTAAAATTTTGTCATTTGGTATTTTTGTGGGTTTTCAGTTTCTATAGAATTCTGGATTCTTCTTTATCTTATGGGAATTGGGGCTGTTCTACTCTAAAATTGGATGTTCTCTTTGTATAGGATCTATGCAATAGAGATTTTGGTATAACAAATATCATAATGTTGAGATGGTCCTCTGGTTTATCTCCCTATTTTTGTACCCCTTTTTTTTATAATATAGGAAGTTTCATATCGTTGAAGAAGTATGCATGGGAGAATCCATGTCCTGAATTTGTTATAGAAGCTTAAAGAGCTCTTATACGAGGTTGAACTGTGATATTTTCCTGGCTGCTGGCTGTCATGTTACTGTGACTTACTGTATGGCGTGAAAGTGTTTGCCATTAACAAAGTTTTGTATTTTTTTACCCCAAAAACCTTATTGTAGATGTTGTGAAAGGCAGCTGAAAATGCAACTTAAAATTTTGTTGACATGTTACAGGAAAAGCGATTTCACAATTGGCTGGAAAATGCAAGAGACTGGGCTGTCAGCCGAAGTAGGTTTTGGGGCACTCCTCTTCCTGTATGGACCAGTGAAGATGGTGAGGAAATAATAGTCGTTGATTCCGTAGATAAACTTGAAAAGCTATCTGGTGAAAAGGTTTGGTCTCTTTTGCTTTTTTCCATCATTTTCTGTGTTGGACCATTGTGATTCTTTAGCTGGCCATGGTTGCAATGTACTATAATCAATTTAATGTGGAGTGGAGACTGGTGAAAACTTGAGTTCTTTAAGTCCACCATGTTAAAAACTACTTCAGGTTGCATCTCTTAGAGGTTAAAAGGATTATTTCTTCTAAGTGATGATTTGCATTTCATTAGAGTGGGTAATCTGTCCTTGGGAGTGAAATTATTGAGTTTCGGATGTAATCTCTTGGTGTTAATTTTCCATCATTTTATGACCAGCTTTTTCTCCAGCAGTAATAAGGAGTGGTAATGGTGGAAATAGGTCTTAGTTATTATGATGCTAAAAAGAAACTGAAATCCATATTTTTGGTAAAGGAATAAAGGCTAAAAAGAAGTGTTCATATTTTTGAAGGGAAAATCGTGGATAATATTGAAGATTTGTGGAATAGATCCGTCTTCTTGCTTTGTTTTGGGCTTAGTGTCTAAGGAGTTTTGGGATTCATCTTTTTTCTTCATTCATCTAAACTGGGTGGGGGTTTTGAGATAGGATGTTGAAGTTAGCATAGTGTTGTATAGGGGTGGATGTGTATGCTTTTTAATAGCACTCAAAGCTTTTCTTTTTGCTTACTTAGTGGATAACTTGTCCACTCGCTATTTTGGTTTTTCTCCATTAATACACTTTTGAGTTTCATACATAAAAAATGGAAAAGAAAAATATTTGAGTTGTTCATTCTAGCATACAAACCTGCTTAATGATCTTCGCTTTACAGAAGTCTGTTGATGAGTGCATTTGACCATTGCATCTGCCTCTATTTTCCTACCAAGCAATGTGGGAGGAACCCTTTACTGGTGTTCTCTGTACAAATCCATTAAACTGATTTAAGCGAATATTTGTTTGATAAAACCCAAGCTATTTCTTCTTCCCACTCTCTTCATCTTGCTGATGAGAAGCAAAGTGTGACTTTTTTGACTGTGAGAAGATTCATAAATGGGTGTAACAAGTTGTCCACAGAGAAAAGTTACACCCCAAGGGGTTACTTTGCTTTAATAACGGTGTAAGAAAACTCAAAACAATTTGAAATAAAAATATCTAATCGATTTTGAAAGTCTAGAAGAGTCCTGAAAATAAATTACTCACAGATGTGATAATTAAAGCAGAAAGTTGTATCTTGGGATCTTGAGAAAATTGAAACCAAGTACCTTGCTTTGTCCCAGAAAGGCTGAACTACTAAAAGGATGCTATTATTACACATCCTTGTGATTCCCTTGGTTTACTACTACCATAGAAGCATGAAATGTTTATTGCGCAAAGCTATAGATGGGAGCTGCCTGGCAAAAATAAGAGGCCGAAAATAGATTAGTCAATGGTCGCCAATCAGTAGGGTGCTGTGGGATCGAAAATACATTTGGGAATAGCTGATTATTTCTTTCTTCCTTTTTTTTTTTTGTTTCTTCATTTCCTTCTATGTTTTTATGTTTTGGTGCTCTTCAGTCTTTTGATGACGTGCATTATTTTAGTTTTATTTTACTGCAAGAAAGAGAATAATTAGATTGAAAATTTTGCTAATAGGAAGAATACTTAGAATTTGTGGACCTGCACTTTTACATTCACACTGACTGCACTGATTCGTTACTGTGCAGATTTTTGATTTGCACCGTCATAATATTGATCATATCACAATCCCGTCCAGGCGAGGTCCAGAATTTGGTGTCCTTCGACGCATAGAAGATGTAAGACTACTGGCCTTGGGTACTGCCATGCAGTGTACCTAGTTTCCATGCCATTTTAGTGAGTTATAAGTTGATTGCATGCATTCTTTAAAATTTCTAGCCATTTGTAATTGGATTTATGGTTCATTATTTACAGGTATTTGATTGCTGGTTTGAAAGCGGATCTATGCCTTATGCTTATATTCATTATCCATTTGAGAATGCTGAACATTTTGAGAACAACTTTCCTGGGCAATTCGTTGCTGAAGGACTGGACCAAACTCGTGGATGGTTGGTCATCTCTCCCTTTGACATATAAGCTCACAGTACTTGTCGGATTGGACAGTTGATGTTTATCATTGCTGATTATGTAATTAGTTAAATCTTTCTTCTTCATTACTGCTCTTACATATCAAATCTCACTTAGTAGAATAGAGTCAGCTATCAATTCTTTCACCTTATCTTACGTATTTTATCTAATTTGTTTGTTTATTTATATGAAAGTCCTTCACACCTTAATTTTCTTATAGATAGTCCTTGATTAAATGCATAGATCAATTTTTGGAGAGCCACACTCCTTTTCTTCCAAAACAAAAGGAGTACAGAGCTCTCCAAATTAATTTGCTCTGGCTGTGAATTTTCATTCTTAAGGTTTTGACCATGCAGGTTCTATACTCTCATGGTGTTATCTACTGCATTATTTGGGAAACCTGCATTTAGGAATCTCATTTGCAATGGACTTGTCCTGGCTGAGGATGGAAAAAAGATGAGTAAAAAGCTGAAGAACTATCCATCACCTATAGAAGTGATAAATGATTATGGTGCTGTAAGTCTTCGATTCTAAACTTTTATCTCAGTATGTTCCATTTTTGTTCCCTTGTTTATTGCCTTCGACGAAGTGGCTTCTATTTTCTTTGAAGAGCTTAAACTACTTATTTCCCGTTTATTTCACAGGATGCATTACGATTATACCTCATAAATTCTCCAGTTGTGCGTGCTGAGACCTTACGGTTCAAAAGGGATGGAGTGTTTGCAGTTGTGAGTATTGTTTTCAGTTACTATATCTTAGCTTATGCATCTCGCTTTTTTCATAATCCTTTCTTCAATTTCGCAAACGCCAGTATTTTTATTTTTCAGTTACTAATGCAGATGTCTATTCTCATCCAGGTTAAAGATGTTTTTCTGCCATGGTATAATGCATATAGGTTCCTTGTTCAGAATGCAAAGAGACTTGAGATTGAGGGAGGTGCTCCCTTCATTCCTCTTGATCTAGCAACTCTTCAAAAGTCGTCAAATGTGCTTGACCAATGGATCAACTCAGCCACTCAGAGTCTTGTCCATTTTGTTCGCCAAGAAATGGAGGGATATAGACTTTACACAGTTAACTATCTATTAACCCTTCTTGGACTGTTCATACTGTTGGCTTCTTTGATAATAAATTAGATGGTATTGTTTTTAGAATTCTATGTATTGTATGTTAATAGGTTTCATCAATTTTCCTCAATTCATCCCTTAAATTGGTTTAATTTTTAGTATTTCATAGTGGAAAATATTGGATGTGGAAATACCCTTAAAGATTCTTACCAAATATGTGTTCTTAGAATATTCTTACAGTCTTGGTCATTTTGTTCGCCTTACCTTTGTGGTTATTGTAAGTAGGGTACTTATCCTGGGTAATAGCACTAAAAGATGTTTATGCATGTTTTATAGGTGGTTCCCTATCTCTTGAAGTTTCTTGACAACCTTACAAATATTTATGTGCGATTTAATCGCAAGAGACTGAAAGGCCGATCTGGAGAAGATGACTGTCGTATAGCTCTCTCAACTCTTTACAATGTATGATGTCACTAAATCTGAAATCTGTTGCTTAACTTGTTGTAGACTGCATGGTATGAGGTGTTTGAGAACATGGTCTTATCATGAGCTAATAAGATCTGGAGAAGATGACTGTCGTATAGCTCTCTCAACTCTTTACAATGTATGATGTCACTAAATCTGAAATCTGTTGCTTAACTTGTTGTAGACTGCATGGTATGAGGTGTTTGAGAACATGGTCTTATCATGAGCTAATAAGATGGTTTAAGGTTTCAGCTTTGCTTGTTATATCTATTAATAATCTTCATGTTTATTGCCTAGTATCTTGCATGAATGCTTCATTTGGTGTATGATTTGCTCGAGGTTTAGGACAGTTAGTAGCTGTTGGGAAATTGTGCTAAAATTTAGTGGGACAGAATACTTTGTGATAGATTTTTATTTCAGTTTCTTGACACGAGTTTAACCACTCCACTAGTAAGCAGCTGTTTGGAAATTGTGCTAAAATTTAGTGGGACAGAATACTTTGTGATAGATTTTTATTTCAGTTTCTTGACATGAGTTTAACCACTCCACTAGTAATCAGCTGTTTGGAAATTGTACTAAACTTTATTGGAACAGAATACTTTGTGATAGATTTTTATTTCAGTTTCTTGACACGAGCTAACCACTCCATTGATGTACGATATGTGTTTTCGAAGTTTATGTAATCATGATTAAATTTTCTATATGGGTGGCTAGATAGAATTACTAAAAGGTTTTGATAATTTTAGTTACTCTAAGTATAAAAAAGGCACCATTCCAGAATAAAGAGAGTACTAAAAAAAAGTAGGGCCACATGATTATGGTGATAAATTGCATTAGAAAGTTCATGAATAAGGGTTAAGCATGCTTAAAATTCTGCATCTTTTGTTTCTACTTAGGACGCAAATGTGTAAATCCGAGGTAAATGCTTAGCTACTCAAACTCAGTGTAATAGATCATTAGTGTGGGAGCTATTAAAGCTCAGTTTGATGTATATTGAGAGAAGTTCAAGTTTTGTTAATTACTTGTACCAAGCCAATTGAAGTTTGAATTTCAACTGAAAATATTACTTTTTTCCTTTGAAATTTTAATCTCAATATATGTGTAAAACTCTACAATGCATGGTCCTTAGTTTTTTCTGACTGTGAAAAAGAAATGCTATTTTGTGTCTTTAAAGGAAGGTGAGATTTTGGATGAATTATTTTGAGATGTAGATCAAGTAGTTTAAGGTGTTTCATATTTGTTTCCTCATCTCTGTGAATTTGCTTTAAGCAATGTGTCATTTTGTTAAATGAGAAATATTTACCCCTATGTTTCTGACTTTCTATTGGTTCATAATTCCTCCGGTTAAAAATCCAAAATGCCTGGCTCCAAAGTCTTCCTGTTTTTTGATTGATATATCAAGTCTGTAAAAGTTGTGGTCTGTATCAGAATTTTTTAAACTGCAACCTTTCAGTATAGAAATCTTATATTGCTTTTCCAGAGAAGTATTTTACATTTTAATTTGGCTAATGGATGATGTATAAGTCGCCACATAAAGTTTTATTTGTTTATTTTTTTTAATTGAATGTATTACTTACGTGTTTCTGCCTCCGAAATTTCAGGAGCTTGTATGTATTTGGGGTCATAAAAATATAATTTTGAAAAGTGGGTGCCATGTTATCTATAGATCTTTTTCATTATGTCCGTCTCTGTTGATATCTTGGCTATAGCTGTTATCATCCTTGTTATCGATATAATTATTGTAAAAGTGTCAACTATGTTGTTGTTGAGCAGAATGATGATGACAGTTCAACTTGTCTGACATTTTTTTACTTATGTGGTTCTTAGGTGCTTTTAACTTCATGTAAAGTGATGGCTCCATTCACACCATTCTTCACGGAAGCTCTTTATCAAAATATGAGAAAGGTTTGCAGTGGATCAGAGGAAAGCATTCACTTTTGCAGTTTTCCCAAGGAAGAAGGAAAGGTTCTATTGATGTCTCTTCTAATCTAGTTGATTTTGTCTGGTTGACATGATTTATGATTCATCGTAGTTTCACGTTTCCATACATTTTGAACATGATCTAGTTTGATAGCATCCTGTAAGTCTCTCCGAGAGGGTGCTTATACCCATGTTTATAAGTGTAATTATATGAAGCATTTTTTAAGTTTGAATAAAATAAATTTTTATCATTGAAGCACCATTAGATATAACTTCAAAATGCTAATCACCTATGCTATTTTCAATGTGTCATGTTGTTACCTGTCTGACAAAATTTATCAAACAATTGTAAGCAAGTTTCTTTGTTTCCTATTAAAAAAAATGTTACTGTTATGAAATATCTCGATTTCAATTTTAAACAATAAGGTAAATTTCCTCATCTTTCTTCAAATAACCAAATCTAGACAATTAGATATGTTTATGTGTTTCCTGATTTTGTTATTGCTTTTTAACAATTCTGATCGTTTATCCGAAATTCTTTGCTTTAGTAGTAGCAACATTTGTTAACAGCTTTTTTGATGGTGCTGCCCAAAATTTTCCTACTTTTTGAAGTTTTGGTGACTACTAGTCAGAAAAGCTATGGTTTAATTCAGTGATTGAAGCTGTATTATTTCTAGGACTTCTCAGCTATTTAATTCTATTTTTTTTCCCTATGCCAATATTAGAGAGATGAACGTATCGAGCAAAGTGTTTCGAGGATGATGACGATCATTGATCTTGCACGCAATATTCGTGAGCGCCACAACAAGCCTCTTAAATCACCATTAAGGTTTGCTTTATACTTCTGTTGTTCACACACTGGAATAATTTTTTATTTTTGGTATCTTTGCTTTGTCGTAAGCTTTTGCTATCTTTTTCTTTCCTAATTCCTAGTCTTGTTCTTGGAATGCAGAGAAATGACAGTAGTTCATCCTGATGCAGACTTTCTTGATGACATAGCTGGAAAACTAAAAGAGGTCTGTGAATAACATGGCTATTGTGTACTATTATAGTTAGCTTGTGGCCTTGCAGTTGTAATAGTAATTGTTGTGTTTGTTCATTTACTTGTTTTTCAAATTGTTTTGGTTGCACATTTTTCTATGTGCCCCCTCAAATTAACAGTTGCTTTTGCCTTGAAATTTGTTGTTTGTGCTTCTTTTGTTTTATTTGTCTTTGTCTTCATCTTTATCTGTTTTGGGCAACACCTAGTTATATCCACAGGCTCATATATTTACAAATCTATATGGTACTTTGCAAAACATGTTTTGGCTCTTGTTTGGAAATTTTCTGGAATATTTGATTAGTTAGAATAGTTCTCAGAATGTAAAAGACCTTCAGGCATGTTCCTTTCTTTCTTTCTTCTTCTCCACGCCCCCCCTCCCCCACAACACAAAAAAGAAAAAAGAAAAAAAAACCAAGAATGTCATTGAGTTTAGAAACTATCTTGGACCAGATATGCTCTTGAGCAGTTCATCTTTTGTTCTCTCCTTGTCTTTTGATTTATTTAGTTATTTCTATTACAGTATGTGCTTGAGGAACTCAATGTAAGATCCCTTGTGCCATGTAATGACACTTTGAAGTATGCTTCTTTACGTGCAGAGCCTGATTTTAGGTATGTAAATTGTTTCTTCCTTTAAAATGTCATGGATTTCTGTTATGTTTTTACAAGAACTCTCATGTGATTGTTCCTTGTAGTGTGTTGGGTAAGCGGCTTGGGAGATCAATGGGAGTTGTTGCTAAGGAAGTCAAAGCAATGTCTCAGGAAGATATCTTAGCTTTTGAGAAGTCTGGAGAAGTAACTATTGCATCGCACTGTTTGCAGCTGGCTGATATTAAGGTGCTTCCTCTTTATTTGTACGTGTAAAACTGCCTGGGAACCAATAATATGCTGTGTTGATGAAAAGGGTGTCAATTTGCATGTAGGGAGGGTTTCCTTAGTGACAAAGTGGCATTTTTGTTTTTTCTTTTTGTGTCTATTTACTCTTAAAAGTTTTGGGAACATTTTGTGGGAATTTGTTATTTTTTTATTACTCTTTCTGAAAGTGATAATTTTGAGAGTTTTCCTTCTATCCGTGGTCAAACGATAAGATTTGAACTCATGACATTTGCTTTAGGGGCACTAAAAAACATTACCTGGTCAAATCTTGCATTCTTTGCTGATATGCTGCTATTAATTATTTTCTTTAACATTAGGTTGTCCGGGAATTTAAACGCCCTGATGGTGTGTCAGAGAAGGAAATTGATGCTGCTGGAGATGGTATGTGTGAGGAAAAAGATTGATGCTACTGGTGTACGCAACTTATATTCTTAGCTAGCAACCAATGGTTTTTTTCATATGTTTTAGGTGATGTTTTGGTGATTTTGGATTTGCGTCCCGATGAGTCATTGTTTGAAGCTGGCGTTGCCCGTGAGGTATTTTATTGCCAATTTGCTACTCCAAGATGTATATTTATTTCTAGGGTAGTGCTAGGGATCCCAACAATTGAGTCCCAACTTGAGTCCCAATTGATGCGGCATTTATCTAGTGGATGGTAGAATATTAATTTTATCACTTATGCAATTCACTAACCAGTAGATGAAGGCAGCATAACTATCGGGAACTGTTGAGATCCCAATCATTATTGTCATTTTTATTACTAGTTTTAAGTTTACTCTGATAGGCATGCTATTTTGTATAATGAATTTCTTTTTGGAAATTATGTTATATGAGTCAGGTAAACAGTGCCAAAATCTCGGATAATACTGATATGTTAATGATTGGTGCCAGTGATCCATTTAACAAAGAAACAGATGTTTCTGATAAATGATTTTCTAAAATTCACCTACTGTAGGTTGTTAATAGAATTCAGAAGTTACGGAAAAAAATTGCCCTTGAGCCTACGGACATTGTGGAGGTTTACTTTGAATCATCGGATGAAGACAAATCAGTGTCCCAACAAGTCTTGAATTCACAGGTGATTCATTCTTGATATATGGGATATATGTCTTTTGTTCCATTTATCTGTTAATGTAAAATGGCTGCAATTGTTTATTCATGACATTGGCTGTCCTCGTATTGGAATGATTTTATCTGGATATGTTGCTTTATGAGTTGCCGGGATTTGTGAAGCCTGACAGGAGCTTAGTTATCCCTTTTTTATATGTTTATTGAGTGGATATGCTTAATTAGATATTTTCTTGGTATCTTGATGTTTGGTTTGGCTTGTTCATCTCACGCGGGGCATAAGCATTGTTTGATATATATAATTTTTTAAATAGATGGATTATTATATTGTTGATGCATTCTACTCGCTCCATGATTCTTTTGATTCGTGCCCCTTTCTCTCTATTTGATCCTTTTCACTCTGTCTCTCTTTGATTCTTTTACCTAGTGTAGCTCTCTTCAGTTCTTCTAGATGGTCTGGATTATTGAAGTTTCTCTCAAGCATTCCCCTCTCTGGGTCTATGAACTTTTAGGTGGTGTATATTATAGAAGCATTCCACTTTCGCCAGCGTTTCTCTCTTTTCTCTTTCACTTTCCATAATATTGTGCACAATTGTTCTGAGTGTTCCTTTATATATTTGTTATCATATATTTATTTACTCACTTTTCACTTATGTTTGTAATAATCTAGTGTCTTCCGATGTCTTGACAGAGTAGCCTCTCTGAATTTGTGGTACCTATGTTTCTTAACTAATTGTGAGTTATGTGCAGGAGCACTACATCAGAGATGCAATTGGTTCTCCATTGCTTCCTTCCAGTACCCTGCCATCACATGCGGTAAGTTGCTTGGACTATTGACTGCTGTTTAGTTCATATATTCTGGGTCTCTTTCATGTTAATTCCTGCCGTTTATTTGTTTGGTTTTAGTTTCCTTTCTGTTTGAGAAGATGTTAAATTGTTAAAACTTGCGTATAATGCATACAAAATTTATAAAGTGGAGGGAATGGGTTCTCTTTTTGCCCTTTTTCTCCTCCCAAATAAACATCTTAGTTGCATGACAGTAGCCAGCTTTCGTTTCCACTTGTTACAAGTATTTCAGAAAGGGGTTTAAGTGAACTGTTTTTATGTTTTTTTTTTGGTATTTTCCTATAATTTTTAATGGTTCTTGTCATGCAAAACCCAGGTTATCATTGGGGAGGAGAGTTTCCATGGCATATCAAATTTGTCCTTTAAAATTAGCTTGACAAGACCAGCACTGGTGTTCAACTCAGATTCTATTCTTGCATTATATTCAGGTTGGACCTCTCCCCATCTCGCTATTTGTGTGTGAGAATGTGTTTCTGCATTTTTTTCGTGCATGTATCACAGCTTTGTCATTTAATGTTTTGCAGGAAACACAAAGTTCATGCAAGGCCTGCAGATTTACTTGCTATCAAGAGATCATTCCAATTTGAAGTCTGAGTTTCAACTTGGAAATGGCAAGGTAGATTTTGTTCCTCAAAAATTATCTTCACTGAAGGTGATAAGGTGTAGCACATTTAGTTATCTCATCAACCTCATGCCTGGTTCTTTTTTTTTTTCTTGGGGCAGATAATGGTTGATTGCATTGAAAATCAGCCTCCAGTGAATTTGGTGTTGGGAGAACATGTATTCTTGTCGGTTGGCGATTACTATTTGAGGACAAAAACTGGCTGATACTTCATTCTTTACTTGTGATTACGTTAATTCTTATCAGTGATAACAAAATGATAATTAGCTACCCAAAAGTGTTACATGCTGGCAGGTGTTACTGTTATTCTCTTTTTAATTGTATAGTTTACTAAAGACTAGAGAATTTTACTAAACATGGAAAGCCGTTCGAATTTCTAATCGTTTGGCATTTTTGGTTAAACTTATGGATGCCTGTCACTTTTTTCAAAATTTTGTGTAATCTGCTTGTAGTTTGGTCAAATATTAAGGGATCTGAATTCTGAGATCAGTCAGCAAAAGTTACCTATTTTACCTGATTATATGTTTTATCATTGCATTTGATCAATAACAAATGTTGAGGATTTAAGTAGAAACTATTTTCTTCAACTTTTATAAAGAAATTGCTAATAAGAAGCCTAAACTGAAATGATATAAAGCAATGAAGATTATGAGATAGCCAGCAAATTGTTTCTGTTTTAGCCATTTATGGCCTCTATTTACAGTCCCAATGTCGACTGCTGTGTCATGGTTCGGCATACAGCATGTTATAATTGAGGATTTAAGTAGAAACTATTTTCTTCAACTTTTATAAAGAAATTGCTAATAAGAAGCCTAAACTGAAATGATATAAAGCAATGAAGATTATGAGATAGCCAGCAAATTGTTTCTGTTTTAGCCATTTATGGCCTCTATTTACAGTCCCAATGTCGACTGCTGTGTCATGGTTCGGCATACAGCATGTTATACTTATCTTTTAATTGAGTAAATTGGCTGTTTCGTATAGGTGTTATTAAAAAAAAAGCATTTTGGTCTGTTTAAATCCAAGTAAATGAAGTTCAACTAAAATATCTACCAGGACACGGACGCTTCAAATTCTTCACAGCCTTCATTTCTCGTCTATAATGAGCCCTCTTTAAGATAAAACACATACAATCAAGCAATCTGGCAGGCATCCAGATTATTCAATCGTTCAAGATGAATGCTCGTTTGCTTGTTAGCAGAGTAGTTGTACCAGGCATGCTCTCCTCTTTGGTGCCACCTGCAGCAGCTGTCGATGATGTTGTGGACTCCTGATTTCCTGGAGCAATCTGCATAAAAATTAACACCTAACTATGGCCAGGAGATCGAAGCAGCCATGTACAAAGATGGAAAGGAGAAGAACAAAGTACTTTCTGCTACTTGCTGCAATCAACTTACAGCTGCAGGATGGGATTGCCATGAAAAATTTGTGGAGGCACCTTTCACAATCAAACTGAAGCTGTGGCTAATCAAATTTGGCAAGGTTACGTGTATAGATATGATTATCGACCTATTTGGTACTAATCTCACACTTTTAAGAAATAATAAGAATAATTATTATTAATTAGTGTTGTACATGCAATCAATATTGAAACTGTACAACGTGGCCATTGAACTCAAACAATCATAACAAATGCCACTGCATTAGCTGGAGTCCAAATGTAATAAACAGGGCAAAGACACAAATAATACCTTGGAAGTAGGCACTGCCCTTGCAACTGGTAGAGTCTCAACCTGAACAGGAAACAGCTTCCTGACAACTCTCTGCTTCGGAAACATTTGCTTTGTCTTCATGAAAACTGGGAGCTTTAGGAGTGAGTCCAAGAACCTTGAACATGAGTTGATCAGCATCGAAATTGTTGTTAGGAGTTGTCAAAAGTTTCTCGCCGGTAAAGATGGAATTAGCACCAGCAAGAAAACACAGTGCCTGCTCCGGCATGGAGAAACGAACTCTTCCAGCCGATAATCTGACCATTGCTTTTGGCATGACTATACGTGCTGTGGCAATCATCCGAATCATCTCCCATATTTCAACTGGCTGAACATGGAATTAGGAAATAGACTTTGGTTATTTCCAAGCACAGAGTAACTTTCCGTGGACAGGCAAAGCTTTTTAGATGCTCTTTAACAATGATGACTGCCTTTTACAACAACATAGTGAGAGTAAATAACTAAATATGCTGAAGTATATCATTCTCCCAAGCAAATACTACTCTAGAAACTTTTATTATTGGCAATTTGTATCAGACTATGTGGGTTTACCAACAATTTATACTAAAGAGCAATAACTGATAAGAGAGAAATAACATCAATGACAGAATATGCTTGCAGTAAAATATGATATATATATTCCACCAAAACATTAAATGGCATTGTGATAAACAGGCATTAAGTCACCTTCTGATCTTGAAGAGGGGTGCCTTTCACTGCAAGCAGAGCATTGATGGGAACACTCTCTGGATGAGTAGGGAGTGTTGCTAGTGTATGCAACAAACCAACTCTGTCCTCCTCTGCTTCTCCAAGCCCTATTATACCACCTATGAACAGAAAATCAAACACTCATTGTCAATATCTGTTTATCTTTGCATTAAAAGAGGAAAAAGAAAGATCTATTTGACATTGAGGTTGAAGAATGTTTGGTGAATTTTAACAATGTCACCTTGAAATTAGAACAGAGAATTGCATAAAATGAAACGCTTAATGCAAATATCATTAATTTCAGTTCATGTGATGATTTTGAGGCTCGAAAAAGGCATTGACTTGAAGGTTAGAATTCCCAACCGAGACACATGTTAATTTCAAGTGATGTTTGCAAAGACAATCCAACTCCAGACAATATCCTGCCAAGCTTTTTTTTGAAAAAAAAGAAAAATAAGCAAAGTAACCATCATCGTAGCCACCTCTTGGATAAACAGATTAATCATTTCCTTTATACCAGGAATCTTGAATCAACTCAGCAGTGTAGAATTTTTTTTTTTTAAATTCTTTATCAATCAAACATGTTTATCAATGTAGAATCAACTCAGCAGATTAATCATTTCCTTATACAAACAATTTTTTAAATTTGTTAATCTTGGATAAACAGATTAATCATTTCCTTTATACCAGGAATCTTGAATCAACTCAGCAGTGTAGAATTTTTTTTTTTTTAAATTATTTATCAATCAAACATGTTTACCAATGTATTCTTTATACAAACAATCAACCCGGTAAAAGAGAATAAACCCTTTAGTGAAATTTCTAACTCTCTGTTCAGTGAAACTGAAATTCAACTCAACCCAAGAACTTAAAACTCTGGTTCCCAGCTATCTGTTGCCAATGATGGAGATAAGTGATATTTGTGCTCACTTAAGAGACTTTAGCAGATTTAGTAATTAATTACATCTCAATCCTAAACTTGGCCTCTTTAATATTACTAATACTTAAAAAGCTGCAAATGAAAAAAACCACCAACAGCATATGGAGTTGTATCATATGGTTTGGCACCAATATGAACCCTAGGTGAGGAGCTTGTCCACCTTTAAGAAGGGGTACATATCATCTTTCTCTGGAGGTTAAAGAAAACCATACAATATAATAAGTCATCCTTCCCTTTTCTACTGTTTTTCACCATTTAATTTCTCAATCCACCCATTCAACCAAGAGGAGGTGGCAGGATAAAAGTCCACGCAAACAAAATGTTTAAGAAGATAGCATAATCAACACTATAGTACAAAATCACCTGAACAGACATTAATCCCAGCTTCACGGACATGCTTAAGGGTTTCCAAGCGTTCATCATAACTTCTTGTAGTAATGATTTTTGGGTAATATTCTCTTGAGGTATCAAGGTTATGGTTGTATGCTGTAAGGCCTGCTTTCTTGAGTTCTATAGCCTGCTGCTTCTCCAGCATGCCCAAGGTGCAGCAAACCTCCATTCCCATATCCCTGATACACGACAGATTAAAACCCAGCTCAACATTTGGCGGATAAGCAAGAAAATCTAAGACAAAGTTAATCAAACTTTCAAAAGCTATGGCAAACAATTAATAGGAAAAGTAGCTCATGAAACATTATAAAAGTTCTATTAATTTTGAAAAGTACAGAAACCCAAGAAAGAATTGATGTTAAAATTGCAAATTGGAAAGCATCATAACATAAAACAGAAGTTGTATTCCATGTGATTCTTTTGTTGATTGGAAACATTCGCTGGCTGTATGTTGTTGCAAATAACTTGATAGTAAAATGCGAAAGCATATTCAAAAATCTTGCATTCAACAAAATAAAATTTTCATCAACCCAGAGTTGACATTACATTACGGTCGACATCTACAGTACTTACATTGTCCAAGTACCACAACTGAATTCATAGGGGAAAAATAAATAGTAAAGAGAACTGATACAAGAAATACACAACCCACTTAATTATGGTTCTAAATAAGTTCCCTTAACTTTGGAATTCCCATATTATAATAACATAACAGGCTCATTATCTACAACACAATCATCCAATCAAAAGCACGATTAAAAATTCACCTCATTCTTTAACAGTGAGGACTTTCATCATGAATTGCTTTATTACCTTATATCTTTCACGTATTCAAGTATCTGGTTAAAATTGGTTTTCCTCCCTATTGTGTCTCTCCATGCAGCACCCATACAAAATCGTGTACTTCCGGCCTCCTTTGCCTGCAAAAGTATAATTATATTGATATACATGTGAAACACAAAGCTCATCAAACAAGTTTGATAGATATTTGAAGAAGTTTTCACCAATATGGGAAACTGTAATGAGTAGATCTCAATCTGTTCATAAAGACAGTCATTCAAACAAGTTGTCAATATAAACTTGAACTCAAATGTATATTAATATGATATTGCAGTAATTAGCCTCACATTCAAATCCACAATTGACTTGGAACTCTCTCATAGTAACTGAGTGTAACTAAAAAATTAATCAACACTGCATTCTTTCTAGTGCTATGTCCGCATCAGGATAAACTAAATACGAATATTGCCCCTTAAATGAGCGCATGGACAAGAAAATAGCTTAGGGTGAATAGTCATTCATCAATACTCTTGTTCTTGTAATGTTCTCTCACTTTTCCAACTAAATTATCTTGCAGAACTTGTGAATCACATTTACTTTTTCAATTAATTAAAATCAAGTCTCTCCATTTTCACATGTATAGCATATGCGCAAGACTAGTATCAAGAATTACTTTCAAAGCTCCATAATTTTCCAACCCTGTTCCTATATTGCTGCTCTAACACACTGTGAAGCATGCTCGAACTACAGAACATTTACTCTATGAATTTTCAGAGAATATGCCATTAAAGAATCAACAACCACCACCATCTTGGATATAGCAATTCACAGTGAACTTAGCCGACCTTTTGTGCTGCCTGCATCACAGCGTCTTTAGTCATAAGCTTTTGGGCCTTCACTCCAGTGTCATATCTAGAGGATTGAGGACAATATGAACAATCCTCACTGCATCCACCCGTCTTGATGGAGAGGAGAGTGCACTGCTGCACTTCCCTGAAGTTATGAGCATGTCTGTGAACTTGAGCCTGAAAAATAAAAATAACCTCCTACCTAGTTACTCAATCGGTAACAATTAGTTTGCATATAGTTACTTAAAAAATTGAAAAAAAAAAAAGAATCTAACGGTGTATTATTGCCTACAAATAAATTTTAAACCAAAAAAAATTACGCAGGGCATTATGTTCTTGGAAAACACAATACTCTTCTTCTACTCCAAAACACTAATACCAGACACTTTTGTCAAAAACTGTTTTTGAAAATCATTAGACAACACATTTTTCAAATGTTCGAAGTTTCCTGTTTTCATTCTCGAGAATAATTTTTTAAAAAAGAAAAAATTCTAAAATAATCCCAAAGCATTAAAATGGAAAAAAAAAACCAGATACCAGCTCACTAAAACTGCAAAAAACATTAGCATAATGGGGGTTCTAGATTAAAACAAAATTAAGAAACAAAAACAGATAGAGAGATTGAATGAGAGAAGTGAAAAATACAGACTCCATGGAAGAGGAGATCGAGAACAGGAGAGTCGTAGATGGATTTGATGTTATCTTTAGACCAATCGTGCCTGGGGCCTTCACGTACTGTTCTTTCAGCTTCAATGGCAGCAGCCGACGCTGAGTAACACGAGCAAGAAGAATGCAATGCCAGAAATTTCTTTGAGGGCCTTAAACTTAAACTACGTTGCGAACGCAATAACGATCGAAACGACATCATTTTGATTTTTTTTCCGTTGCTGGAGCTGCCTGCACCAGATTTTTGGCGATACAAACTAGGAGCGTCAATTGAGAGAGAAGAAAGAAGGATAAGAAGAAAAGTTAGATAGCTACTTTCTACCTAATTATTTGAACTTTGAAGGATATAGCTGGCTTTCTTTCTTAAATAAATTCGTAATTACATCTAGGTCGTCCATTGTTTTACTATTTCACAGACAAAGCATAGTTTCTCTATTTTTATCATATGGGTCCTTAGCTCCTTCTTGTTTAGATGTACGAAAATACACTCTGACAACGACCACAAAAAAAAATTAAATAAAATTTTATTATTTGTTTAAAATAAAATTTTATTACTTATTTAAAAAATTATTTTAATATTTAAGATTTTAAAAAAATTTAATTAAATTTTTTGATTTTTTGAAATAAAAAATAATTCTATCTTTCATTTTGTAGAGTATTTTATATATTTTTAATTTATTTTTTATTATTTTATATTAAAGAGAAAGAGAAGTAATTTAATTACTATTTATTTTTTAAAAAATAATTATTTAATTAAAATAATATTAATTTATTTTTATTCAAATTTTTTTAAAAAAATAACATATTTTTTTATTTTTTTATTTATCAGATAAATAAGTAAATAGATATTTGAAGAATAAAATTAATAGACTTTTTTTATTATGATGATTGGAGAATAAAATTAATAAACTTTTTTAACGATGCTCTAAGTATATGTATTATTGGACGTTGTTTGTTATTAGGTCTCCGCATTTATTAATTCAATTATATGTATTACTAGTTGAGAGGTTATTGAGGAGGTTTATAAAAAGAAAAGTGATTCGACGAGGATAAGAGAGGGGGTGCCCGTAGCAGTCTAGCACCACTCTTTAAATATTTGTAATGTGTTTTAAATGCGAATTTCTTGGGTGCGCTTAATTCCATGTATTGAAAGTCGAACTCTATTATTTATAATACTATCTTATGGTTTCAGTTTAGGGATATAATTATGTAGCATAAATAAATTGATTGATATAGTTTTAAATATTTCTGATATCAATCACTAAATGTTTATCTATATTTTCTTTTTTTTACAATAAAAACATTTTTAATGTATTATACATTACTTAGCTATCTAAGACAATTGCTCGTTCAGGTATGAACTTGTAATGGTCATAAAAATGTCAATAATGAACATGGAAGGCAAAATTTAATTTCCACCAATATTTCAAAATTAACGAATAAGGCCACTTAATAAAAAGTTGAGAAAATAAATATTTATTGATTTATTTCATACATTGCATGTGTTAGAAGCAGTAAATGTTAAATTTTGTAAAAGAAAAATCTCTTCAACTTTTTGCTTCACAATTTTAAACTTTGACATGTGACTAAAATAAAATTTTTAAAAAGAAATATAAATTATTTGTGTTCATATTTAATTATTTAACCGTATCTACATAAAGAATAACTTTTAAGAACTGATCCGTTGTTTTTTTTTTATTATTATTATTATTATTATTATTGAAAAAAAGACCAATATACTAAAATTAGAAGACGCACGCTGATGCAATGTGTTTTTACAGAAGCATTGGATTTCCACCTTTTTTTTCTGAATTGTGAAAAGGGCAAAACCGCAAAAGCATTTGTTCACTCGAAATTCCACGTGACAGGCACGTGTCCCGGATGAGGCCGAAAATACAATTGCTTTTCATCTTGCTTCCTCCTTGAGTCGGCATTGGCTTTCTGTTGGCCGGTTTTTGTGAATTTTGTCTTTGTATTTCATTTCGGGAGTTGCTTAGTGCGAAAACCACTGGGTTCTAAGTAAACAAGGTGTTCGGTCAATTGTCTAAAAGAAGTTTACAACGCTGCCCATTACCACCTCCCCCCGTTCACAATGAGTGGGAGAAACATAAACTCGGTGTTTTACGCCGGGTCGTATCATCCGATTCAAGCTGGCAGCATTGACGGCACCGATATTCACCCCCACGATAATGCCATTTGTCGTGCTCTGCTCTGCTCCTCCGCCGGCCTCTGTATGTGCTTCTATTTTCTTTATTCCTTTTCACTTCCCCCACAACTTTTAAGTATTCCCAGTTCTCACCCATTTTGTATCTTAATCTTTTGCAGATGACCCCCTCGGTGACCCCAAGGCCATTGGCGACCCTTATTGCACTGTCTTTGTGGGTCGGCTTTCTCATTTTACTTCCGAAGACACTCTTCGCAAGGTTAGCGGTTTTTTTTTTTTTTTAATTTCCGTTAATTTTCTTCATACTCTGCAGTGTTGCAAAATTGTATCCATTTTGGATTGAATTAATGAGTTGAAAAAATTATTGGCTTGTGGGTGTTTTAGGCTATGAGCAAGTATGGTAGGGTCAAGAACTTACGGTTAGTGAGGGACATTGGTAAAGTTGCAGTTCCGTAAATTGTGTTATGTTGCCAATAGTTATGTTTGGAATGTAACATCTAACTTGTTCTGGTGCTTATTGATTTGTATGATGTGCAGTTACGGGCGCATCGCGTGGTTATGCTTTTGTTGAATATGAAACTGAAAGAGAGATGCGTCGTGCATATGAGGTATGAGACTGATAATTCGATTCTTTCTTGCTTTGGCACTTTGTGGCTGTTATGCAGTTTGTGCTTTTCTCTGAAATGTGATTCATTTCAGATTCTGTAATGCACTATAAATATCCACACTTTGATTATTTGACCGCACTTGTGACTGTTGAGTCTCATATTGGATATTTGCTTGATAAATGAGGAATTTATATAATATGTTATGTCTGTATTAATATTGGAGTTATGTCTATATTAAAATGGGAGTTTTTACCTTGTAGTTGAGGTTTACGCACATCGACAATTTCAAAATTAAACAAACTCAAACACATTGATCGTCCTGGCTGCATGCATGCATTCAGTGCCCCCATTGAATAGAAAGTAAAGTGATGGTTTTTTTTTTTTTTTTTTCATGTCTGCCATGCAGGATGCTCACCACTCCATTATTGATGATCATCAAATTTTAGTTGATTATAACAGGCAACAGTTGATGCCTGGGTGGATTCCAAGGAGGTTAGGTTAGTTGTTCATTTTATTTACTCTGGTCAGCATCAGCACCAATAAATTTGAATCGTATAATTTTTGTCTCCTTTTTCCGTCAAGCAGGGGGAGGCCTTGGAGGTAAGAAAGAGTCGGGGCAGCTTCGCTTTGGAGGAAGAGAAAGACCATTTAGAGCTCCTTTGTATGTTCCTAATTTTGGGGTTTTATGTTTTGTCATAAATTTTTTCATTAAGTGATTGAATGGAATTGTTAGCCTTTAAGCAATTTTAGTTATAATTTCCTCCTCGAATGAAAAGTGTTTGCTATTAAGTCTTCTTTCCGTTCATTTATTTACTTCTTTAGGTGTTATAGGCAATAGCTTCAATGTTAGTTTTATTGTTCTTTTTGTTTGCTTTTGGTGTTTAGTGGGTGTGTGAGTGAGTGGGAAAGAAGAAAGCATAAGTGGAGCTATTGGCTGGAACAGGAAAATAATTGGAATCATCTAACTTTTGATGGACCGATGGAATGATACCTTCTGTGGACAGACCATACTCATTTTTTGTGATATTTCAATAAGTTACAAATCTATTTTGTCAAGGAACTATTTCATTCCTCCCTTTCCAGAAAGCCATCCTGGTGCATTAGTTAGACACTCAAAGCAGCTGATCTCATTTTCTTACTTTTACGTAGAAAGCTTTGTCTTTTCTTGCATCATATTGACACACAATTACCCTTCGACAGCAATTATCTGGGAAATTAATTTTCTTAATGTTTGGCTTGGATGTAGTATACTGTATGAATTTGATTTAGGTATGTATACTTGGCAAGAAATGGAGGGAGATGTAATCTTTTTGTGCATTGCTATATCTGAACTTATGATACCGTGTAAAACTGTCACACAAATGTTTGAAACAAGGTAAGTTTCTCATCAATTACTTAGGAGCTGCCTTTGGAACTGAAAGATATTGTTTCTTTGTGGCTCCACCCAAGAATCCCTTTGAATTATATTGTGTTGACTGAAAGGCACACTCTACTATAGTTCCTTAGGCTGTTTGTCTTTTGGCTATGCTTATTTGTCAGGCTAGCACAGCTAACAACTGTTACTCATACAAGGCAATAGGAGTTTACCCAGGAATAGTATTGTTTTTGGAAATAAATGAATTAAAAAGTTCATTTCTCTTTGTAACTATATGGTGGAAATTTTCAGTACATTATTTTTATATACATATTTCTGACTTTGTTCATTCTCTTGCATCACCAGGCGTCCAATTCCATTTGATGAGCTAAAGAGGCTTGGCATTCCTCCTCCACCAGAAGGAAGATATATGTCACGTTTTCAGGTATTGTTTCTTTCATCTTTTGTTTTTTTTTCTTTTTTAGGATTCTGGTAACCTAGATTCCTGCAGCGACCCGGACCATGAATCCGGCCCGGCCAAGCCCTAAACTAGGTGTCAGTTGGGTGCCCCAACTCCATGAACTATGGGACGGTGGAATTTTTAAGTTCACTAGAAGGATTTTACCTGAGACCTCGATATAACCAAGCACTATGTCTCAAGCCCATAACCAATTGGGCCCTCCCCTTGGAGGCGTATTGTTTCTTTCATATTACAGACCTTTTAGGGCGCAAAATACTGTTTCCAGGAATTCTTTTTTCATTTTGGTTCTTTAATTTTCATTGTAGGTCCCATCACCCCCTAGAAGCAAAAGGTGCTCTATAGAGAAGGAAGAAAACAGTTGCAGTAGGAGCTGGAAGCACAGTGAAGAATGTACTCACAAAAGTAGCACTATGGAGAAGGAAGAGAAACACTATAGAAGCTCTTTGGAGAAGGAAGAATCACATCGTAAAAGCCTTATGGAGAGGGGGGGCAGCTCTCGCAAAAGAAGCTTTGTGGACAGAGAAGAAAGCCATTACAAAAGAAGCACTACAGAAGGGGAAGAGCAGTCACGGTCTCATAAGAGGAGCTCTACAGACAAGGAAGAGAGCTCTCACCAAAGGAGGAGCTCCAAGGACAAGGAAAAGCACTCCCACCGCGGCCATAGTAAACGGTCTCGCAGACATGAGAGAAGTTCAAATGGTGAGGATCACTATACTGATTGCTGAGATGCTGAATGCTGCCCACTATAGGGAAATGTTTGGTTTCAGTTAACTGCAGGTTTGAGTTGTGTATGTATAAACTGATGAGTCCATGCACTAACTCGGGTAAAAAATATGGATAACTTGCTTAAAATTGTAAAATACGGATTTCTGAAAATCTGAAGCTAATATTATATCGCTGTTGTTCAAGTGACATAATGGCTTCAGCACTTGAACGGATAGTGGATCAGTGTGATTTCAGATGTCCCATAATAGCTATCTATTTTGCCAAACACTGCTCCTGCACTAAATTCTAAGGGGATGGCTATGGTACAAGGATTAAAAGTCCCTGTATCATAAAGGGGGTCAATTTATTAACCTTTTGTTGTTTGGCTGTCATGTAGCAGCCAAACAACATTTCTAATCGGCAGCAATCGGTTTTGCAGCCGGTTGTTGCCAATATTAAATATTTTTAATTTTAAAAAATTAAAATAAATAAATTATTTAAATAAATAATATTTAAAAAATAATTATTATTATAAGTAGAAAAAGATAAGTAAAGTAAAAATATAAAAAATATTTTTTTATTATAAATATTTTGAAAAATAAAATAAAAAGATTGTTAACAAAAAGATAAAAATTTAATTTAATTTTTTAAAATATGTCTCATATTTAACATTAGATGTTTCATGTTTAATGTTCAATGTTTCATGTTATTATTTTCTAAATATCCCGAAATTTTTCTTTTTTGCCCTCGTTTCATGTTTACGTTCATGTTTCATGTTGCAAGTTAAAAGTTTCATGTCTAACGTTTTATTTTTACTGTTACAGGTGTACTCATATTTTTTGTTTATTGTTCCATGTTTTAAGTAAGGTGTTTCATGTTATTATTTTTCAAATACCCCGATATTTTTCTTTTTTGCCCCCGTTTCATGTTTACGTTCGTTCATTTTGATTCTGAGTTCAAAGTTTCATGTCTTACGTTTATTATTCACTGTTACAGAGGTTTCATATTTTTTGTTTATTGTTGCATGTTTTAAGTACGTTGTTTCACGTTTCATATTCAATGTTTCATGTTATTATTTTTCAAATACCCCGATATTTTTCTTTTTTGCCCCCGTTTCATGTTTACGTTCATGTTTCAGGTTGCAAGTTCAAAGTTTCATGTCTTACGTTTATTATTATTCTGGAGGTTTCATATTTTTGTTTATTGTTGCGTGTTTTAAATCTGTTGTTTCGCGTTCGTATTTAATGTTTCGTATTGTTATTTTTCAAATCCGATATTTTTCTTTTTGCGTTTCATTATTTACGTTCGTTTCAGTTCGATTGTATTTTTGTTTATTGTTGCATGTTTTAAGTAAATTTCACGTTTCATGTTCATTTGTTTCATGTTGTTATTTTCAAATACCAAAATTTTTCTTTTTTTTACCTCGTTTCATGTTTCGTTACATGTTTCATGTTTTCATTCTACGTTTCTGTTTGACGTTGTAAGCTCATTACGGAGATACTCATATTTTATGTTCGGTTGCATATTTTAAGTAAGTTGTTTCATCTTTGTTGTTCAATATTTTATGTAATAATTTTGAAATATCAAAATTTTTCTTTTTGCGTTTTGTTTCGTTACGTTTCATGTTTGCTGTTCTACGTTTCATGTTTGACGTTGTAAACTCACTGTTACAGAGATACTCATATTTTACGTTCGCTGTTGCATATTTTAAGTAAGTTGTTTCATGTAATAAATTTTCAGTGGCAGTCTTATAACAAGCGGTGCATCTTGATAACAATAGCCGACATCTTGATAACGGTGGCCGACATCAAGCGAGAATCGATCTTGGTCTGCGGATACAAGCGGTAGACTTCTCACGATAATGGCTTACGGACACTACTTGAATTTATTTCAAATTTGGTTCCTTAGTTTATATTGCATTAAGTTTTAGTTGTTTAATTTTTAAAAACCCAATTCACCCCCTCCTTGGGTTGCATAACTAGAATTACATTTGTTTTGTTTGTAATTTTTTCTTCTAATTTACCACTCCAACTTTCATTTACTCATTTTTTCCTTTTTTTACTATTTCCAAGTGTGAATTACAAATCTTTCATTTTATTTCATACTTAATATCAATTTACATATATTTTTTTATAATTTTACAGACCAATTTACCACTCTAACGCTAATTTACCCGTTTTACCTTCAATCTACAAGTCATATGTATGGTATAGAAATTTTTGTCTGATTTCATATTTAGTTGGAATTTAGGTTATTTAGTTTAGGTCAGTTACCTCAACTTAAATCCAATGTTAAAATGGTTAAATAGTCGGATTATTAGCATTTTATGGTTTAGATAGAATGATAATATCCATCAACTTAAATAAATAAATTTGTTTAACCCAATTTTACCCAAACCTTATATCGTCTGATTGAGTTGATTAGGTTGAAGGTAAAATCAAAATTTTAAATTGAACAGTAAAAATGATATGAAACTTGAAATGAAACATGTAATAATTAAATATAAATATTTTATAACATGAAATTTTTAAAATTCCCATTGCCATTACTAGTAAGTAAGCATATCATCAATTATTTCACAATTAAATGGAGTTAGAATGGATCCATTGGATTGGATTGAGTTTGTCACTCCTAGTATGATATTAAAATGATATTAACATGTTGAGTTCGCTCGTATATTTTAATTTTTATTTAACTGAAAAGTTATAATTTTTATTTTTAAAATTATGTGGGTTCATGATAATTCTATATAAACATTTTTATGCGTCTGTACACACACACACACATATAAATAAAGTCATAAATATTTTAATTTTATCTTTAAATTAAGTAAAAAATAATGTTATAACAATTATGACACTATCTACAACAAAAAAAATTCAAAAATTTATCCAAAAACAGTAGAAAATTTAATTGAAAAACAGCAACCAATTGACCCAGAAACAATAAAAAAGTTAACCCAAAAGCAGTAGTAAATGAAGCCCAAAACACTAGAAAATTTTAACCGAAAACAGCAGAAAATGTAACCAGAAAACAGCAGTAAATTTATAGAAAATACTCATATTTTATGTTTACAGAATATATTGACAACTGAATCTGTTCAACACATCAAATGGATTGCCTATAATTTTTTTTGTCATGAAAATTTCACATCTAAATTGACACGATTGGGTACTTTGAAGATACTCACTTCCATTAAATACAAGCAGAGAGATACAATTTCCATAAACCACTGTCAATCTTTATTATCTACATTGCATTTGCGGAAAATTTTACCAAGAGAAGCCTTGCCACTTCACCAATTGAATGTATAGTATAGTCCCGTCTTTCTTCCTTTCCCGTTCTTTTTCTTTCTCTTCCTAATTCAAGCATATTTTTGGTTAAGAAACCTACAAGTTAAAGAGGCACTGCAAGTAGTACAGGATTGCTAAACCGTACTCCTTAAAAATTGGAGGGAAGTTTGACAGAGAGATACAGAAAACATTAAAATGGAAGGGCAATGAATATGAAACATAAATAATTCACTATGTAGAAGTAAAATTTGACAAGAAAGCAATAAGTCGACAGCCAGCTCAAGTTACAACAATCAACAAAAAACATGCCATTAGCATAATGTATTTACAAGATGAGCTAACAAGGGAGAAAACCTGAAAGCAAAAATGTTGCTAGTATACAAAGTCAATACCAAGGAAAACTGTGTTGGCAAGTCCTTTTCTTCGACCAAAAATCAGGCCGCCATGAATGTGATGAAATACCTAAGAGACAATAACCTCCCAGTTCTTGATGCACTCCCAGCAAATTGCATACAGCAATCATTGCCTGAAACTTTATTTGTCTCAACTACATGTTACTGTGAAGTGTGAACAGCAACAGCTCTTCCGATCATACTGTAAACTCAACGTCTCCTTGTTAATGAATTATGGTGCATCTTCAGCAATGTGTCAAGTGTTACAGGCGTCCATCCCTCTGGCTTTTGGGCATACAACATCTGATTTAGGGAGTCCACATATATACTTATGTTACCAAAGCCATAAATTTGCTGACCATTATGCATCCTGCCAGGTTTTGGCTTAAATAGCAACTCATGTTGCTGGGCATAAGCCTCAATAACTTCTTTCAAAGTCATTTGACGCGGTGTATCCATGCCATTCATCTGGGTTGCACTACCTAGGCTTGCTGCTGCAACAGCTGCTTGTTGAGCTTGTGCTGCTGCTTTCTGCTGCGCCTCAACTGTCTCTGTTCCTGTGCCTTAAGATAACTAATGTTCTCTACCGTACCAGGTTGGACCACAAATCCCACATTCAGCAGCTTGGGACATCATGTCAAGACCAACATTAAGCTGAGCCCGAATATTTTGATTTGCCAAAAGTTCCTCTAGAATAAGTCCTTTCCAACCCAAATACCATCTATGAATTTCTTCAAAGTCTGGAGCTGTGTTTAACCAATGATACAAAACGTGCAGCCACTTGGTGAAGAAGAATCTCTCCATCAAATCGACCATAAGATGAGTTGGAACAGCAGAGGCCCACGGCATAACCCAATTGAACTGATCAAGCTTCTGTTCTAGAGGATTTATTTGGAACTCTTGAAGGGCAATCTGCAACTTTGGAACTATATATCGACGCATAAGCTGTTCCCAACTTGCTGAATCCGAAACATAATATGAAAAAACGCAATAAAAAAATTGAACCCAAACAAAGAATAATACCAGTAAGCCAGGTCAATCCTCAAAATCTACACAATAGATGCAGCAGCCACCACTAGCCGAAGCGGCAGCAGTCAATACACCACCATCGAAGCAGCAGTTGAGACAGAGCAGTGACGTAGCACCACCACCACCACCAGCCGAGACGGAGCATGGACACATCAGTAGCCGCATCACAAGTTATTCCTCAAGAGAGACGCAACAGCAGCAGCAGCAGCAGTCGATCTTTAAAAAAGAAGTCGTAGCAGCAACACCACCAGCAATCGAGAGAAGCTGAGACACAGCAGCAAACGAGAGCGAGAGCGAGAGCGGGAGCGGGAACAGGAGCGTGAACGGGAGTGGGAGAGTGAGCAAGAGCGAGGAAGAATGTGGGGATGGAGAGAGAGAAAGATGAGCTTTGGTTCAATGTTCCAGATGGGGGAAAAAGAACAAAGGGGGTGGGGGAGAAAGAGAGAGAGATGAAAATGCTTTTCTTCCGGTTAGCCTGTTATTTTTATTCACGTTTTTTTTTTCTTTTAAATTAAAACTTCAACAGTTGGATTTAAATAAACTGAATCCAATAGTTCAGTGGCACCCTGCACCTACAGGGGATTTTAGGCCCTGCACGATAGCTGAGGCCAAATTCCAAAATCCAGCGCGCCTAAAAACAGCATAATTATGAAATCTTTTAGCTAATTCATGGTCAATTTAAACATAGAGGTAATTCAAAAAGGAAGAAGGGGAAAAAAGTCAAATTCAGAGACCCAAATTAAAATGAGGGAATTATTCAAACCTTCGCTTGTTAGGAAGTTTGTTCTACTATTGGTTGAGATCAAGCTCTCTGCAACTGCTTCCACTGTATAATCTGTTAAATCTTCTTGAAAGCCATCAATTACATAATCTTTATATGTTCTATCGTTTGGATCAAAAAGTATAAATTTCTTGTCTAAAACTAGCAAAATAAAATAACTGGCCTTGGGGGAACACAGTGGCTGCAATAGAGGAACTGAATTGGCTGATGAAATTTTTCACACATTCTGTCTATGGGATTAAACAAAGACAATCTCCTATTACTCTAATTGAATAGGATGAAGCTAGAGAATGATCATCAAAATTATTTTCATTGGGCAAGGCTAAGAATTGGAACTTGTCTTCTTACAAATCGAACGCTGCAATTATCATCATCGAGCAATGATCAAAAGAGGGTCGGTAAGCGTGCAAAAACCAAAGTGGGTATTTCCCTTGAGTGTGATTGCCCAAGAATTTTGTCAAAAATATTGAAATTTGGTTGCAAAAGTTTTCCAAGTATAGTCATTTAAGAAAAGTCATGCATACCTGCTATATTCTCTCTGTAAGATTGAGAAATTCCCAAAAGCTTGAAGTCATCAATTGACCGAGCATAACCAGAGCCATGTACTGTTGTATTTATTTTGTTGAAAAGGTTCATAGTCTTTTGGTATTATTCTCTTGACCTCTGCGGTGCAACAATTGTATATAAAGAAAGCTTCTGTTTGAGTTTCAGCTTCAATGGATAAGCACAACAAACCACTACAAGAGCATGGATCCAAACGGAATCACAAGAGCCTTTTCCAATTGGGAAATTAATAAGCCGATCGGCCATAATAATTTTGCTGTTCAGGTCTATACAGAGAAGATAGTTTCTTTCTAAACGGTTGTGAATAACAGCAAGAGCCAGTGTCTGTCTTTATTGGTTTTGAGTTTGGTGCAACTTGAGAAACCGAGTATTGGTTACTAAAGGCATGAATTACTCGGATAAACATTTGAATCTGCATGAAGACTTGGTGGGCAGTTTTGCAAATATGTCAACAACGTTATCTAGAAGAAGAGTCGCCTTTGCTTCTTCTGCAAGTTAAGCAAATACTCAAGGTTTTAATTTGTCTTTCACATATTCGTAGCTTGCCAAGTTCAGACTTAATGCTGGCTCAGTTCTCTACCCAGACCACACTCATGTGAGCCAGGCTGAATTGACACTATTTATGAATCTTCAATTAATGAACTTTTTGTACTTCAAGAATAAATCTTTGCTAAACTGAGATGTCTTTAGATAGCTGAAGCTTCAAAGTCAAAGTGAAAGAAAGAAAACATCTTATTTATTTATTAATTATTGTCCTCGTACTTATTGTAAAAGATAAGGGTCCGGCTACGGTGCAGCTACGGTGCAAGTATGGTGCCGTGTCACAGTTGTATTTAGCCGTTGGATCCACTTAGATGAGCGGGGTCCATTAGAATCCACGTGAATCCAATGGCTGGGTGCAACCGTGACACGGTACCACAGTTGCACCACAGTTTTTCCTCTAATTAATATTATTCTTTCTTCAAAATTATGAGATTGTTACGAGTAGCCACGCAACCATGAGATACTACACGTAGCCACCGAAAAGTTCCACGCAAAAATTCCAAATACGAAGAGCCTTAGTCTTGACTTCGGTTTGATTTAGTTGATGGGTAAAAGGGTGCAGTTACCTCCACAAATTTATTATGGCAGGCTTCTCCTTCATCAAGAAGTAGCCCGCAGCATTTTTCAGAGATGAATCGCTTATTATTATAAATGCTTGCTTTAATTTGTTCACCACATTTCGGTATTAACTTTGCTCCATCATGAGTTTCTTGAGGTATTGGAGGTAAAGAAACAACATCTTCAGCTACAACAAGCATTGAGGAGGAGAGCACGGCCATTATTCCACTAACAAGCAAAACGGCAATCTTCATAAAGGATTGAATCTCAAAGTTTGCCATCTTACTTACTTGTATATGCCATTTTTTTTTCCAATCTCTAGTGCGTTTTTGGGTTGGTAATTTTTATGAATGAAGTTGAAAGTTCAAATGAAGCTCATCGATTTATTGGAAGAGAAATGAAAGTTTCAAGTTTTCAAATAACGCATTATAGGAACGTATGTGTTATTTGAAGTTCATTTAATTGAATTTAATGAACAAAGCTCCCAACGTTTCACATGTTGTCTACTCCATATATACGATCAAGCACACTTCTATACACTTCTATCTCTCGTAGTTTTTTAATTATTCTGCTTTCCTTCCAGGAGCAAATGGACCAAACCCTCCTGCTAACTATTCTAATTGTCCGAATTTGTTCACAAAGGATAACAAAATGATGTATGCTTAGATTGACTGATTGAACTATTTAATAAAACAGACCTGGCAAGAACAAAACAGAGGATTTTCGAGTTTAGCATGAAGTGTACATTCACAGGAGCAACAAATCGGAGATGGCTTTACTTCAATCTGGTAACTGTAGAAGATTGCTCTCAGCATTACCAGGAATAACAGCTTTTTTCGAAAGTAAAACTGCACTTTGCTGAGCTGCCAAACTTATAACTTGATTCATGCATTTTGATCTTAAGGAACACAAGAAAAAGCTTTCAATAGGTTCCTTTCTGCAAGCAGTGCTTGGCTTTCCGCTTATCGAAATTATCTATTGCTTCATACTTTTCATACTGTATAAATGAACCCAAACAACAAATTCTGTCAGGCCAAACGGCAAAGCAATAACTGAATCAATGACTGCATAGTTATACGTTCAAAGCCGTGATTAAAATCAAAGAAGATATGGTTCTCAATGTAGTTCTAAAATAAGAAATTCTGGCAGCAAAATTGTCTGAAAGAATATTGCCCCGAGAAAAACATGAAGTTTTGGATATGAATGGCACTGACTTATGAGGAAAAGTCATTTCTGAAACTCATGTTATATAGAGTGCAAAAGTGTAGGCATCCTTGCGCGAAAATTGTGGGAAACAATTATTTCCGCAAATGGTGGAAGTCACATACCAAAGGAGAAATTAAAAGAAAAGAAAAAAAATTAAAGAGTGAATGTTCTTGCCTTATTCGCTTTAGAGCTGACACAAAGCTGACCTTCGCGATTACTGCTTCAGTGATTCAGTGACCAAATTCCAATTTCCATTGTGGTTTAAGACTCGAAATGAACATAAGAAATACAATCTGAATCACAGAGCTTTCGGTAAGTGTAAAACACAAACACACAAGATTGAGAGAAAAAGCATAAGAAAATAATGAAATAGAAATTAATTAAGAGTGTCGGACTTACAGAAGAAAATAGGATATGAGGAAAGAAGGAACGTTGATTTGGTCTCTGCAAATTCTCTTACTACCTGATTCCAGTTGCTTTTCATCGTATCGGCCAACGCTTCGAAAAGTTCCAACCGTGCAGGCCTTATCAAATTTCGTTAATCTGGTGCAGTCTACTTCCTAGTGGCAGCAAATTTGAGAGTTTGGGTTTGGTCCGGATGGAATCTGCGTATACTGGAGTCACCCCACAACACTTCAACTTGTAACTTTTGCTTTTATGGTCAACCTCCAGACGAGAGCCATCATGGTCAAGATAGTGAAGGGCGAACTCCAATGTGACAGCAGTATGGTGGTCGCCATCAGGAAGGCCAATACTCCAACAGGGATCGAATCCAAGCATTAGATGATCTGAGTCAACAGTATCGTACATAACCAACCAGCAATCATGATTAACAAGATTTCTTTCCAAACGGTATCTGCACACGACTTGGAAATACTGGGAGCTACTAGCTTCAGGATCTTTCTCAAAGACAATAACAGCACAAAGAGCAAATCCTACGAAGTCTTTATTACAACGCTGTGGTAGTTGAATAGTTATCGAAGATCCTGAACGTTGGTTGATAAAATACTCTGGAATTTCATTTCCAGGTACAATGATGCTGCTTTCAAGTGGTGTAAAAAATTCCTGTAAATGTGAAAATCATGACTCCTAATGTAATAGAGAAGACAAAGAACAAAGCCTGAGCAAGAGAAAAACAAATGCGTACCATGTCATAGTATGGTCTCTGAGATAAAGCTGTTTGCCAAACCCTTAGTTGTAAATCTCTCAAAATTTTGTTGCGTGCTCTATTATTAAGTTTCAGGCAATTGCTAAACAGATGTACTCTGAGCAGACATGATGGAAGCTCTGGCAAAGATCGGAGCCGCTTGCAATTCCTTGCATCTAATCTTTCTAGACGCAGTGGAAGCTCTGGTATTGATTGAAGCATATTGCAATTTCTCAAGTAAAGACACTTCAGCTGTGAAAGTTGCCTGACACTTGCAGGTAAGCTCTCAAATTTGTTTCCACTTAGATCTAACACTTCCATGGATGATAGAGAGCCAATTTCTTTAGGGATTTTCGTTATACCACAGTCTCTTAAATCTAGAGATCTTACAGAAGATAGAACTGGTAATAATAGAGGTAATACCAAATTTTTGCATCCTGAAAATGCAACTGATTTAAATTCATTTAATCTGCTGCGGAGGATGGTAGTTGGCTAATGGCTGATCCGATTGCATTGAGGTCCTTCAAAGATTTTAAGTTACCAAAAGACTCTGGCAAACTGTCAAGCTTTGAGCAATTCCACACCACTAAAGCTGTAAGCCTTCCGAGGCGGTCAATTGAAGATGGCAGCTCTTTAATCGGTGTCCAGCTTAAATTTATATATTCTAAGCATTCCATTTCCTCCAAGATCTCTGGGAAACTCTCAAGCGCTGAGCAGTGCTGAAGCTCAAGCCTACAAAGAGATTTCAATTTACAAATGCTAGTTGAAAGTCTTTTCAGCCTTGTGCAATGACTCACGTCTAACCCTTCAAGATTAGTTAGTCTCTCGATTGACAAGGGAACCTCCCCTATAGCTGTCTTACGTAAATTTAGCTCTTTTATATTTCCCCAAATCTGCGGAAACTCTGTGAGATTAACACAAAAGGAGAAATCAATCTTTATAGGAGATGCAAAATGAATGTTGCTTGGGAAGCATCTAAGACTTTCACAGCCACTTAGACACAAGATACCAAGGTTGGAGAAATGTTGGATGTATTGAGGAATGTAAGCGAAGCTTGTACAACTCCAAAGATTTATTTTCTCAAGATTTGGGATTTCTGATGGTTCTGGGATCCTAATCAACTTATTAGAGTGATGGAGGTCAATATAATTCAGCTTAGGAGCTTCCTGTATAAAAAGAATAAAAACAATTAATAGAATGACTTGGATTACTGAATAAACATTTGGATATTAGTAATAGTGTAATACTATTTACCTTTTTTCCGTCCCAGATTTGCTTGACTTTACTATAAGGCAAGTTGAGTGCAACAAGTTTCTCAGGATCGAAATCTGATGGCAATGATTTTAAAGGATATTCATACCAATGGAGATATCTCAATTCTTCGGAAAGATATTCGAGACCTTGGTCGAGATACACTTTAGATCTCATAATTGGAATGCCATCATGCTCGGGCATATAAAGTTTAAGCAATCTGAGATTTGACATATTTGCAAATGCTCTGGGACCTAAATGTAAGACTTTTATTTTGGACAAATCAAGGAATATGCCTTCAATTGCATCAGTTCCCTTATCAACAAAAGCAAAAACTGAATTAGCATAAAGTCTCCAAAAAATATTTATTAAAATCTGTAGAGAAGCTCCTTAAGCAAAGAGAAAAATAATTGGTGCACATTGTTGGTTTGACGTATAACCGTGGCCACAAAAGCTAAGTAAATTCTCACCTTTTTTTTTTTTAATACATTATAGACATCCCCGTGATACCACAACCGACTACGCTTCCCTGGCTGCTCAATGGATTCTTGACGAACAATTTCTCGTCCCATTTCCTGCAATAAATCGTGCATTTGCAGCTGATTGACGCGTGATACCGTCACAAGCGACTTATCAACGAGGACATTCAATCCATAATGCGCAAAACTGGAATCGTCTATCATCTTTAACACATAATCTTTATCCTGCCTATTGAAAAAACATGCAATGTCTAGAAACAAACTCTTTTCTTCTGCCTTTAGTTCAATATAACTGATTTTCAGCACATCGTAGATATCAGGGTCGGAAATCCGTTTTAAGTTATCCAGGGCATTTTCCCAATCTAGCTTGCTCTTCTGACGAAGGAAAGAACCCAACACTCTCACTGCTAGTGGATTGCCATTGGCATAATCTAGTATACGCTTTGAGTGCACCAAGAGATCTTCAGGGCAGTGGTTTTCTTTAAAGGCACAATTACAGAAGAGCTCTAGAGCTTCATGATATTTCAATCCATTAACCTTATATATATTACCAACTCCAAAATTATCAAGAAATCGTCTATCTCTAGTGGTTACAATGATTCGACTCCCAGGACCAAATCGTTCAAGCCCCCCAATTAAATGTTCCAACTGCCCAACTTTATTAACATCATCAAGAACTAAAAGCACCTTTGTCCGTTGGAGCCTTTCCCTAACATATTCGGGAAGATTGGGAGTTCTTACTCTGAGATTCTCTTCAAATACTTCAGAAAGAACTTGGTCTCGTAGATGTAACAGTCCACCTCCTTTCTCTGATTCTTCCCTCACATTGGCCAAGAAGCACTTGCTTTCAAATTCCTTAGAAATTTGGTTGAAAATAACTCCAGCAATGGTTGTTTTACCTATACCGCCCTTACCCCAAATTCCTACAATTTTGAAATCCAAATGTCCGAGGCATAACAATGATTTAATTTTCTCAATTTGTGAATTTAATCCAACTAGGCCATTGGGGTAGGTAGAGACTGTAATGTTTTCTACTTTCTTCAAAATGTCTTTAACAACTGCATCTAGCAGGTGTGCCTCAGACCTAGCAAGTTCAAATATGAAGAGCAATGACTCAAGTTGGACCAAGTTCGAAACAGAGAAAATAAACATAAAAATCATATTTCCAATTTGTTATTAATCTTAGATACTAAAGGGTAAATAAAGGCTACCTGATTTCCTTGGAAGCCCATCCCGAGAGATTGGATGCTTCTGTCAATGCATGCCTCCACTTCTGAACCTTTTCTGGCGTCTTCTTGAGCTGTTTCTCATGCTTAGAGAAGGCATCCCCGAAACTTCCGGTTTGCTTCCGCACATCAGATGGATCTACATGGTAAAAAACAGGCACAACCATTTGGCCATTCATTTGACGGCATTCAAGAACCTTGACAAGTTCATCCAAGCACCATTTCGAAGAAGAGTAGTCCTTCGAGAAAATGATAACTGAAATCTTTGATCCTTCGATTGCTCTCAAAAGGGCAGGCGAAATCTCATCTCCTCTCTTAAGTTGTTCATCATCAATGAATGTTTTAATTTTCTTTCGACACAAAGCAGCATGAAGATGGCTAGTAAAGTTATCACGAGTATCCTCACCTCTGAAACTGAGGAAGACATCATAATTGCTATGACAAGTTAGACAAGAAGATGAGGTGGAAGAAGATGAAGCCATAACGGAAGTTTTCTACTCTTTGGGACAGACACAGCGATTCTTGACTCTTGAGAATGTACAAACAAAGTGCAATAAAAATGTAGCTGCCCAAGTGCATGTGCATGTAGCTTTCTTTTCCTAACTTGTTTTTGTTTTTTATATTTTATTTAACATATTGTTGACTTTCTGTCTCGGTTCCAGAAGGTTTCCTGTGACTTCTTGGAGCTTTCTTGGTACTGATTGTTTATTACTTTTATAGTTTAGGGAGGATCTTTCAATCAGCTCTGACTTTCTGTGGCCGAACATCTAGAAACTATAATAGCATTTAATTGTAAAATTAGATGTTGAAGATGCACCGAGAATAATGCAACTTCCTTTAAGTAAAATTTTATTTTAGCCCTTGCAACCTTGCTAAAGAATAAAAGTTTGGAAAAATTGAAGCTAAAATCCTTTTTTTTTTGGGTCCCCTTAACAATTTGGAGAAGACCCAAAATATCCTTCAGACATCAAATTTTCCCAATAAGGCATGGAGATGAAGGTGAACCCATGAAACAGATCTTAAATCTCGTGATAAGTTCTAATGTCATGTTTATACTTAAAAAGTCCGTATGTCAAATGATGTGCATTACTACAAACAAACACGTGTTAATTATTTTATTATCTGACAGCCATGCAATAAATTGTATAATTGATATACAACTTTGTAGGTGCACCTCTCTTATGAACAACACGGTTTCTCAGGTGTGGATGTAAAACCAAATCAATTTATATATTTTCAACAGCAATCCCTCATTGGATAGATCTTGCATTTTCAAGACCAGACCATAAGTATTGTTGAAAGTGAATCAGAAGCAGCCTTAAAACGCTGCGTTTTTGCTGTTGTTAGTTTCCAGTCTCATCACTTAGGTCCCACGTGCATCACCTAAATTGACTGGGGTCACTAGCAAGGCTGTCAAGCCGTTATTTTGGACGGGGAGCGACAAAGAGCTCGGTTAGGCCAGTGGTTACACCATTTTCTGGAGAGACAATTGGTGAGGGTTTTTTTTCTTCAAGTTTGTACTCAGTGGTTTTAAAAACAATTTTTGTGCCTTGTATTAAAAGATCAGTAAAGAAACTGATTTGTTTATGGGGTGGGATTAAGTCATATCGAGGTGACTGAATCATCAGAAATTCTGTTTTGTCGATTGTTGGGGTTTAATCTGTTTTGCAGTATCTTGAGTCTTTCAACTATGTTCATATTCTTGATCTTGAGGGGGGGTTTCTTTTGCAGAGATTAGGGATAATAAGCAAAAACCTTAAATGAAATACTTTCCAGATAAAAATGTAAACTAGATACGCTTATAGCTGTGAACCAAGAAAATGACTCGAGCATACAGAAAGAACTAATTTTTCCCCAGCGTAAAACATTCTCGATTATTCATTTACATTTATAGTACTATGAGCAGAGATGAAGTATTTTTCTACATCCAGCATCGACAGCTGATATTTGATTACACATCATTACAAAACTGACAGTTTGTCTTCTTGTTAATGAATCAGGAGTCATCAATCCTTCAGTCCTCATCACCAAGGTGTCCTGGTCGTTCTTGCTCAACAAGCCAACCAAGGAACTTATTGTTGACGCTTTGATTCATTATTGATCTTGATTCTCTGATTGCTCTAGAATTCAAATGTGATGGTTCCCAAAATGTTTCACTGAGGCATTCCGTGGAACATTTTCTGAAAACCATCAAACACCTTCTCATTTTAACTATTCCACAAGATGCCGCTCTGTTCAGCTCTGCCAGAAGATCATCCGTGTTTACAACTGCTCTCATGGTATCGAAATACAAATGCCATAAAGATATCGTCAGTGTACATGTATCCCAAAAGCCCAGCCATCTTGCAAGCAAAAATAAAGGCGCCTGTGGTCATACTTATCAAGCATGAATTAAATTCCATTAATAGTTGTACAGTGCTATGCCTTGGAAGGCACAGAACCATAAGCATTTGGAGGTTTCTAATGGTCTCATAAAGTACACAAACCAAAATTACAAAGAAAACTATCTACAAAAATTGAATGACAACCAAAAATATAAAGAAAAACCTAAAAGCAAATGCCAACTTTCCATAGTCTATGAACGTGATGCTACATAGTTTTACTCTAGTATACTCAAATATGTGTCAGAAAGTTAAGGTAGTACTGGATCATGGAAATAAACTGTGAACGTAAGGAAACACTAGGCATCTTTTGGTGTAAAAAATTAGTGCAACAGCAGCTTATAACCCAAGATATTATAAAGCAGTTTGGTTTAAGCTATTTGTGGAAAAAATTTGCAGAAAAAATGCAAAAAATAAAAAGTAGATAATTGATTAAAAATAATCCCATAAAAAATGACAGAGAAACAGAAATTGATGGGAGCATAAAACTTACATAAGAAACCATAATATGAGAAACCAACTCCTTTATGAATCAGCATTGACTTGATCTCTGCGAATTCTCTTGGAACTCTGTTCCGATTCCCCTTTGTCAGATCTGCCAACAAGTATAGAAGGTTTACTCATGCCAGCAGCCATCTTATCATGACTGCACTTTTCTTTCGTAGTGGCAGCAAATTTCAAAGTACAAGCATTGGGTTTTGTCTTATTGGGACTCAAATATACTGGAGACAGACCACAACGTTTCATCCTGGAAAGTACTGGATTCCCAGTTTTTTTATTTACAACGTAGAAGCGAAATGAGACAGTTGCAGGGTATTCACAATCAGCATCAGGTAGCCCAACATCCCAACAGGGTAAAAAACCAAGTATGACATGATCCGAGTCAGTGGAGATGTCAGAGCCAAAACGGGATTCCTTAGCAAAATGTTTGGTTTCAGAGGGTGTCTTTATTTCAAAATGGTGGAGACATGCGACATCAAATTCGCCTTTCTCAATGATAACACAAAAAGCAAATCCAATGAAGTTTCTTTTTATGATAGAAAATTGCAGCGGCTTTCCAAGTAATATTGAAGATCCTAAACTTTGATGAATAAACCAATCAGGAATTTCACTTCCAGGTAAACAAAGGGTGACTGTTGATGCAAAATTCTGTCTGTTTGACAACAACTGTAATTTCTCCTTGCCTGATCGACCAACGTTACCCTCTGGTCTCCTCTTCGCTAATCTCCTTTGCTATCACGAGCAGGAAAATCTGCTCCATTCTTCTCCAATATCCTGCGTACACAAGTACCAGTCAGACCGCGCCGGGTGGTTTTCCCGGCGTAAACCCTCCGACGCTCAAGTCAGTGATTTAAGTATTTTGGAAAACCTTAGCCACAAATCTCGTGGCTTTCGTTCAATACAAAAAAGGCTTAAGAAGCAAAAAATCTCTATTGGCTCTTTTGATTATTATGAAAAAAGCCCTTTTTGTGTTTTTTGTCCAACCCTTTTACCTTTTTTGATTGCGCCATTTATAGGCTTCTTGCGGATTCGGTTTCTATTCTTCACATTTCCCACTCTCCGCTTAGCGTGCGTCATGGGTGTGTGAGCGGTTGATGGTGGACGTGGCGGTTTGAGAGGTTCATGCCTGGAGTTCCGGAGGATGGGAGTGATAAACGGGCCTCGCGGCTTGGATCTTGCAGAGTGGCGCGCGTTCTAGTGGTCGGTGTGGAGTGAACCTGCTACCTCTGCTCCTGTGACGACCCCTTCCGGGACTGAGTAGGAGATCCCTGCTCGCAATAGCCTCCCCATGGAATATTTTTAAAGGGGGGGAGCAGAGATCCCGTTCCACAAGTTCGAGCAGGAACTTCTGGCTCTTGATGACAACGTCTAGGGATCCATAGCTGTGGTGAGCAGGAAACTCTGGTGGCAAGAAAAAGGTTTCCGCTTCTGGGCGCACCATGCTGTTCGAGTCAAAGCAGATGAGGTATCACATTGTGCGGCTAGTTTGGTCGTTATTTATCCACAACATCAGTCCCTCAGTTTCTGGTATTTGTAATGAAATGGATTAATACTAGAAACTTGGTAAACCTGTCCTGCTCGTAGTGTAATTTTGACTTCTTGTCGGAATGATACACAACCCACTCGGTTCCTTCAGTAGCCGGTTATCTCCTCGAAGAGTCGAGTCATAATTAAATGCTGGTGAGGTGGCATTAATCTATCCATCCGTTTGAATTTCAAACTGACGGCTACGGATTCCTAGGGGCGCGTGCTGTACAATTGGTATAAATAAGAGAGTGTCCTTACTCGTTTGGGAACCGCGATTAACTTAAAGAAAATTTTTCCTTTTTTTTTTTTTACTTTCCGGTTGCTTCCAAACCTTCTTCATCGGAATCCGCGTTATCCCCCCGGTGCGTCGCCGTTTCAGGTATCACTTCCCCTTCTTTCGACTTTGATTTCTGTTGTTGCCTTCTCCTCTTTCTTTCCTTTTTTCCTTGGGTGGCGTTATTGTGAGTAGAGTTTTGAGGATGTCGAAGGGAAAAGAAAAGGTGATTGAGATTGGTGATGATGAATCGGATTCTCCGCCTAGATTATTGGATGCGTCTTCCTTTGTTCCTGTGGTTCCTTTAGAATTAGCAGACCAGTCTCATGGTAGGAGTAGTATTAGGGGGGCGTCTTCTGAGGTAACTTCCTCAATTTGTGGTGGTAATAATGAGCGATCTTCGTGTTCGGAGGATACCCTGAGTGAGAAGTCAAGTAGGGAGTTTGGTGAGGCATCCTCACCAGAAGTAAGGAGACCAGAAAAGAAAGGAAAATTAGGTAGTAGAAATCTAGCAGAATATTATACCATAGATCACATGGTTTGTACAACCTCAATAGAGGACCTCGAGGAGCTTCGAATCAGATATAGTATTCCCGAGGACATACCCCTTCGGGTTCCCGAAAAAAAGGATACCCCTAACCGACCTCTCAGGGGGTATGTTACTCTGTCATTAGAGAGTTTTAAGTTTGGGATGAGGCTTCCGTTGCAGCCATATTTCGCCTACCGCCTTGGGTCGGGCCTGCCCTCGATCAACTTTAACCCTAACGTGAGGCCGCTCGGTTTGTTCGCTCATGGAGCAAGTGTGGTCAGAGCGAGCCCACAGTTGACGAAGTTAAGTATTTGTACCAGCTGGTATTACTTCATGTCAAGTACGAAGACCAAGAAACCTCTAAAAAGACCTTCCAACTGGTGGTGGTGGGAAATGGAAGGAGAAATTCTTTTTTGCTGGGGGTCCTTGGGGTCAAGTGGTAGAGATTGATGGGAGGAGGGTTTATGTCCCCTTTCGTTTCGTAATTCCAGGTTGCTTATTTGTTTTTAGATGTTTTGTATCTCCAGCTCCCCCTCCCCTTTTCTTTTCTTTTTTTGAATCACATCGTTTGTAACATGATTTTTGGTTGAACTACAGGTTCTTGGGGGGTGAGTTACGATCTCGAGCCAAGGCTCAGATGTGTTCGACGGCCGTTAAACTCGCTCAGACGAGAGATCCGCTATCCTCATACCGATCCAATCTCGTCTGATATCAGTAGGTGATGGAGGATGATGTGATTGGAGCTTTGAATAAAATGCGTCGTCGCCCCGCCGCTGCTGAGGGAGGTCAGAGTAAAGAAGCACCTCTTGCAAAACGAGTCAATATAGGAGATACCGCTCCCCAAAACACTGCCGCCTTCGTCTCACCGGCGAGGCCACAGACCACAAGTAGAGCTGGTCTTTCTACCTCCTCATCTAGATGAACCCAAGCAGAAAACGCCATATGATCGACCAGAGTTGACGCCTTAAGTAAGCGAGCTCACCAGGTTGGTGACAAAAAAGGACTTGGAAGAATTTGACAGAAACAACCTTGGCGAGTTAGTTGCGGGTATGCAATTTGGCACCTTCTATTTGGGTTTTCTGGCCACTTACTACAAGGCCAAGGTTGGTCGGTATGACCGTAAGATGAAGGAGGATATTCAATTAGCAGTTAAACGCGTCATGGCTACGAAAAGGCCAGGCGAGCTTAACATCGAGAATTCGTTCTGCGGAGCAATCCTCTGTACTGCGGTCAAGTTACCTCAAGATGAAATGAAAAAGCTCAAAGAAGATTTTGAGACTCAACGGAATACTTACGAGGCTCACCTGAGTCGCCCGCATCGCCTACCGTGCCGACATGTAGACTGGGACAACGAGATCGATAGTGATGAAGGGGATCGCAGATTCTTATCGATGCATCATGGCGCTTATCGAAGCAACACCTTGACCGAAGATGGATCACACACGGGTGCTACTCAACACATGAACGAAAGAGCGAAAAGAAGATGCGAAGAGCCGAGTGCGCGGTCACACCAAGGCGACCTCTCCTCCTCGTGCTACCCCCACTGAAGTGACTGAGGTCAACACTCCACCGTGGGCACTGGGAGACTCTCTCCGCCCCCACCACCCAACCGTAAGGTTGGTGTTTCACGATCTTCCATCTTCTGTATTGCAGCTTCCTTAAGATCAGAATGTGCTCATGCTATTACTGATGGCCTATTTAATAAAAATTTTCTGGTCTTTATACTATCTCTGTTTATCTCAAACAAGTATTTTTGCCCTTCGAATTTTTTATTTTATATATTCTTGAGAATCCGCTCGACTTCGAATGATTGAGAAGATCTTGTGAGTTTATTTCGTCTCTCTCTCTTGAGTGAGATCTGCAATCTTAAGTCACTCATGCGTCATAGAAAATATCTGATAGCGCGGAGTTTGCTCACCTTCATATGGTCGAGCACATCCCGGCAAATTTGGTTTTCTGTCTTATCAAATAGTAGGCTTTGAGGCACGAAATCTGGCCAAAATCCCACGGTCAAGCAGATTCTGGCAAGCTTGATTTCGTGTCTCGTCATCGAGCAGGCTTTGAGACATCGAGCCTTATGCTTGCCTTAGAATATTTTTAGAAACTTGAGAGTCTGCTCGCCTTCACATGGTCGAGCAGATCCTGGCAAGATTGGCTTCGTGTCTCGCCATAGAGCAGTCTTTGAGACATTGAGCCTTATGCTTGCCTTAGAATATATTTTTATAAACATGGGACTCTACTCGCCTTCAGATGGTCGAGCAGATCCTGGCAAGCTTGGCTTCGTGTTTCGCCGTAAAGCAGGCTTTGAGACATTGAGCCTTATGGTTGCCTTAGAATATATATATATTTTTAAAACTTGGGAGTCTGCTCGCCTTCACATGGTCGAGCAGATCCTGGCAAGCTTGGCTTCGTGTCTCACCATAGAGCAGGCTTTGAGACATTGAGTCTTATGCTTGCCTTAGAGAATTTTTTAAAAAACTTGGGAGTCTGCTCGCCTTCACATGGTCGAGCAGATCCTGGCAAGTTTAGCTTCGTGTCTTGCCATAGAGCAGGCTTTGAGACATTGAGCCTTATGCTTGCCTCAGAATACTTTTTACACAGATATCATTAATGAAATTCATCATAATCTTCATTAATTGTGCAGCTCTTCATACATGTTATCGATTAACATAAGCAAAAAAGTAACTGATAACAGACATAAATTGACTTGACTCACAATCAACCGCATTTACTGGAAATATTTCTTGAGATGGGCTGTGTTCCATGGTCGCTTCGCTTCAAATCCATCTGCACGAGCGAATTTATAAGCCCCTGGTCCAACCACCTGCTTCACCTTATATGGACCTTCCCAGTTAGGACCGAACACCCGGTCGAATCTTTCGTATTCTGGTTCACCTTCCTAAGCACCCAATCACCCACTCTGAACTGTCGAACGCGCACTTTCTGGTTGTAATAGCGGGCCACCCTCTGCTGGTAAGTGGCCGACCTCCGTGAAGCGATTTCCCTCCTCTCGTCTAGTAAATCGAGGTTCAGGCACATCTGGTCGTTATTTACCTCCTCATTAAAATGCTCTGTTCGATGTGTGGGTGCACCAATTAGACTAACCAAAATTTAATTAGACTAAACTTTTATATCTAATTTACTTTGAAATCAAATGCTTGATCCTGTTTGAAAACAAAAAAAGCTTTATACTAACTGAAAAAAGCCTTATCTTAACTAGCAAAATCAAATCAAATTAAAAGAAGATCATAGAAAAACAAAAAATATGTGTGCCAAAAAAAAGAAAATTCCACTGTGGCATGGCTTACTATCAAAATTCGTAACTTGTTTTATTATAAAAAAAAAAAAAAGAGCCTGCCACCAAACCTAACTTACACTTGAATTTTGTTTATGCAGTATCAAATTTGAGAAGAGAAAAATTACTTTGCGTAGACAGAACAACAAAGCCATTGTGTGCTCTTGCCAATTGAAACCCAATCCCAAGGAAGTTGAGCTACAATTCAGTTTTACTCCACATAGAAAACTCAGTCCATTAACACCTTTATTCATTCATCTTAAGAAACCCTAAAATCAAACCAAGAGAGAGGGTGAATTGGGTTATTAAAACTTAAGCTAAACAATACACATAACAATTCAATCTATTCCCTTAATGAAATAGAAAATAATAAATTTAATAAAGTGTAATAATAAAAGAGTAAGGAAAGAGAGAGCTGCTCGGTTATTTCCACCTACGTCCACGCTTCCAAGCTCACCTGCCTTGAGGATTTCACTATCCAAGCCTCCTAAGGCTTCAAGAACACTTATAATTGACTTCAAAGGTGTCAATCAAGTTCTACACTAAGAGATTATCCCCAATCTCTAAACTCAAGTGGATCTCAACATTTACAATCACTCAAAACAAAGATTACAAACGTGTTTTTCTCTCACACAAATTATATGATGACAAATCTATGATCAATGTGTGAATAAATGAATCAAGAACGAATTTAAAGCTTAATGGATGTTGTGTTGTCGATTACAAGCTCCATGATAATATTATGATTCGCTTTTGTTTGAATTTGAATGAACTTATTTATAGTTGGAGCTGAAAACTAGCCATTATTAACTCTTTGCTCGAAGTCGGATCGCCGTTAACTATAAGTCAGATCACCGTTTTGATTTTGAGCAAGTGACCATTGGACATATTTTTAAGTTATCGAATCACCGTTTTCAAGATGTCGAATCGCCGTTAGTGCCAAAAGGCTACTCTTTAATTCTGTTCGATATCGGCTAGTCGTTATCAAGATGTCGGTTAGCAGTTTGCTACGGTAACTGTTACAGTGAAATATTTTCTAAAATTATAGTTTTATCTCAAAACTGTCTGGAATTTTACTACGGCCCAAAATACTATGAAACTTTTCAAATAAATCCACATCCAGAATTTTAAAAAATACTTGTTGATTTCAAAGTTTTCAAAACTTTTTCAATTAGATCATAAATGTAAAAAATAACCAATTTCATAAAATCAATTTTCATTAAATATAAAGCCTTTATAATGTGAAAATAATGATTTATTTAAAATGTATAAAAAATAATTTGAGTTTTTAAAAATTTATTCATTCTTAATCTTATTTGTTATCATCAAAATCAACGTTATGGATACATGCATGTTAACAATCTCCCTCTTTTTTGATGATTACAAACCTTATATGTATTTAAAGAATGATTCTACAAATTGATTCTCTTTGAGTATTTGCTAATTAGCTAAATTAGCAAATGCAAATATATGTACTCTTCTCCCCTTCATCATAAAAAAGAAAATTTAGTGGAAAAGAAAAAAAATAGCAAATTTATTACCCATATTGTCAGAGTAGAAATTTTGACAGAATCTCTCCCTAACAACAAGCATCACCTCAAATACAAGTTTACTAATATCACTCCCAAATTATTATAAACCCTGATACAAGCCAACTCCATATACAAATCATCACACAATCCATCAACCATAAAAAGATCATAAACAATTATTCCATCAATTACCAAATCAACAACTCATAACATAAAATTATCATATAAAACAACCATGTAATCAAATCATCATCATATCCCGAAATCATCAAAATCATCACCATAATCACATATCAATCATCAAAACAATACTTAAAGTACATATTATTCTCCTTTTTTTGACAATATCGAAATGATATATTACTTTGTCTCCCTCTTCGGACAACAAAAAAGTTCAAAATATATATTATCCAAAATCATATTGCATGCTCCCCCTAAATATATGGCCAATTTAAAATCTTAACCAAAATAGTTTTATAAAAAAAACATATCATATTTATCCCCCCTTCATTATAAAAAAGAAAAGATAGATAGATACAATCGAAATAAGATCATAAAAAATAATTCGATGAAGATATTACTCATTTTATGTGAGCAATCGTAACCATAATTGAAGTACAGTTCAATTGACTATATTGTGAATTTTTCAGTAACCATCATTAAAGTGTACTTCATTGACTGTATTCTGAATATTTCAATAAGCATCATTGAATTGTACTCCAATGATAATATCATAAATTCTTAGTAACGACTGTTGAAGTATACTTCAATGATTGTATTATGAATCTTTTAGTAACTTCTATAACTCTCAAGTTCACTATCAATCTTATTTTTATTTTTATTTTCTTCAAATTAATATTTTTTATTAGTATTTTTTCAATTGAAGTATATTTCAATTGACTATATTGTAAATTTTAAGGCTTAAGGTTTACGAATTTAGGTCTTGATTATATAAAAAACATTAATTTGAAAAAAATAAAAAATAAAATTATATCGATAATCAACTTAATAGTTATAGAAGTTACTAAAAGATTCATTATACAGTCATTGAAGTACACTTCAATGATGATTACTGAAACATTCACAATACAGTCATGAAGTATACATTAAAGTATACGTCGTAATACAGTTAATTGAAGTGTACTTCAATTATAGTTACTAAAAGATTTAAAATACAAAGTTATAGTATGAGTAATGATGATAAAATTCAAAACAAATAGGAATAAAGAAGAATGAGTCCGATAAATAAATTTTATTATTTATATGTAATATTTGCTATTTTATTATTATTATTGGTTGCCACTGAATTTTGGTATTAATTTTTTTTAAATATTTGATATTTTATTTGTTCTTAGGAGCCACCATATTGGCTGCTGGACTTAGTGCGCTAATTGATTTTTTGAAGACGCAAATTCAGTCTCAACCTGGGAATGAGAAGCAGTTCTATACTGAAGCTGTGGATTGTATTCAGAAGTCGCTAAATGTTGGGGGCCTTGTGACATTTTACAGGGGTTTTCCTGCATATTATGTTAGGATAACAGTTCCTGCCATTGTATCATGGACATTCGTTAAGGTTACCTCTGAGGACAAGTGATCAGGATAAGATTTCTCGGGTTATTGAGTAGGATTTTTAGAATTGTTATAAAATTGTTAAAGCAAACTATTCTGGAAAGTGTTTTTCCTTTACAAAGTTTGTTTTATGATGCTTTTGTAATATGACTATAGACATAAGGTTGGCAAACTGAGTGGTGAATTGAGGGCTAAAAACTTTTGTGAGAAAAAGAAAAACGTGTATGAACCTCTAATTGTAGAATAAATTCATTATACAGTCGATAAATAATTTTTTTTTTGAATAAGAAGATAATCAAGTTAAGTGAGTAAGAGCTAAGAACCGATGAGAACGTATTGATTTTTTCATTTAATTTGAAACAAACTCTAATTATATGTCTATGAACCTTGTGAAAGAAATAAGCTACTGGTGTGATGGGTTTAAATGTAAGAGTTGAAGAATTATGGGGGCAATGTACAGATCGACTTCAGTTAGAGGGATCTAGTTGAAAATCCTATGCTGATGTGGCAAAGTTTGTTAAGAGTTCGTTAAGTATTTTTTCCAGAAACACCAGCATAAAAGGCATTGGCGAATAGCTCTTGATATCAGATCGATATCTTCTTTATTTCTTAGTCATTTTGCCTGCGATTTGGTTCTTTGTGATCCTTGTAGTTTCTTCTTTGTAACTAGCTTGTAATTCGATTGTAGTGATCAATAAAAGAGCAGGTTTTTTTCCTTCATCAAGTTGTGTACTTGAAACTGTGCTCTGAGTTTGCATTCTTGTGATTTCTTTCTTGATTGATTTAATCTGATCTGTTCTTTTGAGTTCCATTAGTCAGATTACTTCTGAAATTTCGTGTGTGATAATCAGAAGTTATAACAACTGGTATCAGAGCCAGGTGTGGTTCAAGAACATGTCCCTTCTAAAGCCCGATATTGAAAGTTCACCATTGGTGGTGACTTCTCACTTTGGAAGATGAAAATGAAGGCTTTTCTGGTTCATCAGGGTCTCGAATCAGCTCTGGAAAGTGATGATCTTGGAGATGTTTTAAGTTCAGTCTCTGATGAAAAGAAAAGATAGATTCAGAATAAGGCACACAGTACTTTGATCTTGAGTCTTAGTGACTCAATACTAAGGGAGATTTCTGAAGAGAAGACAGCCCTCGGTATCTGGAACAAAGTGGAAGCTTTGTGTATGAAAAAATCTCTGGCACATCGACTGTTCTTGAAAAAAGATTATACACCTTCTCGATGAAAGAAGGAGTTTATATTCAAGAACACATTGACAACTTCAACAAGATCATTCTTGATCTTGAAGGAGTTGAAAATGTAAAAATTACTGATGAAGATAAAGCTTTCTTTCTACTTAGCTCACTGCCTAAAATCTATGAAGGGCTTATGGACACCATGTTATATGAAAGAACCACTATGACCCTAGAAGATGTGAAAGCCTCTTTGAGCTCTAAGGAGATTCAGAAGAGCAATGGGCATGAAATAAGTAATAGTGAAGTATTAGTTGCCAGAACAGACAAGAAAAACCAGAAAAAGAAGAACAAGAATCAAGCTAAAAAGGATGATGTATCTGCAAAAGAAAAAATGAAGAGAAGAAAGTGTTTTTACTGCAAGAAGCAAAGCCATTACATCAGGGATTGTGCTGAGAAAAAGAAGGATGAAAAAGAAAGAGCAGGGGATGCAGCAGTGGCTTCAGATGACTCCTCTGATGATGGATATCATAGTGCTGATTTGTTGGTGCCTTCAAACAGCAACATTAAAGGTCAGTGGGTCCTTGACTCAGGCTGTTCTTTTCATTTGTGTCCTGATAGAAGCCTTTTCCATACATATGAGTCTGTGGATGGTGGTAGAGTGCTGATGGGTAACAACAATGTGTGCAAGGTTGTGGGCATGGGGTCTGTCAAACTAGAGATGTTTGATGGGACTGTTAAAACTCTATGTAATGTGAGGCATGCACCTAGGCTGAAGAGGAACTTGATCTCTTTAGGCATGCTGAATAGTATGGGATATTGCTTCAAATCTGAAAATAATGGTTTAAAGATAATGAAGGGGACTGAGATGATAATGAAAGGAGTAAAGAAAAATGGCCTTTATGTGTTAGAAGGATCATCGTGTCACATGTCGAATGCTACTGCTTCGATGTCGATAGAACTATGTTATGGCACATTAGACTTGGCCATATGAGTATCAAGGGATTGCAAGAGTTGAGTAAGCAAGGGTTGCTGTGTGGTGATAGAATAGATGAGATAGAATTCTGTGAAAACTGTATCTTTGGCAAAACACACAGGTCAAAATTCCCAAAGGACATGCATACATCTAAATAACCATTAGACTATGTGCATGCTGATTTGTGAGGGCCTGCCCAAGTGCCATCTTTGAGTGGGGGAAGATATTTCATGTCAATCATAGATGACTATTCCAGAAAAGTATGGATTTACATACTGAAAACCAAAGACCAAGCCCTGGAAAAGTTCAAGATATGGAAGACTTTGGTGGAGACTCAATCTGGTTTCAAGATAAAATGCTTAAGAACAGACAATGGACTTAAATTCTGTAACAAAGAGTTTGAGCAATGCTGTCAAGAATGGGGAATTCAGAGGCATAAGACAGTGAGATTCACCTCTCAGCAAAATGGTATTGCTGAGAGGATGAATAGAACACTGGTTGATAAAACAAGGTGTTTGTTGATTAACTCTAAGCTTCCCAGAAGCCTTTAGGCAGAAGCTGTCTCTATAGCAAGTTATCTTGTAAACAAAAGCCCATCTGCTGCAATTGGTTTCAAAACTCCAGAAGCGCTCTGGTCTAGAAAACCTGGAAACTATGAGCACCTCAGGATATTTGGATGCCCTGCTTATGTTCATTTCAGACATGGGAAGCTTGATGCAAGAGCTGTAAAAGGAGTATTTGTTGGTTATCCAGATGAGGTCAAGGGCTACAGGGTCTGGTGTAGAGAGGCTAATAAGTGCTTAATTAGCAGAGATGTTCAGTTTAATGAAGTTGCTGTGATCAATAACTTTGGTCAAGTCACTTCTGATACTGACATCAATGTAAATAAAACACAAGCCACTGAGGCCATTGATCAAAGTAAAAAGATTGAGGTGGAGTTGTCTAATGCCTATTAAGATGAAATACAACCAGAAGCTGTTGAAGCTGAGTCCCAAGATACAGAAGTAACAGAGGGTGAAACATCACAAGCAACTGATTTGCAACAATATTAAATAGCCAGTGATAGAGAAAGAAGGCATACCAGACCCCCTGCAAGATATGCATATGCAGACATGGTTGCATATGCACTGATGAGTGCAGAGGATATTACAGGTGAAGAACCTAACAGCTATAGAGAAGCAATAAATGACAAGAATAGTAGAAACTGGATTAAGGCTATGAGAGAAGAGATGGATTCTCTGGCAAGGAATCAGACCTCGACTCTGGTTCCAAATCCAGGGAATAGAAAAATTGTCAGTTATAAAGCAAGACTGGTGGCAAGAGGGGATTGACTTCAATGAAATCTTCTCACCAGTTGTCAAACACAGCTCAATAAGAATCCTACTTGCTATGGTGGCCTTGTTTGATCTAGAGCTTGAACAAATGGATGTAAAGACTGCCTTTCTACATGGCAACCTTGAAGAAAAGATATTAATGTCTCAGCCTGAAGGTTTTGAAGCAAAGGGACATGATGATTATGTGTGTCTTCTACATAAGTCCCTATATGGCTTGAAACAGTCCCCTAGGCAATGGTATAAGAGGTTTAACCAGTTTATGATCTCAAATAGCTATAACAAGAGCAAATATGATAGTTGTGTCTATCATAAGAGCATAGACTCAGGTGGAGCTGTATATCTTTTGTTGTATGTTGATGATATACTCATTGCTGGTAAAAATCCTGGTGATATTGAAAATCTTAAGAATCTGTTGAAGGGGGAATTTGAGATGAAGGATCTTGGCTCTGCTAAGAGGATCCTTGGCATAGATATTTCCAGAAATAGAGCAGCTGGTACCTTATTTCTAAGTCAATTAAGATATGTCAGCAAGGTGTTGGAGAGGTTTGGGATGATGGATTCAAAACCAGTACTGACACCTTTGGGAGCTCAATTCAAACTCTCTGATGACATATCTCCAGCATCAGATGCTGAGAAGCTACAAATGGCTGAAATTCCATATTCACAGACTGAAGGAAGCTTAATGTATGCAATGGTTTACACCAAAGCAGACATAGCTTATGCAATAAGTGTTGTAAGCAGGTTTATGAGTAATCCTGGTAAGCTTCATTGGGATGCTGTAAAATGGGTTATGAGGTACTTGAAGGGGACTCTAGATCATGGTCTGATGTATGGAAAATCCAAGCAAGAGGCCTGTAAAGTAAGAGGCTATGTTAACTCTGATTTTGCAGGTAACTTGGACATGAGGAAATCTATCTCTGGGTATCTGTTTATGATGGATAACTGTCTCATAAGCTGGAAAGCTACTCTACAGCACATAGTAGCTTTGTTATCGACTGAAGCAGAATTTGTTGCTGCAACAGAAGCTGTAAAAGAATCAATGTGGTTAAGAGGGTTACTAAATGAGCTATGTTTAGAACAAAGAACAGTGCAGATCTTTTGTGACAATCAAAGTGCCATTCAGCTCATCAAGAACCAAGTCTATCACGAGAGAACCAAGCACATTGATGTGAAGTTGCACTTTATCAGGGATGAGGTTGCAAAAGGGTTAGTTGCAGTAGCTAAGATCCATACAGATGTTAATCCTGCTGATATGCTAACTAAAGTACTAACAACAGCCAAGTTTAAGTTCTGTGTAAACTTAATTGGTGTTGGCAGTCGCTCTAGCACTTAAGCTGTATGTCTTAAAGGTTTTTTTTTTCTGCTACTTAATTGAAATGATCAACAAAATCGATTGCAAGGTGGAGAATGTGAAAGAAATAAGCTATTGGTGTGATGGGTTTAAATGTAAGAGTTGAAGAATTCTGGGGGCAATGTGCAGATCGACTTCAGTTAAAGGGGTCTAGTTGAAAATCCTATGCTGATGTGGCAAAGTCTGTTAAGAGTTCGTTAAGGATTTTTTCCAGAAACACCAGCATAAAAGGCACTGGCGAATAGCTCCTGATATCAGATCGATATCTTCTTTATTTCTTGGTCATTTTGCCTGCAATTTGGTTCTTTGTGATCCTTGTAGTTTGTTCTTTGTAACTAGCTTGTAATTCGATTGTAGTGATCAATAAAAGAGCAGGTTTTTTTCCTTCATCAAGTTGTGTACTTAAAACTGTGCTCTAAGTTTGCTTTCTTGTGATTTCTTTCTTGATTGATTTAATCTGATATGTTCTTTTGAGTTCCATTAGTCAGATTACTTCTGAAATTTCGTGTGTGATAATTAGAAGTTATAACAAACCTCTATCCCAAGATCTATATTGAGTAAACAAGGGGTTACCTTAAGAACACAAGCTATGAAGAAGTCGTTATAGTCAAGACACTTCTTCTCTTAAAAATTTGAAAGCCTCAAAGAGTTTCAAAGTAAAGATTTTATGAACATAAGAAACTAAATCTTCCTCTAACATCTTATCAAATACATATCTCAATCCTTTTACATCCCCTATTTTGCATAAAAGTCTTTTAGACTATCTCCTAACACAAGTGATCCCTAAATCTCATCTTAATAATACAATGATGAATTATCTTAACAAAATCCAAGTACACTAACTTTGCACAACCAGTGATTGCAATAAATACATGAAAATCACGATAGTAAAAAGAAAAGAAATTATCCTTATTTATAAATGAAACTTAATGTCAACCTTGCAGCTGAAAACATTCAATGAACTTTTTGGTAGGTGGCCTATTTATATATGTTTACTGGAGCTGATATTAGAATAACATATCCTTTAACAAAAATTTAATCAATTATGACTATTTTGAGACTGTTGATAGCGTAATGATTGGACGTATCATTATTGCATTTGATATTATGAATCTAGAATTACCAATGGCTCAAATAGAAAAAAACATTATTTGAAAGAAAAAAAAAAGTTTGGATGAATGGACTCACTTTATCTTTGCTAAATATGTTCACATTATGCCAACCGACAAATTTATTGATGCTTTTGTGAAGGATCTTATGATTAAGCTTAAGCTAAGAATTGATATCTCAAAGATTCTGAGGTCATTAGCTTATCGCTATATTATAAGCTCTTCAAACAATGTGGTTGCACTAGTTAGTTGTAGGACCAGTATTCGGGCAACTTCTACTGCTCTCGTAGTTTTCAAGATACTGGTAGAAGATAAATAATTTCTTTTTTTTTTTCAAGAGCTAGGCTTTTTAAAATTTGTGCCGCCATAGAATTGATTTTTTTTAAATTATAAACCATCATAGAGTTAGACGAGACCCCCTTATCTACAGATTAAAGTAAAAACAGAAATCAAAATATTTAGAGAGGGATATAAACCAAAACCTCCAAACTAAAGAAAGAAATAGACAATACGAAAAAAATAGAAAGCAAATAAATAAAATAAATAAAAGAACACCCTAGAGTAAAGCCTAATAAAGGAAACCTTATGAAGATAAGTTAATGCTTGAAGTGTCACTTGTGATACTTGCATCTAATGACTAATTTGGAGTCCTTTTTTGAACCAAAAACACGCAGGTCAACAACACCAAAGTCGAGGCTAAGATCACGCCCCTGATACCCATAGGCTCAGATACAAAATATTTATCAACTCTATAACATTTCCTCTAAAACTAAAATCCTCATAATCATTTTATCAATATCATACAGTAAAACCCAAGGATATCATGTGAATTGAGTGAGGTTGAACTAAATAATTATGTACTTCACATGTCTCATAAGTACTCATTGGCAATAATGTCATCTCTCTGATATTGCTTAATAATGAGAAATAAAAGCTTTTCAACTACTTTATACACTATTGTATGATATTAAAACTTGTATATACCTAGGTTTCAACTTTGTACATTGATTTCAACTAAATAGCTTGGTGTTTGTAATGAATGTGCCGCACATCATTTACATAGGATGTATATTGCTGATACTAATGACCTTACCGTTTAATTAACACTTAAAAAAAAATTGTCAGGGTAGATTGCGGTTTAATCAATATCACTCGGTGATATGATTCAATAATTTAGGGGTGGTAAAGTTACGAAATGATCTCTCAACTGTTTCTTTTTATACAGTCTGTTAGAATGGAAACTACTGGTTGATAGGTGAGATCCTAGCCCACTATGATTCTGTGTATCTTTCTCTACAAATTTCTTTACTCTCTTTGCAAGTTTCTTTGGTGTACCATATTCATTAACCAGACATATAGGCATTCTTTTAAAATTTAGGAACGTATCTAATTTATAAAGGAATCATTTTACATAAGCTTGACTCAAATGTTTTAGGGTATTTTCTTAAGGACCTCCAACCGGATATCCGACTACAAATCCAACGGGTTCATATTTTTCTTTGATTTTAGGTATCTCTTCTTCTATGTCTTCTTTGAAGGATGTAGAATTAGCTTCGATGCCCTGATTCCAACTCTAGTAAACATCTTAACGACATCCAGTGTCAGTCACGTACTTGTTTGTAACAAAAAATCTTTATTCTGAGTTCAATTTCAAGAACCATAATACTCTTATGTAGCAAAGGAGAATATTGTCCCACCTAAAATAGTGTAACCCCATCAAAGGCTGGAGTTTGATATGTAGTCAACTGGTATCCAACAGAGGTTTGGTATTGCTCATCGATGAAAACAATCAAGTAAGGACAACCAATGCAGAACATGAATTAAGTAAAAAAAAAAAAACAATTCAGAACTTCAATTGACTATATTGTAAATTTTTATACTTTAGTGACAATATTGTGAATATTCACTAACTATCATTAAAGTGAACTTCAATGATTATATCATGAATTTTCAGTAACCATTATTAAAGTATACTTTAATGAGTATATTATGAATATTTGAGTAACTTCTATGACTGTCAAGTTGACTATCGGTATTATTTTTATTTTTCATTTCCTTCAAATTAGTATTTTTTTAATATTTCTCAATTAAAGTATACCTTAATTTATTGTACTATGAAATTTCAGGTACATGGTTTGTGAATTTTAGGGTTTTAGGATTTGGTTATACAAAAAGTAAATAAAAAAAAACTGATAATGTACTTGATAGTAATTGAAGTTATTAAAAGATTCATAATACAGTTATTAAAGTATACTTCAATGATTCGTAAAATAGTCTACAGCAACCACAGTATGAGTGGCCGCTCCTTTTCTTTTTGGCAAAGGCCCGATTAGATCAATCCCCCATTAAGCGAACGGCCATGGCGAGGTCATGCTGGTAAGCTTTTCGGGTGGCTGTGTGGGGATGCTCGCAAAGTTTTGGCAGCTTCTACAACTCTTGGTTTTCTCTTGCGTATCCCTATGCATCGTTGGCCACAAATACCCTTACCTAAGTGCCTTATGTGCTAGCGATCTGGCCCATGAGTGATTTCCACAAACTCCCTCATGCACCTCCCTTAACACATAATCTGCAATGTCCTCGTCCAGACATCGCAAAAGCGGTAGAGTGTACCCTCGTCGATACAACACCCCATCAAGCATTGTGTACATCGATGCCTGACACTTGATCCTTCTTGCTCCCATTTTATCTACTGGCAGCATCCCGTCTCTTATGTACGAGATTATTGGGTCCATCCATGATGCCTTCTGCTCGATTCTCATTACCTCCAAGTTCTGCTCGATGCTAAGCGCGTGCTTGATCTCTAAAGGGACTGACTTCGGCATCTTTGGATCTGCCACAGCTGCCATTCTGGCTAGGATATCTACTCGAAAATTTTCGATCCTTGGGACTTGCACTACATCCACAGATTCAAACATCTTGATCATCTGTCTCGCTTTCTTCAAGTATTGTCCCATCTTACTATCTTTAGGCTGGAAAGTTTCACTGATATGGTTGGCCACTAGCTGAAAGTCAGTTCGTACTTTCACCCTATCTACCTTTACTGCCTTTGCCAACTCCAACCCCGCTATCAAAGCCTCATATTCTGCTTGGTTGTTTGTAGCCGTGAATCCCAATCTAACTACTTAAGAGATCTCCTCCCCCTCTGGACTTTCCAGCACAATCCCTGCTCCGAAACCTTGTTCGCCCGAAGACCCATCAACCGAGACCTGCCAGATTTATTCCCCTTTGTCCTCGGCAGCAGCACTTGGTTGGTCGCATATTATTTCTGGCTCAGTGAAATCTGCCACAAAGTCTGCTATTGCTTGGGCCTTTATTGCTGTTCGGGGCTTGTAGCTGATCTCGAACTTACTCAGTTCCACCGCCCATTTAACGAGCCGACCAAAAGCATCGGGCTTGTGTAGCGTCTGCCTCAACGGCTGATTTGTTATCACGAAAATTGGGAATGCTTGAAAATAGAGCCTTAACTTACGAGCAGCCACTACCAGGGCCAGTGCCCATTTCTCCAATAGGGGGTACATCGTCTCTGCGTCGAATAGGGCTTTACTCGTGTAGTATATCAGGTATTGAACTCCTTCTTCCATTCTTACTAGAACCGAGCTGGTAGCCTGATCTGAAATGGCCAAATATAAGAAGAGCTTGTCTCCTTCTCGTGGTGTGGCTAACAGTGGTGCCTGCTGCAAGTATTGTTTCAGCTTCTGAAAGGCTTCTTCACACTCAGGGGTCCATTTTATTTTTCTTCCCTTCCTCATCACTTGGAAGAAGACGTGACACCTGTCTGTGGCTTTGGATATGAACCGGGCGAGTGCTGCCAGCTTGCCTGTGAGACTCTGTATCTCTTTCAAATTACGAGGAGACCTCATCCCCACAATCGCCTGAATCTTCTCAGGATTTGCTTCGATCCCCCGATGGCTCACCATTAATCCCAGGAATTTCCTTGATCTCACTCCAAAAGCACACTTCTCCGGGTTGAGCTTCATCTTATATCTCCTCAAAAGTTCAAATGTTTCCTGCAAGTGCTTTATGTGCTCGGTTGGATTCTTTGACTTGGTGATCATGTCATCCACATACACTTCTATTGTTTGCCTTATCAATGGCTTGAAGACCTTGTTTACCAATCTCTGGTATGTTGCCCCAGCCTTTTGTAGGTCGAACGACATTACCCTAACACAGAACAAACCCTGATTAGTAATAAACGCCGTATGCTCCTCATCTTGTTCGCTCAACGGGATCTGATTGTATCCCGAGAAGGCGTCCATAAAGCAGAGCAAGCCATGGCCTGCTGTGGAATCGACGAGCTGGTCAATCTTAGGTAGTGGAAAGCTGTCCTTGGGGCATGTCTTATTGAGGTCCGTAAAGTCAACACACATTCTTCACTTCCCATTTGCCTTCTTCACGAGGACAACATTTGATATCCATTCGGGGTAGTTTACCTTTCGAATGAACCCTGCTTTCAAAAGCTTCTCCACTTCAATGTTTATAGCTTCATATCTCTCTTGATTGAAACACCGCCTCTTCTGCCTCACTGGCCGAGCACCCTTCTTTATTGCCAACTTGTGGCAGGCCACTTCCGGGTCGATCCCAGGCATATCATCATGCGTCCAAGCGAACACATCAGCATGAGATTGCAAAAAGTCTATCAGCTCCTACTTCAATTTACCCTCCAATCTTGACTCAATGTTGACCGTCTTTCCTGGACTGCTTTATATCAAATCCAATACCTCCAATTCCTCAATTGACTCCTATCTTCCACCCCTAGTTTCTGCTCGGGCATCTAGTGAAGTGATTTACATCGCCTCATTTGCTGCCGTAGAGTAGCAACTCCGAGCAACTCTGTGGTTTCCCCGTACTACCCCAACTATTCCATTCACCCGATACTTGAGGGCCAAGTAATGGGTGGATAGTACTGCCTTGCTTGATCTCAGAAAGGGGCGGCCCAAAATCACTTAATAAGGACTTTCCTCATCAATAAAAATGAAATCCAGGATCATAGTTTTTTCTGATGGACCCGAGCCAATTGTGATGGGTAGCTCGACCACACCAATGAGGTTTAGCCTCCCTCCTCCAAACCCTTTTAGGGAAGTGTTGGTGTGTTCCATCTTCATATTTGCTATTCCCATCTCCTCCAAGGTTGATTTAAAAAGGACATCAACTGAGCTCCTCGTATCCACCAGGATTCGATCAAACCTTTTACTAGTGATGGTGGCTTCGATAACCAGTGCGTCCTCGTGAGGATACAACACCCCTTCTTCGTCCTCATCTGTCCACATTATCGGCACCTGCCTGGTTCTAGCTCGCTTTGCTACTGGAGTATTAAAGAATACCTCATTGCTGGTCATAGCATATCTGGCATAATTCTTTCTGGATCTGTTCGAGTCTCCAGTTAAAGTTGGTCCTCCGGTAATAACTCTCACGACAGGCTGTTCACTCCCCATACTTCTGTCCCTCTGGTCTACCCCGCCGTGATGAGTCAGTGATTGGGAGTGTTCCATCTATAAACTCGTCCAGATATCGATTCCTTACTAAATCCTTCACCTGGTTCCGCAAGTCTCGACATTGCACCGTTATATGGCCATGGGTGTCGTGGAATTCATAAAAATCGTCCCTTGTCTCTCCTGCTGGGTAATTTGGTTATTGGAGTTGGAGGGTGCTGCAGGCCACGATTTCTGATCGTCTGGTACACTTCGTTCAACGGTGCTTTTAGGGCGTATACTGCCCGTAACTTTGTCTCTGATCGATCATGTGTACTGCTCTTTCTCTGGATGCATTGTTTCGACCGTGGCGCGGGCCGCTGTCAGTCCGCTTTCGTCCCATCCGCTCATCATGCCGCCCATCGCTGGATGGATGATGGTCGTTTCATACCGCTCCGTCCTTCTCCAAGAATCTCGTGGTGGGTGGTGAGCAGACGACACTCTGCTGTGTTGGGATTGGGGTGGCCTCTGGTGGGGCTGGTACGGAGTGGTACGGTTGCTCGTGTTTTCCCCCGGAGCGTGCTGCTCCCTCCGTTTAATTGGTCCGCTCCCTCCCGAGGCTTTCTTATCCTTCCTCCTTAACCCTTCCATCTGCTCGCTTCTAATTCTCGCAGCTTTTTCCTCCTCGATCTCCATATCTCTCTTTGCATGTTCATTTGCAGCCGAGTATGACTGAATTGTGGGACTTCTTAAGTTATACCACAGACGCCCTATTTTCACTCCACCTTTCAATCCCTTAAGAGCTTGAGGATGGTTGAAAGCTCCAAGGTCGAGCACCGCGTGGTGATACCTCTTAATAAAATCCCGCAGGGTTTCATCCTCCCCTTGTTTCATGCTCATCAACTCCATCATCTCATCTTCGCCCATCGCGCCCGAAAGTGTTCAAAGAACTCAGACATCCTGGTCGAATGCTTTTATACTCGAGCAGTCGTCGATACCACTCCCTGCTCGTCCCTCCAACGTGGGAACACCCCATCTCCGAGTACGTAGAGTCCATGCACCCGCTTATATCATCAACCGCTACGGCATCAGCTGGTCATCCGTCAAAGATATCTCGAGGTCGGGAGGCGAAATCCCTGGATAATGGTTCTATAATTCGCCGAAAGGGTGACTCATTGTCCAGCATTATCCTCCAGCTGAGTGCTTTATTGCAACCTCTCATGTCGTCTATGATCCGCGCTAATCTCCGTACCTCCTCCTCCACGCATAGCTCGACTGTGATCACGGTCGCCACCGCCTCGCCGACATCACGCAGTGTTGTCAGCTTTCTTTCTTCCTCGTTCACCACCCGGTCATTGTTACCAATATCTAGCCTATCGGGGAATTGGTCCCCTCTCGCTTGGCTTCCTCTCCGGTGAATGGGATCATTGGCCCCCTGACCCAGCCTTCTTGTAACCTCACCCTTGTCTGCGTAACTCTCTCATCACCGTCCCTTCTATCCGGCCATCAAAGATAACAAATCAAGATCATGACTTTGATCTAAAAATGCTCTAAGGCCATTTTAAAGCAAAATTCATGAACATATATGTTTTAAAAAAATAATTAATCCATGCAAAACATACATACACATTACTAGTACTTCATACTCGAGCATTTCAAGGATATTTAAACATCATATTATAAATCAAGTTATTGAATAGACTCAATAGCATATCTAGAAATGTTAATGTGAAAATTTCATCATCCCAAGTTCATGCCGAATTTTTGAAAATTGTTCTTCGCAAAGAGGTTTTGTAAAAATATCGACAAGTTGTTTTTTCATAGAAATAAACTCAAATGCAATATTACCCTTTTGAACATGATCTCTCAAGAAATGATGCCTAATTTCTATATGCTTGGTTCTAGAGTGCTGAATGGGATTCTTTGAAAGATTTATAGCACTAGTATTGTCACACTTAATAGGAATTTGTTCAAGCTTAAGGTCATAATCTCTAAGTGTTTGTTTCATCCAAAGTGCTTGTACACAACAACTCCCTGCAGCTATATATTCAGCCTCGATAGTTGAAAGTGCCACAGAATTTTGTTTCTTGCTAAACTATGAAACAAGTGAGTGCCTAGTATATGACAAGTTCCACTAGTGCTTTTCCTATCAACTTTATAACCACCAAAATCCGCATCCAAAAATCATGTTAAATCTATATGAGTTCCTCTAGGATACCAAAGGCCAAGATCTATGGTTCCACTCAAATAACGAAAAATTCTTTTAACAGCAAGCAAATGGGATTCCTTGGGACATGATTGAAATCTTGCACACAAACATACACTAAACATGATATCGGGTCTACCTGCAATTAAGTAAAGTAAAGAACCAATCATACCTCGATATTTTTTAATATCAACTTCTTTACCTTTTTCATCTTTGTCAAGCTTGATCACAGCTCATTGGAGTGCTCTTAGTATTTGACTCATCAATTCCAAATCTCTTGAGCAAATCTTTGACATACTTAGCTTGATTGATGAAGATACCCTCATTGTTTTGCTTGATTTGAAGTCCAAGGAAATACTTCAATTCTCCCATCATGCTCATTTCAAATTCCTTACTCATAAAAGATGAAAAATCCTTGCACAAGGACTCATTAGTAGAACCAAAGATAATATCATCAACATAGATTTGAACAATAAGTATATCTTGATTTTTATTTTTAACAAAAAGAATAGTATCCGCTTTACCCATTGAAAAACCGTTATCCAACAAGAAATTTTTAAGCCTATCATACCAAGCTTTAGGTGCTTGTTTTAATCCATACAAAACTTTAGACAACTTATACACATGATTTGGAAATTTTTCATTTTCAAAACCGGGAGGTTGTTTTACATAAACTTCCTCCATAATATGACCATTTAGAAAAGCATTTTTAACATCCATTTGAAATAGAATAAAATCTTTATGACATGCATATGCTAACAACATTCTAATGGATTCTAATCTAGCTACAGATGCAAATGTTTCATCAAAATCAATTTCTTCTTCTTGGTTGTATCCTTGAGCCACTAATCTAGCCTTATTCCTTACAACCATACCGGATTCATCCATCTTATTCCTAAATACCTATTTAGTACCTATGATGGATTGATGTTCCGGTTTAGGAACCAATTCCCACACATTATTTCTCTCAAATTGATTCAACTCCTCTTGCATTGCTATAATCCAAGACTCATCATTTTCCGCATCCGCAAAGGATTTTGGTTCAATTTGAGAAATAAATGCAGTATGCTCACATGTGTTCCTAAGTGATGATCTAGTTGTAACACCTCTAGATAGATCTCCTAAAATGGCATTCGAAGGGTGAGAAAAAACATACCTCCACTCCTTGGGGAGTGTTTGAATAGTACCTTCTTGCTGCTCCATACTTCTTTGCTGTTCTTGATCATCCTCTTGATTTTCTTGTAGAGCATTCTCTTGATTATCCTTTGATGACTCTTCTTGTAACTCTCCATCTGCATTATCGTTGACTCATCGAAACATGCTCATCAAAAGAAACATGAATAGACTCTTCCACAACCAAGGTTATTTTATTATAAACTCTATAAGCTTTGCTTGAACTTGAATACCCAAGAAAAATACCAACATCGGATTTTGGATCAAATTTACCAAGATTGTCTTTTGTGTTCAAAATAAAACATTTACAACCAAAGACTTTGAAATAACCAATATTGGGTTTTCTATCTTTCCAAAGCTCATAGGGAGTTTTATTAAGAAGAGATCTAATCAACACCCGATTTAAAACATAACAAGCGGTGCTGACGGCTTCGGCCCAAAAATACTTCGGTAATGCATTTTCATTCAACATGGTCCTAGCCATTTCTTGAATAGATTTATTCTTTCTCTCAACAACTCTATTTTGTTGTGGAGTTCTAGGTGATGAAAATTGATACTCTATGCCTAAGTCATTGCAAAAAGACTCAAATGCATAATTTTCAAATTCTCTACCATGATCACTTCTAATGCAAGAAATAGAATAACCCTTTTCATTTTGAACCTTTTTAAAGAAAATTTTAAAAGCACCAAAGGCATCATCCTTATTAGCTAAGAATAATACCCATGTAAATCTAGAATAATCATCCATAATTACAAAAGCATAATACTTGTCATTTAAGCTAGCATATCTAGATGGTCCAAACAAATCCATGTGAAGTAGTTGAAGAGGTTTTGAAGTAGAAACATTATTCTTGTTTTTTAAAGAGGTATTGATTTGTTTTCCAAATTGACATGCTTCACAAATTCTATCCTTTTGAAAATTGATTTTTGGAAGTCCCTTAACCAAATCATTTTTCGAAATTTTTGAAATCAAATCCATATTTGCATGACCTAGTCTTCTATGCCATAGCCAACCATCATCATATAAAGCTGAAAAACATTTATCATGAATGGATGCAACATCTATGTCAATGGAATAAACATTACCACATCTATTTCCAATAAACTAGACTTTTCCATCACATGCATCTTTAATAATACATCTAGACTTATCAAAAACTACTTTATAGCCTTTGTCACACAATTGACTAATACTAATCAAGTTGTGTTTCAAATTTTCAACCAAACAAACATTTTCAATCAAGGTTGATGAAAATTTACCGACATTTCCGATTCCAAGAATCCTCCCTTTGAATTATCTCCAAAAGAAACATCTTCACCGTTTTCAAGTTTTGTAAAACTTGAAAACCATGCATAGTTTTCAGTCATGTGTCTTGAACATCCACTATCCAAGAACCATTTTTTTTTCTTCTTTAAGCCCTCGTCTAATTCATCATTTGATTCATCTCCAATTGCCATAAGAGTTAGATTTGTCATTTCTTAATGCTCTTCATCATCACTTGTTTCTTCATTGCTATCGTCCCACTGGCCATCATTGCTTTCTTCTTAAACTTGTTGAGAAGAGGGCATTCTGATCTTATATGTCCGGGTTTCTTGCACTCATAGCATTTGATTGTTTCCTTTTTCTCCTTTTGATTCTTGAAGTCTCTAAACTTTCTTCGTTCACCGATTTTCTTGAAAAATTTTCTGAATCTCCTTGCTAGCATTGCCAACTCCTCGTCATCCGGTTCACTCTCTCTATCACTCTCATACTTTGTAGCTTTGAGAGCAATACTTTTCTTCTTCTCCTCATTCCCTCTTTCAGCTGCCAATCTTCCTCATAAGAAATAAGAGAACCGATTAGATCATCAATTGGTAAGACTTTCAAATCTTTGGCTTCCTCAATGGCAGTTCTTTTTGGTCTCCATTCCTTAGGAAGTGATCTAATGATTTTCTTAACTTTCTCACTATTTGAGAATGTTTTTCCTAGGGCTCCTAGAGTGTTCACTATGTCCGTAAATCTAGTATACATAGAATATACACACTCATTTTGTTCCATTTGAAACAACTCATATTGTCGAGTGTAACTACTAATTTTTAGACTCTTGCACTTGATTAGTGCCTTCATAGACAACTTCGAGTTTGTGCCAAATTTTATAAGCGCTTTCACAACTAAACACTCTATGAAACTCTTTCTTGTCTAATGCACAAAATAAGGCATTCATAACTTTGGAATTTAGAGAAGCTTTTCTCTTTTCCAATTTATTCCATTCCCGTGAAGGTTTTGGAATGTCTTCCCCAATTTCATTTTTGGTCAAAGGCATAAAAAGACCACCACATACAACTTCTCAAATTTCGTAATCTAGGGCTTGCAAGTAAATTCTCATTCTAGTTTTCCAATATGGGTAGTCATTTCCATCAAAGAATGGTGGTCTAGTTGTGGATTGTCCTTCCCTAAAGGTTGAGTCACTTTGAGTTGCCATGGATCTTTTACTCTAGACGGTTAAGTCCTAACAAGAGAACCAAACTCTGATACCAAATGAAATACTAACTAGGCAACCCAAGAGGGGGGGTGAATTGGGTTTTTAAAAAATAAGTAAATAAAATTCAATGAAATAATAACTAAGCAAATAAATTCGAAATAAACAAAGTAATGTGCAATAAAAAGTAAAGAGATAGGGTAAGAGAGATCAAACACAATGATTTTTACGTGGTTCGGCTATCCCCGCCTACGTCCACGCCTCCATGCACACTGGGCTTGAGGATTCCACTAAGCAAGCCACCAAGGCCTCAAAAGCTTACAATTGACTTCCAAGGTGTCAATACACCTTTACAACAAGAGATTATTCCCAATCTCTTAACCCAAGTGTATCCCAACACTTACAATCACTCAAAACAAAAATTACAACTTGTTCTTCTCTCACACAATCTTTAAGATTACAAATCAAAGCCCAATGTGTGAATAAGATGAAGCAAGAATGTGTTTAAAGCTCTATGAAAATTGTATAAACGTGTACAAGCTCAATGGTCATGTTGTGATCAACCTTTGATTTGATTTGATTTGAATGAGCTTATTTATAGTTGGAGCTGAAAACTAGCCGTTATAGCCTTTTTTGCCAGAAAATGGATCATCGTTTACCCGTTAACGGTTCACCGTTTGCACTGGTCAAAGTTACCGTTGTGCTGGATTTCAAATAAACGGTTGACCGTTAGTCACTTACCCTTTCGCCGTTAAAATTCAGAGACCTGCACAACAAAAATCTTCTATCCGTTTTTACTAAACGATTAAGGATTAGCAAATAATAACATACTGGAAATTATCGGTTAGCCGTTTACCAGTTAACGGTTCGCCGGTAAATTCCAGAAGCATGTACAACATATTTCAACTAACCGTTTTCACTAAACGACTAAGGCTTAACAAAGTATGCCTTTCTGGAAATTATCGGTTAACCGTTATTAGTTAACGGTTAACCGTTATTAGTTAACGGTTCACCCGTTATTTCCAGTAGCCTTTAAAACAAAAAACTTAACCGGTTTGCTTTAAACGGTAAGAGGTTAACACAAAAATCCTTTCTGAATATTATCGGTTAACCGTTAAAATAAACGGTTCACCCTTTAATTCCAGTAACTTAAAACATAAAATACTTAACGGTTAAGGCTTAAGAAATAACCTTTTTTAGAAAGATTAGGCTTTACCATAAACCGTTAGCCGTTTAAATAAACGGTTCGCTGTTTAAATCCAGTGGCTGATTTTTAACAAGTTATAAAGTAATCGGTTGAAGCCTTAGACACTAACCTTTCTCTACATTTTATCGGTTAACCGTTAATATTAACGGTTCACCGATTATTCCCAGAATTACACATTTTTGCAGAGATGTTCCAGTTTCTCAAAAACTTATAAATACTCATAGAAAACTTCTGATTTTTAAGAAAATGTTTGTAATTATGAAAACTCCAACATATTTATCAAAAGGTTTGTTATCATCAAAATCAATAAAAAAAACATCTTCATGTTAATAATGTTGATGCAAAATTCTGTCTGTTTGACAACAACTGTAATTTTTCCTTGCCTGATCGACCAACGTTACCCTCTGGCCTCCTCTTCACTAATCTCCTCTGCTATCACGAGCAGGAAAATATGCTCATTTCTTCTCCAATATCCTGCTTACACAAGTACCAATCAGAGCGCGCCGGGTGGTTTTCCCGGTGTAAACCCTCCGACGCTCAAGTCAGTGATTTGAGTGTTTTGGAAAACCTTAGCCACAAATCCCGTGGCTTTCGTTCAATACAAAAAAGGCTTACGAAGCAAAAACTCTCTATTGGCTCTTTTGATTATTATGAAAAAAGCCCTTCCTGTGTTTTTGGTTCAACCCTTTTACCTTTTTTGATTGCGCCATTTATAGGCTTCTTGCGGATTCGGTTTCCATTCTTCACGTTTCCCACTCTCCGCTTAGCGTGCGTCATGGGTGTATGAGCGGTTGATGGTGGACGTGGCGGTTTGAGAGGTTCATGTCTGGAGTTCCGGAGGATGGGAGTGGTAAACGGGCCTCGCGGCTTGGATCTTGCCGAGTGGCGCACGTTCTGGTGGTCGGTGTGGAGTGAACCTGCTATCTTTGCTCCCGCGACGACCCCTTCCGGGACTGAGTAGGAGATCCCTGCTCGCAACAGCCTCCCCATGGAATATTTTTAAAGGGGGGGAGCAGAGATCCTGTTCCACAAGTTCGAGCATGAACTTCTGGCTCTTGATGACGACGTCCAGGGATCCATGGCTGTGGTGAGCAAGAAACTCTGGTGGCAAGAAAAAGGTTTCTGCTTCTGAGCGCACCATGCTCTTCGAGTCAAAGCAGAGGAGGTATCACATTGTGCGGCTGGTCTGGTCGTTATTTATCCACAATAGTGACTTCAACTGCATGAGAAAATTCCTCATCTGAATCCCAAAAAGTTTGTTGACATAGTTTCAGAGATTGAACTATCATATACTGCATTCTCTTTTTTGAATCTGCCAAAATTTTGATGTTTCTGTTTTCATTCAGTTTCAGGCAGTTGCTAAAATTGAAGTTCATAAATACCCTTGAACTTTGTTTTGAGGGCACGGGGAGTATTTCCATTATGGATGTATCTAGTTTTTGTGGCCATAGAGGAAGCTTTGGCAAAGATTGAAGCCTCTTGCAATTGCTTGCTATTAACGTCCCTGGAAACAATGGAAGCTCTGATAATGACTGAAGCATTTTGCAATTTCCCAAGTGAAGGTATCTCAGCTCTGGTAACGACGGAACATTTTCTATTGCAGTCTCCCGTAAGTCTAGTTTTCTTAGATTTGGGATTTCAGATGGTTGTGGTATCCTGGTGAGAAATTTGGAGTTGCGTAGGTTGATAAATTTTAAATTGAGAGCCTCCTGTCAAAAAAAAAGATAACTACTATATTAAATTACTATGTATCAATAAAATTGTCAATTAAGTAAATACATATAAAGAAAGAAAAATATATTTTTTGGTAATAGTAATACAATATACCTTTTCTCCAGCCCAAATTTGCCTGACTTTGCTATAAGGCAAATTCAGTTCAATAAGGTACTCTGGCTCAAAATAAAATGGCAGTATTTTCAAAGGATATCCATGCCAATGGAGATATCTCAATTTCTCAGGAAGATATTTAAGAACTGGATCAAGATGCACTCTAACGCTCATAGTTGAAACATCACAATGCTCTGGAATGTAAAATTTAAGCCATTTGAGATTTGACATATTTGCAAAGGCCTCAGAACTCATACGGATCTCCTTTGTTTTGGACAAGTCAAGAAATATGCCCTCAATTGCTTTAGTACCCTTTTAAACAAAGCAAAGAATGACAGAATGAGTAAGCATAAATTCTACAAAAGCTTCTGGAAAGTTGGTTAAGTACTTCCTAATTGAAGAATAAAATGAACATAAGATCTACAGTCGTTAGAGTATAGGTCATTTTACTTAGTTCCTAGTGTCAAAACATTTAGGCAACACGACCACCTGGGGGAAATAATAAAATGATAAATAACATTGAGGGGATTAGAAGGAATACTTAAAATATGATGGGGGTTTTGTTTGATTTCTTATTTACTTTCTCTGTATGGAAAGGGGTGGGCTATTTTGACCCTAAAAAGTGACCAAGGTTTTTAAGTAAAAGTTTCAAACAAAATGAGAGTATAGCGAATGGGATTATATTGTATATTATTTAGGGGTTTATGTTGTTTTGTCCGTACAAGTAACTTAGACTAAGGATGTATGGAGAGAAAAATTATGTCAAATAAGTTGATTCGTACCTTATTTTTTGTTAGCACATCACAGACATCTTCGTGATCCCATAGCCTGCTCCGTTTGCCTGGTTCTTCAGATTCTTCGCGAACAATCATTTGACCCATTTCTTGCAATAAATCATGCATTTGCAACCTGTTATACGATATTGTAATGAGTGACTTGTCAACAAGGCATTCCAGTTCAAAGCGCAGAGACATAGGCTTGTCTTGTATCCTTGTCACATTGTCCGCTTGTTCTCCTTTGAAGAAACATGCAATGTCAAGAAATATTTTCCTATGTCTCGGACTTAGCTCTTCATAACTGATTTTCAGCACTTTATTAATTCTAGGTTCAGAAATCAGAGTCAAGTCATCCAATTTATTATACCATTGTTCTTTGCTCTTTCGTCTCAGGGAAGAACCCAATACTTCAAGAGCTAACGGATTGCCATCAGCATAACATGCTACTTTCTTTGAGAGCTCCAGAAGATCATCAGAGCGGTTTTTTCGACTTAAAGCTTTTCTACAAAAGAGCTCACAAGCTTTATCGTGTTCCAATCCCTTGACCTTGTACACAATACTATTGACTCCAAGTACTCCTCTATCTCTAGTGGTTATAATAATTCTACTTCCAGGTCCATATAGATTTAGCTGTCCAGCTAAACTTTCTAATTCTTGGATGAAGTTATCATCAACATCATCAAGAACGATCAACACTTTACTCCGCCGAAGCCTCTTCCTGATATTTGGGGGTATAGTAAGAGTTCCTATTTTGAGATTATTTTCTCCTAAAACTTGAGAAATGACCTCATTCCGAACAAAAAGTGCTCCCTTAATTCTTGATTCTTCTCTGACGTTTCTCATGAATCACTTACCTCGAAAGCGTTTTGAACAAATTTGGTGAAAAACAGCTTCTGCAATGGCTGTCTTACCTATACCGCCCATGCCCCAAATTCCTACGATTCGAACGTCGCCCAATTCCAGACACAGCAGCGATTTGATTCTCTCAATTTGTGAATTGAATCCGACGAAGCCTTCTAAATTAGGTGGATCTGCCATATCTTCCAATTTCTTACAAATATCTTCAGCAATCTTTTCAACAAGTTCCGCATCATTCTTAACAAGTTTTGTTCAAGATATAAATACAATGATGATGAGTCAAAACAGACCAAGCTAGGCTATAGAGCATCGATGCTCTTTCATTCATCTAAAACAACAAAAGGAAGAGTTGAAGAGTTTCTTGAATGACCTGGAATCATGGAATCCAGATATGTTTGAAGCTTGGGTCAATGAATCCCTCCATTCCTGAACCTGGACCTCATCTGGAAAGTTCCTTTCATGGTGATCAAAAGCTTCTCCAAAACTCCCCGTCTGTTTTCGCACATCAGATGGATCTACTCGGTAGAAAACCGGTACCACAATTTGGCCATTCGTCTTCTTGCAATGAAGAATCCTGACAAGTTCATCGAGGCACCATGTTGAAGAAGCATAGTCTTTTGAGAAAATGATTATAGAAATATCTGATGTTTCGATAGCATTCAAAAGGGCACGCGAAATCTCTTCTCCTCTCTGAAGTTCTTCATCATCTATGAAGAACTGTATTTGTTTCCGACGTAAAGCTTCAACAACATGGCTGGTGAAGCTCGTACGAGTATCCTCCCCGCGGAAACTGAGGAAGACGTCAAATTTGCTTTGAGCATTGAGGTTAGTAGAAGTTGAAGCCATGGATAAAGAGAACTTTTAAGATTTGATAAAAGAAACAGAGCATGCTTAAAAGTAGATGATGGATCGGGTCCATATGCTTTATTATTATTATTATTCAGAGTAAGAAGACCATAAAGAAAAGGCAAAGTCAGAAATAATGAGTGCAGTAACCAGTAGCATTGCTCTTTGTCACGCGTGTGTAAATGTTATAGTCAACACCCCAAAGCTTTTTCCATTAGAAAGAGATAATGAGAGTGAATCGGCCTGGTCCTATGCTACGACCAAGAAATAGCACAAAGCCATCAATTGGATTATGCAACCATATTTTAACTGAATTATATATAAGGCAGAGCTATAAATGTGGGATAAAAGGTTTGAATTTCCAATCGCATTCGTTTCTGATAGAGCTTGAATATCTCAATTCTGTAAGCATACTTAAGTATGATTTCCGAAACATACATTATATGCTCGTTGAAAATAAATGCGGAAAATTAGAATCTAACCTCCAGCCATTGATGTTTCCGTGTATATGATTTTGCTTCCGATTTTGATACTTCTGTAGCCTCAGTAATCAATATGATGGTGTAGTTTTATTTCTGTATGATTACCAGCTGCAGGGACCAAAACCGAACTCCCACCATCTCTTTATATTGAATCATTTTTCCATCAAAAATATCAAGTGACGGTAGGTAAACTTGTTATCACACTACTAACTGCTGGCTCCACTTTCATAAACGTGGCATATGTTTCTCCAATTGGCAAATGCAAACTCAGTGGAATGTTAGGCCAAAAGTTAGAAACTTCGCGGAGAAAAACACCTCAATAGACAGGTGTCCAACATTCTCCCACTTGGTCTAAACATTTCACTTAATTTGATATTTACATATATCAAACTGTTAGACTTAAAGAAAATAATACATGAATCATGGCGATAGGTCCTCTAAGAACGAGTATTATCTTCCATGTATTACAATGCATCATTTTCTTAAAACCAGCCACTTATGATAACTTAACTTTATGAATAAACCCCATGTTTATTCTTGGTCCAATAAAAATTGATATTTTCTCAATATAAATGAATGTGCACATAAAGATGAGAAAACATCACAATAAATAATATTAAGAGTCTCATTTATTTTACATTGTATATACAATGAAAATTACATGATGGAACCAAGTCCCATTCGATCTACATGATCCTTAAATTTCTGTGGTGGCATGCCCTTTGTTAAAGGATCGGCAATCATCAATTCAGTGTTAACGTGTTCAATGACCACTTTATTTTCTTTAACACGTTCCCTTATGGCTAAATATTTAATGTCGATGTGTTTACTTCGACTTCCACTTTTGTTATTTTTAGCCATAAAAACTGCAGCTGAATTGTCACAATATATCCTTAATGGCCTTGAGATTGAATTCACAATTCTAAGCCCAGATATGAAACTCTTCAACCATACACCATGTGAGGTAGCCTCAAAACAAGAAACGAACTCAGCCTCCATAGTGGAAGTAGCAGTCAAAGTCTGCTTTGTACTTCTCCAAGATATAGCTCCACTGGCGAGCATAAAAATATATCCAGATGTTGATTTTCGTGAATCAACACAACCAAATAAGTCCGAATCGAGTAGCCAATTACCTCCAAATTATCGCTCCTAAACATAAGCATGTAATCCTTGGTCCTCAAGGTACCTCATTACTTTCTTTCAGCCTTTTCCAAAGGGTCTAAACAGGTTACTCTGATATTTTCCCAAGATTCCAGCAGCAAATGCTATGTCAGGTCTTGTACAGACTTGAGCATACATCAAGCTTCCAACAGCAGATGCGTATGGAATATTTTTCATTTGTTCCCTTTCAAAAATTGAACCTGTCACCCTTTACAATGGGAGCAATACTAGGTGAATAATTTTTCATCTGAAATCTCTCTAAGACCTTATTGACATAAGTTTCTTGAGACAGACCTAAAATTCCTCGAATCGCTCTATGGATCTTAATGCCTATGACATAAGATGCATCACCCATATCCTTCATGTCAAAATTTTCAGAGAGAAATTGTTTTATTTCACAAAGTAACCCTCTATTATTGGATGCAAGTAGAATATCATCCACATATAGAATAAGGAAACAAATTTTGCTCCCACTGACCTTCTGGTATATACATTGATCCATAATGTTCTCTACAAATCCAAATGAAGAGATAACATCATGGAATTTTAAATACCACTGACGGGAGGCTTGTTTCAATCCATATATAGATTTCTTAAACTTGCACACCAAATGCTCACCTTCACTAGAGGAGAATCCTTCTGGTTGTTTCATATAAACCGCTTCCTCTAAATTTCCATTAAGAAAAGCTGTTTTCACATCCATTTGATGCAATTCCAAATCAAAGTTAGCAACTAATGCCATAATGATACGAAAAGAATCTTTCTTTGATACAGGAGAAAAAATCTCCTTATAATCGATTCCTTCTATCTGAGTGAATCCTTTAGCAACGAGTCTTGCTTTATATCTTTCGATGTTGCCTAATGAGTCTTTCTTTGTCTTAAAGACTCATTTACATCCTATGGCTTTTACACCATTAGGCAACTCAACAAGATCCCAGACTCCGTTGAATGACATAGAATTCATCTCTTCCTTCATGGCATTATACCATAAATATGATTCTTTGGAATTCATGGCTTGTGAAACAGATTCAGGATCATTTTCGGCTCCAATATTGTAGTCAGATTCTTGCAAATACACTTTATAATCACAAGAAATTGTTGGTTTCTTTATTCTAGTAGATCTTCTTAATGTTGGACCAACATTCTCTTGAAGAGCATGTTGTTCAACTGGTTGCTCAAGGGTTTGAGTAATTCTGAGTAGCACGATCTCTTTGGAATATTATCGCAACATGTGGAACTTGACAATTGGTTGCACAACACTTGTTTGAACTTGAGGAGTGTTGTGAATAACAATCAATTTATCACTTGAGGTGGAAGGTTGAGCATCTGAATGATCTTTCTCAGAAATAATATTCTGAAATCGATCGCTCCCACTGATTAAGTCATTTTCAAGAAATTTTGCATTTCTTGATTCCACAATTCTAGTGCTATGAGATGGACAGTAAAATTTGTATCCTTTAGACCTTTCAGCATATCCAATGAAATACCCACTCATGGTCCTTGGGTCCAATTTCTTTTCTTGTGGGTTGTAAATTCTCACTTCAGACGGGCATCCCCAAACACGTATATGTCGCAAACTCGGTTTCCAACCTTTCCATAACTCAAATGGCGTTTTAGAAACCGGCTTGGTTGGAACTCGGTTTAATATATACACAGCCGTCTTGAGAGCTTCAGTCCACAAGGATTTAGGAAGTTTAGAACCGCTAAGCATACTACGCACCATGTCCAGTAAAGTGCGGTTTCTTCTTTCTGCTACACCATTCTGGTCTGGAGAACCAGGCATAGTGTATTGGGCAACAATCCCATGTTGTTGAAGAAACTTCTCAAATGGACCATGTGCTTGCCCATTCTCAGTGTATCTACCATAATATTCCCCACCTCTATCTGTTCTCACGATCTTAATTTGCTTTCCGCATTGTTTCTCTACTTCTGCTTTAAATACAATAAAAGCATCTAATGCTTCATTTTTATTGTTAAGTAAGTAGAGATACATATAACGTGAGTAATCATCTATAAAAGAGATGAAGTATTTCTGACCATATGAGTCCATGTCTGGACTACAAATATCCGAATGTATGATTTCTAATATTTCAGAACTCCTCTGAGCACCTTTATTTCTCTTATTGGTCTGCTTTCCCTTTATGCAGTCCACACAAGTATCAAAATCAGTAAAATCCAAAGTACTAAGTACTCCATCATTTACTAATCTTTTGATTCTTTCTATGGAGATATGACAAAGTCTCCGATGCCACAAAATAGAGGAATTTTCATTTATAACACACCGTTTAATACCAGCTTGAACATGCATTGAAGTATATGCAGTATTGTTTTGTAGATTAAGACGAAAAAGACCATCAGATAATGTACCATTTCCAACAAGTTCAGATTTATAATATATATTACAAAACTTATTTGAAATATTAAAGGAAAAACCAAGTGGTACAAGTCTTGAAACTGAAACCAAATTTCTAGAAAAACTTGGAATATAAAACGTCTTTTCCAAAATTAAAACAAAACCATCTGTTTAAAATCAAACCGCATGTTCCGATTGTTTCACATGTGAACGATTCTTGTTTCTAGAATAGATGCACTGTTCACTTCTCACTGGCTTCCTTAGGTTTTGCAAACCCTGCAAGGTATTTGTTACATGGATTGTAGAACCAGAGTCAATCCACCATGTGTTATTATTAACATCAACCATATTAGATTCATAACAAACAAAAGAGATTGATTTACCTTTCTTCTCAAGCCATTTCTGAAATTTAGGACAATCCTTCTTCATATGTCCTTTCTTTTTACAGAAAAAACACTTGGATTGCTTTTTAATTTCTTCCTGGAGAGGTATTTTACCTTTCCCTCTCTTCTTGGCTTGAAACTTGTTCTTTCCTTGTGTTCTGTTACATGTATGCACCTTCACCAAATTCCATTATCGCCCTCCTTCCTCTTGAACACACATGGTCATCGATTCATTAATTGACCATTTATCCTTATCGTGTTATAGGAAATTTTGAAGGACCATCTTCTGGTAGTGTGTTCAGTATGTAATGCACAAGAAAGGTTTCGGACATATCAACCTCAAGAAGCTTCAACTGAGCCGCAATGTCCCTCATCTACATGATGTGTTCACGCACACCTCTAATATTGGTGAGCTTCATAGATGAGAACTTTATTATCAGGGTGCTTGCAAGAGCCTTATCTGAAGTCATAAATTGTTCATCAATTGCCTTCAGTAATGCGCGGACATCATTATGCTGATCGACCGAACCACGAATAGCAGCAGAGATTTTGGTCTTTATGAACATCACACTGAGGCGATTAGATCGCTCCCATTTGTCATAAAGAGCAAGATCAGCTTCAGTGCTGTTATCTTCAATAAGTGGTTCGTCTTTCCGAATAGCATAATCGATATCCATCCACCCTAAATGGAGAAGAATTCTCTCCTTCCAAACTTTATAATTATCACCATTTAACTCGGGAATATCACACTTAATTTCAGAAAAACTCGCAGGTTGTACAACTGCATTAAATTAAAACACATGCTTATATTATAAATTTAGGCCAATATAAAGATATCATGTTTTACCAATGTAAATCATGTTGCAAAATATAAATCAAATGACATAAAACTTGCCTGTGGGCTAAAGTTTTAATTCAAGTAGATTCATATATATCTTTATGATAAAACTATCAAACCATATTCCAATTCTTAATTCCTGTGGGTACATTAAGAAAATAGTGTGATATTTTATCCTAATTAAACATACAAATATAATATAAATTCCTGTGGGAAAAATACATTATATTAAATATGTTTAATCACAATTAATGTCATTATATATATGTGATCCAAAATTGCTTGATATATAATTTTACATAATTAAGGATCTGTGGCCACTCCTAATTAATTAAAATTATATTAGATCACTTGACATTATTTTATTTAATCTAAATTGCATGCATCAACAATTAAATCAAAATAATACATATAAATTTTCATTTGACATTATCAGATTTATATTTACATGCGGACAATATTTCCAGAAAATAAATATAACAAAATATCTCAAATTTATATTCTGAAACTTAAATTCTTAAAGTTGAGCCGGATTAAAATGACATGCCGTCGACCATTATGACATATATATGACAAGTCGTACATAAATAATCCAACCAGATGACATGTCATCTAAAACAACAATCGAATAACGACAAACCCGACATGTCATGCACTAACAACCGACCGTCGTTTAGGAAACTTACCATATGACATGTCGTTTGTTTTATATATAGTAAACGACATGTCATTCATGTTCGTCTTCAACCTCCACGGTCAAATTTCGACCCGAATGACCCGTTTACAGACCCGCTTTGATTTATGATTTTCCAGATCAAAATTAAGTGTTTCAAATCATATAACAATCAGTAATTCATTTCATAATGATTTAAAGAATTTATAATCATAATAACACGTAAAAAAAATGAGTCTGTTTATGAAAACGAAAATCGGATATTTTTCCATATATCACCAAAAAACAGAACACATCAAGACAGAGGAAAAACATGCTCGATACCAATCAGAAGCATACTTAAGTATGATTTCCAACATACATTATATGCTCGTTGAAAATAAATGCGGAAAATTAGAATCTAACCTCCAGCCATTGATGTTTCCGTGTATATGATTTTGCTTCCGATTTTGATACTTCGTAGCCTCGAATCAATATGATGGTGTAGTTTTATTTCGTATGATTACCGGTACGGACCAAAACCGAACTCCCACCATCTCTTTATATTGAATCATTTTTCCATCAAAAATATCAAGTGACGGTAGGTAAACTTGTTATCACACTACTAACTGCTGGCTCCACTTTCATAAACGTGGCATATGTTTCTCCAATTGGCAAATGCAAACTCAGTGGAATGTTAGGCCAAAAGTTAGAAACTTCGCGGAGAAAAACACCTCAATAGACAGGTGTCCAACAAATTCATCACAACCTTTTATCTTCTATTTCGAATGAACATAACTTTACGATTCTTAGGATTCATTGAATCAAAGAGACAACCATTAGAAAGCAGAGTTCTTTTCCCTTTTTTTTTTTTGGGTTTGGGGGATGGGTGGGTTGTTGGGGAGATTACTGCCTCCCCCCACACCACTCCCCCTTTCCCCCCCTTTCCCCTTTCCCCTTCGTCTCTCGTAACAAGCTTATACACAGGTAAAAAACAGTAGTTTGCTGAGATGCCAAAATGACAGCTTGATTCGAGCATTTTCGCACACTAAGAAAAAGCCTTTAATAGATTGCTTCTGAAGCTCTTCTGTGCCGCCAAGAACTCTTATTGTGTATAATCTGTAGCACCAAGTGAAGGATTATTCTTTGTTCACTCTTAATAATGAAAACAATAGCAGAAGATCGAAGTAAAACTGAGTCAAAATAAAACAACATTAAAACACAAACCTCGACACATACAGATGCACAAAACTCCCAAGTAATTAAAGAGAACAATAAAGACATTACTGCTGGCAAATATAGCCACAACTTATTAAATTTTAATTTTAGTCACAACACAGAACATCTTCATTGATTTAAACTAATCAAGGAGTGAAGGAAAAGAAGAAAAAAAAAAATCCCATGATCTCTGACACTCATACGATATAACCTGGAAGTGTAAATGTGAGTCGAGAAGCTCCCCTCTTCGATATGATGGACTTACTATTGGGGAAAATACAGTTTTTTAAAAAAAAATTTTAGGACCGATCTCATATAATATATATGAATTCGTAATCTAGAAATCGTACCTTGAAAATCCAGTTTGAATTTTTCCGCTGAAGTGATTTAGGCTCCTAGATCACGATCCGTCACCACCACTTCCGTTAGATCACGATCCGTCACCACCACGCCTGTTAGATCACGAACTGTCACCAATGATCTTCCAGGTTATGACTCAGGTTTGATCTGCACTTGACGCGCTATCATTTTATCACTAGCCACTAGAAAAAAAATCTCAAATTTAGAGAAAATCTTTTCTCCGATCTCGTATGTATGATCGCTCTTTCTTTTGGGAGAAAATAACCTTTTATATTATTTCTTTAGTGAAACCCAGCCCAAAACTAAAGTTACGTTATTTTCTTTTTCCATAAGGGGACCACTGTAAAATAACATAAGGCCCCTTTATACAAAAGTATATTAATGGAGCCTCCACTAAATAATTTAATTATGTTTTGACCCAAATTGCTAGTTATCTTGCTTATTAATCCAGAATTAGTGCAAATAATTAAATGAGCTAACCGGATCATTTGGGAACATACAATAGTGGCTACAACAATTAAACCGTAATTAAACAAGCCTAATCATTTAATTCCAACTCTACTCCACTATAAGATTGAACCGACTCCATAATTGTATGTTCGAATAAAAATTGTCCCAAGCCACATTGATTTCTTTTATCGCTCAATCCTTTGTACCACATCGTCAATTAAATCGATATCTCAACTGTCCAATCGATTTAATTACATCTTATTCCTTGATACTTACTGGTTTTCTCTAATGATCATTTTCAACATATTAAATATGTTGACACACTCTGGCCAGAGAATTCTATGATCAAGTACCGAAAACCCATCAAGAGATGTATCGTACAAATTCTATATTGTTAATCTATAACTCCAATACTCATAATTGCTCCCACCAAGATACCGGGTAATCTTGACCACAAGGGTGTGTCGTGCCCATTGGTAACTCAAATGGAATAACAATTATAATCATGAAATCATAATTAACTCAAGATTAAGATTACAGTAAAATCTTGACCACAAGGGTGTGTCGTGCCCATTGGTAACTCAAATGGAATAACAATTATAATCATGAAATCATAATTAACTCAAGATTAAGATTACAGTAAAATCAATGCCTATGAGATTTAATAAGTCTGACAGTCATTTCAAGGTTAATTAAATCTCATGTGTGATCCTGCTCAATGTAGTCAAACTACATCAGTAAATTCATACATAATTAAGACAAATCATTCAATGAATTTACTACAGTCTAAACCTAAATAAAGTGCCCAACTTTATTTATCAACTGCGAACTTAATTTATTTAATCATAAAATAACTTGTATTTATATCTTCTGTGAATCCACATGGTGATCACATAAATACATATAATATGATTAAATGGACTTTATTCAATATATTTATGCAATTAAAATATCTCAAATATTTTATTAATCAGAAAATAAATTAATATGTTTTAAAAGAGCATATTTTCCCAACACTTACAGCTCTGCGTCTAATTAGGGCTTGTACACTAAGACTAAACACTAGATAGTGCCAAAGACAAAAAAATTTGTAACCAGAATAAATGAAATATTATAGCGATGAATTAAATATTAAATTTGGACATAAAATCATTGATTCCAATAATTATCCATATAATATAATAAGCCGGAAATGGTGAGGAGAAAACAAGATAAAATAGAAGATATCAGAGTGATTCCTTACAGCACATAAGGGGAATCTTCATTTCCAAACAACATTAAACTTAATGTCCATGAAATACATTGCAGGTATTAACTAAATTGACAGAAAGCTGAACTTCCCCCTTCCTCCTTCTGTGACTAAATCCAAATTTCAAATGTGGTATAAGACTCGAAATGAACAAAACTACAAAAAAGATACAAATCCGAATCACAATATTTAGAGTCAGTGTTAAAAAATTAGATTAAGACAAAAGCACAAGAAAATAATGAAATAGAAATGAATTAGTGCATTGACTTACAGAAGGAATTCTGCAAATTCACATTTGAATCAAGACGATTTCATCAGGCATATCAAATCCTGTAGATGTTTCAGTTGTGCTTGCCTTACTTGCTTTTAATTTTGCTTGCCTTATCATCCCATTTCCCAATTTCGGCAGCAAATTTTAGAGTAAGACTTTTGGGTTCGGTCTTGTTGGGATCTGCATATATTGGACTCACCCCACAACATTTCACATTAGCAAGGCAGAAATCAACCCAGACAGTTGTGTTGTGATTACCACCACCCACAGGAAACCCACCTATCCCCAAGGGACGAAATCCAAGTATGACATGATCTGAATCAATGGCGTCACGAATACTAGCCAAAAAGCAATTGAAAGAAAAATCTTTGGGTTTGTTCATTTTAAAGTAGATTCCACAGTTGATGTAGAAAGAATCCCAACTATTAGAAGGAAGATGCTTAAAGTCAATAACAGCACAAAGGGCAAACCCAATTAAGTTGATTAAACAATGCTCTGGCAGTTGAAGAGCTACAAAAGGTCCAATATTTTGAAATGTGAACCACTTAGGAATTTCCCTCCCAGGTAACAGTATGCTGGGACAACAGAGTTGTTCCTGTAAAGTGAAAATCACGATTTCAGATGTATCGAAAAGGAAGAGAGGAGATAGAGAAAGACAGAGAGAAATGAATAATGAACACCTTTTCATAAAATAGCCTCAATGATGCAATTGCCATGTGCTGAATTCTTAGTTCTGAATCTGCCAAAATCTTGTTCTCATTTAGTTCCCAGCAATTCTGAAATTCAAACTGCATTAAAGAGCAATCATGCTTCATAGGAAATGTTGCTTTGGATAACTTTCCGAGTATGGATATATCTAGTTCTTCTAGACATGATGAAATCTCTGGCAAAGATTGGAGCCGCTTGCAATTACTTGCATCTAAATGACTTAGTAACAGTGGAAGCTCTGGTAATGACTGAAGCATATTGCAATTTCTCAAGTAAAGATATCTCAGCTGTGAAAATTGCTTGATGGTTGCAGGTAACCTCTCCAAGTTACTTCCACTTAGATTTATTCTCTCAAGATTTGGGATTTCTGAAAATTCCGGCAACTTTTTGAGATATCCTGAATTATAGAGGTTGATAAATTTTAACTTGAAAGCCTTCTGCAACAAAAGAGAAACAGTCTCTAGAACGAATTAGTATAATTTCGGGATTCCACAATTAACTATATAGCTTTAAAGAAAAATATATATAGTTATGTATTTGTATATTATACCTTTTCTCCTATCCAGATTTGTTCAACTTTACTGTAAGGCAAGTTGAGCTCAATTAGGTATTTGGGTTTGAAAGAAAATGGCAGTATTTTCAAAGGATATTCATGCCAATGGAAATATCTCAATTTCTCGGAAAGATATTCAAGATCTTGGTCAAGACGTAATTTAGAACTCATAATTGGAACACCATAACACTCTGGTACATAGAACTTAAGCAATGTGAGATTTGACATATTTGCAAAGGCACGAGAACTCAGGTGAAGGTAGTTTATTTTGGACAAATCAAAGAATATGCCCTCAATTGCATCAGTCCCCTTCAAAAAGAAAAATAAAAAAAAATAATTAAGAAAAGAATGAGCAAGCATAGAATCTATGGGGAAAAAAGCTTTTGAAAAATAGATTAAGTGTTTCCTATATAATTGAATATATACAACGCGCAGTTGATTTTTTTTTTTATTAATACAACATCTATATAATAAAATAAAAATGTGTGCGGTTATTCACTTATTCTAGTGATCATCCTCTGCTCTTCTCAATTACAGTCTTTTTCATTTTACTTTTCTCTAAAAGTTAAAAGTTGAGAAGATAACAGTTAAACAAATTCCATCATTAATTAATCCAACATTTAGCGATTGCAATGATGCTCTCATTTAATAGTGTATGTAGAGGCCAAAATGTTTATTTGCTAAAAGAACTACCCAAGGTTTTAAATGAAATGATATTATACTGAATGGGTGTGAAAAAAAAAAAAGGTTTTGTCCCTATAGTAACATCCACTAACCAGTAAAGATATTTTTAGTAATTAAAAAAAATTAATGTTGCATATAGCCTCACATACAAAATGTCAAATAAATAGATTCTTACCTTATTTTTCTTTAGCACTTGATAAACATCCTTGTGATCCCATAATTTGCTACGTTTGCCTGGTTCCTTGAAAGATTCTTGACGAATAATTGTCTTACCTATTTCTTGCAACATATCATTCATTTGCAGCCGGTTGTCACAAATCGTAATGAGTGACTTCTCAACAAGAATGTTCAGTCCATTGCGCATTGATGTGGGATCATCTTGTACCCTTGTCACAAAGTCTACATCCTCTCCCTTGAAGAAACATGCGACATCAAGAAATATTTCCTTCTCTTCCCAATTTAGTCCATCATAACTGATTTTCAACAACTTATAAATATTAGGATCAGTAATCAATTTCAAGTTATACAATTTATCTTTCCACTGTTCTTTGCTCTTTTGATAAAGAGAAGAACCCAAAACTTGAAGAGCTAATGGATTGCCATTGGCATAATGCGCTACCTCCTCTGAGAGCTCCAGGAGATCAGGAGAGCGATTGTTTTGTCTAAAGGCTTTTCTACAAAAGAGCTCAAGTGCAGATTTGTGTTTCAATCCCTTAACCTCATATACGTTTTCGACTCCATGTTTCTCAAGTAGCCGTTTATCTCTAGTAGTTATAATGATTCTACTTCCAGGGCTAAATAGATCTAACCCCCCAGCAAAACTTTCTAATCCTGGGATGAAGTTATCATCAACATCATCAAGAACGATCAGCACTTTCCTCTGTTGGAGCCTTTTCTTGATATTTGGGGTTATAGTGGGAGTTCCTATTTTGATATTTTCTCCCATTACTTGAGAAATAACCTCATCCCGAACACGTATTACTCCCATTTTGTTTGATTCTTCTCTGACGTTTTTCATGAAGCACTTGCCCTGAAAATCCCCAGAAATTTGGTGGAAAATAACACTAGCAATGGTTGTTTTACCGATTCCACCCATGCCCCAAATTCGTACGGTTCGAACATCATCCAATTCGAGACATAGAAGTGATTTAATTTTCTTAACTCGCGGATTTAATCCAACGAAGCCACTTAAATCAGTTGAATCTGACATATCTTCCACTTTGTTGGAAATATCTTGAGCAATCTTTTCCACATGTCCCGCCTCATTCCTAGCAAGTGTTTTTCAAGATATAAATACAATGATGATGGGTCAAAACAGGCCAAGCTAGGCGATAAAGCATCAATGTTCTTTTCATTTTCTAACGAAGACGGTAAATGATCATTGATTTAAATTTGACTGTGTTCAGTTAAGAGTTACCTGGATTCCATGACAACAAATCCAGAAATAATTGATGCCTTTGTCAGTGCCTCCCTCCATTTCTGAACCTTATCTGGGAACTTCCTTTCATGGTGAACAAATGCTTCTCCAAAACTGCCCTTCTGTCTTCGCACATCAGATGGATCAACTCGGTAGAAAACCGGTACCACAATTTGGCCATTTTTATTTTCCATGCAATCAAGAATCTTGACAAGCTCATCGAGGCACCATTTGGAAGAAGCATAGTCTTCTGAGAAGATAATTATCAAAATTAATGATGTTTCGATTGCATCCGAAACAGCAGGCAAAATCTCATCTCCTTTCTGAAGTTCTTCTTGATCATCAGTGAACAATTCTATTTGTTTACGACGTAAAGCTGCTGCTAAATGGCTCCCAATGCCAGTACAAGTATCCTCCCCTCCAAAACTGAGGAACACATCATACTTGCATTTAGCAGTAAAGCTATAATATAAGCAAGAACATGAAGCCATGGACGAAGCAAAATTAGGGGGGTCTGCCATGTCTTCCAATTTCTTGGAAATATCTTCAGCAATCATTTCCACAAGTTCTACATCATTCCTAGCAAGTGTTGTTCAAGATATAAATACAATGATGATGAGTCAAAACAGACCAAGCTAGGCCTATAAGGCATTAATGTTCTTTCTTTCACTAATAAAAACAAAAGGAAGAGCTAAAGAGTTACCTGAATGACCTGGAATCATAAATTCCAGGTATATTTGAAGCTTGGGTCAATGAATCCCTCCATTTCTGAACCTGGACCTTATCCGAAAAGCTCCTTTCATGGTGAACAAAAGCTTCTCCGAAACTCCCCCTCTGTTTTCGCACATCAGATGGATCTACTTTGTAGAAAAGCGGTACCACGGTCTGGCCATTCCGTTTCTTGCAATCAAGAATCCTGACAAGTTCGTCGAGGCACCATGTTGAATAAGCATAGTTTTTTGAGAAGATAATTACGGAAACAGCCGATGTTTCGATAGCATTCGAAACGGCAGGCGAAATCTCATCTCCTTTCTGTAGTTCTTCTTCATCATCAATGAACAATTCTATTTGTTTACGACGTAAAGCTGCGGCTAGATGGTCCCTAATGCCAATACCAGTATCCTTGCCTCGGAAACTGAGGAAGACATCATACTTGCTTTTAGCAGTAAAGCTAGAAGATAAAGAAGAAGATGAAGCCATGGACCAAGGAAATTTTTCAGATTTTAGAAAACGAAACAGAGATTCTTTTCTTTTTTTTTTTTTTGAGAAGAAAGTAAACCTTTCATTCATAACAGCACACTCAAAACAGTTTGGATCTCTGCTGGTATGATATTTAGCCAGACAGCAGATGTATTGTTCCCTAAAGCAAATTTTGCAAGGGAGTGAGCATAAGCATTACAACTTCTAACCACATGCTGGACTGTGATTTTTTGAAACTCCCTCATCTGGGTTCGGATCCCTGAGATAGTCCAACATATTTCTGTTCTGCTACTCTTGGTACTGTTGATTAGCTCGGCCACTTCCAAACAGTCAGTTTCGACAATCAACGAGGTTAAAGCTGCATCTCTCGCCACTTTAATGCCCCATTGAACAGCTTCTGCTTCAGCCCAGCTAACATTACCTCTCAGTTGAGCTTGATTAATTCCTGCAGCCACAATATTTCCTTTGAAGTCTCTTATCACAGCTCCGAAAGCAGCTTTTTGATTTTTGATGCTGACAGCTGCATCCACATTGACTTTGAATATGTGTTCTGGAGGAGGAGTCCACTTTCGGGTGTTTTCTGCTTTGGAAGCCTTAGAGCATGTTGACACTGGTTTCCTCACTCTTCGATAAGCTTCCAGAACTGCTTCTGCTTTTGCTGCTATTAAGCTGGGCTCCAGCTGTTGTCCTGCAAAAATGAATTTATTTCTGGAATACCACACTGCCCAGCAATAGACTACCAGAAGCTCCAGCTCGGCTTTCCTCAAAATGCTTGCCATTTCTAGGAAGAAACTTAGGACATCTTGCATTTGGTTTTTGGAGGGAGTTGGCAGAGGGCTTTGAATCCAAATTTTCTTTGCTGCTCTACACTCTATCAATGCATGGTGTATGGATTCCACAAACCTGTTGCACCTTTGGCAGATTGGCTCCTTCAGCACTTTTTTTTTCCAGAGATTATCAGCTGAAGGCAGCACATTCCTTATGGCTCTCCACATGAAGATTTTGACTTTTTCGGGAATCTCCAGAGACCATAGTGACTTCCAGTGCTGTGGGTTGCTTCCTGTGCTGATGGAAGCCTCTGTGCAATTAAGCTTAAGGGCTAGCTGATAGCCACTCTTAACCGAGTATTCACCCCTCTTATCGTAGTGCCACATCACCTCATCTTTTGCTTCCTCTCTCGGTAATGGAATGTTAAGGATTACTTCGAGGTCCTCCTGCATGAAGTGCTGCTTCAGTTTATCTTCATCCCATTGGTTCCCTCTCTTGATTAGCTCTGCCACAACAGTGTTGATAGGCATCCTTGGTACAGACACTGGCTTGAAAGTATGTGGCCTTGGGAGCCAATTATCCTTGTACACTGATATGCTTTGCCCATTCCCAACTCGCCATCTCATGCCCGCTTCGATCACTTTCCTTCCCCACAGAATGCTTCTCTAGACAAAAAATGGATTGGAGCCAATGTTAGCATGTAAAAAATCAGAGTTTCTGAAGTACCTTGCTCGCAGCACTTTAGCGACTAGGGAGCTGGGATCTTGAAGGAGCCTCCACCCTTGCTTGGCTACCAAGGCTTGGTTGAAGCTGATGAAGTCTCGAAATCTTAAGCCTCCTCTGCTTTTTGCTTGGCTGAGATTGTTCCACCGCATCTAGTGAATGCTGTTCTTTTCCTCCTTCGAGCCCCACCAAAACCTCGCTATGGCCCTCTGAATATCAGAACAAAGCCCCCCTGGAAGCTTGAAGACACTCATGGCGTACGCTGGTATGGCTTGAGCTGCTGCTTTGATGAGGACTTCCTTGCCTCCACTAGAGAACATCTTATGTTGCCAGCTTGAAACCTTGTGCAGCACTCTGAGCTTCACATCTTTAAAGAAGCTGGATTTTTTCCGACCTATCATCGAAGGGAGACCTAAGTATTTCTCGTGCCTTGACACTACATTAAGATTGAAGATGCCCCTGATTGTAGCCTTCTGCCCTTCCGGAATCTTTCCACTGAAGAACATCGACGATTTTTCGAAATTAAAAATCTGACCCGAGGCTTTCGCATAACAGTCAAAGATTTCCTTCAGCTGCTTACAATCTGAAACTGAGGCTCTGGAGAATATGAGGCTGTCGTCCGCAAAGAGAAGGTGAGAAATAGTAAGGTCCCTTGCAAATCTCAGCCCCCGGATTAACTGCTTCTTTTCCGGCCGCTCCATTAGATGAGAAAAAACTTCAGCACAAAGAATAAAGAGATAAGGAGAGAGCGGGCAGCCTTGCCTCAACCCTCTCTTTGGTTGAATCAATCCTCTAGGCACCCCGTTAATTATAACTGAAAAAGCTGCAGTAGTAATACATCTCATGATTAAATTCACCCAAGCTTGGGAAAAGCCAAGGTTTACCATTGATTTCTCCAAGAATTGCCATTCAACTCTGTCATAGGCCTTGCTAATATCCAATTTGAGAGCCACAAGGCCATTTTTTCTCCCTTTACTCTTTCTTATTTTATGGAGGCATTCATATCCAATAATAACATTGTCCGTAATGAGCCTATTGGGTATGAATGCACTCTGGTTTAAAGAGATAATTTTGCCGAGAATTGGTTTCAATCTGTTTGCAATGGCCTTGGTAACAATTCTATACACAACATTACAGAGGCTTATGGGCCTGTAGTCAGTAACCTTTCTAGGTTTTGCAATCTTCGGGACTAATGCAATGTATGTATGGTTAATAGGAGCCGGGTTACCTTGTTCATTGAGAATGTGCAGCATCGCGTTTGACTACTCCATCTTGGATCACACAATGTTTTGGAAAAAAACAGCCGGTAAGCCATCCGGGCCTGGGGCTTTTGTAGGGCACATCTGAAATAAAGCTTCAGTAACTTCCTCTTACGTAAAGGGCTCTTCGAGATTGGAGTTCATTTCTGGGGTAACTTTGAGAGGCAATTCCTTAATGGCTGCTTGGATTTGGCTCTGACTTGGCCTGGAAGACTGGAACAAATGTTGATAATAACTACAGAATTCTCTTTCAATTTCTTCTCGCTTCGCAATCCATCTCCCTTCAGAATCCTCAACTCCCCAAACATTATTTTTTCGCTTCCGGGCAGAGGCTTTAGCGTGGAAGAACTTCGTGTTTTTATCTCCTTCTCTTAACCAGTCCGCTTTTGACCTTTACTTCCAATAGATCTCCTCATCAACCAGCATATTGTGAATTTGACTTTCAATCTTCCTAATTTCCTCCCCCGAAACTAAACTTGGCTGATTCTGTTTAACACTTTGCAGCTGCTGAACCAGTCTTTTATGCTTCCTCTGCCTATCCCCGAATTCCTCCTTACTCCACCATTTTAGCCGAGCTAAGGAACTTTTGGCTGTTCTGTGAAAGCTATGCACTGGATCCTCCCAACTTTTCTCTCCATATTTCCCCCATTCATCCTCTACTATGTTCCTGCAGTCCTCGTACGAGCTCCACATGTCCTCGTAATGATCCCGATGAAAGGCTCTACTGACTTACTTTGCTTCATTCCCCCGCTCCTCAACTTCCAGCACAATGGGGCAGTGGTCAGAGACCCAACTGATAAGGTTTGTTGCTGCACAGGTCTGGAAGTGACTACCCCAATCCTTGCTGCACAGAAACCTATCTAATCTTTCCTCTACATATTTCTCCCCATATCTTCTATTTGACCACGTGAAAGGGTACCCCGTATAGCCTATGTCTAGCAAATTACAAGCTTTAATGGTTTCTTTAAACTCGGCTATAGTGTTCAAGCTTTTCATCTCACCACCATTCTTTTCATGTAAGTGCATAACCTCATTAAAGTCCCCAAAACAGCACCACGGGAGAGAGAATAAGGTTGCTAACCTTTTAAGAAGGGTCCACGTGTGGTGCTTTTGGCTGGCTTCTGGATGGCCATAAATTCCGGTACACCTCCACTCTTTTCCACCTTCCGGGTAGACCACTGCATCTATATGGTGGGGGCTATAGGATTTCACATGGACATTCACTTCTGAGCTCCAAAACAGGGCTAGACCCCCACCCAATCCAACTCTATCCACCACAAAACAATTTTCGAAACCGAAATTCTTGTAAACTGAGCTAATTTGGCCGGCTCTCATTTTTGTCTCACAGCAGAAGAAAATTTGAGGCCGGTGTTGTTGGAGAATTTTCTTGATAGCTAGGCGCGTTCGAGGCTTCCCCAGACCTCGAACGTTCCGCTTAGGATCTTCATGGCTGCCGGCGGGGCTGTCCACCAGCTCCCGCCGATAAATCCTCCTCCATTGCCTCCAAAATTCCCCCCTCATCCAGTTCTTCATCCACAAGCTTCAACTGTTTCCCTGCTCTGTGAGAGCTTACTTGGCTTTGGTTGTGAGTTTGTTTCGAAGGGCTTAAGTGACTACCTTCGTGTTTTTGTTTTAAAGGGCTATGCAGCCTTGGCTTCTTATTTTCTGGGCTTGGCCAACCACTCCCGCTATTGGGTCTCTTAATATTCACTGGCCCTTTGACACCCACTTTCTCATTTTTTGTACCTCTCGCTTGTAACTTCCACTTCCTTCCGCGAGGTTTCCCAAGTGCTTTATTGGGCCCATTATCCACTTCCTCTTCCTCTGAGGCAGCTTCTTTACTATCCACTTTTTTTTATATTCTCTCGGCTTTCCAACAGTTCACCATCTCCCCCAATCGTGTTTTCCTCCACTCGCTTCCCCGCCTTGGTTTTTGTTTCGAAATGGTCACAATGTTTTCTGTCTGCTCCTTTCTGACATCTCTGCTCATGTTTTGACTTTTTTCTTGTTCAAATCCCGGTTTCGTGGCTGTCAGCATTAAATGCAACTTCTCTGTCCCTTGAGTCTGATTGGTGGTCCTTTGATCCGTATTACTCTCCAGCTCTATACCCAGATTGTTCAGGTAAGGCCCGCTTGGAGTATTCGGGTTCTGTTTGTCTTGGCTTGTCTCTGTGTTACTGCCTGTTGCTGCTGCACTGGTTTTTGGCTGAAAGTGCTCACGGTTGGCTCTCTCTCTGCTTCTGTTTTGTCTCACTCTTTCAGCTTGTGTAACCGCCCTCATCCATCCTCCGTATGGGAGATCTTCCTTCTGCTGGCCCTTGTACTTCAGACACTCCCTATATTGGTGACCAATGCCCGCACAGCAAAAGCAGAAGTCGGGCAACTTCTCGTATAATATTGGCATTGGAACCCTATTCCCTTCATATTGAATGAACACAACTTTTTTAAGCGGCTGCGTTATGTCAATAGATATCCTGACCCGACCAAATTGTCCTATGCATTCACCAGCTTCATCGGTTTTTACCTCCAGCACTTTACCAATTTTTTCCCCCAACCTGTGAATAGCTTCCTTATTCATACAGATTATGGGGATGTTATGAACTTGCACCCAGAAAGATGTGTGCGTGAAGGATTGGTCCTTTATGTCACCAAGGCCTACTGGTTCAGCTAGAACTAACAAAGATCTATCAAAGTGCCATGGCCCCCCCATCAAGACCTTTTTCTTTTCTTCTTCCGTGGCAAACTTAAATAGAAATATATTGTCCCCCATGCTTTCTATTTTGACTTCCTTCACTGTTCTCCAAGCTTGCTGCATAGCCATTCTCAGTCCTTCCCTATTAATACTTCGTGTGAGAACTACTTTGCCCAGCAGACAGTTTGCTACAACTTTCTCCCCTTTTACTTTCATTCTTCCCATTATTGTTACTATGTCTTCCTCTTCCTCTTTAATGGCTACTGCTTGACACTTCCGAATTAAGTCTTCCGTATCCATTAGTGCTATAAATCCTGCAAGATAACTACCCCCCAACCTCCCAGGCTTTAAAAGGCAGAGGGCCCCAAAAGGACTAAGCCCGACTCTGCTCAGAACTAATTACAGAGGACACTAAGAGAAAAAATAAACAGGATAGGAAAATATTTTGAAAATTAAAAGAAAAGAGAACACCCAATCTACAGGTGACGGAACAAGCCATTACGGCTTCAATCTTCTTCCATTCTAGTACTTTTCATAGAAAAGTACTGTAGAAAGAGATTTTTTTTTGCTTTGGGTACAGAGATTCTTTTCTTGGATACAAGATGTAATAATCAAAATTGTTTTGAAGTAAATATAATAATATCAATTAGATACTTGTAACTTACTTTTGTTTTTTGGGGGGAGGGGGGATGGGTAGTTGGAGGAGATGAGTATTGAGTCCAATTTTCATAAACGACATAAATTTGGAATAATTATTAATTATATAGTTGGGTTATTGACATGACGTTGACGTAGTCCTCTGGCTTTCACAAATGAAACGAAAATAACACAGTGTATTTGTACTTAATATTATAAATTCAAATAATAACACAAAGATAAAGGGTAAAATTATAATACCATAATTATATAGTACCACAGTTGGATCTAATTATTGAATCCAGTCCATAATAGATTTTAGAATTAAATTTAATGGTTGGATTCAACTATATTATTATGTAACTGTGATGCTATAGCTGGACCCAAAGATAAATATGATTCGATAAAGAAATTTTCAAATCTTACTTATGTTTTATTTAAAAAAAAAAATCAACTTCAACAATACATAATTAAAGAGAATTTGATAAGATAAGCGTTATCGTTATGCCTTTCGTAGGCGGAGCGACGTTACTCATTTAATCAAATTTTCATATTTAAATACTCAAACCTTTTATCTTAAAAAAAATATTAAGATGAAGAGATATCCGCACTTAATAATTAAGAGCGGCATCTAAAAATTAGAACTTTTCTAAACATAGTTAAAATCCTTGAGTTGTATTTTCCAACAAAAGGTAGAAAACCTTTTGTTTGGAAAATACAAGTAAATTAAGCAATGAAATCAACTGGAGAAAACCTTGTGGGCCTGTGGCACTGTTATTGGTGACCTGTCACGTAACTGAATAGTAGAGTTCTCTTAACTTTTTTAATATTAAATTTAATGGAAGCCGGTTCAGCAACGTTATCGGGCTCGCTACTGCGCGCGGCAAATACTTTTTTGATGAGCTATGACGTGGCCGCAAATGGACGTATGCTATGCTGGCAACCGTGCTTCGTAAGAGGCACGACTGCGCGCGCGTGATCAACACCTTATTTAAAATATAATATGATTTAAAAAATTGACTTCTATTACCGTGCAGGTATAGTGCTGGGACTTACTTTTCATATATAATGGGGTAGTTGACTTTCTACATTAAGGTAGAATTGATCTCCCTCCAGCTTAAAGTGAGGGTGGACATGTGGGCTGCGCTGTAATAAAATTATCTGGATAAGTCCTAAGTGATTACTAATTGTAAATATCAATCTCAATAAAGTTCTGAGTGTAGTAAATAAAAAAAAAAACTTCCTTATTACACTTGTTCCGGTCAAAAACTCCTTGATACTATCTCATGTGTTGAAGTTGCAAGATAGTTTTATTATTAATACAATCGAAAACTTTTTTTTAATGTATACAATTATGTTATTACTTAATTTGTACTTAAAATTTTCAAAATTATTAACCTCTTTAAAGTTAATAATTTTATTTCTTGATTAATAACGAAAATATTAGATTTTTTTAATATATATGAGTATATATATAATTGTATTAAGCATGAAAGTGATTTTCAAAATTAGATTTTGAAAAGCTACTTATTTTCTATTTTAGAAGTTTTATTGAAAGATAAGTGATTTTGCCAAAAGTGATTTCTAAAAGAATTTCTCAGATAATAAATTTGTATTTTAACTTTTTAAAATTACTTTTTAATCTCCTAAAAACAACCCAAAACATGCCCTAAGTGCTTTTTTCGAAGTATTAAAAAGAGATAAGAAAGAGAAAACAAAAAAAAATAAAGTGAATCTCTTTTGTTTTTAATTGGGTCTTTATTTTTATTTTAATATCTTTTTTTTGTTTTTATTTAATTTTCATAATATTTTAATAATTAATCACACTATTTATAAGTAAACATTTAAACTTAGGGCAACATGAAATCTTTTAAAGTTATTAATAGGGGTGCTCGCATTGTATTTTGCGGATTGGACATCAATTTATATTTGATCCACAATTTTGTGAATTATAAATTTTTAATTTAATCAAATCCACGGATTGGTGAAATTCAATTCAAATCCAATTACTACTAATCAAATTTAAAATTAAATAAGATTTAAATAAATTAATTGTTTAAATAATTTCAAAATATAACACACCAAAAAGAAAAAAAAAATCTTATTTGTTTTAAACAGTACATGAAAATTAACTACTTAGGAAGTTACATTTTTTATTTTAATTATTTTTTATTTTATTTTATTATTAGATAAGACATAATATGGTGTTAATGTAACTATATTTTAACATATTTATTTATTAGTAAGTATAATGTCATATTTACAAGTTTAATTTTTTATAAAAATAAATATTTTTTATTTTTTATGGATTTGTGGATTCACAGAAGTAAATTCATATCCAATATATCGGCGGTGGATTTTTAAATTTTCAATTCAATCCACTAATCTACAGATTAAAATTTAACGGATTGGATTTCTGCGAAACAAATTGATTGAGCAAATATAATTGAATTCTGAACACCGTAAAAGTTAACAAGGGTACTTTCATAATTTTATATTTCAACTAGAGCATTTTCTTAAATGATAAATAAAATACATTTCTTTTTAACAACCATCAAAAAAATATTCAACAGCTAGTTGGGGAAACGTCACCTGGGTCTGTCCCCCAGCCAGTCCATACCGATACGTCCAACGGTAGCGTTATCTCTAATTCTACTCCATCGCTCAAGTCAATCTTAAAGAGACAATTAGAGTTTAAAAAAGAAATCAATTTGATTTCTCTTCTATAAACTCTATTTTACTTTAAAAATTAAAAAGAAAAGAAGTATTGTTCCACAATAACCGCCCCAAGTTCAATCGAGAACGCGCATAAAGTTAGGAGATTTGAGTTTTTCTCCTTGTTTTTTTAGTTACTTGCATTTTCTTACTTTCATGATACTAGTAAAAATAATTGGTTTGATAGAGAATAAAGTGAAAAAAAAATAAATACAAAATTTTTTCTTAAGCACTATTTTCTTTGGTAAGCTTATGTTACATTTGGCGTAAGTAACAGTAATGATGTGACTAATTGACCACGTAAAAGCAACAAGTGGCGGTAAGAAGCAATATTAAAAACATGTTGAAACCGGTTGGAACTAGTTACAAAAAGTGTTAAAGGTAAAAAAGTCAAGGTTTCATTCCTTAGAATAGCCGGTTGAATATTAATGGCATATTAATGAAAATTTCAAAAACAAAATAAAAATTTGAAATTTAATTTTTTTCCATCCCGGTTGAAATGTGGCGGTCAAACTTATGGAATCCATTTTCTCTTGCTCCGTTTATTGAAGGAAGCAGCATCTCCCTTCTCTAACATAATCAACGAAATATTAATAGTTTTATATTGGAATTTATTGATTAAAAGCTGAAAAAAAACAAGAAATCATTTCTAGGTTTGTATGTTACTACTGATTATTAAAATGAGGAGGAGACGCTGCATGAAAAACTATGAAGATTTTCGAAAATTGTCAATTTGTTTCTTTACCCTTACCTTAAACCATATGCTTCACTCTGACTTTCGATTACAACCTTAACCTATACGCTTCACTTTGACTTTTATTAGGGTCGATTATGCGAAGATGAGGTCTTGAATTTCACCATTTTCAGACATATTCGGGTGGCTCTAGCTTCGGTCTTGGTGATCAGCAATTTGTTAGGTTTCCAAATTTAAGTGAACTTGCAAAATTGAAAGCGTAAGCTTATAACGTAGCTTGGTGCTACTGTTATTTTCCCCTCTTTCAAACCCTAATTACTCTCATTTTTCCCTCTCCTATTTTTCATACCCAAAATATGTGCTCGTCACTTTCCTTCTCCCTCTATCAATTTCATTACCCATTATCCCGTTAACTGCAATTTTCTAAAACCGTTTCCAGTGGTTGCCCATATTTTTTTTATAATAATCATTTGACCATTTCACGTGTACCTCATTCTGTGTTAAATTTCTTTACATCCGTTGGATTTGAAAGATTACAAATCCAACGGTCCATATCGGCGGTTTGTTTGTTGCAGCAAATGTAACATTGGCGCTGTCCTCTTTAAATAAAAGAGCAATGAAAAGAAAGAGGGGAAAAAAAAAAACTAAGGATCCTTGTCCAAAAGTAGGACAAGAAAACAAAAAAATGTGATGGAATCAAAAGAAATGAGAGCAGTAACACGCAAGGGTCCTTATTAAGTGAAGCAGAAAAAATGATGAAAGCCATTTCAATATTTCTATGTTCCCGAGTAGCAACAAAATTTGCATATTCTTTACACTATTCAGGCTAGTGAGGCAAAAGGTTTTCAACTTTTGTGCCAACTTCTCTTGGCAGATGATGAACAGGAATTGCAGGGTCTCGATCCAATGAATAATTTCTAGAAGAACACGAAAAATAAACACAACAAAAGAATTTGACATGAAACACGTATTAAGATTTGATTGAAACAGTCTGCAGCTTTGCTCTTAATTAGATGCCAACACTGATTTGATCTCTCTTTAACGAAATGTTAATGCTGTTGTTCAAACATTACTGATTAGTCTTAATGTAGAGTCTCTTTATTTTGTGATAAAAATCAGACTTTACTACCCGCTGATTTGTTTTACATCTTCTGATCCTTGATCATTTTAATCTAATACCTTTTTCTCATTAGATGACTGTCAATATAGAAAAAGGAAACAGAGCAAAACTGGTTTATCAATAGTTATAAAGGGGTTAGAATGTGAACAGAGTGCCCATTGGATTCTGCTGTAGGGATTTTTTAAGTGCCCACAATCAATATTCCATCATACAAATCATAGCAGAGTTTAAAAAAAAAAAAAAGACCTGAATCCATAATTGCTGAGTCTAAAAATTTGAAGATATACACACAACTTCTGAAACAAATATGAAAACCAATGAAGAGAAAAGAAAAGATACTATAAACTTGACCAATTCATCTAAAATCATGATTATTCGTGATTATATATAAACGGCAATTCATTGGATCAATAATAGGGATACAAGTTCACTAGGTAAAGCAACACTAACAGAAGACAAGTGACACTAAGGAACTCCCAACCACAGGGGAACTTGCTTGAGTGTAACAGATAAAAACAGAAAGAGAGACATTCAATTTTGAGATAATTGACGATCACCCTCAACTTCTGGTTCTTTTGAAAAAAATGAGAATTACGTAAGATAAAGAAGAATAGCTTTATATCTGCAAAGTGGACTAGATATTTGGAAATCACCCATAATACCTTGGTCTAAATCAAGGGTAACTATTTGTTACACCTCCTGATGGCTATTTATAATCAGCCAATTGAGAATTTAGCATAAAAGATGTAGCCATTCACCAAAAAAGTCCAAAATTTCATCTGCTTTAGCTGTTGGACCTCAAGAGATCTAGCCAGAATCAAATTGTCTGACTAGCTTTTCATACTGAATTCGCAGGCTTAAAATCCTAAAAGCTTTATGAAAATTCTCTACCTCTTATTTTTTGTTGTAATCAATGTGTGGTTATCTTAAATTTCGATGGGCTACTTGCAGTTAATGGTCAAAATTTGCACTCCATTGTTTGGCATATTTGTAGTGAAAAAAATAATAATAACAAAATAATAATAATTAGAAGAATAACGTGCATTGTCAAAATTTGATCATCATATAACAAATCATTAAAAATGCTAATATTGAAAGTGCAATCAATCATAGGAGTTTCTAGGCCTTAGAAAATCCACAGCTACACTTTGCATGATAGCATCTAAAATTGTTTCTGAATTTCAGTATTCAAATAACAATAAAAACAGTGCGGTCAAAGATATTCCAACTACTAGCTGATGGTACTAAAGTCAGGTGTGTATTGTGTGAAATCATTACCTTGAGAAAAAGTTTAACTGATGCAAGTGTGCCTTGCCCTTCATAGAGAAGCACCCCCCATAAGTTCTTTCTTTGTGATGTCTAGTTTATAATATCATATTCTAATTACAAAAAATCAGAAATGCGATGCAAAATACTTCAGACTTCAACCTAATTTCATTCATGACTGCAAATCCAGTAACCGTTTAAACTAGTTTCTTTTTTATTTTATTATAATTTTCAATACTCCCGTTTTTCCCATAATGAGTATTTTCATTGTCACAATTATGAAGGATAATCAATTATTGCAGATAATAAAAAATTTCATTTTCCAGTTGTGGACAAGCACTACAGTACAATATACAAAGAGCAAGCATGTTACTATGATGGGAATTGAGAGCGTGTCAAGCATTTTTATTAAAGCTCTTGTAGATTTTATGACTAAATCTGCATACACTATTTCAACATCTATATTTTTTCTTTGGCGGACCTTAAATATCTTAAGACCAAAAGGACATCACCAATGTCGACGTTATGGAAAAACGTTAAAAACAGAAAGACAAACCAAAAACCTATATACATGAACTCATCCAACTCACCATTAATGTTCAGATCAATTTACACCAGCAGTCTTACAGCATGAGTCATATAATCACCAAATGAGAGGCTCATTTAGCACTTTCTTCCTGAACCACAACTTTACGTCTAGCTTTGTTTAGTGCATTTCTTCTTTTGGCTTGAATCTGATGAATGTACTCTGCCACTATCACATGGAACTTGGGAGCGAGCTTACTTGAAGAGGAAACATTAAGCCCTGCTTTCTTCAGAGCCCTAGTAACATGTTTCTGAGCCTTTTGGAAGTGGACTGAGCAGAGAGCAGGCGAAGTGGATTTAATTATCGGCTTTCCACATGTTATGGGACCTTGCACAGCGCTACATATGTACAAACAAGAAGAAAAAATTTATCGATTGAGCTACAAGTACAAAGCTTGCAAAATTGAAACCATGAAACTTCAAACATCCAAAGAGCACATAATAATATCAAAGAAAGCTTGATTTTGTATATATTTGTTGCAACATATAAATATCATACAAATCCATTCAAACCCAGCAAAACAAAAAAAAATAATACCATATTGATAATTAAAATTAAAGAGATAAAAAGAATACCTTTTGATGACATAATCGCAAGGCTTGTAAAGCTTCTGCTTTGAATCAGAAAGGATATGAAGATGACAAAAACTGGTCAAAGCCATGGCCTTCAGCTTACACCCAACAAACAAGCACCTAGGATTGTTATTATTCTTATTCTTATTATTAACATTCTCTCCACTGCTTTCAACAATTAAATTATTACTATTTTTATTTTCATTTTCTTGTAATTGTTGTCGTTGCTGATGTTGAAATGGGCTGATGCCGAACTCCCAGTAGTAGTGCCTGTACTGGGATTTGAGCTCTTCCATTAAAGCCCAGTAGTGGTCTTTGTAGCATTTAGACAGCTGCTTCAGGTAGTGGGAACGGCGGCGGAGGAGCTCCGGGCGAGTGAGGTGAGCGGCGCGTGAGAGTGGTATGTTCTCTTGGGACTGAGTGATTGAATTAGAGTTAGGGTTAGGGTTGGGTTTGGGGTTTTCATGAGAGACAGTGATTGGTGTTGCAGATGGTTTTGAAGTGGAAGGCATGGCGGTCCCAAAAGAAGCAGACGAAGAAGCCAAAGTGCTCTGCGTTTTCTCCGTTTTTTGCTTTTTGTGATATTCAAAAGTAAAATTGTTAAATATCATCAAGCTTTCTAACTTTTATATAAATTACAAGTGGCCCCAAAAAATAAACATCCGCATGAATACCAAATAAAGGGGGCTTTTTTTTTTTTTTTTTTTTTGGTGAGGAGATTATTGCTCATGATATTTACAATCATACAGATATTGAGACCCATTTACATCAATTCTGATATAATACCGCTCAGATTTTAAACCCTCTCAAATATTCGAGGGACGTCAAACTCCCATATTGGGAGAAAGATTATCTTCACTCGAGCTCTGAGGCTCCAAAGAATGAATTATAAATTAAACCCCGCAATACTTCTGCGGGGCTCGAACCCTTTCCCTCACCTTTGTGAGGGAAGGGGGCTTTTTGAAATTTAAATTTTGTCAACAATAAATGATAGGGAATGTCCATACTTGGTCCATACTGTGTCCATTGTCGTCAGTCTTCACATAAATAATGTGCATTTATTATAGTTTCAGTGTGCATGTTAAATTTATTTTCATTGGGATTAAGCCCATCATGGCCCGCGGACCAGGCGCGCCATTCTTGTGGGCCGTACTGGCTCCTGGCTTGCCAAGCGTGGAAGGTGAAGGGAATGAAATGAATCAGCAAAATAATGTATATTTTTGCAGCTCACACCCAGCTCGGGTGTAATAAAATTAAACAGTTGTAAGTTAAAAATTATAATATTAAAATTTATTATAATAGTAACTATTGGGGTTTAAAAGTTAAGTTAATTTAATTAAACATTTGTATGATGAAAAACTTATAAAATTTTAATTTTTTATCAAAATTATTTTTAAAAAATTATATTTACTATGCATTATCAACTATTATTTAAGAGCTACAATTTTTTTTTCCCTCCGGCAACCCCATACCAAATAGGCCTCAATCTAAGGGTCCGTTTGGAATTACTTTTAAAAGATTTAAAAGTAATTTTAAAAATTTAAAAATTAATTTTAGTGTTTGGTAAAAAAAAATTAAAATCATTTTTGTCAAAATCAACTTCTCCTGCAATTGATTTTGAAAAGTAAGAAAAAAATAACTTTTAGATTTTGCCTTTGAGAATCAATTTTATCATTTACTAAAATGCCATAAATATCCTTAAATTTTTTACCTAAACCCAAAATTATCTTTATTCAAATTGGAAACAAAATCAATATTTTAATAAATTTTTATTATAATTCATCAATATAAATTTATTAATATCAATTTGTTAGTCAAATTATTATTAAATTTGTTTCACTATATTATAAATTTAATTATTAATTATTTTAAAATAAAATAAAAATAATATATTATAAATTTTATTTTTAGTAAAAAATATTATAATACATTATCAAAAATATTATATGTATATGTTTTTATATATATAAATAAATTTTATCCTACATTATATACATTTTAGTCATTTGTTTTTTCTTAGTAGTTTAACAGTAAAATTTACCAAACGTCTATAACTGCTTTCAAAACTCACAGTACTTTTAAAAACAAAATTTACTAAACACTTAACTGATTCTCTTCACAGCTGATTATTTTTACAGCATATCTAACAGTAATTATTTTAAAAGCTATAATATTCCCAAACTGACCCTAATTACCTCTCAAAACTTAACTTTATTTCTATTTTATTGTAACAAATACAACGTCACTGTAAACAAGAAACTTACCTTTTAATTCTCAAAGCCATATGATTTCAATGCAAGGTTGCATTAACCAACCGTACGTCATGATACAATTACAATGTTATGTATATTACAAAGCTAATGAAGAACGCTCGAATGAGTTAAAAGTTACTGTTAGTTCACAATAATCGGCACCCAAATTAAAAAAAAAAATTGAGAAGCATGTTGCGTACACTTTTGTTTTTTTGCTTTTGAGAACTTAGAAAATGAGCAACGAAATACTAATTAAAAGGAATCAATATAATTAAGTTCCTTCTCTACTTTCACGAGTTGGGGTCTAATCACATTTGTCATAATGACTATTTTATATATCTACACACACACACACACACACTCTCTCTCTCTCTCTCTCTCTCTCTCTCTCACAATCAACGCTGTCATGTGCATGTAATATTTGATTGTTTTCCATTTCTTTTTCCAGATATGACAATCTTCACACAATATTATGGCATTATGTATAGCCTAAATTTGTATTGAAATAAAAATTAGGGACAAAAAAAGGTTCCAATCCAAATACCCAATAAGTGAAAATTAATTTTGCCCCTCTTGTAGGAGTCTAGCTTGGGCTGCCAGTCACACAATGGCAATATTTTATATACATATATAGGGTATTATTCTGGTCTTTTGGTATTGTTCATTTAAGTATTCTTGTCGATTGCTCTAGCCAAATACAAACAACAATGATGATACAATAACCTTGTTGTGCATTCTATATGTACATAAGAAATCTATTTTATCTCCAATCATATCGGGTAGTATAAAAAAAATTGCCATAAATAAAATTCTTACTCTATTGAACCTTCACTCTCTTCAAATTGTGCATCAGAGTTTCGATAGATTTTTGGATCCTAGTGCCATTTGTCTGAGTTACTGCCTGAGATGCCAGATGTAAACTTTGAATCCCACGTCCCAAACTGGCGATTGAAGGAGCTGCTGGAAGAGATTCAGCAACACATTCTATCCCATCACCATACATAAGCAACCCTGAGCAAGTTGCAACACTACACCCAAATGTTGCCCATGGTAGGACACCAATTGGTTTTACCCGTCTTTTCCTCATTATTTCATAGAATGCTGTTCTCATGGCTGAAAAACTTGTTTTCTCCATGGAGGCTATAACACTGTGGGTCACTGTCCTGATTTTCTCAGCAGATGCAGCTGCCTTCAACATAGGTGATGTATTGGCTCCAGAAGTTACCAGTCCTGGGGCTACAACCTTAGTTTTGCCAAGAGCTACAGCCACTGCCTTCTGGGTTTGGGTCATAATAAGCTTAAGTGAAGCAGGAGCTTTGAATGATACAACCTTCATGAAGGTTGATGCAGGAAGAACTTTAGAGAGCGACGAAGCTCCTACAACTGCTGATGCTCCAGCACCCACAGCCACAACAGGCTTACTAGATAACAACCACTTTCTATTCAGGTTAGAATTTTCATCATCATCTCCACAACTTGTCACTAGCTGTCCAACCAAATCCTCGACCTCATGAGGAAGAGGAGTGTTCCAATGTTTCCTAAGCCCAGCTAGGCAACTAGCATCCACTACAGCTACCACGGTCTTGAACTTTTTAGCTTGGTTCTGAAGAGCCTGCGCAAGGAGTGCACTTGATTTGTCCTCTAGTGGAAGCTCCGAGAAATCAATATTAGTTAAGTTGGAATCCCTCAATTTGTTGATTGGTAGGCGGCTAGCATTGTTAAGAGCAATTCTCAGACCCTCAACTGCAATCCGAAAAGTGCAAACTTCAGAAATAACCTGAGTATCCACAGCTTCGCCTCTGTTCACATCATAAAACATTTTTTGCGCAAAAGCTAGAGCCCTAGTTATTGATGGGAGATCTATGAATACATCATGCAGATCCACAAGTAACGGATAAACGGATTGGGCAAATGAAGGGACATGATAACTGCTTCTGGGCTGAACTTCCTTTGACTCACTAAACCTCGATCCTAATAAATCAAGATTTGAAGATAACAATTTCACCATTTGTGACTCAACGTCATTAGTGATGCGAAAACTCCTTGACCTTGACGACACAACAGAACCCACTTTCTGTGGAACCAAACTACTAACTAAGCCTTGAACCTTGTTCATGACATCAACTTCTCCTGAGGGATTATCAGAAATTGAGTTTCTAACTATACGTGATTCAACCACCATAAAGGACGAACCAACCTCCTTGGCCACTCTCTTGGCAGCAAATAAATGGCCATGAAAACCAATCCCAAAGATCTCTCTCAAAACCAAATTTCCAGCCACGTTCTCATATGTCTCCTTATTAACCTTGTCAACAAAGCATCGTTTAAGCACCCCAAATGAAGAAGTCGGAACAGGGTCATTACCGTTATCTCCTAATTCACTCTCTTCACACTGTACCTCACTCAAAACACCCACTTGAGCCACAACAGCATCTGGCCTTACCTCCCTGATAAGACACTCGGTGTCTATAGCTGATCTCTCGGACAAATTCTGGGCACAAAGTATATATATCACAGATTGCGATTTGGGTTCTCGAATCGCAAACACAAACTCTTTTGTGTGCTCAGGTATTGAAAGTCGGTTAACTAATTCCTTAGATGCTCTCAAATCATCATACTTGAAAAACGAAAATGGCCATAAATTTTGAAGTTTAGAAACTAACCCAAGTGCCATTACATCAACATCAATAACCTGTGTTAAAATAGAGAACGAATTATAAACGGAACAGTTAAAACAAAGCATTACACTTGAATTTGATTCATTCAGGGTTTAAATCAAACCTTAAAATTAAATGCAACATATATAAGACAACAAATAAAACAACAAAGAAAACATAAGAGAATTGAATTGTAATCAATGCAACATATATATACAGAATAAACAGGATTTGTTCAGTTACCTGAAGATATTGACTAGGCGATGAAATCAATCAACCGGTCTCTTTCTCTCTCTCTCCCCCTTTCTACTCGATTTGTTGTTAGAATAATCCGGTGCTGTCCTGTTGTTTGGGTAGGATCCGGAAGGTTTCGGGTTGTGTCGGTACAAACCCGGTAAAAATTTAGTGGGTAAATTATGGGCTTGATGTAAGCTTTCCTGGCTGGGTCCTGGCCCTACCCCTATTTACGAGATTTTAATTTAGGAGATTTCGTTAGACTTTGGAAAATTAATTTTTGACTTTTTTGAGGTCGAAATATACATATTGTAAATTTATATTATCCAAAAGTTTAAAAAAGAAAATTAAATAGTAATTGCACAGTAATTAATTTTTTAAAAACTTGCTATCAGGCCAACCCATCACAACAACCACCTAAGCATTGCGTTGTTGACTAACAAGAGAAATCGAAATCAATTAAATTACAAAAAAGGAAAAAAAATGTGACCTAAAAATTATTTCAAAAGCTTGCTTTGAAAGTACAACAAATTTAAGCGAAAGGTGCCGCCGACCTGCAAGCAAACGCAAAATTAATAACAAATGAGCACCTGCTGGCTGCTCGCTCACATCACCGCAACTCACATTCCAATCACCTTGACATAACGACACCACACGCAAATGTGAAACATGATTGGTCCGTCGCTATACTTCAGTCAGCGACAGCCCTTCTGTTTTCTGATGTGGAATTTTTATTTTTAAATAAAACTAAAATTACATAAAATTAAAAAAAAAGAGCAATATCATTTAGATCCCTAATTTGATTACTTTTTCTCAAATAAGATATCAACTTGTCCCCATTTCATCGGATAGGTCAATTACCTTCTAAAATTAATTTATACTCTTTCGCAGCATGTTAATATGTTATAAAAAATATATGTTATTTTATTGTATTATTATTATGTTTTCAAAAATAAAATAAAAATTTTAATCAAAATGTACCTACAATAAATTTAAACTCTATCAAAGACGCTCTTTAATTTTTTTTAAACTATCCTCGTCTAAACTAATAAATAAATTAATTGACATGATGTAAACATTTTTACATGAATTAAAATATTATTTGTAATATTTTTAGATGGGTTTATTCTCTGAAACCAATGTTTCTCCTTAATTTAACACCTGTAAGTCTTAGATCTAAAAAAAAATACACGCTTGACCATAAAAAAACAATAAACAAACTTTATAACCAAAATAAAACTTAAAATTTCGCTGTCAGCCAAGTTGACGCAGGTCCACGGCCAAAGATGGGCCTTTTAGTGGAGAAAAACTTCCACAGATCTAAAGAGAAATTACTTTAGGGGCATATTTAGGAGAAACGGAAGACCTATGTCTTCACTTGGAAAAAAATAATAATGTAAGGAGTCCATGTTAATTACCGAAAACAAAATGCGCTCTCACAATGTTGTTGTGAATTCAAAGCGAGAGAGAGAGAGAGAGTGATTAATAAATAATCAAATTCTCGTTAAGTTCTCTCTCTGCATATTCTGCGCATCTCTTCTTCTTCTTTAACTAATGCTAAAAAGGTTCTGAGAATTTAAATTCTCTCGAGAGCTCAAAGATCTGAGGAATGCTTGGATTGTCCTTGTAATCTTAGAGGTGAGATAAGTGTGATGATTTTGAAGCGGAGAGATCTGATCTCTGTGCTGCTGTGGTCATTGTTTTGCTTGGATCCAATTATCGATTTTCAGATCATTGATTTAGTTTGTTATTTGTCAATTTTTACAAAATTTTGAATTTTTTGTCGCATGATGGCAAGATCTGATTGGTTTAGTTGTTTTGTTTTTTCAATTTGAAGCATGCGTCTACTTCATCATACAAAGGTTCTATGAATAAATTCAATTATCTTATCTGAATATAGGATCTATAAACATGACATCTTATGCTCTGTTTGGTTGTTGAGAAAATGTAGGAAAGAGATTTTAGCTTTTCTGGAATTGAAACTGTACGAAAAGTTAAACCTCTTTTGCTTCTTTGTTGCTGAGATTTTGATTTTTGCTTATTTCATCATCTAAAGTTATATTGGAAATTTTGGATTTCTAATATGTGGTTAGTGTGGCAAGCATAGTTAAGTCTCTGAGTTATTGCCGTTGGGAGTATGATTTTGAATTTTGATGTTAGAGTTGCTAAATTACTTTTAATTCTCTTTGGTTATCTGTGCAGATCTGAATTTGTGGGTAACAGATTCTTTAAGGGGCAATTTTGATGAGAAACGGGATGATAGAATGCAGCGTGTGCCATTCAAAATTAGTTTCCCCTACTACCAAATCTATATCAAGGGCTTATGATCGGCACAAAACCAGGGTATCATCAAAGCAACGTGCTCTCAATGTCTTCTTGGTTGTTGGTGATTGTATGCTAGTTGGTTTACAGGTAATTGATTCTCGTTTCTAATTTTAATAATCTTTTTCGTCAGATACTCAGCTTTAGAGCATTCAGTAAAAGAATTATGGGGTTACATTCTTTTTTGTACTATTTTTTAATGTCTCTTCTAAAATCCTATGTTTCGGTAAAAAGATGGCTTAAAATGAAATTCTGCAAACGTAGCGGAGGATCTCTCAACTCATCATGCTCATCTTATAATTTTTAGAGTGATGATATAACCACAAACTCTTGTACAAACTTATTTTGTACAAGTTTATGTGGCATGATAAAATTGGTTGAATTAAATATCTCTTGACCCACATGATTTATTTCTATTATTTTATATTTTCATTCAACCAATGAATTAAAGCCACATCAGTTTTTACACGATAAGTTTGTACAAAAGTTTGTGACTGTATCATCACTCTAATTTTTATGGACATTTCCCATTTCTTGATTATAAACATGTTTAACTTGTAATATCTTTTTGGCAGCCTATTTTGGTTTATATGTCCAAGGTGGATGGGCGTTTCAAGTTTAGCCCCATTAGTGTGAACTTTTTGACAGAAATGACAAAGGTTCTATTCGCGATAGTTATGCTTTTTTTCCAGGTATATATCCTTTCTCTTTACTCTTATAGTACAATAATTTTATTGTTTCCCTTTATTTTTTCATAATTTCTCTTGACACATGTCATTTGAGCTATAGTGGTGAAATCAAAGTAATTTTTCAAGGAACCTGATTTCGTTCTAGCTTGTGGTTGTGATTGGTTTTTTGTATTCTTAAATCTGGGTTTAAGTTACTGGAGGAATTTATTATGAGCTTCGAGTGTAGGAATAGGAGAGAGATGAGAGAAGGGCATAGGTGTCAGAGAGGGAGAGATGAGGGATTTTGTCTTCGATAGCTTATTCAAATTCTTCATTGACTTGTGTTAATGGAAATTCTTTAATTGACTTGTTTTAATGGGAACTCTTTCTCAGTTATGTCTTTAACTTATTTTATTCTGCATCAGCATCCTGATTTCTTATGAAGGTTTTGGTTAATGTTTCAGGCTAGGCACCAGAAGGTTGGAGAAAAACCTCTTCTCTCAATATCCACATTTATCCAGGTGCCATATTCTAACTGATATTACCAATTTGTTATTCAGAAAGAATTAGTTGGATGAAGTAGTTAGGGTAACTGGTTGTTGGTTTTTTTTTTTTTTTCAATAAAGTGACTGATTTCTTAGTTTAGCTTGCTATAAGTTGTAAGATACATCAACTCTTTTAGATAGTGTTCTTCCGCTTTCTCCTGGACTATTTCTTCTTATTTGGTTGTTCGATATAGATCATTTGTACCATATTTGGATGCTATAATGATGCTAGCCTGGTTATTGATCAAGTGGATCAGGATTTGCAACTGTTTTGACTGAAAAGTGCCTCCTGCCAGCCTCATGGGTGTGATTCGTAGCATTTCCTCTGATGTTGGTTATCTTTTGAGAAAATACTACTTTTTCACTTGATAGATATACAATCTGCTTTTTCTTCTCCCGTCCTTTTTCTTCGGTCTACTATGAAGGACACAATTTCTTTAAAGCTGAAATGAAAATAAATTAATGAACATTTGCAAAACTAGTATTGAACGTTGCTGAATATAAGGCCAAAGTAAAATGTTATTTTCTGTGATCTGTAGATTCTAAGTTATTAAAGTTTGGGCTTTTCGGCCATTTATATGTTTGCTGAGTTTTAGAACTAAATCAGCTAGATGAAGAGTTGGCATGATTTCTAGAAAGAAGCAGTTTAAATTTTATCTCCATGCCACTCTATCAGCCTCTGTCCAATGCGGCAAAGCTAATGGACAGCATTGGGTGTTTCATGTGGATGCCAAGTGATGGATTTGGTGACCTCCAAAATCTTGCCTGCATAATCCTTAGGGCTCTTAAACCTGTGCAACCATAAATAAAGTTTGTGGTTTATACTAGTTTTGGCATGTTCAGTTTCCTCGGACCTTAGAATCTTCTAGCCTTTAAGCAAACGGAACTACATGGTGGTGACTCTCATCTGATCTGGTTTTCTGAAGTTAAATGCTGATCGTTTTTAGGTCATTGTGATATTACCGATGTACAATTATTTTTAATTACCATTAAATTTTGGTTGATTGGTCTGCCATTTCAAGTTCTCCAATAATCCTCTGAAGAAGCTGATATAAGTTCTATTATATTGCTTCACATATATTTCTTCCTTTGAATGTAAGATTTTGAATATTTCTGCCTTATGTAGACTGTAAGATCTTAATTTCTTGGAAGAACTGGTTTAAATTATAAAATAACCATGACAGTCTTCTGCCTTTTTCTTTGCAGGCAGCTCGCAACAATGTTCTTCTCGCTGTTCCAGCTTTTTTATATGCTATCAATAATTATTTAAAATTCATCATGCAGGTATAATCCTTTTAGTAAGACTATTGGATAGCTTCTTTGTTTTGGTCCTCTGTGGCTCTTATGCGAAGTGACTTAATTTTGATGTAAAATTTCTTGTATAAATTTTATTAATTGTATCATATCTTTCTTTTCTTTTCTTTTTTTCTTTTTCCCCCCTTTTTTTGGGGGATTTTTTTTGGTGGGGGGGGGGGGGATGGGGATTTAAGTTGATACAACAATTTGTTTCAACAAATTTGATACTGACAGAAATGCTTTGTCTTCTTTTGATTTTATGTTATAATATGTCCTTAATGACTTAGTTATAATGTTTTGAGACATTTAATACATAGCATCTTATGGTTTTATAACAACTGCTTAGCTACATAGGCTAGCATTTGAGCTGGCAGATAAGGTAATGCATTAGCGTTTTAGGCATTTTGAAATCCATCTCTGCTATTCATAATTGATGGCAATTGCTGATTTTTGCAGTTATATTTCAATCCTGCAACTGTGAAGATGCTGAGCAATCTGAAGGTTTTTTGTTATTCATTATGTTATTTTAGCAATATTACCTGCCATCTGTTATTTGCTTGACTCTTAAGGATTCTTCCTTTGCACTTAAGTATGTTAACTACAGCCTTGGAATTTAGTTATTGTTGTACAATCATGACGACCTTTTGTTGGATTTAGTAGTCTATTGTTGTTCAGTAGTTCATGATGCAAGTGGTAATTTTTTTTAAATAGTTTTTGGCAGAAAAATCCTGGATTGACATTTGTGATTTACCGTATGACGGAAAGTTCTAATTTTAATTCTTACTGAATAAAATTGTGTTTCAAGATCTCTTTAATCTTAAAGGATGAAATTCATAAACTATCCTTATTGTCATTTTGTATAAAGTTTTATGTGGCTGAAATTAGCCTAAAGATATAGAGATTCTATCTTATCGATGTCTACTGATTTTTCTTGTTCTGCCAACCACTTGGTGCTCTTATTTATTTATTTTTTTAAATTTATGCTGTTTGGATTCTCTCTCTTTCCCACATTCAAAACATCACCACTTGTATGGATGCTGTATTTTCTCCTACATAAAGGGGGATTAGTTGGGTTGAAGAATGTTGCCTTGTATTGTTAAACTTGTAGACACTGTGAAATTGCAGGTGTTGGTAATTGCAGTTTTGTTAAAGATTATAATGAGACGTCGATTTTCCATCATTCAGGTTAGCTGTTGTAATTGGACTTCCCCCGGCCATGTTCTTCTTTTAGTCTTTATGGGAGATTACTGAAATTGATTAATGGTTTTTGCTACAGTGGGAAGCTCTTGCATTACTACTTATAGGAATTAGTGTGAATCAGCTGCGTTCTCTGCCTGAAGGTTCTTCTGCTATGGGCCTTCCTGTTGCCATGGGTGCTTACATCTACACTTTGATCTTTGTGAGTGACTCATGCTAAGAAAGCAGTTTGTTGGAGCAGTCTTGATTTACACAATATTTTGTTAGTTTTAGGACATATTCTTCAAGCAGGAGTCTTACTTGGAAATTAATTGTGCAGATAACCGTTCCATCTATGGCTTCTGTCTTCAATGAATATGCTCTTAAGAGCCAGTATGACACAAGCATCTACCTTCAGGTTATATATTTTGACCGAGTGCAATTCTATTTTATGCAAAGCCAGGGGAATGATTTAAGAATTCTGTTCTGTTATAACTCGTTCTGTTTACAATGAATATGATAAGTACCTTAGCCTCTGTACTTGTAGTACCTACAAATCAAAGGGGTAATTCACAGGTTATTAACCTGGAACGTTTGTCTTGGAAAAGTTACCTTGTGGACTCTATATTTATTTGACCATCCTCGAGTTGATGTTGTGTCCTGTGCTGTAACCTTAAAAGATTAATCTTGAGATAAGACTTTTCTCTCTACCTCAGTTAGTGTGTGCATGTTTAAGCCCTCTCTTTTTATCGGGTGTTGAGGTTAAGAAAGCATGTTGCTTGCAAGGATACTGCACGCAGTGGGGATACTTTTTTAATTGCAGCTTCCAATGTTTTTCATATGGATCAACTTGCGACAACTGACACTACATGGCTTAATAACAAGGTCACCGTGTTGGTGCCATTCTACTACAAATTGCAAAAGCAGCAACCTGCACATATTTTTGAAACTTTCCTCATTTTGCTTTTTTTTTTTTTTTCAATGGCCTGGATAAAATTTAAGTTGTAATATTTAAATAGTTTACCAACTTCCCTCTAATTCTTTCTTTGGCTTGCAGAACTTATTTTTATATGGTTATGGTGCGATATTCAACTTCCTGGGAATATTAGTAACTGCCATTTTCAAAGGTATGGACCTCTGTCATTTGATCCTAATTCCTATAAGCATTAATGGAAGAGCTTACGATATGAAGTATTGTTTGAGAATACAATTAATTTTGTATTAATGGTAGTATCCATTTTCTTGGCAATTTGGTTTCTTTTCAGTGTCCTACGGTAGATTGCTTTAATGTGCTTCTGTATGTATTATCTGCAAAACTGTTAGTATAAAGGAGGCCTTTGATGAAAATGGCAGCTATTATGGAGAAAATCAGAAAATGATAGAAATTTGGCCCTGCACTATTTTATGATGTGTAAAATGTTGTGAATTTTCACTTTGATAGTGACTCCTATAATATCACTACGCAAAACATGTTGGAGACGCTTGATGCACAAATAGCTGATAATGTTGATGCATTCATATCATGGGACTTATTAATCGAATTGTGTGTTGGGGCTCTTAAATTTTATTTTTAAATATTTCAGGTCCTGATAACCTTGATATCCTACAAGGACATTCAAAAGCCACCATGCTTTTAATATTTAATAATGCAGCACAAGGAATTTTGTCCTGTTTCTTCCTCAAATATGCAGGTAACATTTGTTGATCAATTATTTATGTCAGCTGTTTTGCATCAAGCATTTAGTCAAATATAAAGCTTTGTGTGCCTGGAACAATTTACAGTTGATAAGAGGCAGCTTAGTATTCTAGCAGACATATTTGTTGCTCTTGTAAACCATGGCACTTCATTTTTCTATTTCCTTTGTGGATTTATATGTGCTGTTGTTTGATGCATCCAGATGCAATCTTGAAGAAGTACTCTTCGACAGTAGCGACAATCTTTACAGGAATAGCATCTGCTGTCCTGTTTGGTCATACCTTGACTATGAATTTTCTGTTAGGAATTTCTATCGTCTTCATCTCTATGCACCAGGTAAATTAACAAGTGAATCTCATTGGTGAATCATCTAGTATTAAAAAGTAAATAAATAAAAAATTCTTTCACTGAATAACCTTGTCTTTTTCTTAGTTCTTTTCACCCCTTTCAAAAGCAAAAGATGAACAACAAAATGGGATGCTCGAATTGAGAGATGTTCAGGAGAACCACAGGTATTTGCCCCTCTTGACTTTGGTGATCTGATGGTATGCCTCTGTTGTAAGTTAAAAGCTTTTCTTGGTGCTGATGTGCTGTAACCAGAATATGCCAAAAAGCTATCTGATTTTGTGGTTTTAGCTGCAGACTTTTTGACTTATTTTATTCTTTAAAGAAACATTTATGATAAGACACTGGAAATTTTTGAAAAGATAATTCCTGTCAATTTATTCCTGCCATTTTAATTACAAATTTATTATTTACTTTTCAGGTCAAAAGAATCATTTATAAACATGGCGGCTGGAGCTAATGAAGAGGTTCGGATTTGTCAGTGGGTTTTTGCATTTTCTGTAAAGAGGTTTTCTTTGTTGTAAGACTCATATCATGCTTCCTTCTTGATTTGCCCTCTGTGCAGGCTGCTCACCGCATAGGATCAGATGAGAGACAGCCACTTCTTCCTACATAAACTTCTTAAAAGTATGTTATGTCTTCATTCTTATGTTGACTGTATCTTTCTGTTGAATTTCATGGATAATCATCTCTATGCTTGCACATATGCCCAAGTGAGAGTCAATTTATTTCAAATTTTGATGGCAGGAAATTTGTTCAGAAGTATTCTTTTTTTCCATAGATATTGGTGGATGGCATAGGAGATCATTCAATTGTGAGAAGTCACTGTGGAATAATAATTGTTAGAAATATATATTCTTTTTATGCATTTTCAAGATCTCTTTTCTTACATCTTCCGGGGATCAGATGCGAAAGAGCTCATCGGCAGAAGGTTTAGATGGAGAATAGAAATGAAGGATTGGCGCCCCCACTTATCTGAAATTCTGCCTTCCCCTAACACATACCATACCTATTTGTGTTAGTAAATGTCTTTGTATTCTTTATCTTAGACCAGGAATAGATTTTTTATTTTTTTATTCCCAATATTCATCTTTATATATTTTTTTTTGGTACGGAAATAGAATTTTGTTTGTCATACAAGACTGCTATCTGAATAATGAAAAAATAATAATGATAATAATTCTTTGCTCTTTTCGACCAATATTTAATACGTTATTTTTGTGTATGTATGAGTATTATATAAAGAACATCTCATGGTATATTAAGTGGCAAGATCAATTTTCAGTATCTGAAATATGAGATCGTTATTTGATCGAATTTTTTGGTACCTCGATTGCGGTTTGATCGGTTATCTTCGATGAATTTTTGTTTCAAAAAAATCTCTATTTGATGCGCACCTACCTGCAAACCCTAGCCTCAATTGCATGCTTCATGAACACAGACCAACAGATCTTAAATGTGTCGCACCGACGAAGGTATTGCGTAAATTTGCAAACACCTTACTCTTGGCCTGGAAGACCCGAATCAGTTGAGCGTTAAGTCTGTTAACTGCTTAAACTGCGAAAGTACCAAAACTGCCCCTCTAATCTCACTTACGTATACAAAGCCTCGAGAATCGTTATCACTGTACAAAGGAGTTATTTTCTTTCCATGATTTAATTACAACCCTAAAAACCAAACACCAATTAATATTCAACCATTCACTTACCAGGGATTTGATTCAGCACGCAACATCGTGCGTAAGGGTGGGCTTCAACCCGACTCAACCCTTATATATAACAGGTTGAAATTTTTCACTGTAACCTAATCCGTAATTTTATGAGTTGGGTTAGATTGGATTAAGCTTTTGAAAAAATATCTTTTTATAGCCTAATTAAATAGTAAATAAAAATAAATTAATTAATTAAAAATTAAAAAATATACAAATATTAAAATTTTTAAAATAAATTTAACATTTCAAAATTTTTATATTTATATTTTTTTTCAATTTTTATATAAAATATCAAAATTTATATATATATACGAGTTGATAGGTTATATTGGATTAAAAATTTTTAACCCAACTCAACTCGTATATTTTATCAACCCAACCCAACTCGTAAAAAATCACACGGGTTGGTTTGGTTTCACGAGTTGGACGGGTTGGTGTCCACCCCTCATCGTGCGTGACAAATCATGATTGAAGAACTTTATTATGCGCGACATTGTGCGTTAAATCGATCCTTTCAATTCATATTATTCTTTACAAGATAATAAAATATTCAAATTATGTCTTACTCAAGTGTTCTTCTATTAAAAAATATTTAGATTCACTGTATAGTTTATGCACGTTCGTAATATTTTGACACAATTTTTTTAAAATTTAATAAAAAGGGAAAAAAATCAATCCAAACACAAGCCGTACATTTATTGGACAATTTATCAAGAACATTAAGATATTATCTCGGTGCCGATATTCTTACAACACTTTGCACAAAACTTTGCACAAAACGGTGCGTTTCGACCACACACACACACACGTGAGAGGGAAGCAACAAAACTCAGTGTTTCTCTCTCTCTCATCTCCTTTCTTCCTCACGAAACAGCTCAGCGAAAAGTGGCGTGGAAATTCCATAACAGATTTTCTTAACACAATTTAACAATGGCAATTGAATTTAACAATTTCCTGTTATTTAACAATGGCAATTTCCTGTTATTCACAATTTCCATAAAAAATTTTCTCATCAATTGAATTTAACAATGGCAGTTCGTAATCGGTATAATAAAAAATTGGCTAGCTCCGCGATTCGATTATGGTAGACAACCACGAGTGAAGCCGAGAAAGCCAAGCTGCAACTGCAATCGAGGGGATGAAGCCGTGATGGATGCAATCGACAGGTAGATCTAATCGAGGGAGGAAGAAAGTGACACACCCACGGCGAGAGAGAGGGAGACACACACAGCGAGAGAGAGGGAGAGAGGGAGACACCCACGGCGAGAGAGAGGGAGACACTCACGGTGTGGATGCAATCGTCTGGGTTTTGCAAGTTTGCTGTGGGGGCTGCGTGCGCATCTGGGATTTGCTCGTTTGCTGTGGGGGGGAGACACCCATGGCGAGACACCCATGGCGTGAGGAAAAATGGAGGAAGAAAGGAGACTTCTGCACGTGCACGTGAGTTTAGAGAGAGGGGACTTCTACTGTGGGGGCTGTGGGGGCTGCGTGCGCATCTGGGATTTGCTCGTTTGCTGTGGGGGGGAGACACCCATGGCGTGAGGAAAAATGGAGGAAGAAAGGAGACTTCTGCACGTGCACGTGAGTTTAGTTGCTCCCCTCGCACATGTGTATGCAGTGGTAAACTTTGCAGTACAAGTGGCTTTTATAATTTCCACAAAACGAACCGTTTTGTGCAAATTGTTGTGCAAAGTGTTGTAAGAACATCATTTTCCTTCGACGGGGATAAATGAAATGAACTCTCTCAATACAGTCGCCTACTTCACGGCCCCACAGCTCTCCTTCTCCACGCGACGCCGTCCTCGCCGCCGCCGCCACCTCAGAAAGACCGACGATAACATTAACAGGAACAACGCTTATAACCCCCTTTCAAAACCATCGTCCTTCGACGGCGAAAATATCAATTTAGTCCTCGACTTTCACCAAATTTCCATTCTGTCCTCCTCCTCCAAATCCAAGCTTCACCGCTTCCTCTCCTCCGCCGAGCAGGCTTACGCCGACCTTAAAACCGTAATCACGCTCGATGACAACGGGCGGCTGCTAGTCTCGTGTCGCAAGTCCACGCTTCAGTTCGTCAGCGGCGTGTTGCTTTCCGGCTTTGTCTTGGTTTTCGTCTTCAGGGTTTTGGTTAAATTAGGGTTAGGGTTTAGCTCTCGGTTCCGGGTTCAACAGCAAAACTTTGTCGTTAGGAGGGATAGGAGTCTCGGCGGGAAAGAAGTTGTGGTGGCCGTGGGAAGGGGAGACGATTATGCGAGGCTGACCAGGAATTTGAAAAATAAGGTCTTGGACAACCCGTTGTCGGAGGGTCGGGATGCCGGGTCAGGATTGACCGGTCGGGTCAAGAGGAGTTATCGGGTCCAGCGGATGAGTGAAGGAAAGTTGCCGAAATGGTGGCCGGTTCAAGTTTCTACGGACCGGACCTTGGTGGTGGACAAGGAGGAGTATCAAAGAGAAGCCAACAGATTAATTAGAGGTGAGTGGTTATCTTTTCAGTAGTTGTCAGGACCTATATGATACAAATGGACGAAATATGCCCTTATTTGAGAAAATATGAAAAGTTCAGCCTCAGGGGTGCAAATGTTATTTTATTGGAGCACTTGTTATTTAATTCGTGCCATTCTGATTGAATTTGGAATTTGCAAAAGTCTCAGCTTCTGCTTCTGTTGCAATTCAATAGTGTAATTAAGCACCCTAAATTTAGGTTTGCCCTAAATTATAAAAAAGAAAATGAATTATTGGTCTTGTTATTTGCACCAACAGACTTGTTTTACAGTTCCAGTTGCAATTGCAATATGTTATGTCAGATAATTATTGGTCTTAATTTTCTTGCAGGTAAAATGTGACCTTTTTCATATTCTTTACTTTTTCTGTTCATGTTTTCTTCTTCAAGTGCAACTCATCATTTCCATTTCCAGCGATCATTGACCAAAGAATCCGTGGACAGGACATTCTGGAGGATGATATATATCGAGTCAGTACTTCTTTTATCTTTCTGATATTATAAGATCTCAATGTTATAGGCAACAAATTGTTATGCAATGTCATCTTCTGTTTATTATGTGTTATCAGTAGATTAGTTTTAAAAAATTGGCCAATTCCTTATTTATCGTCAAAAATCTGTTTGGTCAGTAGATGGTGATAAAATAGCATGTTCTATAAAAGTAATAATGAACATTGACTTAGGGCGACCCTGTGGTTTTCATGTGAGTTGCGGCAAGTGATGATCTATAAAATATGGCGATGGGAAGAATATGATTTGGCATTATGTTCTTGTAGTTTGAATTATTGCATTCTATTGAAATGGAAAAGTAAAATTTGGCCCTTTCGGCAAACCCTTTTTTTTTTGTGGTGGATTAGAAACAAGAGTTATATTTATATTAAACAAGACTTGTCTTGCTCAAAATTTGGTCACATTTGAATTAGACCATCAGATGTACAATCAATCTCATTTCTCTATTTTCTGAAACATCCTTCCGTATGGCTAAATATTGCATTTCGGCATGTTTTCCAATCTGAATAGAGCAGTTCCAGAACAAAAATTTTCCCCAAATTGGAAAAGTTAATTTTAAGTTTTATTTTGATTAGTCTGACTCAAATCTCCAAATAGACCACAGTAATTCTTTGGATTTAGCTCAAAATGCTTAATTGTGCCTTTGATGTACGATTGCTGTATGAATTTTCTTAACATATACATGTAGAAACATGACCGGTTTTCCTTTTCAATAAGCTGGTTTCATGTTTCATATAGAGAGGGCAAATAACACTTAGATTGCCTGCAGTTTTTTTGGACATAACTTGAGCTGGTTCTGCCAAATCTTTCTTTTAAATTGATAATTGTAATATGTGGTAAATTTTTGCCCTTGCATCAGCTGATCCTTCAATGTATGCTGGATTTTTTCTTCCTGTATGCGTGAGCAGTTACGTCGAATATGCAGGATATCTGGAGTGTGGGTATCAATTGACACAGTAAACACACGGGATTCCTTGTACCGCACATCTGTTGACTATGTTTTGAATGCTTGCAGCAGGTTAGTGCTTTTAGGTCAGTTTCACAATTTTTACTTATGCCGGTTTTCTCCTGTAATTTAAATTAAGAAACATTGCAGGGTACTGAGTAACTCTACCACTTTCGAGATCGATGGTGAAAATGCTAGGGAATTCATTGCTGGGCTTGCTGATAACATTGGGCTTGAAAACATTCGTGCTGCAAGAATGGTTTCTGCAGCTGTTGCTGCACGCACAAGGTCTTGCTTTCTGCAGGCTTGGGTAATTTCTCATACTCTCTCATTGGCTTTTGTTTCATTTTTCTTTTTTGTTCTCTCTTTCTTTTTCTCTTTGGGGGGATTGGTTGGGAGCAGTTAATGCTAGGAGTCTCAGTTCAGGTTTAGACTACATGCGTAAGCACACATAGTTATGTCATTACTGTTGGGAATTCTTTAAATATTTTTTTATGTTTCTAGAACAATTTTTAAAAGGACTATCTAATTGGTAGGAATGAACTGAAAATCTGGATTGGTTATTGATGGTGTAATTGATGCGCCTTTTGAGTGAACTCTGAGCGAAATATTGCTAATTGATTTATACCCTGATCTGGTCGTCAAATAAATGACATAGACAAGTCTTATGAATTATAAAGAAGGAAACTCTTATCCTTTGCCCTTCTCCATTTTATTCTTCGGAACCATATAAGATCTGTGAATCCGGAAAACATTTTTGTAATTCAGGACTTCAATTGTTAAGATTGCTTTTCTTTGAAAAATACAGAATTCACTAAAACGCATTTCTTCACAAAGTTTCAACTTGCCAAACTGTACTTGTTGATTATGCACCCTTTTTCCCCTTGCAGAAAGTAGTTGCTGTCCTTTTAAGTAATTCATTGGATTTATATTACATCTGCTCTCTTTTGCAGGCTTTGGAAATGCAAGGCAACCATTCTGAAGCGCTGCAGGAGCTGTTGAAGATATGTCATTTTTTCCAAATATTCCCCCCTGAAGAGTCCTCTGTACGTGCTTTATTTTCTTTTCCATTTTTATTGCTGTGCGATGTTTACTTGTTTTCTGAATAGGTTGTCTTCATCCTGTTTTTCAAATTTACCTTTGATAATTGTGATTAAAAGTATTTCTCTCGAGGTGTGAAAAAGGAAAAAGTAAGTATTTCTTTTGAAGTTCTTAGAAATGCTTTCATTTTTGTCTCTTATTGTTACATAGGAAGTATGTGCATTCTTGCTCAATTACTAGCACCTAAAGGTCAAGAAATAGATTCAACAAGTAATTTTTGCCTCACACTACTTGAGACCCATTGAAACAGTCTGTTTTATATGCTTCTATGTGCTTTCGTGGTCTTTTCATCTGGGATTATAATGTACTTATTCATTTTGACCTGTTCAGCAGCTCTAGATCAATATCTATTGAGCTATCTTTTTCGGTCTTGGTCCTGCTTTAGGATTCATTTACGCATGCAGTTGTCTTGTAGTGTGGAAATGCATCTTATTTTGAATGATAGTGTGGAAATACATCTTATGTTGAATCATGTGATATAAGTCATTCCATTTGTGGTTTTGCAGCCTGAGTTGGAGATGGTGGCACAAGGCCTGGAGAAACTTCTCAAATTCGAGCAAAGGGAAATTTTAATGAATATGCTTGCTGGGGTTTGCAGTGAAGAAAGTCACAGAAGTGCAGCAGAAGCTCTAGGACTGCTACATGTATGTGTTTCTTCTCTTCCTGAGATTGTTTTTCCACCTAATGTTTGATTTCAAAGATCTTTATCTTATATTATATGTGAGAGAAGTTAGTGAAAAGAGTCCACGTGATTGTGACTTGAATCCTTTTCTGTTATGTTACATTTTAGGTACTCTCCCATGAATGCAATGATGATCAACATGAAGAAAGTATACACAGATACTAAGCACTTGACAATTCAGTGTATTTTTTAAAAATTATATCATTGTATACTAGTGCCACAACAAACCCCTCCTATTTTTGCAATATCAAGTTTTAAAAGTGTACATTAGCCGTCTATTGATCTCATTTGTTGCTGCCCAAATATAGAATTGAATAATAAATCTAATTGCAATGCTGTTTGCATTCTTGTTACCTTTGTTGATTCACATAAGAATTCAAGAATCAACTGCGAAATACTCCTTTTTCTCTGTTTCATTTTCTTTTCCTTAAAAAGCAATGACATGATAATTCAAGTACAACAACACTGATGAGATCATGAGAGAGTATCATTCCAGCAATCATTCTACATATGAAGCTTCCATTGGTTATGGTTTTAATCAGCTGGATTATTTTGCATGATTTTTCAGCCTACTAGATCTTCTTACTGCCGAGTTACCAGGGCTTTTAGGAAGTTCCTTATCATTGTCAGAAAATGTCCCAGCATGACACCCTTGCGAACCATTTCCGGCGACCATGCCTTCAATCTGGGTTGAAAACTTGGCGCTGTCCTTATTTTGCAGGCTTCCAAGATTCTGCAATTTAGCCATACTTCTTGTAACGACACCTCTACTTGGAGGTCTTTTGACAGCAGCTCTGTACTTCCGGCCAGACGTAGCCTTACTCTGGTGGTTACTTGGAGTTTTATCTCGAACAGAACTGCAACCACATTGTCTCAGTACATCCAATATTTCACTTTGCAGAACAGCGTTGTCGGCATGTCCTCGAGGGGAAATCAAAAGATCACGCAATCTAGTTGCAGGAATGTCATCCAAGGAAACAACTGGCTGTGAAATGTTTGTATATTCCTGACAACAACATTGATTGGCATACTCTTCCCAGTAAAAAGGAAATCCATGCAGGAAACGATTGCAAACCTGTTACATCAAATCTTAGCCATACCCACACCTCTCAATAGGCATCACTTATTCATTTTGCACTACTATCGTAGAGAGCGAAGCAATTGGTTGGATGTACCTGCAAAGGGAAGCCATTTTGGTTTGTACGAGACCTATTTATCAAGTTAGAGAGGGTAATAGTGATTCCATCCGCTGTCTCAAGAGTGGTGGTGTTGTGTCTCTTGGCAATAGCTGCAGAACAAAAGGCTCTCACTTCTTGGCTCCTATGAATATATGATAGAGACATGAAAATACCAGAAAGAAAGAAACATGTTACAAATTCAAGTACTAATTCAATTTAAGAATTAGCAGCAAAAGAATCTGTTTAAATAAGCAATCAGGTTCAGCAATAAGAACAAAGTAAATATATATAGGCTAATTAATTTTCATTAACCAGAATAATGATGATGCAAGGATCCAAAGTAGTATACAATATTAAATTAAATATTAATTAATTAATCCAAAGATCCAACAGCTATAATAATCTAAACATTTAAAAAAAAAAGAGAGAAAAATTTATTACTCTCTAGAAGCAATCCCACCAACGGCTAAACCTTTGCCCTCTGCCCTAACCAGCCACCAGTCGTGCAGAGTAACCTGCACAAACAACGAACAAATAAATATAATTATACAGTATTCTTTATTTAAAAAAAAAAAAGGAATTTTTGAAGAAAGTAGAGTGAGTTGAGTTAGAGTTTACAGATTTGAATGAATGAGAAAGTTTGGTGAATTGGGGGGTTTTGTGGGTTTGATTATTGGCGGGATCCATTGTCAGACCGGGAGATGGAACAAGCAGAACTCTTCGCCGTTTTGCCTTTCTAGTTGAGCGGGAAACGCTCCAGTTTTATAAAGAGCGGCTGCCACTGTTGCACGTCTTTGCTCCTTTCTCAGCATGACACGTGTCCTCTTTAATACTCTTTTTTTTTTTTTGAGGCGGTTACACTGGATCTTGCATTCTGCGGTTACAAATTTATTAAAGTTATATCTTGATATTCTGATCAACGTATATTCTGACATATTATTACATTTAGATTACATGAAATCGTGACGAATGGCCTCATGGAGGACACTCTTTCACTCCTACACTCGCGTTTGTGAGGAGAAAATTATAACATTTAGTCGCGTCTCTTTGAATCAGCCTCATGACGTGAAGCCATTACAAGCCCTTTGGCGTCCTCTTTAATACTCTGGTAACATGTCATACGCCCACGCTTCATATGCGTGTGTTTATACTTTATATATACTGAGAAGGAAAGTGACGAGTGTTTATATATACTGAGAAGGAGAGTGACGACGATTTCATCAACTCCCAAGTAGCTATTGCTTTAAACGTCGAATTTACCATATTACCCTTTTCAGCACCGCATGACTCCGAGGTAAATCATTGAGACAATTTATTCTGACATGGGATAACAGAAATTGGAATTACAAGAATTAGCCTCTAGAGTTGCGATCTTTGTCATGGTGAAGCATGGTATTCACCGCGTCATAACAAATCCTTAGCCTCTAATGTTAAAACCTGATATTCTGAACCACATATAATATTTTCCAAAATGAGAAACCTGGGAATCTGAAATTTTAAGTCCAGCGAGAGACGAATCTCAGGAAACTTTATTTCAATGACACTTGATGGTAAAAATTATTATATGAATGGAATATTCAAAAAGAAATTTAGATTTTAAAACAAAAATGAAACAGCACATGAAGAGACATGAATTTTAAGTTAACAAATTTATATCATGTTATCTATCATTTTCGAACGAACTAACATCAAAACAACAAAAGTCGGTTGTTTTTGTCATTTCCTTTTCAATTAGGAAGCTTAGCATTCTGACTGCCCGAAATACTTGCCAGAAATTGTGCCCAAAATATTAAGCATTACAACCTCATCATCAAGTTCGGACTTCCCAGCTCGCAGACCAGCACATTTCCGCAGCAGACTCCGAAGAGCAGCACCAGTGTCAGCATCTATTGGAGTATCAACCGCTGCACATAAAGCAAATAGCCACAAACAATCATTTCTGGACAAATTGCCTAAGGGCTCCACTGAGTTTATGCGTTTCCTCAATGTTGACACTCGAGCTACAGAATCCATCCTCAGAATGGCAGATAGTGTCGGGTAGTCAGCAGAATCATCCCTTGAAGAAGATTTAGGATTCTGATGGGATGGAGAGTTTTGATCATCCATAATATTTGATGTAGCTGGCTGGTCGATGGAGCTTTTGAGGCTGAAACCATCAAGTGGCTGATCAGAGCTGACTTCAAAGATATTCAGATCATTAAATTTGTCAATAATGATATCTTCGCAGGAGTGATGAGAGTCATTCTTCTTGTGAACAGTGAGTGTTTGTTGCAGTTTGCCAGCAGATTGAGCACTCATACTGTCGAGACCTGACAAAACCTGAGATTCAAGAGCAAAAAATGATGAAAACAAAGTCAATTCTATAGATTGTGAATTAAGAACATGCAGGAGAAATAAAATTCTGCCAGTTATATCTATAACAGATTACAACATCCAGTAGATTAGACAGCTTCAGCTTCTCCTATATCTGGTAAATTTTTCTCTTTAACCAACAATAAGAGGGTTTGGTTCAATTATGCAAAAACCAACGAGACCTTTGCCAATTTCCACAAACAGCATTTTCCAGCAGAGAATTACATATCATCACTTGCATGAGAAAGAAAAGGGGAGGAATTAGCATTTAGTCATCATCACATTTAACTAGTTTTCCACATTTCTCAAACAAATGATCTTTTATTTAACACTAGCTTTTTGTATAAAACATTTCAACCTCAATCATGATGAAACAACAACCAAAAGGATTCAATTTCTGAGTGTGAAGAAAGATTCATACCAGCAGAGTGCCGTCAATTTCTAATCTTGTTGTGCCAATCATTTAAAACGAGCAGAACATTAGATCTAGGTAAAAGAGAAACGTACCAGTCGTAGCTTTGAAAAATCAGCAAGAAATTGATCCTCCCACTGTTTCAGTGGCAGCAAATGTTCTGGACATGGGGCAATATCTGGAATCTGGGGCATATAAACAGTCTGTTCTTTTTTAAATTTTTGTCCTTTGCTCTTTGCCACCTTCACTTTTGGAATGCGAGCAGCTTCCCATCTGATCATAAGAAAGAAGCTGTTTAATTTGATCCAATGATTATAGTTTTGTGCTCAATTAAATAAAATATTGTAGATAGAGAAGGGTTAAAAAATTGCAATACCATATTCATCGTCTCTGATGCCGGTACACTTGTTCTAATCCTCAAAATGCACTAAAAAGCTTTTAATATGATTTAAAAGGTCTGTTTAGGAGGAATATAGTTTGTCAAATGATTTATTAATATCAGGGATGACTAAATATGAGCCACCATCAGCAAATTCAGCTACTCGTTCTATTCAAAGCTGTGGCAAGCAAAAAGTGTCTATTTGGCTATATGTTTTGTTCTCTTTTATTTGCATTTGAACGCTTCCCTTTCGTTTATATCGTAGCAAAGACAACCACCATTGCAATGACACGAATGATCCTAATATAAGAAAAACTTAGCAGGTCAATATGTGATCTTGTGATTCTGACACTGACAAATAAGACCTAACGTATGGCTGCCCTTGTGTTCAAATAATCACTCATTTCATTTAATTTATTTAAGATCTTTACTATGTGCATGCATGTATGTATATAAGTGAGATAATTGCAAATTCCTTACAGGCTGTTAGGATGTCAATCCATCGCAAATTATCTCCAAAGCTTTGGATGCCTCACATGTTGACCGCTAAAGATTGAAAAAAATAAATAAATAAATAAAGGAAGCATTTTTAAGATGCAACCATACATGGGAATACTAGGAACATTAATTTGGAACCACATGCGGCAGTTAAGTATGTCTTTTGTGAGGGAATGTGTCATGTGGAAGCAAACAACGGAAAAACCAGTCCTTGAAGATAATCACCTATTAGTAGCTAAATCTTCTACCACCATCATAGCATTATACAAAGTGATAGTCATCTGCTTTAACAATCTAAACTCAAGTTGTTCCACCGAATAGTGTCAGACATAAATCTACTGACTCCCAAAAAAAAGTCCTATCAACACTTTGGCTTTTAAAAAAATCAATAACCCAACCAATGGTCCATTCACATGGTCTGCTTCGGAAAAACAAAGAGTTTCCCCCATTTTCCAATACTTGCATCTTCTGTTTGTCAGTTGGTGAATGAGCCAATAGCTTTCATCCATTACAGGTTCAACCACTCCGTTGTCTATATGATTGAAAAGAGTACAAAAGGCCTGTGACTTGATTCCTGAGTAATTAATCAGATGACATCCTCAACTTGAAGTTTGATATTTGTTTTCATTTGGTTGCCGGAAGGAAAGGGATATTTAACTCCTGATCTTTATTAGCAGAGCCCTACAATCAAGATGGCCTTTACTCGAAAAATACTCTGGGAACTGTCGAGAAGTGCATCTTTTTCTCTGTCATTTCTACCAAGGATTATGACATACATACAGCTTCAGACGCATCATCTTAGACAGCAAGTGAATAAACAAACTATCTATCTAAAGATTATGGTAATAAACAGAAGCATCCACAGAGCATATGTCTTCCAAGAGGTTGGAACAACATCTACTCCTACCAGTTTCCATATTTACTTACCAAAATAAGCCTGTGAATATACCCATATGGAAGCTGCCTAGACAAATATCTAATATCTCCAGGTTCCTTGCATCCCCAGGAATGATACACAACTACAAAGAGAATATGACTGATTGTACGGAAACATGAGATAGAGTGAATGATTCATGCAAAATCCCATCATGTCTATCAGACAACTGATTTTCCTTAAAGCACAGACAAAGAGTGAATTGATAATCTGCATTCCTTTCAAAGAATAAATTCAAATTGGCCACAGACATAAAATCTCCGATGATGCAAGGACATAATGCAAAGGAGAACATCTGAAATAACAATTGTCTTCTGCCACAAATAGCTTGAGCTCGTGGACGACCTGCCGGATTAGCTTACTCCCTTTGGAGATGTGTTTTATTCTTTTTATACTTTGATTTAAATACAGCAATTCAAAATATGAGGAATTAGACATTCAGTTTTTATGCTATCTCCTCTCATTCCATTTGCCTCATCCATGACATCAGAAGCTGTTGCTACAGTAACACAACCAAATCGGTTTGAGGTTTAAAGTTCTTGCAAAATTGCAATAATAAAAAACTTAAAAGTAATTCTTTTGGCCGAAGGAGACCCCTGCTTTCCTTCAGAACCAGATGTAAAATGTAACTTATATGTCGTTGATTTTTTTTTTTTTGGGTGTGTTTTTGTGCGTGCGTGTGGATAAGATGCAGCTTGCATGCAGCTGTCATGTCTAATACAACAAGCCTCAACACCTATGATGGAACATGTAACCAGTAAACCCATGAAACTTTAAAGGGGCATGCTAAATCACAAGAATTATAAGTGATCAATAGCCACCAGAAGCTAACATTTTGAAAATGGGAAAAATGATAATAAAATAAATTGAACATACTTGAACCTGATGATATGGAGAAAAAAACATCTTTATCATCACCGAGGGAAAAAAATTGAGTATCAATTACCTGACACGCCGCAGATATTCTAATCCATCTTCTGGAGGCCCAGAGTCAAAATTAGGCTCTCCCTCGACCAAAAAGGCGGGCCTCTGAATGCTGGCATAATCTTCATCACTGTCATAATCTTCGCTGCACTCTCCCTCTAGAACCATGCAGGCTTCGCCATCTGTATTGTGGGTACAAGCAGATTCAATAGTATTCATATTTTCTGCCTCATAGTCCTCTGCGTATTCTGTTTCAATTTCCATGTTCTCAGAATACTCTATCCCTGAAAGTAATTGCAAATTTAGAAGCACTAACAAAAATCTAAAATCGAAGGACGTTCAAGCCGCAGAAAGACATCAAAGCTAGGAACAGTGTCCGGTAAAAGCAACTCTTTTTATTCATGAAAGTCATATTCAAAGATGAATCTCATTTTGAGAGTATCATCACTTTATGAGTTTCAACTACAAATGAATGTGCAATACCAACATCCACACAACCAATGCATATTCACCAACAAAAAGTATATCCAAACTAAATCAAGGCAAGACTCTCATATACAAAAGCAGTATACAAACTGCAACAATGCGCCTATGTACACAGATCAAGAGACACATGTTGAAAAGAACTTTGCAGATTGACTTAGGCTAATCCTCAATGCACATAGACATTGAAATGGTTCCTTCTTGCCCTTGCAGCACCCACACCTGTGACAACAGAAAATGAAACCATCAAATTGACAATGACGGGAAAAAATCCAAGCCGAAACAAGGGATGCAGGGAAGTATACAAAATGTCTATGGGCTCCAACTTCATCAGAGAGAGACAGAGACAGAGACAGAGACAGAGAGGGAGGGAAAAAAACACTTTAAATAAAATAAATTGTCTACAAATACTACAACTCAAAAGCTAAAAGGGTAAACTAGGGGAAAAAGGCCAAATCAAAGAAAACACAAATGTTCACTCAGATCTTTGCCCAACCCGCAAAAATTAAAGATAAATCTTATAAACAAAGAAAGAAAAGAAAGAAAATTTTCAATAAATAAAGAATATAATAAATCTTTAAATAACAGCCAGCTCAAGTATCTTCCAGAAAATGTCAAAGGTTGATAATTTTAAATTAAATGAAAACAATCCAAATATTTATAAAATTGCACTTCAATTCAAGATTGAAAGGAACAAAAGTTTCAGAGTCTGAAAATTCTATCTCCATGAGAAAGACAACATAACAAATGCTAGAGGTGCATATTTAGAAAATAATGATAATAATAATAATCTGCAAATTCTAAGCAATTAAATCTCTGGTGTGTTCTTCTGGTTCCTTCCATATTCAAGCACTCACATTTACTAAGAATAAGAAGAGAAATTTTTAGCAATAAAAACACAGAAGGGACAAGAGAGATGAAGGATTCAACCAAATAGATCTAATTGCAGGTTTTCAAAGTGCAAACAACATTTTTCAATTATACTGAGAACACAGCCATAGACACACAAACAAAGCAAAAGTATATTTGTTTTAACCGATATGTGTGTGTGTGTGTGTGTGTGTTCTTTGACGAATCAGTCACCCAAGCCTAATCTTTGGCATGGTAAATAAAGAAGCAGCTATCTATTCATCAAATGCAAGAAATTTCTAGAACGTCAACCTAACAACTCAACAAAATGAGGAAGCGAATTGACCACAACTATCTGGTCACTTCTCATGCCAGCTTCTCAATGAATCAAGCAAAATCCCCAGCAAGAAAAGCTCCAGGCTACATGATTAAATTTATTACAAGCTAAATTCATTAGTTTTGTATAAACTGTTTGCTCCACAAGAACTATAATGCAAACAAGACTAGCTCATATCCTCTTTTGGATAGTAGCCCATTTGATTAAACTTCAGATATTGGTCCAAACTGAATCAAGTTTTCGCAGAAGTCACTATTATACAATTAATAATGAAAAACAAAAAACTCAAAAATTGATTAACAATTTTAATGCCACCACAAGAAATAAACTACATTACAGCATCAACCAGTTCATATAAGTATACTAAGTCATCATCATAATTTACTTTCACATACATATGATCATGCCAAAGATGCTGTACTAATATAATAAAGAAACCCAAATTACATATTTAAAGGACAAGTTGATATAATTCAAAAATTATACTCACCAAGAATCCCAGGAGCCGCTGACTCACTCAAAAAGCACATTCGAGTATCAGAACTCTTGAGGGTTGGCTTCTGATGCTTCGAGCTAGCCAAATTATCATATTCATTCATCACTACAGGCCCAAGTTCAGTATATACATCCCTCCACAATTTCTGTTGTTGTAGAACGTTGAAAAACTTCAGAGCCTCCATCTCCTCCCTCGAGTACATAATTTTCACCACTTTCCTATTGTTTAGGCCACTGTCTTTTTCATCTAGCAAAAGCCTTGCACTCACTGAAACCACTTTTGTGTCTTTCCCCTTCCTTCTCGATCTTTTAGCCTTCTTTCCATCCACTTGCTGTTTCTTCTCGTTCCTCTGCAACATCTTAGCAGTACCCGCTATTATTCCCCTGTCCTTCAAACAGCCATTTCCAATTCTTGGTACCCGAACAGATTCAATCAGGGCCGTATCATCAATCACTTGAATCTTTACAGGACGTCCAACATCCCCGTCCATTACTTTGACACCATCAACAGTCTCGCCATCATTCAGCACGTTATCCGCATGGGTTTTGTTTCCTTCAAAGACTGCTCCAAGTTCATTCAACTGAGCCAATAAACGATTTTTTTCAGCCTCCAACAGAGTCTCACACTCAGTAGCCAAGCTTTCTTTGCTATCAACTTCAACAATGGATTCCCGAATTCCAGAGGAACCCACCTCCGCTTTCACGCAATCTTTCTCTTGCACCTTTTCTTGATTCTGAGCGAAACCCAGTTCTCCGTTTTTTTCAGGCAAGCTTTCACTGATCTCCAAATGATCTTCATCAAAAGAAGAAGAATAAGACTTCACCTTCTTGGAGAAACTGAGTTGGGTTTCTTCTGCGTGTTGTTGAATTGGACTTGAGGAATCTTCTTTCAAGTCTTGGGAGGGAGTTTCGGCGACTCTTCGTTTGAAGCCGGCGCATGCATCAGAGTCTTTAACATCATCAGCCATTTCCATTTTTCACTTGAGAATGAGAAGCAAGAAAGCAATCAACTTTAAGAACTGAGAGAGAGTGCAGACTGCAGAGCACGAAACAAAACAAAAACCCTGGAACAAGAGTTTTTACACCAACACAGAGTAAGAGAACTAGCAAAGCGTGGCAATTGCGCCCATTTTATTAGCCCTGTGATGGGCTGGGCTTGTGGGCATTATAATTGATAACCCAAAAATTAGCAAGAGCCTAGCCCACCAGCATGAATGTTCTTTTATTTTGATATAATTTTGCGAGACAAACCAGCTTTGTTTAGTATCTGTTCAGACCCATTATTTGGCTCATAATCAAGCCATATTTATATTAGGGTGCGTTTGGTACACTGTATTATATTATGTTATATTATATTATTTTAATATTAGTATATTGTATTATATTATATTGTCTTAGCACTATATTATAATAATATTGTACAATGTTTGGTGCTACATTATACTGTATTAATTTTTTTGTGATTAATTTAAATTATATATTTAGAAAATAATATTTATTAGTACCTATAAAAATATAAAAGATAGAAGTCTTAAATTTTAGAAATTTAACATTATTTTTAGTATAAATATTAAAAAAATAAATTTTCCATAAAGATTGAAGTTATAACATTTATTTTAAATTAATATTATTTAAATTTATTCATGTATAAATATTTTTATTAGTTATATTTAATTTTTATATATTAATTACTATAATATAATTAAATAATGTAATATCAAGTTATATTCTTATTTTTATATATTATTTAAGTACTTATTAATCAATTTTATATATTAATTATTATATAATTAAATAATACCTTATTTAGTAATATTTCTAATATAATAAAAATTAAAATATGAATAATAATTTATTAATTAAAATAATAATTATGATGTAAAAATAAAAAATAAATATAAATATTGTATAATATTATACTAAATTAAATAGTTATATTATTTATTATTATTATGAAAAGCAAAAGCAAGAGCCAAAAAAAAAAAGCAGCAAAACCCATAAAACAAAAAAAGAAGTGGCAAAAGAAAAAAAAAAGCAGCAAAAGGCAAAAGCTAATGCGGCAGTTGCTGCATTAGCTACAGTCCTCATAACCCATGCCATTTTTCTCCAAATATGATATAGGTATTAACTTAATGTGAACATTAATTTAATACCCCCTTAATACTATAACCAAACACACCCTTAAGTTATTAACATGTGTGTAACTATATTTATGTGAAAAACCAATGTATCCCCAATTTTCCCAATTTAATTTTCAAAAGCGATTTCATGTTAGTAAATAAACGGTTGGGTTATACAGGTTATGTTATTTTTCTCCTAAAAAGAAAAAGGGCAGGACTATTTACACTCTAAAATCTACTTTGAACACTCAAGTAATAATTTTAAAATATTAGTTTTTACTTAGACCACTCTTTCAAATTCTAATATTGTCCTCATTATGCATTTCTTTAATTATCCTATTATTTCTTTACACCCAATAAAGTATTCATCATCACAAACAAAATATCTAGTTTTCTTCCATTTTTATTAACTTTTATTTTCCTCTCATGACAGTTTCGATTTGAAAAAAAAAAAAAGAAAAGAAAAAGCAAACAACGTAGGCTAAAACAGACTCTGCTAATTTAATAACCCAAGTTCAGGTGAACATGACATATGGCAAAGTAATGCATCACTTTTTCTTCTTTCCACCTACAATGGCCCTCATCCTGCGGAGTACATTAGACATCTCCTCATGCTTCATCTTTGCCCTCTCATGAGTGCAGAGCTTTTTCTTTGCAAGCTTGAGTGCTCTCTTATCCTTACCGACTTTAAGAAGCGCATGGATCCTTTTCTCACAGGGTGCAAAGCCAGCAACTTCCTTAGTCACATTCCTCTCAAAGTGGACCCTTTTGCTTGTTTTCCCTTTGCGATCTACTGGGCGCGGCAGCAATTCCTTCTTGGTCACAATATGACCCTGCTGAATTTAACAAATAGACTACTATTTAGTTGTTTAGGAGCCATTACCTCCAATGAAACTGATATGTCGTGGAGATCTAGTCTCAACTTTTTATTGTTGGTGTGGATTATAGTAGATAAAATATGACTATTTATTGGATAAAGATTTATCAAATTGTGTTTTATTAAATTGTCCTTAATAGTAAATTATATTAAGGTTAAATTAGTGATATGAAAAATCATCAAAATATGAGTGTTCAAAATAAAATTCAGAGTGCAAATAGTCCCACCCAAAGAAAAAATCACAAAACTTTATTATATAAAATAAACATGTACAAAAATTTGTAACTGTATCATCACTCTTGAAGAATAACTACTCTTGAAGAATAACTTTAAGAGATTCTGAGAGTTCGAAACTCTCCATATGGTTGAGAGAATTCATTTCCTTTTAATTTCTATGTTCATTTTGTATTTAAATGATGGGACTTATACACCTATTTGTACCGCATAATATTAAAACAATAGCTTAATATAACGAATGAACTAAAACCTTACAGCAAGGTTAGGGAATATTTTAATACTTGTAAATGACAAGTGCATAGTCACTTAACCCTTGATTCAGTTTTTAGTTGGACATTTAGGACAAAAAAAAAGGGCTTAGGCAAAATAATTTTGCCAACATTTAACACAAGGGTAACTTTAAGTTGAGAAATTTTGTTTAAAAAGAAATTTATTTCACAATAAAGAAAATATTACTGAATGGGGTCTTAAATTAAAGAAATTAAAAACTACTAGATGGGAACAGGAATGTTAAAACTTAGTAACTGCCTTAGATGCCAGTGACATTGCATTATGGTCCTTCTAATTCTTCTAAGATTGTCAATGATAACTTCATCTAAGCTTGTCAATGATAACTTCAAAGTCTACTGCATTAAAAATGCAATGTTGACCCATCTATTATCATGACATCAATCTTAAGACATTCAATATTGATAAACAATAAGTTTCTTTAAAAAATAATAAAATCAAATCAAATAAACAATATAAGTTGAGTCCAGAGAGAAAAGAAATCAAACAAATACTCAGAACAAATATAGCCACCACACAACCCAATCCAATTGTTAACTTAAAAACTCAAGGCCGCAGTTCCATGGTGTCATACCAGTTGCAGACATTTTAAGTATCGGCGACACTTCGGTACAAATCCAATCCTAGAAATCTGCTCTCTTATATGAAATCAAATCTCATATACGAAAAATTAAAAAATATATATATATAAAAGTGATTTGCAGAAATATGGAGGCGTATGAAACAAACTGTAACCAAGCTGCAAGAAACTTCAAGCTAGCAGCGGAACTAAATTCTTTTGCCTTTTAAGTCTCTGAAACTGGAGCTGCTGGGGCGGGAGATTTGAGAAGAGGTTGAAGAGCCTTGACAACAATGCTCATGTTTGGCCGGAATTCCGCTTCATACTGCACACATAATGCTGCTACTGCAGCCAACTGCATCACCAAGAAAAATAAGACGATGTTGTTAGTGCTAGCACTACCAGAAAGTGAGGGTAACTGTGTATCTTTACTTCTTTGGAAGATTTAAAGCCATCCCGAGTATTTGAACCAAAACTGAGCAAGTGGTGTGGCTCCAGATTTTTGTGCATATAAGAAATTAATACCTTAGCAACTCCTTTGGGTGGATATTCGCCCTTTAGCTTTGGGTCTACACATTGCTTAACTTTGTCTTCACTCAATCTTGGAGTAGCCTGTTGAAAATTAAGTTTGTCAGCCTAAATCAAATATGGAAATGGAAGGAGACACTCGAGATAAAGATACAAAAAGGCTTCAACAACATGAAAAAGTCCAAAGATGGACTGACCCAGGTAACAAGACTCTGTTGTCCACGAGGCATGGTGTGATCGACAGGTTTCCTCCCAGTAAGGAGCTCTAGAAGGACAACCCCAAAGCTATACACGTCACTTTTCTGGGTCAATTGTCCCGTCATAGCATATCTGCCAATTAGTTTTTGCATGCAACAAAATTAGTTGTAATCATCCACAACAAATATTTATCTACACAAAACAAGATTGTCAATGATAATGTAAAGACAAATACAATAATCATAGCACTGACATTGCCATAAAATCTTGTCAATATAGGACAAGCCAGCCAGAATGGCCCACATAATTTGCAACGTCACTTTCTACGTCTCCAAGCACTATTAGCTTTTACCATAAAACAACAGGCAATTATCTATCACAGCAACTAACAAGTATGGGTAGATCTGCAATGCATTTGTATCTAGACAATCTAAGTCAAGAGGAGACCAGTAGAGAGAATACATATTAAAAGAATGAAAATGCTTCATGGTGAAGGCAGAGGTCAATCGGTCATAGAGAACAGCAAAGCCAAGCCCCTCAAATTCCAAATATGAGAAGTCTTCTCGGCTTCTTCCATATTTTCATGTCAACTTTTAATTAACATCACTTATTTTATTCACAAGAAACTGTTTTTTTCTTTCAGATGATATAACAAATCTCAAAAACATCAATATATTTTATTTCTTTATAAACTATCTCTGACAGAGCATTCTAGTTAAATAGAACATAACTCATTCCTAAAAACCATTCTAGTTCAATAGACATTACCCATTCTTAAAAACCATTCTAGTTCAACAGAACATTATCCATTCTTAAAATTTACTGTTTTACATTTACTTAGTGTCATTCTGGATAGGATAAAAGTCAAAGCCACAAGTTTGGGATCACTCAAGATCATATGGTATATAGAAATTTGTCAGCAGTAATTGCATTATCATTGACAGTTAGAAGCACTGAACCAAACCAATCATCAAACAAGGAAATAATGAATCAAGAACAGAGAAAACAAATAAATAGCACAGAAGATTTTCAGAAGCATTACTCTGGAGCATGATAACCGAAGGTTCCCAAAACTCGAGTAGAATGAAGGCGAGCTGCCATATCAGGGGCCTGATTTGAGAGGTTAAAATCTGCAATCTTTGCTTTGAAATCTTCGAAGAGAAGGACATTGCTAGATCTGATATCTCTGTGTATTATTGAAGGTTGAACCTTCTCATGCAAATACTCCAAACCCCTTGCTGCATCAACTGCGATTCTAACCCGTGTCATCCAGTCAAGCACTGGACCTGGTTGTGCTCCCTGAACTCCTTTTCTGCCTGTAATTACATGTACAATCCAAATCAGCTCATCCTATCTTCTAATCAAGGCAATCTTAGCAAGTGAATCAATAATGCAGGTTAAGATTAAGCAAGATGCACAATGTACCATGCAATATGTCATGAAGAGATCCCATTGTAGCAAATTCATAAGCAAGAACACGGAGATTTCCTTCAACACAGTAACCGAGCAACTCGACAAGATTTTCATGCTTCAATCTTGAAACAACTGAAACCTGATACAAAATAGCAGGAGAAAAACATATGCATTGAAAACGTAAATTCAGCTATCAATAACAACAAAGTAATAATAAAAACAATATGCTTCTATGAAGTTTCAGATATACCTGAGTCAAAAATTCAACATTTGACTCGGGCTCAGAGGAAACATCAAGCTTTTTAACAGCCACTGCTTTGCCATTTTCTAAGTTTGCATAATATACCCTTCCATATGATCCCTCACCAATCAATGCCTTTGATCCAAAATTGTCCGTCTTTTCTTTCAGTTCATCCAAAGGCAATGCAGGCACTTCAATAGGTGGTGCTGCCTTCTGCACTTCAGGTTTCACAGGAGCTGGGACCTTTTTGTGGTGCCCTAAAATGAGGAAAAATGATTGAGATAGGACAAGTGTATAGAAACAATTGAACCTAGTTACAGATGTATGCCTTTCTTCATAAATAAGAAATCTATTCATATCCTTTTAACCATATTAAATTATGCCGATAGCTACTTTTGAAGGCCTTGTGTGAAAATAAACATAATTACAACAGCAAATATGTACTTGGAGTCACAATGAAACTAGTTGCTGCTAATCAAATGATATATCAATTTTCCGCAAAAGGAATAGAATATCTACTGCAATAAGCTCTCACAAAACAATTTTGAATTTCAGTTAGAGCGCAGCCACAAATGAGGAAAAGTAAAGGGTATTAATTACTGAATCCTTGACATCGGTACCCATCTGATCATCAAAACAGCTATCATAACCAGCTGTTTCTCATCTCTAGCAATTGTTCAACATAATATTAAAAATCAAGGGCTAAAATTATCAAGAATTTCCTATCATAAATATGAAATATGAATTTTAAATATCTTATTAAGCTATAAAATGCGAGATCAAAGCCATGTCCAAATCGTTCTATCTAAACATAAAACAGTTAAAAGTTCAGAATCATAAATATCATTATGCAAGATCAATTAAAAGCAATGCTATAAACAAGGAATTCAGAGTATTACATCTATTCAAAAGATGCTTCACTATTCAAGAATAAATTTAAGACAACGAGAGCCAAAGAAATATACCATCTGGATAATTCTTTGGGCTTTTCAGGCGCTCATTTTCATGAGATGGATAAGACTCCTCTACTTGACAAGTACAACAGAGCCAGCGGCGCATCTTTACTCTCTTCTTCAAATAGAGATCGTCTTCAGGACCTTTACCCAATCGCACAAAGTAACCTGGAGAGGGTGCATGTGCCTGCACACGTCACACCCGAAATTCCGCACCACAGCCGGACAATTAAACAAATTAACCATAAGCCAACATTCAAAGTGAGAAAAAGATTTGACAGTAAAATGATGTATAACCGTACAGCGTTAATTTAACATTGAAAATTGCTGCAAAAGGGTATTTCATTTCAGAAAATTGGGGGAGAAAAAAAGCCAACTAAGTTCAAAATATAACAATCACAACCCATCAATAAAATCATTCAAAACGACAAGTTTAACAATCAATTAACGAAAAAAAAGGAAAAAAGACAATAAAATTCATACCCCTAAAGCGCGCGGATGATAATCATAGTCCATGAAAAAACAGGAAAGAAAATTAGAGAGATCAAAAACAGAACCGACCCCAAAACAAAGGAAAAATGAAAAAAAAAAAATCAAAGCAATGGGGTCAATCAAAAATCAAAGTAAAGAGGAAAAAAGGGTTAAAAAGGAAAGAGGAAAAGGGGAATTAAGAAAAACGAAAACTAATTATAACAAAGACAGATAAGCAAAACGAAGTGCAGCCAAGGATCTTAAGCGAAATCAAAGGATCAGATAAACGGAAAAAAAAAAAAAACAATTACCTGATTAGTCTCTCTCTCTTTCTTTCTCTCTTTGCTAAATAAGAATTTACCCCTTTTTTAAAATTTATTTAAAAAAACAAACTTTAGGGTTTGTGCGGGGGTTTGTTTGTGGGTTTGTTTTTGAATGATAGATTTTGATAGATTTTTTTTTTTTTTCAAATGATAGACAGGTGGGCGTTTTTGCTTTTATTTGCTTTGCTTTTGAGAAATAGAAATGAAAATTTTTGGAAAATCAATATCATATATTCATATGACAGAGAAGCAAACCCAAATGCAACAACGCGGCTTCCTTTTTATTCTTGCTTTTGCTTCTTTAATTAATTAATTATTTATTTATTTATTTATAATTAATTATTTAATAAAAAATAAAGACAATTTCTTTAGCTTTCGGAAAAGATGGGCCGGTGACCTGTTCTGCTGTTACTCAAGACTCAAGAGCCACGGATTTCTTTTATTATTTTTTGGGGATAATAACATTTGGATCCTTATCTTTAAACTAAATTACGGGTACATCATTAGTTTGCAATTCTAGCGGTATTACACATTGGATTCGATCATATCAATGTTTTTTTGTCAATTGTTAGGTCTGTTGGTTGGTTTTGAGGTTTTTAACTCCCATATTTATTAACAAAATCTTTAACAAACTACAAAAACAGTAACAAACTATTTGCTTTACTTTCAATTTCATTACTTGATTTGTTTATAATTCCAAAATTTTTTGTTCAACCTCTAATGTTGCGAAAAATAGTGTTACAAAATACATAATTACTTTCTTATATAGTTAATTAATAATCACAACAATCTTAAACCGATCTGAACAAATAATTCGGAGCATCTAACAAAAAGATTAGAGAAATAAGTAACTAAATAACTGAAAAATGTGAAATGAATAACTATGAAGTGTTCCATCATACAATGTCATTAAGCTAGTTCGTAATAAATTTTTTTTTTTAAATAATTGATTCCATAATTTCTAAAGTAATTTTTTGAAATAATCCAAAAGATTGTTCAAATTTTGAATATAATAGATTTATAAAAAAAAAAAAATTATAGCATTGGGCTTATTGTTTTTGCTATTAACGTTGAAAAATATAAAAGTGAGTATTAGAATACATCTAACTCATGAGTTAAATGTAAAATTTATAGATTTGAAGTCTATGTATTTGTGGTCTAAAAAGCTTAGAGGTTATAGATTGATACTTGCAGCAAATTTACTAATGTATCAGTTAGAAAGACTAGCTTTGATGGTGGATGATATTTCAAAAGAGTCAAGCGATATGAATCTCAATCAATTATATGCACTTCGTTTAGCTGTCTGTTTTGTTGATATTTCAAGTGCACAAGTTTCTCTCCCTACGCTTTCTTAGATTTTAGCAATCTTCTTAATTGTTTATTGTAATACATCACTATAATTTGATAGATGTCTTATGGACTTTTTGTTTAACCACTGTTATCTGAGTTATAATGCAATATTATTTTATTTCTGAAAAAGAAAAAAAATGTACCTAAACATGATCATTTTGCAACCATGCCTCAAAAGGAAATTGCAATTATGGATGGACATGAATGGATATTGTTCCAAGTACATGTTAACATCTTCAAGATTTGCCAAGGCTAGTGAAAGTAGCACTTGCTTCTATACCAAGTCAATTTTATTAAAGCTCCTATTAAATTTATAGAAATTGCCATCTTTCACCATGATTAGCATAACTAGCATGTTTCTTAAGTCTTAATGGAAAAGGGTGAATGAATATATATGTGTAAATAAAAATTTTGAGAAAGATTTCAAAACAAGCATGGGTGATAGTTGGCTTCAAGTAGGAAAAAGAAAATTAAAATAGAGTTAAAAAAATTTAAGTGGTACTCCAAATTTTGCAAAATTTTTCATTTTGGAGAGGACTCTTTTTGAAATGTGCTCTATCAAAAATTTTGGAAATGCTATATATTTGGAAAAAATATTAAATCTTATTATTATCGAAACATGAATGAAAGTTTTAGTAATAAGAATGGTAAAATGAAATGAACTGCTAACAATAGACTTCGAATATTAAAATTATAATGTCAGATATAAACAATATCAGAAGACCTAAGTGTCATTCTCCATTTCTCCCTAATTTCTGTCCAGTTCATATCTGACTTTCTTTGTTCCAACGAGTTTAAACATATGATTTTTAATTAATGCATACCTTTTATATTATGAGCTCAAGTGAGAAGTAAACATCAAGTGATATATTATTCTATTGCTAAGATGATCTAATACATCACTTCTTGTTTAATTTATATAATAAACTAAGATGTGCTATACTAGAAATTTTTACTAAATTACAAAAACAGCTTAAAATTAAGATGATTTTACCTCACAGCTGTGTGTTTTATTAAAACATTATTTAAAAAATTATATTTATTAGACAACGTTAATTTTTAATTGGTAATAGCAGTTATATTTTAAAAATAATAGTACCACAATATTAAACAAAGTTTTAGGAGTCATTTCAATGGGCTATAGCAATCATGTTACTATGATTAATCCATCAGGTTTAGCTATTAATGCTATGTTTTGGTTAAACCCTGGTAAAAGTTGCAAGTAAATTTTGGGCTTCTGATTCTTAGAAAGTATGCAGGAGTTGTTGGCAACAACATGATGCAGGTTGAGAAGGCTTGTTTCTTGTTTTTGTTTTGGTGATTTTTATTTTAATGTATTTGTTTGTCTTCTCCAATGAGGCAAAGACAGCTTAGGTCTTTGTTGGTTTCTCCTTTCATTTTTGTATGGGAATTTTCACATTTGTTAATCATTTTAAGTAGATATGGTTGTGTTTTCAACTTTTTATGGTTTATTCTAAGAGTAAGACCACTAATGATTGGTTCAATTCCTTGTCAAATGAGAATTGACATAAAACTTTATTTATTAACACTTTGCCCTTCATCTACTATGTTCCATTGGTGTCTTATAAGAGAATGAGCCATCTTTAAACTTTGAAGTGATCTAAGTACCTTACCCTTAAATAAAAACTTACAGATTATAGGGCAAAATTTCCTTTTATCCTCTTATCTAAAACGACCATTTTTTATTTATTTCATGAAAGCGTGAAAATTTAACACTAGTAATTGATGCAATACATACGAACTTAAAAATTAAAAACATCACATAAATGTAAAATTAAAAAATATATATGCCCGTGTGGATATATAGATAATATAAAATTTATGGTGTCGTGTTTTTTGTCATGTGAGTATCAACTTTGGAAGTATGATGCTATTATATAAAAGTCTTTCTTATAAAAAAGGGGAAAAAAGGAAAAAACAATTACAATTCTTAAAGAAAACCGCAGGATCCCATCATAACTTTGTTGTTAAGCAAAGCGTGATGGATGACACTTTGGGAAGCGCTCATGTGTGCCAATGAATTCCAATTATGAACACTTTGATGACTAATGAACAATCAAGCACTGCAGCGAACAGAGTGAAAGACCATGGGAAAAAAAAAAAAAAAAAAAATGCTGTCGCCAATTGATATCACTTCATGAACCAAACAGATCCTCTTTAATCTCAAAGAAAGTACAAATGCTTAAGAGTTCTTTCCATATAGTAAAGACTGATAACACACTACAGCCAAAATATTCCACGACCCATGTTCAAGCTGACAGACAGTTGTACATTGATATTTTTGTACATGAAAACCACTGGGGATTTGATCCACACTTCTGTACAATCACAAGAATGCATAAGAAGCCAGGGTTCTGTACGATTACATGATCCATTGCGGTATAAAATTTTCCACATCTCTTCAAGCAGACAATGCAGTTCTCTCTACAGAATCCTTTGCTGGCGGTGGCGGCTGGTCCTTGAAACCTAACATCTTGTTAAGAGCCCCAATGTATGCCTTAACACTAGAAACAACGATATCCATTCCTGCCCCGGTTCCACTGGGATCAGAAAATGTAGAAGCTCAGTGATGTGAACCAGGAGGTTGTTGAACAAAGTATGCCATTGTCAACTGAACAAAAGCAAACATTATGAACATGCCATACCTAAATGTTCGCTGAACTGTTTCACCAGTAGAAGCATGAGTTGAGAGTTGACTATTGTCCCCACGAATTAGAACACGGGTGGTTGCTATTGCATCAATGCCTTCTGTAACTGCATTCATGGAGTACTCGAGAAGAGTTGCTGGTTCCTGGTTACAAAGGGGAGTAGACTCAATTACAACACCAATCATACTAAACGGTAAAAACCTCAGGCATTTGACACAACAATGCTAGGCAACAAAATTGAAAAACGAATTCACATCCCAATAACAGAAAAAAGAACTAAGCATCAAAACCTATTACCCCCAACTGTATTAAATATAATGAGGACCAAGCTAAAAGATAACATAGAAAAAACACAAACTCCAATTCACTAAAGGGGAAAACACGCTGCATTGGAGTTTGTGTGTTTCTGGTCTTTTGGTCTGGTCCTCATTTTATTAAAATGAGAGATTCCCTCATTGAAAGGTTATTGCATATATATTTTCTAGAGGACAAAACTAAACCAAGAAAACTAAATGACTCATGAACTGCAGCAAACCTTCACAACGAGATCAACAGCCTTGTAAGCTGAATCAACAGGGCCAGTTCCAGTAGCACAAGCAACATGCTCTTCCCCATTTGCATCCACAAGCTTAACAGTAGCCGTGGAAAGACCCAGAGTTCCACAAGTAACCTGTTTTTTTGGTGTAGAAAAAGAATTCTTTCTGTCATTCACTTAATTACATTCAAGTAATATATGGGTTAATCTAGAAAACACACCATGAAATAAATGGGATGGAAATGAAAGAAAAGAGCGGAAAGCATCCAAATAAATTTAGTTAAAGAATATACACACAAATCACGCACTCTTGCATTCTTATTGTTTCATTTTATTTACTTATTTTCTTCAATCCTTAGGCATTTTGCATTTTCCTTCACTTGCCATAATCTCTTAACTTAGTCGATCAATATCGGGACAATCCAGCCGACAATCTTGCACAATAGAACCAAGTCAAACCATGTAAGGAACCAAAAAATACAATAAAGTAAAATCTAAATTTACCTGCATATCAAGAAGCTTCCAAACCACTTCTGGCTGAAAAACTTCATCTGACACAAGTGCTATTAGGTCAGCATCAGTAACTCTCTGGACACCAGCAAATAAATTCAGAATACGCAGAGACATCATTTAAAAAACAAAAAAATGTAAAAAAAAAATTAAAGACATATCATAAGTTCTTCAATCACCTTTTTTTGTTCAGCCACTGCTTTGAAATGCCAGAATATACTCCCAAGCTGCTCGTCATTAAGCTCATAACCAAGCTGGAAAAATCAGGAATATGACAACATTATGTCAGAACCACAAAGAGGAGTCTGATATCATCAATGTATAAATATAGCATACTGTCATACCTCTTTCAATCGATCCTTCAAAGCATGCCGTCCACTTTACCCCAAAATGGTGTTGTTGGTGGGGGGGAAAGGTTAGGTGATGCAAACAAAAAGCAAAATACAAAGAGGAAGAAGCAAACAGAGCTGGATTTGTATGCTAAAGTATGAGAAACATTCAGTAGAATTCTTCTGCCTTATTGAAATATCTATAAAATACACCAGGCAATCACCATTTTTTAAGGCTACACAACTTGGTGTCATATTAATGCATTTTTGAACAGTTGATATAATAATTGACATGTACCTTCCTTATTTTTCATGCAAAATGTAGTCTCGTTTTTGATAGAGCAATCTAACAGTTTAAAGACTGTCTTAATTTGTGTACAAGAAACAATGCAACAAAATTTTGCAGCTTGCAACTAGTTTACAGTATTTAAAACGAGAACTAAAATTTTGGTGTCAATATATTGATTCCTATATACTTTTGGTGCTTCCATTGAGGTGTGAGCTTTCCTATTTCTTAGCGAATGCGTTAGTTAATGATTCAATTTCCTTCCTGTAAGACTATATTTGCTCTTTGCCTCTTCCTACACAACGCATTGCAGCCATGAAAATTGCCATTCTAAACTCAGCCAACACTTTATCTGCTTAATGGCACATAATAATCGAGATAGTTATTCTCACAGTTGCATGCCGTCATAATCAGCAAAATGTATTTAACTTCCAATGAATTGGAAGATAGACGGCAAAGGAAAACAAAAGGAAACAGATAATGCATAATAAATAAAGAGATAAACGACATACCTAAGTTTTCCAAGGACAATGCCAGCTTCACTGGATCGTTCAAGCCCTATATCTTCAGGGGATATAATTTCATATGTACCTTTGTGTTTCAGCATTCCATCCTACAGAGTGCAGAAAATGAAGTGATTTTCAGAGATCTTATTTAAACCAAGTAAAAAATATAACAAGGTATCAACTCAAGATGGTACAGACCATTGCACAAGGCACAAGTAATTGCTGCGATAACAGCACAATAATCTAGCTTAAATATTCTGGATACCAAAATGAAGTCTATGACATTGGATTCAACAGTTGCTGAGCAAAAACAAGCTAAATTTCAACCCTAAGAACAACAAATAATATCCTAAAACACGATGTATGATGATCAGTTATACCGCGGTAAATTCAGCCAAAAGTAGATTGGTACCGAATATACACAATCTGGGCATCATGTATATGGAAAAGAATCTATGGTTGGATACACAATAAGTTAATTTGTACAGCGAATCCCATCACATTGAGAGTTCTATGGCACAAACCTGATGGATACCACTTTCATGAGCAAAAGCGTTAGCACCAACAATAGCCTTGTGTGGCTGAACATGCAAGCCAGTGTATTCTTCTACCTAAATTATCAAGAGAATAAGTACGAAATACCATCTCAAATACATTTGTATTCCCAAGAGAAATCAGCTTAAGTAGTAAAATTTTCCTTTAAAACAATACCATCTTGCTAGCCATAACAATGTGTCTGGTATTGATGCCAGTGTACAGACCTCCTAACATATGCTCCCCACGACATTTAAAGGCCATGACAACCTACATAATAGATACTAAAATAGGTGAATAAAAAAATATAACCGAAAATCCAACATTGAAAAGAGCAATCAAATAAGATATAGGAATCAAAAAACAATCTGCTGCAAACAACCCTTTCTTTGTTTCCCCCCTTTTCTTTTTCTTTACCTTTAGGGATATGAAAATCTTCAGCCACTAATTAAGAGTCAGCACAATTTGGGTGGCAGAACATTATACTTAATTAAGATATTTACTAAGAAACAAACTAAATAGCATTTGGGGATGTTTCATACCCCTATGATTATTGTCAAAGAAAACAATAACCGTTATGCGTCTGTGGCTTCTCTCCCTCTCCATTGATGATTTTCAATGGATATCCATGGATTAATGAACACGAAATTCAAGGAAACAAAGTTTTTAACAGATTAAACTGACAGGAAGTGAGGTGTAACCTAATGGCGTTTTGGACTTTACTGATCAAGCACGGGTCTTCTAGGCACAGGCAAACAAGTCTACTTACAGTTTAGAAATTTTTTTGCTTACTTTCACAAACCATACTCGGTCTTATTTTGGTCCTTTTCAAGATATGTACAAAAAAGTCCATCAAAAATTTCAGTTAACTTATTTAATAGGCCATGCGTCTATAAATTCCTACATCAGAAATCAAAGTAATCTTCATCTAAAGCAAGTGATGGGTTTCAACAACCATTTGGCTGGATGAGCCAAAGGATATTAAAATAACTCTTGCCCCCAACATGCAAAATAATCTATAAATTTAACCCAATTTTATGATTTTTTATGCTTTAATGAGATAAAAAATATTCGCTAATCGCCTTGCTGTTTAAAACAATGCAGAAAAAAATAACCATATCCGGGCAATAAATTCAAGAAATTCTCAAGTTTGGGTACAAATTAAAATGGTCACCTCCTCTAATGAAGCATTTCCAGCCCTCTCACCAATGCCATTGATTGTTACTTCCACTTGTCTAGCACCTGCGCACGCCCCCTGAACTTAAAAGAGCTAGAATAAGAGTGCAACTCAGTTATGGTGCCCTAGGAAGTGAATAGAGTGAAAGAAACAGAAATGACATACAGCAATAGTGTTGGCAGTAGAAAGTCCAAGATCATTCTGGCAGTGGGTTGAAATAACAACATTTTCGATTCCAGGTGTATTTGCTTTTATGTCTGCAATCAGTTTTCCAAATTCAGGAGGCATGGTTATACCAACAGTATCAGGTATGTTGAGTGTCGTTGCCCCAGCCTTGATAACTTCACCCAAGATCTCATACAAAAACTCCCTGTCTGATCTATTAGAAGGGAAAAATCAAGAAACAATTAGGTTAAAAAAACCAACACACCTCATTAAGCACTGCATAAGTGACTTTTAGCTTTAGTTGATAGCCAATTGAATAATGATGTTATCTTATCATCATATTTCAGGAAGAAAAATAATCTAAAACCCTTCTTCTGCATGCAAAAATGAAAATTGACTGAAAATTACAATGACTTTAAATCTTAGCTACCGACTATCTTTATCTGGACAAATAAGGGCATGCATTGAAGAGCAACAAAATGAAGCACCAAAAAAGAATCATAATCTTCCTCCACAGTACATGGTATAAAATAGATAATCTCAATATAACCATAGGCTATAAGCTTGGCTATGCATTATCTTTTTCTCGACAATTAAATCTCAACCAACTACTGTAAATGCATCAGCACCGAATCCAAAGTCATATCCTATTGGTTATAAGCTTAGCTCTCGACAACACTTGAAAATTCAATTTGCCCATCAAACCGATATTGAATCGTAATTTAAAAACATAATTGAAGCAAATTAACATTATAAAACCAAACCTGCCAGCATCCTCAGGACTAAACTCAACATCAACACAGCCCAAGCTGCGAGCAAACTTAACCATACTCCTAGCAATTTCAACAACTTGCTGTTTAGTCTTCCTCAGCTTATGCTCCATATGAATCCCACTCGTGGCTATAAACGTATGAATCCTCGGCCTCTTAGCATACTTCACGGCCTCCCAAGCCGTCTTAATATCCCTCTCATTACACCTCGACAGCCCACAAATCACGGGTACATACCCACTGTCAGCATCGACAGCATTGCCCACCTCTTTGGCTATCGTCTTCACCGCCTCGAAGTCTTCCTTGGAAGCCGCGGGGAACCCGGCCTCGATGATGTCGACTCCAAGTTTGGCCAGCTGACGCGCTATGTCGAGCTTCTCCTTAGAGGTGAGGGTGGCGCCGGGGGACTGCTCGCCGTCGCGGAGAGTGGTGTCGAACACGCGCACGTAGTTCGGGTCGGGGATTCGGTTCGGGATGTATTCGGGGCGGGTGGCGGTGATGCGGGGATAGAGAGAGGGAAAAGGCTTTTGGAGGGAGCATGAGATGGTAGTTTTGAAGAACGCTTTTGAGTTGTTGCAATGGAAGAAGAGTTGGGATGCGTTTACCTTTGTTTTTGGAGGCGAAAGGATGAAAGTGGGTTGTCGGTTTGTGAAGAAGGTGGCGGCGGCGGTGGCTGCCATTGAAACGGAAATGGAAGCTCACGGGATCGGGAGTGGGAGTGGAGGCGGCTGCTGCTGCTTGCTGTTTCAAAAACAGGTCCTATAGTACTGAGCAGTGGCACCTCTTTTTAAAATAAATTTTATTTGATGCTTATCAAGGATATTTTTCAAAAGGCTCCCTTCAGGTTTGGGATAACTACTATTACGTGGTGAAAGCTACGTGTATTAGCACGAGCATGCCCTCCTACAGAATTTTAACGTGCGTCATATATTACTTAGTTTAACGGTAAAATCGAATAAATGTGCTTGTCTCCTTCACTTGGCTGAACTTTGCTTTTCCTTTAGTTTTAAGAGAGTATTTGTGAGGACAAAGTAAATTTAAAGAATTTGATAATTCAATTTTGAAATTGTAAAATCGAGAATTAAAAATCAATTTCTGCAATTGTAGAAGTCTTGATTTTTGTTTAGAGCCTTCCAGTAATTTCTCAGTAGTCCACCGAAAAATAGGTGACCTGGGGGTCTTCAGTAATAAACAAAACCTTCGCCATCTTATTGACATTATTACAAACCTTAGGGGAAGTTAATAACAATTACCCTGCTTCTGATTAAACTTGCTTACGCAACTTGCAGTTTAGTGCTATCTTAGTCAACGAAGTGAAATCAAATGTGGCATGTATTCTTTTGTGAGCCAAACTACAGTACAGTGGTGTACTGGTGTTGACATACAACCAGCCGAACAGTGAAAAGGCAACTTGGACAATCGGTATTCTACCGGTTGTAAATATTTTTTAAATTTATTTAATTGACTTTGTATAAGAAAAAATATTAAAAATAGAGAAAATTACAAATAATTATCAGAAAATAGTGAAATGCTGTAAAATGTTTGAAAAAATTAATTTCAAAAAAATAATGAGTTGTAAAAAACCTATGAAATAATTGTATTCTAGACAATTTGATTAAATACCAATATACAAAGTAATTGTTCCAAATTTATTTCCTATGTTTCTTAATTTGGTTATATTTTCTCAATTACCAGGTCATATATTTCAATTTATTATTCCACTAGTTTTATATTTATAAATTTTGAATTTGGTAAAACTTTCTCCATTATTGGTTCTAATGCTTTAACTAATTTTTTTAACTAATTTTGTGTTACACATTCTAATTAACAAGGCCAAATTCTAATGAAATGAGCTAGATTCCAAATTTATATTATAATTGATTAAATCAGTTGCTACATTTCATTCAACTTTATCATTTTATGGTTCTATACTTTCATCTAATAGATCAATTAGATTTATGTTGAGTATTCCAACTAAATATGTGACATTTCACCACTATGGGATAAATACCAAATATGCTATCGAGTATTTTTCTTTTTATTTGATTTCTTCCTATATATTCTGTTATCATTTCTCATCTTATGATTCTAATATTTCAACTAATAGTTTCACCATATTTGTGTTAAGCATTCCAACTAAGTAGGCAACATTCTATTTTTGTGGGTTATATACCAAAAATAATATACATATTTTGGCTTAGTTTGTTCCTACAATTCTTTATACTTTCTCAATATATGGTTTTCATTTTTTTTCACTTAATTGTTTCATTAGCTTTGTGTTGAATATTTCAACTAATTAGGTAATATTCCAGTACAACGAGTTAATCACCACATATGTTTTTCAAGATTTTTTTATGGTTTGATTTGTTCCTATTTTTTTGTTAAACTTTTTCTTTTCATAATTCTTGTGTTCCATCTAATAATTTCACTATTTTTGTGTTGTGTATTCTAGTTAACTAAGTAACATTTCAATATTTTGAGTTAGATAAAACTGTATACTTTCCCGCATTTTAAAATCTTGGATTGAAAATTTTCTATATAAATGGTTTTATTTGTTCCTATAATTCATTATACTTTCTCAGTTTATGGTTTTTGATAATTCAACTAATAATTTCACTAGCTTTGTGTTGAGTATTCCGAATAACTAAGTAATATTCTAGGACCATGGGTTAATTACCACATATGATTTTTTTTTTTGTTTGGTTTGTTCTTATAATTCCATAAATTTTCTCATTTCGTTGTTTCTCTGTTCTACCTAATTATTTAACTACTTTTGTGTTGTGTATTCTAACTAAATAGGTAATATTTCAATCTTCTGGTTTAGATATCAAACATGATTTATATATTCTTTTTTTTGTTTGATCTGTTCCTACAATCATTAAGTTCATTCAATTTATGGTTTTGATGTTTCGGCTAATAGTTTCACTAGATTAGTGTTGAGTGTTCCAATGGACTACTAGATATTTTAGTACTAGGGGTTAAATATCACATATGTTTTTTAGGTTCTTTTTTTTATTTTTTCCAATATTTCCTTAAACTTTCTTGTTTCATGGTTCTCTTGTTCTACCTAATAGTTTCGATAATTTTCTATTAAGTATTTCGACTAACTAGTTAATATTCCATTATTATAGGTTATATATCAAATATTAGTTATAGATCATTTTTTGGTTTGATTTGTTCCTACAATTCGTTAAACTTTTTTAGTTTTTTCTGATAATGTTTCACCTAATAGTTGCATTAGCTTTGTGTTGAGTGTTCCAATTAACTAAGTAATATTCCAAATCAATTGGTTAAATACCACAAATGCTTTTTTATTTTTAGTTTTTATTTTATGTATTCCTATATTTTATTCAACTTTCTCGTTTCATTGTTATTATGTTCCACCTAATAATTCCACTACTTTTGTATTTTGTATTCCAACTAGCTAGGTAATATTTTGATATTATGGGTTATATATCTTATAAGATTTATAGATTCTCTTTTTTAGTTGATTTGTTCTTATATTTCATTAAAATTTTCGTTTAATGGTTCTCTTGTTTCACCTAATAGTTTTACTATTTTTATGTCAATATTTTGACTAAATAGGTAACATTCTAATATTTTAGGTTAGATACCAAATATGATTTATAGATTTTGGTTTTGGATTTATTTGTTCCTATATTTCGTTAAACTTTCTCAATATATGGCTATTATGTTTCACCTAATAATTTCACTAATTTTGTGTTGAATATTCCAACTTGCTATGTAACATTCTAATATTATCAGTTAGATATCGAAATAATTTATAGATTTTTTTTGGGTTTGATTTGTTCCTACAATTCTACAAACTTTCTCGCTTATGGCTACGGTGTTCTACCTATAGTTTCATTAGTTTTGTGTTAAGTCTTTTTTTTTTTTGTTTCAATTAGTTTGAATCCAACAATTTATTCTATTTCTGGCATGGTTGGTGCTAACAATTTTATTTTGGTAATGGAAATTCAAAATTGATGGTGCCATTTCATTTTTTGAAATATATATTCAACCTCAAAATTTTAATTAAAATATTATTACAATAATAAATCAAATATAGTTTACCAGCAAAGATAACCTCATTTAAATGAAAGAAATATTATTATTCTAATGAAAATATAAAATAATTATTAATAAATGATATGTTAACTAACCAGACAATCAAAATAAAAATCAATGAATACGAATAAATGATGTGTTTGCCTGCTTAAGAGGCAAAATTAGAATCAAAGTGACAGGCCCTATCCAAAATTACAAATAATTACTAGAGCTCTCATTTCTATGGAGGAGATGGGAATGTGAAATGCTCCTTATCTTAAGTGACTATTCTACCCCCACTCAATTTTTCAAGTTCTCTGCTTGTCTTTCTTTATATATTGTTATTTATTGTTAACAACAATTTTTTTTAATAATAAGTTTTTCAATAATAATAATCACAATTATTATAACAAATAATAATAATGATAGTATTAGAGTAAGGGTATGGTAGTAATTTATGATAGTCCATTTTAATTATAAAACAAAGTAAATATATTAACAATAATATAGTTCATCCCAATTATGTTTTCGTCAGCTCAAGTATATATTTTATTTTGTTTGTCATTTCTCATTCTTGCTGTAGCACATTCTAATTTCATTTTATTTTAATTCTAGTCTATTTCTATTACTTATGATAAGTGCATATTTTCTCTATATTTTACTCTCAATTTCTCCAATTTTTTCTTGTTTTGTTCTTAAATACTCTAATTATTTTAGTTAATTTTAATTTAATTATTTTATTAACTTGTATTTTACTATGTTAATTTTTGTCTTAATTTTTTATATTCTATTATTGTAGATTTTATCCTTAACTTAATATTTACTAGTCACTTATATTATTTTATTTGATAGAAAATTAATTGGAGATTATAGATAAAAATGACGTAAAAAATTTAATTTGAAAAGCAATCAAGATTAAGTTGGAAACCAATAAAGACAAGGGAAATTAAGTCAAGGAGCGGTCGCCCACAAGAATTTGAAGAGAAGTCAATTTCCTCAAGCTTCAAATGGACATGCATTATTGGAAAATAAACAATTTACTGTGGCAATCGCATGTGCGTGGCAATAAAAAAGGAATGGAAATCCTAATGTGATTATAACTGAATTCACGTGCACGGCTTTATAAGTGCGTGGCAAGAATCACATGACCAAGTTAAAAAGATTGCATGTATAAGATGACGTTTATTTTTTTATCTGAAATCTGAAAAGACCTGAATTAGTCTGAATTTTGAATAGATGTGAATGTCTGAATCTGAATAATATGTTTGTTTTTTCATCTGAATCTCAGAAAATAAGTATTAATTTTTTTTTAAACTTAAAAAACTGAAGATATGTACTTTTACATTTGTATCCTTATTAAATTTGAATATCAAAGAAATAATATATTAAATATCACAATATTTTAACATTTATAAGTAAAATAATATATTAATGGGAGATTCAAGAACTAGATGAGAGAAGCAAAATAAGAATAAATTCCATGACAGCAAAAAAAATAATGATGAGATTATTATGTGGGATAAATGTCTATAGGTGAATTTTGGGATTTACGTGAAAAATAAATTATAAAGCAGGGATATTTTTGACATTAGAAAGTAAGTGAATTAATTCAGATTTATCCATTCAGTAAAAAGTCAAAAAAATTAGCTTATTTTATTAAGTTAAAATTATTTAAAAAGTCTCATTAAGTTATAAAAATAAACACTTCTAATTAACTTAATTAATTAAGTTAAATCATTTTAAGATATTAAGTTAAAAAACAAACATCACCTAAGTCTTACCGAAGCTAAATTCCACGTGCATGGCAATTAAAGAAAGTAAATTAATTGCTTTAAATTGGAAATAGAATCCAAATTGGATTCTTGGGCATTATTAAAGCCAACATTTGGCTTCTGAAGACGTATACAACCGGCAGCCAAAAGGGATTGAAGAGAGAGGAGCCGCAAGAAGAAGAAGGGGAAAAAAAGGAGAAGCTGAAAGGAATTAAATTGGAGCAGAGTGAGCCCTTTGAATTAATCTCCGTGATTGTTTTATCTAACTCACTTATTCCCAATTCAATTATATTAACCTACATTTACTATTTAGTTGAGAATGAATTCAAAACTTCAAACATGTCATATGATTAATATTCAATTCCTATCATTCAATTTATTTTATTGAGATTGTTTATGTTTTTCTATAGTTAATGTTTATGATTTTATTCTTATCTTATTTGAGTGGCCAATTAGATAGGATTTGAATGAATTCTATTGATAAGTTAAAATTCTTCATCTATAATTGTCTTGATATTTTAATCATTAGTGGCAGATTTAAATCAGTGATTTCAATTGGGGAGCATAACCTAAGTTAAATAATCTGAGCCTAATTGGAGAGCATAACATAAGTTGAATAATCTGAGCCTATGTGTTTATTGTCTAGATCAATCTAATATATATTCTTTAGTTAATGCTTCTATTATGTTAAATTTAAAGAGTTCGTTTTAAATTATTTAATTTTTTTAATACTGTTATACATGATTGTTATTGATATTACATCAGATGTTACAATTAATATTTACAAACAGATTATACAACTGAAACCTTCTTTGTGGCATGTACTTCTCTGAAGTGCTACCCAAATTCTTTAAACTCTTTATAATATTCGATGGCTGGTCACTCCACTCACATTTTGTGAGGGATAGATTGGCTCTAGTCAATTATTTGATAATCGATGAAGGACTAAAATTAACTTCCATACTATTTTTATGAAAGTTCGAATCCTTGCACTCAACATTATAAGTGCAAAGATTCTCTCATTGGGCCAAAGGTTCATTGGTTTAAATTATTTAATGATTAGAGATTAGGTGAAGAGTTTGTTTCATCTAACGACACACTAAAGAAAAAATTGGGACTAACAGTGCTTATTATTGTTTATGATTGATAGTTTCAATAGAAATTTAAAATACAATTGATATATTATGTGCATATTTGGAGGTGAACTAAAGGTGAGACTAACTGATTGAAGCTGAGTGCGAGAAATTAAGAGATCGAGTAAACCTGAATGAATGACACTCTTTCAACTACATCTTTACTTTTTGCTGTGATGGGTGGTTACTGTTCTTGAATATCAAGTTGATTCATCCAAAAAACTAGATTCAAGAGAAAACAATAAACACAGCAAATTATGGCAGAGAGAACATGAAGGCTGTTATAATCAGAATAAAGAGAAGCATCACAATCCAATAACTGTGATTTTTAAATAAGATAAATGATAAAATAATAATTGGCATATCCCGTACCCAAGATGGTTTTTTTTTTTTTTTTTTTTTTAGGCGGGACCCCTACCTGTGAAATAAATGCGAAAATGAATCAAATACAAAGGAGGAGGACATGAACCAAAACCTCCCAGAGGTAAAGAAATACAACATATAAAGAAGAGAACTATCGTCTAATATGTGGAATCTGCTGGGCATCCGTGCGAAGAAAACCGTGTAAGCCTCTAGGAAGATCTCGGGTAGAATGAAATCTCCGGCTAATCCTATGAGAACAGGCCCAGTTGGCCAAAAAATCGGCCGCTGAAGTCGCCTCGCGGAGGACATGCCTCACCTGAATGGGGGAAGAAGATATCAGACGACAAGCCCGACGCAATGAATAAGCATACTCCCACCGAACAGGACCCTGGGTGTGAATCCAAGACACCACCGTGGAGTCCGACTCCACCTCAAGACTAGAATAACCAAGCTGTGTGGCAAGCTCCAGACCCTCGCAGACCGCCATGAGCTCAGCGTATAAAATCGGCCTATGGCCCAGAAAAGATCCAAAAGCAGCCAACACTCCACCTCGGTGATCCCGAAGAATGCCTCCAGAAGCGGCCATCCCAGGGTTGCCCCTAGAGCAACCATCCACAATCAGCCTGACCACCCCGGGGGGCGGCCTCGTCCAAGCGACCAATCGGTTGGCCTCAGCGGTGGCCATATACCGCAATCCGTCCATAATCCGAGGATTCGAGACTCCCCGGGGATGCTTGAATCCAAAAGCAAGCGAGGTGCGAATCTACCGAAAGATAACCGCATCGAGAAGGTCTCGGATCGAACCGGACAAGATTCCGGCCTTCCAAACTTGCACAAAGTAAGCAAGGCGAAGGACGAAGATGAGTGGGGAGGCAATGTCTCCGTAGAAGAAAGCGGGGGACAAAAACCAAGCTCTCGCGTCCCCGAGTCCGCCGTGGTGCTCCCAAATAAGGCAGTCTGCGGGCAATCCACAAACGGTGTGAAGGGTCTCGGCCCTCCGCACAAACATCGAGATACCATGTGGAAACCCTCGAGCCCAAAGCGTCATGGCGAAAGCCATGGATAAGCCAGAGAAAGAAAGAACTCGCGTCGGGATGTTACGCCAAATCATCGCAAAAACCTCATCTCGCCCAGAGCACCGTCTGAGCTCCCATGCGGATCGGAGACGAAAAGTGCCATCGGGGCTAGGATCCCAACGAAGCAGGTCCGGCTCGCCCCTGGAAATAGGCACCAACAATATCTGCTCAGTGATAGAAGATGGCAATATGCCCTCCAGCTTGCCTCTGTCCCAAACTGTACCCTGCCAATAGAAGAAACCGCAAGAAGAAGCCGCGGCAGAGTTATAAAGAACAAGGGCAAGATCCCGGTCATACGAAGCTGCAGTCTCCTCTCCCAACTAGGCCGTGAGACCGTGCAGTGAATACTGCAGGCGTCTCCACAGGAGAAGCGGGAATCGAATAATGCGGATGAGTGGATTTGCAATACTTGGACTTCGAAAGGAAAGTGAACTCGCTAACGAAAATCGCCACCGGAGTTTGATCTCGAAGGCCTCCGCCATATCATCGAAGATCCGAATGCCCAGCCGCCTCATCGATCGGATAACAAACCTCATTCATCTACCATCGGATCGCCTCGCCTCCGAATCACCCCAGCGAAACGGGTGAATAAACGCCGAGGCTCGCACCTGTCGAAGGGGACGGACAACATGAAATAAGTGCGAGGCATGGAAGCCAACACATGGCGGATGAGAATCAACTTCCCCAAAGGAGAAGGCGGTTGGCCATTTGAAATCCTCTTCCGATCCTCCGAATCATATCTTCAGTATGAAATCTTGACGCCTTTTGGGTGAAGATCGGGCACCCAAGATAAGTGAAAGCGACGCCAATGAAAGCGATGTGAGTGAACAATGCTCCGACAGGAAGCCGGAGCCGATCTCCCAATGTAAAAACTACTCTTGTCCTGACTAATCAACTGACCTGAAACCTCCTCGTAATGGTGCAAGAAATCCATAACCCGCTGTAAACTCGATCGACTCCCATTTGCAAAAATAACAATGTCATCGGCAAAACTCAAATGGGAAATATAAGTAGGGGCTCTGGAAAGATACCGAACTGACGGATACTGCGAGTACAAGCGGTCTAGTCCACGAGATAAAAACTCCGCAGCGATAATGAAAAGACAAGGAGAAATGGGATCACCCTGTCGAAGACCTCTCTCGGATCGAAAGTACCCATGAATGGCTCATTATGACCGAGAACCGGTAGTAAAGCCTCCGAATCAAAGAATCCAAAGACTAAAATCCAAAACAACGGAGCATGTGGAGAATAAAAGGCGGGTGACATACGATCATACGCCATATCAAGCTTGACCATTGCTCCTCATGGGCGTCAAGGTCGTGAACGAGCTCCTGAACCAAGAGCACGTTATCGTGAAGCACCCGACCAGGAACAAACCCACTCTGAGAAGGAGAAATGATACGATGCAACAGGGGAGACAGTCTCTGAACGAGCAACTTGGTGATAACCTTGTTGCTAACGTTGCAGAGACTGATCGGACGAAAATCCGCCCAAGAAGTCGGAGAAGTCTTCTTGGGCAGAAGGACCAGTAAGGTACTCTGAAAACCCCTGGGCATGGCCGAACCTCTGAAGTAGTCAAGAACAGCATCCAATAAATCTCCAACGACGTGTGGTGACCCAGAATCGACTACAAAACCCATCCCCGGAGCTTTACGAATCGATAGAAAAATCATCTCACCTCATCATCCATTTCCTCATAAAGCCATCATCCTCAGCAGTCACTAAAGAGGGAATAGAATCAAATCCCGTACCCAAGATGGTTAATCCTACATATTAAACATTGGATGTGCCTACTTCTATGCAATGGCTACCCTTTCTCTCAATAAAATATTAAATTTGGCTGTTTTATAAGGGGACCTTTATTTTGCATGTCTTTTTAAATGCACTTAGCATTACACTTAATGCGTAGTGGGGACAAGAAAATGACTCACATGCATATCTCCTGCAAATTTTAAATTTATACCTAATAAAACAGCCATATTGACGAGCCGATAATTTAAATTATGGGGGCGTAGATTTGTCAAATTTAGGTCCAATACATCATATATAAAATTTTATATTTCTGATATAATTCAACTCAATTATTAATTAATTAATTGAAATTTAATATAATTCAAATTAAAAAAATTTTAAATTAAATTTAATTCCATCGGATCAATTTTATTGAAATAAAAATTGTTAATTGTTTGTCAGAGTTCTAATTACTAACAATTTTAAAAAATATCAACTCATTTAATATTTCATGATTTGTGTGTTTTATTAATGTCGTTGAAAAAAATAATTATAATTTAAATATTAAAAGAGCACTAGTTGCAATACTTTGCATTATTATCCTATTTTATAGTTATATAAAATTAGGTTTTATTTAATTTTTTTGAAAAATTATTTTTTTAGCAAGTTAAATATAAAAGTGACATGTTTTTTTAAATAAAAAAGAAAATAAAAATTAATTTGGTATATACTGGATTAAAAATCATAGATCCATATACTAACCCAATAACATTCGATTTTTCATTTTGCAATTCAGTCCAATCAATTTTTCATTTTCCAATTCAATCCAATCAAACGGTCAATATGATAAAAATCAGATTAATTTGAATTGAATCTATTGATTCAATTGGATTGGATAGGATCTTGAACAACCCTAGTCAACTATAATACCATACAATGTAAGAGAAAAAAGAAACAAAAATAATCAATTAACGCCTCAACACGGCAACACCATATCTCTTTCTTTAATTTGTTTATTTATCGTTTTTCTCACCTCAGTAGAGAATATTTATTGATTAAAAAAGGCCCCAAGTTAATCAATATACTAATGTTATTCATCATAAATCAAGCAATTAATATGTTTAAAAAAAAAAAAAAAGCAAATTGATGATCAGTTGCGGTCTTGCGGATGAGAGAGACGGACAAATTTCCTCGGATTTACTTTTTGTGTGAAACGACATGTTAAGTGCGGTTAATCATTAATTAAACGCAGCATGCATCTTGATCAAAACAATGGAAAGCGGATTCCACGGGAAAGTACTCTGTCATCGGAATGATCACTTTCTTTATCTTCTTCTTCTTGTTGTTGGTGATCTACTGATGGTGATCTTTTGACAACAACCAACGCAAAGCAGAGTCTTGATGGCGACGTTGAGGCGGCGGCTCGAAAAGCCCACACCTGAACAACATCACCTTTCTTCAACTGATTTTCTTCAACAATGTTGCACCATTTATTCATCAAAACGTATGATGATGATGGATAGCTGCTGCTGCTGCCGCCTCCATATATATGATGCTTGTTCTTCATCTCCCACTTCCTCAAGCTTATTTTCTTCTCAGTAAGCGAAGGATCGATCAACGTTGCTTCAATCCTCGACGCCTTCTTATTATGGGAATCATAAGTGTCCAGCAATGTCTTCTCTTGCTTTGTCAGAAACTCTTGCTGAACTTGCTTCACTGGTATTGAAAACCGGCATTCCTGCTTGCATATATCAGACTTATACAACGGTTTCTGTATAACCCTAACGATATATTTCCCATGCATGTGCCTGATTTTATTCAAGAAGTTTATAGGCAAATATGGCCGTGGGTTTGGTCCAAAATCAACTCTCACTTTTCCCTTCTTTAGGGCTAATTTTTTCTCTATCGAATTTCTTTCTGCTTTCGATGTAACAACATCAGCATCAGCATCAGCATCAGATAGCAACGAAATCTCTGATAAAATGTGCAGGTGAGTCCAGTTTTTGTTTATCTTTCTCTTCTTAAAATCCTGTAAAGCTAACATCTTCTTGTAATTGATTGATTGCTCAGAAAGACTTAAAAGATATTTAAAGAACGTTTTATGACCTGATGAGCGATGATGCCAAGCCGGATGTGTAGTTAATATATACTATTAATCTCCTAATCCTGATAAGAATTGTTAATTCCTAATCTTGAATGGAAAGTCCAAGTTCTAATAATGGATACCTATTCCGAATAGGAAAAACTCAAACGTGCGTGTAGAGATAAATGTTCATGCGATGACGGCAGCAAATATGTAGTCTGGGGGCTCAAATTAGAATCCTTTGCGGATTCTAATTTCCTTGTAGACCACTGATGAAGTGGATTCCAAGTAGGCTGTCTCTTACGTACAGTAACAAAGTTAAAATGATTTAACACAACTTGCTACGTGGTGGATTTCTAATGAACAGATAATTCCCCATTACTTTCATAATTGTTTCTGTAGCTTGAATTAAAACTTTAATCTTGTGCAGTATGTTTTAGTTTGCTTTCAGATTCATTATTGGAAGAGTTATGCAAGTGTGAAGCCGTCTTTACAATAAAGGCAGAATATTGACTGGGGCCCAAATTAGAATCACTGATTGTGGATTCTAATTTAATTGCAGAGCATAAGGAAGCAAATTGATAAGTGTCAATAACGAGGCCTAGTTAATTTCATGTGTAAAGCGTAGAATGTGGCTGTTATCACGTGCCTGATAAGTGCTTCACGTTCGACCTCATTAAATTTTATAAATTTATATACATGTCCTTAGTAAATCACGTATATATATAGTTCCGTGATCTTGAAGGACAATATTTGTCTATGAAATTCCTAAAAGCGCAACTTTTACATAATAAAATTAAAATGTATACAGAAGTTCTAGAAATCTCATATCAGCTTCATTTAAAAATGAAAATTAAGAAAAAAGACCAAACCTTAATTATCTCACCTATAATTTCATAAATAACTTTGTGAAGTACGAGAAAAAGACTAAAAACATAAAGTTATGAACAATATCCAGGAAACAGACCACTGCACCAACAGTTTCTGTTTTGCGTGATTTGAGATCCTTACAGCATTCCAACTATGATATCTCTAATCAATCAATACCTAGAAATTTGATAGGAGTTCATTGGATTTGGAATCACCAAATTTCATTTTCGAAATGAGAGAGATAATGAATAAACATGAATGCTAGTTTATGATTATTCATTCCGCCAAGTAACACTATCTTTTCAATAATAGCACTAAAGATTATCGTGAGCTAAACCAATTCACTAAACCATTTTCTATTACATATAATCTTATCACTTTAATGATTTATTTAATCAAATTAATTTTGAATAAATAAATAACGTAGTTACTTAATTTTGTCTTTAACAAATTAAGCCTATTTTGATAAAAATCATATAGTTAATTATGACCTTATTTATGTGACATGGTTTTTATGCTTTTTCCTAATCCATATTATGTCAAATAAAAGCTCCAAATTTTGTACCCAAAATTGGTGTAGAAGTCCATAGTTATTTATGAACCGAAACATGTCAAATATGATTATTTTACATGCTCGATCGTAAATCTAATGTTTGACAAAATATTTATGAAATTTATTTTGTTCCTTAAACTATTTATAGAACATTAAAATTTTTATCTTAAATCATATTTAAGATACATATTCATCTTTTAATGAATTATAACATAGATATTGATTTTCCTAAAATTAGGAAATTTAACTTCTCATTTTCTAGTAACTCATTTTCCATTTCTATTATATGTGTGACCTTTTAGCTTATTTATTATAAGACAGCAAAACTATTTTAATGATAACTCTTTATTTATTAAAAGATGCAAGACTATTTAGTTATCAATTAGAACTTTTCTAATGACTTTAAGATGCATTGTTAATACCCTTTAGCAATACTGATCTTAAGGTTCTTACATGTCATAAGTAACGCCTAGCAGTATTTCACGACTATCCAAACAATAAGAATTGTTGGATTTGTAGAACCTATTCCATTGTTTCTCTATGTCTTGCTCTTTTTATCATCCATGTCTAGAGAAAAGCATGCTGATGATTTAATGTGTCAAGCACTTATGTTTTATCTCAAAATAAATCTAAATGAACTTAGAATAAAAAATATAATCTAAACTCCTTAAAAGATATTTCACCATGACAAAGATTTCTTGTGCAAGTCCATATTAACTTACAAAGGGCATTCTTTTTGTTCATTACAAGTGATGAATTTCATATTGGCCATACATGTCTCTACACACAGCCAAACATGATGGCTACTGCTGGATCTCTTCCTTGATTAGAAATCAATCCTTGTGCTTTCACATACCATAGATGTATATGTATAAGACATCTGTGGTGCCTCAAGTCTAAACACCATTACTAAATATAATGTCTATTAAAATGTATAATAAGTCATTAACACTCAAAATAGGATTATTATTATTTGGTCAAGTTCAATAAACTTATTCTTGAATAATTACCTATTTGTATCAATGATATGAAACTCGCCAATAAACTTGTTCCTGTAACAAGTACCTATATATTTGACTTGACATCTCATGTCAATAATATGAAACTCACCATCTATTTTAGTATCGCACACTACAAAGGAGTCATAACACATATTAGTATTGTTTATGGAAACTTTTTGACATCTAATCATAAATCCACCATTACTAATCATAAATCCACCATTAGAAACTATTTTAGAAATAGAGTACAAAGGATACACATTTCATATTCTCGACAAACTCGAGAAAGAGTTCTTTAACTATTTTACTTCTTGGACTATATTCATTATTATAATTTATAAATATTGATAAGTTTACCATTTTATAAATATCAAAATACTAATCAAATACAATAATTATCTACATGCAAGAGCCACTCAATTGGCCTTTAGGGCATATCACTAACAGAACTATCCCACATGTTGTTGAAATATTATTGGCATCTATCTAAATTACTCAAGCATGAATAATCCCATATAATTTTACTTTTGTTATTGTCATGCTTTCTTCTGGGTAGACTAGTTGATAAACAGAAAAATTGCTAGCATGCCTTTCGGTAAAGGTTTCAGATAATACTTGGTACATAAATACATATAGCTATGATACACACACACACACACCATAACGAACTGATCAGGCTGGCTTGAATTATAACACTGAATATTTCATTAATTAAGAATAACAAATGAACTTTTACATTTATAGAAAGCCGAACAATGACTAATAAACATAACTAATTAAACTTGATCACAAAATTGATTAATTAAACAACTATATATACATATATATGTGTCTAAAGTTCAGCACTTCCAACGCTTGTTGCATTCGGCACACGTTACATAGGTAGTCATAGGCTCATCAGCACTCCTAGTTTGCACCTGATAATAATTGCAATTGCTTTTTCCACATCTGGAGCACTTAAATTGATCAGTCGTGCCTTTCTTTTTCTCAGGAACTTCGCATTTAAACATGAACTTGGCTTTAATCTCCTCGTTCTCTTGTCGTTTCTTATCACTTGCCAATTCTTCAGGAGTCATGGTGACAAGCCTCTCCGGTGTCACCTCTCCGAGAAGAACCCTTCTTCTCAAATCAGGGTTTTTCTCGTCGCTCATGTTGAACATAATGGATCGGTGCTTGCGTTTCTCTGCAACACCCAAGGGCCTCAGCTTTTCGAACATCACACGTTCCACTGAAGCAGCAACTTGCTTCGGGTCGCGGGCTTTAACCCGATCGATTATTTCCTCATCATCAGCGGCCTCACTTGCAACTCTGGACAGGGCCTTCTCAAGATCTTTCCGAATTTTGTCTCGCATAGAATCCTTAGCCTGATCAGCATGTGGTGGTTTTTTTATACTAGGAGTTGCTTTTTTCTCATCTGCTGTACTGCGCCCAGATTTTGCTGCAGTGCTATTGCTCGTCTTCTTCTGAAACTTCTCATCAACTGATAATTTGCTGCCGTCTCTCTTATTTCCGCTCGTCTCTTTTTCGAGGACTATTTTTTGCTTCCAAGTATGTAGCAACTCGGAGGCTACATTTTGTACCTTCTCACATGGATGCTTTTTGAGATGGCGAAGGCTTTTACCGACCTGTGTGGAGACCAGCAGATCGTAGGTAACGGGAAAAGCCTGTAGTTGTTTCAAGGCGTCTACGCATCGCTGCAACTCGGGCTCGCTCCTATTAATCGCCACCGCCGCGTCCGCCGCCTTCTTGGCAGCTCCAAATAACGTCACAAGCTCTTTCTCCATGCGTACGTAAACTACAGCTAGAATTTCGTTTATTTGTTTCACAATGTATATTTTTCTGCAGGATGTGAATGAGTTATCAATTTATAGTAATGAACTTTTCCCAGTCTTGATTGGAATTGTTTAGTTTCCTTATCTGTATCGGTTGATATTGAAAATTTGAAATAATAAAACCAACTCTCCTTAGGAAAAAGAAAAACTCTCGCACGGGGGGGAAAAAACGAAAAAACAATTCTTGGTGAAACCAATTCTCATCAGGAAAAAAAAAAGTTTGCCGCCATCGTGAAGTACGCATCCTCTTACAGATTGGAGCAGAAACCAACGGTAATCTTATTAAGATCGCCACGTAGGACAGACCCGGGCCAGACGGAGGCTCCGTCGCAGACAGTGACGTTGGGAGCCACGTAGGCATCGACCGCCGCCTTCGGAACCCACTGGCCCAATGGTATTATCTGCCTCTGTTCTCTGTCGTCCTACTTCGCTCGATCCACTGACGGCGTTATGGATTTGGCGTCTGTTGTTGCCGTCGCTGTTGCCGCAGCTGACGAGGACAATGCTCGGCGGATGACGTGTCCATGGGAGAGATTCGCGGTTATTGCTTGCCTCGTGATCCGTGCTGGGCTGCCAAATATATGATCACCATAGACCACATTTTAGATTCATTGGTCTCACCAAGGATTTATCAAAAATTTCGTTCAAAGTTGATTCGGCGTCCTAATTTCAGCTACCAAAATCAGGTTAAAACACAATTTAACGATCATGTGATCAAGAACCAAATGCATGCGTGGTTTACAGGGAAAACAACATTTATTAATCTTTCTAAGAAAAGACAGAAAATAATCATTAAAACGTAGCGTCATTTCAGAACAATGGAAAGCGCGGTAGCGGATTCCACCGGAAGGTGGTCTGTCATCGAAATCTCCCTCTTCAGAGCCTATACTACTGATCAAACCATTACTCCCGCAATAATTATTCTTAATTATCTTCATTTTCTTTATCATTATCTTTTGACAACAGCCAAAGCAGAGTCTTGACGTTGAGGCAGCGGCAACTCGGAAAGCCCACAGCTGAACAAGATCACCGTTCATCAACTGATTTTCTTCAACAATTTCTCCCCATATATTCACCAGAACATATGACTCGCTACTGCGTCCATGCTTCTTCTCCATCTTCCGCTTTCCCAAGCTTATTTTCTTCTCATTAAGCGAAGGATCGATCAAAGTTACTGCTTTGATCTTCGATGGCTTGTTATTTTGGGAATCACAAGTGCTCAATATTTTTTCTTGCTCCGTTAGAGACTCTTGCTGAACTTGCTTCGGGGATATAGAAAACCGGCATTCGCCCTTGCATACATCGGATTTATACCATGGTTCTGCATAACCCTAACGATGTCTTTCCCATGCATGTCCCTAATCTTGGTCAAGAAACTCGTAGGCAAATCTGGAGGCGGGTTTGGTCCTAAATCAACTTGATTCTTTTTCTCCTCCTACTTAAGGCTTTTATTATATTTTTCTTTGTCGACTTTCTTTCTTCTTTTGATTTGATAACATCATCATATCATCATCTGCGGCAGATGTTGATATTTCTTCTCTGGGTTCCCGCTCCCGGTCATTGCTTCAATTTTTTAGCAGCATCTACGGCCCCCACCACCTCTGATAAAATTTCTAAGCGAGTCCATTTTTTAAGTATCTTCTTCTAAAAATCTCCTAGGGTTAACAACTGTGGCTTCTTCATGACTGATCTGAATGCTAAACTCAGTACCGCTGATCTGAAGGTGCTATCAATTGCGAGTTATTTAGAATAATTTATTTAATGATCAAATTAGTATAACTTATTAAATATCTATAAGTACTTATAAGTACTTGTTAATCATAATTTTTTTTGTTGTTTGATTTTTTTAGTAGAATTTTTGAAGTTTAAATGAGGTATCTTGTCTTTAATAACAAAAGTTCAAATCTTGAATTTTTGACAGCAAAGATTGAAATTTTTTTTTAAATATTAAAATATCTAAAATATTCTCTCTGACAATCTTATTTTATTTTTTTCATAACATAACTTTAAAAAAACTTTTTCATTAAATTAATTTAATAAATTTTTAATAAAAATACTCTTGACAACAAGCAACTAAAAATTTTTGAGTAAAAACTCTATTTATAAAAACTGTACTATCAAATAATTAAACAAGCTTTACTTAAAAAGTTGTATCAAACAGAACTCTAATAATTCTCATTACAAGTTAATTCCTATCAATCCTGAGTTTATATGGAGTCAGAGTTATAGGGAAAGTCTAACCATTATTTGTCAAAAGTGATGAATAAGCAAGCAATATCAGTCATTCAAGATGGGTTTCAAATATTGTTTAGTCTCATAGCATGCTAAAATCACTGCTTTAATTTTGGAAAACAAAAATATAAATATTTACAACCATTATTGAGGATTTTGCACATAAATCTAAAGTAAATATAATAAATCAAATATATCTATAGCGGTTATTATCCTCTAAATTTCAGGGCTGAAAATCAGAAGTTCTGCAGGAGCGAGCTAAACCTGGGATCTTATCTGCCGTTGTTATCCCCACCATACTGTGTAGAGTTTCCATTCCAAAAGGCATTTCTATCATTAAAACGGCTATCATCCTCATCATGTTTCAGCGTATGAATATTGCTCCCAAAATGAGATGTGGTTGGTGGCCTGTTCTTACTTTCATTTCTGCGAACTGAAGTGCTAGGATTTGAGAAGGACGGGTTGGGTCTATCTCCTCTGGCTGCTAAGTTATTCCGAAGTGTCGGATTTGGACCTACAGGACCACACACAGATAGTTATAGAGGTGCAAGCCATGAGAACTTTATGCCGGAATAGGCATCCAGTGAACTAATTGAAGAACTTTCACCTCATATTCAATCAGATTATGTCCCGGGGAAAAAAATTTCCAAAAGAAAACCTTCTATTCCCAACAAAAGAAGACATGGAACCCAAGGAAAGACAATAGGCCTATTGACCGCACACATTCCTTTACTAGGAAAACCACATTGAAGGGTTCTTAATGGCCTTTAAATTCCTCCCTAGCTGGTATATTTGAATGCAAATGAACAGTTCTTAAACAGAAATACATTTTAATCCTAAATCTCATGTCTGGAAAAATATAACTGATGGCATCAGTTATGTTGTTTGAACTCACCATATTCCCATATGCCTCTTTGTGAATCCTGGCCCGGGCTTGAAGAGGCACCACCACTGAAATAGGACAGTGGGTTCACGTATGACAATAGTCTTCTGACATATGCAAAATATCCTCCTTCACTTTCACTTGAAGAATCTGCAACTGTTCTATATCTAGTTTGCTCAGACATTGAGGATCCTCCTCCCTGGTAGCCTGAAGCTCTCTCGTGTGGAACCACAATCAATGCTTGTCTGTTAAACAAGCTCAAATCTGACAAAGATTTGCTAAGGTCTGCAGTAGATTAAAGAGAGAGAACAATGAATAGCAATTAGCAAACACTTCAAATCTAGTGTTTGTGCACTTGTATATACATTTGATTGCACTATTTAAAGAGAGGGCATGTTATATATAAATCAGTGATGCCTAACACTGACAAGTGCATCTAGAAAGATTGAATATTTAGAATACACAATGAAAACAGCATAAGAATGCATCAAGGATTGAAAGAATACTCATATAGAGCTTATCCTGCCACACTAAAAGGATTGGTTTGCAAGTAAAAGAAGGTAAAAAAGTAATTTACAACAGAAAGTAATTCTTTAATTCAAGTAAGAGCCACTTGCATGGACGAAGGCACTTAATTGATATGCAACAGACAATTGCATGTGAGCAAAGACGACAGAACATACTGTAACCAGATGGAGCATTATATCTTTTATATGACAAGATATTTTTTTCAGCTAGAATTTATAATGCTACCAACCATCTGCTGTTACAATCAAGTTCATTCTATGCACTAAAGCATGACACTTGGTTAGGTCCTTTGTAACATTTTAAGAACGTGCACGTACGGCTAAACATCAAAGAAGGCAGAAAGGGAAGCATGTAGGTGTATTTTATATATCAGGTCCAAATGCTAATTTGAGCAATGCAATCCATGCCAAAGAAAAGAACTGCAAAGAACAACGGAGAGCTATGCGGTAACTTCCTCTGCATCCATATCCTCATTATAACACCATTTGAGCCAAAATTCAAATAACTGAAGTCTGGACATAAATATTTGCAAATGTAATATTCATACCTTCATCGGAGAAAATCTTGCGAGGATATGGAATGGCAAGATCATAGGTGCCCAAGCCTGTTTGGTTTCTATCGACATAATCTTTCACTACCCTCAAAGCACTTGTCAGAGTAAATTTCTCTCGCAGGCTAACACCATTAGGCAATCGGATATTTAAATGAACATCACTTAATTCTCTACCAGAACAACCCGACAAGTCAACCTTCCCATGACCTATGTCATCTGCCCTCTCATCCTCTCTGAGTTCATCTGCCTCAGAAGGAGTTACTGCTGGACCTTCAGCAGGAAGACTTGAATGACAATCACTACTCGTAGAAGAATTTGCAGCTCTGGAAGGCTTTTGCTCAGCTTGAGAAATTTCAGGATCTGCTGCCGCGGGACTAAGCGAATTGTCAGCTCCTTTAGATAAAGAGCCGGAGTGCTCGTCCACAACACTCCTTGAGGCTGGAGAATTTGCAGTACTGAAAGGCATGCGCTCAGCTTGTGAAATTTCAGGATCTGCTGCTGCAGGACTAAGCGAATTGTCAGCTCCTTTAGAGGAAGAGGTGGAGCACTCATCTCCAACATTTCTGGACTGGCTATCACTGCAGGATTTTGAAGATGTCTTAACACCAACTACAGTGTTATTTTTCTGAAAATATGAGAAAAATGTAAGTGAATAATCTCATGAAAAATACAGTAATCAATAAATTAAAAAGGTAATTACAGAAACTAAAGCTTCTCTTACCATCTCAGATGTCACAGATGATTTAGCCTCTGAGGATTGCAAGTGTTTCTCCAATGAAGGTGAAGGTGATGGAATAGCTGCACCTAAAGAACTTCCCTGATCAGGTGAGCCACCACCAGAAGTCCCAGAAGTAGGTGGTTCAGATTTATTGGAAGCAAGTGCAGCAGTCAGTACGCTTGCTGTTGTTTCCTGCAAATTATTTCAACCAAAATGAAAAAAACACTCGCGTTTTCTTTGAAAACTAAATCATAGAGTTCATGAGGCTCCAGTGCATCGCATATATAGGAAATAAATGAGAAGAGATCCTGGAGAACTAATATTTACAATAATAACTCAAAAGGTAGCCATTGCACAAGGAATAACCTGCCTTAACTATTTAGTCACCACTGATTGCTCAAGTTGTGATCAATAGGTTTTAAACAGTTTTTCGGTTAAGCTTTGCAAAATACTTGAAAACGAAAGTTAAAACATGCTTTTGAAACACCGAGAGTAGCTAGTGATACCTAGGAACCCTGTAGAAGTCACATAAAACTACGTCTTATAGTTATATATGATCAACTACATTCATTATTGCAGAAAACTGTAACATCAACTAGCAGACACCAAGGGTGTTCTCCTTTTTCATGAAAAACCTATTAGTATGACATGCCGGGTTTTGATATTTTTTTTTTTTTTAAAAAAAGATCCTCTAACATCACTGAGCACTCAGAGTAGGCGTCTAAAGACAGGAACAGAAGCAGGAACAAGAAAAACCACAACCGCCATACCTGGATATGAAGACTAAACCATGCCTTCTCCAAGCTGGAAGCCAAAACTTCAGCAGAAACAAAACCTTCTGGACAGTTACATGGAAAGAAACAACGAAATATTTAGAAAGTATTTGTAAACACCATAATGTGCTTGCCTCTGCTAAAGGTTAGCATTAGAAACATACCGCTTCTCCAAACTTGTAAGCCATTGTATCCAATTGCACTAATACATGGGATAGAATTTTGTGGATCTGTAAAATATCAATGTAAGAATGCGCTTCTGATTGCAATACTGCTGGATAGAACATAAAAGTAAACTTTGTACCAAATAAACAAAATTGACAATGTCCATTATATCACAAGTCAAAATACTCACATCCCTAGTTAAGCTAAAACGTTTGTAAAGTATTGAGATACAATATCCTTAAAATGAGGCAAGCGTATACATTATCTCCATAGTTTGAGATTTATCATATGAAAATACCCAGTCTACCAAGGTTGGCAGTAGTTCAAAACCACAGCCAACCAATGAATCTTAACGTAAAACTTTGATTCAAAATGAGGAATCTGAGGATTACATATTGCACAATAATTTGCAGCGTCAGTGCTTCCTTCTGGGATATGCAATAGTATACAGTACTTTGATACTGACTCTGCCACCTGAACGCAGCAAATAAGGAACTCGTAAACTTAAAAAATATATATGTATTATTAACATATAATAATAAAAAATTTAACTCACTTTCAAATCAGTCCATGTTGTGTGTTCCAAGTTGTTTGACTCAGTGTCTTCGCCTGAAATAAAATAAAATAAAATAAAATAATATAAAATAAAATAAAAATTTCATAACGACGTTATTAGAGATGAATGTAATTGAAATTAAACAGAAATTACCTGAGATGTAAACGACAAATAGTTTCTTTTGCTTCTTAGCTTCATTAATAGCTTCAGGAATCGATCCTTTGTATGTGAGAGAAGAGAGTGACCGCCGTTCCATCTGGTTAAAGCCACCGAATCAAACAATAAAAACATAAAACTGAATGAAATTAAATCGGTCAATTCAAACAGTACAATTTCAGAGAATAAACCCTCAATTACGGAAATTGAGGCCTTAGTTTTACACAGTAAACACCGTATCGAACAAATTTTAGATGTGAGCAACACGAGAGTTACCAGAAATAATGAATTAGGGTTTTGGAAGAATCGCGTGCGCAATCAGGGGCTCTCGAATTCGATCTCAAAACACCCACTCACTGAACGAGATTGAGAGAATCTAATACCGTTCCGTTAGAAGACGAAAACACGCGTGTCATAATTAATTAATGCCACGTCATTATTTAAATTTATTAAAGTGTAAAAACTCATTTAATCCCTAAGATTTGAGCTAATTAATCAGCGCGCCCTACATTTTTAAAAATTATCTTAAACGTAAGTGTTGTGTGCATGTTTCCAATTAAAATCTGCTTAACAATTTTATATTTTTCACTTACTGTATGTTAGATTTATTTTCAATTTTAAGTTATATCGTACAAAAATAATATTTTGTCCCAGAAGAGTCAAAACCAACAACCTCTTGTCTATGTAATGACTCATTGCAATTAAATCAGTGATGATCCAAAAAATTAGAAAAATTAGTGTTAATAATTACAAGTAAAATTGCTAATTTGAGTTGACGTATTGTATCTTATTTGTGTCATATCAATTTTAATTCTATCAAGACTTAAACTATTTTTAATCTGTAAAAAATCTCAAACACTAAGCCAACCTAATTGTTATACGTATATACTCTAATGAATTTTGTTATAAAAATAATGACATAATTTTTAAGCATAAAGGAAATAACAAAGTATTAGTAGATACCAAGTAAATCAATACATTATAATTAATAGAACGGTTGATCATGTCACAAAAAAATGATTGTGTTGAAGAGTCACTATTTGGTAAGGAAACCTCTTCAATATGATAAAGAAAATTAAAAAAGTAGAAAAGTACATTTCAATACATTACATAATAAAATATATTACATTAAAATGTGAACTTTTATCTTTTATCTATCCTTTACTATCATAAAGGGATGACTGTTGAAAACCCTAGACCTGAGCTTAACACAATTATAAATTATTAAAATAGTTCCCCAGACATAACCTATTTAGTATAAGTTCTTGTTGGATTCACGAATCGTATCAAACAATTGCCACATCTAGTTGCAAGTATGCTCATATTAGCATATACAAAAGAGGCTTTTAATTAAACACATCCAAGTACCAAAGAAAAAATTTAAGGTAAAAATACAACAAACTAACAAGAAGCGACTCTTTGATTATTAATCAAATAGTATTCATCATTGTCTTTTACAAAGATATGAAATAGCAGAAAATAATAATATGTAACAGTATATTACAATTTTGACTACCAAGGTGTATCAACGGTATTGTAGGAAATGAAAATACTTAAAAACCTTGGAAAATCACAGCAACATATCTATTGCTTGATTTAAATTTTATGTGGCTTCAACTAATATAACCAACTCCGAAGTTTTATAGTCAGCTGAATTTCCTAAATCCCTGGAACTTGTGCTGTAGAGCAATGCCATTCAAGAGTGACATGATCCTATTGTTGAAAAATATACCTGCAGTCTGACATCATATTGTTTCCTTACTACTGGTTGAGAAAAAGAAGCATGCCCAGAAAACAGGAAAAGGAAAAAAAGAACGAATAAAAACATAAAACTTGGTATATTTTGGTGCACTCAAAATATGCTTTGTGCTTACTGTTCTCAGGGCCACCGGAGAATAGTTGTGACTACAAGAGCTTGACACGGTCACAGGAGTATTTCAGCAGCGGATCAGTTAAAAAGTGACAGTGACTGCCCTGTATTTAAGCCAATAAGCACCATCGGCTTCTCACAAAGAAGGGTGAAATAAATCAGAACAAAGTTCAGAGGCTTACTGATTGCTGATTCATAAAAGCTTGGATAATCAAGTAACAAAAAGTTTCTTCAGGGTCAGCAATACCATCCTCTGTAGCCTTGTTTCGATCCAGAGTTGCTTATCATGGTGAAGCAGGGCCATTCACCCAAACTTCTGAACATCTCCTTACAATTTTGTATGCATGCATGGAAAATTTAGTTCAATGGAGTCAACTCTAAGAACTTGCCGTCGTCCACCATGAAGCCATCAGACTAATTGAAAAGGACCAATAAAAGTACAAAGAGCTTAAGTTGAGCTAGATCTCTCTTCTTCTTGGAGCCAATTAATATCCTGATCAAAATAAAATTTTAAACCTAAAATAGTGGAAAAATTATCAAGTGGCCACACAAGAAAACATAAACTATAATTTCTTAACAGATGACAACAAAAATTTTCAGCATTAGCAACTGTATGAATGAAGGTTTGGGTCACAAAGCAATATACAATTAACTATCACATTAAAGAAAATAAATCACAGCTGATTAACAGGCAGTATCAAATTTCCAGAAAGATGTCATCCATGTCAGGAAAAGATAAGAAAACTCTTGATCTGTCTGCAGCAATACAGATTGATTCGATGCATTCTAGAGAAACCAAGCCAAAAGTTTGAGGCAGACCTACATATTTATGGGAAGCATCTGTGTTTCAAGTCCCCTAGTTTGCCTCCACAGATCCATTGTTCATAATTTGATTGACCTAGAGCAGAAAATAATGGATTACACCATAAAAATGTCTGCCGTATGTGATAACTAAACTTGAGCAATTTCATGGAATCTTATTCATCCATCTAACAAACTTCAGACACTAATCCCATTTTCCACAAGCTTATTATGTCCTTTTAAAACCTAGGGTCAGAAAAATGTTTATCTGCACACATAATCTAGGACCTTACATAAGGAGAAAGATAAATTTGTAGTAAGTTCATCATTTGATATCTAGCCGTTTGCAGGTTATTTTCCAAAATTAAATTAACAATAATGCTGACAGAAACATTCAATCTGTTTTGTAATAGACGTATTGACACGACATTGGAAGCCATAGGACTGAAATGCAGTTATAATGTTGGTATATCTTCTCCTAGGAGATAGTAGAATGCATCTGAATATTCAACAAATGCAACTTAGCTCTGGGAGATCATAATTTATGTTTGCTTGTATAGTTATTACAAGTGACAGACGGAAAGGAGAAAAAGAAAAGGAGAAAAGAAAGTTTAGACACACCATATGGCATATGCTATCAGACAGCTGAAGAGCTTCTCCCCACTTGTTAACTCTGATTAGCCCTTTAATAAGATGAACAAATGTGCTTAGCTCCGGACTACCACCCTTTCTTATCATGTCTACATACAACTCAAATGCTTTATCAATCTTACATGCAAGGGAAAGGCTCTCAATTAATAAAAGAGTTGTTTTCCCATTGGCAGCTGAGTTTGATGAAAATGATGTCATCTCTTCATGCAGTTCTAGAGCCACCTCTAGTCTTCCAGCTTTGATATAGTGGTCAATCAGAACTCTATATGCTGGAACGATTGGAACTGAACCAGTTTTACCCATCTCATCTACAAGTCCAAGAGAGACTATGAACTCTTGACTGAAGCCTTCAATGACCTTACGATAGCCTGCAAGATGCGTAGGCCAGTAAGTCTGTTTCATCTCTTCCAAAAGGTTGTGAGCCTTGTCTAAAAGACCAGAAGCACAGCAATGGTTTATCAAAACCCTATATGTGACAAAATTTGGCGCACAACTTTTGGAACTCATTTGTCCTAAGAGCTCAAGGCATTTGTTGACTTTACCTACTTTGCCAAAGCCATCAATCATTGCTGTATAAGTCACAACATTTGGGTAGCAACCCTTTTCTTCCATCATCAACATAACCTTATAGGCTTCTTCTGTTTTCCCAACTTTAATGAGGCCATCAATCATCTCAGTGTAAATTACAACATTAGGAGCATAAGAGTCTTCTAGCATTTTGGAAATGACTTTTAAAGCAAGATCAAGTCGCTTGTCCTTAAACAATCTGTCAATCAGAGAGCCGTAAGTATACACATTTGGAGTACACCCGCGTTCCAACATCTTTGAAAACACCGTTTGAGCTTCATCAAGCTTCCCAACCTTGCAAAATCCATCGATAAGAGCATCATAAACAATATTGTTTGGCTCACAGCCTGCCACAGACATAGCATCCAATAAGTCATGGGCCTCTCTGACCTTGTGAACTTTGCACAATCCATCTATCAAAGCTCCATAAGTATAAACATTTGGTTCTTTGCTGTTGTTGTCAACAACCCTGAAATACATATCTACATCTGAAATTTCCTCATTGCCCTTCATTCTTGCATAAATCTTGCAAGCCCTTTCAATATCTCCAGCTTTACAATGGCCATCAATCAAAGCTGTAAAAGTGACAATATTAGGAATACAACCCTTAGATAACATGGTATCAAAGAGTTCATTTGCCTGGGATGGTTTCCTTGCTTTAAGGTAAGCATGTATAAGAGCAGTATAGGTTACCACATTCGGGTCACAACCTTCTTTTACCATTTCATCGAACCAGTTGCGAGCCTGTTCAATAAGACCAGCTTTACAAAAATTATCAATTAATATCGTATATGTATATACATCGGGAATTAAGCCATTTCTTTTCATTTCTTGAAACAACAAAAAGGCCTTTTCTGCTTCAGAGGCATCACATAAATAACCAATTACTTTGGAATAAGTACTAGTATCAGGTATAAAACCCTTACTCATTATTTCACGAATAACATTATACGCTTTCTCATATTTTCCAGCACCACAAAGACATCGCACAAAATTGCTGACATTGATTTTGTTCAGTACAACTCCAGCGTTAAGCATTTCAGCATAAGCTTTCTCAGCCAATTCGAACACATCAGAAGCGGGCAAGTCCTCGTTACCACAAATGCCTCCAATTAATATATTGTAAACCACATAACCTGGCTGGAACCCACATTTGCTCATTTTATTAAGCAATTTGTAGGCATAAGAGTAATCTCCTGATCTACAATAAGCATGAATAAGAGAATGAAATATCCTGGGACTTGGGTAACAACCTTCTGTAATCATCATACTGAGAACTCGCTTACACCTACCAAGTTGTCTTTTCCTCAAACACCCACAAAGCAAAATCCTAAATGTAACAACATTAGGAATGCAAGACCTAGCTCGCATTCTGTTCAGCAAGTCCATAGCTTCTTCAAAAAGTGAAGCTTCACACAACCCAGATATCATCTTCGTATAAAGTACCGTATCAGGCACAAATTCTTCCTTCTCAATCAATGCTAAGGCTTCCTTCCACCTCCCAGCTTTGCAAAGCGAATAAGAAAAACATCCTAAAGTAAAACCGTCCATACTAAACCCTGCATCCAACATCTCTCTATGAACCAAATATGCCGTGTCTAATCGATCTGCTCTTAAAAATACTTGAATTAATGCATTATAAATTGCTTGTGTGGGTTTATACCCAAAATCTTTAAGCCTCCCTAGCTCCTCCAAAGCCACATTCCAAAAACCATTTCGACAACATTTATGAATTAAAACATTGAGCAACTTCCCCAGCACTTCTTTATCCTCATTTCTGATTTCCCTTAAAAATTGTTCGGGTACTCTATCATCATGACCACATTCAATTATCTCGACTAGCGCATTATACACAGGCGGAGTGTGAGAGTAACCAATTTGCCTACCGGCCCATAAGAAAAATTTAACGCCCAATTCCGGGTTTTTAATTAAATTCAACACATCAACCACTAAAGATTCACTTAATTTCTCTCTAAATTGCCGAAGAAACTTTTGGGTGTTTCCACCAAACCCATCATTGTTAGTCAATAACGCGTTGGCAATCAAAACAGCATCGTTTGAGCACCTACCAGCATTAAAATTTGGCACTGAGTCAGCAGCACCGGGATTCATCAAAGAGTCGCGCAAGAAAGCAAAGTCTTCGCTGGAAACGGACTCGACAGGAGAACCGCCAGTCGAAAACGGGTCATCCGGGTCGAATAATCCGTGAAGATCGTCGGGAGGAGAGGTGCAAACGAATCTGGTGACGGCAGAGAGGACATTTTGGCGGGAAAATTCGTTAGGATGGGAGAAGAACATAAATGATTTTGAAGAGAAAATGACCGATGAAAGAGTCTTCAGCTTCGCTTTGCTCATTTTTTGTTATACATTTGGAGCCACGCACACGACTGCTTGAGAGGTTAAAGGGTGAAAATGATGAAAGCATCCGTCTATTATTTCTAAATAAATTAAAATTAAAACAAATATAGGGACATGAATGAAATAAGTCCAATCTATAGCAAAAACCCCAAATCTGTAGATTTTCGAGATCGTAGAGGCAAAATTGTCCCGCCTTGAATGCAGCTTAATGAATGACAGTGTCCGGTACGTGTTCTAGAATTAGCTCGTTAAAAGATCTTAGCCAATAAAATTTAGTGGGATAAAACATACATCTGTCCAATTTAGTTGTAAGATATTCTCTCTTGAATTGCTATACCCGTCCTAATATTTTAGCAAATAAATTTATGTGATACACAATAAGCAATTCAAGATCCTTTTCACTGTGCCGCACAGAAATGCTGTACAGGCCATTGACAAGGCAAGTTGGGAACAAGTGTTTTCTTTAGCTCAGAAACTTAAAAGTCAATAAATTAACTACAACGAATTGTGAACCAACAATATCTTCTCAGGATGGAAACGCCCTCCGTCACTGTGCAACAACTGACAATTCAATCTCATTCGATCTAGGATGCCTTTTACTTTCACAATAATGTCAACGTGATCTCTTATTATGGCCACCCCTTCTGGGCGAAGAATGCGATGCATCTCGAGAAGGATATAGACAATGTCACACCTGCACATTACACACAATAAGTCTGTGCTCGAAATTTGAAAAGTAAAACTTTCGCTTCCATGACATCATGTAGTTTACTCACACTGTGCAAGTTCATTAGAATAGCAGGATTGACCGAGGAACCATATGAAAAGCACAAAATAGATTAAACAAACAGACTGAAGAATATTACTTGTCCATGTACATTCTGAATACACCGTGGGCATGAATCAAATCGTATGTTCTGGGGTATGTCGAGAAGGCCTCACACCTGTGAACAAATCTAATAAGTGATCTACTTCTTGGAGAATGCAAGAAATCAGCTGTTATTGAGACTAACCAATCTATGTAGGTCCCAATGAGGCCACGCTCATACAAAATGCCAAGGGTATTATGTTTTGCATCAAATGGAACTGCATTCATGACCCAAACCGGATACTTAGCCAGTGCAGCTGCAAAGCCCCCTAAGCCAGCATTCATGTCCATTATATTTCTGAATTTATCAGAGAAGAGAGATTCGAGAATGATTCTGTAATGGGAAACTCTCTTTTTCCACAGCTGATTGTCTTCGTTAAAGGACTTAACTGTAATGCCTTCAATAAACCCACTTCTGATTCGAGGTGGAGCAGTATTCAATCTTTTTGGCCATTTTTCAAGAGCACCTCCGGCTACATCTTTGATTTCATTCACCATTGGAAGAGGAGTAATGCATGGTTCCATCTTCGTGTACCTGATGAAGAGCTAGAGATTAGCAGGAAGATTTAAGAACTTCAACTGGCACAAGAGAATAGACACATCCAATGTGCATTGTGGAGGCTCAGCAATAATACTATAAGCTGAAGATTCTAAAGAAAAAAGTGTTATACCATTGCAATGTTATGAATAAATGGATTAAGAAACTAACCAAACTGCATCGAGATCAGATTTAACACAAAATGTTGGTGATTTCAGAGCCTTTAATTTTTGGATGCAATGCAAGTGATTAGTAGGCTTTCTCCATACAGCGATTGGTCCCCTCTCTGCTATCTTTTTCCAGCATAATCGTGTAGCAAGATTTTCCAAGCTTATCTGCTCCTTCTGCAGATCCTTAGCATCTGTCTCCCAACCTCTGTAACTGGTCTTCCAACTTATGGGGGGCCCAGATAATACCCAATAGCCTCCGGGACGCAAAACTCGATCGATCTCCATCAAGTAAAGCCCGTCTAAATATATGAATTTGAATTAGGAAAAGATTGGAGGAAAAAAGAAAAGAAAAGAAAAGAAAAGAAAGTCGCATATGGAATGTACAAAATGCTAATGAGGAGGCAATCTTAACATCAGAGCAACAAGATAAATGCACTTGCATCACAATCAATTTACTAAATAAGTTCCATTGCATACAAAGTACCAATATTAACAACACATATTGAATTACACATATTCGTCTATAAGATAGGCAATGTTTGTACCATAGCTAGTCCATGGCACAAGGCATCTGGAACAATGAGCCATATCGAAAGATCTTGAGGGATATGGAAGCTGGTAGGTGTTAAGTAAACCAACCATGGCTGGAAGACCTCTTTCCAGTGCAAACTGTACTTGAGCTTCATGTACATCCACAGGTGCAAATGACATTGTCAATATATTATGGTCCATCAGAGCAGCTCCGAAGCTTGCAACCTGTGGAGAATGAAAATCTTATACATGAAACCTTTTTATTTTTTTTAATTAAGAGAGAATACAAAATTCAATTGCATGAGATTCAATAGCTCTATTTAATTACTATCCAGAAAGAAAAATAAAGAGTAAAACTCCATATATGGCCTCTGCAAACACTTCCTTACACAGATTCTTGTTTCTATATGATTTCCAAGTTTCAATTCTATCTCAGAGCTAACATCAAAAGCATTGCAAGAGAAATCGAGACTAGACACTAATGGATGAAAGGAAAATAGGGAAGGAGGAAAGACGAGGAAAAATTTGATACGTGATCCCTTCTACATAATAGCCACATTCTGCTATTACATACTGCCTCTATCTTCAATTCTTCACTATACATTGGACTTTAAAACGACTCTTTTCCGAATAGAGAAAAAGCTAGGTCATAATCAATGAATAATATAATCAGAAGCCACCCCACTTCAATTTGAAACTCTGCCTAGTTAAATATTAACTGAACACTTTTTATAAATGCACAACTGGCATGAAATCTTTATAAGATGAGTTAGATCATCAGTAAATTAAAATTCAACATTTTGACTAGTTGGTTTTCAAAAAGGAAAGCCAAAGAGAAAGCTATAGGTACCTAAAAAGAAAATGGTATAATTCAACATTCTATCATAAAACTCACCCCACATCCAACATCAAGAGCAGTCCTTATCTTCCCAGATTTCAAAGGCACAACTCTCTTGATCAAATCCACATAACCGTTCACTCCTTTGGGGAAAGACGTGCCGCCGCCTGGAAAAACCAGAAGATCATCACCCTCTAGTCGAACCCAATTCTGAGATTTCTTAAACACAGTGAGCTTCTTGAACGGCACATTCTTGAACCAAGCAAGCTCTTTACTTTTGGGCCAAGGAAACGGCCTCTGGTAGCCAGCGGGTTTTGGCACCAGGCACTTCACTCTTTCTTCATCAGCTTTCGGGCAATGCCGCTTTCTGTAAAAGAACCTTTCTTCACTGAAGTTCCTTTCCACCGAGGGGTCGTGGCACGGCATATAATTGATGAAGTTTTGTGGGCACTGCTTGAAAAAGTGAAGGTTTTGCTGAGGTTCTTGAGGGAGATGGAGTCTGTGGCTCGGTTCGAAGTGCAGAGGTGGCGAAATGCGGACGTGGGATGAGCTTGAGAAGTTGAGTTGCAGGCATTGTAATGGCGGGGGGCTGCCTCTGCCTCGTTCAGGCAGCGAGTAGTTGTTGGGATAGTTGGTGTTTGAGCCAAGAAGATAGGAGAGAGAGACAAGAATGGCAGCAAGTAAGAGTTTCACCAGTGGTTTCTTCAGAGGATTTGCCATTTGGCGTTTGCTTTCATGTCCTGTTGAGAGGCGCTGTGATCCAGTAGTGCTCTCCTCCGTTCAGAGTTTCGTTTCTTCTGATCGGACTCGGATGATGATCTTGAGATGCTGAAAGGATGATCATCAAGTGGCTGAAGCGCGCATAAACAAATGGTGAAGCCAGAAGTGCCGACATTATCCTTCCTAGGCAGTTTTTTTTTTTTTTTTACCGATTAAGCATACATTACGCATATATTTATAACTAATATGACAGCTTATTATTATACTAATGTTTATAATTAGATATATATATTTAAAATTTATATTATTATATTTTTTATTTTATAAAATACATATTCAGTTAAATATCCCTTATGAAGAAGATATATCTCACTCCATTTATATTTTGTAAGAAAAAAAAATATTTTTAAATATATTCAACCAAATATTTTTAAAAAAAATATATTTTTAAATTTTTACATAATTAAATTTTTTTAATTAAAAAAATTTAAATTTATAAAGACTCGAACCATACTATTATCTTTATAAGAATGCTTGACGTAAAAGGTAATGATCCACCGCTCGATTACAAGGCCAAGTGACTCCTTCCTAGGTAGATGAATGTCAAGTACAGAGACAGAGTTATTACGTGGTGAGGCCTAGAAGAAGCTTCAAATTTTATGACGTGGGTGATGCAGGAGCAGGAGCTACATTAATATTTTGACTCGAAATTCTGTTTATAAAAATTATTGAAATTAATTTTTTTAAATTAAAATCAATCCAAAATCAAGAGTGCTTAACAACCAGGTAAAACAAAAAAATTAAATTAAATAAATTCGATTTATTAAAATTTCAGGCCGAATATAATTTTTGAAAGACAGAGTTATTCTTGTCGCAATGACAGAAAACGTAACATATAAAATACAAATTGATCTGCACAACAGAAAATCAGAAAATGGTCACCATGGGCATGGCTTTAACAAATTCATCCAGATACCAGAGTGGGTGTGTTTGCTGAGTATATTAATTTAATGATCAAATTAGATTAAGGTGGCTTTAAGTATTGTTGATAAACGTCGTTTAATGTCCTAAATTTTAGGAAGATATTTAAGTATTTCATTAATAATTCTTTAATTAATAAAAAAAATTTTAAGAAAAATTATGTATGGTAGTAAAGCCTATTAGACATCTCTCTAATTAATAATAATCCTATAATTAAGAATTATTTTTATAAAAAAAAAACCATATTTGGTAATCTTATTATTAAAGAGATATAACTAATAATATTATCTAACCAGTGATTAATTCATTATTAGTTTTTCCCCCAAAAAATAAGTTTTTGACCTTTTCAGTTTCTTTAAAAAAAAAAACTTAATCATTTAACATTAAAATCTTTGATTTTGGGTATTTCACTTAATTTCTATTAAGAATCTTATAATCTAAAAAAATTATAGATGAAAAAATTTCTTACGATCTCCTCTGCAGAGAAAATTATTATATGCATTAGTTCACTCAAAAAAATTAAAAAAAATTTTATTTCTTGAATTACAAAGTCCCTATTCGTTATTTGATTATCAATTCATCATCTCAACTTTCTATGTGTTACTATTCTAAATATTCTATTTAGAATAATATTATTCTCATTTATTTATTTGTTTATTGTTGTAAAAATTTTAAAGGAAATTTTAGGTTTTGTTTTTGAAATTTTTTAAAATATTATTAATTATTTGTTGAAATTTAAAAACTAAAAATGAAATAAAATTTGAGCTCAGGCACTTTATAAAAACAAATTCGCTTAAGGCCCAGCCCTGAACTTCGACAAATTCAATCCTCGAAAAACCCAATTCACAAAAAACAACCCAATTCTAAATTATAAACCCGAATTTATCAACACCCAAAAAGCCCAATTCACATAATCCCAAAACCCTGGTTTATAATCACCCTAATTCGTGCGACCAATTGCAGCGTCCACACTACTGCTTCGAACCTTTTGTGTGGCCATAGTTGTAAGTTCATAACCTGGGATTCTCTGAAATTTAGCCATAGTTGTAAGTTTTGAAATTGATTTGATAAAAAATTGAATCTTCCCCATCCATCTACAACAAAAATTGAAGCGATTTTTTCTTTTTCTTTTTTTTTGTTTGGGTTATTTATTAAAATTGGCCTTGGCCATATATATTATATTGTGTGTGTATGTTGCTTCTGTAGTTCTGTTGCATTGTTGCCTCACTTTCTTTCTAAACAACAGCGTGTCACACAGCCTCCATTTCGTATTATTTTTTAAATAAAATTTTTATTAATAAAACTTTTATAAATAAAATTTTTATTATTTGATTGTTAATAATAAATTTTTATAAAAGTTAGAAAATTACTTTAATAAGCATATTCTTTAAAGTAATATTATGAAACGAATGAAATAAAATTGTTAAATAAATAAATAATATATTAAATATTTTACCATTTAAAAAAATTTCCACTTCTATCTTTAAAATCTCAAAATTTAAATTTTTTAATAAAAATAAAATAATTTATTTAATTTTCAAAAATTTTATTTAAAAAATAACCCAACAACAACAAAAATTTAAAAATAACTTATTCTCCTAAAGCAAAAAAATAAAAATAAAATAAAAAAGGTTATCCTAATTTATTATTTATTGTTTTTTTGTAGACAGAGTTATTCTCGTGATACCATAAACATTAAACGAATTACTTTATTTAAAATTAAAAAAAAAAAAAAAAAAAAGACAATTCGTACTTCTTGTTGACACGTTGGCCCACCTCGAAGAGAAATATAAAGATATCAGTTCGGAAGGATGGAAAATAAAATTCATTTTTTAGGCAAAAAAAAGGGGAACCTTTGAAGTTTGAACTCCACAAACATCTCCTCACATAAGGCAAAAAATGGGGGGGCCGCCTGCCTTGTTCCTTCCCCTGGGCTCGCTTTCTAAAGTGGAGATTTGACAATTGACACAGTACACTCCTAAAAAAGAAAGTCAGATGAAACGTATTTATACTTTGCTGCTGAATCAATGCTTAGAGGCGGATCCACTCAGTGGGGGACCAATCATCCGCATTATTTGATTCTAAAACATCTCACCGAATTTATAATAACCAGAATTATCCACTGCATCGCGGTGTATCAAATTTACATGTCCCCCCATCAAAGAAAATTACCTCTCACCTTTCCGCTGGTTTTCAATTCAAGGTTTTCAAGAAAATTACCATCTACCTTTCACTTGTTTTTAGGTTAAGATGATTTTATATTTATCTATTTATACATGTGTTTAATATATTTAGCGGTGACGTAATATAAGATGGGAATTGATGTTGGAATCTTACCTTAAAAGTGATGGGAAAAAAAAAATGTTTCAATGTAAGGGATTTTCCAATTTTTTTTTGCATTTATTAACAATTTTCAAAATTATTTGATGTAAATCATATAGCTGAGTAGGTATAAGGTAATATATTGACACTAACACCCCGCACACGACCTTTGCTCTTATGGATTTGCTTCTTGAACTTTTGGCAACTAAAGCTTCACGTAAGTTTCATTCAAATACTTGTGTCTACTTAATTAAAGAACTCTTAAAAAGCTAAAACTTATAAAATCTTTTTGTAATGGTTCAATTCTAACAACTAAATGGATATTATATGCTTTGACTTCAAGCATACTGTTTATGGCCATCTTGTAAGTATCGTTTATCCAAAATGTGTATACTTAGTTTGAAGAACACAAGAGTTATAATATCGATCTCGTCTCCACTACTTATGCGGGATGAGATAATGATGATATCGAGCACAAAGGAAAGCTAGCAATCCAATTATAAATTTAAGTTAAAATTAAGGATATATTATGTGCACTCTAAAAATTAAGTTTGAATACTTTATTATTTTGCCCACACATATTCTAATTTTAAAAGATTAAGTTTTACTTTGTGAACTCTTTTTAATTCCAAAAAATCCTTATTTAAACTATTTAAATTAATTAACTTTATTTACTTAAAACATCAATAAAACTATATAACACACCCAATTTTAAGAGATTTAACACATACTTACAACAATATAATAAAATAAGATAATTAACACAATTTTAGTTATTAATTAGTTATTTATTTATGTTCAATATTAGACTTTGCATCCAAAATAACTTTCAACTAGAAAACCGTAAATAAAAAGTATTTTATCAATATTGCCCAAAACCATGAAGAAGAAGAAGAAGATTAGAAGAATGAAAAGAGGCGAAAGCCAACAACAAAAAAAAAAGGGCTGTTTAAATTGATTTTGTCATATTTTATTTTTGAACAAAAATTATCACATATATTTTGAAGTCAAATTTTTTTTAAATGTTGATTTTCTCATTACTCATTTAAATATTTATTATGATATTGGAAATAAAAATTTTTTAAATTTAAGGAATGAGAATTATGCACTAAATAATGATTGTCCGACATTGGTGTTTAAAAAAATTATGCAATATTGATTTATCGTAAATTGTTCTTAATGATAATTTACCTGATGGGTTTATTTGTAACAAATTCTTTTTATTAAAATCAAAATGTCCAAAGTAACCCCACTTTAAGATTAATTACATAAGCGTGAAATATGTAAATTAAGAATCATATATAATACTAAAATGAGCTTGACTGTACTGCAGTGGAACTCAAAAAATAATTAATTTATGAGCATCGATTCATTCGATTGGATGAGGTTTCATAGTAAATTGCCATCAATTAATGTATAAAATATCGCTGTTTACAACTTTACATCATCAAACGTCAAACAAGGGAAGTGATGCGATAGAAGTCATTGGCATCAATTTCGCCAACCTTCAACGGCTGGCAGAAGTTTGGGAACGTCAAACAGCCGTTCATTCGTTTTCTTATGGGAGTCTTCTTATAGAACAGAAACTGTGTTTTCAATCAAATCATCATAATCAATTATTCTTTTATTTAATTAATTAATTATTCTTTTTGCCATTTCATCACTTCCACGAAGGAAAACACTCATCTGGGTGTCGGGCATTTTGACTATTTATATCCTTTAAAACTCATTAATGGTATCTCTGCAGAGGGGTGTTTGACTGTTTTGTTGTTCTTTTAACTGGGTTCTCGGAATTTCAAAATTTTGGGATTTTTGGGGACTTTTTTTTTCCAGTTTTTAAAAATGGTGAATTTTAAAGAGTTTTGGACTAAAAAGACATTGCTGGGACTTGGTCTGGGACAGTTTCTTTCTCTGTTGATCACTTCTACTGGCTTTTCATCTTCTGAGCTTGCCAGAAAAGGTTAGTCTTATTTATTTACTTTTTTCTCAATCTTTGAATGTTCATGTCATTTTATTCATGGTTGTTTGCAATGTATGAATTTTTTATTATAGTTGTTGCAATAAGTGAACTTGTTAAATTCCAAGTGTCTGAATAATGAATTTTTCTCTCTTTATGTGGTCTATACATAATCATTCTCTAACACACTTATTAAAAGTGAGGATGTCAATAAAAAAATTAAAAATATAGATTTTAATACATTAACAGATAAAAAAATATAATTTTTAATATATTGAAGTTTGCATTTTTTTTATATTTTAGTGATATTTTGAAGGACTGTTTTTCTCTCTCTCTATATATTTATATATAGTTTGTTTTGTTTACTTGTTTGATTTCTAGTTGTTTGCAGTAGTAATTTTTCAGTTTAGATTAGTGTAAATTCACTAGCTTGTTTTATTTTCGTGTTTGATTCTCATTGGGGCTGAGTTATGTCTTATCTATTTCAGCTTTTTTAATCTTTTAAATTTTTGTTGTTTGGCATTTGAAAATTTTGATAAAGGTTATTTCCCCCCCCCCCCCCTCCCTCCCCCAGAATATTTGCAAAACATGCAGATTCCAAATTTTATTTGTTTTGGTGTTATGATTATGAAAAAGTGAAAGTTAATAATCATTCTGCATAAATTTCTAGTGATTATTTACTAATAAATTGCTTTACCATTTGTTTATTTGAAAATTTTTAGTGTTTGATATGCAATTATCTATCTTATTGTGTGCATCAGGAATTAACGCACCAACATCACAATCTTTTTTCAACTATGTCTTGTTAGCTATTGTCTATGGAAGTTTAATGCTTTACAGGAGACAACCACTTAAGGTAATTTCCTATGGTTTGCTCTTCTGTTTCAGCAACGCATGATTATTTTTCATCATTTGAGTCAAAGGTTTCCCGTCTTTCTGTTTATATTTCTAATATTAGAAATTCTTAGATTCAGTTTATTGGTTAATAAAAGTAAAATAGTTAAGGTTGACTGCAGCCATGTTGAGATCTGTCGAAATTTAGGCTAGCCTAGTTGTCGAAGCATCTCCAATACTGAATACGTAAAGCCTTTTCATATGTTAATCAGGAAACTAGAAACATAGACCTAGGAAATGGTACTTGATCAAGTTACCCTGTAACATAAGTAGGCATTTTGATAAGTGTCGGAACATGAGCCAGTTCGGGTGATTAGCCACTATTCATTGATTAGTAATGTAATCAGAAAATTGGTCTGGCATTTGTTGGGAGTATTTTGTTTTGAAATTTTATGTTAATTCCTCAAAACCAACCATCAAACTTGAATAGAGTAGTTGGTATGATATTTAGACATCATGATGATTGATAGATCTTGGTCTTATCTTCTATGGAGAACTTGAGGAAATCTTATGCTGTCAATGTTGGAGGACTCCTGAACGTGCTTGTCTAATAATTGTGTTTTAAGTTAATCAATAGCAATTTCCTCTGCTGCTGCAAAGAAGTAAGCTCTGGTATAGTCTTTATCCTCTCCAATGCCAACCCTTGCAAAAATATTGTTCTGTTTTCAGGAGTTAGGCTTTTAGCATCAACTAATGTCATATTCATGGGGACAAACAGTTATATGGATTGTAAAGGACAGGGAACTGATTACAGTTAGAAGGGTCCTAGCATATGAAAGGGGATTTAACAAAGAGGATTACTGGGATAAATGCTTTTTGGGCCACAGGACCTGAACTAATGTGTTAAACAACATAGCCCAAATAGTGATTTGCACTTTTTCATTTGTTTACTGCCTTTTTTTTTATGCATATAAGTTCAGGATCTAATATCTGATGAATGGTTGTTTATATCTCTAATGGAATCTGTGCAGGCAAAATGGTATTACTATCTCATTCTTGGATTGATTGATGTAGAGGGAAATTTTCTTGGTGAGTGCTCATGGTAGTAGAGATGTCTTCTTTTATTTATTTTTGTTTGCAAGTCATATATAGCTTGTTCTGCAGTCCTGTCCTTTTGGCTGAAGTTTTGAATGGTATGCTGTATTAAGATGTTTAAGATAACATTCTAAGAAATTGATATAAGTTCATTGTTAAATAAGTCTTCACATCCCAAACCAGGAAAGCCACTGCCACACACACAATCACAACCTTAATTGGTGCAATTTGAGCATTATATATATGCATATTTTCCTCTCTGATTGAAGATTGAATATGGAGTTAGGGTTTGTGTTCTGTTAATTTTATAACTTCATACCTTAATTATCAATATCTATGGTACTGTTGTGGTCAGTACAAAAGTGTGGTATGATTGATCTTGAATTTCAATTATGGATGTCATTCTGATTATTTTCTTGATGAAAAGTTATTGGTAAGGACTTTTTTTTGTCTGAACCATACATCTCATTTTATCCCTCTAGTCTTTGAATAAGTAATTGCTAATTTTCCATGAATGCTCTTACTTCTAGAAAGAATTACTCATCAATGTTTGTTCTTGTGTCACTGTCATGGAATTGTATCTTTTGCATTTCATAAACTGATTTTTCTTTACTAAAATTGATATGGTGTTCATTTAATGCACAGTGGTGAAGGCCTATCAATACACATCTCTAACAAGTGTCATGCTACTCGACTGTTGGACAATTCCGTGTGTGATGTTTCTTACCTGGATATTCCTAAGAACGAAATATAGATACAAAAAGATAACCGGTGTGGTTGTTTGTGTAGCTGGGCTTGTAACCGTTATATTTTCAGATGTTCATACTGGCGACCGAGCAAGTAAGTAATACTTTCATTCATTCAGTTGATAAAAAAGTGAGTGCGTAGTGCTGTTCTTTCATTCTGTTGATATTAACTTTGCCCTACCAATTTATTTCTGATTTTCTTTCTGTTCGATCAATTTTTTCTATGTTAGGCAAGTCATTCTGATAGCAAATACTTGTATCTTATCATTCAAACACTAAGTATATGTAAAACAAACGAATTTTCATATTAGCAAATGCCGTTGTGCCTGCTTTTCATGGGTTGACAATTTTAATTTTCACTTCTAAATTGTTGTTTTCTATGGTAAAGCTTGTCATTTCATATCATTATGTGAGAAAATCTACAAATTATGTAGTTCTTGAATGTTATGGACAATATTTGAATTGTAGGCGGGAGCAACCCTCGTAAAGGAGATGCTCTTGTTATAGCTGGGGCAACATTATATGCCGTCAGTAATGTCAGTGAGGTAAGAACAATTTTTGCTTTCTATTGATTTTGTTGCACAGAAGGTTTCATCTTCATCACCATAGATGATTGTTAATATTTTGTAATGTTACTGTCAGTTCTAAGTGCCAGGGTCTTTAGTCTACACTTCTCACTCTTTATTTATTTATTTTTAATTTTAAGTTTCCATCAAATCTTAGTCTTCTCTCTCTTCTTTGGTCCTTTTCAATGTTTTGTTCCTCTCTCCTTCATACTGTGGATCCTTCTTTCTTCCCTTTTGTTCTCGATTCCTTACTTCCATTTTGAAGCCACCCTCCTTGGATTTGATTCTGGTAGCCGGTGTTGATGTATTATGATCTGTTAGCGGCCCCACATTCATTTGATGCGTCTTTACCATGAGTCTAAGATTCTCAGCAAAAGATCAATTCTGATTCTTAGATATATTGGTCCATGGTTTTAAGTTAATGTTCTATCACAAGCTTGATTTGAGAAGCTCAAGGCCCATGGTAATTGCTGTTATATCGATAGCTATTTTGTTCTAAGTATTGCTTTTATAAAGACAGCTCATAGTTTGCTTCTCCTCTTATGTAAGTAACAATTCTCTCCCTCTCTATAACTTTGCACAAATTTTCCTGTATGAAGATTTAGGAGTGAAAATGGTTCGTCAGACGTTTTATGTCAGACATACCCCCCCTTTTTCTTTTTTAGGCTTGGAGAATAACCTTTTATGGTCGTTGATAAATAGAAAATAATAGCATTTTAGGAGTTAACTATATGAATGGTTCTATGCCACCTTGGAGTTATCTTAAACTTTTACCTTCAACCCTTTTGTGTCTCTATTGTGCAGGAATTCCTTGTGAAGAAGGCTGATAGAATTGAACTCATGGCCTTTTTGGGCCTCTTTGGTGGCATAATTAGTGCTATCCAAATGTATCCTTGATTTTAAAACAATGCATGAATTTGTTCTTGTTGTTTCAGAGGAGTGTTCTGTTTAAGTTTACTCGTGTTCTTTTCAATTGGTCATTTTGGTAGAAACTTATGGGATATTTGAAACTTCCATTTTACTGCTTTAATAATGTTTCACCTAATTGTGTCTTTGAAGTTTATGATTTTCTAATACAAAGAACTTCTGCCATCCAAAACATAGTTAATTATAGTTTCTTCAAATGCCATTGCATTGTCAATTTGTACCCCTTAATGATGCCTATAGAAGCATACTTGAGCGCAAGGAGCTACAATCGATTCATTGGTCAGCGGGGGCTGTGAGTTTCTCTCTTTCTCCTCTCAGTCAGTCGCTTGCTCCATAATATAATTTCTTAAATTATTTATTAAGTTGAGTAATCAGACCAAAATAAGTTGAAATTTATCTATAAACAAAACTGTCTGCAGCATAACGAATAAGTCAGTTGAAACTTTGAAACTAAGTTTGTGACGGCTTGAATGAAAAGGAAGCAAACTTTTATATTTTATTTTCTGGGACTGAAATGGTAGAACAGCTTTTGGCTGTTTTTTTTTTTTTTTGGAGTACATATAAAAGTTTGGCATTATTTCTTTTATTAGAGTTTCCCTGTATTAAGAGTTCAATATCACATTGTTTGCTTATCATGTTTTGTTTCAGGCCCTTCCATTTTTTGGATATGCTTTGGCTATGTTTCTGTTTTACTCGTTTGTCCCTATCTTGCTTAAGGTATGGCTTTAAATTTTGTATCTTTGATAATGTGATGTTAGTACCAAAATTTGGATTCTGTGCTATAGCAGTAAAAAATTCATAACCGGTGCATGTAATGCTTGTTTTCAAAAATCTAGATTCATACTTTCTACTTGCAGTGCATTACCATCTAATACCATCTAAATTTTGGCTCTGTTTCAGACTAATGGTGCGACAATGCTAAATCTGTCTTTGCTGACTTCGGACATGTGGGCTGTTCTCATTCGTATTGGTGCCTACCATGAGAAGGTTTGTAAAATGTAAACTGCTAGGCAGCAAGGAAGGAGGCATTGGAAAGACTAGACCATACATACATACTAAAGTAAAGAGGCATTCGGGAAGCGACTAGTCGCTTCCGGCGAAGCTTCTAGAAGGCCGACCTATTGTTATCATCAATTTATGTTATGAAAATTTTGATTATATTCGGTTTCTAAATTTCTTGCAAGCTGGAATTTCCATTCTGATGCCAATTATTCTCTGCAGGTTGATTGGTTGTACTTCATTGCCTTTGCTGCTGTTGCTGTGGGGCTTATTATTTATTCTGGGTTCGTAATATTGCTAAACCCTTTTGTTCTTCTAGCTTTACAAATATACAACCTAAATATTGATTACTGTAGTTTTATTTCACACCTTATGAAAGAAAATATTAGTACCGTAAACTAGTCATGCTTTGTATTTAGTTTGCATGGCCTCAATGCTGGGCTCTGTTCATTAGGCTGGCAATCGGTTAGACAAACAAACAATTGGGCCTGGTGAGCCCACCAACAAGCTTGAGCTCCAGTACACCTGCCTTAAATGAATTGCGACCTTTTATTGTGAAGATGACATATTGTGTGATTTATCGTTGTCTTTTAAATTTCACTTTTTTATTTCAATATTTAAGAAAAATGCCGAAGTAGCGTAATCCATATATTTTCTTGTGAAGTGATTCGTCTAATGGTGTGTTTTCTGGGTTCTTTTTTCAGTTATGGAATTTCTATACTACTAACTGTACCTTTGTACCAAAGCACATGGCTGACTCGATATGAAGCTAACATAATTCTGTTTTGTGCATACATCAGGGAAAGTATCATTTGCTTTTGATATTGAGCTTTCTTTATTTTCTTTCTGCAGGGGTGACAAAGATGAGGATCAACCCTGTGCTGAGATTGTTGATGAAGAGGCTTTGGGAAACAAGGATTTTGAAGATGAGGCCAGCCGCAGCCAAAGGACTGGAGGGGGGAGCTCAAAGACGAGAGACGCTGGCAAGCAGGAGTCTGCAACATCTGGCATTGGTGAGAATCTACTCTTGGAGAACAAGGAGTGAAATGGTGGTGCACTGGGAAAGAAATCATGATTTCAAGAGTATGATTTGCAAGGTAATAAAGTAGAGGAGTTTAGAGTCCATAATATTAGAAAGCTTGTTGCTATCAAAGGGATAGCGCTATTATTGATTCCATTTGGGATCATGAAATGAACATTGGTTGAATAATAATACCATTTTGGCCTATGACACAAATTGTTATTAATGCAAAGCCAAAATCATGATTTCTGTTGCCAATGCTTAGAGAGTCGAAGATAATCCTAATCCTATTTATATATGATACAGACATCGGTTGAATATATAATTTTGAAAAATAACATGAACAACTGTACATACAACTCTTCATTATTAAACATAATTCATCCCCTTGGATTAACATTGCAGTAACTCATGGGTTTGATCCCAATTATTCTGAGATCATTTTCCTTCATAGTTATGATTAAAATAAAATCAACAAACTAAAAACAGTCCGACTCTTTAAGTACATCCCGCTGAGATCGAAGCTTCTTACGCCGAGATCGTGGGAACAACAGTTGCTGGATCTGTTTCTCGGCAGCAACTTCTGATGTAGCCTGCAAATATATTTACACTAGACATCAATGAGGGATTATTATTATTTTTTTTTCCAATGCACCAATGCCATGTCAAAACAGAGACCAGCGTCTGAATAAATCTGTTGTGGTTAAATATTGTTAACTGCCGTGTAGGATGCTTACCCGGATTTTGAAAGGAAAACGATGAGTTCTTACTTCTACCCCAGAAAATACTCTTACATCCATGCCAAGACTATCAACCCCAATCAAATTCGCTTCCTGGACAGGCAAATTAATTGATCAGAGATTCAAATTTCAGCTCAAATATATTGTGAAAAGTTAAACATGTACCTCGAATGCATAAGAATAATATATATCTCTAAAGCTAAAAAGAAATAAAAATGAAATGAAACTAGACATCTGTTATTAAATAAAAAAAGAAATTTATTTATTCTCACATTTCCAATTCTAACCTCCCTTTATTCACAGATATTGAAATATGTCCTGTGTAATAAGATGAGATGCATCAATATCATCATTAGCAACCAGCAAAAATATCCCTCATTCATTTTTCCCCCATTTCTTCTTTCCATGTTCTTCTCCCACCAGAACCCAAATGCAAAAAGATTGAGGCTTATCTCCCTAAAGGAAACCTTAAACAGTTAATAGACCAACTGGCCACTGACAAACCAAATTGATTGCCTACGGAATAGACTTTCACCTTCAAGGAACTGATTCCTATGATAAAGGTCGAGATCATATTCATTTTAAAACCAGAAATAAAACAAAAAGTTTCAATAACTTAAGTAAATTGTTAATTTTGCTTTTACCCCTATGAAAAGAATAAGGTGTCATTCAAAAAACTTGTCATATTATAAAATTTAATTAATGTGAATGGGTACAGGTTGAAATATAGAGCATCTGGCCAACCCTAGATCGATACCATATTAGATTACCTTTAACCTAAAAGCTGACGCTTCTTGGTAATGACCTTAGGGTAGAATTTAAGCTCTAAAATTGTTCTGAAGCACCGCAACATTCTAGTTCTGCTTGCTTATTAAACAATAATAATGGACTCCTGTACATACATTTAAAACCAAAACTAAATTCAAGAATGGCACAAGAAACTGTTAAACAGAAGGTTACCCACAAGGGTAAATGGCCTACACGATATAGAAGATAAAGGAGACAGAAACACTTGTAATTACGATGAGAAACAAAAACATTGAGGTTGAAGTTTATTTACCTCAACATTAAGGCCTTTCTTTTTGCAAAGCGCTTTAAGGGCAACATTGCACCTAATGCCCTTTAGGCTAAAGTGTCCTATAATTGCTGAAGTAGAGTGTACCAGGATATCAGGCTCAGCATCTTGAAAATCTTGCAAACTAACAGGGGACTGCACATATTTGAAGGATACAGAATTTCAATCTAAGGGGGCTGAATCTTGTACATTGCACTGTTTTTGAAAGAAATGAACTCATATTTATGTCATATATATGCATATATGTCGTGATTGGAGGAGAGAACATTCTAGAACAATTGCTACTTAATACCTTTTCATTATCTTTATCTGAATTCCAGTTCACATTAAGATCTAAGTGTCCAATCTTCCTCATATCAGGTTTGTCAGCTTGTATGAGTCAATCTTACACATATGAATATTAAGAGTTTAACGTACATACCCGAATTCCATACACAGAGAAAAGCTCTATTCTCATAATCTCCAATCTATAAAGAGTTGAGCCAGTGTTGCTTCTGCCATTTTTCAAACTAAAATTCGGGGTTTCACCATCTAAACATGACAGCAAATGAGTCAGAAAGATATTTCATAATAAACATATAGTCAACTTTTCAAGAACTAGTGAAAATTTGGGGGGGGGGGGGGGATAGTATTCAAAAGAATTCTAGAATATTTTTCCTCTTTTCCAAGAGAAATGCATATATACTTATAGATAAAGGAAGGAAAAATTTTAAGGACAGCGCAGAGTATGATAAATAACAGCTGCTTGACATCCTCCAACTAGGTGTGAATAATTTGAAGTTTTTGTGGATGCCATTACTTCTGAATTCAATCATACACAAACAGGCCATATTATTAATAGGAAAAAATTTTAAAAGGGGACCACATACTCCAGAATGTCAGGAATCAGGCGGACTTGAACCCGCCACATCATGGCCTCTGTGCTAAGAGTTAATAGAAAACTGCAGAGTATTGTTTGGCAGTGGCACTTGAGGCAATTCCTTAAAGATTATGAGTAGAAAGATATCCTAGAAAATCTGCTGGAGGTTAAAAGTTAATAGCCACCAATTTAAGTACATTCATTGTGGAGTACTATCCACCTTATTCGATAACCCCCTTCAGTCACAGCAACTTTATTCAATGCAAGCGAAGATCATTCTGGTGATTCAATAACCAAAGCAAAAACATATGGTACCTTGCCAGTCAGAGTTGTCACCATCACTATCTTCTGAATGAAATTGCCTTCTCAAGTAACTTTCTTCATCAGCAAACGCAGGCCTGAGGTAACCCACTATAGAGAGACCATTTGAAGGATGATCCATTTTTCTATCATATTCCATATTAACAGCCTACGTGAAAAAACAATAAATAAATCATTACACTAGAGTACTAAAAGTAATTTGACATACATAATACTGAGGAAAAAAAACCCAGAATTTTAGCCATGTAAAGTTGAACAATCTGGAGATTAAAAAAAACTATAAATAAATAAATACAAAGTTCATGTTATTAACAGAATAACAGTCAGCACTTCACGTTAACTAATTAAACTTGCAATAGAAAGATAGAACAATAACTGACTGTGATCATGGTGTTGGGAAATTGTCAGTGACGTAACAAAATTAATAATTACAAGACCAGCTCATAATCACCTTTGTCAAACACTTGGCAAAATAAATAGGATGAACCCAGCTGGAAGTATCTGGCATTCCCCAGTCAACTGAGCCATCAGAAACTTCAGAATCCACAACCTATATGATAAGCATATGAATTTACATATCCATAGGATAATTCCAATATATAAACGAGAGAGAAGCAATATTACTTCAAAATAGTCCTCATCAAGAGGTATGTCATCACTGGTGACAAAATCTGAATAATTGTATCCAGCACCAGCATCAACCCTTTGATTATCGTATTTAGGGATATCCATCCCGATGAAAGCAGTCTGAAGGTAATTCAGAAGCAACAAAAAATGATTAGCTACGAACAGAATTATATGTTTAATTTTCTAACAAATTAAAAAATGCAACCGACACATTGTGGACTCAGATTGATCCAAAATATCTGATTATCTCCAACATCCAGATAAAACTAAATTAATTAATTAGAAAAGAAAATATATCCTTACCACTAGGTTATTTGCTCCAGGATCATGTAAAATATTTTCATCGTCAAAAATTTCAAAAAATATATCTGAAAATTAAAAGAAAATGATCAGGTCCAATTACATAACACCAATACAAATTTCCAAAAGAAGAAAGCTGACCTCCATAATCATCAATAACATATTGAAACTCAGCCCATGAAATCTGTTCATGTGGTTCACAATGTACAGTCCCAGGAAAGACCAGCAAGGAACTGTTGTTAGCCTGCCAGAAAGGGAAAACTATGACCATGCAATCTTAGATAGAGAAGTTGATTCAAATATGGCAGCAAATCACTGCATTTAGACCATTGACATAACCATTCTTTCAGTTTTATAATTTCAAAATATGAAAGTGCAGAAACCTCAGCAGTTGTCCTTGCTATTTCAGCTGAGGTGAGTTTGGTGTCCCTGACCCTTTTGCGAAATTTAAGTTCTTCAAGGGGATGATAGCCTCGGTTATTAACGTAATTAGATGAATCAGGAACTGAATCAGAGTAATCTGCAGCAACTGAAACTTTTGAGAGGCAAAGATCACGTCCGGTAGACAACCAATTGAATTGTGCGGAACCAAAAAAGGGATTCCTGCACCCCAAATAGAATAATAATTTCTTCACTACAGGTACGATAAGTTTTAGTTGTTTCCACGAATTCAGAAAATAAGAGAAGAAGGGTGGAGTAGTGAAGCCTAAGCATAACACTATTTCAGTAATCTTCCTTCACATTACAAGTTGCGACTGAGTTTGTGTTTGTGCACAAAAACATGAACACACACACAAACAAAATGCATAATACTATTCCAACCATCAAGCATAATAACCATATTCAATTTCTTTTGCAGGTAAATGAAAAATGTGTTCAATTGCAGCATGACAACACATATTTACTGCCAACGCAAAAATGAAATTGATGTAAAATAATATCTCATGCAATAGCAAAATCAATTCAAACAGCAGATTCAAATAGCAAAACAAGCCTATCAATATAAATCTTTTTTCATGCTAGTGCATCCAACAATTTAAAATACGTGGAAGACTTTAAGTCGTAGTTGACTTTGCAAATTCGCTAGCAAAGCAATTGACTCAATTTAAAAAATTAAACAAACTAGTTATTACAGAAAAATCCAAAAGTTGTACAGGGAAAAAAAAAAAAACCTTATGGCAGGAAGGTCAGGAGCTCTGTGAACATCAAAAGAAGGATTTTTTATCCAGGTGCTTGTGATCCCATTTGAAGTTGAGCAAGAAATCGCCTCTGCATGGCATAAATGACATTCCGAATGACCTTAAATCACCACCAAACCAAAAAATTGTACAACATAAGTGAGGAAGAGCAACAAATGCCAAAAAGCAATCTTCAATAAAATCACCATCCAACTGACTGACTAACGAACTAATTTGCAACTGGGGATGTCAACAACATGGATAAGTGCCATCAAAAATCAAATTAACAAAATGGGATTCCTCTTAAACAAGCAAAATTGAAAAGGCTATTGTAAAATTTGCGAAAGAACAAAGTTGTAGAATTACCGAGCGAGAAAGAAGAAGCAGCAGCTGCTGCGATCGACATAAAGAGGGATGAATGAGCGAGAGAGTGATGATGAGAGTCGAGAAATGGAGAACTATTAATTAAAAGTGATCGGTTGTGTCATGCGGGCGTGCGGTCAGCAGTCAGCGAGATTGGGCCATCAAAATCTAATATTAATGATCAGAAACTGTGTCTTTTTGAGCCGAGAAACTGAAGCCCACTGCTGTCTCTGTAGCCTGTAAGCAGTTGCTGCAACCAGTTGCTAGTTCTGCTTTGTGTCCTTTTCTGTCTTTTTGTCCTTTTCATTCAATCCAGTGGATCCCTCTGTAGGCTACCTCAGGGTAGGGATAGCGATGCCAAATTCTCAATCCGGGTACGGACTCTGGCTCTGGTATTATCCAATTGGAAATCGAATATTCATTTTCCTCGGAATATAAATTCTGACTCACTCTTGTTGGCTTAAAATATTGCGATCATTTATTCATTTTGAACCTCAAAACATTCATCCGCGAATTTTTTTTGGACCAATAATCAATGGGTTTGGGCCGACTGCAGATAGACTCAAATATCTACGGAGATATCCGTTGCAAGTTTGTTTTTCATACTTTTTTCTTTAAATAAATAAAATTATTATTAATTAAAATATGACATAGTCGATTGCACTAAGGGACTGCGGTATCCTTGGGTACCATACCCAACAGACTCTTCATTGTGAAATTATTAGAAAGTCAATAAAATCTGTTTATTTGATAATAATATCGGTGTCCACTGAATGTATCAGAGCCTTATATTAATTCTAAATAATAAACCTTTATATTTTACTTAAGTATGCGTATAGATTTTTTTAATTTTGACAATACTCTTTTCACGTATAAAGTTTTTTAGTAATAACACTCTTTTATTATATTAGCCTACCAGTAGCAAAGCTTGCACCATTTATTGGGGTGGGCTAATAAGTTTATTTTTATTATTTTTATTAATTTTAATAAAGATAAATTCATAAATTATAATTAATATTATTTTTTAAAAAAAAGCTTACCCGGGCTGCTGCCCGGGTTAGCCCACTCTAAGCTTCGCCACTGCAGCCTAACTATGTTTCTTTTGAATATAATTATCCAAAAAGAAATTTATGTGAAAATTAATTCTTCAACATACAGAGATATGTGTACATTTAAGTAAATATTGAAAGTCTCGATTGTCGTGGCTTTTTTACAAAAGTTTTATGAGGATGATTTGAGCAAATATCTTCTGTCGATTTAGTGCTTGAAGTCTTAATAGTTTTGAACTTATCTTTCGTCAAGAATTTGCCTCCAAGCATTTGACTACAAGATAAGGAATCAACTTTAATTCTGGATATTATTATTGAATTTATCTTTCGTCAAGTGCTATGATTTTGACTTTGTACGACTAAGACCCTAGAGAATATTTTGAAATCATTCTTCTTGATAAATCCACCTTGACTCTATATAAAACTTGACATCCACTTTCTTGTAATCAATCAAAGCAAAAGATTAAACAAGATTCTGGATACACCAAACCAAGAACATGCAGCTACGCATCATCTCCAAAGAAATTATCAAACCATCTTCTCCAACTCCTCGCCACCTTAAAACTCACAAGCTATCTCTTCTTGATCAACTAGCTCCCGATATTTACTTACCAATTGTTTTGTTTTACCACTCGTCATCAAGAGTTGACGACAAAACCAGTACTGCGACCATTAACAGTACTAATAACATTTCTCGTCGCCTAAAAAAGTCTCTGTCCAAAACATTAACCCACTACTATCCTTTTGCAGGACGAGTACTACTCAAAGATAATTATGTTATTGATTGTGACGACTCCGGTGTCCCTGTTGTTGAAACCCTCGTCCGCAGTAACATGTTTGATCTGCTTAATATTCCAGAGATGGATACGCTGGAACAATTGCTTCCGTTCGATCCGAACAAAAAGCACTTGAGCACTCATGATGTCACCGTCGCTGTGCAAATCAGTTACTTTGATTGCGGAGGTGTGGCAGTGGGTTTTAATTTTAGGCACGTTGTAGCTGATGGGGCAGCGGCAATAGGGTTTATCAAAGACTGGGCTAAACTTAATTATTCCAATGATGATCATGATATTAATATTGATAATAACACTAAGCATGCAGTTGTTGATTGCACAAATATCTTCCCACCAAACAAAGAGATTTCAAGTTATGGGAGGAGTATTAACGAATGGCAACGTTCAACAGAATGCGTAACAAAAAGGTTTAGGTTTGATGGCAGTAAGATAGCTGCTCTTAGAAGAGAAATGATAATGGAAAAAGCAAGTTTGAATCTTCAATATCGTCCATCACGATTTGAGGCTGTGTGTGGGCTTATTTGGGGTGCCTTGATAGCTACGGATAGAGAGAAAAATATTGATTGTACTTCTACTATAGCATCAATCCCAGTGAATTTACGAAATCGAATGAATCCACCGTTACCCGAAGGTTGTATTGGGAACCTCTTTCATGCAGTTACATGCACAGCAAATAATGAAGGAGGTGATGGTCATTATAATAAGAGTTCTTTAGCAAGAAATGTTCATGAATTTACAAAGATGGTGAGTGATGATTTTGTGAGAAAAGTTTATCAAGATGGCGGTGTTGTTTTTGTGAATCAGTATAAGGAAGCAGTTAAAGAGCTTCTAAAGGATGGCACTAATAATAATACTACTAATAGTGTTAGGCTGTTTGGTTTTAGTGGTCCGATTGGACTTCAATATTATGGAATTGATTTTGGATGGGGAAAGCCATCGTGGGTTACCACTGTCATGAGGCTTAATAATGTTGCCATGCTTTTAGATACATGTGATGGTAAAGGAGTAGAAGCCTGGGTGGGATTGCCTATTAACGACATGTCTAAATTTGAACAAGATCTTGGTATCCTGGCCTATGCCTCTTTCACTCCAAGCCCTAGGAGCAGGATTTGAATCCTTTCCCCAACGATAATAAATGTCTGTTGTATATATACAACCAACTAATAAATTGATGACATATGTATCTTTTTTTGTGTATATTTATTATGATTATAATTGTTTTTTTCTTATAAGTTGTAAATTACAAAGTACATATATATTTGATAAATTTTATTATTAAAATATTGTGACTATAGTGTATGATGATGACAATAGACATATGCAATATAATCATGCATATTTTGGTGTTTTTCTATCATTTAATTATACAGTATGAAAAAAGATATTTAATTGATTAAAATCCAATGAACTATATAATCCATTTAAATATGATATAATTCATTACATAAGACATAAAAATACAGGTGATGCTGTTAGCACCCGTTCAAAATTCTTATAAAAATCCTCTTGTGTATTTACAATTTTAACCTCAAGTACAATGACAAAAAAACCTTTCTTTATCAACCCAAACTGTAGATTTTCTCATTAAACCACTTATCGTTACCATTGCTTCTTGTCTATATTTATCCTGCAAGCTCACAATGAATTCCTTACTCAAAATCCCAAATTAAATTTCCTATATACAGATAACTTTTGAAAAAAAAAATCATTAAAGTTTTAGTTTTGTTGGGAATTTCATAAGAATTTTTTTTAATCATATATACACACTTGACTAGCCAGTTTTACAAGTGTTAATTTACTTTTTTAGGTTTAAAAGCTATATAAACCATAAATTTTTTAATTATTTCTTAAGAAATGTAATAATTTGTAAGGTTTAAAGTTTGTTTAAAGCTGCAATTCTGACTTCACTATTAGTTATACTGTTGTCAAATTTGTGGAAACTTCTTTTAGGATGTTTGTTTACTCGCCATAGGAGAGCCTACGGCTCCTATCTTTTGATCGGAGATCTGTATAATAATAGAACAAATTGGATAAGTTTGCAGTCTTGTGTTATCTTTCCACAAAGTTTTGCAGGTTTTGGTTGGGAAGAAATAGGTAAGGTCATTTACGGAATTAAGACGTGGGTGCTATTAGTAGTAGCGTTACATTAATTTTCTTAGCAGGTGTTTTTATAAAAAGGATTTCTATGAGAGTAATTGAGGGGTGCCATCAGTCACCCTCAAAAATAAATTATAAATATAATATGCATCAAGTTTTTATTACCACTGCAATAATGCGGACAAAATTCATCTGTCGTGAATAGGGTGGGCATTTATATCAAGTTAAGCTTTGAAATCCTTTGAATCAAAACTCAAAACTAATCGGATTGTAATCGATCGGGTTAACTAAGCAAATTGGAAAAAAAAATCCCAGAATAATTTAATATAACCATTAACCTACATCGATCTAACCCTATAATTTTAAACAACACTCCATTCAGCTGCTGCCGCCACTTCCTCCTTTCCTTCTTCTTCTTCTTCTGCTTCCACTCGAAGTCATCTTCCGCCATATTAATTGCATTTTTTTTGGTTAATTGTTAAATATAGTATTCCGTAGATGATAACTATAGTAGAACCTCTAAAATTAATAAGATTGGCCCGATTGGGACCATATAAAATCTATTAATTAAAAGAGATATTAAATAATTGATAAATTTATTAATTTATAGCGTTATTTATAATTCAATTAACATATATTTAATAACTAAACATTCAATGTATACCAATATTGAATATGAATTAAACTATACATTTAATCAATCAAAATAATAAATACATGGTATATGTCTACTTAATTAAATAGTATTCAGGTTACACCAAATTAAATGCATTCAATGAATTAGATTAAAAATAATTTAATTCATGTTTTATTCAATGTATTTAACAAATCATTTAACAACAAAAATAAATACTTTGTACTTATCTATGTACTTAATTAAATAGTATTCAGGTTAATTAAATTAATTAAACGTGTTCAATGAATTTGATTGAAAATAATCTTTATATAAATAAACACTAAGTTCAGAGCTTTTAAGTTTAAAAGAAAACCAATGAAAATCCCAGCGAAAAAGAAGCTGAGGATAATATAGTAGCTTTGGAGCTGGTTACGCAAAAGGAAGCACTCAAAGTATAACAGCATTTCATAGTTTTTTATTACAATTCTAAAAGTCAACCCTAGAGTTTCTAAATGCAATAAAAAAAATAAAAAGTAAGATCAAACTATATTTAAAATTTTTTTAAAAAAACAGTCATGCTTTATGTAAACAAGTGAACAATAGCGTATATTTTATGTAATTAAAAGATTATAGTCAACTACATTTGTAATTTTAGCCAATTATTAATTTATAATTTCAATGGGGCCTCAAAGTTATATAAGATTTTTTTTAAAAAAAAGTAATATCTTATTATTTTATTGAAATTATTAATTTAATCCGTTGGCCTAAATTGGAACCGTAAAAATTAATTATATAATAGGGATTATTAATTTTTTGAGTATTAATTTACAGAGGTTCTATTGTAGTTAAGTTTTTTTATGGGAGATTTGTTTGTTTATTTATTAATTAGTTGATTTTCGGATGGGATTTAAAAACAATAAATCTATAGGATTAGTGTTTATAACCTAAATAAAAAATGAATTTGTTTTGAGTTTATAATTTAAATCTAATTGAGTTGAATTCTCCAAACCGAATGAGCCGTAAGTCATAATTATGCAGGATATAATAGAGTTATTCACTTATTAGAAGACTTTCTAACAGAATACTTGTTCTATCTTTACCTGCAACCACTTAAATTCAAGTAATAAAAGGGTTCGATAATTGGTGTCTGGTGAGTAATAAAAGGGTTCGATAATTGGTGTCCAGTGAGTTAGCATTCTCTCTACCATCCAAGTCAAATTCAGCCACAATAAAAATATAAACCCACCTCAACTCTATAGAACTCTATAAAATAATTACAGTAAGTTCATTTTATTTTATAAAATTATAAATTAATAAATAAGTTTGAAAAAGCAATTAATTAAATCATTCTTATAATTTTTTTCTCCTTTTGACTTAGTCTTTTAACAATCTTTAACTATTTAAGGTTGCTTTAAAATAAGTTTAATTTAACTATTTTACCCTTATAATATAGGATAACCACATTAATTACCATAAAAGATATATATTATTGTAACTAAATGTTTACGCATTTAGTTTTATGTTTTATAATCTAATATGTTTTATATAAAATTTAATAATTTTTAATACTTCATATGTACTAATTACATCTTATTAATTTAATGGAATATTAATAATCATACTAATAAAGTACTACTTATACATCATTAAAATAAGAAAAAAAATTTGTATAGAAAATTATTATAGTTGAAGTAGATTTTTAAATGTTTTAGTACTTTTACCTTATGAGGTGTTTTGGTTTGATTTTCATTCAGCCCAAAATACTATAAGAGCTTCCCTCTGGGAGATGGTTCTTTGGAGAAGAATGTGATCAGGTAGTAAAGATGCAATTCATTACGGCTGAGACGCCCCTACAACCATAATGGCACTATGACTGTCAAGTTAGTGAGAGGTAGGATAGAATGAGGGGTTTCAGAGAAACCCTAGAACAAGAAGAAAGTTAAATGTTTTTTTAGGCCAATAAGTCACTTGCTGTCACCACCGTGAGTCATGGGGGTCAACTGCCATGGCTTGGCTTGGGGCCTTATGTCGAGCCTTAGCAGCAAATGGGCATGCTTGTGGTAAGCGCGGAAACAAGGCAGGATTGGTACGTTGGCTGGGGCGTGCCAACAGGGCGCACGCAGTTGTATGGGCGCAAGAAATGCTGGGCAGCGCGCGTAAGAGCGTGCGTGGATGGCGTACGCAGCAATTCGCTAGATTAAGGTGCAATAGGTGTGCGGGCATGAGGCCAAAGGGCACGCGGGCGCGAGGCCAACGGACACGTGGGCACGGAGCGTTAGAGCGCGCGGACATGGGCATGCAGACATAAGGCGCTGGGGCGCACAAGCAAGTGTGGCATGGGCGTGCGAGCGAGCAAGACACAGTAGCATGCGAGTGACCGTGGTAGGGGCACGCAAGCTTGGCATGGGTGGGTAGGTGGCGTGACACCTTAGCAAGTGGGGGTGTCACTTGCAAACCTTGTATATAAGTAGTGATGGAGTGTATGTGAGAGGACGGAGCTTTTGGGCGAGTATTGTGTCCTTAGCATACATTACTTGAACTATTGTAATCTTTGCTTGTTGGGTAATAGAAAAGTTGGGGGTCGGTGTCTCCATAAAAACCAATAATTTAGTTCAGTGTTTGTGTGCGTGGTTGTTCTTTGTGTTGGCGAGAAATTGCCCTTGCGTAACCTCCTTTGTGTGATGCTGACGTGCTTCCTACAAATTACTTCCGTTGGATTTTTGGGTTGGCTCGTTAAGTAGGGTCTTAGTGACATCACACAGGTTGCCACACGTATTTAAAGAAAAGCTCGGTGACACTTACCTTCTTGTAAGACCATCCCAACCTTTTATGTGGAGTGCCCTTGAGGGCATCTATTTGTGTCCTTGTGGACACGTGGCAAGCTGCTGCCGGGGAACCTCCCCCTCAAGTAAGGTTTTTAGGTATTTTGTCCTCTTGGGTGTAGGCTCTTCAGTGTGCTTGAGTTGACAATTGTCAATTTATGAGCAGCTTGTGTTGGCGACGTGTCTTTAACTCCCATTGGCTTATTTTGAATTAGCCAATTGGGTGAATGAGCACTTGACCTTTCTGGAGAGAGTGCTGGTGGATTGTCGGTGATCGTCATTTCCTTATCTCTAACAGGGCCGACTCGCAAAGGGGATATTCAAAAGTAGGGGTGGGCATCGAATCGGATTCGGATAGCTAATCATAAAGGGGATATTCAAATATCTTCAATTTAGTCGCTTGGCAATGGTTTGGGAATGGCGTCATATAGAATACTATATTGCTTAGGTAGGTCCAGCCTTCTACATAATTAATAAATTGGCTAATTTTGTTCTCATTAATTGTAAATTTTATGATTTCTTTGTGAAAATTACCAAAAACTTGTAAATCCGAATTTAATCCGAACCGATCCAAATTCGAATTCATCCGAAATATTCGTATGATCCGAATCCGATCCGATTTATTTCGAATCAGATCGGATTGAAATTAGATGACTTTTTTTCAACCCAAACCATCCAAAATCCGATCAGATTCATCCGAATCCGAAGTTGCCCAGCCCTATTCAAAAGACAGTCTATGTGGGACCGTATATGGTCGTCCTTTCCTTAGCTACAACCACTTGAATACGAGTAATAAAAGGGCTCAATAATTGGTGTCTATTGAGTTAGCCTTCTCTACCATCCAAATCAAATTCAGCCACAATAAAAATAACATTAATTAATTAAAAACTTGATTGCTTAATTAGCATTATTCTAGAAGTCTCTTTCTCAGATGTTTTAGGTAAGAATCATGAATTCACTCAAGTTTTTTTTGGGCTTCTATTTTGGCGAAAGCTGATACACGAAGTGGATCATTTTATTTTTTTTAATATAGATCTGAAATTCATATTTGTTGACCCGGTTGCTTCTATTATAAAAAATAAATAAATAAAGATGGAAACATTTACTTTTATGCTAGATCTGAGATATACCTTCGTTTAGTCGGTGGCTTTAATGAAAGAGGAAAAAAATAGAATAAAATTAAAGATTTGAGTTGTAATTTTATTACTTTTGATATTTGTAAACCTTTTTTAAATTGCAAGAACTATGAAATCATGTTTGACATAATATTTGTGAAAAAAAAAAAAAAAGATTTCAGAATAATTTTTTATTTTGCTGATTACCCGAATTAAAAGTCACTATCAAGTATCCATAGACTAATAATAAATAATACAATGAAAATATAAGTTTGTATATAATTTTGTTGAAAACTTGTGCTTGTAATGAATTTCAATGAAACATAAATATAGAATTGATAATTAAAAAAAATTGATATAGTATGAGTATCAAGCATGCGGTTATTGATTAAGGAATATCCCCCCACCAAACGAGGATATTTCAAGTTATAAACTTTGATATAAAATTGGGTTGCATAAGCAATAATAATTAAACAAATTAATATAATATTAAGAGAGAAAAGCATGTCAACACCCCCTTAGCACGAGGCAATGGCCACAGAAATTCCTTTTATTTTAGAAATGATCACATAGATATCTTTACGAACCAACTCTTTTTGGGATATATAAACCCTCTTTCGTGTTCATAAATGATCACAAACTCACATAAACTTTAAAGGTTCGTCTAAAAAGAAAATATCTATATGTTAGAAAGGGTTCATGTCAGGGGCGGAACAAGTCAATCTTAGTTGGAGGGGCCAAAGAATTTTTTCAAGCCTATAAAAATAGGTATTTTATTAATATATATTTATTTTAATATAAGTTATTGAGTATTAAACTATTAATTTTTTTCTTTACAGGACTATGGTCATACTTGTCCTTTAATAGATCCGCCCCTAGTTCATGTGATCATTTTTTAAAACATAAGAGTCATTATGACTATTTTATCAAGTTATCTTTTTCCTATATTAATATTTGATTTCGCAAATAACTTCCCACTGAATGAAAATATTTCAAGTTATAAATTTGATATAAAATTGGGTTTTATATATATATATATATATATTGACAATGAATCTAAATAGCCACAATAATGAAAACGATAAGTAAGATGGCATACTCCTCCATACTGCGTTACCCTCAGGCTGCCTTTAGGATAGATACATCATGTACAGTTGGACTATCTTGGCATTGGCATAAAAAGGTCGGGACTCCCACATGGGACCCATCATTTAATTCTAAATTTCGTGAAAATTTTCTTTCATAGGAGTCATAGGATAACACGAATAATTAACTTTTTATTAGTTTAAAAATAATAATAATTAAATATACTTTGTAATGGTATAATAAAAATAAGAAATATTTTATAAGTTAATAAATTTAAATAATTGTTTATTAAAATAATAACTAATAAAAAAATTACATAATTACAATGATTCATTGCAAAAATAATTAAGAAAAAGAACTATTATTTAAATTTTACATTTTTACATTAATAAAATAGTTTAATTTTAAATTATAATAACAATAAAATTAAATTTGTAATATAATTCAATCACATGCTACACAAAAAAAAAAAATGCAAGATAGTAGTAAAAATAATTCTATCACATCTCATCTTATCTTATCCCACATGTCAAACGTGTCCTAAAGTTTACAGTTGTTGATTCGGCTCCTTCTTATTCCTCAAAAAAAAAATTTTAGAAGAACTTATACTAAAATTTGTATGCAGCTGCTTCTAATTACAGTAAAAAAAAAAAAGAAAAAAAAAAGAGGATTTATATTGAAAATTAAGGACAAAAGGTGTCAATTCTTTTAGGGTAATGGAGGGATTGGTTGGAGGCATTAAGCATGAGTGTTCAGAAGCATATAAACTTAGTCATTTGTGTCGTATGTCTATACAAGGAAAGCAATAACGGGAACCGAGTTTCTACTTCAAAGGTTCTAGAAAATTTTGGAGCTATATCTAGCCAAGTGGTAGTTCAAGATCCAGATTTATATAACACAAACAGAAGGTAGAACAAAAGAAGGAAAAGAAAGTATCAGCAACAAAGATAGATTAAAGAGCTCGATTAAGGTGTCTAGCTCCAAGCCGTTATAATCGAAAATGCATAGTGTGCCAAAGCTTCGGGATACGATCAAAGAAAGTGTAAATAAATTTTGGATACAGAAATTAATATTGAGGAAGTTGTAGGAAAAGAAGAAAAATTTTTTTTTGCTGAGTGTAATCTCGTTGAGGAATGAAGTATATATATCAAGAGTCAGGATTCTCTCTCTTTCTTTCTTTAAGTTTTAATATAATACCTCTAGGTCATGTTTGGATGCTAGGATTAAGTATGGAATTGGATTAATTTTGGGATTAAATTTTTATCTCATGTTTGACAAGCTTAGTTAGATTGGATTAAGGGGAACTAAATTTGAATTTAATCCTAAAATCATGGGATTAATATTCCTAATTTACACGTGAATTTAGTTGGAATAAGACTAAAAAAAAAGTTATCCATTTATGAAATTTTTATTTGTACCATATTTTTTATTTACACCTAATATTAGTTGATTAATTAATTAATTAATTTTTTATTATGATTTACTTAAAATTTATTTTTATTTATTATCTATGATCTAATTAAATTGGTACTTTTACTTCTACCAACTCTTGAGATTAATTTTTCATTACTTGTATATTTAATAATTAATTGATAAAATTAAACATTTAATTATTTAATGCATTATTTGATTGTATTAAATTTAATAATTACTAATATGATATTAAAAATAATCATGAAAATTAATAATACCATTAATTAATTATTTTATATAATATTTTTAAATATTTGATCAAATTAATTAAATATTTAATTTGTTTTATTTATTTAATTTGTTTATTATATTATGACTATCTAATAATTTATTTGCAATATATTTAATTTTCCTAGTAATTGCTTTTTAAATTTATTTTAACTATGATTATAAAATTTCATGGATAATTGATATTTATATTAAATACCAACATAAATGCTATTTTATATTATTTAAATATAATTTAACATAGTTCAATCCGTTACTGTACTAAACATAACACTATATAATATAATCTAACTTAATCCAACCCAATCCAATCTAATCCTGCTTGTCAAACGTAACCCTACAGTTTTATTTGCTGAGTTACCTTTTTAGTAGAGTTTTAATGCTACATAAACAATAATCTCAGCCCATAGATTGAACCAAATAAATGGCGAAATTTTGATGTACATATTGAAGTCAAAATCTTAACTAAGGTGGCGTTTGTTTTTTAACTTAATGACTTAAAGTGACTTAACTTAATTAATTAAGTTAATTAGAAGTGTTTGTTTTTATAACTTAATGAAACTTTTTAGATAAGTTTGACTTAATAAAATAAGCCAAGCTTTTTACTGAATGGAGAAATCTGAATTAAGTCAGTTACTTTTTAATGTCAAAAATATCCATACTTTATAATTTATTTTTCATGTAAATCTCAAAACTCATCCATAGACATTTAACCCATATAATAACCTCATCATTATTTTTTTTTGCCATCATGGAATCCCTCCTTACTTTACTTCTATCATCTAGTTCTTGAATCTCCCATTAATATATTATTTTACTTATAAATGTTAAAATATTGTGGTATTTAATATATTATTTATTTGACATTCAAATTTAATAAGGATGCAAATGTAAAAGTACATATCTTTAGTTTTTTAAGTTGAAAAAAACAAATAACTTAATACTTATTATATTATTGATTCGAAAATTTATTAGATTCGGTCGGTAATTGATTCGATTTGAAAAAAAAGCACCTAAGTTCGTATAGAAAAATTAGTTGGATTGAAAATTTAGTTGAAATCTGTTGCGATTTTCTAATACAAAAAATGCTTGCAGTCGCTCAAAGACACACGATGTTTTCAATTCAATTGATAATATCACATTAATTTGTACAATATATATATATATATTTTTAACAAAAGTATTTACAGATATATCACATTACTCTTCTATTTAAACTGAGCGACAGTCAGGCTCACCCAAGCACTCTCACCACATTTGCTAAAGATAAAAATTTCCTTTCAAATTTAGCAAACCAACAGACAAAATGCGCCTCAGTATCATCTCCAAAAAAATCATTGAACCTTCTTCTCCAACTCCTCTGCACTTAAAATCTCACAGGCTCTCTCTTGCCAAAGGATTTAGAGAAATTTATAAGAAAATTGGGATTCAACTGCTTCTAATTAAGTAAAAAAAAAAAAATAGAGGATTTATAGTAAAATTCAGATGCAATATTGAGCTGAGCTTTATCTTGAGTTTTATATAGTATTGGAATTGATAGTTATTTTTATCATTCAATTATACCGTACGAAAAATAATTAATTGATATAGAAATCTAATGAACTACATAATCAATTTTGATATTATACAATTGATTATATAAGGTATAAAAATAAATTATAAGCATAAAATGCGTGGTGTTTTTATTTTTTTGAAACAAAGCGGGTATTTAATTTCAGAGATTAAAGTTAGGGATAACATTATAAGAGACTTGGATTATTTTCCAAACATTATAAGAGATTTGGATTATTCTCCAACCAAGCTAAATATTTATCGCACTTATGAGCAAATTTAGCTAATACATTAGTAACATGATTACAACGTCTTAAATTATATCAAATATTGAAGTGTTGTTGCACTGAATGTACCTCTAAAATGATCCAAAATAACTCTGTATATATATGGCATTTGCCTAAAATAAATTGAATAACTAGCAATGAATCCAACTTCATCACCAATGGAGGCAAACTAGTCTTACTAGCGAGTCGTACGCTAAGGTGAACTTCTTCAACCTTCGCAATATCCACATCATCTATAAAAACTCCTTGATCAACCCCAAAAGTCATAATCTCTCCAGTGCTATTACCGATCTTTGCTGCATAACTCATCCTGCCATTCACTTTATCTATAACTACATCCACATTTAATTTATACTAGCCCAATGGAGGCAGCCCCATTTTCTCAATTGATAAAAGACCATTAGGTTGCAAATAGCTTCCATTGACAGATTGCACAGACCCAAAAGATTGGAACATACATGAAAAAGATGAAAGAAAGAAGAAGACAGTGGCTGGCTATTATAATTTGGGATAAGATTTTCAATCTTTGATTGGACGATCGAAAGGCGAAATTAACTCTGATTTCTCCTAAATTTTGAGGGTATGGTACTCCTGGCATCGCCCCTATAATCCTATTAGTTTTGATTTTTATTTTATTTTCTCTTTGACTGTTATTTGAGATATTCATTTGTTAGAGAAACAGTAATCAAATTGTTATTGTGAGCCAAGAATAAAAATTCTTGATATTATTAGTTTCTAATATTATTTAGAGAAGAATTTATGTTGTAATCTCATTAGTAACAGTCTAATAACTATCTCTTTAATAAGTAAGTATCTCAAATAACAGCCAGTAAAAGGATAAAATAAAAATCAAGACCACTAGAATTGTAGAGGACAATATCAAAAACTTACCCTCAAAATTTAGGAGAAAACAGAGTTAATTTCACCTTCCGATCACCTAATCAAAGATTGAAAATCTTTCCCCCAAATTATAATAACCATGCACTGTTTTGTTCTTCCTTTCGTCTTTTCCCATTCGCTAGTGAAACTTGCTGCCACCTCTACTTGCTCTTCTTTATATAGCCACGTTTCAAAACCTATATTTCTTGACAAATTTCATTTACCCCCTTCAAGTTTCTTTAATTGTTTAATTATCTAAACTTATAAAATTTTAGGCTTAGACCACCCGAATGAGATGTACCCAACAATACACTTATTAGTTCCTGCAACTACATATGACGGCACCACTTGAACCACAAATAGCTATTTCATGCTTCCCAAATGCCCCACATAAGCATCACAAATAAATTAAGGTAATTCAGCGAGTGTAAGCACAACCTAGCATACTCAAACACCCATAGATCATAACTATTATTCTGCAAAACAGACACTCAAACATCATTAATTTCCACACCCCTTAGGCCCTATCACATCCCAGCAAAATATGCATCACTGTCTTCTCCAAATGGCCACACATGTAACATATTGAATCTGTTGCAACTCTCTTTGACTTTAACTTTTTTATTGTGGGCAAAATATTTAATAATGCCCGCCAAAGAAAAATACGTACCTTTGAAGGAACATTTAACTTCCAAATAGCTTGCCACCTGCAACTCATATTATGATTGATGAAATTATGATTAAAAACTTGATTTTTTAATTAGCATAATTTTATTTAGAAGTCCATTTCTCACATTTTTTTTTTGTTTTTTTGGGAAGAATCATGAATTCTCATCAAATTTTTGGACTTTTATTTTGCACAAAGCTGATATAACACAGGAATAGGAATTATTTATTTTTATACTAGATCTAAGATTCATAATTAGGGACCCCGGTGCTTCTAATTGAAGAAAAGACAAAAGAAGGGATCATTTATTTTTGGGATGAGATATAAGATACACATTTGTTGACAGGGAGAGTAAAGAAAAGAAAAAGTAGTTTGTTTGATTTGAATTTGAAAATATTTTCAAAAAGGGTGGGCTATTTGAATTCATCAGTTTTCTCTCTAAAATTCTCTATTCAAATTGAGTTTTTATTTTTAGAATAATTTTTTGGTAAAATTACTTAATTAATCCTACTTCTATTTATTTCCTAATTCCTCAATTTCATGGTAATTAAAAAATTACTCAGTAATTCAAACTTTTTCTTTCAATTTCAAATAAACATTCACATTTGGTTCTCAAACTTCTCAAAATTAGTTTCAGCTATAACAAATATTTAGGGGAAAAAAACCTACCATTAAAAAAAAAATCAATCAATATATTTAAAAAAATTAAAATCTCTATGGGGGGGCTATTTGTGCTAAATGAAGTTTAAAAGTGAGAGTTTGTTGGACAGTTGGAGTCCTTTCTATGAATGGAAATAATGCCAAAATAGAGTTTATTGCAGTCCTTTTGTTAAATTACTTAAACAAGCTTCATATAAAATAAGTTAGGTTGAATTTAAAGTTGAAATCCGTCGAAAATTTCTAACATCAAAAAGTGCTGGCGGCCCTTGAAAGGCAGACGGTGTTTTAAATTCAGTCAATAATAATTATATGACTCGTAAGTTTGTACAGCGTTACTAAGTTGTATAAAAATATTTGTTGCCGTATCACATTACTCTTCTATTTAAACTAAGCACCAGTGACTCTCTACGTTCCCAAAAGCTAAAAATTTTCTTTCAAAATTGACCAAACCCAACAGACGAAATGCAGCTTGATATCATCTCCAAGAATATTATCAAACCATCTTCTCCAACTGCTCAAAACATCTTGATCAATTAGCTCCCAATAATTACACTTCATTACTTTTTTTTTTAAGATGGCCCATCAAGATTTGATATAAAGCTAGTGCTGGTACTATTAACGATTATCAAAGATAATTAACCCTCTACTACCCTTTCGCGGGAAAAATACTCAAAGATAATTATGTCGTTGATTGTGACGATTCTGGCGTACCTTTCGTCATAACTCGAGTACCCAGCAGCATTAGCATGTCCGAAGTTCTAAAAAATCCGGAGATGGGCACGCTGCAATAATTGCTTCCATTCAATCCCAACAAAAAGTACTTAAGTAGTACTGATGATGTCAACATGGCTATCCAAATCAATCACTTTGATTGCGGAGGTGTGGCAATAGGCTTTAATTTCAGGCATATTGTAGCTGTTGCAACAGCATCAATCGGTTTTATAAAAAACTGGGCTAAACTTAATTCCAGTGATAATAATTCCATTATTAATTATAAGCATGTTGTTGTTGATTGCACGGATACCTTCCCACGAAACAAAGAGATTCCAAGTTACGCGAGGAGGATCAACGAATGGCAACGTGCGCCGGAATGTGTGACAAAAAGGTTTGTGTTTGATGGTTGTAAGGTAGCAGCTCTAAAAAGAGAAATGATAGTGAAAACTGAAGCAAGTTTGAATCATCAATGTATTCCATCACGATTTGAGGCTGTTCGTGGGCTTATTTGGGGTGCCTTGATAGCTATGGATAGGGAGAAAAATATTGATTCTGCTTCCACTATAGTGTCAACACCTGTGAATTTACGAAATCGAATGAATCCACCGCTACCAGAAGATTGTGCTGGGAACCTCTTTCATACGCAAGAAATGTTCATGAATCTAAAAAGACGGTGGGTGATGATTTTGTTAGAAAAGTTTATCAAGATGGTGGTGTTGTTTTTGTGAATCAGTATAAGGAAGCAGTTGGAGAGCTTCTAAAGGATGGTACTAATAATGATACTACTAACAGTGTTAGGTTGTTTGGTTGTAGTGGTCCAACTGGACTTCAATATTATGAAATTGATTTTGGATGGGGAAAGCCAGTGTGGGTTACCAATTTATGATACACGTGATGGTAAAGGCGTAGAAGCTTGGGTAGGATTGCCTATCAACGACATGCCAAAACTTGAGCAAGATCCTGGCATGGCATCCTTACTTATGCTTCTTTCACTCCAAGCCCTAGGAGCATATATAAATTCTTCTGTATTTTTGTTAGATATATAATCAATCAATAAAATCATGACGTGTGCATCTTTCTATGTATGTCTTTTATGATTGTATTGGCGGTTGTATAACTATTCTTTCTTATGAATTTGAAAATTCTAAGTGTATGTGTTTATTATTAAAGTATTGTGACGTCAATTTATGATAATTAAAATAGAAGTATGCGGTGCGCAAAAATGAATGACATAGATTCTTTTAAATTTATGTCATGTAATTATAATATATGAAGATCTTAATTAATTGATTAAAATTCAATTTTTTTTTTTAATCTATACAAAAATGTGATATAATTAATTATATATTGTAATAATATTGATAAAATTCTACTGTCGTTTAAGAAGGATACACAATGGAGTTATGATTGATGAAACCATGATTAAAAACTTGATTGTTCAATTAGCACCGTTATAGCGGGTTCGGATATGTTGTTCTTGTGGTACCATACTCCTTTGGTCTTTTGTGAAAGAATAAACATAAATTTCATTGAGCTCCTTATAATCCTTTCTGTTTATAGTTTATTTATAAGTATCAGGTTGATGTTTTCCTACATCCGCTTCTATATATTGTAAACTATGACATACATTCCTTATAATTCTTTTACTCTTCCATGTTTACAATTTTTTTAATCCTCCATTGCACCTATTCACCATATCCTAATTTTGTATTTTAATATCACTAAAACTCAAGCCATGATTTATGAACTTCTTTTCGTACTTTAAACTAAATGTTTGAAGTTTGTTTCTAAGTAGTGTTAGAATGAATTGAAGGAGGAGACGATATTGCAACTTTAATGATCGTACTTCTTGGAGATACTTGCATAGTGCATTTTTTTGCTGTGGCATGTGAAAACCAATGAAAGTCCGAATACATATATACCACACCAGATATAATACTATCATGAATTTTTTAATACTTATTAATACAATACATTATAATCTATGCAATGGGGTGCTCCAAGTACCGACAAGGGTAATTGAATTAAATAATTAAAAAACTAATATCATGAAAAGAATAAGATATTATTAATACCTAAAAATCAATGCTAGCTACGCCCAATGACACAGTTTAGCCCATAAGCAATGTATTTCATGGTGGACCCAAGCTGCTATACTGGGGCAACCACTGTGGGTTGTAGTTTGGAAGGTACATATTCACCAAAGTGAAGCACAATTCACATTAAATTCTTGACTAATCCCATTTGGAGTTCTTAACTCATAAGGGAATGTTTTATGAGACGAGCCAGTGGAAACTAGTCATTCTAAGATAATAATAATAAAAAATTTAGTTTAAAACACTAAATCTTAAATCATAAACATATCACATGCATCAACTGTTTATTTATTCTAAATCAAAAATAAAAAAGTTAATAGATAATTATTGGCTAAAAAGACTCATTTTGGCGAATATATATCACAATTGAATTCATATGGTTGACAATGTAAAATGCAAAAGGATTAAATGTATGGACAAAGCATGCATTGGTATTTAATATAAAGGCATGCATTATAATTAACGTAAAGCATGCGTTGATATTTTATGTAAAAGCATGAATTAGAATTAAGCATGCATTAGAATTAATGTTAAGCATACATTATAATTAATTTTAAGCATGTATTGATATTTAATGTGAAGCATGCATTTATATTTACAAAAAAAGCATACATTAGAATTAATGTAAATGAAGAAATGAAGCCTATAAATAGCAAGTTTCACCATTCATTCAAGCATCCATTATGTTAGCTAAGAAATCCAAGAGAGAGTTAAAAGTGAGTTAAGAGTATTTCTAAAATAAATTCCAAGAAAACATTTTCAGCATTCTTCTAAAAATAATTTTTGAGAAAACATTTTCACAACTGTTCCAAAAAAAAATTTATGAGAAAATAATTTTAGTATTCTCCCAAAAATAATTTGAGAGAAGATATTTTTAGTATTCTCATAACAACGTTTGCAAGAGAAAATTTCCAAATCCAGTTCAAGAAACATTTTCTAAAACAATTTCCAAACACATTTCCATATTCATTTTCTCACATTTTTCCTAATTACATTTCCTAGGCTATAAGCCTATAACAATCCTAGAAAATTAATATTATGCTACTGGGTCTCCATTATTTACTAGTTTATTCTGCACCCACATTACTGTTTAGAGCAAGTACCATTATTGTTTAAGTTGGAATTCATTATTCAACAAAACAACAACCATAATAAAGGTTGCATGTGGAGCTTATTTGGGCCATATAAATGCCTAAATACATTTTTGAACTTTACTATCTAAATCACATAATAGAATCAGCCAGAACGCAAACCACTAAGCTCGAATTTCTAATCAAGCCCAACTTTAATTCAACCAAGAAAGATCCCATCCTTGGTGAATGTGGCCTTGTGAAATTCTTGCCTCAAACATATATATATATTTATTGCAATAACTCCTCATACTAATAACTTGTTATCGATGTAAGTAAAAGTTACCTTAATATCTATAAAAATTTGTAAATAAAAAAGAGTGTAAGATGTTAAATAATATTTAAAAGTGGATATATAATAAAAAATAATCCTAGTTCTTATAAATTACATGTAAATAGGAAAGTAAATAAGGTTCAAATTGAAATTAAACAATTGCACGGCCACAAGAGACAAAACAGTGTGTATGGTGCAATTTGGTTAACATAGTTCTGTCTGTTTTAGTGATATGGAAGAGTATAAGGTACTAAATACTTGTAAATAAATTATAAATATAAAGGATTATAAGGAGTAGATGAAATTTTACTGTAATTTGGTCACAAAAGACAAAAGAGGGAGTACGGTGCCGGACCCCTTCTACTGGAAGTCCGTTTCTCACATGTTGTTATTTTTGCACAAAGCTGATTTAAGATTCGGTATGGTGCTTCTAATTTAAGAAAAAACAAAGGTGGGATGACCATTTACTTTTTTATACTAAATCTAAGGTGTACATTTGTTGACAAAGGGCCTTTTAGTTAAAAAAAAAAAGAAAGTGGGTCTGATTGATTTAAGATTTGCAAACTATTTGCTGAAATTAGAGTATGATTAAAAAATTTGCATTATATTGTAGAAGTTAACATCTTTAATATTTGAAAACTGTATTCAAATTGTAAAAATTGTAAAATCATGTTTTATATATGAATATATAAAAAAAAATAAAGATGTGTTTGGTTGAACCTATTTTCATAATAATTTTTTATTGTGTTGGTTACTTGCAATCAAATATCAGTATAAATTATTAATAAAGAAAATAATGGCAATAAAATTTTGTTTTCAGGTCTTACTAGTAATCTTATTAAATCCTATTAAAGAAGGTCAAACTAGTAACAAATATAAATAAGATAAAAATATAAATATGGGTTAGATAGCAATAACAAAATAATTGGACTCATTTATTTTTATACTAGATCTAAGATTCATAGTTGTTGATCGACAACTTCTATTTAAAAGAAGAAAAAAAAAAGATATATAGGAATTTATGCTGGAATTTAGATTCAATGTGGAATTAAATTTTGTCTTGAACTTTATATAATATTGTGATTGGTAGTTATTCAATAAGAAATTATATATAATTAAATCTTAACCATATATTATAAATCCACATATGATAGAAGATTATAAAAAACTCATCAAAACTTAGCTCAACATTGCGCCTTAATTTCTTTGTACTATCGTGTCTTGTTAAAGTGTAAGAGTTTCAAATGAATGATCATTTTCTATCTATTTGTTATTTTCATTTTTAATAATGTTAGGGATCTCAACAGTTGAATCCTAATTATATTTCAATAGATAAGTGATAAATATAATTATAAAAAATTAAAATTCAAATATTAGATCCTACGGGTGGGGGTTTTTGTGTTAAATGAAGGTATTGCTCTATTCTTCTCTTTTCAATGACTGCAAATAATGACAAAACTGTTTTTGTTAAATTAGTTAAATAACATTCATATAGAATAAATTGGATTGAGTTTGAAGTTGAAATCTGTTCGCAATTTTCTAACATCCAAAAATGCCGCGGGCAGTTGAAAAGCATGCCATGTTTTAATTCAATCAATAATTATAGGTTGAGGCTTTTTGACACCAGAATACTCTTGTTATTTTAATAAAATGTTTTATTATAAATTTATAGATACTAGTAACAATTGTCTTCTAAACTACCATAATATAATTACTTTAAATACTTATATAAAACACTCATTATTTAATATATAATTCTCTTATCGTAATCACTAAAAGTTTTACTGCCAATCTCTTAAACAATAGTTAACTAAATAAGAATTAAATTAATATTTTAATATATTTTGAACATATTTTGTAATCATGTCCTTTTTTTTTTCCTTAGTTTTCTTCTTCTTCTTTTTTTCCTCTTTGTCTGCCTCTTCTTCTGCTTCCGTCTTTTTTTTTTGTATTTTAAAAAGTGTAAAATATAAATTTTTTTTGATATTTTAAAGAGTGTAAAAGATAAACATTAATTTTTTAATTCAGTACATGAGGATAGATATTTTTATTTGATTAGGAGAGTCCAAAGCTTGTAAACTTATCTAAAAACTCTCTCACCAGGAGATATTACAAAAAACATGTCAACAAAAATATAAATTTATATATAAATATTTGGCCGCTGTATCACATTAATCTTAATCAGGCACTCTCTCTACGTATGTAAAAGATAAGATTATTCTTTCAAAATTGAGCAAAGCCCAGCAGACGAAATGCAGCTCCGTATCATCTCCAAGAAAATTATCAAACCATCTTCAGCAACTCCTCTGCACTTAAAAACCCACAAGCTGTCCCTTCTCGATCAATTGGCTCCCGATATTTACACCTCGTTGCTTTTCTTTTACAACGGCCCATCAAGAGTTGATGACGAAACCAACACTAGTACTAACAACGTTTATCATCGCCTCAAAAGCTCTCTGTCCAAAACATTAAGCCTTTACTACCCTTTTGCAGGAAAAATACTCCAAGATAATTATGTTGTTGATTGTGACGATTCTGGCATCCCTTTCGTTGAAACCCTAGGACCCAGCAGTATTAGCATGTCCGAAGTTCTTAAAAATCCGGAGACGAACACACTGCAACAATTGCTTCCATTCAATCCCAACAAAAAGTACTTAAGTACTGATGATGTCAACGTGGCCGTCCAAATCAATCACTTTGATTCCGGAGGTGTCGCAATTGGCCTTAATTTCAGGCATATTGTAGCTGATGCAGCAGCATCGGTCGGTTTTATCCAGAACTGGGCCAAACTTCATTCCAGTGATGATAATTCCATTATTAATTACAAGCATGCTGTGGTTGACTGCACGGATACCTTCCGACCGAACCAAGAGATTTCGAGTTACACGAGGAGGATCAACGAATGGCAACGTGCACCAGAATGTGTGACAAAAAGGTTTGTGTTTGATGGTGGTAAGGTAGCTGCTCTTAGAGCAGAAGTAATGAAAAAAGAAGCAAGCTTGAGTTTGAATCAATATAGCCCAACAAGGTTTGAGGCTGTGAGTGGGCTTATCTGGGATGCTTTGATAGCTATGGATAGAGAAGAAAATGTTGGTTCTACTTGTATAGCATCAGTGCCGGTGAATCTTCGAAATCGAATGAATCCACCGTTACTAGAAGATTGTATTGGGAACCTCTATCATGCGGTGACATGTACAGCAAATAAGACTTTGGCTAGAAACATTAATCAATTTACAAAGATGGTCAATGATGATTTTGTGAGGAAAGTTTATCAAGATGGTGGTATTGTTTTTGTTAATCAGTATAAAGAAGCTGTTGAAGAGATTCTGAAGGGTGATAATGGTGTAAGGCTGTTTGGTTTCACTGGTGTGATTGGACTTCCATTTTATGAACCTGATTTTGGATGGGGAAAGCCTGTATGGTCTACCACGGCCATGAGTCTTAATAATACTGCAGTTCTATTAGGTACACGTGATGGTAAGGGAGTAGAAGCTTGGGTAGGATTGCCTATTAATGACATGCCCAAATTTGAACAAGATCCTGCTATCCTCACCTATGCCTCTTTTATTCCAAGCCATGGAGCAGGATTTGATTGAACCATCTCCCAAACGAGAGAAATCTTTCCCACATCTATTGTACTCACAATCAACCAATAAAATATCATGAACTACATCATGATATGGATGGATACCTTTCGTGTATTTTCGCTAATGTGTTATGATTACAGTGGACTGTTTTGGATTGTAATGGATAATTGTATTGTATTGTGTTAAGCTCCTCGCGTACACAATAGGTAATATGAAGCCATATTATGGAAACTCAAGGGGGTAAGTCGTAAAAATGTAAGCATTAGAAGTGTATAAAAATAGACAAACATAAATGCCCATGCTGCATAAAATTTTTGATATGGAGAAGCAAAGGTAAATTCTGTTGTCAAAAACCTCCTGTTGAATAATGCTTTCGTTGCTGATTCTTCTTCTTCTTCTTCTTCCAGGTAAAAATCCCAAGAGGCGGGTTCAGTGCCAGCTTCAATGCCATTATATTCACAAAGTATGTGGGCCGTTCATAGCAGCTTGACTGACACTGCAAATTTCGGTGCTTTTGAATTCATATCTAATCCTAGTATTCTTTTGCTGGCTCAACATCTACAGAGCTTAGATTACTTACAGGAAAAGTTATCTTCCAGGGACTCCAGGACTATACATAACATATGGAGAGAGTTAAGAGTTTAATTCAGAGTTGATGAATCACCAATATGGTCGTTTTGACTATCAGCTGAGAGAAGTTACACTGAAGATAACACACGAACGGTTGTTTCTCCAGATATCACCTGATAAACATGGCTCATCCTTGATCAACAAGCTGATCAAAGTGCTTGCAAATTTGTTGTTGGTTTGTTATGTAATGGCAACTTTGAACAGATTATTCAAATTCCTGATGATGAGTACATTTGGATCGTCTGTCATATTGCAGTGCTTACATCCTCTGTACAAGAAGAAGAATGATGTATTATATCAAGCAGCATCAGACTATTGCCTCTTTCTGGCATGCCATGAGCAAGGATGTTTCAATATGGAGATGAAAATGTTCACAGAGAAGACAAATTTTGCATTTAGTTTCGATCAATGCAGCAACCCTTTCCGGAGATCCCTTCCGGAACTATGTCGTGCAGCATGTCTTATCCCTCGAAAACCCAGAAATGCCCGAAACAATCAGCTTTGCACTTACAGGCCACTGTATTTATCTCTTCTTGATAAAATGAGGCAGTTTTGTACTCCAAAGATGCTTCAAGTTTCAGAACATAGTGCAGTATACTGTTAAAGATTTTTGAGCTGTTACTATATTCTTCTACTTTCCAATGATAGATATGGAACTATGTGATTTAAACAGCACTGAAATAGACAATTAGAGTGAAGGTGAATAGACCTGATCTTCATGATACACTAGTGATCAACCTCGTCTTGCTGCTCTGCAGATAATGAAATATGGAAGGAATGCTTATAATGTGATTACAGGAGCCATATGATCTCAGAATTAAGTAAATTTGTTTAATCTTTTCCTCGTTCATGTCTGTCATAATGTTTTAGGAAAACACTATGTCTTTCTGCTTGAGTGTTGCACTGTCTTCTCCTGTTTGCAATGTATTAGAGTTTATTCACAAATGGAAAAAGCTAGTTTGGTCAGAAACTTATGTAGTGGTTGCACAGAAAAATTGGTTTGAAGAACAGAGCAAAAAGCAAAACTATATTTCACAGAGAATAAACATTTATCTCGCTGTTTATGACATCTTTGCACTCAAGAGTGCCTCCAGTGGCTTGCAAGCCTGAACCTCACCCGAAAGATGAATTTTGTCGAACCCCATGACTGTGTGTGTTATATGCAAGGGTAATAGATCCCAAAATGCCAGTCATTTTGCAAGCCATAAGGCAAAGCATAACTGGTTTATACTCACAGAGCATTCTCTCCTCATCAGTAGAAAATATATTACTTCGACAAGAGTCCTCAAATATTACTTCGGTTACAGAGAATGCAAAGCAAAATTATTGAAAGTCAAGAGTACCTAAAGCATTGCAGCAGTTTCCTATGGTTCATACGTATAAACAAGCCATATCTAAGCAGAAACTGTGTAAGTAACGATTTAATATATGGACAAGAAGTCCTACTCGCGAAAATTGAATGGGCTATAATGGATGATAACCAAAATTACTCCTAAAAATCATATCCTGTTCTTAGAGTCCAATAAATATGCATCAGATAAGGTACAGGATTGTGGCAAAAGAAAAAATATTAACATATGGAAAGGCTTGGCACCTTTTGATGTAAAATGCAAGCCATGAAAAATAATAGGCAGAAATCAATGTACAACCATAATTAAAAGGTGTTACAATTAAATTTAAATACGAAAAGGTTCCTCCGTCCAAGTTCAATCCTGTCCTCCTAACTCAAAACCAAAGAAAAAAAAAATCATACACAGCTAAGAGTTTTTAGTGAAAACGAGGGACTTCTAAGAGTCAAATTGATATGGTTAAACACATGCTAACGAGCACACCCATGTAATAATAATTGGCCCCTATAAAAGCCTCCCAAATTACAATCCTGGATAAAAAAGTTTATAGGATTCTCATGAGTTTTAGGGGAATACCTCGTTAATTTTTATTTATTTATTTTTTCAGTACATCTGTTATCAGGCCAATGCCCACGAGGCGTGCCTCATCTTCACAAAACTGCAGTCGCAACCTTTATTTCCAAGAGACCAGGAAAGTCAACATTTTCTTGTAAGAGTAGCGAAATAAAGTTGAATCCATATAATTATTTTCCATCTTCAGTTAGCTAAACCTTGTTTGTAGACAGTGTAATACAGCGAACAGGAAATCTGAAGATATTCAGCTGGCAGAATCTGGGAAGGATCATGCATAGGTTCGTCTGAATCATATTCAGAAGACAAATTACAATCTGACTCCTCTTTGTAACTAAATCCAGTGCCACTGAGCTGTTTGCTACATGTAACATTTGACGGGTCCTTCTTCACGCCAGCACTCGTAGTTTTCTTGTATAAACCTCTACTCCTGTCCAGGAACCCTTCCCTCATCATGCTTGCAAATCTTTCTCGGACATCCACAAGGGGGTTCTTTACCAAAAGTTGCTGTTGATCATAGGCTTCCCTACGAACAACAGTCTGTGTGTTAAGCTTCATAGAGATGTAAAAAATTCCAGGATGCCGTTCAAACACTTTGGTAAACTTTTGAGGCAGAGATAACGGTATGCGGAGATTACTCACATTCTTACGCTCTGTTTTTTGTCATATGGTGAGATGAAGAAGCTCATGAAAGACGCCAACAATCCTCTTTTCAGAAACATCAGTACGAGGATCCAAATGAGAGGCATCAGTATAAGGTGAAGTACATGGCAGACTCTGCCACTCTTTTAACCAATCCATGCACTTCCTTTTCAGCCCAAACCCCCTTGTGAATCTAATTGGGAAGGCCAAACTATTACTTCTTATATCTTTTCCTTCTGCTGTAAAACAGCATTTTCTTGCAATGGGAGACAGCAAGGTCATCATCCCAGGATAACAGTTTCAAGCCAACACGATCATCCAGGAGGCGGACCAAAGAAAATAATTCAGGGTGAGGTGTAATCAAGCAATCACGGTAATCATAGGGTAATCCCATATCCCATTTCAGCTGGTCAATCGTTTGTAAAGGAAGCACTCTATCCCTAGTGAGCATAAGAGGTTTACATAGCCTATCAAGAACATTCTTATGATTCTGCTGAAGAACATTAAGCCCTTCATGATGAGCATTGACAGCTTCGGGAGTCAAACCAAAGCAGGGAACGCGAGTGCCTCCAATGTCGAAAACATGAGATTCGCAAAAAATATTCGGGTATCTCCTGATAAACATGGAGAGCTTAAGATCTTGAGGGAGACCGAGTTGGCCTCGATGCCTGCAAAGGTGGTAAATAGGAACAAAACAATGCGAAGCAGAGGAAATGATAGAAACAAGGAAGCAGGCCGCTCTAAGATCCTTCTCAGCAGCCACGACAGCATCCAGAGACTTATCTTTAGCCCATTTCAACTTAACATTCACCAGACCGAATTTTTGCTGGTAACTAAACCTTTTTCAGCACTCACATAAAGATGCAGAGTACTCAGCCCTTCCCGAAAACAACCAGTGAACCATCTCATTCTTCAAAGAACCAACAATTCAATGTGCTACAAATCGACCATTAAGTGTTTACAGTAAAAGATCACCCGCCCTTTCAATGCACAATAAACAATCTGCGAATTTGCAGAGTATCAGAATAACTAAACAATCCACCGCCTTAATTATCGTCCCCCCAAAAAAAAATAATAATTTCACAGATTAGAGGGCCAAAAGTGTCCGCATAATTGAAAAATTCAACCAATTTCACTCATTTCTATCAAATTTAAATTTTGATCGTAGACACTCTCTCTCTGAGTCTCAGTCAAATTGCCGACAACCAAAATACTCATCAATTAACTCTAATTAAAAATGAAATTATACAAATTGACCTCTACTAAATATTGAGCTCGAAAGCTAATTAACAAAAAAATTAAAAACAAAAATACCAAACCGCTAGAGTGCTGGTGGTGCTATCAGGATGTTCGAGACTTGGGCCGAAACTAAATGCTGCGCTTGTGATAATTTTGTCCAAACTAGGCCTTTTGAAAGGCCTAGGAAATATTCAGATATATGATTTAAATTTTTTTTAAAATAAAATAATTGATAATAAAAAATTTTGTTATATGTCCAAAATATTATCATAAAACTAGTTGTACATAAAACGAAATTACTTTTGTCAGAAAAAAAGAAAAATAATTTTATTGGACGGGGTGCAATAGTGTTGTTTGGGAAGAAAAATTGATGTGTAACATGTATATCTGATGCATCTGTCCACTAATAATCTGCCATTTGGCAAGTTTTTAGCAGACCCACTAATTTTTTATTTTGAAATAAAATTATGGTTATTTTTTTCCCTACTGATTTTCTTCCAAAATCTTTTCTAAAATGAAATTAACTAATAGTTGCATCTTAACCAACTTATAGATTGGGCTTCAAGTCATTGTGAGTGCTGCTGATTAACCTGCATTACACAAATTCAAAAGAGTTATTTAAAAAAAAAAAAAAGAATCCTTCGGCTGCAAGAGTTAGTACATAGTATTAAAGAGGGTAAAAATACCTAGGTCGGCCCAAGCCTGGGCCTCACACATGAGATCTGGACAAGGGCTCAAGAAAAAAAAATCGAGCCAGGTCTATGCCTACTTTTTTCAAAAAAATAAATTTATAATTTAAAATAATATAATTAAAATTAAAAAGTAACTTAAAAATATAAAAAAAAACTTAAAATTTTAATTTATAAATTAATAATGACTTAAAAAAACTACTCTTATGTGTTAATTAATTAAAAGAGTATTTAAAATAAAAACTTTAGTATTAAAAAAATTGAATTTATAAGTTTTTATTTATTTTATTTATTATTTTATTTTAAAATATTTATTTTTTATTTATTTGTGATTATAAAAATTTATTGATCATTAATTTATAAAAATTTAAAAATATTTAAAAAAGTCCAAGACCGGCCCGAGTTGGACTCAGACCTCGTACGTACTTTAGGTGGACTTAAAAAGCCCACTTTCTATCATCCCCGGCAGAGACTCGAGCGGCATCGGTGTTTGTCTTTTTCACTCAAAAGTCAAGGCCATCATCGTTTCTGGGCATTGACAATAATACAATTTCATTTTACAAAACAAACACAAACACCCATTTGCTGAATTACTGCTACTAATCCTAGAAAAATAAATCGAACGCGGGTCTATCGAAAAACAGCATGGAAGTTGAAGCTTGCTTATCTCCGGCAAAATCACTCAGACAGATTCTTGAACTGCCAGGAGTTCACCAAGGCCCTGCTTGTTTCGATGCTCTCAGTGCCAAGCTTGTTGAAAAATCTGGTTTTAGTTTCTGTTTTACCAGTGGTATGCATATGCGCCTGCTTTTTATTTCTATTACTTCATTTCCTCACATGGGTTTGTTTCTTTTTCTCTAATTAAATTTTAGTTTCATGCATTCTTTTCATTGGCAATTTGTTCTTATTGTGTTTTAACTTGTTGCATACACTCCTACGGTAGTTTTTAGTTAGTTTTTGTACGTATGTTTTCCCTCTCTATGGGGTAATCGAGTTTGCAAGTGAGTAATCCCTTTTCGTGCTTCCATCATTAGGATTTTCAATATCGGCTGCTCGACTGGCGCTGCCAGACACTGGATTTATTTCATATGGTGAGATGGTGGATCAGGGGCAGCTGATCACCCAAGCCGTGTCAATCCCTGTTATTGGGGATGGCGATAATGGATATGGGAATGCGATGAATGTGAAGAGAACTGTAAAGGGATTTATTAAAGCGGGCTTTGCAGGGATCATACTTGAAGATCAGGTCCATACTCTTAAATAGTTCTAGATTTTCAAATGCTTATTCTGTAATAGTGTTGTTATTTCATTAACCGTACAGAAGGTCTTAAACTAACAAACTTGTGCAATGACCATTCCAGCTCTAATTTTACACTATTTTAATCCTTGTTCCTTATGAAACTTTCATTCCAAAGGTATCTCCGAAAGCTTGCGGTCATACACAGGGCCGGAAAGTTGTTTCTAGGGAGGAAGCAGTCATGCGGATAAAAGCAGCTGTTGATGCTCGGAAAGAAAGTGGCTCTGACCTTGTTATTGTGGCTAGAACTGATTCGCGCCAAGCTCTTTCTCTGGAGGAATCACTCTGGAGGTCAAGGGCTTTTGCTGATGCCGGAGCTGATGTTCTTTTTATTGATGCACTTGCCTCAAAGGAAGAGATGAAGGCTTTCTGTGAAATCTCTCCTCTAGTTCCAAAAATGGTATGCTGTGTTTCCCATGATATAACATTAAGTAATTGCAACTTAGTAATAAGCGAATGATATATACTTATATCTCATGCTTCATTATTACACTTTGGAAGAATTGGATATGTTGGTCATGTAACAAAATCTAAAGTGCTTCAGCTAGTTTTTATAGCAAGTACAATCCCAGATGGCATAAACAGTAGCTCTACAGTTACTAGATATTTTCATTGAGCATGTTGGGATAATGCAGTGCTGAGTGCTCATTTTCAAGCTTAATATATTTGCCTGTAGCTGATAATAAGTTTTAGTTTTTACATTTTTCATTCCAGAAATTTATTTGGTTATAAGTAAACTATTCTGAGTATTTTCCAGCTGGAGGTTATTAATACAAAATTAATTTTCCAATGCAGTATAATTTGTGATAGACAGTTTGGTTAGAGTAACTGCTGCATGTTTGGAATCCATTACCCAGTCAGCGAGGATTGAGTACATTTGATTGTGATTGCGTCAGTGAAGTGCAGTTGATGTTTTTACTTTCAAACGTAGTTGTGAAGTTGCATTCTGCATTACACCTTGAGTTTCCTTTGAATTAGGCAGTCCGAGGCATTTTTGGCACCATCTTGGACTTATTCTTATTATTTTTTCTTTTCTCTTTTTTAATGAATTATGACTTCTCTCTAAGGACCCATCACTTTCTGTCCATTGATGTCTTCATTCATAAGAATGGTTATAGGATATGTACCTTCATTTCCCGAAAATATGGGTAACATCCTGGGGTTACCATACCAATTTTATGGAGCTTTCACTTAATTGCAAGCTTAAAAGTATTTTACTTTCTATGATTCTCCCACTGTGAAAAAAAAACTAGTCATCTATGTTTTATTCTGTAAATGCAGAAATACACAGATATCTAGCTGTATATGTAGCCTGTATCCACTTCATGACATAACTGTTGTATCTGTATCTATAGGTTATAGGTATATATTCAAACAGCTCTTGAGACAAATGGTATGCTACTTGTACTCAGGGAGTAAAAGCTTCAGTCATAAAGTGATAAATTATACTGTATATGCATCTGCTGGAACAGTTTGATTTATTTCATTTAGTTTTTTCTCATTTGCTAAGACTCTTAATGAGAACTTTCTCATTTCATGGACAATAAAGCATAGACTCTAATTACAAACAATTATCTTATCTGTTCCCACCTTGTGCACTCTTCTTCTTCCCCATTTTTCTTTGTCTGGTACTGCAAAACACTACAATGGTAGTCGGGACACTCGTGGGATAGTCCTTCTCCTACTATTTACACCTGCAATCTCTCCAATTTGGTTAATAGTTTTCAGTTTCATTGGATTAACTTGAACTGTCCTACTTGTATTGTTGGGACATGCATTAGAAATTCCTGGTGAAGTAAAATTTCTCAGTATATTGTCAATTTCTTTTGTCTGATGGAGCTCTTTTTTTCTTGCATAGGCCAATATGCTTGAAGGTGGAGGAAAAACACCAATACTTAATCCACTTGAGCTTGAAGAGCTCGGATTTAAACTTGTGGTTTACCCCCTTTCCCTGATAGGAGTTTCCATTCGAGCAATGCAGGTCAGATTTTTTCACTTTTTTTCTACCATGCATAAAGTTCTAATGCAAAAGGGGAAAAGCTGCACAGTGGTGGGACTCTACAATTTTGTAGATTTTGAAAAAGACAACTCCTACGCTTTTAGAAGTTGATATAATTGTATTTTGACAATGTGATTAATATGCTATAAAAGTATCATTTGCAATTGTTTTTCTTCTTTAGAGATTTTGGTAATTAAATTTTTCTTTTCTCCTTCACCGGAACTGCCATTTTAACAGAATAATTCTCTGCAACAGATTTGTTTGTTCTAAATTTAGGCTTTGACATGGTTTTCATTTGCATTATATTCTTAGTCTTTATTGGTTGTAAGATATTGTGCTCCTTCGTTAACATCTGCCGCTTGGTTGTATTTTGATGAATGTAATTTGAAATACTGCTGCATAGAATGTCATATTCCTTGTTTATGACTACTTTTATATAGCATCCCTGGACTGTAAGTTAACGTCTATAACTCATTTGCAGGATGCACTTACTGCCATTAAAGGAGGTTGTATTCCTCCCCCAGGAAGTATGCCATCTTTTGAAGAAATCAAGGAAACCGTGGGGTTCAACACTTACTATGAAGAAGAGAAGCGTTATGCCACTAGTATGAGGAGGTCGTCTTCAGAAAGTGGTGCGTCAGACTTTGGCTCCTAAATCTAGAAACTTCTTTTACTAAAAACTCTAGTTGTCACCAAGATAATCCGATCTCTCCGGGCTAGAAATGTGGAGTTAAAGTTGCATTTAGCATGAATGGTTCTATAACTGAGACTACAAGGATCTCTGTGGTGAATGAATGATAATAAATTCTAGCTGTCACTTGATACTTGCACATTTTTCTGGTTAATGATAATAAATTCTAGCTGTCACTTGATACTTGCACATATTTCTGGTTGAGCATCATGTTCAGTCTTCTGAAACTTTTTGAAACCTCTTGTTTAATATTTGTTCATCCATGTGCTGCATTCTTTAGCGCACACAAGTAAATTTATCAAATTTTGAAAAGCCAAAACTTTTGGCTGGCCAATTTTGTCCCACTTCCCACTCGGTTTCAAGTAATTTTCATACGCTACTGATTTGCTGGAGACACCCACAAGGTTATTATGTGCGCTGGATTTATGCCACGGAAGCTTTTTGCAAGCCCAATAAAATGCAGAGAAATATCAAATGTATAACCGCCAGTAAAAATTCAAAGAATAATATAAAGAATATAATTTTAAATAATAATTTTAAATAAAATTTATTAAAGATATAAAATATTTTCATTATATAAGTGAAAAATCACATTATTCTTAGTTAGTGTTACTAAATATTTTAGTCAGAACTTGGAAGTTTCTACCACCCAACCTCAATCCCAAACATACCCTATATGTCAGTGATCAGTAACTCATACGATACATGACCAATGGCTCGAGATGACCCAGCACGGAGAGGTCAAAGTTCCCAAGATCCTATGTGACAATACAATTTTAGCATCAATTTACCATACTTTTGTATGTAGCATTAATTACTGACATTAATTTTTCTTCTCTTGTTCCTCGCTGCTTAATTCTTGTTGTAGTTTGGAAGGTACAGATTCAGCAAAGTGAAGTTCAATTCACATTGAATTCTTGGCTAAGCCCACTTGGAGTCCTTAGCTCATAAGGGAATGTCTCATGAGACGAGTTAGTGGAAACTAGTCATTTTAAAATATAATAATAAATAAATTGGTTTAAAATATTAAATCCTAAATCACAAACATACAGTATTAATTCATATGCCTCAACTGTTTATTTATTTTGAATTAAAAATCTAAGTGTTAATATATAATTAATAGTTAAAAAGACTCACTTTGGCGAGTATATATATCACAATTGAATTCATATGGTTGAAAATGTGAAGTGCATAAGGATTAAATGTATGGACAAAGCATGCATTGGTATTTAATATAAAAGCATGCATTATAATTAACGTAAAGCATGCATTGATATTTTATGTAAAAACATGAATTAGAATTAAGCATGCATTAGAACAAATTGTTAAGCATACATTGTAATTAATTTTAAGCATGTATTGATATTTAATGTGAAGCATGCATTAGAAATAATGAAAATAATGAAATGAAGCCTATAAATAGCAAGTTTCACCATCCATTCAAGCATCCATTATGTTAGCTCATAAATCCAAGAGAGAGTTAAAGTGAGTTAAGAGTATTTCTAAAACAAATTCTAAGAAAACACATTTTTCTAAAAATAATTTTTGAGAAAACATTTTCACAACTGTTCCAAAAACAATTTATGAGAAAATAATTTCAGTATTCTCCCAAAAATAATTTGAGAGAAAATATTTTTAGTATTCTCATAAAAATGTTTGCGAGAGAAAATTTCCAAGTCCAGTTCAAGAAACATTTTCTAAAACAATTTCCAAATTCATTTTCTAAAATTATCCCATTTTTTCACATTTTTCCTAATTACATTTCCTCGGCTATAACAATCCTAGAAAATTAATATTATGCTACTGGCTCTCCATTATTTGTTGGTTTATTGTGCTCCCACATTACTATTTAGAGCAAGTACCATTACTGTTTAAGTTGGAATTTGTTATTCAACAAAACAACAACCATAATAAAAGTTGCAGGTGGAGCTTATTTAGGCCCTATTAATGCCTAAATACATTTTTGAACTTTACTATCTAAATCACATAATAGAATCAGTCAGATCACACACCACTAAACTCGAATTTCTAATCAAACCCAACTTTTATTTAACCAAGAAGGATCTTATATTCGGTGAATGTAGTCTTGTGAAATTCTTACCCCAAACATATATATATTTATTGCAATAACTGCTCATACTAATAATTTGTTATCGATGTAAGTAAAAGGTACCTTAATACCTATAAAAATTTGTAAATAAAAAAGAATGTAAGATGTTAAATAATATTTAAAAGTGGATATATAATAAAAAATAATCCTAGTACTTATAAATAAAATGTAAATATTAAATTAAATAAGGTTAAAATTGAAATTAAACAATTGCACGGCCGCAAAAGACAAAACAGGTCGTACGGTGCAATTTGGTTAACATAGTTTTGTCTGTTTTAGTGACATGGAAGAGTATAAGGTACTAAATACTTGTCAATAAATTATAAATATGAAGGATTATAAGGAGTAAATGAAATTTTACTGTAATTTGGTCACAAAACACAAAAGAGGCCGTACGGTGCCGGACCCCCTTCTAGCTAGTAGTCCGCTTCTCACATGTTCTTTTTTTTTTTTTCAAAAGAATTAATCATGAACTCACATCAAGTTTTCAGACTTTTTATTTTGGCACAAAGCTGATATAGGAAAATCATTTAATTTTTATGCTAGATTTAAAATTCGGTATGGTGCTTCTAATTTAAGAAAAATCAAAGGTGGGATGACCATTTGCTTTTTTTCTTTTTTTTTTTTATACTAAATCTAAGATATACATTTGTTGACAAAGGGCCTTTTAGTTAAAGAAAAAAAAAAGCGGGTCTGATTGATTTAAGATTTGCAAACTATTTTATGATATTAGAATATGATAAAAAAATTTGCAGTACATTCTAGAATTTAACACTTTTAATATTGGAAAACTGTATTCAAATTGTAAAAATTGTAAAATCATGTTTTACATATGAATATATATAAAAAAATAAAAAAATAAACGTGTTTGGTTGAATCTATTTCCATAATAATTTTTTATAGTGTTGGCCGTTGGGTACTTAAAATCAAATATCACTATAAATTATTAATAAAGAAAATAATGGCAATAAATTTTTTTTTCAGGTCATACTAGTAATCTTATTAAATCCTATTAAAGAAGGTCAAACTAGTAACAAATACAAATAAGATAAAAAAATAAATAAATATGGGTTAGATAACAATAACAAAATAATTGGACTTATTTATTTTTATACTGGATCTAAGATTCACAGTTGTTGATCGGTTAATTCTAATTAAAAAAAAGATATATAGGAATTTATGCTGGAATTTAGATTCATTGTGGAGCCATACTTTGTCTTGAGCTTTATATAATATTATATAATATTGTGATTGGTAGTTATTCAATAAAAAATGTTGTGTAATTAAATCTTAATTGTATATTACAAGTCCATCTATGATAGAAGATTATAAAAAAACTCAGCAAAACTTAGCTCAACTTAATTTCTTTATACTATGCTCTGTTGTTAAAATATAAGAGTTTTCAATGCACGGTCATTTTTTTATCTATTTGTTATTTTCATTTTTAATAATGCTAAGAATCCTACTTATATTTTAAGGGAGCCTCTAAGTTATATTTAATGTAATTTACACTAGTTATATAAATATCAGTATGGGAGTAGTATAAGTTATATTAAATATAATTTAGTATTTACCATTTTTGAATAGATAAGTGACAAATATAATTATAAAAAAATAAAATTCAAATATTAGATCGTACGGGTGCGGTTTTCGTGTTAAATGAAGTTATTGTCGTATTCTTCTCTTGTCAATGAATGCAAATAATGAGAAAACTGTTTTTGTTAAATTACTTAAATAACATTCATATAAAATAAATTGGATTGAGTTTGAAGTTGAAATCCGTTTGCAATTTTCTAATATGTTAAAATATTTTATTATAGATATATAACTACTAATAAAAATTGTCTTATAAACTCTTACAAACTAGCGTAATATAATTACTTTCAACATTAGCATAAAACACTCATTATTTAATATATAATTCCCCGGCTGTAAACACTAAAAATTTTACTGCCAATCTCTTAAACAATATTTAACTAAATAAGAAGTAAATTAATAATTTAATATATTCTGAAAATATTTTTACCTTTTGATTTTTTTTGATTTTTTAGTCTTACTTTTTTTTTTTCACTGCCTAATCTTCTTCTACTTCTGTCCTTTTTTTTTATTATTTTAAAGAGTGGAAAAAAAATCTTTTGGCATGTTAAAGATTGTAAAAAAATTAATTTTTTTAATTCAGTACATGAGGATAAATCTTCAATTTATTTAATTAGGAAAGCACAAAACTCATAAAGAAGTCTAAGAATTATCTCGCTAGCAACGTGAGATGTTACAAATAATATGTCATATTTGTTTATCCAAAAATATAAATTTATATATAAATATTTGCCGCAGTATCACATTAATCTTCTGTCTAGACTGAGCAAACAATCAGGCACTCTCTCGACTTATGTTCTTTCAAAATTGAGCAGAGCCAACAGACGAAATGCAGCTCCGTATCATCTCCAAGAAAATTATCAAACCATCTTCTCCAACTCCTCTGCACTTAAAAACCCACAAGCTGTCCCTTCTCGATCAATTGGCTCCCGATATTTACACCTCGTTGCTTTTCTTTTACAACGGCCCATCAAGAGTTGATGACGAAACCAACACTAGTACTAACAACGTTTATCATCGCCTCAAAAGCTCTCTGTCCAAAACATTAAGCCTTTACTACCCTTTTGCAGGAAAAATACTCCAAGATAATTATGTTGTTGATTGTGACGATTCTGGCATCCCTTTCGTTGAAACCCTAGGACCCAGCAGTATTAGCATGTCCGAAGTTCTTAAAAATCCGGAGATGAACAAACTGCAACAATTGCTTCCATTCAATCCCAACAAAAAGTACTTAAGTACTGATGATGTCAACGTGGCCGTCCAAATCAATCACTTTGATTGCGGAGGTGTGGCAATTGGCCTTAATTTTAGGCATATTGTAGCTGATGCAACAGCATCGGTCGGTTTTATCCAGAACTGGGCCAAACTTCATTCCAGTGATGATAATTCCATTATTAATTACAAGCATGCTGTGGTTGACTGCACGGATACCTTCTCACCAAACCAAGAGATTTTGAGTTACACGAGGAGGATCAACGAATGGCAACGTGCACCAGAATGTGTGACAAAAAGGTTTGTGTTTGATGGCGGTAAGGTAGCTGCTCTTAGAGCAGAAATAATGAAAAAAGACGCAAGCTTGAGTTTGAATCAATATCGCCCAACAAGGTTTGAGGCTGTGTGTGGGCTTATCTGGGATGCTTTGATAGCTATGGATAGAGAAGAAAATGTTGGTTCTACTTGTATAGCATCAGTGCCAGTGAATCTTCGAAATCGAATGAATCCACCGTTACCAGAAGATTGTATTGGGAACCTCTATCATGCGGTGACATGTACAGCAAATAAGACTTTGGCAAGAAACATTAATCAATTTACAAAGATGGTCAATGATGATTTTGTGAGGAAAGTTTATCAAGATGGTGGTATTGTTTTTGTTAATCAGTACAAAGAAGCTGTTGAAGGGATTCTGAAGTGTGATAATGGTGTAAGGCTGTTTGGTTTCACTGGTGTGATTGGACTTCCATTTTATGAACCTGATTTTGGATGGGGAAAGCCTGTATGGTCAACCGCGGCCATGAGTCTTAATAATACTGCAGTTCTATTAGGTACACGCGATGGTAAGGGAGTGGAAGCTTGGGTAGGATTGCCTATTAATGACATGCCCAAATTTGAACAAGATCCTGGTATCCTCACCAATGCCTCTTTCATTCCAAGCCGTGGAGCAGGATTTGATTGAACCATCTCCCAAACGAGAGAAATCTTTCTCCACATCTATTGTACTCACAATCAACCAATAAAATATCATGAACTACATCATGATATGGATGGATACCTTTCGTGTATTTTTGCTAAAGTCTTATGATTACAGTGGACTGTTTTGGATTGTAATGGATAATTGTATTGTATTGTGTTAAGCTCCTCAAGTACACAATAGGTAATATTAAGCGGTATTATGGAAACTCAGGGGGGTAAGTCGTAAAAATGTTATATTTTTGTTTCTTATAATCCTGCAATACGGCCGTTGTAATTCTTCTTATATATCTAGGAATTCTCGTAGAAACAGAAGCTTTTAATGTAAGCATTAAAAGTATATAAAGATAGGACAAACATAAATCCCTATGCTGCATAAAATTTTTGATATAGAGAAGGAAAGGTGAATTCTGTTGTTCAAAATCTGCTGCATTGTTTCAAAAACCTCATGTTAAATGATGCTTTCGTTGCTGATTCTTCTTCTTCCAAACAAAAATCCCAAGAAGTGGGTTTAGTGCCAACTTCAATGCCATTATATTCACAAAGTATGTGGGCTGTTCATAGCAGCTCGACAGACACGGCAAATTTCGGTGCTTTTAAATTAATATATCCTAGTATTCTTTTGCTGGCTCAACATCAATAGGGCTTAGATTACTTGCAGGAAAAGTCATCTTCCAGGGACTCCAGGATTATACATAACATATTCGAGATAGTTAAAGAGTTTAATTCGAAGCTGATGAATCACCAATATGGTCGTTTTGACTATCAGCTGAGAGAAGTTACACTGAAGATAACACACGAATGGTTGTTTCTCCAGATATCAACTGATAAACATGGCTCATCCTTGATCAACAAGCTGATCAAAGTGCCTGCAAATTTGTCGTTGGTTTGTTATGTAATGGCAACTTTGAACAGATTATTCAAATTCCTAATGAGTACATTTGGATTGTCTGTCATATTGCAGTGCTACATCTTCTGTACAAGAAGAAGAATGATTGATTATATCAAGCAGCATCGGACCACTGCCTCTTTCTGGCATGCCATGAGCGAGGATGTTTCAAAATGGAGATGAAAGGGTTCACAGAGAAGACAAATTTTGCATTTAATTTCGATCAATGCAGCAACCCTTTCCGGAGATCCCTTCTGGACCTATGTCGTGCAGCATGTCTTATCCCTCGAGAACCCAGAAGTGATCGAAACAATCAGCTTTGCACTTACAGGCCACTATATTTATCTCTCCTTGACAAAATGAGGCAATTTTGTACTTCAAAGATGCTTCAACTTTCAGAACATAGTGCAGTATATTGTTAAAGATTTTTTTGAGCTGTTACAATATTCTACTACTTTCCAATGACAGATATGGGAACTATGTGATTTAAACAGCATTGAAATAGACAATTAGAGTGAAGGTGAATAGACCTGATCTTCATGATACACTAGTGATCAACCTCGTCTTGCTGTTATGCAGATAATGAAATATGGAAGGAATGTTTATAATGTGATTAGAGGAGCTATATGATCTCAGAATTAGGTAAATTTGTTTAATCTTTTCCTCGTTCATGTCTGTCATAATGTTTTAGGAAAACACTTTATATCTTTATGCTTGAGTCTTGGACTGTCTTCTCCTGTTTCCAATGTATTAGAGTTTCTTCACAAATGGAAAAAGCTAGTTTGGTCAGAAACTTATGTAGTAGTTGCACAGAAAAATTGGTTTGAAGAACAGAGCAAAAAGCAAAACTATATTTCACAGAGAATAAACATTCGTCTCGCTCTTTATGACATCTTTGCACTCAAGAGTGCCTCCAGTGGCTTGCAAGCCTGAACCTCACCCTGAAGATGAATGCTGTCGTTAGAAAATATATTCCATTTACTCACAAAGTATTCTCTCCTCATCATTAGAAAATATATTCCATTTACAAGAGTCCTCAAATATTACTTCGGTTACAGAGAATGCAAAGCAAAATTATTGAGAGTCAAAGAGTACCTTAAGCATTGCAGCGGTTTCCTATGGTTCATACATATAAACAAGCTATATCTAAGCAGAAACTATGTCAGTGACGATTTAATGTATGGACAAGAAGTGCTACTCGCGAAAATTGAATGGGCTATAATGAATGATAACCAAAATTACTCCTAAAAACCATATCCTGTTCTTAGAGTCCACTAAATATGCATCAGATAAGGTTCAGGTGTGGCAAAAAATTATTAACATACGCAAAGGCTTGGCATCTTTTGATGTACAATGCAAGTCATGAATAATAATAGGCAGAAATCAATGTGCAACCATAATTAAAAGGGGTTACGATTAAATATTTAAATAGGAAAAAGTTCCTCCGTCCAAGTTCAATCCCTGCCCTCCTAACTAAAAAAAAAATATCATAGACAGCAAAGGCCTAAGAGTTTCTAGTCAAAACGAGGCACTTCTATGAGTCAAATTAATATGGTTAAATACATGCTAACGAGCACACCCATGCAATAATAATTGACCCCTTTCAAAGCCTCCCAAATTACAATCCTGGATAAAAAGTTTATAGGATTCTCATGAGTTTTAGGGGAATACCTCCTTACTTTTTATTTATTTATCTATTTATTTCTTTTCATTACATCTGTTATCAGGCCAAGACCCACGAGGTGTGCCTCATCTTCACAAAAACTGCAGTCGCCACCCTTATTTCCAAGAGACCAGGAAAGTTAACATTTTCTTGTCAGAGTAGCTAATAAATAACGCTGAATTCATATAATTATTTTCCACCTACAGTTAGCTAAACCTTGTTTGTAGACAGTTTAATACAATGAACGGGAAATCTGAAGATATTCAGCTGGCAGAATCTAGGAAGGATCAGGCATAAGTTCGTCCGAATAATATTCGGAAAACAAATTACAATCTGACTCCTCTTCGTAACTAAATCCAGTGCCACTGAGCTGATTTCTACATGTAACATTCGACGGGTCCTTCTTCACGCCAGCACTCATAGTTTTATTGTATAAGCCTCTACTCCTGTCCAGGAACCCTTCCCTCATCATGCTTGCAAATCTTTCTTGGACATCAACAAGGGGGTTCTTTACCAAAAGTTGCCGTTGATCGTAGGCTTCCCTAAGAACAACAGTCTGAGTGTTAAGCTTCATCGAGATGTAAAAAATTCCAGGATGCCGTTCAAACACTTTGGTAAACTTTTGAGGCAGAGACAACGGTATGCGGAGATTACTCACATTCTTACGCTCTGTTTTTTTTCGTATGGTGAGATGAAGAAGCTCATGAAAGACGCCAACAATCCTCTTTTCAGAAACATCAGTACGAGGATCGAAATGAGAGGCATCAGTGTAAGGTGAAGTATATGGCAGACTCTGCCACTCTTTTAACCACTCCATGCACTTCCTTTTCAGCCCAAAACCCCTTGTGAATCTAATTGGGAAGGACAAACTATTACTTCTTATATCTTCTTCCTTCTGCTGTAAAACAGCATTTTTTTGCAATTGGGAGACAGCCAGGTCATCATCCCATGATAACAGTTTCAAGCCAACACGATCATCCGGGAGGCGGACCAAAGAAAATAATTCAGGGTGACGTGTAATTAAGTAATTACGGTAATCATAAGGTAATCCCATATCCCATTTCAGCTGGTCAATGGTTTGTAAAGGAAGCATTCTGTCCCTAGTGAGCATAAGAAGTTTACATAGCCTATCAAGAATGTCCTGATGATTCTGCCGAAGAACATTAAGCCCTTCATGATGAACATCGGCAGCTTCAGGAGTCAAACCAAAGCAGGGAACGCGAGTGCCTCCACTGTCCAGAACATGAGACTCACAAAAAATATTCGGGTATCTCCTTATAAACGTGGAGAGCTTAAGATCTTGAGGCAGACCAAGTTGGCCTCGATGCCTGCAAAGGCGGTAAATCGGAACAAAACAATGCGAAGCAGAGGAAATGATAGAAACAAGGAAGCAGGCTGCTCTGAGATCCTTCTCAGCAGCCACGACAGCATCCAGAGACTTATCTTTAGCCCATTTCAACTTAACATTCACCAGACCGAATTTCTGCTGGTAACTAAACCCTTTTCGGCATTCACATAAAAATGCAGAGTATACAGCCCTATCCGAAAACAACCAGCGAACCATCTCATTCTTCAAAGAACCAACAATTCAATGTGCTACAAATCCACCATTAAGTGTTTACAGTTAAAGATTACCCGCCCTTTCAATGCACAATATGCGATCTGCAAATTTGCAAACTATCAGAATAACTAAACAATCCACCGCCTTAATTATCGTCCCAAAAAAAATTTCACAGATTAGAGGGCCAAAAGTTTCCATATAATTGAAAAATTCAACCATTTTCGCCCATTTCTAATCAAATTTAAATTTTGATTGTAGACACTCTCTCCCCGAGTCTCAATCAAATTTTCCCACAACTAAAATACTCATCATTAACTCTAATTACTAATAAAATTATACAAATTGACCTCTAATAAATATTAACCTCAAAAGCTTATTAACCAAAAAAAAGATTAAAAACAAAAATACCAAACCGCTCGAGTGCTGGTGGGTGGTGCTCTCAGGATTACTCCGCTACCATTGGAGACTTGTAAGCGCTGTGCTCGTGATAACTCTTCAGTTAATTTTGTCCGCTTAATTAATTAGAATGCTTTGGGCCTCTCCAAACTAGGCCTTCCGAATAGCCTAAGACATCATCACGTGTGTATGTTTAGATATATGATTTAAATTTTCTTTTAAAATTAAAGTAATTGATAATGATAATTTTTGTTATCTGTCAAAAATGTTATGCATAAAAGTACACAAAAGAGGGTGCGGGCTGTCTTTTTTTTTTTTTTTTTTTGACATACTACACTGAGCTCTATTGATATTTACAATCGGTGCGGGCTGTCTTTGCTTGCATAAAAGTACACACAATGGCAGCCAAAGATTGGTGCAACCCTTTTTTAATTTAACCAGTTGCCTTTTTTTTAAAACAAAAAATTAAATACTAAAATAAAATAATATATTAACTAAAAAATTGTGAAAAAATATAATTAATAGTAACAAAAATAAATAAATAAATTAAAATCAAAGAAAAATATGATCTTATGAAAATAAAGAGAAACAAATAAAAAGTTAATATAACAAAAAAAATTATTTTTTATTTTTATATGATGTCTCATATTTAACATAAAAATTTTCATGTACCTTGTTATTTGTCTCAAGTTTATTATTTTAAATATCCCTAAAAATTTCTTTTCCTACCCGTTTCATGTTTGACATTTGTGTTGCATGTTTAATAATGTCTTCCACATGTATCACTTGTTTTGTTACATGTTTACATCAAACTCATGTTTAACTTCAATCGTGCTGTGTTCATGTTATTTTTTTATATGTAAACTTCATTTCATGTTTACATCACACATTGCATGTTTGACTTCAATTATTGCATGATCTGAATAGAGCCAAAAAATAAGGATTTTTCAACCCATTTTATGTTTAGCGTTTATGTTTAACATCACCTATCACATATATCACATGTTCTATTGCATGTTTACATTGAACTCATGTTTAACTTCAATCATTTCATTTTTAACTCCAATCCTTGTATGTCTAACTTCATATCTCATGTTATTTTCTTAAATGTAAATTTTACATTTCATATTTACATCATATGCTGTATCTTTGAAATGTGGTGTTGCATGTCATAAAAAAATAACGCCAAAAGGTTTTTAATTTCTATCCGTTTCATGTTTGGCGTTTATGATTCATACACAACACGAAACAACAATTAAACATGAGTGTAATGTAAACTTGCAACATGGGATTTCATGTATGTGACAGACAATGTTGCACATGAATCATAAACACTAAACATGAAACGAATAGGAATTAAAAACTTTTTGGTATTATTTTTTTATGACATACAACACCACATTTCAAAAATACAACATGTGATGTAAACATGAAATATGAAATTTACATGTAAAAGAATACTATCAGACATGCAAAGATTGAAGTTGGACACACAACGATTGAAGTTAAACATGAGCTCGACGTAAACATGCAATAGAACGTGTGATACATGTAATAGGTGATGCCAAACATGCAACACGAACATCAAACAGGAAACAAACTGGAAAATCCTCATTTTTTGGCTCCATTTAAAACATGCGATAATTGAAGTCAAACATGCAACATGAAATGTAAACATGAAACATGAAGTTTACATATTAAAAAATAACATGAAAATGACACGATTGAAGTTAAACATGCAATTATTGAAGTTAAACATAAGATGAGACATGTAACAAAACAAGTAATACATGCGAAAGACGTTATTAAACATGCAACATAAATGTCAAACACAAAACAAGTAGGAAGAGAAATTTTTAGGAACATTTAGAATAATAAACTTGAGACAAGTAACAATATACATGAAAATTTTTATGTTAAATGTGAGACATCATATATAAAATAAAAAGAATTTTTTTGTTATATGAACTTTTTATTTATTTCTCTTCATTTTCATAAGATTATATTTTTCTTTCATTTTAATTTATTTATCTTTTTTTCTACTATTTTAGGATGCCTACTCCACTCGCATTTTGTAAGAGAGAAACTGCCTCCACTCAATTAACTAATAATTGAAAGAGTACTAAAACTAACCTCCATAAAGCTCTTATAGAGGCGTGAACCCCTACTCTCACCATTGTCAGTGCAAGAATTCTCCTATTGGGCCAAAGGTCCGCTAGTTTTAAAACCCAACAATTGAATTAGCTAACAAAAATAAGTCTCAAATCACCAAAAAAAAAAAAAAACTATGGAATAAGGTTCCAAAGAATAATATAAAAATATATGCATTTGCATTATGATATAAAAAACGATTTTCCATGAAAATTCACAAAGATGCATAATATTAGCATAACCTCAAAGTGGGTAGCTGCAAATATTGAACACAATTTAGCTTAAACTTATTTTACTTCTTCCGATTCTTTAAAAGAATCTATATACAGAATTTCAAATCTAATGTGAAAAAAAAAATTTGGTCCACTCTAATTTGAACATTTACAGACATATTATTTTACAATCTCTTTAACTCAAGTGTATGTAAATTTTCCACAGCCACAATAAAGGTTAAAATATTTTATAATCAAGGTAGTAACAATCAAAATTGTATTACAATTTAAACGAACACATACCCAATCTCAGGATGCCCTGAACTTCATCTTCCATGCTTCAAACCGAGTAATTAAGGAAATTGTACGATGGAGGAAGTTTGCTTCTGAAAAGTTAAAAGAGGAATAATGCAATGTAATTTTAGAGACTGTCCCTAGTAAATCCAAACATAGAACAATAGAGCTCAAAACAAGCAAATGACACCTCGGGACAAAAAAAAAAAAAAAGAGAGAAAGTGCTATTACCATTGAAATAATAACGCTCCAAGATAAAAACAAAGGCTCAGGAGAATTTGTTGACAAAAACAACAAAAAATAAAAATAAAACCCTCCAGTTGTTTTGGCTTTCACGGCAATGGTTCCGGTGATGACTATGGTCTATGGCAATCGAGGCTCAACAACTGATGGTGAAGACGAGAGAGCAGGAGGAGCAATAGTCACCAATCGGAAAAGCAGCAGCTCTGCCACTCCCTCTCTCATGCACAAACAAGATACCGGAGTTGATGGATTGTAGTGGCTGTTTGATGTGAGTGAGATGGTGGCTTTAATTTTATGAGATTAATAAAGAAATAGGACAGAGAAATTAGGGATTTGAAAGAGATGCCCAGGAAATTGGTGTTGAGCAAAGAAATTGAACAAGAGAAAAATAGGGATTTGAAGAAGATAAAATTGCTGGCAACCGGCATTTACAATTTGCATTTTATTTTTATTTTTATTTAATATTAAATCTCAACCGTTAGATTCATTTTTGTTTTAAACTACCAGCATTGTCGCATCGGCCGTAAAAGGAAATTACATATCAAACCAATTTTAATATTGAATCTCAACCTCCCATACCAATTTTATAGAGCTTTCACAAACATGGCTTGAGGTTTAGTGATATTAAAATACAAAAATAGAACATGGTGTATCTTTCTATGTATGCCTATTATGATTATATTGATGGGTTGTATACCTATTTCTTACTTGTGGATTTAAAATGCTAAGTGTACGTGTTTGATAAATTTTATCGTTAAAGTACTGTGACGGTAGTGTTAAAACGGACGTATGCAGTACGATTAAATAAACCACGTACATTTTTTTAATTTTCTATCATTCAATTATCCTAATTAATTGATTACAATCTAATGAACTAATAAATCCATTTAAATATGATACAAATAATTATACATTGCAGCAATATTCATAAAATTATACTGTTGTATAAGGAGGGTACATAGTAGGGTTATGATCAATGAAAGTATGACTACAAACTTGATTTTCCAATTATCATCGTTCTAGCGGGTCCCCTATGTTGTTCCTGTTGTACCATACTCTCCTTATAATCCTTACTATTTATAGTTACTTACAAGTATTAGGTTAATATCTTCTTACTTCCACTATCAAATTTTATTTGGTTCCTTATACTCTTCCATATTTAAAAAATTCTATTCTATATTTCACTTATACACCATGTTCTATTTTTGTATTTTAATGTCACTAAACCCCAAGCCATGATTTGTGAGCTTATTTTTTTTATTTTAAGATAAATGTTTGAAATTCTTTTCTGACCGACGTTAGAATGGAGAAGGGGACGGCATTGCAACTTCAATGATTATGCTTTTGGAGATACCTGCAGTAGTGGTTGTAGGTTTTATCCTATGGCATGTGAAAATTGGCAAAAAACCCTGTAGGACTTGCATTTATGGATCATCAATATTATACTATGTTGAATTTTTTAGTACTTATTATTATATTACATATTTACATTAAATCTATACAATGTGGCACACCAAATACGGACAAGGGTAGTTGAGCTAAATGACAAGGTAAAATGATAAGATTATGAAAAAATAAGATACTTAGTGCAATAACTCCTCATACTAATAAGCCTTATGGATGTAAGAAAAATGTACCTCGGTACCTAAAAAAATATGTGAAAAGAAAAGAGCCTAAGATGTTAAAAAAAATTAAAAATGAATATATAATTAGAAATTATCCTAATACTTATAGATTTAATGCAAATATTAAAGTAAATAAGGTGCTAATTGAAATTAAACAATTGTAAGCCTCAACAGAGAAAACGATGCAATATGATTAACTTAGTTTTGTCTGTTTTAGTGATATTAAAAAACAAAAGTGAAATATGATGTACAAAAAATTTTTAAATGTGGAAGAGTATAAGATACTAAATGAAATTTGGTACTGAAGGTAGGGAGATATTAATCAAATACATACAACTGAATTATAAATAGAAAGAATTAGAAGGAGTTCATTGGAATTTTACTGTTCTCAAGTCCCAAAAGACGAAAGAGGGACCGAGGGAGTACGGTGCTGGACCTTCCATTTCTCACGTGTTTTTTTTTTTTTTTTTTTTTGTTTTTTTGGGGTAAAGAAATACAATCACATTTCACATAAGTTTTCAGATTGATAATTTGGCACAAAGCTGGAGTAATTTTAAATATAAAAAGGTAATATAATTAACTAATGTATATATAATATTTGTAATTAAATTTAATATAACAATTTTTTAAAATAAAAACACAAATATTATGCATTATCTGCTTATTTTATGATTGACATTGAACCTCCTTGTGCTATAAAATTTCTCACAAAGCTAACCTAGGACGTGGAAATCATTTAATTTTTATTCTGGATCCAAGATTCACAATTGTTGACTAAACAAAGCGTGGGGTCATTTATTTATTTTTTATAAGCATTTGTTGACCGGGGGGGGGGTCAATTAAAGAAAAAAACTGGGTTGGTTTGATTTGATATTTGAAAACTATTGAGTGAGACTATTATTTTCAAACCCATTTCCTGTGGAATCTTATTTTAATTTCCAAAATATCATTTTCCATTTTTTCAGTTTCTTTTATGATTCAAAAAGAAAAAAAAAATCAGTTTCTTCCAAACAACGTCAATTGCAGATTTTTTTTAACAATTTTTTGAATGATTAAAGCATATAGATTTAATTGAAAAAAGATCATATATATGTATGAATTAAATAGAATTAAAAGTGGACTCAAATAATCATTATGTAATTTTTTAAATTAAAAAAAATTAGAATGCAAAAGTGCAAACAGAAAATGTAAGAGGCTTTGGTGTAGTTGTATGGATGTAAAATGTTAGATAGAGAAATATAAGGGTATACTTAGATTTGTTTTGTCCTTTAATGTAATTATATTAGGAGAGGGGTTTTACAAGGAGTATGGAGGGGTGCCAACAGTTAACCTCAAAACTATTACATTCTGGAATTTGACACTTTAATATTCGAAAGCTGTATTCAAATTGTAAAAACTGTAAAATCATGTTTGATATGTGAATATATAAATAAATAAATAAATAAATAAATAAAGGTATGTGTTTGGTTGAACCTACTTTCAGATTTATTGAGTGTTGATCACTTGAAATTAAAGAATCACTAGAAATTATTAATAAAGCTAGAGTCCCCAAAAATTCCTGGATTTTTTGCAATATGAGATTAGAATGCCACAAAAAATATTATTTATACTTAACTTTTTTGTTGTTATTGTTGGGTTGTACTAGTAATCCTATTGAAAAAATTAAAAAAAAAAAGTCGTACAAATAATGAATATAAATAAGATAAAGATATAAAATGGGTTACATAACAGTAACAAGATAATTGAACTCATTTATTTTTTATAGTATATCTAAGATACATAATTGTTGACCCTAATGCTTGTAATTTAAGAAAAAATAAATGGTGGGATTATTTAATTTTTATACTAGATCTAATATGCACATTTGTTGATACGGATGCTTCTAATGGAAGGAAAAAAAAAATGGGTTGGTTTGATTTGAGATCTGAAACTATATTTCTTAAATTAGAATATGATTAAAAAATTTGCATTACATCCTGCAATTTAATATCTTTTATATTTGAAAACTGTGCTCAAATTGTAAAAACTATAAAATCATGTTTGATATCAAAATATATGAAGATAATAAATAAAGATGTGTGTTTGGCTGAACCTATTTTCAGAATAATTTACTTCAAATCAAATATCCTTATAATTTTTTAATAAAGAAAATAATGACAATAATTTTTTTTTCAAGTCGTACTTGTAATCCCATTCCCCCCCCCCCCCCAAAAGTGGAACTAGTAATGAATATAAATAACATAAAAACACAAGAACGAGATACATAACAACAACAAAATAATTCGACTCATATATTCTATCCTAAATGTAATTAGTGGTTATTCAATAAGAAATAATATGTAATTAAATCTTAACCATATATTATAAATCCACATTTGACAGAAGAACATTAAAAAACTTCGCATAGCTTAGCTCGACATTGCACCCAAATTTCTTTATACTATACTATGTTACTGATATATAAGTGTTTCTAATGTGCCATCAATTTCCATCTATTTGTTTTTTTTTTTTTTTAATAATATTAGGGACCCCAAAGATCTCGATTTTTATTCTAATTATAATGACATTCATTCATTAGACTGTTTAATAATAAATTTATAAATTATTCAATAAATAAGTGACACATGTAATTATGATACAAAATAAAATTCAAATAATTATTCCTATGAGTGGTGGGTTTTGCGTTAAAAGAAGTTATTGCCTCTTTTTTTTTCAATATTTTTTTTTTTTTTTTGGTTTTGAATGCAAATAATGACAAGAGCTGTTTATGTTAAATTACTTAAATAGTCTTCATATAAAATAGGATGGATTGAATTTAAAGTTGAAATCCGTTGCAATTTTCTAACCTCAAAAGATGCTTGCGGCCATTGAAGGGCATACCATGTTTTTTACATTCAATAAATAATAACAATAAGACTCATAAGTATGCACAAGCTTAACGATATTAATTTGTATAAAACTATTTGCCACTGTATCACATTACACTTCTATTTGAACCGAGCAATAGTAAGGCATGGTCGATAAGTTCACAATAGATAAAAGTTTTCATTCACAATTTCGTCATTTATTAGCAAAGCCAACAGCGGAAATGCAACTCGATATCATCTCCAAGGAAATTATTAAACCGTCTTCACAAACTCCTCTGCAACTAAAAACTCACAAGCTGTCCCTTCTTGATCAACTGGCTCCCGATATTTACACCTCATTTCTTCTATTTTACGATGACCCACCAAGAGCTGATGACAAAACCAGTACTAGTACTATTAACAATTATCATCGCCTCAACTCTTGGTGGGTCATCGTAAAACAGAGAAATGAGGTGGAAATATCGGGAGCTAGTTGATCAAAAGCTCTCTGTCAAAAACATTAACCCTTTACTACCCTTTTGCAGGAAAAGTACTCCAGGATAGTTATATTGTTGATTGTGACGATTCTGGTATCCCTTTCGTTGAAACCCGAGTGGTCAGTAGTAATAGCATCTCCGAAGTTCTTAAAAATCCGGAGATGAACACACTGCAACAATTGCTTCCATTCAATCCCAACAAAAAGTACTTAAGTACTGATGATGTTAACGCGGCCGTCCAAATCAATCACTTTGATTGCGGAGGTGTGGCAATAGGCCTTAATTTCAGCCATATTGTAGCTGATGGAGCAGCATCGGTCGGTTTTATTCAGAACTGGGCCAAAGATGATAATTCCTTTATTAATTACAAGCATGCTGTGGTTGACTGCACTGATACCTTCCCACCAAACCAAGAGATTCCGAGTTACGTGAGGAGGATCAACGAATGGCAACGTGCACCAGAATGTGTGATAAAATTTTTTGTGTTTGATGGTGATAAGGTAGCTGCTCTTAGAGCAGAAATAATGAAAAAAGAAGCAAGCTTGAGTTTGAATCAATATCGCCCGACAAGGTTTGAGGCTGTGAGTGGGCTTATCTGGGATGCTTTGATAGCCATGGATAGAGAAGAAAATGTTGGTTCTACTTGTATAGCATCGGTGCTAGTGAATATTCGAAATCGAATGAATCCACCGTTACCAGAAGATTGTATTGGGAACCTCTATCATGCGGTGACATGTACAGCAAATAAGACTTTGACAAGAAACATTAATCAATTTACAAAGATGGTGAATGATGATTTTGTGAGGAAGGTTTATCAAGATGGTGGTATTGTTTTTGTTAATCAGTATAAAGAAGCTGTTGAAGGGATTCTGAAGGGTGATAATGGTGTAAGGTTGTTTGGTTTCACTGGTGTGATTGGACTTCCATTTTACGAACCTGATTTTGGTTGGGGAAAGCCTGTATGGTCTACCACGGCCATGAGTCTTAATAATACTGCAGTTCTATTAGGTACACGTGATTAGGGGTGGGCAAAACCGAACCGGAACTGAAAAAAATTCCGTTCGGTTCGTTTTTTTTTTAGTTTCGGTTTGGTTTTTTTAAACATAAAAATTCGGATTTATAAATACTGAACCGAACGGTTCGGTTCGATTTTCAGATTAAAAATTATAAAATTTGAACCGAACTGAATTTGTGGTATTTTCGTAATTTCTCTATAACATATAAATACACAAGTTTAATATTTGCTTTTGCTCCCTCTCTCACGTTCAAGTTCAAGTTCCCGATTAGGTGTATTTTCACAGAGGAATCGAACCAATGATCCAAGCCCCTAGGGGAATCTAAAATTAATTTCTTTTGGTGATCGCACCTCTAATTTGCTAGTTAGCTAGTCATGTAATAAATTAACTTGCTCAGTTTTTTTTTTAAAATGGGTCTTTTTTTTTTTGAAATGGCTCTCCGCTCTTTGATCTACTCTTATTTCATGTTTGTTTAACTTATTAATATTATTTAGTTTGATTAGTTTGATTAGCTTTACCTTGCTGTATTTTTTCAATTTTTCCGTGTAGATCTATGCTCCTGGCTACACGCTGGGTGAGGGCTGAGAAAGACAGAAAGTAACGAAATGTTGAAGATGATATTGGGAAAATATCGTGTAGATTCCCTTATTTTATGAAATGTTAGTATGGCTCAATATTTAAGATATGTTTGCATATAAGAATTCTATTATGATTTGATTTGTTTGCCAACTTTGCATAATAGTCCTTGACCGAAAGTCAATAAAATATAATATCATTTCAGTCCATAATATTTTGTTAATTTTATTACGGCACAAATACTTATTTTATTTTATTTATATTTTGGGCCAAAACTTTTGATATTAAAAACAGTAATTATAATTCTAAACATTCTTCATTTTAGTCCAAATCTTGCTTTTTTTTAAAAATACAAATTTGTAAATTATTTTATTTTTGTTTGATTATACACTGATTATATAGGCCTTTTGTACAGGACGAAAGAAAATAACAATATTGTAGAGGAAATTATGAAGGATGATTTTAATGAGGGTGTTGAGAATGAAAAAGGAGGTAGACGCTTAAGATCAGACATTTGACAATCGTTTTCAAAGCTGCTTGAAGGAAAAAAAGCGAAGTGTAACTATTGTAAGAAGCAATATGTATGTGAAAGTATTAAAGGAACTTCTGGCTTAAGAACTCATTTATTACAAAGGTGTCCTATGTATAAAAAAGTAAAGCCTAAAGAGGATGAAAATCAATGTACTTTAGCTCGTGAAAATGGTGTTGGCAATGCTAAGTTTGTTTATGTGGGTTTTAGTAAAGAAGCTTGTAGGAAGACACTTGTAAAGATGATTATTAAAGATGAGTTGCCTTTTAAATTTGTTAAAACTGAGGGTTTTTTAGAGTTTATGACTACTTATTGCCCAAAGTTTGATATGCCGTCGTGGAGAACAATTACAAGGGATATTCTTCAATTATATGAGAATGAAAAGAAGATGTTGAAAAATATGTTCACTGCAAATCGTCAAATGGTATGTATCACTACATATACTTGGACTTCAATACAAATGTGTAATTACATGGTGATAATAGCCCATTTTATTGACAAAAAATAAGAGTTGCATAAGAGAATACTTAGTTTTGCACCCATTTCTAATCATAAAGGAGAGGCTATTAGGAAGCTTATTGAGAAGTGTTTGATTGATTGGGTATTGAAAGTTTGTTCACGATTACCGTGGACAATGCAAGTGCTAATGAAAAAACAATCAATTATTTGAAGAAGAAGTTAGGAAACTGGAGTCGGGATTCATTGGTTTTAAATGGTTCAAATTTACACGTGAGATGTTCAGCACACATAATAAATTTGATTGTGAAGGATATGTTGGATGTGGTAAAAACTTCAATAGATAGTATTCGCAATGCAGTGAGATATGTTAGATCTTCCCCATCGAGGTTGTAAAAATTCAAACCTTGTGTTGATGCGAAAAAAATCTCATATAATGGGTTTATGGTGTTAGATGTGCCGACTTAGTGGAATTCAACATTCTTGATGTTGAGATCCGCATTGAAATTTGAAAAAGCATTTGATAGATTAAAGGACGAAGATGGGCACTATGTTAATTGGTTCGGAGGTGACGGAGAGGATGTGAATGAGAATGAAAAATATAGGGTGGGACCACCGATGGAAGATGATTAGGAGAATGCAAGAAGGTCAGTTAAATTTCTATCAATCTTTTATGATGTGACCTTGAAATTTAGTAGTTCTAAATTTGTGACTGGGAATAATTATTTGAATGAGATGTGGAAAGTTCAAATTCATTTGAAGTCTCTTAATGATAGTGATGATATTTTGTTAAGCTACATGGTTAAACCTATGATAACAAAGTTTGTCAAATATTGGGGTGATAATTTGGAGAAGGTTAACATGTTGTTGATTTTAGCAGCAATACTTGATCCTCAATATAAAATGGACTTTGTTACATGGTGCTTTAGTAGTTTGTATGATACCAAGAAGGTTGTGGAGTTGTGTAATAGGCTTAAAGAGTTGTTGATGAAGCTTTATCAAAGTTACAATTCAGGCAATTTAAACAGTACTGCTAAGACTAGTTGCATGGTTCAGACTGGTGGGATTAGTGGGTGTGCTGACTCTATTTCTCTTGATCATTTTGCACAATATAAAAAGATGAAAGCAAGTACATAAGATGGATACATTGGGAAAAATGAGGTTGAAAGACACTTGTAGGATAAAACATAGTTGATGAATGACAACTTTGGTATTTTGAAGTGGTAGAGTTTGAATTGGCATAGGTATCCAATCTTGTCTCAGATTGCCAAAGATATTTTGGCAATTCCAGTTTCTACCATTGCTTCAGAGTCAGTATTTAGCACTGGGGGTCGCATTCTCGACCCATTTAGGAGTTCTTTGACTCCTAAAATAGTTGAGTCCTTGATTTACACTCAAAATTGGCTTTGATCAACTCTTTTCGGAGATCGCATAATAAAGCCAACAGAGGAAGATACTGAATTTTATGAACTTGTTGAAGCAGGTAATAACATGATTTTGTTGACTTTTGATAATTTATTTGTAATATTCAATATTATAAATAATGATTTTCATATATTTGTTTTATTTCTTTGTAGAATTTGTGAGACCAATGCTAGCACAACAAGCACAAGTAACAAAAGACCAATTGGTGATTGAGTGATGTTTACTTCAATTATTTCAATAAAAGGTATCATTTATATGAATTTGATATATCGTTTTTATAGTTATATTTATCGTTACTTTACTCATTTAAATTTTATTTGTGTAGATTTAAGTTGGGAAGTGTGGATGTTGGAAGTTATTAAAATTGGAAGAAGTTGGTGGGAAAGGGAGCAAAGTAATGACATTTCTTATAGTTGATTTTTAATTTTTATGTTGTAGTGGTTTCTTATGGTTATGGATGTTGTCTTGGATATTGCTCGGATGTTGTGGGGCATTTGACAGTCTTTTATTTTGTTTTGTGTCCTTGTCGGAATGTTTTTTTAATGTTGCCATGGACTTGTATTATGAATTATATTAAATTAATTTGGTAATGATGATGAATGATTTGGTGGTGGTATTAGTAAATTATGAAATATTTTAATAACGTAGTAGTAGTTGATGAAATTGTAGATTAATTGTTAAAATCGTCGATTGTACATACTTTGAATATATTATACAGTTATTGAAAATGAGGAAATTATTGTACATGATTTGAAATAGAAATTGATTTAAAAAATCGAACCGAAAACCGAACCGTTAAGATGAACCGAAAAATCGATTGCTTAAATAAAACCGTTAAGAGAACCGAAACCGATCCAAAACCAAAAACCGTAATCGACCTATTGGTTTTGATTTCGTTTTTTTTTTTAAAAAAACGAACGGTTTTTTTAAATTTTAGACCCGAACCGATCCGAAACCAAAAATTTATTTCGAAACCGAACCGATGCCTACCCCTACACGTGATGGTAAGGGAGTAGAAGCTTGGGTGGGATTGCCTATTAATGACATGCCCAAATTTGAATAAGATCCTATTATCCTCACCTATGCCTCTTTCATTCCAAGTTATAGGTGCAGGATTTGATTGAATCATCTCCCAAATGAAAAAAAAAAAAACTTTATCCACATGTGTTGTACTTACAATCAATCAATAAAATATCATCAATTAAATCATAATATGGACGAATACCTTTTTATGTATATATGCTAATGTGTTATGATTATAATGGACTATATTGGATTGTAATGCATAATTGTATTGTATTGTGTTGTGCTCGGGCATACCACAACATGTATTGTTAAGCATCAAAACGACATTCGTTTGCTAAAATTATTTCTCATGGAAACACAAGAGGGGTGAGTCGTAAAAAGGTTATTTTTTAATTTTGTGTAGTCGATTAATGTTAAAAATTGTATGTTTACTAAAGAGTGAAAACTTTATTTTGTGTTTTCAATATAATTTATATTTGTATTTATGTAATATATTATAAATTATTAATTATGTTTTAAGTATTTAATTTTGTATATTTTTGTGTGTTTATTAAGTAAAATAATAATTTCACTAATTCATGGCTCCAGACAAGGATGCCAATTTTGGATTCTGGAGATCCGAAAACCTTAAGATGAGTCAAGATTGACTTTAAATTGAGTTTGAAATATGAAGAAATATAGGTTTAATTGGCTGAAATCCAGTGTGTTAAGGTGCACATGTTATTGTACAAATTGTTGACTTTTGCAGTTGACCGAGTGCTAATCGAATCCTGAAATGAACTTACGAAAGACACAGGCACACTGAATCCATGACCTAACTTTGACCAAATCGCAACTGCTCACAGTTTAATGCTCACGACCGTGCCACATGGCAAAAGTTAGGTCATTGTCGACTTGGATCTTTGCCATTTTGTAATCAGGTCGACCCAATCCATCCATTAACTTGTCAAATCTCAACTGTTCTTTGACCGAATCGGACATTTCACACGATACCACATATCCTGTTGACTATAAAGTTTGACTAGCCTTTAGATCTTGATCTAATGTTTGTATGGAGTACATGCATAAAGCTTATGATGGGCTGTGAAACAATGGATCATGAATGAATTTTTTCTATAAATAAAGCCTCAAATTATGTATTCCACATCCCTTTCTCTACCATTTTCTTCACTTCTTTCTCTCTACATTCTTATCCTCATCTCTCCTAAATACTCTTTTTAATATTTTATAAAATAAATTTCATAATAAATTTAGTTTTATTTTTAAATTTAGTTATTTTATTTTAATTATGTGTAATTTAATTTTAACAATTATTTTTATGTCAATTATGTTTAACATATATATATATATATATATATATATATATAGTTCAATCAAAATTTATTTTTAATTATGTAAATTAAGTTATTTCCTATTTAATTTTATCCATATTTTATATTTTGAAATTTTAATTTATTATATCAACAAGAGAGTTTGGTACAATAAATTCTTAATATCTTAATATGAGATTGGTAAAATGATATTTTGATTTATTGTTGACAAAATAAATTTTGGCACACTAAGTACTAATTGAAAAATAATGATAATTTATGTAATTAATCTTTTCAGCAAAAAAGAATTTATTACATTATATTTACTACTAAAAGTGAATCAATAATCTTACTAATTTATTTCTATAGTTTCACTTAAATCAAATAGTGTGTATTTAAATTATATTCTTAGTTTTTAGATAACTAAAGAAATTAACAAATTAAATCTTTTCTCTCTGAATCAGTCTCAGACTTACCAACCTATATTATGATGAGACACTCCTATACTTAGGAGTTATAAATTATTTTTGAGTTGTCTGAGTACTCTTGCAATGTGGCTGTTGTAATTCTTCTTATATGAATAGGAATCCTAGTAGAAACACAAGCTTTCAATGTTGATTCTTCTTCTTCTAAACCAAAATCCCAAGGAAAATACACAAAAATAGTCACAAAACTTTAAGGTTTTTCAAGTTTGACCCTAACTTTTTCTTCTCCTAACTAGCCAAATACTGATATTTAATATTTAATAATATGAGAAGTGGTTCTATACATACGTACAAGATGAGCATTGTTGTTGAAAGATGAATACACTTCAACAATTTTTGTTTGAGAAGAAGCAAAGGAAGTAAACAGGAGCAGAACAATGCAAAGCAGAGGAAATGAAAGAAACAAGGAAGCAGGCCGCTCTAAGATCCCTCTCAGCAACCACAACGGCATCCAGAGGCTCATCTTTCGCCCATTTCAACTTGACAGTCACCAGATCAAATTTCTACCGGCAACTAAACCCTTTTCGGCATTCACATAAAAATGGAGAGCATACAGCCATACCCGAAAAAAACCAATGAACCATCGCATCCTTCACAGTACCAACAATTAAATGTGCTACAGATCCACCATTAAGTGTTTACAGTTAAAGATTACTTGTCTTTTTAATGCACAATAAGCAACCTGCAAATTTGGAAGTAGCAGAATAACCAAACAATCCATTGCCCTTAATTATCCTCCGAAAAAAAAAAATAATTTCACAGATTATGAGACCAAAAGTGTTCATATACTAACAAATTCAACCATTCTAACTCATTTCTAATCAAATTTTAAATTTTGATTATAGACACTCTCTCTCCGAGTCTCAGTCAAATTGCCCACAACTAAAATACTCAATAATTAACCCTAATTACTAATAAAATTATACAAATTGACCTCTAATAAACATTAAGCTCAAAAGCTAATTAACTAAAAAAAAAAAATACAAACAAAAGTACCAAACCGCTGGAGTGCTGGTGGTGCTCTCAGGATTGCTCGGCTTCCGTTCGAGACTTGGGGCGAAACTAAACGCTGTGTTTGTGATAACAATTCAATTAATTTCGTCCCCTCAATTGATTAGAATGCTTTCGGCCTCTCCAAACTAGGCCTTCTGAAAGGCCTAGGACATCGCCACGTGTGTGTATTTAGATATATGATTTAAATTTTTTTTAAAAATTATAGTAATTGATAATAAAAATTTTTGTAAGATGACAAAAATGCTAAGCATAAAATTAATTGTACATGAAACGAAATTACATTTATCAGAAAAAAAAATTATTGGTCGGGGTGATTGTTCGGGAAGAAAAATTTATGTGTAGTAACCAACATGTATATCTGATGCATCTGTTCAATAATAATCTGCCAGTTGGTAAGTACGCAGCAGACCAACTAATTATTTTATTTCAAAATAAAATTATGGTTATTTTTTTCCCCCACTGATTTTCTTCCAAAATATTTTCTAAATTCTAAAATGAAATTAACCCAATAGTTGCATCTTAGCCAACTTATAGATTGGGCATCAAGCCGTTGTGACTTGTGAGTGCTGCTGATTAATCCGCAGTACACAATTCAAGAGAGTTATTTTTAAAGAAATGAATCCTTCGGCTGCAAGAGTTAGCAGAGACTCGAGCAGTGTCTGTGTTTGTCTTTTTCACTCAAACTCAAAGCCATCATCGTTTCTGGGCGTTAACAACAATACAGTTTCATTTAACAAAACAAACACAAACACCCTTTCGTTGAATACTGCTACTAATCCTAGAACAATAAAGCGAAGCCGGGCCTATCGAAAAAACAGCATTGGAGTTGAAGCTCGCTTATCTCCGGCTAAATCACTCAGACAGATTCTTGAATTGCCAGGAGTTCATCAAGGCCCTGCTTGTTTCGATGCTCTCAGTGCCAAGCTTGTTGAAAAATCTGGTTTTAGTTTCTGTTTTACCAGTGGTATGCATATGCGCCTGCTTTTTATTCCTGTTACTTCATTTCCTCACATGGGTTTGTTTCTTTTTCTTTAATTAAATTTTAGTTTCATGCATTTTATTATTGGCAATTTGTTCTTATTGTGTTTTAACTTGTTGCATACACTCCTATGGTAGTTTTTCGATCTTGTACGTATGTTTTCCCTCACAATGGGGTAGTCTAGTTTGTAAGTGAGTAATGCCTTTACATGCTTCCATCACTAGGATTTTCAATATCGGCGGCTCGACTGGCGCTGCCAGACACTGGATTTATTTCATATGGAGAGATGGTGGATCAGGGGCAGCTGATCACCCAAGCCGTGTCGATCCCTGTTATTGGGGATGGCGATAATGGATATGGAAATGCGATGAATGTCAAGAGAACTGTAAAGGGATATATTAAAGCGGGCTTTGCAGGGATCATTCTTGAAGATCAGGTCCGTACTTCTTAAATAGTTCTAGATTTTCAAATGCTTATTCTGTAATAGTGTTGTTATTTCATTAACCATACAGAACGTCTTAAACTAACAAACATGTGCAATGACCATTCCACCTTTAATTTTACACAATTTTGATCCTTGTTCCTTATGAAACTTTCATTCCAAAGGTATCTCCGAAAGCTTGTGGTCATACACGAGGCCGGAAAGTTGAGTCTAGAGAGGAAGCAGTGATGCGGATAAAAGCAGCTGTTGATGCTCGGAAAGAAAGTGGCTCTGACATTGTTATTGTGGCTCGAACTGATTCGCGCCAAGCTCTGTCTCTGGAGGAATCACTCCGGAGGTCAAGGGCTTTTGCTGATGCCGGAGCTGATGTTCTTTTTATTGATGCACTTGCCTCAAAGGAAGAGATGAAGGCTTTCTGTGAAATCTCTCCTCTAGTTCCAAAAATGGTATGCTGTGTTTCCCATGATATAACATTAAGTGATTGCAACCTAGTAATAAGTGAATGATATATACTTATATCTCATGCTTAATTATTACACTTTAGAAGAATTGGATATGTTGGTCATGTAACAAAATCTAAAGTGCTTCAGCTAGTTTTTATAGCAAGTACAATCCCAGATGGCATAAACAGTAGCTCTACAGTTGCTAGATATTTTCCTTGAGCATGTTGGGAAAATGCAGTGCTGAGTGCTCATTTTCAAGCTTAATATATTTTCCTGTAGCTGATAATAAGTTTTAGTTTTTACATTTTTCATTCCAGAAATGTATTTGGTTATAAGTACACTATTCTGAGTATTTTCCAGCTGGAGGTTATTAATACAAAATTAATTTTCCAATACAGTATAATTTGTGATAGACAGTTTGGTTAGAGTAACTGCTGCATGTTTGGAATCCATTACCCAGTCAGTGAGGATTGAGTACATTTGATTGTGATTGCGTCAGTGAAGTGCAGTTGATGTTTTTACTTTCAAACGTAGTTGTGAAGTTGCATTCTGCATTACACCTTGAGTTTCCTTTGAATTAGGCAGTCTGAGGCATTTTTGGCATCATTCTGGACTTATTCTTATTATTTTTCCTTTTCTCTTTTTTAATGAATTATGACTTTTCTCTAAGGACCCATCACTTTCTGTCCATTGATGTCTTCATTCATAAAAATGGTTATAGGATATGTACCTTCATTTGCCGAAAATACAGGTAACATTCTGCGGTTACTATACCAATTTTATGGAGCTTTCACTTAATTGCAAGCTTAAAAGTATTTTACTTTCTATGATTCTCCCATTGTGAAAAAAAAACTTGTCATCTATGTTTTATTCTGTAAATGGACAAATACACAGATACCTAGCTGTATATGTAGCCTGTATCCACTTCATGACATAACTGTTGTGGCTGTATCTATAGGTTATAGGTATATATTCAAACAGCCCTTGAGACAAATGGTACGCTACTTGTACTGAGGGAGTAAAAGCGTCAGTCATAAAGTGATATATTATACTGTATATGCATCTGCTGGATCAGTTTGATTTATTTCATTTAGTTTTGTCTCATTTGCAAAGACTCTTAATGAGAACTTTCTTATTTCATGGAAAATAATGCGTAGACTCTAATTGCAAACAATTCCAGTAAAAGATAAGCACTGACATTATCTTATCTGTTCCCACCTTGTGCACTCTTCTTCTTCTTCTTCCCCATTTTTCGTTGTTTGGTACTGCAAAACACGACAACCTTGGTAGTCGGGACACTCGTGAGATAGTCCTTCTCCTACTATTTACACCTGCAATCTCTTCAATTGGGTTAATAGTTTTCAGTTTCATTGGATTAACTTGAACTGTCCTACTTGTATTATTGGGACATGCATTAGAAATTCTTGGTGAAGTAAAATTTCTCAGTATATTGTCAATTTCTTTTGTCTGATGGAGCTCTTTTTTTCTTGCATAGGCCAATTTGCTTGAAGGTGGAGGAAAAACACCAATACTTAATCCACTTGAGCTTGAAGAGCTCGGATTTAAACTTCTGGCATACCCCCTTTCCCTGATAGGAGTTTCCATTCGAGCAATGCAGGTCAGATTTTTTCACTGTTTTTCTACTATGCATAAAGTTCTAATGCAAAAGGTGAAAAGCTGCACAGTGGTGGGACCCTACCATTTTGTAGATTTTGAAAAAGACAACTTCTACGCTTTTAGAAGTTGATATAATTGTATTTTGACAATGTGATTAATATGCTATAAAAGTATCATTTGCAATTGTTTTTCTTCTTTGGACATTTTGGTAATTAAAATTTTCTTTTCTCCTTTACCGGAATTGCCATTTTAACAGAATAATTCTCTGCAACAGATTTGTTCATTCTAAATTTAGGTTTTGACATGGTTTTCATTTGCATTATATTCTTAGTCTTTATTGGTTGTAATACAGATAATGTGCTCCTTTGTTAACAGCATCTGCTTGGTTGTATTTTGACGAATGTAATTTGAAATACTACTGCATAGAATGCCATATTCCTTGTTTATGACTGCTTTTATATAGCATTCCTGGACTGTAAGTTAACCTCCATGACTAATCTGCAGGATGCGCTTACTGCCATTAAAGGAGGTCGTATTCCTCCGCCTGGAAGTATGCCATCTTTTGAAGAAATCAAGGACACCTTAGGGTTCAACACTTACTATGAAGAAGAGAAGCGTTATGCCACTAGTATGAGGAGGTTGTCTTCAGAAAATGGTGCGTCAGACTTCGGCTCCTAAATCTAGAAATTTCTTTTACTACCAATTCTAGTTGTCACCAAGATAATCTGATCTCTCTGGGCTAGAAATGTGCAGTTAAAGTTGCATTTAGCATGAATGGTTCTATAACTGAGACTACAAGGATCTCTTTGGTGAATGAATAATAAATTTTAGCTGTCACTTCATACTTGCACATTTTTCTGGTTGAGCATCATGTTCAGTCTTCGGAAACTTTTTGAAACCTCTTGTTTAATATTTGTTCATTCATGTGCTGCATTCTTTAGCGCACACAAGTAAATTTGTCAAATTTAGAAAACCCAAAACTTTTGGCTGGCCAATTTTGTCCCACTTCCCGCTCGGTCTCAAGTAATTTTCATACGTTACTGATTTGCTTTATAATATTCATAATAATTAATATATTATATGTCAGTGATCAGTAACTCATACGATACACAACCAATGGCTCGAGATGACACAGCACGGAGAGGTCAAAGTTCCCAAGATCCTATTGTCGAAGTGATTACTCCTGAAGTATACACCAACTCTGGTGCAGGTGGTTCGAGGGATGCTTTCTCTGGGATCTGGTCTCGGACATTAAGAGTTAAAATCACTGGCAGAGATGGATTTGAGAAACTTGATGTTAGAATTCCTGTAAGTCCTCTTTCCATTGCAGTCAAAATAAACCGTTCTTATAAGGTTATTTCTGGTTCTATCATAACACTACTCCATATTTCCTGTGAACCGAAGTGATAAATAATTACACTACATTATATATTTGGAATCAAATTTGGTTTCTTTCCTGATTAAGTTTTATCACTAAAATGATGTACTAATTTTGTTTATGAAAAACTGACCTAACTTTTTTCATCATCTTTTTCTCACAGGCTGGATTTTTGGATGGAATCACAAATGTAGTGCCAGGTATAGTTTATTGAACAAACTTTTTCAGCTCTCGTGTCTTTTTCCAGATCCATCATTGAAAATCATAACAAAAAAATGTTGCTATTATGTTATTACAGCTTTAGGGGGAGTAAACCTCAAAGAACTTTTGAATGATGCGGCTGAAGAAGTCGGAGGGAAGCTACTGTTAGATTTTAATGACACAGTTGGTGACAGAATTCAAGTCTTTCTTGAATGAATCCACCAGTCGGCAGCTGCCTGCCATGCTTCAAAGGTAAATGAATGCTCCTTGGCTGTGTGTAGAACAAAAACTCAAAGCTAACCTTCTGAGAGTTGCTCTCTTGATATCATTCTCTCTTTTTGGAGGGGGGAACTCATATTTAATATTATTCCAGAAAATTGAATGAGTTTAACGGGAAATCTTCAAGAAGAGTTTCTGGATGGATACACTGCCACCCAGCAGTTCTTTAAGCATTTGGAACAGAAGCTTCTTCAAGCGGATATTGAAGCCAGTGGTCTGGGAAAATTAAAGATATTTGAAGAACGATGTTGCTGATTATGTTGTATCATTATAACAATCTCACTAAACTCTGTTAATGCCTTTTGCTTTACTTAGTCATTCAAATAAGGTATTGTGCTTCTTGAAGGTATTTGTCTTAGTATGCAGAGAATGTGCCACGGATCTATTAGTCATGCATCGAGTAAGAACTTGGACTTTATTGTCCCATTGAAATGTGATAATACAATTTAGCATTACTTTACCATACCTTTCTGTTTAGCATTAATTATTGACATTATTTTTTTTCTTCTCTTTTTCGTCGCTGCTCAACTCTCGAGCACTTTACCATAAATACAAGTTCTAGGAGAAATGTATGATAATCAAAAGATGTAAATTAATTGAAAATGCAACTACAAATGAGAATTCGAAAAATGAATTTATCAAACTTATTGTTCGGTAAGCGGGCACACAAGTAGATTCTTCAAAGTGACAAAAGAATAATAGGTTTTTCCTCACCGTTACAACTTTCACAACAGCTGAAGAAATCAATGAACAAAAAGAACTATCGAACCCCAAACAAAACGACAGCTTAAGCGACAGATCTAAAGGATGAATGAACATAAATCACATCGGGCCACTCCCTGGAAAATTACAACTATTGGTAAAAATACAGCTTTCAAAACAAAATATATGGGACTCGAAGTTTATTGTAACTCTAGATTTGCTATGCCAACCTTCTTTACCTCATAATATAACATGTATCTACTATCTCCCACAGTGGGCCAAGCGGCTTTATCTCATCTGTAGCCGCCACCATAAGGTTGACCATAGGGCTGTTGGGGAGAGTAACCACTAGGTCCTGTCATCGGCCTATAACCACCCTGCATAGTTGATCCAGGAGGCATCCCCGTTTGCGGCTGCATTTGGCTCATTCCCATATTCCCCGGACCCATATTCATCCCTGTGTTCATCCCGATACCCATCCCCATTCCCATGGGCTGATTCATACCTCCATAACCCCCCATTCCCATGCCCATGCCAATGCCCGCTCCAGGTGCTCCGCCCATGCCCATGCCCGCTCCAGGAGCACCACCCATGCCCATGCTCACTCCAGGGGCACCACCCAATCCCATACCCATACCCACACCCACACCCACACCCATGCCCATACCCATGCTAGAACCCATCGCAGGATTCGGTGGAGCCCGCAAAATGCTGGCACCAGTACGGCCTAACCCAGAACCAGATCCCATAGCTCTACCCATTGTGATGGTAGATGTTACAGCTGCCTGTTGTGGAGGTTGTTTCTCCATTCTCCTCTCTTTCCGATTAATCGCATCAAAATCAACACCAATGTCCGCCAGTGGATTTGTTTTAGCTGCGAACAGGAAAATCTATTTATGTTAATTTTCTAAGACAGACACTGAGAAATAAAAACCCAATAACATATTATTGTTGGTTCAAAACCAAGAACTTACGTCCCGATATATTCAAATTAACTAGCCCTCTACTAAGTGTATCGGCCCAAACTGCTGATTTGGGCTCAAACTTAGCCTTGGATTGTTGAGGTTGTGGAACTATAGCAAGTGATCCTGATGAAGAGGGAAGAGCCGGTTGTGAAGCTACTAGGGGATTTGGTGCTTGAGGAAGAACATTATTCAGTAAATCATTGTTCTGTTGTGTTGGACCAGTTGGATTTTGATGAGCAAATGCGGAACCATTTGGATTTTGATGACCAAATGCGGGACCAGTTGGATGTTGATAACCACTTGCTGGACCAGTTGGATTTTGATGACCGAATGCCTGACCAGTTGGATCTTGGTGAGCACCTACTGGACCAGCTGGATTTTGATAAGCAAATTGTGAAGCAGCAGGGACTGCAGAACCCTGATGGGCTAGGAAGTTCCCACTGTTAAACTGAGCAGTTGGTCCAGCTGGAGTTTGCGGAGCCATGTACGAAGTCACAGAAGCCGCGGAACTCCCCTGTGAAATGAAGTTATTATTGCTGAACTGTGCAGCTGATCCGGATGACATTTGAGGGTCTACATTTGGCACTGCAGGAGACATAGATCCTGTCTGCGGTTGGAAGCTCCCATAAATATTAGCATTTGGCTGTGCAGGTTGGCCAGCAGGAGTTGAAAAGGGAACCTGCGATGCTGCGGCAGGTGAAGGTCCAGGAGGAGGAAGGATATCTGCCAGAATATCAGTGTCCTGCTGTGAAGTTAACAGTTCTTGAGGCAAAAACTGTGAGTTTCCTGGAGAAGGTTGAACATTGGAGACATTTGGTGAAGAGTAAGTCATGCCATAGAATGACTCCCCAAAGTTATTGACAGATTCCCCTTGCGAAGCAGCTGTCTGGGGAATTTCTGCATTTTGGTTCAAGGGGAAAGGAGCAGTAGATGCCATAGTCTGTGGTGGAGCTGGGGCATTGTCCATAGAAGGGAGAGCCTTGAATGGAGTGTCCCCAAATGGATCTTCAAAAGTCTGAATCAAAAGAATATATGTAAATTTGCGTCTGAGGTGTTAAATGTAAATTAACTTTTTCATTTTTTACATGTTTTTCACAATCTCCCATTTAACTATCCGAACATAATGCATATGATGGTTCAATTTGAACATAACCTCTCAACTTGGTAGACGTCACACTAGAAAGATTGCAGATATCTTCAAAGTTGGGCAAGTACTATATATCTTCAAAATTGGGTAAATACTATATCAAATCAAGAGACACGTGGAAATCAACGAAGAACACATGATATCTAGCCTACAAGCAAACACATGTTGCTCAATGGTGATTATAGCATGGACTAGGATGCCATTAGTGAAACCATTACAGAACATTTTGATGCCCTAAATGAATGTCTAAAGTTCCTTTGCACAAACTATTCGCCGACATTTTTCCCACAGAATGCTTTCCCTTTTTCAACTTTTTAACTATCGTGTAGAGGATGTTTCTAGCATTCTATAAAACCAGTTTGCTGTAACTCTATGTTAAAAGCCATGAGCAGGCCCCAATTCTAGATGTGTGCCTTTAAGAGGCCACTCAGCCAGAAGAGGAAAATTGAACTTTAATATACCCACTAGACGAGCATTATGTGCATCACTGGAGAAGTTGAAATGATTCTAAATGTTGAACTGCTTTATGATATGAATTAACACAACAAAAATTGATTTCAACTGATATTATAAATTAGAGAACAATATTACCTGATTCATAACATTGGATGCTGATTGCGTTGCTGGAAATGTGGATACTGCACCAGAGTTTGAGAATGCCTCAGCTTCAGTAGTGGAACTTGCAGGCACACTTGGCATAATAGCCAATGCATTTGAAGAAAATGAATCTGACAGAGAGCCAAGCAAGTCTATCTCAGCAGAGTTTGAAGTAGCAGGGGCAGCAGCGGACGGCAAAGAAGCAGAAGCTGATAAAAGAATGGTAAAACAAAATGAGTTACAGTAATGCGTATAATCACAAAAGCAGCAGCAAAAAGGGCACAGTCCTAGCTCCTCAAAACAACCATCTCCCAATCAGATCAAACCCAACATCCCGCCAATCATAGCACATCCTTATCCTTGTTCAAGCATGTGCTCCAGTGTGGAGCTGTATCAAACAGATTGCAAAACACTTGGAATCTAGGAAATTTCGCATACTTATCCAATGATATAGTGTTTTCACTCATTTTACTAAATCTAAAAAAACAATGAAAATTGAAAATACTTCCAATTGAAAACATCCAGCGCCCTCTTCTCCTTCAGCAACATAGAATAGCTTGGCCAGCATAAAATTAACCAGAAAATGGGATATGATCAGCATATCAAAATTACTGATAATCGAAAATCCTTCCTACTGACTCCGACACTCAGGATAACCCAAATTCTCTTAGTACATGTAGGAAAGCTAATCCCCTATCAACAGAACTGGGAAATGATTTTAAAGATAACTAGCATACTGGAGTACTGTCTTGCTTTCATGTGCACATCTGGACATGAAATTCAATGTCTCAAATGAGATCAGCATGCCAATGACAACTGTGCTTCTAGTTACATCTGAACTAACAGTTTTAAGTAGAACCAATGAACGTAGCACATCTATTTCCTAGCTAAGGTCAACAATAAAGTAAAGATCGACTTCCAAAAGCATTCTGACATAATAGTTAATTTGGCTCCTGAAAGAGCATTATACATGAGACAGTCACCGAAAGTCAACACAACCTGACAGTAACTCTCGCTCCACCTAAAGACCTCAGCGGTGCAATTTTTTAAAGTTTTAATTAAGAAAGATTTATTATGATAGACTTCATAAAAGAGCCTCAATTTAACAAGAGAACAAACAACAGCCAAATTCAAAGTTGGCTGCAGAAAATAAAGGCACAAAGCACATACATAAACCTTCCGTGGACCCAACCTGAAGCCTAAACTACTGCCAAACAAATTCTTCATGCTTTCTAAATCGACTTTATGGATGCTTTCTCAGATTCTCCGACCCCCATGAAGTGCGTGTCTATTTTAGCCAAACATGACACACAAGGAAAGGTTTTGGCTATTTAGAAACACATTTAGAACAGGCAAAAGCATTTACAAACCAACCTAAATGAATCAACCTTGCAGGCCATTGCTGCACCCCCACCCAGATATCAAAGGCAAGAACCTAGAATGTATTAGTTTCTTCGCACTTATAGAAGCACCAGCTCATACCACGAACACAACCACTCTAATACACTTTCAAGTAGGAAAACTTACAATAACAAAGGACAAACAAGTACGGTCACATTTAACCATATTTTAGAGAAACTAAATGCCATTGGAGATTACATATCAACATTATCATACCCTCAAGTCATGATCCTTATCCAGAGATGAGACGAAAAATGTGCTTAATAAACTATTATGAACACAAATAAAAGTAAATACCGAAAAAAGATGCCCCCACCCGATGGCAACATGTTCAAACATCTTAACTATAAGAAATCATGGGGTGGAATCCTTAACAGCATGAAAAGATATTACAACAAGGCACTTCACAATTTGAACAGAAGAATTACATGAAAAAGGGAATTATCGTACCTTGAACTGAACCACGTGGATCAAATTCATCAGGAGCCACAGCTTCCTGATTAGCAGATGCAAAATTGTCAAAAGTATTGGTTGCTTGGTTTGGGTTATGACTTGCAGGTGGAGAAGAAGCTCCAGGAGCAGCTGGTGGAGAAGAAGATCCAGCGGCAGCTGGTGGAGAAGCAGCTCCTGGGGCAGGGGCAGCTTGTGGAGAAGCAGCTCCAGGGGCAGCTGGTGGAGAAGAAGCTCCAGGGCGGGCTGGTGGAGGAAGAACTCCAGGAGGGGCTGGTGAAGGAAGAACTCCAGGTGGGCCTGGTGGAGGAACAGCAGATGCCGAACTTTCTCCATCCCTTTTATCAACACTAATCACAATTGGACACACTGATGAGTATAATTATAAGCACAATCTGACTGCATTACTATGTTACAAGATAAATACCTTTCACTGTGAACAGGGCTTCGAGATTCGCTTACTGCTTCTTCATAACTAGGAGGGGCACCAATATTTTGTTCAGAAAACTTCCGCTCAAGCCCCCTGCCAATACAACACAAAATGTTGAAGCCTTTCAATTATGCTCTGTCAGATATTAACAAGCGACCAGCAATCTCCAATAACATCAACGAGTCGTGATTTCATTCACTTAGATCATGCCCCTCTTGAGAATGATAACCCGTTCTGGAAAGACAAAATGCATGGACATGCATTTTATCCACAAAAAATTTTACTCACAGCAATGACACTAAAGCTCAATTTACCTGCATTAACACGATGATGTCCGTACAGGTATTCTTGTATGATTCTTTTTCAATTAGAAATTCTAATTATTGCGTAATTTTGGACATTCCTCTTTTAGTCATGATTAACTAGCCTTCTCTACTGTCAGCCGAACATATAAATTAAAGCAACAGAGAAAATCCAAGATGACAAGGTTCAACTATGGTGTTGTAGAGGTCTCTCCAAAAGTGGATTCATACCGAGATGATAATTGACCATCATCAGAGTTTCTGCCTGAGCCATCTTGATACGCATCAACACTTCTACTTCTTCCACGATAGTCATCATCCCTGTCCATATCTCTGCTATAGCGATCTTCATAATCTCTGCCATAACGATCTCCATCACGACTATAAGAGTCTCCATTTCTGCTATAACGATCATCATCCCTGTAGCCATAGCCGTACTCTCTTTCTCTTCCATAACCATTCTGATCATCATTTCCATAGCGGCCTTCATAACGATCATAATCATATCTGTCACCGTATCCTCCAGAACTTGAATATGAACCAGGTCTATACATTCCTCCAGCAGTTGTGTTGCGAAACCTGTAGAATAAACAAAATACATATCTCTCAGCTATCTTTCCCAGGATAAGTAGTCCTCTCTAATTGATTGTCGTCATATCTCTCAGAACATCACATTAATACTCAATCATACCGGGGTATTTAAGGATGCCAACCACAGAAAAGTCCAATGGATTGGAATTTCAAAGAAGAATATTAAAAATAAGATAATTATAAGAAGGTCCTAAAATGTTACAGGGCTTGGAAGTACCACATAAATTATATAGACTTTTCATAACCAACATAATGATCATATCTCTATGAGTATCATCTAGTATAAAACAAGCAGTCCATTATCGTTTGTATGAATCATAAAGCACTGGCCCTACAAAACGTCAACAACAATCTACAAGAGATAGTTTTGATCAAAACAAATGGGGCAAAGGGGATGATACAGATGTTGAAACTATATAAGATGTGGGTTGGGAAATCAAAGTTAGGTTTTATCACATCATATTACGGAGATTATTACAGTAAATCTCCCGATAAAATAACATGGGGGAATTCGAAACATAGTCAGAAGCACCAAAAGTAAAGCTAGAGCACAGTTAGCCCCACCAAAAATACAAACAAACTATAGCACACAACAAAACCAACAGCCACACCCAAGAAAAATCGTTTAAGTGGGACCATTTTCTAGAGCAAACTCACTTATCCCGGTTAGCAGCAGCCTTCTGTCTAACTTCAATTATCTTTTCTTTATCGTTTACCAGGGCCACAAGACACTGAGATTTCTTTCTGACATTGCTACCCTGGTCCCTCCCACTGGAATCAATATATTGGAAATCGGACAATGTCTGTAAGAAGAGCAAAAGACTGTTCTCAGATATAGATAAAGATAATCAAATAGCTGCAAAAGTGTAATTAACCTTTTTTGTCTTTCAAACAGCATTAAGAAACTGGAAATTACCGATATTTGATATGAGTGTTCACGGATATCATCTATGACTCGCTCAGATCCATGCGCTACAAGGTACTCCAAAACAGTCAAAGCCTGAAGGCCCACACAAGAAAACGTTCAATTCTAAATTTCCAGTAAAATATAGGAAAAATATAGAACACGTAGTAAGCCAATAATTTAACATTTATAGCAACTGGAATGACCATCAAGGTTAACAAGAGTTTTGGATAAATAGCACCCAAACTGGCAGACACATAAGAAAAATGTATTAAACTTGCAGAATAACAAATTGTGAGTATAAGCTATTTGATCTAACTAACACGTCATTCTGACCTTGTAGACATGACGCCAATTCTTTCCAGTGTCATTAATTCGTTTCCAAATGACTCCAATAATCATCTGGTATTCATGACTGCAAAATTTTCCAAAATGAGATCCTTTGAATCAATCGAAGTGATGAAAAGCACCCAAGAAAGAATTGTTTGAGCTTACTAGTTTCTAGTAGCCTGTGCAATATCAGCAAGTAGTGTTCCATGAGGACCCCAGGGTTCATTGCTTGTAGCATCAAGGACCTGAAAGGAAAAAATATATATATAAGTCATCTCAAGTATCTTACAAGCGTCTAACTGATTCAAACAACAAAATTCATAGATCAACGGATTCAAAAATCACCATGAGGCAACTTTCAGTTAGACAAATGGTAATAGATTATCAACATGGCTTTCATAAAGTCATCTCATAACATCAAATCCAAAAATGTGACCTTATCTGGCTCTAACTAGCTAAAGAAACAAGGAAGCCTTTACCTTTTGTTCAATTCCGGGAACTTTAAGTACTTTCTTATTGACCCCTCTCTTACTGCAAGAACACGAAATAGATGCACAAAAACAATTAGGCCAAAATGCTCACAAAATATACACATAGAAATTACCCAGTGAAATGCATCATAAAAATGACCCATAACATTACAAAAATGTGAATGAGGAACAAACTTACATGTCCCTGAAAGTTTGATCGAACGCTTTCTTCATTGCCGACTAGACTCAAAATGATCACTTCGAATTGGCCTGGCCCTGGCTTCAAATGAAACAAGCTCACTTCACAATATATATCTCATGCCCTGCTTAAAAATAAAATAAGATAACCAAATTAATCAATCAACAATCATTTCAAATTCATCAAAACTCCCAAACTTCCTTTCATCTCTTATTAAAACAACAACAGCAGTACGCCCAAATCAAGAATCAAAATAATCAATCATATTGTAAAGTTTGTTCAATTTTTAACACCATACATCCAGATCCAACACAACCAACAAAAAGAAAAGAAAAATCCAACGAAGGAGCATTGCAGCAGACTAGTTATAATTGACAAAAAATTAAATGAAAAAAAGCAAACAAAATAAATTTAGTGATCTAATTACTTCAAATAATTAAAAACAACAAAACGAGTTTTTTAGGAGAATTGTAAAAATGAAATCGAGAAAAAAAGGCAGATCCGAGATTCAGAGACAAACCTGATGGAATTGAATTGAATTGGATTGGATTGAATGAATAGAAGCGAAGAAATCGTAGATCTGATGAGACGAGATAAATGGGGGGAGAGACCAGCCAACAAAACGAAATAGAAGAAGAAGAAGAAAAAGAAAAAACACGAGAGCGGTCTCCGTTTAGTTTTGCCTCTGCCTCTGCCTCTGCCTCGGCTTTTAGATTTCTCTTTCTATTATTACTATGAAATCCGAGATTTAGAATAAACAAAGACAGCGCAACTTGCACGCAGCTAATTCGGAGCCTTTGTGTTTTTTTCTTCCTTTTTTTTATTCTTTTTATTTAAAAGGAATCATTAACTTTTGTATTAAACTATTATTTGAATTTAATTTTTAATTTTTTAATTTCTAATACTTTTATTTCGTCGCAAATGACACGCATACACACTACAAAATGCGGGCGTAGGCGCGTAGCTGTTGCAAGGTGGCTTGGCTGCCTCTTAACATTATTTTTAGCCACTTTTCTTATTCCTCAAAAATAATTAATTAGTAGCTTCTTTTTGAACGTGTCCAGCTATCCAATAAATAAATAATAAAAGTTATATTTTAAACAAAAAGTTTAGAGTGGGTAATATAATTGGCATGATTCCTTGGGTAAAATAGTCATTTCAAAAAGCGGATGGTAGGGGCGGATGAAAGGCAACTATTCAGGAAACAAAAATTTGTCGTGATGCCTCAGGTGCACGTGTAAGTCAGGTTGGCTCTAATATATACGGCACAAGAAGATATAAGAGGGAGAATTGGTTAGAATGCTTTGGGCAAGTGATATATTCTTGCTATTTGTAGATAGCAATCCCTACATTTATGTCGTACACAACTTGGCATTCTATTAGAACCTCTAGAGCCAACTGCCGCAGGGTATGGCTGTGCACCAAATGTTTGATAAAATGACCTTGAGCACGTGAGCACGACATTCTCCCCACCCAATTCTGCAAAGCCCCCATAGCGATTTGTGCTTCAAGTGTTGCGCCACGAAATGGGCACCATCCTATGAGCGGCGATGATGTCCATTATTGCCAGCACAATGTTATATATAGCCCGTGTAATGGCGGGCAGCGATGAGGCCTATAATATCATTCTGATGGACAATGTGCAACTGCATACAATGAAGTACATAAACTCTGCATCTGCCATCAGTAAGCCCTCAACATGTCAATGCTATCTTGTACCTCCTTGATAATACTACCCAATAACTTAAGTAGTTTAATATCTCAAGTAGTTGCTTGACATTATATCAATAGTTTTGTGGTTCAGTGATAATTTTTCTTCTTTTGTGTGTGCGCGCGCATAGAAATTTCAATAAGGGAAGCTAAATAATAATTAAAAAAACATATTTTTTAATACTTATAAGATAAAATATGTAATATTGTACTATATATATTTTTTCTCTTTTAGTTTATCCTTAAGTAAAGGATTCCTTTTATTACAAAATTATTATTATTATTATATGCGAGTGTTTTCTTATCTAGATGTCTAAATAAAAATTTTTATCCACACCATCAAATCTCAATCGCTGAATTTGTCCAACAATTGAGATTTAATTTTAGCATTACCATATACAAGTTACAGCATTTTCACTGTCTATACCTACTTTTCATCTTTCTCTACCAATCTTTTCGCTTTGTTTCTCAAATTCATCTATCAAAGTCTATCCTCCTCCCAATCTCTATAAAACATACAAGTATCTAAATTCTCACCACAAAATCATAAATTTTGGCCATAGCCTTTTCTTACCTTCAATCCAACGATTGAGATTAAAGGTGTGGATAAAAATTTTTATTATGACATTTTAATTGGAAAACTACTATATATACACACATGTGCACGCACTCACACATATATATGACTTTTCTTTAACGAGGACATTCTCATTTTAAAATTTATGATTTTTTATGATAATTTGGGTACTTTTATGTTTTATAAATATTAGGATTATGATGCACTTTGATAGATGAACTTGAGAAAAAAGAGAGAAGATTAGTTGAAAAGAATAATTATTATATTAAATTTAAATCACAAAACCACACATGTATGATTATGTAGGTTGTGTATGTTACATAAAATGTAACATAGGGCCTCCCGTATAATTGGTGTATGATAATGCTAAACTTAAATATCAACTGTATCCAGTGATTGAGATTGAAAATGTGGACAAAACTAATGAGGATATCTTCAATTTGTTAAAGTAAGGATGCCAATAATATTAAAAAAATACAAATTTCAATACACTTACAAAAAAATAACACAATCTCTAATGTATTGAATTTTTTTTTCTATTTACTGACATCCTAACAAAGTGAAGATATCCTAACTAGAGAATGAATATATAGTAGTTTTCCAATAAGGGATTCATGACTTTAATAAAGTCATGGATTAACTAAAAGACAATTTAGCTAAAAGATTAAGGGATAATGAATATATAGTAGTTTTCCAATTAAGGATCCCTGAATTTATAAAAAATTAGATTTTAATACACTATATGACAAATCAGTGCATTAAAATTCATATTTATTTTGTTTTTTTAGCTAATCTCTTACTTTATTGGAGTCAGAGATTCCTGATTGGAAAACCACACACACACATATATATGTTTTTTTATTATTATTTTGACATTAGTTTTATATCATAGAATTTTCCTTTCAAGTAGTATCTGAGCTACCTTAAAAATCTTATTGTTTAAGAATATCAAACACTCAAAAGTAACTTTGAACTTCTAGCTTATTCCCTCTTGATAGTGTTACATGATAGGAAGACATAGACAAAGTTCTTATGATTAGGCCAAGGATTCCTTAGTATTCATAATAGACTTAATCACTTCCTTCCACTAAGAACGTAAATAAGCTCCTCATACTTGTGAATATTACTTATATCATTATCTAATTCTTTAGAAATATATGAGTAGTTTATCTCTTAATTAAACTTTCTCTTTTATGAAAATCATTACTTTCATTAATTTAACAACTAGAATATAGATTTTTGAAAATATATCGAGACATAAACATTAAGAATGTGTTTACTTGCTAGAGTGAGAGTAGAGATTATAGATTTCTCACATTTCAGTATTTACTTATTTATTTAAAGAAAAGAGTAAGAGTCTCACTCCATGTATCTCACTTATTTTTTAAGTAAGAAATAAGATTCTCATCCACCATAAGAGTAGTTGACACTGAGTCATTTTTATTGTATTTTAAAATAAAATATTTTTATATTTATTTAAAAATAATAATATCATATTTATTTAAATTAATATTTTTATATTATTAATAATATTATGCTTATTAAAAATAATGATATTAAACTTATTCAAATACAATGTATTATATTTATTAAAAAGTAATAATTTAAATTGATTCTAAGTTAAAATTACTTAAAAATAATATTATCATATTTATAGAGAACTAATAATATTACTATATGCTATCTTTATTTGAAAATATAATATTAATATATTAAAATAAAAATAAAAATATTATATTTATTAAATATTAATAATTAATAATAATAAATGTTTTAATTCTACAGAAAAAAAATAATTTTGTACTATATTATTAATAATAATATTTGATATGGCCCCCCCCTCAAATCATTGAAATTTATGAAAATAATAATTTTTGAATGGGGTGGGTGAAAAATAATCCCTAAATTTAATGCTATTTGGCCAGACTCCCACTCCACCCCCACCCCAATCCCCATTATATATAAATACATTTTTAATTCTTATTTAATAATTTTTATTTTATAAACTATAATGTCAATTAATATTTTTTTAATTTTTATGTAATATAAGCATGATATGAATAAAAGAAAATCCTATAATATTTTTCAATTCTAAAACATTTTTATGTTTTATTTTCGCTTTTAAAGTGCTGTTTTCTTTAAATATTTTTCACTTTTAATATCATTTTAAGATATTGTTTCAAACTTTTAGAGTTTTTTAAAAATAATTTAAACATTTTATAATATCTAATTTTTAACTTACTGAAATCATGTATCTATACCTAATATAAAATAAGTAAATGGGAAATGAGGTGGGGATAGGGAAATCATTACCCACATGGAGATTACCCACCCCCACCCTACTAAATTTATCGTGAATGAAAATTTTAATGGGGTGTGAATGCAGAGCCCCACCCCGCCCCATTGCCATCCCTAATAATATTTCATTTACGTCGCTCTTATCAATATTTTTTAATTTACATAATTAAAATAAAAATTAATAATGAAATAAATACTTGATTTTATAAATGCATTTTTTAATCACTTAATTTAAAAAATTACAATTCTAATCTCAATCAAAGGCAAAATAATAAACACAAGGGATTAATTCCAATTCTTATATCATATTTTTATTTCAATATAAATAAACAATCTATCCCACTTCACATTTCTAATTCTAAAATTCCCATTACAGTCCCCAAAAAATGGACCAGTACAGATATAACCCGATCTACGCATTATATTTATTTTTGTATAATTATATACAAAACCACGCCATATTCAGAAGTATCTAGATTCATCAATGAAGTGTTGGAATAATATATAACTAAATACGCTGGTGGTCGGGGTGCTTTTTGAACATTTTGTGTCGGCAAAATTTGAAATTCTTTCCTTATCAGTCGATTCAGGAATTTTTTTTTCCCTCGCAAAACGCTAGAATCTTCTATTTTATTATATAGTTAAAATTTCTCTAAAATTCGACGTCAAAACTATCAGTCGACATTCGAAAGGCTCAAAATTTTCGATTTAATATTTGATCAGATCATCGGCTATGGTATGTATCTTGAATCTGTTTGATTGATCTTCTTATGTTTATTTATTTATGAAATTTGAAACAATTTATTGGGGGTTTTTTGGGGAAAAATTAATAATAACAATATTATTGTTCAATTTGATTTAGGCTGCAAGGATTCTTGCTAATTTTATCGTGATGGGTTCTGGGATATTGGCTAGGGCGGTAGTTCAAGCATATCGTCAGGCAGTTGCCAGTAAGTTGGATTCAGTTGGCCTTTGATTTTTTTATTATGAGAAAATTATATTTATTTCAATATCATTTCTTTTAAATATTGTTACAATTTCTCGATGTAGCCGATTTTTGAACGCAATGATATTTCCATTAGTAAAAGATTTGTTTGAGTAAAAATTTAATCCCTCAGCTCAATTCCTGTTGTTAGTTGTTACTGCAAGTGCAAGGCAAGACATTAGCTTTGGGAATCGAGGTTGAATTTTCTCTTTTTAAAAGCTTTTTGATTTAGCTTTTTGTTTAGGGATAATATAACAGATGAATGGGTGACCAGAAGGATAATAACATGATGAATATAGGGTGTTGCAGGATTAATTTAACAGATCACAGAGTTCTTTTTTAAAGTTGAGACTTCACAAATGGAGAGGGACTCGAACCCCTGGTATTGTTCTCAATACTTCGGTTTTCAAGTTCGACTCTTTCAACCGCTCAGACATCCATCCCCTTTGCGCTGTGCTACTGTTTCTTTTTACTAAATCTTTTCTGTTTTTTAATTAGAAATAGATCTATATGGTTTTTGCACAGTATGACTTTTCCAGGGAAAATAAATGAGGGAAGGAACTATATCGTTTTTAGTTTCAGTTAGTCATTGATAAAATCAGTTTTAAATTATAATCTCATCTTCATTGTGAGAGTTTATTAAGCTGATATATTTTTCCCAAAATCCTAATGAGGTCTTGAGGTTTAGTGATATCCGCACAATGTATTCATGATTTAGCATGTGATTTACTCATTATAAGCTGCTAGTTTGTGCCCCTGATTGGCTACCTAGGCAATCTGGTGGCTTTATTGCTTGAATTAAAGCTAGTTTAATTTCAGTGGCTGTGAAATTTTGTTCTCTAAATAATTCTTAAGGTAGCATGACAACTTCTTTCTAGTTCAAAAATGACATAAAATCAAGTTTTTAAAAAGCTCTAAAAGGCTTTTAAAGAAGTTTAAAATTTAGCTTCTCTCAGGAGATGTTAAACAACATTTATAATCCTTCATAAGCTCTTTGATCATTTAAAACTAGATGATACAAAAATTTGTAGAGAAATTTCAGACAAAGAAGGTTCTCTTAGAAAAATAGAGAAGCCATGCCAAATGAGATGAGCACTAAATGTTCAAGGCTTTTGATTTTCCACTACAAAGCATGTGGAAACAACTTCCCAATGTTTATAGCACTAGTTCATTCTGTATTCAATGTGTTTCATTTTTTGTGTTTCATCTGCATTTCTTCTAAACACTATGAATTTTTGGTCATTTGAAGTTATCAGCTAATAATCTGAAAAAAGAATAAAAGATGAAAACAGATAATTTCCTTCATCCAACTTGCATCCTGCTGGTTCTAACATCATATTAGCTGTCAGAAGTCCTAAAAGTCTGCTTGGGCATTGATTATAGTCGGTATGACTGTCCGAAAGATTTTTTTTGCCCCAACATTTATTGTGAATTATGATCGTGATGGCTTCAGATGCCTTTCAACCTTGTGCATAACTAACATGTAGTATATTGCAGATGCCTCAAAATCTGGTGTTGCCCAAGCAACACTACAAAATGCTGCTCGCAGAGTAAGCAAAAGCATGACGGAGCAAGAGGCCAGGCAGATTCTTGGTGTATCTGAGGAAACCACTTGGGAGGAGATAATGAAGGTGAGTTCTATTATTATGTGTCTGTACACTTTTCCATCTATAATTTAAAAAGGTTTCTAAAACGTGTTTCTTTTGTTTGTACAGAAATATGATACATTATTTGAGAGGAATGCCAAAAACGGAAGCTTTTACCTTCAGTCAAAGGTTCACAGAGCCAAGGAATGTCTAGAGTACATCTATCGAAGCAAAGGGGATGGTAGCCCTAGTTGAGACCGTTTGAGGTTTACTCTTTGCACATATTGACCAATGCCTCTGATTGTATTTCTGGTTGATGGTTTTCTTTAAAGATAAATATTGTATACATGTACAAGTTCACGTGCAATCGACCTTGTGTTTCATTCCTTAAGTTTAAAACTGGTGGCGGATAAACCAGGAAAGATTCTCATAATGCAACCATTTTGTCTTAAGAGACAACGGATGGGAGTGACTAACCTAATTAAGTGTAGAGTTTTTTTTTTTTTTTTTAAATTTTTTACAAGAATTGTAGGCAGTCTTGGCTGATTGTAATGGTTATTTTTGTTGAATGGAACTGTACTCTGCTGTCAGTTGCCAAAGGAATGAAATGCATTAATTTTGAGTGATCTTTAAAGTGCCACGGAACTGTTATTTTGACATAAAATGAACTGTGCTTTGATCCATTTTGGTGCTTTTCCTTGATCTTTTGATAAGACTTCTTCACATTCAGAAAATAATTTTAAGGAGAGCATATTGATACGGGATGATTACTTTGTGCAATCATGTGTTATTTACACAATTTCTAACATAAAAGTTACTAAGTAAGTCTATTGAACTTTTCAAGCAAAGTAAGGATGTTTGTGAGAAAGTCTTCTAACACAAAAGTTGCTAAGTAAGTCTATTGAATTTTTCAAGCTAAGTAAGGATGCTTGCGAGAGAAAGTTAAAGAGGAGAGAACAATGTAGTCAAAAAGAATTTTATTACTCGCAAGGGAGAATACAAGAGAACAACCATACTTGAGTTGCTTGTGCTTGGTGTATTGTGTTTTGTGTATGGTGTGGTGTGTGCAAAATGGTGGGTGTCATGTCCTATTTATATAGAGGCTTGTCTAGTTCTAGAGAGTTCTATGCAACTTGTGTAATTTTGCTTAATCATCTACTAAGTGCTTGATTACACAAATGTAGAATTATTTAGATATTTACAAGTGTTAGTGTGTTGTAGAGATTTCTAAAATCGAACCGAACTTATTCACTTTAGCTCGTGGATTTGGGGCTTTAAAAGTGGGCTGCTTGCTAGTGATCGCCAGCGGTTCTTTACGCCCATGGCAATATGCTTCTTGTTTAAGCTTATTTGGGTTGATGATAGGTAAATTTTGACAAAATATATAAAGAGACCTCTAAAGGGGTCCTGCAGCCACAATCCTAAATTTATGTTATCTTGGACTCCAATGTTTTTGAACAGCCTTAGTACCCTTAATGACTATGTTTTCACCAAGTACAAGAGAGAAGAGTCTTGTATTTATGATAAAGATTTGTATATATTGGGAGCTCGTTCGATGCTGCCATTACTACGCTCCTCGTTATTCCTAAACTCTGCGATATAACATCATCCGTGTTTTTCCATCAAGAATTGTTTTGACCTTCATTGGCTGGACGTTCTTATAACATTCTTTGAGTGGCATGCTCTGCGATATAACATTCTTATAGAGATAGTCAGACTGTTCTTTGAGTGGCCTGCTCTGGGAGTTATTATTTCCACTTCAGAGTAGCATGCTCTGCGATATAACTTCTCGCAAATATGCTTTTAATACAGTCAAATTTCCACTTCAGAGTTATTATTTCTTTTTTCTTTTCTCCCGAAATCATTGCACCAAGACAGGTTTGATCTCACAATCATGTGCTTTAATTTGATTCCTAGACAAGAATTAGATTCGCATGAAGTGGGGTCGCCGTATTGCATCCACGCTGACCAGACAACGCAAATGTTAAATTGAAGTGAGGCCAAAACCAGGGGCTGCCTTAATTTTTAGTAAATTTATTGGCAAATTAGCTATGAGTCATCTAGAATACATTGAAATTCAAACACAGCACCGTAAATGGATGGAGTTTAATAACAAAAGGAAACAAATATAGTGAATGATCATATCATCCATTCTCTATATGAAATTTGTCACAAAATGAAAAATTAAACTTCAATTTGGGATTTTGATATCCGTTAGTATTTGTCCTGTTGTTTCTGCTTGTTTCTTGACAATTAATAATTATGCAACAAATAGGCCCTCTCTAAAACCTCATATGGTCCATGTTCTTATATTGCCTTGCAGCTGTCACATATTGCTATTCAGCACCATTGGTTTGACTTAAAAATGAAGAAAAAGAAAAAAGGGTCATAAAGTTTTATCCAGAAAAAGTAACATATTCCAACTCGAATTCAAAGAGGAGAAAACAGATGCAAGAAAAACAAACAGAACTTATGGGGGAAAAGAAAAAGAGCAAATAATATAAAATAATATTAAGAGGAAAGTAGTTCTTAATTGATGAATTATTGGGTCCACTCACTTGGCATGTTTTGATTAGGAGCAGTTGAGATGATAAATGGTGATTAAAAAAAAAAATAAAGATGACGATGACTTTCTGGCTGTAATTTCATCTTTCTTTTCTCTGCTTCAGCTTCATAATATATATGCAAGTTTTGGTTCAAAGAGACAGATAAGTTTTCTATCACTTTCCCCATATAAATTAAAAACCTGCATTATTTGATAGAAAGCATGAATCGCCCACTTGTAGCGATATTATCAACTTGACTAAAAATAAAAGTGATAGTGATGTGATTAATATGTTTACTATGTTGGAACATGGCATTATGATTAACCATTAACATTTGCATGCAACCATGGTACCACTGCAAAGCTGTGTGAATTATATCACTGGTTGCGTGTGTTTTAGGAATCAAGCAACCTGCTTTGAATGGAGAATTTAGTCTCGAAATTGGGATTTAAAAGGATCAATTAAGTTAAACAATTTTATGAGCTGTTTTAATCTAACTCAAATTACAAATACACAACAAGAATCTCTTGCAAGTTTCAAGCTACTACTATAATTCAATATCCATGAATTATTGATCTAACTCAAGAAAAAGTATACATGACTACATTCATAGATGCTACTTGCAATTATTAACTACGTCCTGTCACTTTTGATTATTCAGTGTGCCTTATCTCTTTGACACTTTTAAGTATTATAAATATACAATGTATATAGTAAGTCCTAAAATATTAGGAGAATGACACCTAAACTGTGAAAGTTTGGCTAATTGAATGGCTAAACTCATCAGTTTCAAAAATGCACGTCCAAAACTTTTATATTAGTTAATTTCGTACGTTGATATGGAAAGTATATAAATGTATTATGCAGTACATTAATTTTGATGAACGTTATTAGTCCATTTATTTTATAAAATGTTTTTTAACATTTTGTTTTATTATTATTCCCAAAAATATTTTTAACTCAAAAATTCTTTTGAGAAAAACATTAACTAATATAATATGGCTGGTGAAATGTAGCTTTCATATGTTATTTAGCTGTTGAAATAGTTGCATGCGTAGCAAAATCATATACATATAGGTCATGTGCAAGTGAGAGAGAGAGACTCAGAGACATGAAAAATTGTGACAAAAATGTCTTCGTTTATTATTATTACTGACAATCTCAATACACAAAGCGGAAGAAGGCCCAAGAAACAAATGCTCACAATAAATAGAATCATACAAGACAACAATGGCATATACAATAAATTATAAATTAAAATCCCAACTGGAAATGATGAAGCAAACTATAAAAAAAAGAAAGCAGCTTCCTAATCCTTTCTACTTCTCCAGAATCTCACTGTTCGTCCTTTTTTTTTTTGGGGTCCAGCAGAGCAAGAGCATGTGGAACATGGAGACAATCAGAGAAGTGGAAACAGTCTGGTCTGTGAATTGGAAATTGTGGTATACAGATGAAATGCTCAGACCATTATTTGAATGACTTAGATAGGCAGCTTGATATACATGACCTTTCCTCTCGGAGCCTTCCTTTATTTCACTATTCAAACTAAAACCTGCAGAGGAAAAGAACTGATAAGTCTATTTTCGAATTAGTTATTTAATGATATAAACAATCTAATTTAACTTGACGAATGTGACTTGGAACAAGAAATTAATTAATTAATACTTACATGAATCAACTCTATTAGAGGCTAAGCATTTTGAGCTTAGTAGGGTGGTGGAGGAGATGCATAATTGTAAACTGGTGGTGGAGGTGACTTCACAGGTGGGGGAGGAGAGTGGTAGTAGTATGGAGGTGGTGGGGATGGTGATGGAGGTGGTGGGGATTTGTAGTAGTACGGTGGTGGAGGCGAGTAGACTGGTGGGGGAGGAGAGTGGTAATAGTATGGAGGCGGAGGAGATGGTGACGGAGGTGGTGGGGACTTGTAATAGTATGGTGGTGGAGGTGAGTGGACTGGTGGTGGTGGGGATTTGTAGTAGTATGGTGGAGGAGGAGAGTAGACTGGAGGTGGCGGGGATTTGTAGTAGTATGGAGGTGGAGGTGAGTACACTGGTGGTGGTGGGGATTTGTAGTAGTATGGAGGTGGAGGTGAGTACACGGGTGGTGGTGGGGATTTGTAGTAGTATGGTGGCGGAGGCGAGTAAACTGGAGGGGGTGGGGACTTGTAATAGTAAGGTGGCGGCGGCGAGTAAACGGGAGGGGGCGGTGACTTGTAGTAGTAAGGTGGTGGAGGAGAGTAAACTGGTGGTGGAGGTGATTTGTAATAGTACGGCGCAGGTAAGGGGACTGGCGGTGGTGGTGACTTGTAATAGTATGGAGGTGGAGGGGATGGTGAAGGTGGTGGTGGAGACTTGTAGTAGTATGGCGGTGGAGGTGAATAGACTGGTGGTGGAGGTGATTTATAATAGTATGGAGGTGGAGGAGATGGCGATGGAGGTGGCGGGGATTTATAGTAATAAGGTGGTGGAGGAGAGTGGACTGGTGGTGGAGGAGATTTGTAATAGTATGGTGGTGGAGGAGAATAGACTGGTGGTGGAGGTGATTTATAGTAGTATGGCGGTGGTGGTGAGTGGACTGGTGGTGGAGGTGACTTGTAATAATACGGTGGAGGAGGAGAATAGACCGGTGGTGGTGGAGATTTATAATAGTAAGGTGGTGTCGGATACTTTATTGGAGGTGGAGGGGATTTGTAATAATAGGGTGGTGGTGGTGAGGGTGAAGGAGGTGGTGGAGATTTATAGTAATATGGTGGTGGAGGTGAGTGGACTGGAGGTGGTGGAGATTTGTAGTAGTATGGTGGTGGAGGTGAGTGGACTGGAGGTGGTGGAGATTTGTAGTAGTATGGTGGAGGTGAGTAGACAGGTGGGGGAGGAGACTTATAGTAGTATGGTGGTGGTGAGTAGACCGGTGGTGGTGGGGATTTATAGTAGTATGGTGGTGGTGAATAAACCGGTGGTGGAGGAGATTTATAGTAGTATGGTGGTGGTGAATAAACCGGTGGTGGAGGGGACTTGTAGTAGTACGGTAGGGGATGTGGTGGAGGTGGAGACTTATAATAGTATGGGGGAGGAGAGTAAGTTGGTGGTGGTGGAGACTTATAGTAATAAGGCGATGGTGGGTATTTCACAGGAGGTGGTGGAGATTTATAGTAATAAGGCGGTGGGTATTTCACCGGAGGTGGTGGAGACTTGTAGTAATATGTTGGAGGTGGCGGAGACTTATAGATGTAAGTTGGTGGCGGGGGCGGCGGTGACTTGTAGTAATAAGGAGCGGGGGTAGGCTCAGGCTTGGGCTTCTCACATTCCTCATAGGGAGTCTTTGGAGCATAAGCAAATGGCTTAGCGTAGAGCACAACTTCGTATTCGGTCTTGGACTTGACTTTGAGTTTGGCTCCCTTTTTACCCCAGTGCAAGTCAGTGGGAATATTGCATGGCGAACCCTCTGGTGCCTTATGGAGCTTGGCCTTGCATGCTTTGGCTCCATATTTGCCGTAATCAAAACCTTCGACTGTGATGCTGTATTTACCGTTGATCTTCGTCTTTCCATATGCCTTAATTTTCTTGTCACCAACTTCGCATGTCACTTCAACTACAGCACCTGTTACATGCATGTGTCAATTTTGTCAGCATCATTTGTTGCACAAGTCAAGTTACTAAGGCATTCTAATTAGTCACTCCCCCACCAACTACAATAACTAAATTTGTCCTATCTTGTTAATATATTGCAAAAATTATTTATATATGATTCTATGTTATAACACAATTTGCCAATTTTTAAAACAATTGAGGAAGCATCAGCCACTAAATCCAAGGAACTCGTGTTGCCACATAACAATTTACACCCTGTTCTATCCTATACAGCAAATACGCTTATATCCTCTGTTCAGCGATTCACAAATTAACCCATCAATAATACAGCCACATGTAAACAAAATCAATTTTAATTCTCTAAGACATGATCCAATAATATCATTTTTCAAAATAGCATAAGGTCAAAATTGTAATAATAACTACGTTATTTGTAGTCAACACTACACCATCCCAAAGCAATAATAGTGACATGATAATCCAATGGCCAAAATAGCCAAATTTTACATATTCTATTCTCTTTGAACCGATTACTTCTTTTTTCCTTTTCAATGCTAATTAAAAATCATTGAATTAAAATCAAGAAAACGAACCACGTAAAAGCTTGTTGACATGTATTCTTAATTTACGGGAAAATTAATGAGCAATAATTGATATTAAAAATTAATTAATGTTCCAAGAAAACAAATGTACCTTTAAGATGTTTCTTGTCATGTGACTTCTCCGGATTCTCCCAGTCGTAACATCTGAAACAATATACTTTTCCAACAACCTTCACCACAAAAGTGTGGGGATGCGGATGAGGGTATGGGGCAGGTGGTGGCGGAGAATGGTAGTAGTACGGCGGTGAGACGTAATGCGTGGGTGGTGGGGGAGACTTATAGTAGTAAGGGGGTGGTGGATACTTAACCGGAGGAGGTGGAGACTTGTAATAGTATGGAGGATGAGGTAAAGGAGATGGTGGTGGCGGAGAATGGTAATAGTATGGTGGTGGAGGATACGGTGAAGGTGGTGGTGGAGATTTATAGTAGTAGGGTGGTGGAGGATATTTCACGGGAGGTGGTGGAGACTTGTAGTAGTAAGGTGGTGTTGGAGATTTCTCGGGTGGGGGTGGAGACTTGTAGTAATAAGGTGGTGGTGGAGATTTCTCGGGTGGTGGGGGAGACTTATAGTAGTAAGGTGGAGGAGGAGATTTCTCGGGTGGAGGAGGAGACTTATAGTAGTAAGGTGGAGGAGGAGATTTTTCGGGTGGAGGAGGAGACTTGTAGTAGTAAGGTGGTGGCGGAGATTTCTCGGGTGGTGGAGGAGACTTGTAGTAGTAAGGTGGAGGTGGTGAAGGAGATGGTGGTGGGGGAGACTTGTAGTAGTATGGTGGAGGTGGAGACTTTTCGGGTGGCGGTGGAGATTTGTAATAATAAGGTGGGGGTGGAGATTTTTCGGGCGGTGGAGGAGACTCGTAGTAGTAAGGTGGAGGTGGAGACTTTTCCGGTGGTGGAGGAGACTTGTAATAATAAGGTGGGGGTGGAGATTCTTCCGGTGGCGGAGGAGACTTGTAATAATAAGGTGGGGGTGGAGATTCTTCCGGTGGCGGAGGAGACTTGTAATAGTAAGGTGGTGGTGGAGATTTTTCGGGTGGGGGGGGTGACTTGTACTCATACGGTGGTGGTGGAGATTTCTCGGGTGGTGGAGGTGACTTGTACTCATAGGGTGGTGGAGGATATTTTTCGGGTGGGGGAGGTGACTTGTACTCATAGGGTGGTGGAGGATATTTTTCGGGTGGGGGAGGTGACTTGTACTCATAAGGTGGTGGTGGAGACTTTTCAGGTGGAGGTGGTGATTTGTACTCATAAGGTGGTGGTGGAGGTGGTGACTTGTACTCATAAGGTGGAGATTTTTCCGGAGGTGGTGGTGATTTATATTCATAAGGTGGGGGTGGTGGAGAAGCATAAGAGTAGGCATCAGCAGATACTGAAACTACATTACTTGAAACAACAACTATAATGGCCAGCAATGCCACTACAAAATGGGGCCGCAACTGACCCCGAGGCGGGTTTCCGCCCGGAATCGCCATGATAACCGGAACAGTGACCTCTTTCCGATCAATGTGGCAGGCTTTTCTGCAGTTCTTCTCTAAAGATGAAAAGTGAATTTTAGAGAAGAAATTGGGAAAGAAACAAATAGATGAGTGTTATTGGTCTAGTTGAGTTTAGAGATGCATGAAATACTTAGTATATATAGTGAAGTAGTCGGTAGAAGAGAGCTGTCAATTGGGGACCGATTCAATTGTAATTGGTCTCCGCGATTATTTGATTAAAACATAAAACGCAGTTTGGCCTAGCTGGCTCCCTCTGTTTGATTATGGATTTTTTTTTTAAACACTTGTTCACATTTCAATTCGATCACTTGGATTCCTTCCGTTTGCTGGATTTTAGCTACACTCACTAATCCCCAACTGCTCTTTTTACTTTTTAATTTACTTATAAATGTTTTTTTATTAATTCACAATTATTATTACTACTACTATTATTTTATTTTATTTTTTTTCCCCACAATTCCAGTGCTCCTATGACATATTGCATTTCCCAGCAGCTTCTCATGAACAGTCCAAAGAATTGTAAATTTGAGAAACTTTGGCAGCCATCCCATCAGAATATCTTTTGTATCCGATCATCTAGGCCTGCTTCCCGTAAAACAAATACATCCAGCCAAACCAGACTGCTCTTTTGGTTCTTATAATCAAACTTATTATAAATAAATTTGTATCCCCCCGTTGATATGAGCTGTATGTAATTCAAACTCGAATATGTTGTAAATTTGCCCAAAGATAGATCATTACAAAGGAATCAAAAACAGATTATTATCATTTTTTTTTAAAAAAATTTTGGCTCAAACACCTTAATTAGGCCACAATGACTTCGTTTAGAGCATAAATAATGGAATGAGTTGCATGTGATGTTTCAATTATGATTTGTGAGAATGGCATGTGCATATCAATCAATTGGCATCGCAGCTTTTGCAGGTAATTTGAGCTACACCCAACACCACGTTTGCCTAAAAGGAAAAGGAGAAAAAAACAAGAGACGATAGTTATTTCGAGTTGATTTTCATTTCATCCACAAAATAATAACAATTCAACTTTTATATCTTTTGACCCCACTGCCGTAAAATGTCCTTGCCTTTCTTCGGACCACGCCATGGATCATTTTCTTCCTCAAGTATTTCCAAGAAAATTCTAATTGATTTTCTATTTTATTTTTCACTTGAGTGTTTATTAAGTATCTAAACATGTATCTTCTTTATCTAGCACTTTTTTCATTATCTCAAGAAATTCAGATACCAAAGAAGACGAATTCTGTCTAATATACTGGGGAGGAAAACACGCTCGCAAAATTTTAAATTTTAATTATTTTTTCTGTCGGTTAGATTTATCAAAAAAATACAAAACATCGTTATAACATATAATTGATCTCTTAATGTACTCCTGCATAATTTTAAGTGAATTTTTAGAATTGCTTGTAAGACTCTACAAAATATAAGAAAATGAAATGAGTGTTTGTTATCAATTTTGATTCTTAAACTATTAAATGCTTTAGGTAGACAACTAGACATGGACCGAATATAGAAGCATTTTGTTTGATATAGGCCCCGCCAGAAGTTTCCTTCATATTATCTCGATTCTACTAAATTGTAATTTTGCACGCGGGGCTTTAACAACTTTTAATTAGCTAGGCCACTTTGCTTTAAAATCAAACTTGTTGTAGCTGGCTAGCTAGCCAGCTACACAAGATTATAATTTATAACAACCGCTTTAATTAATATTGAACGATTGCGGAATTGGATTTGTTTCAGGAAAAATTTCCCAATTACGAATCCAAAGCATTGATAAATTGATTCCATCCTATTCTCTTTTCTAATTGTCAATGCCGTGTACAAATAGGGTTTTGAAGATGATCGGAGTTGGTGGGCCTGAGAGAGTGGTGAAGAAATATTTATATGACTTATGTGGTATGAGTTGTTATTGATGAGGAAAATTAAGAATGGCATGGCTTATTATTTATCAAATGAGTTTGAAAATATCAAATCGTTGCAGCATTTTATCAACGTACAACTGGTAACAACACATGCGTACGTAACTTGTAACATAAGACTTGCAACATTAGAACTTTAGAATGGGTCGATCCCAATTCCCAAGTACATGTTGTTACAACTGTGAAGTCTCTCACTTGTGACATGAAATTTTCACCTAAGATATTGTACTTTTACATGCCTGTTAAGTTAAATTTTTAGGTCAATGATAACATAACACTACCATCATTCTTTATGAAATCTTTTGTGGTTTATGTGAGTGGTGGTATGGTAGTATTGTCTCTCAAATGACCACTTTTTAATGGTGGCGAGTTACAACATTCAAGAATATAGTTCTCAATTATCAACAAGTGTCAGTTAAATTATCCTGTTTGATATAATTATTCAGTTAATCTTTGTCTTTGAAAATTTTAACCAATAGATCATTGTAGTATTACGTTTATGTAACATAGATTTTTTGTTTTATCGTGCATTATTTTACTCCTGAAATATTAGATCCCACGGCTAGGAAAATAATGATCAAGGTATGTTAGATAAATTTTAAAAATACATAATTTTAACTAAATAATTAACTTAAATTGTACAAGTTAAACTAAAAGACCATTTACTTTCTCGATAGTATTTTGACGATTATGTCTATATAACAACGAGGGTTCCAACGGTACGGAGTCCTCCTTAACGGACACCACCAGTGGCAAAGGCAGTAAATGGTTACTCGTTAGGCAGCTGCAGCAGGAAATTGGCATGAGACAAGTTAAGTATAAGAGAGACAAAATTGGAGTCATTGTCAATAATTATAATCATTTTAAACAAGCAAAGAAAGAATTTGCCATTGAGTATTCATTCATTCATTTTAAAGTCATCAATCAATCAAAAGCATAATAATTGAACCACATCATCGTCCTCTTCATTTTATTTCATAGATTTTTCAATTTCTAGTGGCAAACTGTTTTTATAATTACAAAACTTCACCTAACACTATAACCACTCCCCTGACGGCAGCCACCACCCCGCCCCCTTTTGCTTCTTCCTCTTGTGATCAACGTTCAATTTCATGACCAAAAAGAAAATTACTAAAATCTAAAATTTATTTCTCATCTTTAAAGAAAAAATGCAATTGAATATATTGACAATTAGAATGTTAAATTCAAGCCAATAACTCTTAATTGAGTTACCAATCGGAGTACAATTGCTCGTTTAATCTTTGAGATCCACAATTCGAATCTTTTTATTGGTATGAGAATCGAAAGAACGCCTAACTCCACTCGTGATTTCATGTTAAATGAATTTATAAATATTTTTAAATTTCCCATATCAATCGGACTTTAAATCCCAACACGTGCATTGGACTAATTTCGTTATATTACATACTCTAATACAAACTTAACGAGAATGCATTTTTTTAATGTTTTTTTTTAAATTGACCGTTTATATGTGCTGTATCAAACAATAATGTTGCTTATTTTTCCAACTTTATTTTTGAAAAACGTCTACCAAACGCATTTCTTTTTTGGTACGCAAACCACCTTTTTAAAAATTTTCTTCATGAACGTTATTGAGATCGATACTATATATAATTTTCTATTAATTTGTAAGTGAGCGGATAAAATTTGTTATTCTATCATTGGCTATATAGCCCTTATTAGAACGTTGAATTTAATTCGAAAACGAAGATCAATAACAATGTTGACAAATTCACGAAGAAATTAAAATTAGAGGAGCGTCTTTAAAGTAGCAATAGATTATAAACCCCAGCTAATTGTGATGTGACCTTTGGCTTTGATAATCTACACATACAAGCTAGCAAATTTTAATTAAAGTAATCATTGCTGCAATTGTTAATTTCTTATATTTATCTATTAGTGATAATTTTATTAATTGTTTATTATTTTTTGTCATATTCAAATGCCAACGTGCCCCGACTGCTCACATGCGATGTATCAATGACCTGTCGGTTTATTTTTGTTCAAATTTGACATTCGGTTCATCGCATCACGCATCCCCTCCCATCAAACAAATCCGTACATTATTTATTGGCCCACCAATAGCAAGTAGCCAAATCATAAAATTTACCCGCAAAAGGAAAAATGAAGAGGTTAAATTTCAGTTTAACCCCTTTTACTTCTCAACATAGCTATTATGCACACGTTGCTGTGATTTTTTTTTATATTAGTCAAAATCAACTTACATATTTTCTTCTTGAAAAATAATGTACTCCAAAAAAAAAAAAAAAAAAAAAACGAATGGGTTTGTTTTTTGAGAGTTGATCTTTGAAATGGCATTGTAGTTTATTGTTTTGTTTCAATTTTTAGGTAGAGTTTTTAACCTACCCTTAGAAATGTATATGAATGTCAAGTATTATAATTGTTTTTGTTGGAAATATATATGTGAGTATATATATTTATTATAGGGTTCTATCACTTTGAGGTCACCCATGAGGGAAGCATGACCAAGAACAAGTGGTCATCTTAAATTAGAACTCTATAATATCTTAAATATTATATTTAAGATATTAAGTGATCATTAAGAAAATGATCACTCCAACAAATTATTTAGCTTATTTAGAGATCATCGGTAAGATGATCACTACTTCTGAACGCTATAAATAGGCAAATCCATGATAAGCAAGAGTTAAGAAAATTATAAAGTGCAATTTAGAGAAATTTCAAGTCAAGAGAAGCTTAGAGGCTTCTTGCAACGTGAATCGAGAAGATTTTCCAACTTTGTGATCATCTTCCACCATAAATCGTGGCACAACCTTGGTTTATCATTTTACGCAAATAATTCGGTATGTATTTAAATTCGGATTTACAAGTTTTTATGTTGATTCTCGTCGAAAACAACATTGGTATCGTGAGCCAAATAGGTTGCTCGCTTTTAAGCATGTAAAGATGAGAATCAAGCATGTTCTTTAAGAAAGTTCATTTTTCATCAAGAACACTTATTAATGGCATGTTAAAATTTACTCGTTGACGCCATGCAACTGGATTAATAAACAAATAACGGTGTATAGATTAAATCCTTGTTGCCATGAGGATTAATATGATTCATGTAATGAGTAAAATGAAAACCTAGGATATGAACCCGTAAGTTTATTTTACTCATATCTTTCATGATACATAACATATGAATATGAACTTAGTATCATTGGCAAGAGCATGAAAATATCTTTCCAACGGTATATCACATGTGAAATTGACGATATTGAGAAAGAACTAAAGCTTTGAAATCTTGGTTCGAAATCCGGAAATTTATGGAAAAGGTTGAAGATGAATACCGAAGTTACATCGTAGATTTACATCAGAGGAAATCAGTAGCTATCATCGTGTCGACACCGTAAAGGCATCGAATCAATTGCTAAACCGAACTTTGGTTTTTTGAACCGGATTTGGCTTGTTGAGTAAAGCCCACTCATGGCGGGGAGAGTGTAATCCACCCGCCTCTTTCCTGATCTGAATTTTGATAGTCATATGCCTATTTCCAATTTATATTCTCTATTTTACCGTATTTTAAAAATTAATTTTATAACATGTTTATTTTTTTAATTTGAATTTTGGTTAAATAAATACTTTAAAATTAGAGAATAATACTTTATAAGTATTAAAAAAAATGAAAAAAATGAAAAGAAAATTTTTTTCATATGATACATCATTAAAAGAGTTGTGCTTCAATGGAAGCATAACAAAATTTCTTGAAATATAAAATGAGAATAATCCGGCGTAATATGGATGAATTGTATACAGGAAAATTCGACAAAAAGGCATGAGCCCAAGGAACTTTGGTATTGAGAGATTTTTAATCTCCACCATCTTCCTTAATTTTCCCTGCACTATCCACGTGAATGTATGCATGATGGATGTATTCATGTTTTGTCAATGAGTTCTTTATTGTTAAAATTTTTTTGAACAATAATGAATTAATATTTTATGAATGTACTAAAATTATATTAACTTAATGTTTAGAAATGATGATGAATAAGCCTCGACGACTTTTCGAATCAAATCTTTACATTAAACTTATTATATTTTTAGCGATTTGTTTGAGGCAAAATAATTAAATATGTGTAAATAAAATCAATATAGTTGTTTCTTATATCTGTGTTTTGTGTTTTTTTTAGAAATGGCAACAAATAGTGTCGTATGAATTAAACAAAGGAATTAAACTTAACGGCAACAATTATGATATTTGGTGCCGTCAGAAGTTCAAAACCTCCTTGAATTACAAGACTCACTAGAGGTAATTACAAACGCATGACAGAGCCACCAAAAGGTAATTCTACTCAACATAAAGAGATCTTGAAGCTTATGAAGCTTGGAAGATAAAAATCGAAGGCGTGATTGTTGCCGAGCACTATGGAAGATGATTTTATGTGAGTATGAGGAATACCAAATGGCTCATCAAATATGGAATGCCTTGAAGACAAGTACGGTGGTACTTCTACCACTAAACTTAGAAGACTCACTATTAAATTTGACACTTATAAATCATGCCCAATATTTCAATGGAGCAAAGATTCGAGAGAAATGTCACTTTAATAAGAGAGTTAAAAATGCTAATAGTATTATAACGATGAACAAGTTCAGCATTATTCGATCTCTTCCGTATAATGGGAGCATATGAAAGTTAACATGACACACAACGAGAGTGTCAAGACGCTCAAAGATATACAACGTCACGTGGAGTTGGAAGATGAGCGCCTAGAGGCAGCTAAATCTTCTACTAAACTATATATGGTTGATACCAACTCGCTAAAACCTTCGGGATTTAAACGCAAAAGAGGAGGTAAAATCTCCTCTCGTAATCGAAGAAATCTAATCAAGGGCAATCCATTGATAAGCGCAAAAGAGGAAAACGCTACCGGTCGTAAGAAGGATACGAGCAAAGTGACATGTTACAATCAGTAGTAACTTGGCCATTTCGCCGTGATTGCACCGAATCGAAAAAGGTACATGCTAAATCCACAAATTTACATAATGTGTATGTAATAGGCTCGCTTATATGATCAAACTCATCCTTTGTGGATTGTAGATTCGTGAGCAATGTAACACGTAGCCAATGAACGTGGAGCCCATGTGGAATATCGCCGGATTAGTCAAGGGACCAAGTGGATATATGTGGAAATAACTCAAGGGTCAAGCTAGGATTGGCACTTGCAAATTACAACCGCATGGTGGCCAAATGCTTTATCTCCACGATGTGTTATACGCACCGTATATTCGACGTAAATTTAGTGTCTCACATCAGATTTCAACATGGGATATCATGTGATATTCCGTGATGTTTGTATGCAATTAGTTCTTAATAAAACTCTAGTCGGAACTGGTTATTTACTTAATGGTTTTATGATTTTGAATGTAATTAATCAGAATTATAATCAAGATTGTTTTTCATTGATAACATCTTCTGATTCTGTGGATATTAATATATGGCATGCCGCATCAGGACATATAGGGCAAGATGTAATGCATCGATTATCTAGAGAGGGTTATTTGGGCTCACTCGATAAAATAGAATTGCCTATATGTGAGAATTGTCTAGCTGGAAAAACAACTAGAAAACCATTTAGTAAAGGAACTAGATCTGAAAGTTCTTTGCAAATTATCCATTCTGACATCTGTGGTCCGATGAGTGTAAGGCATATGATGCCTCATATTTTATTACATTCATTGATGATTATTCACGTTTTGGTCATGTCTATTTGATTTCTCACAACCAAGCATTAGATTGCTTTTAAAAATTTTTCAAAATTAGTTGAAAATCAACTAGACAAAACGATCAAAGTCTTAAGAACAGATCACGTGAATATCTTTCTCAATCAGCTCAAGGAATTGTGTCAAGAGAAAGGTATTGAGAGACAATTGACTATTTTCGACCCACAACAAAATGGTGTCATGGAAAGAAGAAATAGGACATTACTTGATATGGTTAGGTCTATGATGGCATTAAGCAAATCTCCCAATATCCTATCGGGGAGATGCATTGCTAATAAATGCCTACATACTTAATCGAGTCCCAAGTCAATTAGTTCCACCCATATGAATGTAGAAAACCTGTTCTAACTCATTTGTAATTCGGGGTCTGCATTTTATGTTCACAATCCTTCTCATACACATGGAAAATTGGGTGCAAAAAGAGGAAAAAATGTATTTTTATAAGATATCCCGAGCACTCAAAAGGGTATGATTGATTGGTGAACGGATGATGAACTATAACCGAACTAGAATCACGAGATGTCATATTCTTAGAGAATGAATTTCCTAGCATTACTGACATGTTGACAAAAATATTCATTTATATGAAATAAATGATCCATGGTATTGTCAATCGAGTTGAGAAACCCAAATTTATCCGGGATTGATCCCAGCGAGTCAACCATTTTATGGAATAACTTCAGCGATGCCTCAATTCGAGTAATCGATTTCCATCCCACGCCGTCGCTTTGAGATAAGGGATGCATTTATGGTTGCTTCACATGATAGCGATGAGCCAAGAACTTTTAGTGAGGCTATTGCATCATCTGCTAAAGAATTATGGATAAAAGCAATGAACGAAGAGATGGAGTCCATGAAATCAAATCTGGTCTGGGACTTGGTTGATTTATCATCGAACGAAGAACCATTGGAAATAAATGGGTTCTACGATAAAACGAAAGCGGATGGCACAATTGAAAGATATAAAGCACGAAAAAAGGATATACCCAACAAGAAGGTATAGACTATGAAACATTTTCCCTGTGGTAAGGTTTGCCTCAATACGATCGATTCTAGCAATCGTTGCACATATGGATCTTGAATTACATCAAATGGATGTTAAAACAAAGATTTCAATGGAGAACCTGGAGGAAGAAATATACATGGATCACCGAGGGTTATATATTGCAGAACCAAAAGCGCAAAGTTTGCAAGTTAAAAGGTCAATATACGGTGAAACAATCCTCCGCATAATGGTATTCGAAGCCATAATTTCTTATGGATTCTTGATGACGACGAAGACCATTGTGTATATGTTAAAGATCAAGATAACTTTGTTATCTTGTCTTTATACGTGGATGATATTTTGTTACTGGAAACAATCTAGAGTTTGTCAAAATCATTAAAGAATGGTTATCCTCAAATTTTGAAATGAAAGATATGAGCGGTTTTATATTTTAGGAGTTAAAATTCATAGGATCGCTCAAGAAGACTTTATCTCTTCACAAGAGACATACATTAAGAATTCTCGAACGATTCAATATGTCGATTGTAAACCTATGGATACTCCTATTTCAAAAGGACAAACTCTAAGCTCGAAATGTGCCCTAAGACTCAAGAACTAAAAGCAATGGCACGAGTGCCTTATGTACGCTACGATGTGTACCAGCCGTACATTTGTTACGCTGGTTAGTAAGTAGATACCAATCAAATCCATGACGAAAGCATTGGAATGCAACAAGAGGATTATTGATGATCTAAAAGGCACCGCCGACTACTCTATGCTATCGTGAGGTGAATTACGCCTAATTGGTTATACAGATGCCGATTGGGGTGATCTAGATGAGCGAAAATCAACCTCCTGATATGCATTTTACTTAGTCGTGGCGCGATTTCTGGAGTAGTAAGAAACAAACATGTATTGCTCTATCTACAATGGAAGTCGAATACGTGGCATGTTCAAGAATAGCGCAGTCGTACGGCTTAAGAGATTTATTGAAGATCTCAAAATAGCATCGATTCGCTAGACCAAGAATTATACATTGTGATAGTCAAGCAAAGAATATCATTTACAAAAGATGCTAAATACCAAGAAGTCAAAACACATAAAACCAAGTATAATTTTGTGAGAGATATCAGAGACAAAGAAAGTGCTAATACAATACACATCTACACATTTTATGGTAAGACCCATTTACTAAAGTTATAACACGAGATGTTTACTTGAAACATACCGATCATCGGGCTTACGTAGATTGTAAAATTGTACTTGATGAGATATTATTTATGAGTAATGGACATATGATAAATTTTTCTTATGATTAAATTCTTATTATCGTTTGTCCATATAAATTTTTTTACACATATATAAAGGAAAGTTATGTCATCAGGTTGTGATCGGCTTTCTTACACAAGCGATCGCCTCAGTTGCTAGAAAAGCAAGCTGAGATGAGACAATAGAGAGAGAATTAGATACTATGTACATTCTCACGGAGCATTTATAAATATGTTGCCTTGACTAAGTCAAGATGAGGTTTATATATGATAAATATAAACCGACCATGATACACCCAATAATCATGGAAACACGATTAATAGGATGTGAGTATTTTAATTTGGCGCTTTAGATAAGCGAGTTTATTAAAACTCGGGTTAAAGGCGCGAGAATGATCGAACCAAGATCTGATGAAATAATTTAGACATATACTCTAGAAAGAGAATTCACATGTACGTGTTCATACAACGTGTGCTTAATGACCAATAAAGAAAAATGAGAAAAGTTCCTTATTTCTCATTGTGTAAAGTTTCTTTGAGGTATTATAAACCTCGGTATCCTTATATACTATCACTATATTTTGAGGTGAAAGATTAGTGTTTGCTACTTTAAACTTGTTTTCTAAAGCTATGATGTTATTCGGTTTATGAAACAAGTCTAGGAAAGCAGCTTAATCAAACCAAGAAATATGAGATTGATAGAAGATTCATTACTTACATCTACCTTATGTTTTCATCGCACCGATCAGATCCGAGATTGATACAATTGTGATTGCATAGTGTATATTGTCAAGCATAACTTTTGATATGGGACTTAGTATGCTTGAATTGGCGTAATAATATGGAATCATGATACATGATGAACAACTCTTTGTATAGAATACAATTGAGATTCAAGCGATAAAGCTCCCGCTTATTGTTCATGGGTCACACGTTGCATTTGCTAGTATGAAAATTGAGTTTTGAAACTTGAACATGAGTTCTCAGACTATAAGCATCCCATCATGCGAGTGGGAGATGTTGGAAATATATATGTGAGTATATATATTTATTATAGGGTTCTATCACTGAGGTCACGTGGGGAAGCATGACCAAGAACAAGTGGTCATCTTAAATTAGAACTCTATAATATCTTAAATATTATATTTAAGATATTAAGTGATCATTAAGAAAATGATCACTCCAACAAATTATTTAAGCTTATTTAGAGATCATTGAGAAGATGATCACTACTTCTTGGAATGCTATAAATAGAGGCAAATCCATAGATAAGCTAAGAGTTAAGAAAAATTATGCAAAGTGCAATTTAGAGAAATTTCAAGTCAAGAGAAGCTTAGAGGGTTCTTGCAACGTGAATTGAGAAGATTTTCCAACTTTGTGATCATCTTCCGACCATAAATCAGTGGCACAACCTTGGTTTATCATTTTTACGCAAATAATTCGGGTATGTATTTAAATTCGGATTTACAAGTTTTTATGTTGATTCTTGCTCGAAAAACAACAGTTTTTGAAAGGAATCATATCGACTTTTTTAGGGTATGATTAAGTTATATATAATGTAGATTTTTTTTTAATTTACATTATAAATTATCAAGATTTTTTAAATTTGATTTGAGATTAGTTTGGATAATCAACTCGAGAACATATTAAATATGCTAAATATTTTTTTTTAAAAATCAACCTTCATAATGCATTCAGGAGGTTTTAAATACCTGATTTCAAGCATGAGTCAAGAAGATCTCGACCACTAAATCAAAGAGTGCTTCGCATAAGGATGTTCTTTGATTTTGAAATAGTTAATAACTTGCCTAATTAATTATAATGGTGTGTCAACTTATTTATATTTAAAAGTTTAATAGTTGAGAATAACTTTTCCCTGCTGTTTGAACTTGGTGGATATATAAGTATAAAAAATTTGGGATTCTCATTGAAACTAATCCTAAAAGCAACAATAATTATATGACTATACTAAGAATATGCCTTGGACATTTGATTTGAAAAATAATATCAATGATAATAATAACGACTTGCTTTTTATATTGCCTTAATGGATTAAAAAATGACGTGCTAATTATTGATGGAGAAAGACTTTGTTTGGTCATGAGCTTTCGATGTATTTTCTTGAATTATGGCTCAATTATAACATCAAGTGCCATTCATAATCTTGCTCGATAAAATCTTATGATTTTAATTTGAGTGAGCTTACACACACTAAAATTTATTTTGAATGTTCCTTAATTTCTAAATAGGGAATGGGAGATTGATTTCTAAGGGTTGGTTTGAATGAGTCTTTCATTCTCAAGAAATGAACATTTTACCCCTACAAAATAAAAATGCCCATTTTACCTTCATTTCAATAAAAAATATTATAATTAATTAATATATTATTAACAATAATTATTAATAATAATTATTTTTGAATAAATAATTACAATGATAGCGTATTATTATTAGTAGTACTAGTATTAGTAGTAGTGGTGGTGGTAGTAGTAGTTAATATATTATTAACAATAATTATTAATAGCAATAATTATTGAATAAATAATCACAATAATTAAAATAAAAAATAATGATCATAACAATTGTTAATTAAGGAATTTTTAGTAATTTGTGACAATCTAACTTATTCCTATTTCGATTCTAAAATAAAGTAAGCATATTAATAGTAATGCAACTCATTTCGATTCTGATTCCTGCAGTTTAAATAAACAACTTATTCTGATTCATATTCCAGTTTATCTCAATTCTTGCTCATTTCAATTATAGCCTATTCCATTTCCCGTTAATGAACGCACCATTAATATATTTTGAACATATTTTTGCATTTTTATTTTTTTAAGAAGTTACTTTTTTTTGTATTATTTTCTTATTCCTCGTCCTCTTTTTTTTTTCATCTTTTTTGTCTTCTTTATCTACTTCTTCTTGTTCTTCTGTTTTTTTTTTTGGGGCCAAATGCCATTTTTTTTTAATTGTTAGGTTAAAAATTGGTGTTGTAAGAACCAATAGTAAGCATATTCTTTAATCAACAAAAATTAATAACTGAAACTTATGTTAAAGAGTTTGTTTAGAACATAATTCAATTCTATTATTGTATTTGCTAAATTGTTATTAATTCATCTTGGATGTGCTAAATAATTTGATTGGTGTTTTGAGTAAATCAATTTGAGTAATTTAAGAAAGATCTTTTTTTGTCATTTTAATTTTTTAAATTTAGCACATGAATGTTCAAAGTGATTTTTAGAATACAAATATAGCCCATCCTTTAAATAATTGGATGGAAAGTAAAAGTGTTTTGAGAGATAATTTTATCCTTCGTCATTCATCTCATTTCACAATACCATACTTTACTATTTACACACGGTAATCTCCAACAAATTCTCAATTTTTTTTTTAACAAGTGACAATGTTCTTCATGCAACTATGCTGTAGCACGCACGAAACTACTCTGCTAACTTCATTTTCAAAACTCATTGTCCGATTTTTGTTGCACACCAAGAACTACTTGTTTAGAAATTTCTTTCATTTTTTTCCTAAACGATAATTGATATGAGCCAAAACTGTTTTTTTTTTTTTGGTTGGGGGGGGGGGGGGGGGGGGGTTTTTTGGGTTTTTTGAGTCTTTAAGATGAGCAATTGCTAAATCACAAATTAGATTGCTTTCCTCCAGATTTCCCAACTCGTTTTTTTGCAAAGCCATATGAGCATGATAAGGAAAATGAGGGAAAAGAAAATGGGGTCATATTTGGAACTTTGTCAATGTTGAAACAAGGTTATGTTTGAATTTAGAAAGAGTTCATAGAGTAAAATTTTGATTTTTAATTTTTAAAAATAGGGGTAAAAAGTAAATAGATGTTCAGAGTATCAATTAAAGTGCATATATCCCATCCTTTTAATTTATAGTGACTAGACGATAACTAATTCAGGTGATATAAGAGATTTAAGAATTCGAATCATACATTACAATTATATCATAACTAGAATAGGGGATTTTGTTCAGTTGTCTGACTTATAGTATGTGATTTGTGCGCATCCGCTCAGTACTCATGAGAGTGAGAATAGAACTAGAGTTTACTTAATGCCTAGCTAGTTATTACAAATATTGGGGTGTGTGGATCTAAAAACTTTTCATCGAGCAAAATTTTGTCTGTTCATGCTTGGTGTCGATGATTTTCTTCTCCAATAAATAAAGTATTAATTCATATAAAATCCTATATATGTCAGTGAGAATGTAATCTATATTTTTTTCATTTATAGGTTGCTCAACAATGTAATTTCATTTATAGGTTGAACTCCCTTTAAAAAAAAAAAAAAGGAGAAGAAGAAGAAGAGAAACTAAGTATTTGGTCAATAATGTGGTTTCCAATCAGTAAATAAAAATAAATTCGTCTAAATTTTCTAATTATCATCAGCTGTTGGTGTCTCTCTCTCATAATGTCAAAGACACAGAATTTTGATGCGTGGACGTGTTATTTAGCAATGGCTCCATTCAGGGTTTCCATCCCCTACTCTACTCATTGAGTCAAAAATTAAACCCGCTTTAAGTCATGTTATTGCAATTTTTCCACAAATTAAAGTTCACGTCGCTTTCGCTTTTTCATTCTTCTTTAGATTTTTCTTTTTTAAAATGCTTTTCAGAACTCACTCGGTACTGATCGTTATCTGTTCCCAGTTTTTTCTGTCACTCACCGATATCTCATCCTTTTCACGCCGAGAAAAAAAATCGCTAATTTTTTAAATTATTGGATATTGAAAATTTAATGCGAGCGAGATTTAAATTTTAAATTTTAAATATTTTTATTTTCATTCAATAAATTTAATTTTTTACATAAAATTTATATTTAGGTATCTACATGTATGTAAATATATATAATATATCATTCGCAAATGTAGGGTTTGTATTTTTTTTTAATACAGATACATTTTTAAACTATAAAATTTAATAAATTTATTATTTTAATAAATTATAAGATTATACAGTTTAATAATATATAAAAATTAATTTTTTTAAATCACAAGATTTAAAAGGAGACGTGTACACACACTGTATATATGGATATATATCTCCAATTATGAATATAATCAAATTGTTGTCACATCTTCAAATCTTTCTCATATCGTCAAATTAATAGTTACGAATAAATAAAAAGTCAAGTAATTAGCAACCGAGGCCACATGTATTGCCTTTCTTAAAATCATTAGGTCAAGCACGAATTTATTCAACATCATCATGTTGTGTAGTAACTAATGAATAAAGTTTTGGACTATTATGCTGCTTTCATTTATGGAAGACTGATAATTTAATTACTTTTGACTTATATAATTGTTGAATTTTACTCGTTACCTTCTATACAGTTAAAAAAAATTACGTCGCATTCATTATTACAGATGTTCCGATCATATATGCATCTATAGATCGCCCACCTGGATGCCACTTTACACATAATACATATATGTAAGTGTTTATTTTATGAGGGTTCCTGCACTCGATCAAATTGTGGAAATTGTGGAAAAGCTGTTACACATTACTACAGCATTATGGTATTTCTTCAAATTTTACTGTTAATTATCTTTAATAAAATTAACGTCTTTGACATCTTTGGAGCTACTAGAAAGCGTATATGCATGTGATGAATGAACGTGAACAAAGGAATTATCAGCAGCCTCTAAAGGTTGATTGATGACTTTGCTTTTCCAAAAATATTAAAGAATCTTATCCCTTCATTGTTAGCAATTAGTGCCAGCAACTCCCCGGACATATGCTGCTATTTCAACATAAAGGGAAACATGAATTTTCATCGAAGCCGTGTGTGTACATATAAGTCGTTATATGGTGAGAATTCTCGCACTCTATTGAAGAGCAAAAATGTTATTACAATTATTTGGTGTATCAATATAACGTAGAATAGTATTTCCGCACTTCAATGAAGAAGCATTTGATCGATATTCAACGTAAATCCTGAAATTAGAAGAAACAATAGTTTCATCATCGAGACACAATAGCATGTTTGAATATATATGTACATTTTGTAAATCAATCAGTAGATATTTCAATAATAATAATAATAATAATAATAATGCCGTTTTTATTAATTTATATTTTGGTGAAGGCACATGGCAAGCGGAATCGTATGACAGATAATATATCTCTACTTACTACTGAGATATGATGGATTTTGAAAAGCTAAGTTTCGATTAATTCAACAATTTATGGGCAGCCATCCCTGGAGAGCTGATGCCGTTAGGGTTTCTTTGCTTTCGTCATTCTTCTAAACAATCATTAATATATTATTAACACATACCAAATTAAATTATAGGTGTATAATTAATAATAAGCCTATTATATATTGTTGTCTTCATTTTGGACTTATCCTAATCCGATCTGCAGTGTCAAATTAACAAAAATATTTCATCTGACTGAATGCTGATTAAGGAGGATTAATCATGTGGGAATGTCGTCACCATATACACATATGTCCAAGCTTTGTTTGTTTTTTAAAGCATCATTTTTAAGTTCACTGGCCCATTTGTCCACGTTGTGGATCTCATTTATCTCGTTTATTTTGTATAGAAACTTCCGAAAATATTTTGATTTATATATATATATGCAAAGCCGTCCTTGTTGAATATGTATATAAGATATCAAAAAGATTTGAAAATCAAGTAGGCATAACTAAACATTGTTGTTTTATGTTTGTGATTCTTATGCGTCCACATCTCATTTCACCAAATAGAAATATTTTGATAATCATTCATAGTTCGTTATTGTGTGTATAATAATTTACGTGGGCAGCTATCAACTGCCTCAATAAAAATTACGTATAATATATATCTGTCCTATTGACTTTTTTTTTTTTTAAAAAAAAAAAATTCATTCGTTCTCTAATTCTTACTGGCTAGATTACTATCCAATTACATTGGATATATACTAGTCGGTGAAAAGATATACGTGTAAATTTTGAAGAAAATATATTTACATATATGCATATACATAAAATGGTTGTTTGATTCTAATTTTAATTGAAAGTTCGATTCTGATTTTATTTTTTAAGTACACATAATGAAAACCAACTTTTTTTTCTCCATTCATATGAGGAGAATTTTAACTTTTGACCTCCGGTATCATTTCTAAAGGTTATAAAAGTTAGAGATGTGACAGAGAAATACTGATTTCAAGTAATTGGGTATATTGAAGCCAACTATATATTACTTTTACTCTTAAAAATAATTAGAAAAAATTTAGACAATTTGTTTCACGCAAGAACAGAACTAATTGAACTCAACAGAATACTAACCTACGCCCATTTTTTTTAGTAACTCTCAATTTAAAATGAGAATAAAAATAAAAATTACTTCATTTATTTCGATCTCTTACATTAAAGATATAAATTTAGGATAGTTTATTACCTGATTATTTTTCATAGTAAATTTTTTAATTAATACTTCGCAATCCTCTACTCTCTAGGTTGTACTGTATGTATATGTATCTTGAATATCAGCATAGATTGTTTTATTATAGTATGTATATCTAATAACAAGTTCTATTAAAAAAAAATTAACAAGTTAAAATAAATAAATAAATAAATAAAAACAACATTGTTTCATTGTATATTTGTATACGTGATACATCCGCATTCCACAAAAAATGTCGTGGGCCAATTAGAAAACTGCGAAGAGGTGTCCTTGGCCCATGGATAAAATATAGTACTGGACCGAAAGCTACTTTCTTTTTTCCCAAGAGTAAGGCTTTTACATTCCTAAAATCCTTATAACGCCCCTCTTAAAATTTTATTTCTTAAAATATCACAGTTTAATTTATTAAATAAGAACCAATATATTAAAATTAATCATATTCCCAAAAAATTTCACCTTTAAATAAGTATCTATTTTAATTGTTTATTTATAAAATCGTACACGTTCTAAAAGCTTCAATTATTTTCTTTTTATTATATAATTTATATATCTACAAATCTAAACTCTTATAATTTTCTTTAAAAAAATATTTTTCATCTAAATTTAAAATATAAATATAAATATAAATTATAAAATTGGTGGGTGTAAACATTTTGTTAAAGCAATATTTTATTCAAGTGTTTAGTTTTAAACTACATTAAAAATAAGATACGAATTAATTTATCTTTTGTTATTTAAAGTAATTTTAATGAAAAAAAAGGTTTTGTGAGGAATTTTGAGGAGTGTCGAAAGGCATACTCTTTAATTAATTGGAGCTAGAACTGTAAGCATAGGTGTGAAGACTAGCGATTATTGCACCCGACCTTTTATCTTATAAAATCACTTTTATTAATTCTTTTGTTTAACTTTTTTCTTATTAAATAAATTATTTAACTGGAAAAAGGCAATTGTCTTATAAAATCACCACACACAATTAAGATCTCTTTGCATCATAAAATGGAACAACTCCGGGGACGAAAAGAAATTGAATTTTATTTCTTCTTCTTGAAGTAGATAGAAATGTTGTTTGATAAGAAAGAAGGGGTGCCCATAGTAACACCACACGACCACACGAGCGAAAAATCTCCCAAAAATATAGGTCATTAACCGAGTCCATATGTAGGAGCTTAACCCACAAATTAATGAATCTATTAAGATTTGGAATGACATTTATATGTTATATAGCATGAGTAAATTCGTAATAAAATAATTCTTATTAAAATATGAGTGTTCGAACAATTTTTCACCACTTGAATAATTTCCCATCAACATCCACGCAACGAATACTATGCACTATGCGTTAATAACCGAACTTGCCATCCTCCGTCGGATAATTCACTCAGCAAAGGACACATAGTGATGTTAAAAAATTCCAGGGATGACGGGAAGGTACAAAATAATGATAAAGAATATAAGAACACGAGAAATAATGATACCATATCACCTCTTGTAGTTCCAGTTTTATATATATATGTACACACATTTTATAAAGTAATTATTTTTTCATCTTAACCAATATATTAGATAATAGAAAATATAAAAAGATGAGAAATAATGATGCTACAAATCTTAAATACTTAATGTTTATAGAGTTTGAAAAAGCCAAAAGGTACTAAACAAAAGGTTGCATAATTAAATATGGGATTAGAACATTAAAATTAGGCCCTAATAGCATTGTTGAGGGAAGGTGAATGAACCTTTCTTCATATATTAATTAATTGATGTATTTAAAGCCACTAAAGTTTGCACTGGTGGTAAATATAATCTACCAAGAATTTGCACCGGTGGTAATTTAATGGTGCAGATTTTGAGCTATGAATGTCTTGTTGCTAGTTTAATTAGATTTTTAAATTTTCTGTAGATCTATTTTAACGATTATTAAATTATTTTCACTTCTTACACCTTAATAAAAAAAATTCAATATTTTCTGATGTATTCTATATTTTGAAACTTAATTTTTAATTCATTATATTGCAAAGCAAACTGAGTCAAACAGAGTATGCTCTTTAAAGAATTTTTCCATTGCCTCAAGAAGAATTTATTTTATTTTTATACAAGAATTTTTCTAATGAAGATGTTGGTTAAATAATTAAAAAAAACTCAAACATAATAAATCTTAAATATTTAATATTTAGAGAGTTTGAGAAGCCAAAAGGCACTAAACAATAAAATTAAGTCCTAGTGGCATTGTTGAGGGAAGATGAAATAACATCTCTTTTTATGTTAATTAATTGGTGTATTTTAAGCCACTAAAGTTTATTTGCTAGCATAATAAAATAAATAAATGTTTCAAAAGACTTATAATTAATTATTATTAATGGTTACATATTGTTGGACTTAAATAGAAAGAGGAAGAGACATGTATAAAGAATATCCACCAATATTTTAGATATTTTACATAATAGAGTAGATAATAGAGAATACAAAAAAAAGAGGAATGATGATGCCAAAAGGTACTAAACAAAAGGTTGCATAATTAAATATGAGATTATGATATTAAAATTAGACCCTAGTGGCATTGTTGAGGGAAGATAAAAAAATCTCACTTCTTATGTTAATTAATTGATATATTTTAAGCTATTAAAGTTTAATTGCTAGCATAATAAAATAAATGAATGTTTCAAAAAACTTATAATTAATTATTATTAATGGTTACTGAAATACAAGTGTGCAACCCAAGAGGGGGGGTGAATTGGTGTTTTAAAAATTATCCTAATCAAATCACACAACAATCCACAACAATCAAAATCTAATGCCTTAATAAAATTGAAAACAATAAATTCAATACAAGCACAATAATAAATGAGTAAGAGAGGAGAGAGCAAACTCAAGGATTTTTACGTGGCTTATCCTCACCACGCCTCCAAGCACACCGGGCTTGAGGATTTCACTATCCAAGCCTTTCCAAGGCTTCAAATACTTACAATTGACTTCAAGGTGTCAATGAACCTTTACAACAAAGAGATTATCTCCCAATCTCTTCACTCAAGTGTATCACACACTTAATCACTCACAAATTTGATGAGAAATTGAAAAGTACAACAAAAACTCTCTCAAAGAGTAGATATACAAAATGAAGAACAAAGATGGCTAAAGGATTTGTGATTCACGAATTTAGAGCTCAAGATATGTATGCCTTTGTTTGTGCGTGCTAGAGCTTGAAAATGAGTTGGATTTGAGTTTTTTATAGTTGAGCTCAAAACTAGCCGTTATGCATTTTTGCCGAAAACGGATCAAGGTTAACGCTTAACGGTTAACCGCTCATACCGGTCAAAGTTACCGTTGAGCTGAATTTCAAATAAACGGTTCGCCGTTTCTTTGTAAACGGTGGAGGGTAATTTCAGAGACCTGCAAAATAAATTTGGCTTAACCGTTTCTTACTAAACGGTTCAAGGTTAGCAACTGAAATAAACGGTTTACCGTTTTCCGTAACGGTGAAGGGTAATTCCAGAGACCTGCAAAATAGATTTGGCTTAACCGTTCTTACTAAACGGTTCAAGGTTAACAATCTGGAAATAAACAGTTCACCGTTTTCAGAACGGTGAAGGGTAATTTCTGAGACCGCAAAATAGATTTGGCTTAACCTTTTACTAAACGGTTCAAGGTTAACATTCTGAATAAACGGTTCACCGTCAGGTGAAGGGTAATTTGCAGACCTGCAAAATAGATTTGGCTTAACCTTTTTACTAAACGGTTCAAGGTTAACATTCTGGAAATAAACGGTTCACCGTTTTCTGTAAACGGTGAAGGGGTAACTTCCAGTAAACTGTTTACCAAAAATTACAGTTTTGCCCCAAAACTTTCTATAACTGTATTATGGCCTAAATGTTATGAAACTTTACAAATAGGTCCAATTTCAGAATTTCTAAATAATAATTTGTGAATCCCAAAACTTTTTGAAATTATGAGATGGCTCAAAATACTATAACACTTTTCAAATAAATCCTTCTCCAGAATTTCAAACAATACTTGTTGATTTTCAAGTTTTCAAAACACTTTTAATTAAACCATAAACTTGAAAAACAACCAATGTCATAAAATCATTTTTCCATTTAATATAAAACCTTTATAATGTGAAAATAATGATTTATTTAAAAGTATAAAAAATAATTTAACCTTTTAAAAAACTTAATCATTCTTAATCTTATTTGTTATCATCAAAATCAACAATAAACATATATGTTAACAATCTCCCCCTTTTTGATGATGACAAATCTTTCATGTTTTTAAAGAATGATTCAAAAATTAATCTTGTTTGTTATCATCAAAATCAATATTATGAAAACATAAATGTTAACAATCTCCCCCTTTTTGATGATGACAAACATTTCATGTATTTAAAGAATGATTGCATAAATTACTCCCCCTAAATGTAAGCTTCTCTTACAATTTAGGTAAATTAACAAATTTAAATACATGTATTCTTCTCCCCCTCATCATCAAAAAGAAAACTTAGTGGAAAAGAAAACAAATAGCAAATTTTTGTAAAAAATAAAAAACATGTATTTTTCTCCCCCTTCAATATAACAAATAAAACTTAAAGAAAAAGAAAAAGAGGAGTAAATTTGTTACCCATATTGTCAAAGTAAAAGTCTTAACACATTCTCCCCCTAACAACAAGTATCACCTCAAATACAAATTTAGTAATATAACCCCCAAAAGATCATCATCACATAATCCATTAACCATAAAATGATCATGAATCATGATTCCATCAATTTTCAAATTAAAAAAAAATTCAAAACATAAAATCATCATATAAAAACCATATAATCAAAACATCACCATAAGCACATATCAATCATAAAAAAAAATGCTCAAAGTGCATGTTATTCTCCTCCTTTTGAAAACATTAAAAAGATATATTATTTTGTCTCCCCCTTTGGACAACCAAAAAGATCAAAATGCATATTATCCAAAATCACATTTTATGCTCCCCCTAAATATATGGCCAATTTAAAAATTTTAACCAAAAAGATTTTATCCAAAACCATATCCCTTTCATCATGAAAACGAAATGAAGAAATCCTCAAATACACAACATGGTTTAAAAAAAAACTTCAATATAAGCTTAAGCAATTATAACAAATCAACAACTCCATTAATTCATCAAAATCTTGAAGTATATGTATTTATCATCAAAACTTAAGCAAAACATAAGTACATAATGGCAATAAATAGATCATCAAAATCAATATAACCATTGAGAAAAGCCATCATTATGAAGTAAAGAATAAGTGATCAAATCCATAAATGCAATAAGTCATGTGTAAAAATTTTATAAATAAATGATGATATAACACAATTAATGGCATATGAATTCACACAAACTTAATAGATGGACAATGATGATAGACAATTAAGAATATGAAATTAAAGACCATACAATCATCAAAATCAAACAAAGGCATCATGATAAATCACTCAATGTTATATACAATGATAATTCCATCATGTAAACATACAAGCATGCTTTCACAAATTCAAGCTATTGTCCATCTATCATGATCCATTCAACAAAATCAACATGGCAAGAATTGTTACCAAAGCAATTAAATCATCTTGCCTCATCTTTTCTTCTAGATCAAGATTAACTGATTATCCTCACAAGCTTCATCAAGGAACTCACCACCATTACTTGATTGTGGTACCTACAAAGAAATAATACACTTTGTGCCCTTTGGTACCCAAATACGCTTGGGTCCTTATGATTAGATTTAGTTCCTTTTGGAACCCAAACACATTTCATACCATAATATGCATTTCTTTTAACTGGACATCTATATTTCATATGACCATTTTGATTGCAATAATGACAAACAATTTTATGATCATTTATGGAGGTAGCCTTAACAAAATAATGCTTATAATATTTTTGTTTCAAATTAGGCTTATACCCAATACCTCCTTTGTCAAACACACATTTTTGTGTATTAAGTAAATTATCCAACATCTTTTGTCCATTTGTAAATTTTAACACAATTTGATTTAGGTCATTGCTCTTCTTCTTTAGCACTTCATTTTCTTTCATTAATACATCAACATGTGATTTCTCAAGCTCATGTGAAGTACTTTGTTTACATGTAAATGATGCAATCCTATCATGTAACATTTCATTATCTAATTCCAATTTGATCTTTTCATTTAATGAATCATTGCATTTTGTAAAGCATCATTTTCATTTTCAAGTCATCAACATGCGATTCTAGATGCTTGTGTGAAGTGCTAAGTTTCTCATTTGATAATGCAACTTTATCATGCAATGTTTTAATCTCTAATTCTAGGCATGTTATCTTTGTACTTAGAGATTCATTTTTATTAGTGAGCTCGATAATTTTCCTTTTAAGACATGCATTCTTTTTACCAATTTTCATAAACTCATCATGCAATTCTTTAAAAGCATCATGCAATTCATCATAGGTAGGTCACTTACCTCATCAACCTCATCATCCGATTCATCTCCAATTGCCATAAGTGCCAAATTTGATACTCCATGAGATTCCTCCTCATTTGTAGTCTCTTCATACACAACTTCAAGTTTTCTCCATATTTCATAAGCATTAGAACAACTTGAAACTCTATGAAATTCCTTTTATCTAAGGCACAAAATAAAGCATTCATAGCCTTGGAATTTAAAGACATCATTTTTCTATCCAACTCACTTAAAACATTATTTCTAGGAATGAAAGAATCATCACAAACTATTTCCCATATTTCATAATCTAAAGATTGTAAATAAATTCTCATCCTAGTTTTCCAATATGAGTAGTCATTACCATCAAATAAAGGTGGCCTAGTGATGGATTGTCCTTCCATGAAGATTGAGCTAATTTGGGTTGCAATTGATCTTTAACTCTGATTTAAGTCTACACAAGAGCACCTCGCTCTGATACCAATTGAAATACAAGTGTGCAACCCAAGAGGGGGGTGAATTGGTGTTTTAAAAATTATCCTAATCAAATCACACAACAATCCACAACAATCAAAATCTAATGCCTTAATAAAATTGAAAACAATAAATTCAATACAAGCACAATAATAAATGAGTAAGAGAGGAGAGAGCAAACTCAAGGATTTTTACGTGGTTCGGCTATCCCCGCCTACGTCCACGCCTCCAAGCACACCGGGCTTGAGGATTTCACTATCCAAGCCTTTCCAAGGCTTCAAATACTTACAATTGACTTCAAGGTGTCAATGAACCTTTACAACAAAGAGATTATCTCCCAATCTCTTCACTCAAGTGTATCACACACTTAATCACTCACAAATTTGATGAGAAATTGAAAAGTACAACAAAAACTCTCTCAAAGAGTAGATATACAAAATGAAGAACAAAGATGGCTCAAGGATTTGTGATTCACGAATTGAGAGCTCAAGATATGTTGTATGCCCTTTGTTTGTGCGTGCTAGAGAGCTTGAAAATGAGTTGGATTTGAGTTTTTATAGTTGGAGCTCAAAACCAGCCGTTATGCATTTTTGCCGAAAACGGATCAAGGTTAACGCTTAACGTTAACCGCTGATCAAAGTTAAATTTGAATTTCAAATAACGGTTCGTTTCTTTCAGAAGGGGTAATTTCGAGAGACCGCAAAATAAATTTGGCTTAACCGTTCTTACTAAACGGTTCAAGGTTAGCAATCTGAAATAAACGGTTTACCGCTTTTCCAGAACGGTGAAGGGTAATTTCGAGACCGCAAAATAGATTTTAACCGTTTACTAAAGCAGTTCAGGTTAACATTCTGAATAACGGTTCACCGTCAGAACGTGAAGGGTAATTTCGAGACCTGCAAAATAGATTTGGCTTAACCTTTTACTAAACGGTTCAAGGTTAACATTGAATAAGCGGTTCACCGTTTTACCGTCATGAAGGGTAATTTGCAGACCGCAAAATAGATTTGGCTTAACCTTTACTAAACGGTTCAAGGTTAACATTCGAATAAACGGTTCACCGTCAGTAACGGTGAAGGGTAACTTCCAAGAACTGTTTACCAAAATTACAGCTTTGCCCCAAAACTTTCTATAAGCGTATTATGGCCTAAATGTTATGAAACTTTACAAATAGGTCCAATTTCAGAATTTCTAAATAATAATTTGTGAATCCCAAAACTTTTGAAATTATGAGATGGCTCAAAATACTATAACACTTTTCAAATAAATCCTTCTCCAGAATTTCAAACAATACTTGTTGATTTTCAAGTTTTCAAAACACTTTTAATTAAACCATAAACTTGAAAAACAACCAATGTCATAAAATCATTTTTCCATTTAATATAAAACCTTTATAATGTGAAAATAATGATTTATTTAAAAAGTATAAAAAATAATTTAACCTTTTAAAAAACTTAATCATTCTTAATCTTATTTGTTATCATCAAAATCAACAATATGTAAACATATATGTTAACAGTTACATATTGTTAGATTTAAATCAAAAGAGGAAGAGACATGTATAAAGAATATTCACTAATATTTCAGATATTTTAGATAATAGAGAATACAAAAAGAAGAGCAATGGTGATGCCACATCACCTCTTGTAGTCTCAGCTTTTTATATATATAGATAGTAAGAGAGTAAGTGACACGACCAAAAAATGTTATTACTCACAAATATAAGAGTGTCTAGTTACAATATAACCCGGTGAGTTCAGGGTCGAACCATAAAGAATTTAAAATTTAGTAGTCAATTTATTAAGCAAAGAAAATTAATGCGGGGAAAGAAATTAATAGGAATCAATATGAAATTATGCTAAGGTTATAGGATCCACTCTCAAGATTCAAACAATAGTTTTAATATTTTCTCATTTTTATAATTTGCCTCACTTTTACTAGTTAATTGTTAACCAACTATGTGTGTTGATAAATATGGAATTAAATACCTAATGTATCACAACTATATTATGTGTCGACATTATGTTAAAATATCATATAGATCCAAGGAGATCTACAAATTATCATGACATAAAAATAACCAGTAAAATAAATTTAAAACTCACTTTTTTTATTTATTATTTATTAATTACATCTTCTCAATAATACATTCCAAATGGCTCTATCAATTCTTCTTTGTTTCTCGCTTCCGGTTCCAACTCCTTTTTATTTTTGAAATATATTTACAATATAAAATAAAAATAAAATTAACATGTTACAAATTAATTTAACATGAAAATATATTTGAAGAGTGTTAAGATAATTTAGAAATAATAAGTACATTAATTGACACTGTAAGTAAAAAATTGATAATTTTATCCTTATTAAATGTACGTTTTTAGTGTCAAACAATAAGTGGTATGTATTAACTTTAGTAGGAAAAAAATTGACAACCACCTATTATTAATTAATTGACTAGCTTTGCTCTTCCAAAAAAAAAAAATTAAACAAAAACATATGCCTTCTTATTTGTAGCAATTAGTACCAGCAATTTGCCTTTATTTTACAATAATAAAGTTGCCGAATATTCCCCGGACATGCTGCAATTTCAGCATCAAGGGTAATGGGATTTTTCGAAGAAGCTATGTGTGTGTATATTATTTTGGTCGTTGCTTCTTAGACCAAGTTCATTCATTATTAAAAAAATCTTGCCGTTTTAGAAGATGGAATATGCAGGAATGACAAAACCTAATACCATATGTTGAGGAATCACAAATTTGCTTGTTTGCAATAAGCTACCTATCAACAATGCTAGTCGTTCCAAAATTTTTATCTTAAAAAATAATTTTATACACTTTTTTATTGAATATTTTATATCCCAATTAGATATATAAATACTATATTATTTTAAATAAACTTTTTGATGTTTAATATTACTCATTAACTGTATGCAATATTGATCTTAGTACTATGGATAAATTTCCCTTTACTAAATTTCTAGAGGTTGAGCTTATTACTTAATTAATCCTTGTAGTTTTAAAAATAACTAAAAATATCTTTTTTTATTACTTCCACAGCTGTTGGATCTAATTTTTTCAATAGCAAAAAAGTATTATTTTTGCCTAATATAGCATAAATTCAAATAAATCTAACATGCAACAAATAATTAAATGATGCAGCATAAAACATGAAGGCCCAAATGGTGGAATATTGCATGTGTGTTTTATTAGTGGATTACAATTGGTATGTTTTATTAGTGAATTACAATTGGTATGTTAGTGGATTACAACTAGTGTGTTTGATGAGTGGAATATAGGTGGAGCTGAGTATGAGTACTATAAACATGTGCTAAATCCGTTGTAAAAAATCATCCAATCTTCAATCAAAATTTGAGTTTTCTCGTTTCAAATTTTAATTCAGAATTTGTTATACCTTTTTTTTTTCTCATCGTGAGAAATGCAAGTTAGAGCGATATCTAGCAAATCGCTACGTCAATTGGTATCAGAGCCTTCCTTTAGCTTTCATGGTGACCATACCTTCCATATCCATCTATCACAAACCACTCAAATTCTCCATCATCATTTTCCATTAAACCAAAAAAATCAAATCGAAACCCTAGACCTAGCCACCGCCATCGTACTTACCACCACTTTGCAAATATCCGAACCACCTATCTCTACTATTATCCATCTTTATTTAAAAAAAAAAGCAAAAAAAAAAGAGAAAAAAAATCATTTCTGTTCATCAACCAAAATCACCACCATAACACATCAAACCAACATCATCTTCTAGTCGATTCAGCTACAAAACCACTAAGACTCTTTCATATTTTCAGCCAACACGTTCATATTATGTCACGACCACGAACACGTTCTTCATTTTTTCAGCCACCACATTCCATCAACTCTGGTCCCTCTCAATCTCTAGTCATCACAAGCAATTCTTTGTGTGTTTTTTTAAAAAAAAAAAAGAGGAAAGAAGTTATCAGAAGAGGTCAAACTGAAGGAGGAAAAGAAAGAAACTTAGTGAAGAACTAAGAAGCCGTAAGGTGAGAGCGGGAAGAAGTGAGTTAAAAATAAATTGTGATTGTGTTTTGTATTTTGTACAAGAGGCGTGAGAAGAATGAAAAGTTTGAGGAAAAAAGAGGAGGGGGGGCGTGAGTGCGTTGTGCAAGGTGCATAGTATTTTTTTTAAAAAAACCAAAAATGCGGGTGTGTGATCTAGGTTCTGTGCCCAAAAAAAAAAAAGGTGAGAGTTGAAAATAATTATAAAAAAAAAGCAATATGAGTGTGTGTATTTTTTGAAGTGTGCATATTGAAGAAACAAAAAGTGTGTGTTTTGTGCTTTGTGAAGGGAGTATTAAAAAAAAGGAGAAGAGAGATTACACAAGAGTGAAAAAAAATTGTGTGATATAAAAAAAAAAGAGGTTTATGTGCGAGTTTGAGTATTTAATTTTGAGTAAAAAAAAAAAGAAAGGAGAGTTTAGAATTTTTTTTTCCAGAAAAGGGATAGAATTTATGAGGAACAATTGGGGAGTGAAAAAAAAAATAAAAAAGAGAGTTTTTTTTGGGTAGTTTATTCTGTAATTTAAAAAAAATTAGAATTGTGTTAATTTTGTTTTGTATTTATATGTGTTTACTTATTTGAATTGTGAAATAAGAAAAAAAAAGAACAAAAAAAGAAAAAGAAAAAGTCAGACGAGGAATCCAACCCAGCTATGGGTGCATTTGCAACAAGATAATCAATGGTTGCTCTTGAAATGAGATTACAGAATTTGGAAGTCATGCTTACAAATTTGACTCAGCACTTTCTTGGGGGGCAAAATAATAATTTCCAACAACAAAAGTGAGTTGACGTTGGAGCGAAAAACAATATTCCAAGACAGCCCAATATTCCTCATGGAAATTTCAGATTTCATCGAAATCAACTTTTCAATGAAGATTCTAGTGAAGACGATGAAGGACCAGTGCCACTAGAAAATAACCAAGGGCCTCGTCAAGTTGACTACTGAATGAAAATTGAAATTCCACAATTTGATGGCCTATTCATGATCGAAGAATTTCTTGATTGGCTAGCTGAAGTAGAAAAGTTCTTTGACTATTGGGGGACTGAAGAGCACATAAAAGTCAAGTTCGTGGCCTACCGACTCAAATGAGGTGCGCTTGCTTCGTGGGATGAACTACAAACAACACGAATTCAGCAAAGAAAGCACAAATTTTGAACTTGGCAACGCATGAGAAAATTAATTATTGAGCATTTTATTCCTCCAGATTATGAGCAAACACTTTTTAGTCGGTATCACCATTGTCGACAAGCTAACCGAACAGTACATGAGTATGTTACAGAATTTCACAAGCTTGCTACACGCGTGGATGTTCGTGAGACTGAAAATCAAAAGATCTCAAGGTTCATTGATGGATTTCGCACCAATATTCAAGATGAGGTATTCAAGCAGTCACATCACATTTTGTCTAGTGTAATACAACTGGCCTTGAAAATTGAAGCACAACTCAACAAAAAAAGCACATGTATTCAGGTTTCTACATAATCTTCTGCACCACCACAAAAACTTGATCCGAATAAAGGAAAGACAATAGCCAGACCACGTGAAGAAGTACCTAGGCCAAATTTTCCTCAAAACTAGCCGGTAGGACGATCACAAAATGAACCAGTGAACAAATCCAAATCCACCAATCCCTATGCAGTCCCAAGGGGAAACAAATGTTACCGTTGCGGTCAGACGGGTCATTACTCTAATCAGTGTCGACAAAGTAAATCAGTTAACTTGGCTACACATGATGATGATATTGAAGAATAGGAGTATCCGGAGGATGATAACCATGAAAAAGAAGACGAATCAGAGGAATTCACCTATTAAGATGGAGTATCATTAGTAATAAGACGACTAATGTATACCCTGAAGAAGAATGAGAGCACTCAACGACATAACATCTTCAAAATACAGTGCACAATCAACCAACAGGTATGTGATCTTATCATTGATAGCGAAAGCAGCCAGAACATTGTATCCAAGACTATGGTAGATAAATTACAATTACCAACTGAGCCACACCCATTTCTATACAGTGTCGTATTCCTTTCTCTATTGGTAAGTATAAAGACGAGGTAATGTGTGATGTTGTTGATATGGATGCTTGTCATATGTTATTTGGTCGTCCTTGGTAATTTGATTTAAATACAGTGCATGATGGCAAAAATAACACTTATACATTTTACAAAGACAACGTGAAGTTTATTCTTGTCCCAATGAAGCAGTCTAACACTCCAACACGCTCAAAGACCAGGAACAACTTTCTTTTGGTTCCCAAAGATGGTCTTATCTCACAAAGTATACCAGACTCAATCCAACCTTTATTGGCGGAATTCACTGATGTTGTTCCCGATAAATTACCAATTGGATTACCTCCACTTAGAGATATTCAACACCATATTGATCTTTTTCCTGGAGCAAGCTTACCAAATTTACCACACTACCGTATGAGCCCTAAAGAATATGAGATTCTACATGAACAAGTCAAAGATCTTCTCAGGAAAGGCCTGGTTCAAGAAAGTATGAGCCATGTAGCTGTATCCACACTCCTAACTCCAAAGAAAGATGACATCTTGAGGATGTGCGTAGATAGTCAAGCCATTAACAAGATTACGATATGAAATCGATTTCCTATTCCTCGATTGGATGATATGCTTGATAGATTGGGTGAGTCAAAATTATTTTTCTTAGATTGATCTGCGAAGTGGGTACTATCAAATTCGGATTCGCCTTGGTGATGAGTGGAAAACAACGTTTAAAATTCACGAAGGACTGTACGAGTGGCTAGTTATGCCCTTTGGTCTATTGAATGCTCCAAGCACTTTCATGAGATTAATGAATCAGGTATTCAACCTTTCATTGGAAAATTTGTTGTTGTTTAGTTTGATGATATCTTAATTTACAACCATAACGAAGAAGATCATATTCAACATTTGAGGGAAGTATTTAAGGTGTTACGAAAGAATAAGTTGTATGCCAATCTTAAAAAATGTAGCTTTATGAAAGACAACTTAATTTTTTTAGGCTTTGTTGTAAGTTCAGATGGAATCAAAGTAATTAAGAAAAGGTGAAAGTTATTTGAGAGTGGCCAACACCAAAGAAAATTTCAGATGTTCGAAGTTTTCATGGCCTCGCAACCTTTTACAGACGATTTATGAAAGACTTCAGCACCATAGCTGCACCACTTACAAACTGTTTGAAGCAAAAACAATTTGTTTGGACAGAAACAGCGGAACACAACTTTACAAAAACAATTTGTCCATAATGAAATAATTAGTTCTGATTATTTGAAAATTTTGTATGCAGATGACGAAGATTTTCATGAAGAATGGCAAAAGTGCATTAACGGAGTTACAAGTAAGCACCAATTACATGATGGATTTTTATTTTTTGAAGATCGTCTATGTATTCTACGAGGATCACTATGAGAACACATCATTCGAGAGCTACACGTCAGAGGTCGAGGAGGTCACATGGGACGAGACAAAATTTGTCAAACATTGTAAGTAAGAAATTTGTCATGTAATTTGTCAAACACATGGCTCGATATTTCTGACCTCATCTCAAACATGATATCAAGAAATTTGTCAAACATTGTTATAGATGTCAGACTGCAAAAGGACAAGCTCAAAATGCTGGGTTATACATGTCACTTCCTATTCCAAATGCACCTTGGGAAAACTTGTCCATGGATTTCATTTTAGGATTACCACGAACACAGAAAGGTTCGGATTCTATCTTTGTTGTGGTAGATTATTTTTCTAAAATGGCTTATTTTATTCCATGCAGGAAAACTTCAGATGCTACCTACATTGCCCAACTATTCTTTCGAGAAATTGTTCGTTTATATGGATTGCCAAAGACAATAGTTTCTGATCGAGATAGCAAATTTCTCAGTCATTTTTGGCGTACTTTATGGAAAAGACTTGATACAACTTTACAATTTAGTAGCACTTGTCATCCATAAACAGATGGGCAAACTGAAGTCACCAATCGCACATTGGGTAATATCTTACGATGCTTGGTTAAAGAAAACCCAAGACAATGGGAGAATGTTTTACCACAAGCTGAATTTGCTTACAACAATGAGCCTAATTGTTCTAGTGGTAAATCTCCATTCGAAGTTATTTATATTCGTCCTCCATTGCACACTTTGGACTTAGTTCCTTTACCAAAGCTTCCTGGAATAAGTGTCATTACTGATCATCTAATTGATAAAATGATCGATGTACATGGAGAGGTAAAAAAGAAGTTGGAAGAATCTACCGCAAAATACAAGGCCATTGCTGACAAGCACAGAAGATTTAAGTCATTTAAAGTGGGTGATTATATCACGGTACATCTACGCAAAGAATGAGTTTCTGCAGGAGAATACAGTAAACTCAAGCAAAAGAAAATTAGTCCTTTTCGTATCCTTCAAAAGATTAATGATAATGCCTATATCGTCGATCTCCCCGAACACTATGTCATTTCTAACACTTTCAATGTTCAAGATTTGTGCGAGTATCATGGTCCAGAACGAATTCCTTGACTAGCTCGAGGACGAGTTGCCTTTTAAGAGGGGGAGAAACTAATGCAGCATAAAATATGAGGGCCCAAATGGTGGAATACAGCATGTGTGTTTTATTAGTGGATTACAGTTAGTATGTTTTATTAGTGAATTACAGTTCGTATATATTACAGCTAGTGTGTTTGATGAGTGAAATATAGGTGGAGCTTAGTATGAGTACTATAAATATGTGCTAAATCCGTTGTAAAAATCATCTAATCATCCAATCTTCAATCAAAATTTGAGTTTTCTCGTTTCAAATTCTAATTCAGAATTTGTTATATCTTTTTTTTTTTTCTCTTTGTGAGAACGCAAGTTAGAGCGACATTTAGTAAACCGCTGCGTCATTAAAACTAGAGAAAAGTAAATTTTAATCGAAACAATAAACAAAGAACATATTACATAATTTTAAAAGTACGAGAACTAGATAAATAATAACTCAAACCTTATTCGTTTATCCAATGTTACCGAGATCCTGAAATTGCAAGAATTACAATAGTATGTTATAGTGCATATGTCACATCCCAGTAAATCGATCAATAGATAATTCTAAAACAAATAATAATAATGTAATTGAATGAAATTTAAGGGAAAAAATCTTTGAATGACATTCAAATCTTTGAATGAAGAAATTGAAGCTTTGAATTCAACATTCAAATATTTGAATGAAGAAATTTAAGATTTGAATGAAATTTAAGGGAAAAAATATTATTTTATAGCCATTTTTAGCTATAAAAGGGGAGGTTTTCCATAAGTTTTTTAAGCATCCAAAAATCTAATTTCTTATGAGAGAAAGAGAGATGAATGGTTTGTGAAGTTCTCTAGAGTTTAGTAAGAAATTGGGTGTATTTGGGATTTGGGTGAGAGAAAATTATTTATAAGAGTGTGGTTGTAATAATTTTCTACACAGTGAATATTTTTTTCTCTGGTTATCTTGTGACAACGGGCGTGTTTTTTTCTCCGGATTTAGAGTTTTCCACGTAAATCTTGTGTTGCGTGATTGATATATTCTCTATTTAATTTTTCTTGTTAATTTGTTGCTTGACAAATTAATTAGAGAGATCTTGGGAGGAAGCTCAAATTTCTAACAGTGGTATCAGAGCCATTGATTGAAGTTTTGGTGTCGGGGTACTGTTCACGTATACGGTACTGTTCACGTGAAGTAGTGGGAGCCAATCCAAACAGTCCGTGATGAAGAGTAAAGGTTGATCTGCAAAGCAAATATGTCAGGATTGAAATTTTCAAGTCCTGTGAAATTTGAAATAGAAAAATTTGATGGGAGAATTATCTTTGGCTTGTGGCAAATTCAAGTCAAGGATGTGTTGATTCAATTTGGATTACACAAGGCATTGAAGGGGAAGTCATCCCCTGCTTCCAATAGTGGCTCTGGAAAAGCTAGTATAAGCGACGAAGATTGGGAAGATTTGGATGATAGAGCTACAATTGCTATACGACTGTGTCTAGCAAAGAATGTTCTTGCAAATGTAGGAAATATTTCTACAGCAAAAGAACTTTGGGAGAAGCTAGAAAAGTTGCATCAGGCAAAGAGCATCTCAAATCGATTGTACCTGAAGGAGCGATTTCATACATTGCGAATGACTGAAGGTACAAAAATTTCTGATCACCTCAGTGTTCTCAATGGTATTGTGTCAGAACTAGAAGCCATTGGTGTTAAAATTGAAGATGAGGACAAGGCGCTTAGATTATTGTGATCACTTCCAACTTCCTACAAACACCTATTACCTACTTTGATGTACGGAAAGGAGACAGTAGATCTTGAAGAAGTTACTAGTACTTTACTCTCAGAAGAAAGAAGATTGAGTGGTGAAAGTATTGAAACTACAGATGTCTCGGCATTGGCAGCTATAGGGAATTGGAAGAAAAATAATTCTAAGAAAAAAGGAGTCTGCTAAGGGTGTAGACAATCAGGGCATCTAAAAAGAGATTGTCAAAAGAGAAATGGAGCAGGATCGGCAAGTGGCTCCAGATCAGATGCAGATAGCATTGCTAGTGGTAAGTCTCATCATCATCATGGGAGACGATGATCCCTTGTAAAATAAATAATGATGACATCCTATTGTATACCGCTAGTGCCATGAAAAGAGATGTGTTACTGCTAGCGGATCCACAAGATTTGCACACAAGGCATGGTTGGCATTGATACATGGTGTGTTGTGGAATTTATGTCGATGGCTGGCGAACTTCCAGGAAAGCCAACATGGAAGTTGCACCATAAAATTCAGCAGAATATTTCGACATGTGCTGATGTAAAATTCTTAGAATTAATAATTAATTCTAAGTTGTACACTCTTTATGGTGGAGTATGATAATTTTCTATGTTGAGAATTATGACTAAGAAAGTGTGGAGATTGACTGATTCTCAATCAAATCTCCAAGTGGGAGAAATGTTAATAAATGACAACATTTGCCAAAGTTGGGAATTGAAAATCAACATTCAAATCTTTGAATGAAGAAATTGAAGCTTTGAATTCAACATTCAAATATTTGAATGAAGAAACTTAAGGGGAAAAATATTATTTTATAGCCATTTTTATCTGTAAAAGGGGAGGTTTTCCATAAGTTTTTTAAGCATCCAAAAATCCAATTTCTTATGAGAGAAAGAGAGATGAATAGTTTGTGAAGTTCTCTAGAGTTTAGTAAGAAATTGGGTGTATTTGGGATTTGGGTGAGAGAAAATTATTTATAAGAGTGTGGTTGTAATAATTTTCTACATAGTGAATATTTTTTTCTCTGGTTATCTTGTGACAACGGGAGTGTTTTTTTTCCGAATTTAGAATTTTCCACGTAAATCTTGTGTTGTGTGATTGATATATTATCTATTTAATTTTTCTTGTTAATTTGTTGCTTGACAAATTGATTAGAGAGATCTTGGGAGGAAGCTCAAATTTCTAGCAGTGGGGTCTAAAGTCTAAACAGAATGGATTCACCTGGTGCTTTAACCATCGTAGTGGGCAGTCAAAACATGAAGACATTTCCAGAGTAATGGTTGCTGCCTGCCTCTCTGTCCAGTCTTCAAATCACTGAATTTCGATACCTTGAATCTGAGGGGGCTTCAGTTCCTCAAATCTCTTCGAAGGCTTGAGATCAAGAGTTGCTTGAAACTCTATTGCTTCTCAGAAGGCAGGCTTCCCAGCGCTCACTCTTCTCTGATAATTGAAAAATGTTCTTTGCTGAAAGCACGATGCCAAAAGAAGCAAGGGGAGGACTCGCACAAGATTTCTCATATTCCCAGGATAGAAATTTGTGAATGGTAAGCATTTTTTAAATTTCTTGAAAATGATGAGAATACAATTATTTAATATACTGGCATGCAGCGGGAGACTAAGAAATTTTATCTGGCAGGAGGGGTATAGTTATATACAATTGAAAAAAATTCAAACAAAAATAATAAATGCTAAATTATTGAACTTTATTGAATTACTAATTTTCAATTACTAATTTTCAACACATTTACGACTGTCCTTTACTCATTATCAGTTTTTAAAAAGTTACATATTATAATAATTCCAACTTAATCAACAACTTGAAATTTTGTTGTTTTCATGCAATGATTTAAATTAATATAATTATTTGAGGTTAAAAAAAATTATCACAAATAATAAAAAAATTTAGTTGATCAAATAACTCCAACTAAATTGAATCTATTTAATTCATATGAGAAATCTTAATACTTTCTTTATTTTGGACGTGAACATAAAAAAGAGACTGTATAATTTTATTTTTGAAAGGGTGATGAAATCAATTAGCTAATTAGTTAATTAAGAAGTTAAAAACCAGTGACTTTTGGCTTAATATTTTTAAAAATTTAAAATTATAAGATGGACAATTATGTTAATCAATTAAATCATGACTTGGACAATGGTTTCAATTCCAGTTCACATATAACAAACTAAGAAATGAGCCAAACATACAATATATTTAAAAGGAAGATTTGTATAGAAGAAAATTTAAAATTTTAAATGGACCAAATATAATATATTCAAATAAACTTCAAAGCTTAGAAAGGGGCTGACCATACGGGCTATCTTGGAGTCACTGTCTTTCAGCGTGTAGTTCTTGCATATTTTCTGATCTGTTTCAAATCAGAAAGGAAATTTTCAATTATATTCAATTAATATAATTTACTTCTCTCTTTTTTTTATATTTTTTAAGTAAGTTAATAAATTAAATAACAATATTAAAAATTAAATATTTGACAAAAATGTGGCATGTCGTCTTTGCACATTGTAATAACTTTTTGGATTGGGCTGGCAAATGTTATAGTTCAACAGTGATCAGCCCGCTCTCTATCTTTGTCGGGTCGGGTAATCGGGTATCGTCTTGGCAAATCATAAAATATGGTCCGTCTCTCTGATTGAGTTTAACCCTGACCGACCGAAGCAGTTCTCTCCGTTCTTATCTTACGGCGTATTGCTTTTAACTGCAACTTTCGGTAACTCTCTCTCTCTCTTTTGTCATTATTTTATTTATATATTTTTTGGATGCAATTTCTTTTTCTTGTTCTGCATATGTGGCTGCTACTAAACGGTCGATGATTTTGATTTTCCACGTAATGCTAGATGTTAGTTTACAATTCGAAATAGAAATTTAGGGAAATTAAAAAAGGTGAATTTAGGAATTAACGGTTAGCTGCTCTTCTTCTACATTGCAGTTGATTGCTCTAATGTCATCAACATGGCCTACGAAATAGACGAGCGAAAAAGTAAGGATTGATTTGTTCTCTGCTTTTACCTATCCTTTCATTCTAGCCATTGTTTTTTACCTTTAAACCTCTTGCTAATGCTTATGGAGGAAACGTATTTAGTTATTCTTGCATACATATTAGGATCACAGTACTTCAGTTAAAGTTGTAATGAGGCAGGCCCTATTTACGGCCTTGTAAGGAGAAACAAATGATAAATATGAATAGTTGAAATATCTTGGATTTTTAATGAATTGGTCAAGCCCATGTTAACTTTAGTCATAAGTCCTTGAAATTTTGTCGACTGCTTAACCGAACTAAATTCAAAAGTGATAAGTTTTATGTTGTTTGTACATTGGGTATTGGTTCTCATTTTTAGTATGTAAACTGAATGAAAGTGTTAAATTGAACTTAATCAAATTTTGTGTGTGTGTGTGTGTGTCGTCCACCCCTGCACACTTGTGCAGAGCCTCACGCACATGCATGAAAAATGCTAATAGTAAATGCCACGGCATAGTCTTAATGGTGTAGCATTGTGTTATATTAATCTTCTTCATATTGGATTGTAGTCCTTAAAAACCTATAAATTCATAATCTCACTTGATATGTTTGATGGAGTGTGGTTTGTTTAATAATTTATATCTTGATATCTTTCCACAGCTAAGGACAGAGGAAAAACCTCCCCCCCCCCCCTTCAAATCTCCTTTGTAAAGTGTAACATGTAAAATTGTACTAAATTATTTGCCACAAGAAAGCGATGAATTTATTCAAAGCTTGTATGGATGAATTCCTTGAAAGCCAAAGTCTGTTTTTCCTATTATTTGCTTTTTCTATTTATCAATATGAAGAGAAATATCAGTCAAGTATTTTGAATCAGAACTGGTGAATTCTTGACATAAAATAGGGTTAGTCTGTAGCATATTTCCATGAAAGCTTTGATTACAAAACAAAAGTTGGAAGAAAAGAAGACTTATATTCAGTTGAAGGCTACGTCTGCTGCTCTTATTGAAATTTTCCTTTCATGCTCCGACCGTTATATTATTTACCATTCTCCAGGTCTCATTTTTCCACTTGAACCACCACTTAATACAATGCAATTATCATCCACCACTGCCTCTGCCACACAATGATCACTAGTGCTCCCGACAAATTCTTTCTCCAAATCACATTTTTACTCCATGTAACCAGAATATTTTCCTTATGTTGTGTTGAATGTCATCTCCCTGTAAAGGTGAAAATTGAGCTGCCATTATTCTATTTCATATTGTGTACGCATTTAAAAATTCTCTCTTCAAAGTTAATAACCCCATTGCATTTATTTCTCCAAGCTACAGTACATATTTTCCTTTAGACATGTGATTGCATTGGATTTGGTATTCCGTTCTTAATAAATTGGTCGGCACATACTGTTGTCAAGTGTTGTGTTCAAACATTCTCTTTCCTCTCTTGCTCCCGTGTTTACTTTTTCCTAACACCTTCATTTGAAAATTGTGGCACTCATTGAGTGCCTCTGCTATTTTATAGTTATGCATGTCCCATTAAGCCTCTTGAACATTGAGTTAATTAATATCTGTAAATGTGTAATGAATCAAATTTTGGTCGGCTAATTTGGGATTGGGTTTAGTAGGTAATCTAGTTTTAAGGTTACGTACATCTGATCACTTCCAACAAAGCATTGACATTTAACTAAGAGTAACCATTTCTCTTCTTAAAACTAATGGCTTGACACTTTTTTTTTTTCTAAATATTTGATGAAAAAGAACAAGAAGAGAAAAATGCTTTCAATCGATTTTATTATTTCCCCGATATATAATGCAATAATTGCCGAATTTTCTAATTTTACCATATTCCTATCCCTTTTCATGATCTATTATTGTTATTATATTTTCATAAGTAATATATATTTCTTTATATCTCATCAATACTGTCTTTTGTTTGCAGAGATTGGATTTGGTCTCATTGGTTTTGGCATCTTTTTCACTTTTCTTGCTATTATTCTTTTCTTTGACAGAGGTTTGCTTGCTCTAGGGAATGTAAGTCTCTCTCTCTCTCTCTCTCTCTCTCTCTCTCTCTCACTCTCTCACTTGCTGACTTATTATTTTGTTATATCGGATTATCAAAAAACTCTTACGAAATTCTGACTTTCTTTGATTCTGCTATCAGATACTTTGGTTAACAGGAGTCACTCTTTTGCTTGGTTTGCAATCCACTTGGAAGCTCTTTACTAACAGAGCAAACTATAAGGTTAAGACACTTTGCTGCCCTTTACTACTTTTTTTCTCCTTTGATGACAGAAACTCATTTGCTTAAGCTGTTAGTGCAAAATCTCGGCTGGTGTCAAAATTGATTATATGAGTTAGGGAGACTATTTATCTACCGACTTATATAGTTGGAAAAGAGGTTTGGACGTTTAGTTCAATTCACACCATGGGTGTGGGAAATGTGATTAAGGGGTAAAAACAAAGAAATACCTTTTGGCTGTTAACACCTCTCTTGTTAATGAATAGACCCTCTCTGAACAATTTATTGTCCAGCGACAAACTAATATCTTTTGTTAGTTCATTTTGGTAAGACTTACTAGGTTCCTGTGATACCTGGCTGATATGCAACCATCTTGATGTAGGGCTTAATAAATAATATGTTGTAGCCATAATTACTGTACTTGCCTGCACATTAAAGTGGTATGGCTTCCTTTTGGAATGGGGCAATACAAAGAAAAGTGCATACGAATTGAAGGTGCACATGTGCAATTCAAATAGGTATAGGATGTGATTCATCCATTTGAAATTAGGGAACAACAGCAGTATGCTCCTGAAATTTTGCTTTGCTACTGCTTTAGTTGCATAGACCTTGCCCAACCTGGCTTTGCATTCTCTTTTCATTTCTACCAAGTCTTTGCTTGTACAGCCCAAGTAGAAGATGGCAAATATTGTAATGGTTGTTTTCTAAGTGGTGGTTACAACTTTGAGATTATTCTTAAAAAGAGGGGCATAAATCCATTTTTATCTGACTCACCTTGACATGCGATCTGAACATTTTAGGGCCTGCTTGATTCACTATTTCAAAACAAATCCAAAATGACTATTTGAAAACAAATCCAAATGAGTTGTACTGTTAGTATTTTAACATTTGCTGATAATGATATTTGAAAGTTTCTGAATTTGGTTACCAGATATCTCCCCCCCCCCCTCCTCTTCTCTGAAAGGTTGGTTACAATATATCTAGAATTTAACTAAAAAGAAAAAGTATAATGCCTTTTGGAATTGCTTCACTGGAACCATAGATGCTTTTGGTCTTAATTCCTTTCTTAAGTTTTCTTATTATTTATTTTGCATGTCCGAAAATTATTGAAATCTACAAAATAAAATGCCTCTCAGAATTGCATTGCTTGAAATTTTGATGCCTTTGGTAATGTATAGTCATGTTATATCTGATTATTATCCATTTGTTCTGCAGGGCTCCATTTGCTTTCTTCTTGGACTCTTTTTCTTATTTGTTCGTTGGCCAGTTGTGGGTATAATCTTGGAAATATATGGTTCCTTTGCTCTCTTCAGGTCACTATCCTTATCACAAGCACTTAACTGGATGTAGTAGTGGTGTTGGTCTTAAAATCTTATTTATTTGATATCTTGTTTTGCAGTGGCTTTTGGCCATCCGTGAAGGTTTTCCTCTATCAGATTCCAGTTGTTGGATGGATCATTCGGTATCCCCTTATGGTAATTTCCATAAATAATCTATTCATTTTTTATGTTCAAGGCTCTGCATTTTTGGCCTTAGTGTTTCATTGCTTGAAAGTTAGTTTTCATCTTAAAAGAATGGAGAAAATAATAGCTCATTATAATTTAAACATAATCCGCCTTTGAGTTGGTGTGAGCTGGATTCATTCTCAAGACCGTGTGCCCCATTGCATGGGATCAATCCAGCTAGGTTAAGTACAGAGTAGCTCTAGCTTGCATCCTGGACAATACATATATATTGCTGAGGAAGTATTTTCCTTTTATGATTGGTTCATAAGGATATGGACAACGCAAAATCAAAACAAACAACATTTGAGTGTTGTTAAGATGTCCTGGAAAATCACTTGAAGTCAATTCTATATAATAATTCCAAGACCATACCTGTAATAATTCTTTATTTACTTATGATTTTATTTTATTTTTACAGTTTGTTTATTTTTTTATTATTCTTGTACCTTGGTTGCAATGATAGTTCAAGTATTTATGCTAAGCTATTTATTCATCTGCAGATTCTTGATCGCCTGAAAGGTGGCTAGAACAATACACCTGCTGAATGCCATATTTTGCTGACAAAGTGTTCCTAGTGTATTTTCCTCCAAAACCCAAGGTGATTGTGAACATAATCGGTTCTTTCCTTGCAGTTAAACAATTGTCCTTCGGGTGCAAGGAAAATAACTTGGGCTTGTAATCTACCATAACAGATGGAGTAGGGTTATATCAGTTGACAATTATCATTGTTTTGGATGTGTCAATCCAAAGGTTTAGTCCATAGGTCAAGCTTTTTCGTTTTAGCTTGCTGTCGTGTTGATGTTGTACAAACTTATACAGTAAAACTTCTGAATGAATTGAGTATGACGTAGATCTGTGGAAATAAATCTTCTTGGGAGGCAACTATACACAACTTGAGTTGCCCCGATATGTAGGGCATGAATTTTTTTATTTTTAAGAAAAACTGATATTTCTGTGATGTTGAAAGGATGCAATTGCAAAAGAACGCTTTGCAATAAGCTCTTGTGGAAGTACTGTTTGGGAACGTGTTTAATTGTAAGGTAGGTTCCAGTTGAATGGTTTTGCTTCCATTTAAACTGTAAAATGATAATTCCTCTCATTATATGGGCTCTTTTAAGATGGATTAAAGAATTAACGAATGAGCATAAAACTAATAACTAATGATGATGTAATTATGCTGGTCGAGATGTGGCTTTGTTAGTGGTGGGTTGAGTGATACGATAGCTTCATTCACTGTAGCGTTTCCTTTTAAGTGATCGTTTTACCTATTGCTTTTTCTTAATTGATCCTTGCGTCTGGAAAAGGAATTGTTCTTTCAAAATTACAATGGATACCCATAAATATGCATTCCCCGTAGGAAAATTTGAAAATAAAATGCAGTTTGAAGCTTTCTTTCCTTTCTCTTTGTATTTCCTCTCCAGTTTAGTTTCAGAAAGTTAAAAGAAATGGTGGCATAATTTATCTCAAGGAAAAATCGTGGATATTCCCCATGCATTGCCACCTCTCCGATTCTTGTCATGTGTGTAACTGTGTATGATGTCACGCTAGTTTTAACTGGAAAAGCAAGAGCTTGCGATTGACCTTGAAAGTGTTGCATTATCTCTTGATTCTCTGATATCTCTTGAGGCAAGATGGGGTATGAAGTTTGATTAGAAGAAGAAAGCGTCAAAATGAGCTTTCGATTATGAATATTTGGTGAAAGCAGGAAACCTTTAATTGATTGGGAGTGGGGTTGTTATTAGCTCAAAGCAAACGTTTATGTATATATAAATGGTACTCGATGGCAAGAAGTGGACTGATTTATGAGTACTCGGAGGTTTCATAACCTCCATTGCTAAGAATTGTGAGATTAGATTAGCATATCAACCTTAATCTTTTGTGAAATATGCATGCGTAGAGTCCAGTATAACACATACATTGATTATTTGATTTAAAGTACTCTATTTCATAGTAGAATTTGAAATAACAGAAGGAACAATGCACTTAGAGCATCCAAGACTTTTCCTTTCAATAAAATTTAATTATATTGACCCCACTTTTTTTAAACCTCCTTGATAATGACCTTTTAAGTAACATTATTTTAAACATTTATGATTTATCTTCGAAGGATAAGGCTTTGTATACCCTTTTCAATTTTATTAATAAGATTGATCCATGAGTGTTCTTTTATTTAAGCACGATGTTAACGAAAGTAATTCCAATTAAGATCAGATGCATTAAATTAAAAATACAATTGCATCACAGTGTTAGGTAGAGACTGCATTACATTGAATTGGTCCATTTTTATATGGGCATTTGAAGCAGAAGAAAAAGAAACTAAAAGGAAAAAGAAAAGAAAAAAAAAAAAGGTTTTCAAGGGTGTCGGTATAGGGTAGTAAAGGTGCATAAAATAGCTAAAGTACTTTTAAATTAGGCAATAAATGGGGTTCATGCCCCAACAACCCTAGTTAGTGAGGCTGAGAGGTGCTACAATTTATTGTTGTTGTTGGCACTGGTGAAAGACTAAATACCTCATTTACTACTTTTCAATTTGCTGCAAAATCTAGAGCATGGGACAGTTCTTAGTCTTGTAATATATATTCGCAACATTTAATATATATATATATTCGCAACATTTAAACTCAGGAAAATGATTTACTGAGAAAATTCCGCTGTTATATGATAAACATTTAGACATGTGGTATAATTCTATGACTTGTGAGCCTTTAATAATAGTGTTAATATTTTAGATTAATCAGATAATTCATGTGGTCACCACAACGAGTGACGTCATTCATTATATCACAACTTAAAAGATAATAAAATGAATTTTGGATATATCGAAAGTATATATATACAAAAAATGAATTCGTTAAATAGGGACCATCACTACGAGGAGGTTAGATTTATTGAAACCTAAAAATTGTCAGACCAAACTGCATGAAAATAATTAAGAAAAAGAAGCAAAGCAAAATGTGTACGTAAGGAAAAAATATACCCTCTTGTCATATTTGCTTGCAATGTGTACCGCTTCCTCATTTACTGCAAATTACTGGGGTTAGGGCAACGGCAATGAATGCCAGGAAAAAATGCAAGCTAAATATTTCGAAGCAATTGCATACAAGTAGTTGAAACTATCTTCATATGCATATAAGTTACAAATTTTGAAACATGAATGTTGCAATTAGTAATTAGCAGAGCCGTTGGACACATAAAAGACATTAATTATGCACATTAAATTTTGACAGTGGGTCCGGTTATTACCTACAATGGATCTGATCCATTGTAAATCGACCAATATTCAAGACGATCTATAAGTGCATCATATACAATGTCGTCGTAGCCTATTAGAACTGCATCAATGCTATGTGAAATATTAAGCCCCTTATGATTAATATTACTTGCATCAAATGAATCAATAAAGAAAATATGATATAGCTGGCTATCTACTGTTGTTCTTTCAACTTTTAATGTAACTGCAGTTCTTCTTTACGACATTTACATTGATGTAGTAATAAGAAAAGGAAACCAAAAGCTGCCAAAGCTGTAATTCTCTTGCATTTGATGGAACTATGCTTGTGAAAATTTGGCATGTGTTCGAAATTTGGCTTAGATTCCATTAGACACGTGTCATTAACCAACTTTAATTCATTATAAGCTAGAGCCTAAGGGGATGTAATTTATTCCTTTGATCAGCTAACTTGCCATTTTGCTTTACACCCATTATTACTCTTCATATTAAAAATCAAAAAACGAAACAATTAATATTTGTGTTCATATTTTCTTCTAATTAATCTATTCACACGTGGTCAGCTTTTTCTTTACTGGAGGGAACTTTATAATTATCTTAAAATTAAATCATCATGTTGTACAAAAATGAGTAAATATATGGTGAGAGATTTTTAGAACTTTTTCTTATATAAATTTATGAGCCTAACTCATATCTAAAATCTAATTCAAAAGTTGAAGGTCGTTCAATTGTTTAACCTATGATATATTCTCAGTTGATTGACATGGGATAATATTCTTGATAATCTTATCACATAGTGTCAATTTTATTTTATATTCTTGTCATGTGATAAGATAGTGTAAATTTACTTTACATATATTTTGCTTTGATAACAAATTTTTGATAGTCATTAATTTATGTGTAGGTTTGATTTAAATGCTTATTTGACATAAAACAATTTTGGGGCATTAAAGTGATAGCTACTTGCCACTTTAAATGCTTGGCCTGCATGCCCTTCTTATTTAATGGAGTTTGATGAAAGCAATTCAAGAACCCTCTTAAGTAGACACATCTTCTTGCATGACTCTTTGCAATATATAATAAATAATAATCAAAAGGAACTGAATTTGTTTATTTTCAAAGTTCTCACTATTCTCAAAAGAAATGGTAATGGAGTTGACAGAGCTTTCTTTGGCACCAGCACACTGTGTTGTCGTTGACAAAAACAACTCATCATCAGAATCCGAAAACAATCCTTCAAGAAAGAGGAAGTTTTTATCAGACTTTAGCCGTTTGAAGACCGAACCAGCCATTCAAACAAGTGTTGATCTTCAAATTAAAGACCCTCTGCCATTGGATTGGGAGCGATGCCTTGACCTACAAGTACTACTTTTCATCTCTCAGTTCTCTCTAGCTCTATTTCAATTATATAAGCATGAAAATTTGCTACTTTTGCAACTTAATTAAATTTGTGTTTTTGGCTGTTTGTGCTTTTTTGCATGCAGTCAGGCAGAATGTATTATTTCAACAGAAAATCTTCAAAAAAGAGCTGGAGCTTGCCAGAGAACAAGCAGAAACTAGACCTTGAACTCAACATCTCATCATCATCAGTCTCAAATTGTACTTCAGCAGCTGATGATGATGATTCTAACAATAAGCACCATTTATCATCAGCAAGTAATAACATGGTGGCCTTGGCTTGTATGAATTGCCATCTTCTTGTGATATTGTCCAAATCTTCTCCTTCTTGCCCTAATTGCAAGTTTGTTCACTCGCTTCCAAATCTACAAACCCAATCGTCATCAGCAAAAGTCCCTGGCACCAAGTCCATGATCAATACATTAAGCCTCTTGAACTGACAGATGTTGATCAATTGCAATGGGCGCGTTGGATAAGAAATCAAAACTTGCTAAATGTATAAAACTATGTTGTTACTATATGTCTGTTTCGTGTATTTTATCACTTGTTACATATTCTCGATTGCTTTGGTATTAGTTTTTTGTATTCTGAGATACTAGCAACTCTCAAGAAAGTACATGACTTGACAAGTTGGCTCGTGAATGTGAGTGGTTTTGCTTTATAATAAAGTTAATGGATATCGTAACTTACAAAAATCTTCAATGAAGATATACCCATTTAATACATCATCAATTGTCCTAATTATTAGATATAATATATAAATTTAAAAAGTAAACCGTCAAATGACAATAGGCAATCAACGCCCATTAAATTATACTTTCATGTTAATTTAACGGACACAATGGTACAAATTTAAATGTAAAATTATTAATTTATTAAAACTAATACATTTTTTCTTGGTTCAAATAATACAGGATTCATTTTCGTTCGATTTTGATTTTCTTCAGTTGGGTTTGGTGGACTATAGATATATCCTCTGGCATAATAGTATCCTTAATATGGATACTTAGGTTTCTGAAACCGATCAAGTAGGCGTCAAAGTTTTAATTTCTTGCCATGAATGCAACGGCAAATTGGTTGCAGAGTCTTCCTACATAATTAAATGAAGAGCCTTCAGCTTTCATCCGGACTTGAGAATTTTCGACCCTTGGATTTATTCAAGTGCCGAAATCTATTAGATTAGAACGTGTCCCAGAGAAAGTTACATTTGCTTAGCTTTTACTTGTAACAGCTTTTAACTTAGAGAGCTAATTTTCAATTATGATTTAGGAGCTAAGTATCAGTTTACGTGGTATTTGAGTTTTTATATGGTATCAGAGGCAAACTCATACATGAACTGATTTTCAATTATGATTTAGGAGTCAAGTATGAGTTTATGTGGAATTCAAGTTTGTATATGGTATCAAAGACACATGAGTTGACCCAAATAATTTTTTTCATGTGGTATCAAATGGCAGGAGCTGCTAAAAAAATATACTAGTTACGGGAAGGATTAGAAAAAAAGGTTAGTCTACATTGCGTAGGCTAGTCTGCATATAGACATAGAGATTTTAGAGTACATTAGAGTAATTACACCCAATTAACGTATTTACACCATGTGAGCATTTGTTTTAAAATTTCACCATGTAATTAATAGTTACATTTTATTGAACTGTACATGATATACATGCATTAATTAAATGCAGTACTTCTATATGTACTCAAAATTTCCTGTACACATACGTGACAAGAAAATATATAATATCAACTAAGAAAAGTTATTGAAAAGATTATATAAAAAATCAAGAAAAATATCTTAACATCAGCTAAGAATAAATTAGTTATTGGTTGAAAATATAAACAAAAGTCTTCAAAAGTTTATTTGTGAGACTTTTTTAATGATAAAATCCGTCTAGATGTTCATTGAAGCCTCTCAGTGTTTTAGAATAGTTTTACTTGGCTGGGGGTTTAATCATATGTAGAAGACATGATCATCTAACTTTTTAAAGAATTGTGGTATTTGACCCCCCCTCCATTATAGCTCACCAGTCTTCACTGGTTACTTTTATGCCAATATCTATTTTTATCTTTATGCTATAATTTCTATTAATATATAATTTAACTAATCTAATTTCTTAAACCCTAATCTCTTTTAACTTTTTAAATTATTATCTCTTCTCAAATATTGTATGCTCTAATTCTATAATCACGAAAGAAATTAATTTACAGTACTCAATAGAGGATGATGAAAAAGTATCAATTCTTTATTTATGGTTGTGACAACGATGGATAAAACCTTAAAAAAAAAAAAGAAAGAGAGATATTATGACTATTATGAGAGTTTTTTTAACTTTTTAAAATAGATTTTATAAGTTTTATATGGTGGGTACTTGGAAAATAGATAAAAATTATAATAAGAGTAAATTCGGGATTAGCTGGGGTATTTTGAGAGAGAAAAATTAGTTTAAAATTTTTAATAGGATTAAGTGAAAAATGAGGGCCAGTGAGATATAATGAGAAGCTCAAATATCACCATTTCTTTTTTAAGATTATATTATACGGCTCAATATATCTGGAGGGATCTAAAATCAAGCCCGATACCTGTCGATATTATAATAAACTTTCGTATATATGGGAAGGCTCGAACCCTCAATCTAAAAAATAAGCCTGACCAACAGTAATTTGTCAAAGAAGTTTCATGTCATATTCCATTTTTTGAGGGAAGGTGGGTGAAATATCAAATACGCAAGAGGACGTGAACATGCAAGAAAAATTTCCGTTGGTGGGATGAGCTCATCACAACCAATATTGAAAATAACGATGATGCAAATTCTCTCAATAATCTCATTTTCTGAAAAATCAAAATTACAAAAATGTGGTGGTCGAGGCCGAAGAGTATAAAGATAGGGACTATAATTGTGGGAGTTGCAAATGTAGCGGTGATGATCCTCGGTGGATTTCTTGTTTATATTGCATTTCCATCTTGTGATGGCCACAAAATTTTTCCAATTGTATTTGTTTCAATGGCTGCCGGCATCAAATTCTTTACTATGATTAAAACCGGAATTGTCCAAGAAGAAACTGCCAAAACTGTTGTTGATTCTGCTGTTAATACCATCATTCGCAATGAAAGACGGGTATTTTTTTTTTTTACTTTTTTCTATTAATTCTCTCCCTTTTTTTTCTTGGCATGCTAATGTTATGGATCTTGATAATTGATAATTTATTTACTCTATTTTAATTCTAAATTAAAATTTAATTTGAGAATGCTATGTACTATATAAATTTATTGAGCATGATTTCCTCGACAACTTTGTATTATCGTTATTTGGCTTCCCTTGAGAGTGAGTGTTGGGTTAATTGTGCTAGGACCCTTGGGTTCTATCTAAAAAAATTAAAGAAAAAGATAGAAAATCGTTGATTTATTTATTGTTTTTTTTAATTTGTCAGAAGATTGTTTTTTAATTTGATTGCTTCAATGTAAAAGTCTAGGAAATCACCTATTTATAGGGTTCTCGAGAAATTATAACCCACAAGAAAACAAATTAACAATGGAAAACTTGAATTAAATAGGAAAATAATAACGCTAAAATTAAAATCCTAATTCTAATGGGATTCTAACAATTGTACATGTTTTGGTGATTTTTATTTTGTGATAATCAGATTTTTTTTGGCATGAAATATTACTCATGTATTTCCGAAATCCAGGAATAAAATACAATCTCAAAAATAGAATGTGCTGAGGGATGAATGAGAATAAATGGGAAGGAAAAACTAAGGGAAAAGGATCCTCTCCTGATCTGATCTTATCTGAGCTTTTTAAGATCTCCTGCCATGTGTATTTTAGTGGTAGTGTATGGGTAAGATTCAACTTCTTTTATTTTTTTATTTATTAACTACCAATCAACAAATGAGATATTTGCTCGTCGGATCGAGAGGATCACGATCCAAAACTAAGCGCTTACTTGAACAAAGAACATTAAGTCACAAACTTCCGTATGTAACTTAATTAAAAAAATAAAAATGAAGACTCTATTTTGAGCTCCTAACAGGAGGCGGACATAATTCAAATCAATTTTTTAGTAGCCTATCTCCCTTTCTTTCATGATTTAAATTCGGGTGATCAAATAAATAAAACTACTAAAAAATCACTCAGTCAAGCCTCTGGGAGCACTAAACCTATATTATAAAATGCACTAATGTTATTCAATTCCACACACATAAATTTTATAATAGTTTGTTTTCTCGTTTGCATGGACAGATAAGGTACAAAACATGGCTGTGGTGGACCCGGTTTGCAATGGTAATTGCATTTTTTCAACTTGTGAGTGCAACTTACCTTATGTTCAACATGGCAAAATATGTTTCTAACGATAGAGTTCATCCAAGTCGTTGTGCTTTAGGTGAGATAGTTGTTATTATTAATGTTTTTGCCAATTGGTTTAGAGACAATTTTCTATTTACCTGCTTACATATATATGTTTTATGTATAGAATATAGTTTATAGTTAATACACTTCATAGACATTTATCACTAATAAACCCTAGGCCTCAAATTGGTTGCATGTCATTTTATACTTAACAAACTTTTTTTAAATGTTTTGCCAAAACAAAAAAAAAAAAAAGCAGATTACACTACTTCATCTGCGATAGTTATTATTTGCGAATCTTTAGTTAATTATATAAGGTTTGTGTAACTTTCAACTCTAACCATAACTATTGAGTATGGCTTAGGCCTTAGGATTTTTCTATGGTATCAAAGCCAACTAACATTACACACATCTAACAATTGACCAAAATAGTTTTATATACTTAACCTATTTTATTATTTATCATTCTTAGGCATGAGCACTCATATTTTTTAAAATGTGAATTAAGACTTTTACAACATTGTAAATTAATGACGCTGAATTTACATTTAAAAAAATATGACGCTTGTGCTAAAAAATGACTTTTAGTTACCAACAAAGTGTTGGCTCATTTTAGTAATGGAGTCATGAGTGGTTTGTTGGGTTTCTGGGTTGAGTCATGAATCGCTGTTGGGAGAAGCATGTGCCTCCGGTTTGACGGGGACTGTCTGGGTTGTGATGCGAACTTCAAAATGACTTTTAGTTAATATCTTAAGTCTAAATCCTTATGAGAAAAGGAGTCATGTATCCGGACCAGTCTCCACACATCTAACAAAAAATGTATTATTTTATGATGCAGGGGTCGCTTCAGACGGTAACTGGTGGATAAGAAAATTATTGGTTTTATTTGTGATTTTTGTTTGCTTTGTACCACTAGTGCAATGTTTTATAGGATCTGATGTTTTAAGATGGAGATCATTTTATGCAACCCAAGATGATGTGTGGAAAGCTCACTATCATGAAGTATTTGATTATACTATTCGAGAGATCATGTGTTGCTTTGGACGTGTTGAATACTTGTAAGTTTCCTTATTTTTTAATTAATGTGCATATAGATCATAAACTTATTAATTTATTACATCTAATTTATTATATCTAATTGAAACTTTATTGTATAATATCTGCAGAACTGTTTCAGAGGAAGATGAAATATACTCGGTTGCAAAGTTATTGGGCGATCTTGTTGCTTATCGTGCATCAGGCACTGGTCATCTGGAACTTTTGGCAGGTTTAGCTTTATTGCAAAAGCATAGCCAGTCCTCATTATCTTATGAAGAATTTCTGGAGGCACCTAAAGAACGGCTTGATGGTGCTGCTACTTTTCATAAATTTGCTGAAGCTGCCTACACAGTATTACTGCCTGACCTTCTTCTTTCTTCTTTTAATAAACATATACGTATACATATACATACAAGCACCTTTGCATATTATTAAGCATCCACCTCTTTACAACTACAAGACCGTAGAAAGCTTCTATGAAACAATAAAGAGGTGAATTATATATATATATATATATATATATAAGCTTTACATTGGTTAATCTGACATGAAAATCATACGTGGTGCAGGGTCCATTGCTCGATGTCGGAAGAAATCTTGTCTTATTTCCATGTGCATGGCTTTATAGACAAGGGGTTTTGAGTTTATGGACTCGTAACAGGTTGTTGATCAATTCAAATTGTTGCTTGATGGACGTGTATGATTTATGTGGTTTTGTAGTGATAATACTTCTCTAGATATAAAATTATAAACACACAAAGGACATTTAACGAGATAGTGTTAAAGATTAGAAAAAATTATCTCACATCGATTAAGAATAAATCTTTAGTAATGTATAAGACATGGGCATGCAACTCTATAAACTTTAAATTATAGTTTTTTAACATGAGTTAGACTCGTGGGCATATACATGCTATCAAAGCCAACCAGTGCACGTGTGGGCTCATAACATGTTACCACATAACAGTAACGGAGTAAAAAGACTAGTGACAGAGGTGTTAAAGACATTAGCCCACACCGAATGAAAATGAATCTTGGCTAAATATTTAAGGCTTAACAATGCTCCATTCTAGAGTTTGAGCATGACTGTTACTTAGGCCGGCGGACCTATACAATTTCTAAGATTTTGTTTTCATGAATATTGTACCTATTAAATATTTTCTCAGGCGGCCCGTACTTGACGGCGATAATTGGTGGCGTGGTCATGCAACAGCTTTTTTAAAGTACGTCAACTTATCCCAAGATGTACTCCGGCGAGGAAGAGTTTGTAAGGTTTGTTTATTGATGATGATGACCCTTGTTGTCTTATATCCATATGCAAATTACAGTTGATGGAGAGTTTCAGTTCTTTACATTTTGTTGATTCCCTTTTTTAGAATGTTTGTCCATTCCTTCTTTTAAATCATTAATTTGGTGTTCCTCTTGCATAATTCTAAATTTTACTTGTGCATACTTTAATTGCCTACGTATGTTTATTTTAAAGGTTCAGTGTTCCGCAACAACATAAAGAATCAATAATGACTTATAATTTTCCTATTTTGGGGTTTCCTTTCTATGTCGTCTGGTATCGTATTCATGGAGATTTGATCCTCATGAATTCAATGCTGTTCAATATTATCAGTTTTTAGATCAACGAGTGTCCTTACCAGCTTGTTAAAACAATTCTTTTTTTTTTTGGCTAATGTTTTTGGCATAGTCTTTATCATTAAATTACTTGTCTCTTTTCTAGGAAAGATGCAAAGCTGCATACTTCATTTTGGTTTTACATCATGCAAAATCAATAGTGATTGCTATACGAGGAACTGAGACCCCCGAAGACCTCATAACTGATGGCTTAGGCAATGAATGCCTCCTATCCGAAGAAGACTTAGATGGGTTATTAAAGTATGTCTTTCTCTCCTGTCTTAGATATGCCGTGTTAAGGGTTGATTAGAGAGATCAAGAGAGAAGAGTTGAAGAATTTAACAATTCAGAAAGGAGAGAGAGGAATCAAGAAGGGTTGTAATTAATTTTATTACTGCTTTGCTTAAAAACATAATAAGAACTTTTTATTTATAGTAACTCAACACAATCCTAATTTTAATTTAATTCGAACCCTAAATTATATTTGTAATAAAAAAAGCTAATCCGAATTGGAACGAAGTTAAAATAAATTATTAGAGTCCTAGTATGCCAGCATGCATGCGCACACGGTGCACATACATAACTGAAAAATGATATAGAGACATAACCCGACGTAAAACTTACCAAATTAGGAAAAAGAAGTCGCTTGCCTCCAAACCTATTTTTTTTCTTTTCATTTTTTTCCTTTATTATGCCCGCTCTATGTCGGAGCTATGTTTCTTATCAGCACTTTACATAACTATCTACAAGTGCACTTTCTATTATTGAGATTTAAGGTGCATTTAACAAATTAACCTTTAATGACAACCCTTTTATTCTTGTTTGCAATAGTGGTAATATTAAACCCTGCATGAAGGAAAGTGTGGAATCATCCTTCCCACATTATGGACATTTCGGTATAAGAGAGGCTGCAAGGGAACTTTTCATGCAAGTGGAAGGAAATCCTGGAGATGACAGTGAGTACATTGTTAATAATAATGTTAACCGTTCTTAGTTTGTTCCTAGAACATTGTTTCATACCTGAATTTTGACTTGTTGCTTTGGAAGCAAAAGGGTCAACCAACTGGACTATTCTTCGAAGATTTCTCAACATCACTTTTTCTCATCGACAATATAGAATCTTGTTATAAAAATTCTTAATTTTACTGCGATGTTAGCAGAAGAAATTTACACAATACGGGATTGATAAAGGAAATCGAATCCCCACCTCGTTGCAGGTTCTGATTCAACTGGCTTCCTCTCCTCATTGCTTGGAACTGGAGGTGAGTGTGATGGTTACAATGTACAAATAGTTGGACATTCTTTGGGAGGTTCCATCGGTACATTATTGGGACTGCGAGTATGGCCTCTCTTTTATCTTTTGATGTACGTTTGATTTTCTAGTTTTTTATTTGGTGACACTTTAGGACTTCAATTCTTTACACACATAGATGATTAAAGATTTTCTTTCCATTGGATAAGCAACAAGGGAGAAACAAAGTTGATTTCCTTGATCCACTTAAAGGCACCAACTTTCATTAGTTATATATAGCTTATTTAAATCATGATATTTTAAGATACTATTTATGTACATGGGTTAAACTCATACTCAAAAGTTAGCTTAAAAGTTGAGAACTGCTACAAAACTATACTATTAGCCCATAAACTAACCTCAGCCATTGTGAGAGATTTTCCTGTTAATTTTTCGTGTTGAAAGAGTGGTTGATGAAGTCAGGAAGGTGCTGAATAAGGCATCCTAATCATAAAATATCAAGAACTTATTTGAGCTTTAATTAACAAAGAGAAGTTGGATTCTTTAAGTCTATCAAGGGAATCAGTTTTGACATGGAAAAAATCTTAATTCAAAGCTAAATGAACGGACAGACATAAATTAACACACACACACACACACACACACACACACACACTGTGACTTTTCTCTCTTTTGAATTATGTTTCCTTTGGCAATGCCTTCCACCAAAGTTGTATTTTGGTTGCTATGAAAAGCAGTTTTATTTTGGCTTGCAGCTATATGGTCGATTTCCAAATTTACATGTCTATGCATATGGGCCTCTTCCTTGTGTTGATTCAGTGGTAGCAAATGCTTGCACAGAATTTGTCACAAGGTAATTTTGGCAGCCATTAATGCCACTGAAACTTTCAAGGCAAGGCATCTGCTTTCTTTTCCCGCAAGTTTTTTTTTTTTTTTTTTTCATTGTAAATGTTTGAGCCTTCTGCAGCATTGTATACGACAACGAATTTTCCGCACGCCTTTCAGTTCGATCGATCATGCGGCTTCGTGCGGCTGCAATAATGGCATTGTCACAGGATACCACAGCCGATGCGACCATGATTTTCAGACTTGCACGCCGATTTCTCTACGCTAACAAATGTGAAGTACGTGAGGTTGATGTAAACCATCGACCGGAGGATCACCAAGTCTTTGGGGGTACGTAGTTTATGAGAATGGCTATATATATATATATAGAGGTTAAATTTGAATGTCTAGATATTATAAAATTTGGATTTGACTAAGTGTCAGGATTCTATATTGTAGACAATTGAGTTGATTGTAGAATCCTGATCGTAGATCAAATCTGTGTTTTATAAAATCAAGACGTCCAGGCTCTCTATATATATATATAGAAAATTTTCAAATCAGCGTGAAAAGCTATTATGCCTAACAGTTTTCCTGCGTTTTAACAAAGTGGGGAAACCTTTACGAAATAAACATTATTTATATAGAAATAATTTTCTAATAAAGAGATTCTTAGTTTAAACAGTGAGGATGCTAGTAATAGACAAAAAATACATATTTTAATGTACTAACAGATAAAAAAATATAGTCTTCATTTATTAAAATATGTTTTCCATTCCCACTTTAATAAAGTAAGAATGTCTTTATTAGAGAAAGACTATCTCTCTCTCTATATATATATATATGAGTAATGTTCCGATTATGAATTTCATACATTGCTTGAGCAAGAGATCACACACTCCATATTAATATATATAGAGAGAGAGAGAGAGTGTGTGTGTGTGATGGCGTTCACTATATCACTTCTCTCTATATATCCAATATATATGATTGCTAGAAATTAAAGTGAATGATTTTATCCTTTTTGTTCTTTTTAATTTGACTCCACAGGAGGCAATAAGGAAATGACGAGAGACTTTTCCCTTCTAAATGAAGCGGGTGCTAACTCCACAAATCAAAATGTTATTGTAATCGATGATGGTGACGATGAGTTCATTAATCCATTCCATGATATTTCTGCTGAAGTAAATCGATTAGTTGATCCCGTGTCTCAATTTATGGAGAGTATCCATAAATCTGAAAATGTGTTAGCCGGGGATCCCATTGAGATGTTTTTACCGGGCCTCGTAATACATGTTGTCCCACAACAAAAAAGTTTGAACATGCCATTGTGGACAAGTTGGAGAAAACAAAAGAGCGCACAAAGTTATAAAGCTTTTATAGCAAATAGAGAAAGCTTCACAGATATAGTTGTGTCACCGTCTATGTTCCTTGACCATCTACCTTGGAGGTATCATAATTCATAATCCCCACCGTGTTCTTTTTTAATAAATTGTTCAATCTTCTTGCCTTAACTGATACTTAAGTGAACTTTATTTTCTCCCAATTATATTTTTCAGATGTTACCATGCTTTGAAGAAAGTATTGGAAGACCAAAATGCCCATGATGCAGCGAAAGAATTTCAAATCGTGTGACTTGTTATTTTCTGTATTATGCTGTATGCTTTCTCTTTCATAGGTCCTTTACTATAAGCATTATTTTTTATACAATAACATGCTTGGCTTTCATCGTTAATCAAGCAATAAGTGTTTATATGAAAAGCCATGTTAAAAGCTAATAAGATTGTTAGATACTACGTGTAACGAGAAAAGAATTGGAATTAAGTTAGGTGCTCAACACTGAATCAATAGTTCGAACTTTTTATTTATTTATTTCATTTATCTAATAATTATTAATTTAATATTCAGTAAAAACTCAAATTTAACGTTGAATCCTTATGCTAAAACTAAAGAAACGATTTTGCTTAAATGACTTCCACTTGATTTCATAGGATTTTTGGAAGCCTTTCACGTATATCCCGGTAGGGGAAGCAGAAATGACAGAATTCCCCGATGGAGTCGGCCTGAATGAGAATTCCATCGATTTATGACTGCTTTGGTAGCAATCATCTGAGTTACCCCTGTTAGAAAGAACCTAACGTCCGTTCATCCTTCTTTCCTTTAGCCGCATAAGCTACAAGACTCCATGTTGATATAACATTTCCTAATCAATAGGTTTAACGAGTCTCCATCAAAATTAGAAGACAAGCTATGTTGTTGGTATGCCTTCAAAGGACCTCTTTTATCCAAACAAATTCTTCCGTGTGAACCAACACAAGGCCATAAACACAGTGCTTCGAGATACAAATCAAGAGACAGATGCGTCCCACAAGAGTAGTTTGGCCAACAACCGATGAGACATCTTGGATTATGTTGTAATAAGGCCCGGTGACATGGGAACAATCAACGCAACACCTAATTAAGTTTGTTGATGCTTCTTTGTCGTGTGATTTTACATTTTTGCTTTTTGGCTTTTGTTAATTTTTCTCTGCATAACTAAATTGTTTAAACGTTGGTAAAACAATTCGGGCAGTTCACGCGCTCAACAACACTGCCGTCCCACGTGGAAACCCTGAATGATCGATGCTGACTCAGGATGTGTATACCTATCGAAAGGAATAGGGTTTCCTTGGAATTTAACTATGTAATTGGATTGAAGCCTTATGTGCATATCGATTTGACTAATTTTGTCGAATATTCAAACATGAATATAGAAAATATGACTATAACAGTGATCTAACTCCATCAATATCTTCTCTAGTTCTCTATGTGTAAAGAGAAATTTTGGTCCCCCTTACAAGAAAGCAACTCTTTTAACTCACACCTCAAATTACCATTTTGGCCATTTCAAAAAGTTTCACTATTTACTATAATAACATTAAAAAAAATTATCACAAAAATATGTATTTCAGGGGAATTGAGTTTGTTTGGTTATACAAAGAAACGATACCCACCTTAATGGAGTTGTCAAATGGTTTTCACATTTTTTTAACCTGAATTAAAATTATGGACCTAATTTTTTTTTTTTCAAAATAATAACAATTCAAAAATTAACTTCCCTCCCCCGTACATTTACACTACATTAGTTAGCGTTTTGTCTATAAAACATAATCGCAAGTGGACGAAATTCTATTAGTTATCCATGAGACTTTTATGCAGTCGTATCAGCAACTCAACTTGCTAACAATACTGAGGACCACCTTAAAGTGGACCATGCCTTTGCATATTCACACAAGATAGATTTGAAGCCAGTGTGACCTTGATGCCCTCCTTTTTCTTTTTTTCTTCTTAGATTATGATTCAATATTGATCTAATTTTTATATTGATTTTTTTATTTTTACTTATGTTGTTCGTTAACATGTATATATGATATTAAAATTTATAATTAAATTTTATGTGTATTATTGTAAATGCATATGTGTATAAAATTTTAAGAAATCAACACAGTTCATATGAACACTAGATCCAAATTTTTTTTTCACTCAAAACCCTAACTTTTTGGCCAATCAAAGCAACCTAAAGAAATGACCTCTAGATCTTGATTAAGGCCAAGCAAATGTTAACTTCTCAACAACCTATATAAAGAGCATTTTAATGGTTCGATTTCATGGTCTAGGTACTAAACACCATGCCATTTTAACTTCCATTGAGAAGCAGAAAACATCTTCTATTATGAAATTTAATTTATAGGGCTTTAACTAATTGACTCAAAGAGACCAGATGCATTGGACAAGCATAGGCACATATTTTTCTGCCCTGAAACGTGACGATTCTGCAGACTAAGGACCGTGTTCTGAAAGAATCAGATACAAAGTCAATCTTGCCTCAGTTTGGATCTTCTGGCGAGAAATACATCTTCTAGCTGGAGTCATAAAACTACATGCATTTCTTCATACCTTTCCAGCTTAAAGCAGAAATCACAATACTCGTTCAATGAGGACTAAATAATAAGGACTTTCATGTAATGATTTCATCTCTCTCACATGTTTAATGTATGTACCTCCATATTCAAAGAATAGGAGGCACAATTAACGAGGGCAGAAGATGCCAATAAGCTTATATATATTTATCTGGGTGATTATTGGCTACTAGATTAAAGAGTAAATGTTTCCTTATTCTTTAGAAATTGACCCCATTATCCAATTAGGGGTAAAAGCTTTTTTAGTGCTTATATTTTGAGATTAGTATTTATTTAATCCCATTTTAGCAATACAAAAAAGGGTATGAATTGATAAAAAATACCATTTTAGCACAATATAAGATTGGATGGACATCGAATTATTAGGTGTGTGTATATATATAATGGTTGAGAACATGAAAAATCATTCCATCAGAGAATCTATCTTACCTTTTTTCTTTTTCTTTTTTCTTATTCTCGTTTTCCTCTTTTCAGGCTGCAACTTAGATGGCCTACGGGTAGGGCCATGAATAAATTAGAAGTGATAGCAGACCGGGCGGCTGCTAGTGGTGGTCCTGCATATGTGACATATTTTAGTTAAAATGTATTGATTTTTATATTCTCAATTATTATATATATAGAACCCGAGTCTATTAATATTTAAAAACAATATATCCCTAAAATATTCACAAATAAAATTGTTGTTGTTTCAAAACATTTTATAACTTCAAACCATAGCATATCAGACATTCTCACTTCATTTGTTTTTGTCGCTTATATGATGTTGTAAGTTTTGACTTCAAGTGCTATTTGTATTTCATATTTTTATATTTTTTAAAGTTTAAATCAATTTTTTTTAATCTCATATCCTTTTACAAATCGAATTCAGGTGGTGAGTCAAGTAACACTACTTAAAAATCATTTGATAGACTCCTAAGGGCATTTCGATTGTTATATATATTGATGTATATAGATTGGTAAGTAATCAAACAAAGGGCATAACATTAGGGGCGTGATTAAGTTGCAACATCTCTAAAGGATAACATTGTTGGTAACAAAATTTTTACTGCGCGTACAAGTCATGCTTCCCCAAATGTGTGCTACGAAACATTTACAACGTACGAAAACAACACTGTTACCCTACTCATAACGAAAAAATTACTGCCAAAATCGGAAAATGTACACCAGCTCTTACTTCCAGATGTTGCATTGTAATTGGATAGCTGGATAGCAATGTCATGGAAGTCAAAGTTGGCAACCATGTGTTAGATAAAGTAATGAGGGCTTTTGATGATTGGACTCGTAAAAGTAAAGAGAACAAATGTTCCAGTTATGTTTATGAAAAAGCTTATTGCTCAATGGAAGAAGCCCGAACGAAACATACAGACATGAAACACATCTGCGATGAGACAGTTTCCCCACGAGGATTCTTCTTGTGCCAGGTTGACGTATACACTGACGTCGATAAAACCCACGTCAAATGATCAATCAAGGACTTTTCTAAATTAAAGCGCAGGTCAAATATGCACTGCTTTGCTTTATTTTGTGGTAACTGTAATTTTAGAAGAGATTAAGGACTCGGGAGGAAAATTGTCGACTTTGAAAGAAGTCCGTATATAAATCGAAAATTCATTAATAGAGCAAAAGACGTCCGAAATTTGATTTTCTTTTTTCCATTCAGATGGTTTCACTTGTACAGTATAATTGGAATTATACAGAGATTAGTATACATTGAAAATTTTGACCTCCTGGTGTGTGTCTCGTGTGAAAAAATTGATCAATACAAATTCAATGGCAGTGTTTTTGCACATTTTTAATATTTAATTAATTTACTTATAATTGTAAGAGAAGAGTTGAAGTCAATACTTTTGTTTGTCATGTATATGAAATAATATGTAATTATCCTAATTAATGATTTTTATTTTTTCCATATACATAAGTAGTTAACAAAGTTTGGTTATCCAAAGTCCAAACATAATTTTGTTAAAACCCAATTAAAATAAAAATAAGATAGTTTTTAAATTAGATTTTTACAGAAACAATGGTTGAGGATAGGCCATAGCTTTTACCTTTAAAAAATTATTTTATTTTATTTTCAAAAAGAAATAATTAATGTGAAATGTCCATGTTTTCCATTAGGGTAAATATTCATTTAATCACTATATTTTGATTTAGGTGTCAATTTAGTCTATACATTTTTTTAAAAAAAATCTCAAAACATCCCTATAATTAAACTTATTACATTTTATATCTTACTGAAATACTAACCAAGCAACCCAAGAGGGGGGTGAATTGGGATTTTAAAAATTAAGCAAAGCAAACCACTCAACAATTTAATCTAATGCGTTAATGGAAAAAAAATAAATAAATTCAATAAATCATAATAATAAGAGAGTGAGGGAAGAGAAAACAACTCAAGGATTTTTACATGGTTCGGCAATCCCCGCCTACGTCCATGCCTCCAAGCATACCGGGCTTGAAGATTTCACTATCCAAGCCTCCCAAGGCTTCAAATGTTTACAAATGACTTCCAAGGTATCAATGAACCTTTACAACAAGAGATTGTCCCCCAATCTCTTCACTCAAGTGTTTCCAACACTTATACACTCACAAATTTAATGAGAAAATAAAGAATACAACAAAGAACTCTTTTTTGGAGTATATATACAAATAATATCACAATGATGATTCAATAAATGATTATTTATGAAATTGAAACTCAAAATATGTTGTGTGCATTTGTTTATGCTTGCCAAGATTACCAAAAATGAATTGGATTTGAGTTTATATAGTTTGAGCTCAAAAACTAGCCGTTATGAGTTTTTTGGTGATAACTGGAATTCCGCTTGTGTGAATTCGGTCTTCCGCTTCAAGTTACCGTTACAGCAAATATTTGAATTTTTGAACATCCGGAATGCCGCTTTTGAAATCATGATATTGCCCACACTTTGTAAAATTGTAGAATCCAAAATATTTAAATATTTACAAATAGGTCCAAATCTGAAATTTAAAACAATATATATTATTAAAATCAAAGATTGCAAAATTCTTACATATTAGATCACAACTTGAAAAACAACTTAATTCCATAAAATCATTTTTCCATTAAATATAAAACCTTTATAAGGTGAAAATAATGATTTATTTAAAATATATAAAAAAATAATTTGAGCTTTTAAAAACTTAATCATTCTTAATCTTATTTTTTATCATCAAAATCAACAGTATGTAAACATATATGTTAACACTTACTTTTTCTTTTATTTTATAACAATACCCTTCTAATAATATTCTTGACATAAAGTAATTTATCTATAAAAAGTTAAAATTAACTAGTAATTATTTATCAACAAATTAACCAATAAATATATGAGTGTGAAAGAACTAATATTTTTTGTACCTGTGCAATAATCTTACGAACAATTATTTATAAATTAATGAATATCAGTTAACTTAAAGTAGTGTTTAATATTCTTACAATAATCTTAATAATTATTATTTTGTAGAAAAATAATTTACCAAATTAATCATAAAACTAAAATAATAACATAAAAATTAAATTTTTATAAAAACTTTTCTTTTCATTAATGTAAAAGGAAAAAAAGGAATGTAAAGGTAAGAGTGTAATACATTTAACAGCAGAGGTGTCATGAGAATTTTTGTTATATATAGGGATTAAATGTGTGCTCAGCTTATAATATAAGGAAAAAAAGAGTATTTTTTTAATTATAAAAAAATTATTCTCAAGCTCCCTAAACTTTTATATATTTTTTTGGATAAAATCTAGGGGTATAGATTAGATTAAGTCAGGCATAAATACTTAAGCTCATTCGTGTTCAATGACATGCTTTATTTCAAAAAATTGACTTGTAATTTTTTCATCATAACCTAACTGATTGACTTGTAATTTTTTCATCATGACCTAACTGAATTTATACCTCAAATGAAAACGATATTAACTGTACCCTTAAAGAAAATATATTATCATCTGGTAAATTCTTATGTTCCAAACGTCTTATAATTATAAAAAATTGATTTCGTATTAATTGAGGAAAAAGAAAATCAATTTTCGGAAAATATTTATTGTTTTAGAACTTAAGGGTTAAAATGGTCAGAAAACAGTTTTTATTGATGTAAAAAGTTGCTTATGCCTTTTTTTTAAATTAAACATAGTCAAATAATACATCAATGTTCAAATTTTATCGTATATAAAGTTGCTTATGCCTTTTTTTTTTTTTCAAACATGGTCAAATAATGCATCAATGTTCAATTTGTATCGTAATTTTCTGCTCACGATTGAAAGAGCCTTCTTTTTAATTTTTATCTCACGATTGCTTCATCTGATTTTCGTCTTATTTTTCATTATAAGAAGTACTCATGTACGTGGAAGGAAAAAGAAAGAGGCAACCGTGCATATCCTACATGTGTTGCTTTTTCGAAGCTCATCAAAAGTAGAGAGTGAGTGACTTGGCAACCTTTGTGGTAGTAGTGGCGTAGCTTTTTGATCCAATTCTATATTTTAATACAGGCAATTTATCATGTGGTAATCAGAATAAAGCATCATAATAATTTATATGTTACCAAATATGCTTAACAACCCATTATATATTGCTGTAAATATTTCTGGTACGGTATTATCTTCTAGATGATAAAACTTTTTGTATTTGATATCACCGCGTCTGCGTCTGATAGGGACTATATTTAGTGTGAATACTCATTTAAATATTAAAATTACAGATAATTCGCTAGTTAGTTTTTATGATAATTAAGAGGATCAATATTTTTTTACCGTCTAATCAATATCGATTTAAAAGATAATTTTACTCGTGATAGGGGATGTAAATATTAATTAAAATATTAACTAGACCACATATGTCAGGAGTGTAAGTCATATTTTAAATATAAGATTTGATAACTCTTAACTCTTAAGCGAATATATAATCTAATAATATTTTAAAAATTTTATCTACTATAAGAAACTTTAGTATTAAAACACCAATCTTAGTCATTGTCCCCCTAATATAACTTGAACCGAGAACAGGCGCAAACCGCATTCACCACTATCTCGAACGGGAATCCAAAATACTTTTAATTTATGTACAAAAGCTCCTTAGTATGAACAAGAAATTGGTTATACCGAAAAAGCCCTTACTGATCAATCTTCAATTCTTCACAAAGTCGCTCTCAAATGGTCATCACTTGTTCAGCAGCGCGTGAGGGGTTAACAAGTTTGAAGTCAACTGTCAACCTCAAGCAACAGAGAAAGCTGAGTGTAAATGACCATTTTATTTATTACTCTTTTTAATTTCTGCCGCAACAAATTTTAAGTAATAAAACAAGCGAATGCGGCCAATTGGTTGTGACCTTAAAACCCCGACCGACCACCTTTCAAGATTTTTTTTTATTAATTTAATGTAATTTCTTAGTCAAACCCAAGTACTCGCCAAACATGCATATTCTCATTTTCTCGTGTAAATACAAAAAATGAAAACTTCTTCAAATATTTATAAATACTGATCCGATTTCATTAACCATACCGACCACTTTATTATTGATTTTTCTCATGGGTCAAATTACTCGCCAATCATGCTGGAAATCTCCATTATATATACCCTTACTTCGACAACGTTTTCACTACTCCGATGAAATCTCTCAATACCACTCTGAAGTCTTGACTAATTCCCCTAACTCTCTCTTGCCTTAAATCTTCTTTTTCTCTAGCTCTTTCACAATCATCATCATCATCGATTAATGGCTTCTAAAATTCTATTGCCGAGCTTAAACACAGAACAAATAGCACTCCCAGTTGATATAAGAGGGTCACAGTCCAAATCGTGTCACTCTTTTGGGCTAGTGAAAAGCATGCCTGGAAAGAGTAACAACAACAACATGTTGTCTCAATCCAGGAAAACTCATATTGTTTCCGGTGTGAAACAGGCAAGTTATGAGAAAGCCGCTTCGTTGGTTGCTGCCAAAACTTGCTCCATGTTAGCTCACTTCTGGAGAGAGATACAAGGTTTTAACGACTGGGAAAACCTCGTTGAGCCTCTGCATCCCCTTCTCCGCCAAGAGATCATTCGATATGGGGAACTCGTCACCGCCTGTTACAAGGCCTTCGATCTCGACCCCGCCTCGAAACGCTTCTTGAATTGCAAGTACGGCAAGAACAGCATGATGAGAGAAGTTGGCTTGCAAGACTCAGGCTATCAAGTCACCAAGTACATTTACGCCACTCCAGATATCAACATCAACATCCCCATTCAAAATGTTGCCTCTTCTTCCTCTTCTTGCAGCAGATGGATTGGATACGTCGCCGTTTCATCTGATGAGTCTGTTAAGAGACTCGGTAGAAGGGATGTAGTCGTTTCGTTTCGAGGAACGGTGACAAATCCTGAATGGATAGCCAATTTTATGAGCTCGCTGACACCGGCCAGGCTCGATCCTAATAATCCAAGACCGGATGTGAAGGTCGAGTCTGGTTTCTTGAGCTTGTACACGTCAGATGAAAGCGACAAGTTCGGCTTAGGGAGCTGCCGAGAACAGCTCTTGTCTGAAGTGTCAAGGCTGTTGAACAAGTACAAAGGCGAGGAGCTGAGCATCACTTTGGCTGGTCACAGTATGGGGAGTTCGTTGGCTCTTCTTTTAGCATATGATATTGCTGAGCTGGGGTTGAATAAAACCCAAAACCAAAGCCAAAGCCAAATTCCGGTGACCGTTTTTTCATACGGAGGGCCGAGAGTAGGAAACTCTGGTTTCAAAGCTCGATGTGATGAACTGGGAGTTAAGGTGTTGAGAATTGTGAACATTAACGACCCCATAACGAAGTTACCAGGGGTTTTGTTGAATGAAAATTTTAGGGTTTTCGAATTGGGAGGAAGATTTGAGTTTCCATGGAGCTGCTCTTGTTATGCACATGTTGGTGTTGAGCTAGTACTCGATTTCTTCAATGTCCAGAATCCTTCTTGTGTTCACGACTTGGAAAGTTACATCAACTTACTTAAATCTCCAAAGATTAATCAACAGGATCATGCTGATGGTGCGGATGATGATGATAATTTTTTGAATAAAGCTAGAGAATTCATGTTGAGTAGGGCACAAAATTTTAAAATGATGCCCTGGAAAAATGCTGCGGGCAACATGGTTAGTTTAGTTCAATCACTAAGGACATAAAATAATTTTAGGATATACGTATGCACATGATCATCAGCTCTTTCTGGCCTTGTAAATTTTTTTTAGGTAGAAACGAGCTGAGAGCTGCGAGCTACTATGAATTGTACGTACATTGGAGAAGATTTTTGTAACTTGTGAAGTGAAATTTTCCTCCTTTTACTTCTCACAATCCTTTGTTTCATATATTACGAGCAAATTGTTAAATAGCACAATTGTCTTCGAAAATCATAGAACTGTTTCTGATAATATAAACAATTTTTTATTTCTTACCTTGAGTAACAAAATCAGTGAATTGTTTAAGTAAATATATCAACATCCCGTACATGGAAATGCAGTGACTATTTAAATGTATTTAAGCTTATAATTTTCTCAATCTTTCTCCTTATTGGTATTCTCTTTTACATATTCTTTATTCTCTCCCAGCACTCCTTTGATTCCAACTATGAATTTCATAATTTAATTGAATAAACCCAATCTTTCCAAAGTTGCGTACAATCACATTCATACCTGATCATATTGGAATATATGTGCCATAGTTCAATCGGTGAATCAAAATCGGAAAAGAATGAAGTCATTTGGCTGTAAGACTGAATCATTCTTACATCATATTGTTTTAAGCTAGTTTTAATAAAGAGTTTACTGCCATAACAATATCAAAATTACAAACTCTTATATAAATTATTTTTCCATAAACTGATGTGACATTATATAACTGGTTGAATGAAATATAAAATAATAGAAAAAAAATCATATGGGCCAAGTGATGGCTTCATTCTACCATTCATGTAATACTACACCAGTTTATATAAAATAGCAACTTGGCTTGTAATTTTACTTTTTTGCGGTTGCGAATTAGTTCAATTAGTAAAATCTCTTACATATAAATAAGAGGTTAGGGTTCAAAACTCATTCACTAGGTTTGGTAGAATTCTCTGAATCCCAATCAAGATATGGGATCTTGGACTATTCGCGATGGAATTTGGTACAAAGTTTTATCCAAATTTTAGTATACAATTTGGGATTCAGAACCCAATTTTTGTCCTAATTCACTGTTTCAAATAGGATTCAAGATATTCAATCCTAATTGGGGTTTCAAATGTCCCAAAATATGGGTTTCCAGAAGTGTACGATAAGTTTATTTTATGAAGCACATAGATATGACATTGTGGTCATATGTGTATGACAAGTCTGTTTGATAAATAAAAGATATATGACATGTCAACCATAAGTGAATGATGTATCGTTTATGATCGAATCTGTAACATATGACAACAAACTCACATCATCTAGGAAATTTAGGGATCGCAATCAAGTTTCCGAATTTAAATTGGAACAAGATTCAAAGATGTTCTTTGTCCCGTTTGATAATCGAGATCAAAGGGACAAGACAGGATTGACAAATCCTGCCCATCTCATCCCATTGCCAACCCTACGGCTCACACAGATGGCAAGATTATGCTGCCATTTGTTTCCAAAAAATCCCTATTTGCAGAACAAGGAATTTGAAAATCAGTTAACATATATTTCTGCAGTCAACAGGGTTGGTTGAACATTAAGTCTGTATGAAGACTCCATCAAGAATATTATCAAGATTAATTTGGAGAAAAATGAGTAGAAAATGATGACAATTTGCAATATGGAAATGAACGTTGAAATCAAATTTTCAAGCAATTTTGAGAGTTTTCTTGCTGATAACCCTGATTGAACGAGATTCATGTGGAAACTAAACCACCTTTTCTCAATCGGTTGGTTATTATTATTATTTTTTTTTTTTGGGCTATCATGTGGATGTGACAAGTTATTAAAAGAAAAAAAATTACAATAAATGATGCATTGGCCCTTAACGAGCACTCAAAAATAATAATAAGAATGATAAAAGAACCTTTAAAGAGTTCATCGAAATTCGAATATCCAATCTAAAGGAGCTGAAAAAATTATTTGCTTTCTCTCATCTTGTTTTCCAACAGGCAACAAAGTAATTAAATTGCGGCAGGCGGAAGCGGGAAGAAAATATGAGAAAATTTACCAAGATCAAGGCGTGCAATTAATTAACTAATCAGTTGATTATTTATAAAATTTTCATTATTCAACTCACTTATTCAAAAGGAAACAAACAGGCAATCTATGATTTGATACCTAGTGTCCCCCATAATAAGTCAATTAACCAGCTCATGCGTCTGTGTACAAATTAAACTTAACTGTAATCCATCAAAATTTCTTTCAATTTTATAGCTGTTTTAATAGAAATAATTCAAAATTCATTTCAATTTTATTTGCTAGTTTAATAGAAACAATTAAGAATTTGTAATGTTAGTTGCTGGTCTTTAGTTCGCACGCTTTATTGTTTACAATTTCATATCCTTCGATCGCTCTTGATAGTTTGAAAAGGACTTCATTGATGTTCAATTTTACACATTGCATTGGACTCCAATTAGCAACATTAGGCCTCCCTAAAAAGAAATTAAGATATTTTAATTACCATACTAACGAAGAATGGTAATAATACTACACTTGTATAATTGAGATACATAATTTAAATCTCAAGTCATATGTTTGGTATAAGTTGATTTTATTATCTATCATTTGAAAAAAAAAAGGCTAATTACCTAGTAGAATTATTCAAAATTTGTTTTGCAAGCTGAATTTCGAAATGACAACCGAACAATGGATTGTTCATGTTGTCAAATAGTCGATTTGAACATTGGATTTTATTTTTTTTTTTTTTTTGTATTGTCAAAAAGTTGAATGACGAAAATTGATGGCAAATCACGAGTGCAAACGATATACCCTAACCACATAAATGCAGCATTATTCAAGGAAGAATGTAACATGTGAAGGCTCCTATGAGAAAATGTTTTTACTATTTGCGTCCTTGATAAATTTTGGATACATTTGCCCCTCGTATCAAAATAGTAACATTATATGTGACATTTAATAAATGTACTAGCTTGTAAAATTCATAGAGATTTCACATAATCTGTTTGTATAAAATTATCGTGAAACCAAATAATAAGGCACTATTTTGGACGTGCAATAAAAAAAAAAAAATTGAAGATGTTGTAAACATTAGCTTGCAAATTTTTTTTATTCTATTACAGGGTAACTTAGTCAATCAATTTGTGTTTTTCTACACCAAGAACGAAATTAATAAGGTATTAAAATTTTATCATGAAACAAAAAATAATTAAACACAAATTTTAAAAGAAATGAAAGTGTCATTATCCCTTGTACTAATTTTCTACACCGTTTATACATGCCAATCACGCCCAAATGTTTGTCCTTTGTAAGCAGCTGCAAAATCCTTTAATGTCATCTAATGTTTGGATCAAACTTTCAAACTTGTTGAAACTTTGTACTGCTTTTGCTGGATTTCTTAGTCAAACGCGGATAGTTATAATTAAGGTTTATTGAGGTCCAGAGGGACTATAGCATCTTCAATTATTAATGTTTTCAATGCTTTGTATAATTCTTGATGTCATTGTAGGATTAGAATCCCATAAATCAACTTTCTTATGTAGCAATTTGAATTTTAAAAGTTACGACCAAAAAAAAAAAAACACTAACTACTCAATTAAGGAGTAAATTTTAAAAAAAAAAACGATATTCAAGAAATTTATTTATCATTTGTCTATCTTTACTATAATAGTGCAATGTGATTAGATGTGGACGTTCGCAGGGCATAATGATCTATAATTGAAAATATATTCTCATGTATGTGCAGGCATGAGGCATACTTATGTCAAAACTATTTACTTCACAAGCGGCTGCTTTATTTTTTCTACTTTGCGGGCCTATTTTCCAACAAGTTAACAAAAAAAACCGTGTTATTGAGACAAAAGAAGCAGAGTTTTTGTCTACAAATAAAGAATCGTTGTATGCTGCTTTTTGAGTGTTGAAATTGAACTTTAATTTTGTACGTAGGTCAAATTACGCCTACACAGTTTTGACTTTGGCTTTCCCGTATTTTTCATGAATATTTAGCTAATTAATTAAGCTCATGGGTGCCAGCCGAACTGATGATGATGCAGACGATAGTGCTGGGCTGCTAGCAATTAATTATAATTTTTGTTAAAGAAAATAAAAAGAATTACTTTAATTCATCTTTGAGTTTCAGAGAATCTAGTAGAGAGAATAATATTACGTACATATCAAAAAATTAACCAATAAAGTTAAATGGCCAAAGGTTGTGGCGGCCATGAGCTAGAAACTTGAATCAGTATCTCTTCCAAGTAATTAAGTAGCTAGTTAATTATTACTCAAAAGGAAAAACAATATTATTTTGTTAACTTCCTGATTATTTTATTAATTTGACAAAGAGTTTATAATGTATACGATATTGAGGAAAATAAAAGCCTTTTGAAAGAGCCTATATATTTATAGCCGCCGCGTCTATCTCTTTTTTCTTTCCTACTTTCTACCTAAAGTACTTGTTTTTCATCTGCTCCGTCCAAAAAGACGAAACTAATAATAATAATAATAATAATATTCTATTCAATAATGAAAGTCTGCTTCATCTATTCACTGGTGAAGTTAACATTTTTTAAGGCATGCAGGCTGAATTTTTTTAATTTAATATTTTTTATTGTACAAAATAACTTTATTAATGAGAAATTAAATATACATCAAATACGGGGAGATATAACGTGCTTTGTCTCTCAAAATATTTATTTTAAAAATATCATTTGAGATTATTTAGATAACACATTTATCCCTGAAATGGTGAACTTGGATGATAATTTGATAATAGTTGACAAGACAACATAACTAATTAATACAAGAAATTATTACCTAAGTTTTAATAAGAGTAATTTTTTAATTAAAACAAAAAAAAAACTTCATAGAGAGTAGTTCGACCTAGCTCGCTCTGAGCTTCCCCTCTAGGTCGATTGACTCATAGATCTTTTTCTATAAAAATTTTCTTCTCATATTTTGATATAGAAATTATAAACAGGCGTAGAGTTCTATTTATTTATGTTTTAAAATTATATTACAATTATACTAATATTATAATTAAATATTTGTTTAATCTGAGCCTGATAATGGATCAAATCTACTCCACACTGTTGTTCAAATTGTAAGAAAATATCCTATCATATGCAATTAATGACCCCATGTGCGGTTGTTGTGATTGAAATCAACCCCTGTGGCTCATGAATTTGCTCCCGTCGAGTCAGGAAATCTACCTCGTGAGGGAGGATCATTCGCCCCCCGATCCGAATCCGGAATAGTCGGGCCCAATGTGGTACCGGATACCGGGTGACCTAGATAAAAAAAAAATGAGAACTTAGAATTTCTTCCCATCAAATCTGGGGACGGGAACTAAACCCCTACTTTAAGTACGGATTCCTCTATTTAGTGGACCATACGTGGATATGGTGTAAAATTGTAATTCCAACAGTTTTAGATCAAACTTATATATATATATATATTACAATCAGAATTCTATTGATATTTTACAATCAGAAGTCAATCGGGATTCTCCTATATTACCTTGTTATAACACAGCCCGAAGAACAGTCCTTCACCCTTTAATACTTGGAAGGGAAATCCAGACTATCCTAGTCCAGATGTAAGGAATGAGATTAACTTTGAGAGTGGTGAGCCCAAAGAATATTACGACTGAACTCACGCAGGTTATTGGGCGCATGAGTTACCAATGGGCAATGAACCCATTGGTATTTTTAGATCAAACTTAATTTCAAAAGTACAACATATAAGTATTTGATACACACCTTTAGTTTATATAAACCTGACATAATTGTGACCCTGGGTGTAGCATAGAAATCGAATTCATTTTTTTAATAATATAGGACAAGGGTGGTTGGTGTTTAGTGGATAAAATTTTTTATTAGCATTTAAACATTTGAAAGATGACATGATTCTACTGTTAATAATATTGTACTGTTAGGTTAGCTGAATGAAGTTACCGATTTTTTTTTTTTTAAATGAGTTAGAAAAATTATCTGTGCAGCATCTCAATTTTGTCAAAACTTCATGAAGCCACCAAAGAATTACAAAAGTGTCTTTGCAGCACCTAACTTTCGATTTTTCTATCCTAACTTTCGATTTTTCTATCAACTAACCATTTTGACATTAATAATGTTAGAATCTGCTAAACGAATGGTGCTAAAAGACTAATTTGATTTACCTAGAACTGTTTAAATACCTAAATGATGATTCCGTGACCAACCCAACTACACTGAAAAGTAAAAAAATAAAATAAAATAATAATAATAAAGTTAACCAACTACTTTGACATTAATGAAGTTGTAATCCATTTAATCAATGCTAAAAGACTAACCTAATCTAGCTCTCGAACTATTTAAGTATGTAAATGATGATTTTACGGTTAATCGAACTACACTCAAAAGAAAAAATAAAAATAAAAATAAAAATTGGCCGGCCAAAAAAATGACATGTTTCTTTCCCCAGTTTTCAATCTCCGTACGATGTCAAAAGAAGAAAATTTAAAAGACTCTTTTAAAATTATTGAAAACATGCATCACTCTTTTCTTTCTCTTTTTTTTTTTTCTTTTTTCTCACTGCTTGTTGCCTGGAATAACAACAGTACGGTTTCAAACTATTGAAATAAATCCATCGAAAATAAAAGTTGGAATTTTTGTTGTGTTGGGATTGTACCAAAATAGTTGGAATTAATTGGAACTTCAATTTGTTTCATGAGCTTTCATACACGCTGACTCACAGAATTCTGAAGAGAAGACCAATTCTGGAGTCTGATAGCCGACCAAAATGCATACGACACGAATGAAACACGTGAGGTGCACAGTCACCTCCCTTGTGTTTTAATTGGTGGCAATAAAATCGTTGCCTTCCATGAGACTTGGACCTGTGATGTCGTGGCTTAAAATTTTAGAATTGTCTTTGTCAAGCGTTTATTTGTTTTTTTTTAAATTAAATAAAATAAGGTACGCGACAAGAGAAAAGACGACGCCTCATAACTCGTTCCAATAATATCAAAGTCAAGGGAAAAAAAAGTGGCGCCTTGGCGCGTCTTGAGAGTGTCTCTCTGGAACGCAGAGGAAATTTTTGCCTCACTTGTTTCACACAGTCATCAATTTGATCATAATTATTTCACTTGTATCCTTTCCCACATTCTATATTTTCGATGAATTAATGATTCTAAGAGAGACTTAGTCTAATTTGGACTGTACGTCATATGTGCTCTGGAATTTCGTAATGCATAATGTACGCCCACAACACATTCTTCACTTGACTCTTAATGCTGTTAATTGTAATATTCTACATCACCTGTGTATAGGAGAAGTACGGTGTTTATAATAGACGATTCACACCTTAATCAATGAGGCATATTTTGGATGTATGGGGGACCTGAAAACAAATTCATGGTGTCTAAATGACTAAATACAAAGCGGATAATGTACGATTATGTTTGTTTCAACTTGGAGAACAAAAGATAATGTTAAGTTTAGGTTGGGTCATGACATGTATGATCTTGATAGTCTCAATGGGTAGTGAATGCAAATTTTATTGATAAAATATTTTGGAGTGATATAAATAGTTCATAATTTTGTTTTAATTAATTTTCTAATAATCGAAAAAGGCATCATTTTTGCAAGGGAAGAAATTCTATGAGAAATTTAAATCAGCCATTGTTATATGCGCGTCGTAATTTTTACTCTAATTGGTTTTACTCTTACTTTTAAGATGTTGGATGTGTGTAAACTGCAAAGCCTAATGCATTTAAAAGTGTTGTATTCTCTCTTTTCTTCATTATAGTGAAACCCGGCAATGGCTGAAAGTACTGAAAAGAAGCTCTTACCTTGAGATAGTTGATTGCTTTTCCTTTTTTTCTTTTTTGTGGTATTTAACTATTCCCTTGATGGTAAATGGTTAGGATTTTAATCAATAACATTACATAAAAATCTATTATCTATATTGTCTATATAAAAAATTTCAACCAATAAGATACCTACCTTACAATAATATTGTGCTTACAAAGTTAGAGTATGTATTAAAGCTAATTTATGTGTGAGTGGCACATCATTAATTTATGTCTACTAATCACTGTTATTCTTAGGAAAAAAGACACCAACACCTCTTAATTCGATAAATGATCACAGAAACCTCATGTTAAGATAAATGACGCGTTATATGCATATCCTCTAACTTTTGATTGTACTCATAGACTTAAGTCAAAAAAATATCATAATATTGTATGGAACAAGCAGTTATTGCATGTGTAAACAGGATTTTCAAATTTTCTGTACAATAGTTGGCTTACGGCTGCAAAAATTTCTTTTATCGTGCTAAACAAGTAGTTGTTTTTTTCTGTAACTATATTCAAACCGTTAAAATTCTTGCATGTGATTTCGTTGTTGGCAAATAATATATTATCAAATCAAATGTTTATGTTTGCTACAGTTTAAATTCACTTGATATGCGGCAAACTAATCCATCGATCACGTCCATTAAATTTGTTTGACTTGACCTCGGGGGAGAATTTTCTCGTGAGAACTGTTGAGATCTTCTCATCATTGCACACAATGCGGCTACCCAATTACGCACTGTTTAAGTGGTGGCTATTCGTTGACGTCAAAGAATTAATTATGTAATCAGATAATCAATTTAATTAATTGAAAAAAAAAGCGGATCATAATCTTCAACAAACAATCCGAGTCCAACCACTAATTAATTCAATTTAATGAAAGCTTCGACGTTGATTTGTGGGTCCTAAACTATCAGTGGACATTTAATGAGAAAGTGGCACTTCAGTTTTTTTCGAAATCATATCATTTGAGTGTGACGCTTATGCTTCCCTTGAGATTTTCTCACTAAAGAATTATATAATCATTAATCGAAAATTCATGTATTGTATAAATTTTATATTGTTAATTTATAATCTCATTGTTTATAATTGTTTCTATCAAGATACTAGATAATTTTAATTATAAATATATGTTGCGCCTATTAGTAACTCAAATAAAATGATAATCACAAACATGAAACTATAATTAACTCAAAATTGAGATTGTAATAAAATCAATGTTTATGAGATTTAATAAGTCTGACAATCATTTTAAGGTTAACAAAATCGCATATGTGATCCAGTTCAATGTAATCAAACTACATTAGTAAGTTCATACATGATTAAGATATATCATTCAATGAATTTACTATATATGATTTAAACATAAATAGGTCGTCTAACTTTATTTGTCAATTACGAACTTAATTTATTTAATCATAAAATAACATGCATTTATATTTTCTGTGAATCCATATGACGATCACATAAATATATATAATATGATTAAACAGACTTTATTTAAAATATTTATGCAATTAAGATTTTTAAAAAATATCTTAAATATTTTATTATTTAAAAATAAATAAATCAATATGCTTTAAAGAGCACATAATCCCAACACTCTCATGATAGGACATTTGGATATTTGAAACTGAATTCCCCCAAAAACACACAAAAGAACTTGAAATTATTTCTACATCTGAAATGGGAGGTGAGTTGCCAATCATCTAGTAGGTGGTTTCTAAATAGAATAAGATTGTATTTGATTAAAAAAAAACTGTTGTTTCATGTTTATTGTTTAAATGTCTTACTAAATTTACTTGTTCAACATGAATATTTCTAAAAAAAGTTAAACTTTAGTCATTATCATGATTAAAAATTATTTTCTAAACAAATTTTATAAAAGATATTGTGCACTGTGTTCATTTATAATAATATATAAATGATATTTAACAATTTTTATATTTTACCTAATAACCACCAATTCGTCAATTTATATTTTATAAAGAGAAGCTTAGATCATAAGAGAATTTCATCCTCAGAATCTAATAAGCTTTCCTACTAAGATATTCTCCGTCACAAAAGTATTTTTTTAAAAAATAAAAATACAAATCATGAATTTGAAAGAAATGCTTTAAAAAATTATTATTTATCCTATTTTATTCTGATTCGACCGAATCTACGGTATTTTTGATTATTTTTTAAAATTAAAAGGGAGTTTTGATTATTGTTATTATTATTTTTGAATAAAAAATAAAACGAACCACTAGAGGTTCATGACATATAATGATTCATAGGTCATCAATACATAAGTTGTTGACCAATTATGGGTCGTCACATAATCACATGGGACTGTTTAATTTATACAATCACAGCAAGCTATTTTGTACAAACCATTAAATTAATTGTTCCCAAGTCATTTTAAATTTCTAATGTCAATGCATGTATGGCGGAGAAGTTAACGTCACCATATTCTTGTTATACCATTAATTATATTTAAGTGTAATAATTGATTTTAAAATGAATTCAGTGGGAAGCTTTGCCCCCAAAAGTCTAAGCAGAAACATGAACCCTGTCTCATGGCATTTTTAGTTTTAGGGTTCGGCGTATCTATGCACAGCTACTAGGGCAAGAAACACATGAACCCTAGCTATTTTCTTTAGGGAATTTTTCAGATGGCGACTGCAGCTAATTCTGACTGTGGAACGCTCGCCTTTATCACATGACTGAGTAAATTATTACCAGATGTAATAAATTTAATTGTGGAAACCATTTTCTAATCCACTTGCTTTTGGTAGCACTAAAGATCAGTAGCAGAACAAGAATTTTGATTCCACGGGGGTCATAGTTGTAATATAATATCACCAAAATAAAACGTCAAAATCATATTATTATGTAAAAAAGAGGTGGCCAAAGTACAAAATTTACGCATGTGGTAAAATTTCAAATTAGGTCTTAATTTTCTGGTAATTTTTAAGGCTACTCAGGCTTGTACAGTTGTACCTCGCTCCACCATTACTTATGACACCATTGTTTCAGTCGATTGAGTGATTAATTCAAGCCGTAAATATTAGTAACATTTATCCTTTTACGAAAATATGATACTCATTTTTTTCATTTGAATTTTCTTTTCCTGTTCACTGGATATCATAAACACAAATCATCTTGATTTTTACCAATACAACGAGTGAATTGACCAAGTAAAATCTGGCTTTATATTGTCATTGAACACATGTACTTCCACCAACAAATTAAGATTTAAAAACTGACCTAAACTAGATCACCAAGTAGCTATCATGTCATCTTTTTCTTTTCATCATTTCACTAGAAGCCTTTTATTTGGAAACTACATTGATCAGTTGCAAATTGAACAATGGAAAGAATTAATAATTAATGTGCAAAATTAACCGAAATGAAACTAATATCAATAATTCATGTGCAAAGTTAACAGAAAGAAGACTAGGTCATACTTTAAATTTGCTTAATTATAAGTTAGTCTCCTATTGGCACTCGGTTCCTTTGAATTTAACAAATTAATCATAGCTAGATAATTATTCCAAGATGCATGTATATATGGAGTAGACTTGACTTTGAAAAAATTAAAGGTAATTAATGTATTTTTTACGACAATTGTACGAAGAGATGCAAAAGAGTTTAATTTAGGGTTGGTATCCTTTTAAAACTTAAGTTATTGCAAAATAACAACTGGGTGCTTTTAATGTTACTAAAAAATTACAAAACTTACAACTTTTTTTTTTTTTGAGAAGAAAGTAAACCTTTCATGCATAACAACACTTCAAATACAATTTGGACCTCTGCTGGTATAGAATTTACCTAGACATCAGGTGAATTGTTTTCTAAAGCATACTTTGCTAAAGAATGGGCATAAGCATTACAATTTCTGGATACATGTTGGACAACAACTTTTTGAAAATCTTTGCTCTGATTTTGAATATCTGAAATTGTCCAGAAAATTTATGTTCTGCTACCTCTTGTGTTGTTGATTAGCTCATAGAATTTACCCTTGTGATGGTGGACCACAAAAACTTACAATTTACTACTAAAAAATATACAAAATCTAACATTTTTACTATTAATATTTAACTCCGTTGTCTTAAAAGTGCATATGCTAATGATGAGCAAAATTTGGAGCCCAAAATCCAATTGATAATTTTTAACATCAGCAACATCGCCATGCCATTTTAAGACGGTTTAAGCCCATCATGAAATTGCAACGTTTGGGGATCAAACTCAACCAGTTGAAAGCCCAAAAACATGGCAGCCCAAAGACAACAAAACACCAGCAAAATTCAAAATTACGTCAAACTTTCCAATTAGCACTAGTTGATTCATTAATTAATTTGGTATATTTATTTAGCGTTAATTTTCCTTTTACCCCTAAATAAATTAAGAAGCAGGCCTGCATTCTGCCCATGTACTTGTTGCAGATAGATAATGGTTTGTGTTGGTGACAAAAATGACATAACTTCTCAAGCTAATTAATACTGGGCATGCTAGCAAATTGCTTATGTATCAATTAAACAAAAACATCTAATTTTATAGCTTATTGTAATCCTGAAATCTATATTAAAAACAAAGAGATCAAGATTCTCTCCTAATGTGATCTCTTATTTGAGCACATATAACATTATATTTGGCGGTTAGTAAATATGAATATAATAAATAAATATATCTTGATCAGGAAAAAAATAATACAGACATATTACACAGCTATAGCCTTTTAAGTTATAATATTAAAATATTTGGTAAACACTTATTATTGTTACTTGAAAGGTCGGTCAATTTAATTTCATTAGGAAAAGTTTATAATATCTTTACTATTTTTGTTAAAATTATTATTTAAATATCATATTTACGACACACTATTAACTTTTATTTTGAAGTTGAGATGTCCAACGGATCGTGTTGTACCGTTATGAAGAGGCCAGTCCTGCCAATGGAATGGCACGACACAACTCAGTAATTTCATGGACTATGTTGTGGCAAGCACGATAACTATTTCTTCGAGGCCTGTGGGCCACAATTTATTTATCTATATTTTTTTGTGCATTTGTTAAGCCTTTGACGTACTCAATGTAAGCTGTGGCTAAACATGTCTAATTAATAAGAAAGCAAAACAATGATATATAAATACTAAAATAAACTATAGTACCGTTTTAATATATATGTATTATAACTCGATTGGGGTTTTAAAATTCAAACTGTTTAGATTTTAGAGTTAACCCAAATCAAACTTAACCCGAAATCAATTTTAAGTTCGATTCGAATTAACCTGAACACCACCCTCACATGAGTTATATTCTTGTAAGTATTTTGGTTTGTTTAGGTTCAATTTCAGTTCTTATTATTTGAAATCGATTGGTTTTTGTTTGGTTCGATTCTAGTCCAGAACCGAACCAAACTGTTAAATGCCACCCCTACATGTAGAGCTGGCAAAACGAGTCATCGGGTCGTGTTTGTGTCATGTCAGCTTCGTGTCGTGTCAAATTTAGGTCCACCCAAACCCGACCTATTTAATAATCGTATCAAAATATTGAGACCTAAACTCGACACAGAAAAATAATCGAGTTATCCAATAACCTGCTTAATATTTATATATTAAACAAATTTTACATCAAACATTTGCACGCTGTCGTACATACATAAATACATACATAACTTATCGATATTATAAAATGTACATATCTAACAAAATATTGCACATTTATACTATTGAAGTTTTAATTTTATATATATATATATATCGATATTATAAAAATATACATGTCTAACAATATTTTACACATTTACATTATTGAAGCTCTAAATGTATATAAAATTTCATAAATAAAATATTGTGTTTATATTCATCTTTTCAAAAAATAAAAATAAAAGGGAGAATCATCTATAATATTTGAGTTTTGATAACAAAAACCTACAAATTATTTTAAAATAGAAAATATAATCAGATCATTGATCGGATAAATGGGTCAAGAATTTTAATCCTAATCCGACAGGAAAAAAAATCGTGTCGACCTAGACCCAACCCATTTAATAATCGTGTTAAAATTGACGACCCATACTCATTTGTTCATGTCGTGTTTGTGTCGAGTAATCGAGTCGTGTCAAATTTTGCCAGCTCTACCTGCATATATGTACTCATTGTAAGCTAATTTTTCCCGTATCCACTTGGCTAAACCTATCTAATTATTTAAAAATCATAATAATAATATATAAATATAAATAAACTATAGTGCTTTTAATTAATTCATTAATTTAAAATATACTACTTGCCTTTAATAGAACCAAAAATTCCATAACCTTAATAAGAGTAGAAAAAATAATATATCATTTAGTAATAATAAAATTTAATTATAAATTGATGGCTTGATAGCATAATTTATGGTTTTAGAAATATAAAATATTGGCAGGAAAGACATAAAACCAATTGATGTCTTAAAGATTAGAAGGCTGCAGATCTTCGTACACAACAACATTGGCAGAATGAATTAAAGCCCTTTATGGTATTGAGAAGCTATAACTGCCTTGGAAAAAAAAGCTGTCAATATGGAAAAAAAAATAATAATAATATATATTGAATAATTGTTAACTAATAATTTCAATAAAATTGTTAAAGATATAATAGATTTTTCATCATAGAAATATAAGATCTAATCAATTTACCTTCAAAGTTATAATAACTAATGTTTACCAAATATTTTAGTATTGTAACTTTTAAGATATAACACCCAACCTCAATCCTAAATAAGACCTAAGTAAGAAGATGGTAGCTTTAAATATAGAAAAGTTACAACTAATGATGATGATGCAAATATTGATGACGATGTTCATGTTGAAGTTAATGATGATAATGACAATGACAATGAAAATGAAAATGAAGATTAAAATTTATGAATGTTGTAAGTGTACAAATGATATTGATAATTCAGTACGTACCAATCTAATTGTAATGTGTTGTAAACTATAGAGATACAAATTACACCATATTTTATGTTATTTGTAATTAGTAGCTTCTCATTTCATAAAAAATAAATTTTATTTTATCATCTCTGAGATAACATTATGTTTAATTTAATTAAATAATATTTCTATAGTAATGATTCAAATCATTCGATTGAATTTAAATAAGCTCACTAATAGATTTATTAATACGGAATTAGAAATTTATAATACAATATAAATTTTAAATTTAATTTTTATATCAAAATAAAATAAGATTTTAATTAAAAATTTTCTAAACAAAATTTAACACCGCGTCAAGAATGACCCATGGGCCAGAGTAGTTGGCCCAACACAGCCCTAATCGTTGATCATCTCCACTTCAGAGCTTATAATCTTTTTTTCTTTTTTCCCCCAACACCTCGCGCCCATAAGAAACAGTGCTTTAGATAGGCTCAAACAATGAGACATCGACAAATGTGTAAGTTTGTGCGAGTCGTGAACACGAAGCAACAAGTTAATTATTAATTGGTCAAATGCTAGACATAATGCAATGAATCTTTTAACGTCAAGGTTCTGCGCGCTTGCTCCGTGCTGTCATTATTTTCAATCTTCAAAATTATAGCATAGGACTCAAGTGAATGAATATGACTCTATTTTATTTTGTTTTTTTTCTTTTATTTTGTTATTTTGTTATTTTTTTAATTTCACAAAAACTTAATTCGTCTTGGGAAGTCACAGTCTCACAGACCAATCAAATTCCATTAACCAGTTGAGGCCAACCATGTTAAAATAAAGAGTGGTACTAATAGGGATGGCAAAATCCGGATCCGGATTGAGATTTTTATATCCGGATTCGGATTCGCATCCGTATTTTTTTATGCGGATCCGGATGCGGGTAATATCCATTCGGATTACGGGCGGATATTCCGGATATCCGGATCCGTAAAAATTGAATTTACTACTTAAAAAAATTTAAAATTTCAACAACTTATCAAAACCTAAACCCAAAACCTAATCCCAAAATTACGTTAAATGGAAACAAAAGAAAGACCCAATTAAGTGAGCCTTGGACGACGGCGAAAGCAGCGTGCTCAGGCACGACTTCGATGACCAGAAAAATGGAAACAAAAAGGAAGATCCAACCAAGCGAGCCTTGGATGACAGCGACAACGGTGTGCTGAGGCGAGGTTTCGACGACTGGGAGGATTCGACGACGATGAGCTGTGTGGCGACAACGGTTGACTCAGATCGAGGCTTGGACAAGAGACTTAGGCGAGGCCGTGGGGAAGACGGCAACATCCTCACGGAAGTGGGGGATTTGGGTGTTGGGGATTTGGATTTGTGGGTTGGGGATTTGGATTTGTGGGTTGCTGGAGAAGTTTTGTGGATTTATGGGTTGCGGCTGCTGGGGAAGTTTTGTAAGCAAGTTTTGTGGATTTGAGGGTTGCGGCTGCTAGAAAAGTTTTGTAAGCAAGTGGATTTCAGGGTTGCGGCTGCTGGAAAAGTTCTGTAAGCAAGTTTTGTTGAGAAGTTTTGTAAGCGCGTGTGTGAGAAGGTGATATTGACAATAAATACTAGGGTTAGAGATTAGGTTAGATTAGTTTTTAAATTAAGTTAATATATATATATATTTTTAATTTAATATAAAATTAACCGGATCCGGATATCCGGTTTTCCGGATGCACTTGCATCCGGATCCGGATTCGGATCCGTACGGATTTCAATTTATTACATCCGGATCCGCATTTTTTAACATGCGGATCCGGATTTTTCCGGATCCGGATCTTCCGGATCCTTGCGATGCGGACCGGATCCGAATTTATTTGCCATCCCTAGGTACTAACGTCACTAGTCTCCTTCGGAAAGTTCTTTCTGTTCTAGAGAGAACTTTGAATGGAAGAGTAAAAGGGGCCTTGTGACTCCAGCAGTCACTCACAGGTGAGTGAAGTAATTTTCTCGTTTCTCTGCATTCTAATTTAAGTAGATGTACAGGTCTTGTTTCATGGGGGTGAGCAGAGTTGGTGAGGGGTGTTAAACACAGGGAACTAACAACCAAGTTTGTACATTAATTCCTCTTTCTTGTTAAAAAGAGAGCCTCCATAAATATGGATACAGAGGAACTAATTCGCAAATGCAAAGCTATAAGTATAGGGGAAGACAAGGAAAAGATAGTGAACTTTGAGGGAAGCATGACGAGCAAAGGAAAACAAGTAGTAGCCGGTTGTTTGGTGGGTAAAACTCTGCACACCAGGAGTGTTAATCAAGAAGGCTTGAAGAGTGCGCTACACCTGGTGTGGCGGACAACCAAAGAAGTGCGGATTGAAAGCTTGGGAACAATGTATTCTTCTTCAAATTTGCACTAGAAGCAAATAAGAAAAGAGTATTAGCAGGAGGTCCTTGGCATTTTGACGGAGCACTGATAGTTCTCATAGAGCCAACAGGAATTGGGGAGGTTACAAGGCAAGCTTTTACACATACTTCATTTTGGGTACAACTTAGGAATGTACCAATCATGTGCATGGAAAAAGACATTCTCAAAGTGTTGGGGGAGCAGATCAGGACTGTGGAAGAAGTCGAGACTGATGAAAATGGAAAATGTATTGGTGAAATCGCTAGAATACGAATCTCGGTCGATATCACACAACCACTGCCCAAGATAATCTTTCTCAGACTAGAAGGTGAAGAAAAAATCCCAATGCCAGTCGGCTAAGAGCACCTGCCAGAATTTTATTTTTGCTGTGGTCGTATAGGTCATAGCTTTAAGGAGTGTATGGAGTATAAAGGGCAAACAAAAGAGCAGTTACCATATGGGGTTTAAATGAAAGCAATCAAGCCAGGTGGAAGAGTAAAACAGAACCGTATTTGAGAAAAATAGAGCAGAAACTATGGGAGAATCGAAGGTAATCCAACAAGTTCAGAGCAAATTGACAATGGAAAGTCACAACCAAGGTGGATTGAAGCAAACCCGGATATAGTGTCCGGGTTGGAACCAGCCAATGAGAAAACGGGTCAAACTGTTGAACAAGTTCGAGATGCTGAGGTGGAGCAGTGATAGGTTATAAATAGTCATATTATATTTAGTTTAATTCCCTCATATTTTGATTGATCTCGTGCTAATTTGTGTAAATTATGTTTGATTTGATCTAGGAGCCAAAGCATGGAGATTAAGATAAAAAGTGGATAATAAGGGCTTTATTTGGGCTTTGCAATGGGTGACCGTTGACTTGAAGGAGGCGGTTTCCTAACATTAAGAGGAGAAAACCAAGAAAAAGGAAAGCTAGCAAAAGAGGAAAAGCTAACGTGAGAGAGGACTCCTACTTTGAAAGGAAAAAGGAGAGCTTGCCGTTTCTTATAAAAGGCAAAGTGAAGAAACAAAGGCTGGCCTGGACGTGGGAAGCAAGAGGCGGCTGCAATTTATTCTTCTCAAATACTTTTGTTTTGTTTGGCCACCATGAGTGGCTAAGCTTTTAATTCCGGTCCAAGGGTTAATCAAATTCCAGTTGTAGTTTTGTGAGGCTTTGAACTTAACTAGAATTTCTTCAATCCAAGTAATTTTTATTTCTTGTTCTTATTGTCTATTTATTTATTGATTGAGTTGTGCAATTGATATTTATTTTTCATCGCTAGTCATGAGTTTGTGATCCGTAATTGTCATGAATGATTGAATTGAGTAGCGAGGGTTGGCTCGTGTGTGTGTATATTGTGACGCATTCATAGCTTGCATGATAGGCTCTAGGGAAATAAAATACAAATTGATTAAATTGGAGTAATCGAATTAATTGATCTTGTTTTAGTCATTCTCACTATTCTTAATCATCATAATTTGATATGGAGCGATGATGCCCGGTTAAATTAGTGATAAGTTTGGATTTAGGCGATTGTTTGAATCTATTACATTAGGAGAATAATTACTTTTGCGGGATTAGATTAAGTAGACTAAGTTCTTGGATTGAGTAATTTATATTTTGCCTATGAACAAAATTGCAATTGGATGGAATTGATACCCTTGGATTGGAAGTTTGGTAATATTGATCTTTTCTTTACTTAATTTTAAAGTCTTGTTTTATTTTATTTTACTTTATCAATTTCGTGTTAAAGAACAAACTCAAAACCCGAGGCTAACCGGTTTCATTAACGGATTGCCGTTTAGTTCAGGGAGAGCTCGAAACGGTTTACGGTTTCTCTGTCCGGATGGCAGCAACAGCAGAGATACCCACAGCGGGACTTGGTTTCTCCTCAATGGGTTATCAGATTAGCTTGAATCGTTACCTCCCGTCGGTCTCTAGGATTTTCCTATCCGGTTGGCGGATCGCGTCGAAATCATTACCGACCCTGGCCGGTTCGGATTCCTTTTCGGTTGTCGAATAAAGTCGACAAGGAGAGAACCCATGATCCGTTTCCTTCGCCGAAGACTTCAGGTGTTGCCACGCATTCGGTCTGGGTTTCAATAGGATTAGATTAACCAGGAACCAAGCCAAGCAATTCGGTTTTCGGATCCTTATCCGGTTGTCAATAAATCGAAGTGTCACAAGCCTTAACGGTCTTGGGTTTCCACATCCGGTCATCGGATATCTCCCAGAAAATAAGCGCGTTTACAATAAACGGTGATCCGGTTAGAGGCAGAACCTTGCAAAATCTAATTATTCTTGGAAAATTAATTTTTATTTTAAACTTTGAGAAGTTAAATACATAGTTCCCTAGGGATTCGACCTGGTCTCACCATTTCTACAATTTTATTTAGGTGAATCAGTATTTATTTTTGAGGAGCTTCGACAACGGCGCCAATTTCGACGGCGCCCTCAAAATAAATCGATTCACTAAATAAAGTGAGACAGTCAATCTGAGGCTGTGTCTCAAAGTTAAAATAAAAATTAATTTTCAAGAATAATTAGATTTTCAGGTGCCTGATCACGGTTGTGTAAAAGCGACAGTCGCTATTTTCGGGAGATATCCGGATGACGGATGGCAGACCTTGACTTCAACCGGATAAGGATCCGAAAAACCTGTTTGGACTGTTAAAATCCTGTCGTGAAACCGAGACAATGCGGTGGTAAGTCGGTCTGGCGGTGGCGACAGATGGCCGGTAGCCGGAATCGGCGAAAGAATCGATGTTTGACGGGCGATCCGGCAATGGAAAATCGAGTGGGCTCTGATCTGATATCGGATCGGTTGAGAAACCGGTCGTATCTCTCGCTGTCGGCCCGATGGCCGGTTCGGCTCTCGTTCGAACTAAACGGTCCGGTTAATGGCGGTTTTCGGTTTCAGTTTGTTCTGTGATAAATAAATAAAATAAACAAGTAAAATTAAATAAAGAAAGATCAATATTACCAAACTTCCAATCGGTATCAATTCCATCCAATTGCAATTGTTCATAAAAAAGTGCTCAATCGAAATCTGTCGTCATGGTCTCTAATGTAGATTCAACAATCGCTGACTTATCGCTTTGGGCGTCGTTCATATCAAGTTGATAATTGGAATGGTGGGAATGACTAAGATCAATTAATTCAGATTACTCAATTTGTATTTTGTTTCACATCATGCAATCGTCTGACGTCTCACGTGACGACTCTGCTGGTCGATCAATCGTTCATGACGGTGATCACAAACTCGTAGCGATAAAAATATTGATTGGGTCAACTCAATCAATATAAATAATTCATGAGAGAAATAAATTGCGGATGATGTTGACTCAGCCGGCTGATGACCTGTGGAATTAAAAGTGGTGCAAGTGTTGAGAATGGTGCGGCCGCTGCTTCGCGGCAGGCTCTCTTTGCTGCTCGCTGCTCCTCAGTCGCGGTCGCCGTGGCATAAAGCCATCGCTCTCCGTGCTGGCTGATCAAATCAGGCATAATTACACTGCTGCGAGATCAATCATTAAACAAATATGTTGTATAACCATCAAACTCGGCGTATCTCAAATCGACATACGATCTTCCTTGAAATAAGCATTCATAGGATAGAATTTGTAACCAAAAACATAAGCATCTTATCAATTCATCAAAATCGTTTAGGGTTGTTTACTCTCAAAATCAAAGCGAAATGATTTAAATCTACTGTATGAATATGATCCAAAATCAAAGGGACTTCAAGGGTTGAAATGGGGTATGGTAGAAGGAAAAATGAAGGGTTTAACGATCGAGACAAAGAGTTAATTACATGATTATGATACCTCATAAAATAAGCAAACACACTTCTAGAATGATGAAATTTATCCCCACATTTAAGCACTTAAAACACTTGGAAAAATAATTTAGATAATTCAATTGCTTTTGCAAATAATTCTCCAATCATCCAATTAAGGGAATAAATTTCTCAACAGAATTTGTTTTTTCTTTTTTTTTTTTTTTGCGCAGTTACTTCACTCTTGTCTTGATAGGGTAGAAAGAAAACATGGATAACAAACAAAAGGCTTGGGGTTAAATAATGTGTTAGAAACAAATGAAAGGGAAAAATAGGCTCAAAGGGGCTAACTAGGGGAAAATAAAAGGTGGGTCTTTTAGAGTTTAAGAATTGGTTAAACCTAATTGCCCTTATCACACTTAAGCATCAATTTAAAATGTGGTCTCAACATATATTCAAAAGCAAGTTCTAGAACAAACACACTAAGTTCGATGCACTCAATCAAAAATAAATGGAGCAAAAATGTAATGAGTTGCTCTTGAAAAAAAAAACACTAGGAGTGTTTTTTTTTGATGTGTTTGTTTTTCAATCAACAAATTAATTCGACACCATCGAAAATTTTAAAGAAAAACATTATTCATGCTTACCTCTTTCATGCATTAAAACTCAAAACAAAGATGTATCCCTAACTTACAAGGTATTCAAAGATATTGAGAAGACTTAAAGCATAAGAATGTTCAAATTAAAAACATGCAAAATCCTCCCCACTTTAAATAATACATTGTCCTCAATGTATCAACAAGTAAATAGCTCACAAAAAATAATAATGAAAAGGTAAATGATAAGGCAGAAAGAAACTCCCACAGATGTGTGGACCCGAATGAGCATAGGGAGAGGGTTCCAAGGAAAGCTGAAAAGTGGCGCGAGCACGATTTATTGAGGTAATCTTCTTCCTTAAGAACATCTGGAGGCTTAAAATAAAATCAACGAAAGTAAAGAAAACTAAATATAATAAAGAAATGAAAATTCAAAAGCGAGAATAAAGAAAATATTTGGGTTGCCTCCCAAAAAGCGCCTTTGTTTTATGTCTTTGGCTAGACACAGACTCAAAGCGAATAAATCATCCAATGCCTTTTAAATTAGATTGTGCATCTAATTCTAGCTCATTCCCAACACTTTCTTGGGCCAAAACCTCCTGCACAATAGGATCAAGCACATCAATTTGACAAAGAGAATGCATATCAGTAGGGTGTTTCACTGCATCAAAAATATTGAACTTAACAATCTCTCCATCAAACTCGACAGAGAGAGTACCCTCATCTACATCAATCTTTGTTTTGGCATTTTTCATGAAAGGTCTTCCTAATAAGATTGAAGCTGATTTTGAAGAAGGATGACCTTCCATCTCTAAGATGTAAAAATCTACAGGAAATATAAGCTCATTAACTTGCACCAAAACGTCTTCTACAATCCCAAGGGGGTGAATATAAGAACGGTCAGCCAATTGAATAACAACACCAGTCTTTTGCAAGTCATTTAATTTCAATTCTTGGTAAACAGAAAATGGCATGACATTAATTGAAGCTCCTAAATCTAGCATAGCATGCTCAATTTTCTTTTCACCAATCACAAGCGTAATGAAACATACCGGATCCTTGCATTTTTCCTCGCATATTCTTTTGTAAAATCAAACATTCTTACTTACCTCAACCTTCCCTTTCCTTCATCTTCCTCTTGGTGCACAACGCTTTCAAGAACTTTGCATATTTGGGATTGTTTGATCGCATCCAATAAGGGGATGTTAATTTGCACTCTCCAAACGTGTCCGTAATCTCCTTTTCTTGCTCATCTTCTTTGGGTTTAGCTAACCCGCTAGGAAAAGGAGGTGTAGCGCAAAGATGAAAGAGATAAAGGAGGATCGAATTTTACCCCACGCCTTGTTTTTATAGAGCTTCATCTTCATCTCCTCGCCATTTCAACGCCTTTGGTGGAATCGACCTCAAGGAATTTCTTTTCCGCCGCAGGAAATTGCACTACGCCTCCTTGGGTTGACTTGCCAAGGTAACTTTCCGCACTTTGAGCTTCCAACTTGCTAACTCACGTGGCTAATCGAGTGATTTGGTTGCCTAAACTCGGATGCTTGTTCTTGTTTCTGTTGAAATCAAGAGTATTGGTAGCAAGATTCTTAACAATATCTTCCAAAGACATACCCGAGTTGGGAGCTCGAGTCAGTGGGATTGGAGGTGGTCTAGTGAAGTTCAAAAGATGGCCTTTGTTGTCCTCCTTGGTTTCCATAGCTAAAGTTAGGATGATCCTCCATCCGTGATTGTAGTGATTTGAATAGGATCGATTTTCGAGCGTGACCAGAAACCCTCCTATGGCATTGGCTTCTGGAGTCTTGTTGCAATGCACATATCGCAGGGTGCCCATGAAGTGAGCATATCCCACACGCTTTCACCGTTTGCAGTTGCCCTATAGCCATTTGACGAACCAAAGCAGTTAAATTAGAAATTTGATTTTTAAGGTCACTTACCTCGTTAACGTGCTTGATAGATCCTCCACCCGCTCTTTGCATCAATTGTTGAGAAGTTTCACCATGTTTGAAATCAATTGTTTGGTCGCCCTGCCTTGTTCACTAAAGCTCCACCACTTGTCGCATCAATCATACTCCTATCCATCGCAATAATCCTCATAGAAATATTGGATAAGGAGTTGATCGAAATTTGATGGTGGGAAAGCTAGCACATAATCGCTGAATCGCTCCCGATCAGACAAATGCCTCCCCGTGATTTGTGTGATACCATAAATCTCCTTCCTAATACTATGAGGCGTGAAAGAATTTCCGTAAATAGCCTTCATCTCATTCCATGGTGATAGAACCCAAGGTAGATAATAGAGCCAATCTTTAGCTTGATCCTTCAAAGAGAATGGAAGGTTTAAGGTTGATTTGCTTCCTCGGATACACCATGTGGCTTCATTCCGAGCAAACAATGTGAAATTCTTTAAGATGCTTGTGAGGATCTTCACCGCACAACCACGAAAAGAAGGAAGTAAATGAATAAAACCGATTTTAATTCAAAATCATTAGCAATATTGGGAAAAGTAATGCATAAGGGTTGTTGATTCCAAATCGCGGCGAAAGTTCTTTGAGAGTTAGTCGCCATCTTTCTTCAATTTCGCAAAGATGGATGTTCCACCAGTAGTTAAGTCTATCTCGCTCGCTCTCAAGACGACGCTTCTTCTCTAGTTTCTTTCCTCAATCGACGCTACCGTCCTCTCGATTTCGTGGATTATACCGCAAATTAGGAGTCCGAGAGAGAACGGGTCATAAACCAAATCAAATAAACAATTTAAACAATGAGAAAATAAGCTTGTCAGTTTAAAAAAATTGTGAGCTCATAGAAAGATTGAAGAGACAGACAGAACTATGTATTTAAACCCTAGTTTTAAAATAAAATTAATTTTCAGTAATAGATTTTGCAAGGTTCTCGCCTAACCGGATCACCGCTTTACAATAAACGGTTAGCGGTTTGTGCGTAACCTTGAAAACTGATTTTTCTTGAAAATTAATTGCTTTTAAACTTTGAGAAGTTAAATACATAGTTCCTGTGGATTCAATCGTCTCACCATTTCTACAATTTTATTTAGGTGAATCAGTATTTGTTTTTGAGGAGCTTCGACAAACTCCGTCAAGCAGAAAGCTGATGAGCATTTAATGCAAGATATCGGAGGATCGAAAAAGAAGCAAATCGAGGACAGAAAGCACGAGGTAGCAGCTGGCAATGGAAAGACCTCTGGAAATTCGGGATTTCAAGCGGGAAAGAAAAATGAAAAAGAGAGGGAAAATGGATAAGCTGCTCCAATTGAATTATGTATGGGTGCAATGGGCCTAGAATATGACAATCAAACAAGGGGAAATCAAGCAGAAGCGGGAATAGAAAAAGACAAATTGGATAATGGGTCATGCAAGAGCTACTCGAGGCCCAATAGAAGGAAATGGAAACTGCAGGCCCGAGATAGAGGCAACAAGAGTGGCTGCAAAGCTAGTCCAAAGGTTTCAAAAAGAGCAAGTTGTCACCTAATTGGACCAAGCCCAAAACACAAAAAAATAAAGCTTGTTAGCCCGGCTAAATCAGCAATAAAGCAAAAACAAGAAGGCTCCCCAACAGCAAAGTTAAAAATTACTTGGGAGCCGTTGGCAGTGGAAGCAATGGATATAACAGTTCCAAGCTTAGGAGAGATATCGGCGGAGGCTGGGGGCCAGCCCCGCCGGAAGCTATGAGGATCATTAGCTGGAACGTTCGGGGTTTGGGGAATACCCGAACGTTCTTAGATGCATAGGCCTCAACTTTTATTTTTGTGTGAAACAAAGTCAGCGCTCGCAAATGAATCCAGACAGAGGAAGTTAAAGTTTGAAAACTGTTTTGAGGTTGATCGAAGAGGCAAATAAGGAGGATTAGCGATGTTGTGGAATTCTGAAATTGAAGTGCAAATAAAATCTTTCAGCAACCACCATATTGATCCTGAGGTTCAAACTGAAAATGGGGAGCACCTACGATGCACCGACGTCTACGGCCATCCAGAGGTAGGCCAAAAGAAGCATACTTGGACACTTTTGAGGCGTTTGGCAAGTTTATCCTCTTTACCTTGGTTATGCTTTGGCGATTTTAACGAGATATTGCACCCGTGTGAAAAAAACATGAGGGAATAAAATAGATCTAAGCGTGATCAGTAACTTTAAAGAAGCTTTAAGAGATTGCAGCTTAGTGGACGTGGGATACAAAGGATACCCTTTTAATTGGAATAATGGGAGATATGGGGCTCACTTTATTGAAGAACGAATTGACAGGTTCTTATGCAACAGGAGCTGGAGTGATATTTTCTATGATTGTGCAGCAGCTCATCTCTCAACTTGGACCTCTAATCATTGTCCAGTGTTGATTAAAGTTCAAGCAAGGGGGAAGGGTTTATGTTGAAAGAGAAAAAAGTCCACTCGAATTCATTACGAGGATATGTAGAGTACATATGAAGATTGCAAAGAAATAATCAAGACTGAATGGAGTATTAACGGAAGCTAGAATGATGCAAATCATATACCTTTATTTCAGAAGGTGGTTAAAGAATCAATGGCTAGGTTGAAGTTGTGGAGTAAGGGAGAATTTGGAGAAAGAGATAAGAGGCTAAAGCAGCTTATGAACCAACTAGAGAGGCTGAAGCAAAGTTGCGTACGGTATGATAATGGGAAGGAGATCAAGAGGATAGAGGAGCAGATTCACGATATCCTTACTGATGAAGAAATCTATTCGAAGCAGTGATTGAGAGCATAGTGGTTGAAAGAAGGAGACAAGAACACCAAATACTTTCACTACAAAGCATCATCGAGGAAGAAAAAGAATAGAATTTGGGGAATCGAAAATGGGACAGGCAACTAGACGGATAAGGCAGAAGAGGTGGAGTATGAGTTCTGTGAATATTTCGCAAAACTTTTCACTACATCAAAGCCAAGTCAAGAAGAAATTTTAGCAGCTTTAAAAGGAATTATCCCAAGAGTCTCGAAAGCCATGAATGAGCAATTGGAGAAACCTTTTACACCGGAGGATATCACGGAAGCTTTAGCTCAGATGTCTCTAACAAAAGCGCCAGACTATACGGGTCCTGCAGTTTTTCAAGCACTGAAACGCGCAGACAGGGGTTATCAAAACCTACCTCCACATACTCAATGAGCAAGGTACAATGGCTCCTCTAAACCAAACATATATTGCTCTAGTCCTAAAGGTTAGAAAGCCTAGGAAAGTAACAGACTACAGACCAATTAGCTTGTGCAACGTCGTCTATAGAATTGTGGCTAAAACTATAGCAAATAGGCTGAAACATATCCTCCATCAAGTTATTTCCCCAACACAAAGCGCTTTCATCCCCGACAGGCTTATAACAGATAACATCATAGTCGGTTATGAGTGTCTGCACAAAATTAGGCATAATAAGGGAAAAAGAAATGGGCTGGTGGCTTTGAAACTGGACATCAGTAAGGCTTATGATAGAGTCGAGTGGGGATTTCTAGAGCAAGTTATGACTAGGTTGGGTTTTTCGCCAAACTGGGTGAATCTAATCATGAGGTGTATAACTACAGCGTCTTTTGCTATGATTATAAATGGAGTGCCACGAGGAGTTATCCAACCACAGAGGGGTCTAAGGCAAGGGTGTCCGCTTTCTCCATATTTGTTTATTATGTGTGTGGAAGCTTTTTCTTCTCTAATGTTACAGGCGGAACGACAGAAACTCATTCATGGATTATCCTTCGGCAAAGACATAAAGATCTCGCACCTCCTCTTCGCTGACGATAGCCTAATCTTTATCAGAGCTTCGCCAACGGATTGTCAAAATCTGAAACGGATTTTTAATTGCTATACCACTGCATCCGGACAGCTCTTTAATCTCGAGAAGTCATCAATGTTCTTCAGCAATAACACCAAAGATGAGCAAATTTCAGCCATAAAGAATATTTTTCAGCTCAATGTGGTGTCAAGACATGAAAAATACTTAGGGCTACCATCAATGATAGGGAGAAACAGAAGCAGCTTCTTCAAAGATGTCAAGCTCAGGGTAATGGGGAAAATATCCAATTGGCAGCATAAATTCTTCTCTAGTGGGTAAGAAAGCATCGATCAAGGTCAGAGCTCAGTCGTTCCAAAGATACGCTATGAGCATGTTCAAAGTTCCACTGAGTCTGTGGATGATATTCAGAAAGCTATTGCCAATTTCTGGGGATCCAAAAAAAGAAGAGATGTATTCACCGGGCAAACGGGAAAGACTAAGTCACAAAAATTTGACGTAGGTGGATTTAAAGATTTCTCCAGTTTTAACCAAGCATTGGTGGCTAAGCAGGGGTGGAGAATACTGCAATTTCCAAAATCGTTAATAGCAAGAGTGCTGGAGGCTAAGTATTTCAAGAAAGCTGAGTTTTTAAATGCAAAGCTTGGTTCTAAATCGAGCTTCATATGGAGAAGCATCCTTTGGGGAAGGCTGGTCATTTTGGCTGGCTCAAGGTGGAGAATTGGGCAGGGGAACAAAGTTCAGATATATAAGGCAAACTGGATCCCAAGACCCTCGACATTTAGACCCATCTCTCAGCCAACTTTGCCAACAGATTCCTATGTCTCAGTGTTAATTAATGATGACAACCAGTGGGATGAAAGGAAGATTTAAAGCCACTTTGATAAGGTAGATGCTGACAGTATCCTAAGAATGCCTCTTCCTAGACAGCCAAGGAATGATCAAATTCTTTGGCATTATGATAAGAAAGGTCAGTACAGTGTAAAGAGCGGATATCAGGTAGCCTTGAGATTGAAACTCCCTGCACTCCCCTCAAGCTCTAAAACTACAACAAGTTAATGGAAGACAATCTGGACTCTTGATTTACCAGAAAAGTTAAAGATTTTCATGTGGAGGGCAGCCACAAACCTGCTACCTTCTACTGAAAATCTCTGGAAAAGAAGGGTAGCTCAGGAGCCGGTATGTCAGATCTGCAACAGGGGTGTGGAGAGCATATTTCATGCTCTGGTCACGTGCAAAACAACAAGGAAAGTCTGGAGGCTCCCTCAATTTGCAGATAAGCTAAGAGAAGAGGCTGGAAATGATTTATTGAGCCTGTTGAATGGAAGATTGTGCTTAAGGAGACAGGCTGACATTGAAATGCTAGTGGCCATCTGTTGGGGGATTTGGAGTGCAAGGAACCAGTTTATTTTTAAGCTGAAGAATGAAGACCCCCAAATCATACTGGCAAAAGCAGAAGCAATCCTAAAGGCCTATAAGCGAACTCATGTGCCAGCACCAATTCACACGAATCAGCAAACAGGAATAGTTCAGCAGCTTTGGACCCCTCCACCAGCTGGTTGGTTTAAACTTAATGTGGATGCAGCCATAAATCGAGACAAGCGTATATCGTGATCGGGAGCGCTATCGGCGTCAAGGGATCAGAAGTTGCCGCAGCGATTAATTGGTCAAATTGTTGTGAGATGTTCATGAGAGGCGCAATTTATGGAATTCTTGCAGTCACGGAAATGCAAATCTACCCTCTTTAATTATTGAGATAGACTCTCAAGAGGTAGCATGTTTGGTGAACAATAGACAGAGCAGCATGAAAGAGATCTTCTGGGTAGTGGCAGCAATTCAAAGCTTAATGGAAAATTTTAATCAGATAAAAGTTCAACACATATCTAGATCTTGTAATGCAATTGCTCACTCTCTAGCTAAGTTAGCTCTAGAGAAATGTGAAAATGTTGTTTGGATGGGTTCATACCCTTCAGAACTTATGTCCTTATTTGGTTCCTTCTCTTAATGAAAGTTTATTTTCCTTTAAAAAAAAAAAAGAGTGGTACTAAGCTTGCCATAACTTACAGTCCTTTTTAAAATATACAAATCCCACCACCTGTTATAATTTTTATAATATTTTTAAAAGATTCGTAACTGTAAGTGACAGTAATTGTAATTAAGTAAAATCTTAAAATAAAGGGAAAATGATAAATACACTCCTAACATTTAGGTAAAATGATAAAAACTTTTCTAACGTTTCGAAAAAAATATTTACACCCCCATTCACTAATGGGAACAGTAACTTTTAACAGAAATTACTGTTATACCCTTCTAACACATGAAAAAAAAAAATACATACAAGTTTAACTTGTGGTATTAATACCATAAAATTTTATTGAAAATTTTAAATTTATAACTAATTTTTATAACTTGTATATTTATAACTAATTTTTATGTTATTTATTGTGATATTAATTGAAATACAAGTTAACATTAATAACCAATTTTATTTATTTTTATTCTTAAGTAGTGAATTAAATTTATTTGGTTTGAAGAGGGAATTTGATAAAAATTTAGATAGAAAAATTGGACAATGATGGTATATTTATATATGAACAAATTAAATAATCAATAACTTTTTTTATATGCTAGAAGGGTATAATGATAATTTCTGTTAAAAATTACTGTTCCCGTTAGTGAATGGGGGTGTAAATGTCTTTTTTAAAACGTTAACGAGATTTTTATCCCTTTACCTAAACGTTGGGAGTGTATTTATCATTTTTCCTAAAATAAATTGATACATCCAATATTATTTTATTCAACACTAACATATTTTGGAAATAGAGAAATCAGTTCTTAGCCAACAAGGATTTGTGCTCATTAAAAATTTTGGAAAAAAATAAGAATAGACTCTCAATGTTTGTTTAAATGTATAAGTAGGCTCTACTATTGTCATTTTTTTTTTCTTTCGCCTAATTTTATGGAGATCAGCTTTCGTGCCACTACCATTATTAATGATGTATTAATTGTATGTCTCTTATAAAATTAAATTATGTAAGAAGTGTAGAGTAGTTAGTAATATAGGAGGTTCTTTTTTTCTAACTACCTCAAGTAGTACATGAAACACATTTATACATTAATCAATGATGAAACTATAAGCCGAAACGAGAAAATAAAAAATAAAAAATATGAAAAAAAGAAAAACTTTTTTAAAACTGTCTCTTAATAACAATATTTCACAAAAAAATAAGTATTGTCATTGATTGATTATTTGTCACGTTTTGAGTTTTAATTAATTGCACGATTTATATTCAATGCTCGTTAATTGAATCTTTAATTACATATATATATAAACCTCATGTCTTTCTAATTCTCACACCTCTCTTTTTATTCTGGCTTCTTCATTGTAAGTTTAAAAAACTGAAAATTGTCGAAAAGTCTTAATGCTCATTTCAAGCCTTAATAATGGTCAAGAGTGTGACAATCTAATTCCATCGATCATACATTTTATTTTTAATTACTAATTAATTTTAAATGCTTTACCTTGACTGCGGCATACACTAATGATTAACGATAATAAATAGCCTAAAGACGGCTCAATTTATAAATTGATAAATGGCAGCCCACATACAATTAGATTCCAACAATGCCCTTCACACAAATTAAAGGAATTAAAAAGGCATCAAGACAGGAAAATTCCAAATTGTGTACACTTGCCAATTAACACTAGTTGATCGATCACGTGCCTCAATTAATTTTGGATAAGTTTGTGTGGCTCATTAACATGAAGCAATAACGATTATGAGTTCAATTTTATGAAGAGCCAACTTTCAGAACTCTAAATTTTTTAATAATTTATGAATTTTAGATTAATTAGTAATACGGGAGGTTCTTTTCTCTTGAAGAGCATGTTTATAATTAAGGCCTATTCGATAATATTATAATTTTTAAAATAATTATTGTTAATTGTATTGTAAAAATAATCAAATATAAAGATAATTAATTAAATATTTAGTTAAATTTATTTTTAAAATTACTGTGAATTTTAAAAATAATTATGTGCATTTGTTAAATCTCATTGTTAACCTATTGTAAGAATGTAAATGACTGAATTAGATATAATATTGAATACAAAATTTACTTATTAAAATATTTATAAACCTGTATATAAAATTTTTTTATTGTATACATATAATAATTAATAACTAAAATAAATATTTTTTATTATTAATTTTATTTTTTATTTTTTTATCTCAACGTAATTGATGATGATGATAATAATAATAATAATAATAATTTTTTTAAAGCTAATGGTTTTATTTCCTAATTAATAAGGATAATTTTAAATTTTTTTAATATATATAAGAATATATAAGAAATTATATTAAGCATATAAATCATTTTAAAAATAAAATTTTGAAAAATTATTATTTTTCTACTTTTCAAAATCTACAGTAAAATCAAGTAATTTTACTAAATATGATTATTTAAAAGAATTACTAAATATTAAAATTAACTTTTAATTTTGTATAATTACTTTTGAGTCTCTAAAAAATATCATCAAACCGTCGATCTGAACGCTAACAGAGAGCCGACTAAAACGACACTATTGGAGTGCTGCTTTGACGCCCCAATTTCGGCCTTTAGTTTTAAATGCTGATCGAGGGTGTCAAAATAGCATCATGTGAGTGTTGTTTTTATTTCCTTCCATCAGTATATTGGCCACACATCATCATCATCATCATCATCATCTATAAATAACTTAAATACTACACACAAGGCAAGCATTATGCGTTAATTAACGATGAAATTAAAAGCAGAAACGAGAAAAAAAGTTAAAAACTATTGGGAAAAAGAAAAAGTTTCTGAAAATTTTCTTAGTAACAGTATTTCATACGAAGAAAGAAATCAATGAGATTACGAAAGCACTTTAATTTGGTGATGATGGTCAGGACGGATTAGATTTTCTATGATATTGGTTCAATTTTAATCTTCATAGTAGACCCCATGAAGTGTATCGAAGACAAATTTTATACAAATACGCGATTAAATCATATAATTTAATAAAGTCAATAGAGACACGTTATTAAATCATATGATTTTCTAATGTATTAAAAATTAATTCTTTTAAATCACGTAAATAAGACAGAAAGGAAAGTCTAAATTAATGGAATACTGTCACACCACACGCATGTAACAGTGATTGATCGAGCCACAACGGCGTCGCCGATGATGATCGAGCAGAAGTAATCAATCAAAGGTCCAATGGATCCCTCTCTTTGCTTAGCCCTACTGCTATTTCATCCCCAGTTTTGCTTTTGCATGCAGCTCTTAGCCAATGAGATTTTCTGCTAAGTAAAAAATTTAGGAAAAATAACACATAAACCCTTAAAGTTTGCTTAAATTTATAGGCGTGGGTGCCTATTGACTATGTAGTGGTTGGGTTCCCTGTGAACTGAAGAGAAGGGTAATTTCCAGCTTTCTCCCTTGAGGTTTGCTGCATCTCCACTTTAAGAGATTGTATCAGTGTATCTCTACTTTCCTCCCCTGCCGTTAATATATAGTTTCGTATAATATTAGACTAAAAAGGTAAATTAGTAATTATATACTTTTTGAATTAAATATTTAAACAATTTTAAAACTTTACACTTCGGAAATTGAAAAGTGAATAGAACATTTTAAGGTCGATTGAGTTAACAACATAAGCATGCTTTTATCCATTTTACTCAAAAACCATAAAAACTATGCTCTTCTTTGAAGCCACAAAACTCAAAATGCATTTCAATTCTTCACAAAAATGTTTTGAAGGGATTTGTTGCAGCACATAACAAAATGAAGATGAACCAAATTTGAATCGATGACGGAGGATACCCATTCATGAAATCAACCAGACAAATTACTATTAGCGAAAGTATTTTTTTCTTCAAATGTTGATGAGATTAGTTGAAAGTAAAGGTAGGCATGTACGATGTTGCTCGTTGTTATTGCTGATGTGGGTTTGTGGAGACGATTTTTGTTTTTTTGTTTTTTGTTTTTATAATATCACATGCATGATCTAATTTGGGTTTTAGTTGCCTATTATTTAACTGGAGAAATATTTTGGAGGCTAAAAGATGGGGTAATAATATAAATTTTGCAAGACTTTATTGAAAGTTAAGTGAATGAGTTCATAGAATTCTTATTTTGTGGGGGGTTTTTTAGGACTAGCTAGTTGCAAAATTGTTAGCCCTAACAAAATTGGAGATAGTTTCGAAAAGGTGCCGATAGTTACTGATTATAGTATAAGGGTATTTTGGTTATTTAATCAGTCAACAAACGGTCTAGTTAACGGTATATTAACGGTAGGGGAGGAAAGTGGAGATACGCTGATACAATCTCTTAAAGTGGAGGTACGGCAAACCTTAAGGGAGGGAACTGAAATTTACCCCTGAAGAAAAATAATAATACTTTTCAAAAAAAAGAAGAAAAATAATAATAATAAAAAAAGTGTCAAGTGGAGGAGAGGGTGACGTAACAAAGTCACCCATGGGTCACCCAACTGGAAACTCTTGAGACATTTCCCCAAGCGGCATCCGTCTTTTAACGAAAGCAACGAAGCTCTCATTTCCATTTTTAATCGAAACAAAGTCCCTCTTAGTTTTTATTTTTGAGTCTCTCTTACTTTTCTCTTCTTAAGAAGTAACATAGAAGAAGAAAAATAATGTATCATCATCCATCATCATCCTTTTCTTCACAACAAAATCCATTGGGCCCCAATACTACTGCTGCTGCTGGTGTTGGTGTTGGTGGCAGTGGTGGGCTGACTCGGTACGTCTCAGCTCCGGGCTCTCTTTTGAGGACAGCCGTTGATTCCATCATCGGATCGTCATCATCATCATCACAATCACAACCTTCCATCGTCTCCTCCACTCACAGCCACCAACCCCACCATTACTTCGCAGGTGGCTCTACAACCACAGCTGGCGGTGACTCTTCTTCTGCATCTTCGTTTACCACAACTGAGTCAACTTGCAAAGTCAACTCATCCAACGCTCCTGGTAACAACACTAAATCTGGCTTGCAGAGATCCTACGGCTTCAATGAGATTCCTCAAACACTTGCTGCCTCCTCCTCCTCCTCCTCCTCCTCCTTGCTCAGACAGCGTAGTTCTCCCGCCGGCTTTCTTAGTCATTTCGCCTCCGAAAACGGTACTGTTCCTTTTTTTAAAAAAAATATTTTTTTATTGCTTAATAAAACGAGCTGGTTTTAGGGGTAGTTTTGACTTTTCACTGTCACGATTACTATACTGGCGGCTTCGAATACTCAAAGCTATCTTATATTTTTAGTTTCTATTTGCTGATTTGTCAACTTGCTTTGCCGCCGACGATCGTATGTTGGCATCACCTTTACGATCATAACCACGTGATAATATGCCTTTGTTGAACGTGAATCGACATTAATGGCCTCGCGTAAATCTAAGCTTTCATTTAAATTAAACAATGACTTTTTTATTTTATTTATTTAATTTTTGTATGTTTTGGTCAATGACTCAAGTTACTCGGTTGAAGATGACATTAGGTTAGGTATTCAAGTAACTAATCCTCTTCATTTGATTATTAACTGATTTGGGTGGATACAAACTAAGATTAGTCTCTCTCTCTTTTTTTTTTTTTTTTAAATTTTTATATTGGGTGAGTCTTTTTAGTGCCTATCTAGGACTAGAATTCTATAGATTTGTTCTTTGTGCTGGATGACCTACCCATTTGATGACACACTAGGGCATGCAATGTTGTGATCAACTTTTTCTTTTTAAATAATTTTTATATTAGGTTATCCTACGTCTTTTTCTGTGGTTAATTCAACAAGTACATAGCATGGTGAGTGGCTGAGTGCTTACGGTCTTTAATTGAAAAAATCTTTCGAGTTTATATAAGAGATGTGGGTTCAAATCATAAAACTCGTTCACAACAGGAGGTGAGTCAGAATTACGTCCAAATTAAAGTTGGGAAGGAGTTTGGTTTATATTTATGTAATATTTTTATTAAAAAAAAAGGAAAGAAATTTAAGAGGAAAATTATACAGACTCATCCTTTTAAGCTAAACTTGGTATCGCATGTGTAAATTAATAAGTTTGTACAATTAATTTGTATATGTGTCTACTATTATTTTGTATATAAAGTCATAATTAGTATATACTATTAATATATTGCACCACTTGCTTGTTGCTTCTGGTTATAAACTTAAATACTGCAATGAGGATACAAGTGAGACTTGACAGCAGCCACCAGCAGCCAGCTGGCTACAAATACATAATAAACAAAGAAACAAGTGGTTGAGGCAGCCAGATTCTAATTATAAGAATCTTTGGTGTAAATTATAGGGAGACAAATCACGTTTTTTGTTATCTGGTTTGGCTTACTGGGTATCTTTCCAGAACTTATTCATATCGAACCCACCAATTTCTGCTCTTGTATTTAAAAAATTAATCGGATTAAACAATGATATCTACACTTTTTGCTCCAAGGTCTTATGCTATTAATAATTGTTTGCTCCAATTGAAAAAACAGATTCCTAATTTTTTGTGGACCTTGGTACAAGGAAAAGAAGATACTGGACTAGTGTTTCAAAAAAAGTTTCCAAATTTTTGTCTCTCTCCTTGTTATGTGATGTACAAGAAAAGTGCAGAAACTTCAAGTCATCTTTTTCTCCATTGTTTTGTGGCTTTAAAGTTGTGTCTAAGTTATGCAAAGAAGCTAATATTTTATGGATCTTTCCGGGTTCTTTTGACTCTCTTCTTATGGAGTATTCCTGTGCTTGTAGTAGAGGAAAAGGGTAAAACTCTTTGGAAATGTGCAGTGGCAGCTCTGTATTTGGGTAACATTGGAGGAAAGAAATATTCATATTTTTTAGGGGAAAAGTTGAAGAAGTGTGGGATAGAGTTTGTCTTCTTGCTTCTCTTTGGGCTTCAATTTCTAAGGAATTTCAAGATTCATCATTTTTCTTCATCCATCTAAATTGGGATAAGTTTTGAGTTAGAGAGTTTTACCTGATTCTGGCCTTGTATGGGGGTGAATGGCTATACTTTTTGTATGGCACAAATGGTCTTTTTTCCCTTTTTCTTTTTCTTTTTTTAATTTCTTTAGTCGACAGCGGGTTCACTCTCTATTTTAAATCTTTATCACTAATACATTTTTGAGTTTCTTATCAAAAAATTGAACTAAAAATTCAGATAGGACAAAATGCTCCCAATTCAAAATTAGACGTTTGAGTTTTATCTTGAGCAAAAATCACATACGGAACAGGAAAAATGTATTTTTATGAATTCCTACAAAGCAATTGATATTTGGGCTTAATAGCACTGGGACACCCTTTCCTTACAAGCCCGTTTAAATTTTAGAATTGTGGACATACTTTATTATAAATATTTACCATCATGTACATCATTGCTCTTGTATAAATGATTAAATCGATGAATTATCTTAGTTATACTATTTTCTGAGCAATAGGCATAACTTCTAGCTGGAATAGTCTTTATATATCCTTGGTCCAGTGAACCTAATGTGTGTCCTTCTTCTGAAGCTCATTTTCCATGATGTGGTATTGTCCACTTCAATATCATCTAATTTGAGAATGGAGATGCTATAAATTGTTGCGGTTGGTCTGCTTCTGGTTCATTTATAAATAAATAAATAATGCAAATTTCACGACTTATTATTGTTATGCTTGTTTAATTACATTATGGTCAATGTTCTGCAGGTTTTTCAGTCAGAAGGGAAACCGGAAACTATAACTCACAAGGCAGATCTAGTGGTGGCCTTGGAGTGTCAAGGTTAAAGTCTCAATTAAGTTTCACAAGGCAAGATTCTCTTTCCCAGATCTCTGAAGAAAGTGAGAATGGTATTGATGGAGTTAGTTCTGGTAGTGGCCGGCAAAATGCCACACATTCTTATTCGACTGCTAGTTTTGGGATGGACTCTTGGGAGAATGGAACTTCCATTGTGTTTTCTGCACCACCAAGTAAAAGAACTAAAACCTTGGATGGAGACATTTTTAATTGTCTCAATGCTTTGGACTCTCAGGTACTAAAAATCATTTCCAAATACCCTTTTATTTTTAAAATGGGGAGAATAAGTTCATGTAATCTGTAGCCTACATCACTTATTAATGAATATGTTTTGCCATAACTTCCAAGCATAATATATGTCGTGTTGCTATTAATTCAGATAACTATAATGCAGAAATACCAGGGTTTAGTCCTTTTCAGTTAAACTAAAATTTAATATAATACTTGCACTCAAACTTGTATCTTATGCAATCAGCCCCATCATCTTTAAGGGCCTGAGTTTATTTATTTATTTTATAAATATATCATAGGCTTTGATGTTTTGGAGTATGAGTTAGCAACATTTTTAGGGCAAGGATACAAATTAACATATGCAATTTTTAGCTTTTTTTTTTTTCCAGCCTGATTTTATTGCTTATGAGGAGTTGCTTCTACTTGTCAAATTTTAGCAGTATTCTATATTTGATGAAGTTCACCAAGAATTTGTAGTGTTGGTGATTAGGCCACTTATCAATTTTGGCTTTATCATAATTTATGTTTCGGTACTAAACATGTGCTCGCTGTTCATTTCAGTTTACAATGCCGCAAGCATCTCTTGAAATGGCTACAGTGGATAATTTATTAAATATCCCTGAAGACTCTGTCCCTTGCAAAATTCGTGCTAAACGTGGCTGTGCTACTCATCCCCGAAGCATCGCTGAAAGGGTTAGTAATGACTAAAGATTCAAAATATATAAATATATTGCATTATTTTTCCCTTGTTGATGTGAATGCATCACTACTGTTAATGTCATTACTAGAATTTTTTAAGTGATGAATGATCCTGTAATTTACATGGATTTATTTTACTTATTTGAAATTCTTTTATTTCTATATTCAAGCCAAATCTTACTAAGTGATGAATGATCCTGTAATTTATATAGATCCATTTTACTTATTTGAAATTCTTTTGTTTCTTTATTCAAGCCAATTCTTACTGGGGGAATTTAATTATTTAAGCATGAGAAAAATTAGTTTCTTGATACTGATGAGAATCTAAGTTAAGTCTATGGTTTGTAGACTTTGGGATGTTTGATAACAGCAGGGTTTTGGCTCATTTAGTAACTGTGAGTTTAAAAGCATGGGATATCAAGAACAGTGGAAAAAGAGTACCTTGCATATGGAAAGGGCCAAAACCATTATGTAGAATCTTGAAACTTGAATGAAGATAAATCTAAAGGGTCAAAGAATTTTATAGGATGGGAAACTTAATAAGGAGGTGGGATATGGTATCAAGGATATTGTTGGTGGATGTACATAGCTATTGTGATACTCAACTGCTAAGAGTAGAGGTCATTGAGCAAGAACAAACAGTTTTTCTATTTTTTTACTTACTTTACATTCTACCCAATCTCATGGGCAAGAAGGTGGCTATAATGTAATGGTTTTACGGTAAAAGATTTCACGTTTTCCAGACATCATATGGTTTTGGCAAAAGAAAATTTTCCTACCAATTATGATATTCAAACCTCACATTGTAATTGGCTATCGTAGTCTATGTGCATAACGTCTAGGAATCAAACAGTGTTTTATGATTCAATATTGACTTTGAATCTGTTCAAACCTTGCATGTTGAAGAAAATTTGTGTAACGTCCTAGGTGAGTCTGCTTGGGGTGGAGTTAATGAGGATCAGTTCATGGCCATCTTCAAGTGGCATTATTTTCTGAAGACTGTTTTTGTTATTGTTATTTAATTTTTCCTTCTTGTTAATTTCCATGTTGAAGAAACTTTGTGTAACGTCCCAGGTGAGTCTGCTTGGGGAGGAGTTAATAAGGATTGGTTCATGGCCATCTTCAAGTGGCATTATTTTCTGAGGACAGTGTTATTGTTATTGTTATTTAATTTGCCTCTGTTTTGTTTTGTTTTGTTTTCTGCTGGTGTTCCCGTGTTGGTTGTGTTTGCTCTCGTGTATGTTACTCCAAGCAGGAAAATAGAAAATGAAAAAAGGCAGCCAGGTTGTCACTACAATGAACAGAAATTCAGGCTGCATCATATGATAAGCATATTATTTGATGATTCTTCTCCTATGTAGAGGACTCAAGCTGGTAAAAAATGACGATACCGTGAGAACAAAATTTTTGCTTGTGTGAATGTTAGCTAATAGCTATGGACTTATATGAAATCTTAAGGCCACTTGTCATGTAAAAAGTAAAGTTCATTTAATTTATTTTCCAGTTGAAAATTAGGCGTGCACACCTATTTGCTGTTTATTTAGTTGTTAACTAAGTTGTATTTTCTTTGTATTGTATAGGAGAGAAGAACCAGAATTAGCAGGAAATTGAAGAAATTACAAGACCTTGTTCCGAACATGGACAAGGTAATAACATAACATTTGGCACTTCAAAACTATCCCTCTTTTGAGTTTTTGTTGTTTCATTCCCGCCATAAGAGCCTTTACCATGTTATCAACTTGACGTAATGCATTGATATACACTTAATTTTAATGTTTCAAAATGCTAATGATGTTTACATTGCCATATGCATTGACATTTCTTTGAAATGTTTGTGCAGCAAACGAGTTATGCTGACATGTTAGACCTGGCAGTGCAGCATATCAAAGGCCTTCAAAATCAAGTTGAGGTACATAATATACCATCAGGAAATGCCAAAAATATAGGATTGCTTTGTTGATTGTGATTCATTTTTTTTCCCAATATGAAATAGAAGATTTTGGTACCTGTCTATAACTTTAGTCAAGATTGGCATTGGTACTTCATTTTTCATTTTTCAACCGCTTCATCCATATCTCCATCTCCTGCAAATCTTAACCAACTTACCCTACCCTGGCGAGGGCTGAATTTACAATATTACTAATTCACACTTGTCTGTGCATTTTGAATGATCAATATTTGGTTGACACTTTAAGTTCATATTTAGCCTGTCCTTTGACATAACCTGTGACTTGATCAATCTCGAACATAACATTGCACGCTTTGCCATCTTGCAGAATCTCCACAAAGATCTCGAGCATTGCACATGTGGATGCAAGCCAACCTCTTGATCTTTGCTGTATCAAAAGAAAGGACTGAAACAGTAACATTGCAGAAACTGGGATACCAAGCATTTGCAGGCCTAATTTTGTACTCTTACCAACTATTTAACTTGGAAAGAAAAGTGTAAGTAAGAAGAAAATTTCAGTTTAAAAAAATTGTATATAACCAAGTAAATTAGTCGTTTCCATTTTTGACCTTTATCTATCTGGTACTTGCTTTGTATTTTGAATTTGAAGTAGTGCTTTTCGCTTTCGAGCAATGGCATGCATTTTAATTTCAATAGAATTGAAATGTTGAGCCTTTTTCATTTGTGGTCTAATCATTTGAGGAATGCAGATGCAATACGTGGGAAAATAATTTGCCTGTCACCCTCGCAACTGTTGAAGTTGCGCCATGAGTCAATGTATGTGTATGAGGAGCGCCTCCTGGGCACATATTAAGTGATAGTAAATTTCTCATTTTTGTAGTCACACACGCTCGCTCGCACACACATCTCGTTGCACTAATTAAAGTAGAGTCCCTCTTCTTCTTCATCTTGGCTAATGCTACAATGCCGGGCATTAAACCCCCGGCACCATGCCGGAATTGAAAACAAACCGTTGGATTCAATTAGATTGAATCCAACGGTTAGGATTAAATTTATATAAAAAATAAAAATAAATGGGTTACCTGATTAACCGGTTCCCTCGAAGAAAATCCAAAATTTTCTCTCACCTTAGTCCGATTTCTTTGTTCTCTCAAAAGAGAAACCCTTAAAATTTCATCTCTCTTTCAAATTCATAGTTTCTCTCATCCCCATTTTTTCACTCATCATTCAGATCAAATCCACCATCTCTCTCGCACTTTGATTAGAAGCTCCGAGCCCGCGCAGGAGAGGAAAGGTTGGTTGCACGTTTTCCGGGTGGGAGTAATGCCTCCCTGCCGATTACTTTCTCTCTCTCCCGAGGACGATGGATCTCGAACGGAAATAAATGAGCGGAACTACCCGACTCTGCGAACTCTGGCCTTCGGAGCACTGTTTTTCCTATCATTTTCCTTTCACTTTTGCACTAAGCCACAACGATTTCAAGCGGGAGAAAAGAAAATTCCATGATTTCATTCAAATTAACAGAGACCCCGGCCCCCCATCTTTCACATTCCTGATGGATCTTTATCCAGGTTTCCTTATTGTTAGAAACCAGATCCGCTTGGAATTGACGAAGATGAGAGATCCGGGTTTCTTCATCGAATTCGCTGACATCGGTAAGATATTTCACTGACTCCACTACATTAGTCAGCCTCTTACCAGGATGGTGGAAAGTATGAGATCCGAATCACTTTCTTAGTCTGCTTATATTCTTCTTGTTCGGATGTATCACCTACTTCACAGCCAATCAGATCTATCTACCCAGGTATTTGGTTTGTACATGAGAGCTAGAGAGAGGCAGAGCCAGTATCATGTCTGCTACTTCTTTTCCAACAGTCCATCATTTCCTTCGTTGCATTGTTGTCTACACCATTAGTTCTTTAGCCTCTACTGTCGTCGTCTGGCTTTGGCCGAAATCATTGCCCCGTGAGCTGCCACAAGCTACCATCGAAAACCCTCTAAACGAGTTAATTTTTTTTTTTTTTGGTTGAATTTTTTAGGTTTGGTTTTTAAGTGTTATTTTTCTATGGGTACCCTAATTTTTTCTTATTTGGTTTGAAGGGTTGTTTGCTTATTTTAAGGTCTACACTCTTTGCTAAAGATGGGCGCTTAATTATTTGACAAATAAACAGAAATTTGAAAGATGGGAAATTTGTTTGTGAAGAAACTGAAGATCACTGATGTGGATCGAGCGATTCTGTCTCTAAAGACCCAGCGACGCAACCTAGCTCAGTATCAACAGCAGGTTCCACAAATTCTTCGATTTTATTTTTTTGTCAAATTTTGTTGGGAAATTTTGAATTTTGAGCTGTTATTTATGTTAGTCCTTTGGTTCAATTGTTGATTTGTTGTTTACTTTAATGACTTTGTTACTGCGTTCTGGTCTTATGGGTCATAGTGGTTTGTGTGTTCTTAGCTGTATCACCCGACAGGGGCATAGGCAATTTCAGATCATAGAGTTTTGAAGTGGGAATAAATTGGTTATTTAAGTGTTTTTTTGTTTTAGTGGATTTAAGTTTTAGATATGTAGAATGTATAAGTGACATAATTGATAGTGCCCTGCTCATTAATTGTCTTATTTTTTCTTCGGAGAATATAAATATGTGTCTATTTTCTTGATTGAAACTTGAATGCAAGATTTCAAGCAGAAGAATCTCTCTGATTAATTATCTTTAGGAAAACGTAGATATCTTGTGCTATGATCTTAAACCCATATGGGGTAAATAATTTGGTACCGTATGATTTCATTGGTGAGGTTCAGTTTTATTGAAAAGCTATCTTTAAATAATATGTACGAGAAAGAGTAATATCGGAGCAATTAAGGGTGATATTTCACTTTCAATGTTACAATGGGGGTTGTGGTTGAACTTGGGAGTAAGAGAGCAAAAGTGTAGTCATGGCATGGCTGGAGACATGAAGGAATTGTTCAAATAATACACAATGTAGAAAACAAGAGTGTCTATATAAACAGATGTTGGGGGGGGGTCCTATTCTAGGAACATATGGCCCTCCATTTCATGGACTCAAGAGTGCATGCTCTCTCTTTATCTGAGTCTGTTTATTTGCAACACTCCAGCTTGAAAGCTTTCTCTAATTTGGCAGAGAATATCTATTTCACTTTAAGACACAGTGACCTACCTTTATGAGGTTCCTTTTTCTCATATCATTTAATTCCTTAGTTTTCAATAGGAATTTGTATGCTTTACTGGTTATACTGGTGTTTTTGAGCTTACTAAGCAGACACCTCCTCCCACTCTACTTTGGCAAGGACCTTTATAGGCTTTGAAGTTGTGCAGCAGATCAATCGATCTGTCACTCTATCAGGAAGGTACAGAGTGTCAAATTGATCTTCATGTAGCCTGTGCAGTTTGCTGTTCTACTCTTATTATTGTTTGTCAATATTTAAACTGCCTAGATAAGTTGCAGACTACTGAAAGCAATTCTTAGACTAGTGATTCTTTTACTCTTGAAATGGCGCGGAATTTCAATTTTATAAACCAATTTTGGGAGTCTTTTGGAACACAAGAGCTTTATTGGGGTAATATTTGGACTTTTAAATAGAATTAAGGAAGTTTCTTGAAGAAGCGTAATTCAGTTAATGTTGTGATTTCACTATGTAATATTGTCTTATGGTCCTTCCTGTCATGATCTACTCTTTCCAGCTTGATGTTGTCATTGAAGCAGAAAAGCAAGCTGCTAGAGACTTGATTCGTCAGAAGATAAAGGATAGGGCATTGTTAGCATTGAAGAAGAAAAGGGCACAGGAAGAATTATTGAAACAGTTTGATGGCTGGCTCATTAATGTTGAGCAACAAGTAAGTAATTGTTACCTGTATGTACCAAAAAGCAATATCATTCTTTTCTAGTATCTTGCTAAAAGTTTAATTTCCTCTTACTGCTCTTCAATAAAGGTATGAAAAATACACTAGTAGCCACTACTAACAAGGATGAGGAAGATTTAGAAGGAAGGACAACGTTGCATTTTGCCTCACTATAATATGAACTTTACCCATTTTTACTTATTTTTCTTGTTCCTTTTTGTTTGAGTTTTAAAGGTAGGGCGTATGATTTGGATAGAATTAAATATTACTTAATGTTTGTGTTTTTGGCTATTTAGTTGAGGAAGTGCTAATAAAGCCAATGGAAAACTAGTATTTGTGCTAACTGGGGCTTTCTAGTGACAGTTTGAGCTAACTTCTATGGTTTATGGCATAAATTGTTCATCTCCTAGGGATACTTAGGACCATTTTCTAGTTAGTTTTTTTAATGAAAACTTCCTTGGCAAATTGGCCAAGTTTATGACATGGAGCTAATCAATTGCACTTGAATGCTTTAGGTGGAGTGTGCTCAACTCCTACTTGAGGCTGGAGCAAATGTGGATGTTGCGGATAAGAACAAGTACTACCCTACATTATGCAGCTAATTATGACTAGAAGGAATGTGTAGCTCCTCTGTTGAAGTATGGTGCTGCTGTGTAAGCCAACACCCAACACTGTTTTAACTCCCGTCTTTATTTTATAAAATGCTATATGATCAATCCTTTTTACTATATTATCTTCTGTTACCACAGAACTCTTTAGAACATGGATTGCAAGACTCCCATTGATGTTGCCAAGCTCAATAGCCAACATGACATGCTAAAGCTTCCTGCAACTCCGCATGTGAATGATGGATTTCAACAATTTTATAGCCATTTTAGTGTGTTAGATGAATCTACTCTAGTTAGGTATTAGGTTGTTATTGCAACTTGATGCTTTTGTCAATGCTCATGCTTATTACTATCTGATTACTACCATTAAAATTTTATATCATAAACATTCTCTTCCCTAGATGAGTTATCTGCGGGGAATATTCTTGTTATGGCTTCTTTAATTCCAGCTATGATATATTTGTACGTTTTTACAATTTATTGCTTGATTATGTCAAAATAAGCACTTATTTGAGGGTGTCCATTTTATAGTTTGGAAAAAGCTATTCTTTTTCCCCCCTTTTTCATGATCTTCTACAAATTTTCTGCAATACTAGAAGAATAGCCGAAGAAAATGTGATCTTATTATGGGTGTTTGCTATCAATTTAGATATTAATAATGCTAAACTAATGCACATGCCATAAATGTGTTGCTAGTTTTGATTGCTTCCTTGATACTATTAAACTTACTTGTCTTGTCCAATTCAATTTTTGCAATTTAGTTATATAATCTATAGTTTTTATCAATACGCATTCCTTTTATGAGCTTAATTCAATTATAACACTCTTTCCTTAGAAAATTGCAACAATGAATATTGCCCTTTATGCAGAATAAAAAATTTATAAATTACCAAAAGTACTTAACATTTTGTTGTTTGGTAATATAAAATTGTCATCGTAGTTAGTTTTCGCTTGAAAAATTAAACAAATTACAAAATAAATGGTTCAAATAATAGTTAAATTGATAAATTATTACTTGGAGTATCAAACAATAATCACTTGAATTACCAAATAATTTTAACTCTTAAGGCAACATTTCCATATTTGTTTCTCAACAGATTGGCTTATTTAATGTTTGAACTCAAAAGTATTTTGCATGATGCAGATGATTTGCCTGGTGGTAATTTAATTATAAGAACTAGGTCTAAAATTATTGTGCAGGAAGGAAAAGAAAAATGTAATGGATTGTGGGTGCACTTGGATGGGATTTAGATATTTATAACTCTTTGTTCCAACTTCGAAATATTTATTTTCTTTTCTACCTTCGGCATATGTATGATTAATGCAATGGTAAAAGTCTTCTAAGTTCAATTAGTTTTTAATTAAACCATCTATAGTTTTTATCAATACGCATTCCTTTTATCCGGTTATAAAAACGGACAACCGGATTCGTACTTTTTCTTTGCTGGATTAAAACCGGTTATCCGGTTATTGAATCCGGATAACCGGATGCGTTGTTGGTCAATTCTGGATTGAACCGGGTAGCCGGTTATGAAACCGAAAATCTGGATGTGTTAACCACACTTTGCTGGAGCCTACCGGTTATCCGGTTATTGAATCCGGATAACCGGATGCGTTGTTGGTCAATTTTGGATTGAACCGGGTAGCCGGTTATGAAACCGAAAATCCGGTCAACACTATTGGTCTTTGCTGGAGCATACCGGTTCTCCGGTTATTGAATCCGGATAACCGGAGGTAAGTTTATTTACATATGTACAATAATTTACATTTGGCATGTTTTCGTTATAACTTTTAAAATTACTCTAAATTGACTCCAGAATATTAATGACTACATTACAGGTCATGCACCCACTCTCCACTTGTGACATAATTAAACCATCAATAGAAAATTGGATGTGAAATGCTTTAAAAAAAAATTATAGGTTTTCGAAAGATAGTGATATACATTGATTTTATTAGGGAGAAATTGACAATTACAAAAAAACTCTTATCAAATAGCCGGTCATCACTTTTACTTCTAACCCTTCACGGTGAATATGCAACTGACCACGTAAAATTTACAACTTGGACGTCAAACATGAAACGGGAGAGAATATTTGGGAATATTTTTAATTTTGGTTTTATTCAAAACATGCAACATCTAACGTCAAACATGTAACCATTACGTCAGACTCGCAACCACGGACCTTAAACATGCAACTTCAAACCCTTCATGGTAAATATGCAACTGATCACGTCAATTTTGCAACTTGGACGTCAAATATGAAACAGGAGAGAATATTTGAAAATATTCTTTATTTTGTCTTTATTCAAAACATGCAACCTTCAACGTAAACAATGAAACTACTACGTCAGATATGCAACCACGGACCTTAAACATGAAACTTGCAACCTTTGATGGTAAATATGCAACTCATCACGTAAGTTTTGCAACTTGGACGTCAAACATGCAACGGGAGAGAATATTCCAAAATATTCTTTATTTTGTCTTTATTCAAAACATGCAACATTTACCGTAAAAAATGAAACCGTTACGTCAGACATGCAACCACAGACCTTAAACATAAAACTTGCAACCGTTCACGGTAAATATGCAACTTATCACGTAAATGTTGCAACTTGGACGTCAAACATGAAACGGGAGAATATTCGAAAATATTCTTTATTTTGTCTTTATTCAAAACATGCAACCTTCAACGTAAACAATGAAACTACTACGTCGGATGCAACCACGGACCTTAAACATGAAACTTGCAACCTTTGATGGTAAATATGCAACTCATCACATAAGTTTTGCAACTTGGACGTCAAACATGCAACGGGAGAGAATATTCCAAAATATTCTTTATTTTGTCTTTATTCAAAACATGCAACCTTCAACGTAAACAATGAAACTACTACGTCAGATATGCAACCACGGACCTTAAACATGAAACTTGCAACCTTTGATGGTAAATATGCAACTCATCACATAAGTTTTTCAACTTGGACGTCGAAACGTACAGCGGAGAGAATATTTCAAAATATTCTTTATTTTGTCTTTATTCAAAACATGCAATACTTACCGTCAAAAATGAAACTGTTACGTCAGAGATGCAACTACAGACCTTAAACATGAAACTTGCAACCGTTCACGGTAAATAAGCAACTGATCACATAAATTTTACAACTTGGACGTCAAACATGAAACGGGAGAGAATATTCCAAAATATTCTTTATTTTGTCTTTATTCAAAACATGCAACATTTAACGTCAAACATGAAATAGTGACGTCCAACATGAAATAACTAACGTAAAAAATGAAATACTATTTTTTTCATTTTTTTTCTTATTTCTTTATTTTTTTTCTATTATTTATATTATAATTTATTTTTTTTAATATTATATTATTATATTTTTATTTTTTTATTGTATTTTTTAATTTTATTTTTTTAAAACTTGGTGCAACCGGTTAACAAACCGGTTGCACCAAGTCTTCGATGGCAGCCAAATGGCTCTGAGAACATGATCTTAGAGAGGGTTTCTTGATGCCGTAATATCTTAGGTATAACTACTCATATATTTTATTATTTATCAACTGCCCATCATTATGAGAAAACAACACCCGTACTTTAAGATTCGAGTCATTCGACCCTCACTCAATCCTAACCAAAATACCAAATCATTATGTTTAAATAAAATTTGTCAAGAATCAAAGTGTACCCACCTAAGAAAGCCCCTGATTGACGGCTCACTGAATAAGTGGGTCGATTGTCGAGAACTCATCCTTGGCTCGAAATGACTTTAGCAGACGGGGCTAGCCCCACAATGCGCCCTGAAATAAAATTTGTCAGCAAATCAAAATTTGGCACGCGTCATCGGCAGCTACCTGGTGACCATCAACGATGTGCCCATCATCAGGCTTTAATTTTCGGGATCCAAACAATGGAGGTTTCGGGCGTTGAGCATGCGCACATGAACATTTTTCTTTTTTGGAATTAATATTAACTAAAAAATAGTATCCGAAATTGAAATAATAGCCCATTGATTTTTAAGCAAATTTCTTTATCAGCCACGTTCAAATCAAGATATTAGATTTTACCCATACACTCACTGCAGCTGGCAAAATCTTGAGGCGGGTCGGACCTACTACATTTTCTAGAAATTTTTTAATTATTTTTTATAGACTTTTAATATATAAAATTTTATTTTTATTAGACTTTAAATGCCGGACTAAAAATATTCAAAACTTTAAATATATGTTATAAACAAAGTAGATAAATATTAAAAGGTATATTTTAATTAAAATACAAATATATTTATTTATTTATTAGATATTTATTGAATTTATGAGTAGGGTATAGACTTTTTAGGCGAAGGCCAAACAGGATTTTTTTGCCGGTCCTAATACCTAACTTTAAATTTTTTTTAAAAAAAATGAAATAAATAATATTTCAAATTAAGACCGCTGCAAGCTTCTAAATTAGAGAGCTTGTCCTAAGTCCCAACAGATTCAATTCGGTTAATCATGGAAAATAGTGAAAGATAACTCTTTATTATCTGCATAACATGATTATTACGTAATTTAAAAAATTGATATTTTATCGAGTGAAAAAGAGAAAAAGGAGGAGAAAAGGAAAAAAGAAAAAAAGAGAAAATCTTTACTTAAATCTATGATGAAGGCACTACATGCGCAGTATGTCTGTGCCAGCTTGACACCAGTCGCAGCATCACCGCCATTATTGTTATTTATTTATTTATTTTCCTTTTAGCTCCCAGTTTCCGTTCCAGGGAATTCATTTCAAAACGATGTCGTCGTCGGATGAAGAAGGAGGAGGAGGGGAGGAGTACTTGTTCAAGATCGTGATAATCGGCGACTCGGCGGTGGGGAAATCGAACCTGCTGTCTCGTTACGCTCGGAACGAGTTCAATCCTCACTCGAAGGCGACAATTGGAGTCGAGTTTCAAACGCAGAGCATGGAGATCGACGGCAAGGAAGTCAAGGCTCAGATTTGGGACACCGCCGGCCAAGAGCGCTTCCGTGCCGTCACTTCTGCTTACTACAGAGGCGCCGTCGGTGCTCTCATTGTTTACGACATTACCAGGCGTACCACTTTTGACAGCATCTCCCGCTGGCTCGATGAGCTCAAGAGTAAGTCCAGCACACTACTTTGCTCAACACTTTGATGATCTGGCTCTTTTGCTTAATAAGGATAAAAAAAACAAAAAACAAAAAACAAAAGAGAAAGAAAAAGTTGATATTTTTGCTGATGCTCAGCATATTGTTCCTTCTGTTTTTGTTTGGGTGGATGCGGATCTCATCTCCTATCAAAACTTTAGTATTTGTCCATATCTGTTTGAGTAATTTTAGCTTCTGTGCATCTCTTGACTAGATAGGTAATAGGTTCTATTCATAACTGTACCAATTAATTAATTAATTAATTAATCCTTTTTCAGAACTCAAGATTTCTCCAGCTTAAGTTACTTTACAGTTCAGCAATTTTCCTTTTTTTAATGTAATTTGTTGATTTTAGTTCTGTCTCAAATTTAGAGATTGGTGACAGAATGGTTTAGTTCTTATTTCATGAATAAGTGTTGATGATCCATTTCCATGGCATAGATGACTTTCCACGTTAATTATGTCGTATCCATCCAACTATAAAGGAATAAAATTGGACAATTGGTAGTAATATTGCTTTCTTCCGTACTGCACTTTTTTCCTCCATCTTACTCTGTCCCAGAGTGCTGCTGTAGCTAGCTCCAGTTTCCTGAGGCTTGCTAAATAGATCTCGTGAAATATGTGGTTGGAACTTGTGTAAAAGACAGTACTGTTTTCCCTGTGCCCGAGGTCAAGGGTTCTTCCTACCTGAGGTGTTGATTGTATGATGTCATGCATGACATAAGTATGATCTTCTTGGTAGGTGTCCAACTAACATTTTGTTGGATATTTAAACACCAAAACATATCTGTGCAGAGTTATTGTGTTAGGTTCAATTTGTGTGAAATTGTCTTGTTGTACATGCTTTGTGGCATTTAAATTTCCTTGTGTAGAATATGTGATAAGAGTACAATTTAGTCATGCTCGGAGTCAGGGAATATTAAATATTTGATGAATTTAGTGCAAAAAGAGATTTCATTGTCCAATGCCCGTACTAGTTCCTGAGTCCATCCATACAGTGTAATTTAAGAAAAAGTTTCATGAATCAATAATTTGAAGACGTTTTAAAGGATAAATTAATTCCAGCAGTTTCTTCTATTCGCAATGTTGCTGGGTCAATCTAAACTAAAATTTATTCTATCAAACTTGGCAATCGAACTTTTGTGACTTTATGAGTTTTGACCTGAAGACTGGAATTCATAAATGGGAAACTTTTCATCTAAAATTAATAGTTGATTTAATAACTGTCTAAGGTTGCCGAAGTTATTATATTAGTACTTATTCATTTAGTTTGTTTGAGCACTCAGTGCATGTGCTGGTGTAATCAACTGGTGAGAACATGATCTTATTTCAGTCAATCTTCATTACTTGCGATCAACCAAGCTTCAAGTCCATCAAGTTCTTGGACTATTTAAAGTGTTTCCTGTTTTGCTGTTAATATCCTACTGAATCACCTCACGAGCATGCTTTAATATCGTAATGGGTGTATTCGAAATTGGGAAAGGATCTTGGGCTGATTTGGCTTCTCTTAGATCCTTTCAGTTTATTGATTTCGTATAAATTGCATCAAATCTGTTTTGTTTTCTATTTCAACTGTTTTAGAGATGTTCTATTTTTAATTGTCAATTCTCAGGCAGTAATTTGGCCTTGTGGACAGCTCGTTAACCTTCTTTTTTTTTTCAATTTATAAATAGCAAACAGAGAAACTTTTGTGTAATAGTAGAGAAACAAAGACACTTGTTCACTTTTGTACATCTCACTTTACTACTGGATCAATTCTGCTTGATTTTGTTGAAAATATCGGTATTTGAAATGATATTAATGCTAGATAGCTATGAAAGGGTTGTATGGAATTGCATGCTCATATAAATTGGTCATGGTTTACATTATAGAAATAGGAAAGAGGGATGGAGACAGAGAATCTATGGTTGTGATCAACCTGATCATCAATTGCATGCAGGCTACTACATCATCCAGTTTTAACAATCATGTGGTGTCTCATCAACATTGATGTGGTAGCACTGGTCGTTCAAAATAATTGTGTTATTCAGTTGAACTGCTTATATCTCATTACTAAAAGTTACTCTAACCTCAACCAAGAAATAATGAGGAATTTGCTAAAATTGAAGATTTTCTCCCTTTATTATTTCTGTTTTTGGAGCATTTCCATCATCATTGTCAATGTACAATATACGAGCATGTGTCTGTTACCGGAAGGTCTATTTTACTTGTCCTTTTTTCCATCCTCTATTGTATGCAACTTTTTCGTATTTGCTTATAGGTTCTGAGATCCCTAGGATTTTGCTAAATTGAACCATCTTGCAGCTCATTCTGATACCACTGTGGCAAGGATGCTGGTCGGGAATAAATGTGATTTGGAGAGTATCCGGAATGTGAGCACTGAAGAAGGCAAAAGCCTTGCAGAAGCAGAAGGGTTGTTTTTCATGGAAACTTCTGCATTGGACTCGACGAATGTTAAAAATGCTTTTGAGATCGTCATCCGAGAGATTTACAGCAATGTCAGCAGGAAGGTCCTGAATTCAGATAGTTACAAAGCTGAATTATCTCTCAACCGGGTAACCCTCGTAAAATCTGACACCGATGGATCAAAGAAAACATCTAGTTATTTTTCTTGCTGTTCAAGGTGACCTCTATTCTTATATTACATCCTCCAGAAACTGTACAACTTGCAATCCGTCTCAGTGTTTGGTTTGCTAATTTTAAAATTTTAATTTATTCAGCCTGTCGTTTGCTTGTTTGTTCCTAAATAGGTGTCCTTTGGGCATGTCTAATCACCAAATAAGGTGGTGTTATAGAAATGATTTGTTATATTTCATTCAAGAAAAAGAAGAGTTAAATTTTTGTTGCATAAATTAAGCAGAAATTTTTGTTGCATAAATTAAGCAGACAGCTATTTCTTTGTGATTTTGTATTATGCCAAGTGACCGTGTTTATATTCAGTTGTTAATTTTCTTATTAATATTCCAAAAAGATTGTCATTTTTTTAATATGTATTTCTCCCTTTGGCATCATAGGCTTTTTTTTTTTTTCCAATTGTAGTATCATTTGTAGGCTTACCATTATAAGGGTGTGTTTGGCTGGAGGATTAAAAGTGGGTATTGAATTATTTTTTATATTATATCTTAATCTCACGTTTAGTGTTCTCAGCAATATTAGGATTATCTTATCTTGGACCCACAAATAATCCCAATTTTGTCATGGAAATTATCCCAAGGGGAGCGAACAATTAGTTAGTTAAGGATTGATTCAATTAAACATAATAGTTTATAAATATTAAAATTACAGTCATATGTGATAAATGTTATAAAAAAATATTGATTTTAATAGTGTAAATAATAAATTATACTAGACATTATTATTAATCTCACATCAAACTATGATCCTATTCTAATTTATATAATTATTAAATTTTTATATAATTATTAAATTTTTATATAATTTTATTTTTATATTTTAAATTAATTTAATATAAATATCAGGAAGATATTCAATAAAAAAAAATTTTATTTACATTATTATTTATATTTCATTAATATCACTGAGGTTGATTGCTATCATTAATAGCACAAAATTTTAGTTTATAATAACACAAGAAGAAGTTGTAAATTATAATATTATAATATTATAATATAAATTTATAATTATAATATTATAATATTATAATATAAATTATTATAAATTAAAATATTAAATTAAAATTAAAATTTTTTAAACTTTATATTAAATGAATATTTCGTTTGTATTGATTCAATTAAACTATGATTAACTAAATATTTATTTATTTTAATTAATCTCAATAATAACAATAAAAACTAATGTGTTAAATAATTATCTATTCCACTCTAATCATGAATTATACCAAAGATAGGACACTATTAAATGAAATCTTATTCCATTCCATCTCATTCTATTTCATTCTATCGCATTCTATCACATCGATTGAATACTTCTATTGCTTCTAGAATAGCGTGACGTGAACCTAGTGTTTGCTTACGTAGGAAACAAGGGTTCAATTGGGAGTTCAAGCTAAGTAGAACTTTGGTTAGAACTTAGAATAGAAAAATATTAATTTTTATTGGATCGATATATCGAAAAGTTCCTAGAAATTTTAGTATTTCACACGTTGAAAGTTTCTCTAGGATGATCTATTTGTTGTAAAGCTCAACTATAGACTGTTGAGCAATTGTCATAAGACCACAAATTCATGTTAATGGCGTTCCTTACAATCTACAGAGACATTATGTTACATCGAAACTTCAGGTATATATTCATTAGTGGTATGGTTCATAAATTTATTAAGGGTGTGTTTGGGATCATAGGCGGTGCCACGTTAGGACTAGGAGGGGCTCAAGCCCCTCTAACTTTTCAAAATTTACAAATTTAATTTAATATTTGTCTCATTTATCATAAAAGTTCCTGTTAAAATTTAAAAATAACCAAAATATTAAGTATTTATCTTTTAACTTCGCAGCCACAAAAAATAATGACACTTAAAATTCAATTTGATGTTTATATTACATTGGTGGGTTCTAATAACAAATTTTCAAAATTAAAAGAGATTGATAGGCTAACAAGAAAAATAGTTGATACTTAAAATGATAAATTGTATCCATTAATTTATTTATTGATAACATTAGCATTGATTTTACTGGTTGTCATGATTACAGTAATAAAAGGCATTTTCAACTATTAATTTTGTGAAAAATTGTCTGTGAAAATAAATTAGAGATTAATAATTGAGTAATATTATTGTTGCACATGTAAAAAAAATATTTATTTTGTATTCTTGATAATAAGTTTATTTTTTAACGTTTTTAACATATGAAAACACGTTAAGATCAATTATAAATGTATTAAATATATTAATAAATTTTTATTTTTGGTACTTGTTACTTGTTGACCTTTTTTAAATTACATTATTATTTAAACTTAGCCCCTATTAAGCTAAATTTCTGACACCGCCACTGTTTGGGATTGAGGTGTTGTTATGTTATAGCTGCTGTGAAAAAAAAACTGTAATTATGAAATAAAAGTTAGTAATACGTAGTACATATAAATTTTAAATAATAATTTTGATAAAATTATTAAAGATTATGTAATATAAATAAAAAACCACGTCAACATAACTTTCAAGTTACAGCAATTAGTGTTACCAAACACTTTAGTACTGTAACTTGAAAACTAAAACTGTTCAATTTTAATTTCAAACGCACCCTAAGACTAGTTCGAAATTCTTTTTCTATTGCCTTAACAATAAGTCCAATGACATAACACTCGTTGCTGAAGATGTAAACCGAACACATCACTTGCATCACATGATGTGACTACGTGAATCCACATCTCGGTAGCGATCTTTCGCATCGTATTCTAGAATCTAGAACCTCGCTTATGACCAAATTATACATATATGCCAATTTTATTTGTGGGACGTATTATGTTAGTGGTTCAACAAGACTTCCAAGGAATTGCATTTCTATTTTGTAGGTGGGAAACCAAATCACAAGAAAAGGCCAACCCTACCACCATTCATGATTAATCCATCAAACAGAAACAATCTTAAAGGTTAAAGAAAATAAATAATAATAATAATAATAATAGGAGTCATTCAAATTCTAATCATGAACTACAACGGAATGATTATAAAAATCTTGCCGAAAAGAAAAGAAAAAAAAAATTATAGAGATTTAACAAAAAGATAAGCCGACCCATCAACACAATGACTTTAGTGGCAAACGTAGTTGCTCCCCCCACAACTCAATATGCACTTTGAAGTTGAATCTCCCTCTAGAAGGCCTTTCTTTTTCAATTTCCTACTTGATTGGGATAGCATTGCAGCCGCTTTCCTTTTGTTATTATTATCTTTTTATTTCTTTTTAGGATTGTGGGATTTGGGGTTTGCTGCTCTCTCACTCATTGAGACTGAGACCTCCAGTACTTGGCATTTTCAAACCCATTCTTGCAAAGTTGATAGTCCTCAATGGTTTGATCAATTTCAGCCTGTGAATTCATCACAAAAGGGCCGTACTGCACCACCGGTTCGTTCAGCGGCTGCCCTGCGATGAGCACAAATCTCAGCTGCTTTGAAGATTTGTTCCACGCACTCAGGCCGTCTCCGAGACTCAGCACTAGCACGTTATGGGCCGATACGGCCGATGAATTCACCGTGCCGAAAACCCCTTCGCCTTCGATCGTATACACGAAGGCATTCCATGTTTCTGGGATGCTCTGGTGGATTTGAGCCCTGGGTTTCAAAGTAAAATCAAGAAACATCGTCGGTGTTCTTGTGTAAACCGGAGACCGGACTCCCATCGATTCTCCGGCTATTATTCGTACTTCGGCCCCATCTGTCTCCGCCCTTTTAATCTCCTCGCTTGGAATTTCCTGGTACCTTGGTTCAATCCTGCAGTTATAAAATGCGCATCTTAGTGGTCAAATTATGAGAAGAAGCAATAAAATCTTGAAAGCTTGGCATTTGTTGCATACATTTTGTCCCTGGAAGATAGATTGATCCAAAGTTGTAAGCCATTTTGTACGCCTTCACCGGCAGGCATTTCGGAGTGGACTATTCCTCTTCCTGCTGTCATCCACTGCACCAAAAAGATAGATTAATTATGGTAACTTGTATTATGCAAATGATACAAACAAGAAGAATAAAACATCTTATGATTTTTGATTAATTGATATTTTTCTTTTTTAATTACCTGCACATCACCAGTATGGATTGTACCCTTGTGGCCTGAAAAATCTTGATGAGTAATTCCTCCCTGAAATTTACAGAAACCCAGGATTTATAAATTCAAACCCAAATTAAGTAAAGATTTTGCAGATAAATAAGTAAATAGATAAATAAGAGCTTACCTGTAACATGTATGTAACAGTCTCAAAGCCTGCAAAAAAAGAGTTGATGAAATGAAATGAAATTCAAAAGTGGCATTAATGATCATGAAAAAGACCATTAACCCGAGAAAATAACTCATTTTGAAAAAGAATCAAAGATTTCAATTGAAGAACCTCTGTGTGGATGATCTGGGAATCCAGCAGGAGGAGACACTGAAACCAAGAACACAAAATGAAATGCATGTTCTTGTTAATCATTCAATAATGAATAATGAAACAAGACTAATGAAAAAAGAAATATATGCACATACATATATATACATACCTGAAAATTCATCCAGCATTAGAAAAGGATCCAAACCCCTCAAGTCACCTCTAAAAAAATAAAGAAACAATAACCCATCAAGAAACATTGAACAAAATCTCCAATACAAAAAACAAAAAAAAGGAACAATATCATCCCCCTATTGAAAGCAATTTAATTTTATTACCTTCCAATAGCTCTCCTAACAACAGCACCATCACCATCATGTGAAAGCTTTCCATGAACTTTCTTGGCCACCATTCTTGGCCTGCTGAAGCAAGGGCTTTCATCTGATGCTGACATGATATTTCTGATCTTGTTATTGCTTTCGATTGATGTAAGAGGGTATAATTTGAAAGGCAATCTGTTTCTAAAACTTGATAAGGCTCTCATAGAATGCCACAACAAGAACCAAAGTCCTTTTGTTGGCAAACTTGGTGTGTTCCTCTTTGCACAACTACAGCCCTCTATATATATAACTGTCTTTGGGAGAATTTTGGAAGACAAATTTTTTTTTTTTTTCATTTTTTATAAATTAAAAAATTAAAAATTAAAATTGAAGGGTTTGGTTGGGTCTGAGTCCGTGTACACAGATTGGAAGTTGGATATGTGGGGGAACTTTTCGGGAGGGGTCCACATTACCTCCTTGGACCAATCATAACGATGATGTCAGGCTTATGTAATCATGATGGGGGCCTCTAAAATATCTCTCCATTCAAGTCAATAAATTCATACGCATTCCAAATTTACAGACGATTCTATTTTTTTGCTCGATATTCATGCCTCTTAAGTTTGGTCAAAACAAGTAATTATACCATTTAATTTGTTCATTATCATTTTTTGGGTGGATTTTAATTACAATCTTTTTTTTTTCCAAGATTGGATTTTTGATTAAAAAATATCTCAGCATTTATTTGTGTCAAATCGAGACATTAAGAATTGTAATCAGTACGTTATCTTGTAAAATTTAATAGCAACGAACACGATATATATAACCTAATGGATAGGCATCCTTTATGACAATGACAAAGCTCATCATGATGATATCATTAAACCCAAAAAAAGAAATAAAGAAATTAAAATTATACATTCATGGCATGTATGATGCCAATAAAATATTATACCACTAATCGTGAAATCTCATATAAGACCTTTAAGATTTGACTCTTTATATGCCAATGAGATAAACATTTTATTTATAGACTTATGAAGATCATTCTCAGGTGTCCATGATTTAATTAGTAGGTGAATTAAGAATAACAGTCTCAATGGAAAGGTGAGATTCTATTCAAATTTGGAAGCTACAATAAACTATGAATATGATATGCCAAATCAACCCATATAAAATTATATCTTGCAAACTTAGAAATCCAATTTGTTAGTCACTACACAAATACCAATCAGTAGATGCCTTTCCGAATAAAATATAAAGCTAAACTAATTGGATTTGAATTACAGAGAGAAGAAAATTTTAAATTCATCAATGCCATATCCAGCCGGCTTCTTTCTTTGTTGTCTTACATTATTTTGGTTGGAATCTCTAATTTTGTGAGTAAATGCACCCTTTTTTTTTTTTGGGGTCTAATATTTGATTTGAATGACATCTATAATACCTAAGCATTGCGTTTGCTTTATTCAACAGAACAAACAAATCACCTTTTGACTATGGTTATTATTATTATTATTATTTCATTCACTTTTGTTTTACCAATTTTTAAATTAATTGCACAAGGAGATTCTCATATACAATAATAAAGCACATGAGAGAATTTTTATGGTCCTCAACTGAGAACTTTCAGAATATAGCCACCACAAGTTATTGCCAGCTGGCAATAATGGGACATTGCAGAGTCTCGCTCTCTCACACCGTGCATTTGCATTGCAAAAGATAGGAGAGAAAAGGAGATTCTGCTTCTATTATTATTATTATTATTATTCTGGAACAAAAGCTTACATTAAGGTTACAAAAAGGTCCTTAATTTATTTCGACATTAATAAAAGACACTTTTTTTTTTTTTGGTTTAAACAATATAGATTCTTTGGCAATTTCAATCATGGAGGACCTTTAGTTCGCATCATTAACCCGTATTGTGTTTCGTCGAACTTATGCGCATTGGCGTTTCTCCCAACAAACGCCGGGGTGGAGATGGGATTCTGCCATTTCGAGGCCGGGGTGAGGTCTCAGGTGGGTGGGTGGTGACTTTGTTGAATAAAGACCACACTTGGTCCTCTCATGTAACACAATTGTCAAAATTGATAGACTTGTATAGAGTTATCATCAAAACTGTCATAATTGGTTGGAGGATATTGAAATTTTATGTGAATGTTTATCGAAACTAATTTTTATTTCCCCACTTGAAACTTCTAATATCGCTATAAATTATGATCCTTCATGTTTCTTGTCATTATTCACTCACTTCGCTTCATTGTTATGAGACAATGAAAGGAGGATTCGCCTTGCTCTTATTAACACACACTTGAGAATAAATGCAAAAGATCATTCTCTATACTTATGTCTCTATGTTGTGTTCTCTCTCTCTCTTAGTCTCTCTTACCAAAAATGTTGTGCACTTTGTGTTGGTGTTGATAAATTTATATCAAAATCTTCTTGCTTCAGTACCAAATGATGTAATATTTACAAGGGTTCTTATTCAAAATGATTTCAGAATAGCATTTTTGATGAAAAAGGTAAGATAATATTTAAAATTTTAATTCATGGAGGCTAATTAAAGAGGATTAGTGGGTTTTTTTTTAATGTATATATTATAATGATTACATATCTTTACATCGGCATGTTATAACTGGGGTTATAGGTCACGAAAAGCCTCACCTATTCGGATGTAGGAAGTCTGCATTGAAGACAAGTCGGCAATCTTATTCAGATGCTTATCTGCTCACCTCCCCTACTGGCATTGAACACAACAACGATACCATACGGCGCTAAAGAGACACCACTAATCATTGTTCTATCACAAAGGACAGCCATGTTATGAGTCATCAATATTCAATGCCATAGCTAACCAACTTTTTCTTTGTATTTTTGGAGCGCGAGACCATCCTACATAATATTTACATTAGTCATTTTAGTTTTTTTTTGTTATTGATAACAATTTTTCATTCTATATATTTTAATGTAATGTACTATGGAATACATGCAACGTGTAACAACAATATTATTATCAATAGCAAAACATGTTGTCATCCAAAATTGGAAAATTGTGACGACGGACGCTAAAAATGCAGCACTTTATTTAGCGAGACCCATTTTTTCTAATTGTGCTTGGAACAAAATCAAATGACATGTATAATACCTAAGCATTGCGTTTGCTTGATTCAACAACAAAAACAAAATCACCTTTGACTTCTTCTCTTGTTATTATTATTATTATTATCATTGATGTTTTACTCATTTCTTGTTTTAACAATTTTTTATCTATAAAGTTGATTTATCTTTTATCTTATATTTTTATTTAAACAATCATACACTACAATGTCAATTTATATAAAAATAATTTATACAAGAATTTTGTAGTCATAACATTAATCTTTTATTTTAGTTAATAAAGAGAAACATTATGGTCATCATGTATTGAATACCAAAAAAGAAAGAGATTATCATATTTCTATTTTCTTCTATTTTATGTATAGAGAATATTATTATCTTCTTAATTGATTCTAAACTTACTTAAAACCATATCGGAAGATGCCTTTGAAGACCTAAATAGCTAAATTCCAATTCCTTATTCATTATAATTGTAACTTGGAATTGTAGATTCCATCTTCATAATCTGTGTTCTATATCAAACTGAAAAGATGTTGTTTCACTGGATTTAAATTTAGAACAATGGATATTAATTTGTTAACCCTAGCTATCACTTGCATCTTACGTTGTGATCCCTTGTAATTGCATCATGAGTACATCAATGGTTGCTGTTCAAAGGCTTGAAGCAATTATTGGGTTAGCTATTGTTTTGTTAATTTATAGTAACCCAAAACAAAAAAAAATTGACTTAAATCAATCAATCAACTTTGTTGGATAAATAATTTTTATTTATAAATCATTATATACATTAGTTTGACTTTATGATAAAGAGTAGTTTTTCAACGAGAGATCACTGGCTTTAATAAAGTCAAGAATTATCTAAAAAATAAAATAAACATAGATTCTAATACACTCTATTTTGTTTTGTAGTGTATTGAAATCTAAATTTTTTTTATCTTTTAGTTAATCCCTAACTTTATTTAAATAAACCCACTCTAAAATTTTAAAATTTTAAATCTAATAAAATAATATGCTTATCTATAATAATATGTTTTGAATCTTAATGTTAAATTCATTTAAAATTAATGAAATGATCAATCTTGTTGTGAAACTAGAAGGAACCAATGCATCTTTCATCCCTCTAAGAGTGGATTAATTATAAAAAAAAAATATAGTAAACGATTGATATTCATCTAGTGTTTGCTTGAAGTCTTGAACATGCAAATTTGATATTCACACGAAACTCAATATCTTACGGCATAAATTCATGAAAACAAAATTCTAAATTTATAATTTATGCTTTAGGGCCAGTTTGGTAATGTAGTAACTTTCAAAATAATTATTGTTAGTTATGCTGTAAAAATAATTAACTGTGAAGAAAATTAATTAAATATTTAGTAAAATTTATTTTTAAAAGTACTATAAGTTTTAAAAGCAGTCATATGTGTTTGGTAAATCTTGTTATTAAATTGCTGTAATACTATAAATAGTTGAATTGAACACAATGTTAAATAAAATTTGTTTAGACATTAATAAACATGTATATAAAATATTTTTTTTATTGTGTACATACAATAGTTGATAGTTAATATAAATATTTTATATTATTAATTTTATCTTTCATTTTGTTATCTCAATTTTATTGGTAATAATAATAATCTCTTTAAAGTTAATGATTTTATTTATTCATTAATAATAATAATTTTGAATTTTTATAATATAAGTGAGAATATATATGAAATTGCATTAAGTATAAAAATGATTCTCAAATTAATTAGATTTTGAAAATCTACTCCTTTCATTCTTTTCAAAATTTGCTATAGGATTGGGTGATTTGCCAAAAATGATTTTTAACAAAATTTATAAATACCAAAATTAGTTTTTAACTTTTCAAAATCACTTTTCAACCTTTCAAAATTAATTCCAGATTGACTTTACTTATTAAGGGTCTTAAATGACAATACAAGTTTTAATTAATTTATTGTTTGTTTTAAAAAAAGAAATTATTGTAAGACTACACAAATTATTTTTTTAAATAGGTTAATTTCAAAAGGTGACACAATTTTCGACATTCATCTAATTGGAGGCGTTCATTAAATAAAAATGAATCATAATCATTTAACTGAATGCTCGCACAATATCAAGCGAACACTACACGGTACACGGATTAACAAGACGATGCTCTATACAATATTGGACTAATCAAGATTAAAAAAAGAAGCACAACACATAAACAATACAAGAGAATTAGCGTTTTTTTTTTTTTTTAATGAGTCAATGGAGAAGAAACAATGATTATAAACAACACAAGGAGTCAAAGTCTCGAGACTTCTCGAGGTTACTTCCTTCAAAATTCAAGGATTAGTTACGATATAAAATAATTTTTAAAATATAATCGGATTCAATTTAAAGATTTGAAAGATAAAATGGGGAAATATGAATATTTTTTAATATGTTACACGTTAGCTTTGCATCTCTATCATAGGATTTGATAAAATCAGTAAGTATAAATTTGAATCAAAATTTCAAACCAAAATGACTTTATACTACCAATTAGAATTATCCACCCATAAAAATGATAAGCAATGAAAATAAAATATTAAAAAATCCATTCTCTTATCAAGTGAGATTCCAAAATTCCATTTGATTGAGTGATCCAATAAATTTCTTTTTTGACAAAAAAGGAAAAAAGAAGCAACGCGCGACGGGAGCATTTTTAACTCTTCCCCCCGTCGCAAAAGTACATAACAACAAGGTTATTATCGTCAAAGTGAAAAATAATTGGCTTTTTCTTTTGGAACATTCCTGAAGTCAACTTCTGGAAGCGTGGGTGGCTATTCCACTAAAAGCCATAGCATAGTGCTTATATAGAAGAACAAATCAAATGCGCCCTGTTTTGCCTTCTCCGTACCAACAAATCAAATGAAGGAAGAATGAGTCTTATTAAATTGCGTCGTCTATAATTTGCATCAACTCATAATTTATCTTCTTTTTTTTTTTTTTATACTTTAATTATTGGTTATCAAAGAAATCAAAAGATTATGAGATTGTAAATTATGAGCTGCCATGACAAAAGAAATTGGATCTAGTTAAAGTCTGTCATATCATGCATTTGTTCCACCACTGCTTTTGGTGTTTAATTTCACAAATTATTTATTGCCCTCGACACAACTCGTTTTTGTCATATATTTATCATTGTTATACAAGTAACCAAAGAGCCACCCCCAAAAACACAACAAAACAAAACCCAAAAAAAAAAAAAAAAGATTTAAAAAATACTTGAAAATGTGCAACGGAAGATAAGGAAATCTAACTTAAAATATGTGGGAATGCCAAATTGAAGACCTTGCATGGTAGACAGAGACGTATACCAGTAAACCTAACAAAAAGGAAATTATGTATTGGTTAAATTAAATTTAAACATTTTTTTTTTCAAATCTCAAGTACTCTAATTGTTTATTGATGGAGATTGGAGAGAGCGCGAAGAGTTTTTTTTCTTTTTTTTTTTTTTGTTTAACACACTAATTGATTGAGGTGCTTCTGACGAATCATTTTATCTGTATTCTTTTCAAGTGTTTACACATATCTTTACTGCGAACGAAAAAATTATATATATAAATAAAAGCATTTATCTATCTTGCGCTATTTGCACCTTTAAAAAACTCTTAAGTAGCATTTCACCCTGCACACCTATTTGCTGAGTTGTGAATTTTATCTTTTATTCTGCACACCCATATAATGAATTTTGAAAATTACCTTTTACTGGCACACCCTTTTGAATTCCAAAATAATCACCAATTAAACCTCATCTTCCTTCAAAACATAAATGTGCGTGTGTGTGTGTGTGTGAATATAAACAACCTTGATAAGAGCCATATCAAATTTTAAACTAAAGCCTTCAAGCAACAGCAGCTTACTGGAAAGCATAGTATCATTCTGGAGCAAAACTAAAAGGTGCTAAAGCCAACCTAGATAGCTTACTGGAAAGTATAGTATTATCCTCCAGCAATACTAACTCACATCAAGCTTCAAAATAGTTGCTAAAGCCAAGCTGGAGTTTTGGAACACATCAAAATTTTACTCGGTAAGCTCATGTTTATCAACCACCCCTATACCTAGAAATTAAAAGCCACATCACCTTAATCTAAAATGTACCCCCTCTACTAAGGATTGACATTCCAAGACCGTAAAGACCGATGAATTGAAGCTGACAAGTAGGAACTAAAGCCAAGCTCATTGTGGTCCCTTTTTTTTTGGCACCAACTTATTGCTGACCGAGTCTTCCTTCTCTGATGGGGAAAACTAGATATCATGTGGTCTAATAGTTAGCTAATGGAGAAGTTTCACATGGATTGTGACAAAAGTACCCCTTGGAAAATTTTTAAATTGATTGAAAGATAGGTATCAAGCAAAATTTACATTAAACCAACAAAATTTTATTCCTCAAGATTTTTCCTCCTACCCTTAAACTCATTACCATTAGGAGTTGGACCATATACAGATATACGTAGATCACCTTGCAGCAGCCGATGGTGAAAGTAGGTCTTGTACAAATCCCAAAATTCATCTCTGCCAAAAAAAAAAAAAAATTGAATGTAAGATTAATAATAAGTTGAAAACAGCACACCCTTGAAAAACTACAATATATGCAAAAGTCACATTGATAAGAGATGCACACTTTTAATTTAAAAATGCATATTTTCTCGTACAATGGAACTTTAGTACCTATGTTTTCACTACCTTTCAAACGACAAGAATCTCATTCTCAATTCTTAAAATTTCTTGTGCATTCACAGAAAGAACTTAAAATTCATTGGTAAATTTAGGAAAAACATAAACCTTGCTAAAAGCTGTTACGAATTATGCAAAACATGTGTTTACAGTTTACAATATAGACATGAAAAATAACTAAAACAAAGGCAAGATAAAAGAACGACCAACAGACAAACGATAATGCAAACAGGTCAACCCATAATCAGACCTGACTTGAGGCAGTGTAAACAGGGAATAGCCCTTAACATCTTGCTAAAAGCTGTTACGAATTATGCAAAACATGTGTTTACAGTTTACAATATAGACATGAAAAATAACTAAAACAAAGGCAAGATAAAAGAACGACCAACAGACAAACGATAATGCAAACAGGTCAACCGATAATCAGACCTGACTTGAGGCAGTGTAAACAGGGAATAGCCCTTAACATCTGTGTGCATGTCAAGTACAATCACAGATAACCTTGAAAGCCCCAATACCTCAATGTCGATTAACTTCTTTATCCTGGAAATGAAATAAGAAAGAAACGAAAACCATATCATTTAACAAGATGGTTGACAAACTTAAATACATAAGTGACAAAACATAAAGACTACTATCAAACAAAGTGCTACAAATAACCCAATAATTCATTGCATTTCTAGTTCTATCACTTTCTACTATTCTTTATTTTGAGAACATTAGCCATTTCAATAATTTTGTTAATCCTATTCAGGCAATTCGACATATGGGTATATGGTGATGCAAAATATTAGGGTTGGACAAATTTGGGTTGGGATCAATCCAATCGGGTTTCAAGTTAAGCGGGTTAGGAAAAAGTAAGGGTTAGGAAAAAAGTAATCTGAACTTGTAATCAAATTCAAATTATATTTGGATCGGATCGGATAAAAAATTTCGGATTGAGTTCAGTGGAGCAAGCTGCAGCAGCAGTCCCAGTAGCCGATGGAGCAAGCTGCAGCAGATCGTGTCAGCGCATTGCGGCAGCCTGAGTTGGTGCTCCAGCAGAGCTTGCGTCTGTGAGACGGTGACTGGGTCTGCATGCACATGTGAGTCGTTTCAGTGATCGGGTCTGCCAGTCTGGGTCATGTCAGATGGCGGTGCCGTGTGTGCTGATGTATAGTGACTGCTGACTGGCTCTGTGTGTGTGTGGTGAGAGGCGCGCTGTGTCAGTGTGGTGACTGGATGTGTGTGTGTGTGTGTGTTTGTGTGGTGAGTGGTCTGTTGTGTGTGCATGTGGTAATAGGTTTTACATTTTTATTTCAAACAATTTTTTTTTAAAATTTTTTGTAGCCCAATCGGATTTTCGGATAGGATCGGGTTGAATAAATTCCTGGTTGAGGGGTTCATCCGCATCCGATCCGAACAAGAATTTTTCAGATCGAATCGGGTTATTTGCCACCCCCACAAAATATGGGCTTTCTACCACAAGCAATTAGCTTGCTTCTCTCTACTCCTTTCAAAAATAGAGCAATTCCTCTCTTTCCAAATAACCCACAATTGAGCTAAAACCATACACTTCCCAAGCATCTCAGCTTTCCTTAATCACAAGGGTTAAAACATTCTCCAAAACAGTCCCACATTTTCCAGGATAAAGTTTGAAATTTGATAGGGTAATGCTAACATGAATGAGAAACTGACATCCGTTTGAAGGTGCTGAATGTATTTGACAGTTGATAACTAACCTACTTGGTGTACCACCAGCAAAATTAACCCGGTTCTTTAACAAGGATACCTGCATCAGCCAAAAAGGATAAACAATAAACATACCTTCAGAAATCCAAGAATAACAACAGAAAGCAGACAAAGTAGGCAAGTCATTTTGAATTGCATAGAACTCTAGCAGTTTAAATATTACTTTTGGGTCCTATCTTATAATTTAAGTATGAATGACCATCCAACATGTTATCAAAACATTTTTGACAGATCTTGCAATTATCATCCAATTCTGAATGTCAAAGCCAGTTAATAAAAGAAATAGATACCACAAGACATAAAGTTCATGATGACAAAATTTATGCTCATTTTATTAAGATGAAACAAAATATCTTTTACTCCCGTATGTTGAACAAGGAACAAGCAATTCATCAAAAATATATAGCCCTTGCACAGAAAATGACAGATGTCAAAAAGCTTATGTGAAATAATTGCTTACACATACAAATAATCTTCACAAAACAATTTACCGAACATGTTTTTACCATTTTGTTTCCCAAAATAGAAAATGGCCTTCGAGAGACAATATCAAACTGTTTGTAGAAGGGTAAAAAAATGAAATAAGTGACCTTACATTTGGGTATTAAAGAAAAGGCATAGATAGTTTATGGAACAGATTTCATCTTGTTGCCTTCGTATAGGCTTTGGTTATAAAAGATTTTCAAGACTAATCATTTTCTTCACATGCCCCATCTGGGAAGGATTTGTATGGAGTGAATTTTCTACAAGGGACTGTTTTCAAGCTCAGATTTCATTTTTCAAGGCCCGATTCTTTTTTTTTTGGTGGTGGTGGTGTTGGGGGGGGGGGGGGGGGTCCAATCCACTGCCCTAACTGCTGTCTCTTTTCATTAGTAACACAACTTGCATGTTTATATATCAAAAAGAAAATATAGACCTTTGCTTGCAGGAAACAAAAATGTCAATTAATAACCAAAATCGAAAGGTACAAGAATGGACAAGGATTCACAAAAAAGAAACATAGATACTCTTGATAAACAAAAGAGAGAAAAATGAAAAATCCTCCTTTAGAGAGAAAAGAAGAAAAAACTTCAATTTTTGTCATATGCTTTAGAAAACCGCAATCTTTCAGAGTTGGGATCAGACTGACGTGCAAATAATATACATTCAACACCGTTGCTAGCTTAAGATAATATGTTTGTATCATCATTTCCCAAGCTTGACATGAAAGAACAAAGTGAGATAATAATCTATGCATGATGGTTAGAAGACAACTACAATCACTGAGAGGGGGATCAGACAACTACATGAAAGAACAAAGCTTGACATGAAAGAACAAAGTGAGATAATAATCTATGCATGATGGTTAGAAGACAACTACAATCACTGAGAGAGGGATCAGACAGGTGTATAAATAGTATATATTCAACACCATTGCTACCTTATGATAATATGCTTTTATCATCACTGCCCAAGCATAACACGAAAGAACAGTGTAAGATAATATGTTTGTATCATCATTTCCCAAGCTTGACATGAAAGAACAAAGTGAGATAATAATCTATGCATGATGGTTAGAAGACAACTACAATCACTGAGAGGGGGATCAGACTGGTGTATAAATGTATATATTCAACACCATTGCTACCTTATGATAATATGCTTTGATCATCACTGCCCAAGCATAACATGAAAGAACAGTGTAAGAAACTAAATTTTTGCAAGATGATTGGAAGATAACTACAGTCATTTGAGAGTTTGGGATCAGACTGACGTGCAAATAATTTATATTCAGCACCGTTGTTGCCTTTTGTGATACTGTTGTATCATCATTTCCCAAGCTTGAAATGAAAGAACAATGCTAGAAAATAATTTTAAATTGGTAGGCAAGGACAGAAAGATGGAATGAAGAGGCTCTATAACAGCAAAAGGATTCTACCACTTGGCCTCTGATGTTTGAAGTCACTGATTCCAAGACAACATAAAGGCTGACAACAACGAGCAATGTCACTAAGCAAAATTGTACAAATGAAAGTGATATGGATTAAGTTTTATTATTATGACATTTAAACCATTTATTTAATGAAGGCCCACTTAACAACTTATAGAAGTTTAAGCACTAAATCCTACAATATAAGCAAAACTGTCACTTTCCCAAACTTGTACAAGTTTCTCACAGATTAAAGACTTCCATCAAAAGCTCCTCAAAGTTAAACTTTATAACAAGCGAAGTACATACTTTGGAGCATTACAGGTGTTTGATGGTTACTTCAATAGTGAGATTTTTTTTATATAAAAAAAAAAAAAGGATCCAACAGCACGTATCGACACGTGCAACAAATAAGGACACTTACACCATATCATCTCGACTCTTGTGAGCTAACAACCAATACAAGACAGGAAAATATAAGATGCATAATATCTACATAACAAACTAACAGGAGGTGACCCAAAAAAAAGTAGGAATAAGAAAAAAAAAAAAAAAAAAGGATCTAAGTGTAACCACTCATTAACTTACAAACCTGTTTGTTCTATCTTACAAATATGATCTAACACGTTCTTCAGATTCACCAATCAAAATAGTCTAATAATCAAAGATCATAATTCGTCGACATCATTGGCAGGTTTTGTATTAATCACAGATGGGTTAAATTCATGCATCTGACTTTGTATAACTAGAAATTGCATTTCTCTAATAATAATTTAAAAACTTAGAAATTGAGTGAAAAGAGAGATAAAAACCTGCTCTTCAACTTTCATGTGCTTTGAGAATAGCTTCACAGCATGGCACTCCTTAGTCAGCGAGCGCAAACCCCTGGAGTAGCACAAAAAATGTTAAAAGCAAAATCGTGAGTAGCATTACAAACAAAATTAATAGTAACATGCAAATCAAGATGTCTTATAACATGCAATCATGTCAGCCACTAGTTAATATTCTACTTAGCTATGTTATGTTCAACTATATTTTCCTATGTTCAACTACATTTCAAATGGAAAAAAAAATGATATACTTTAACAGCTCTATAGATCTCAAGGCAGAGGAGCTAATAATGAGAACTGCCGGAGACCCTGGATCAATTTTCCCTTCCAATAGCTGTCCTTCAGTTAGCACTTCTTTCCATAATGACCCAAAAGCTGCCTTCATATGCATCCCCAATGACTTTGAATCTTGATCCAAGCTTCTAGACAGTTGCAGAATGCACGACTCTGCACAATTTAACGGACAACAATTAACAAAAAAAGAAAAATAAGGGACTTAATTGAAATTTTAATTATTCATATGCATATTTTTCTATTGGCCCTTTATTTTTTTTTTGCAGGTTTTATGTTATAGCCTACACAAGTCTACTGCTTTTACATTATGGCCCTCGTCGGGACATCATCGAAACCAAGATCGTAAAGGAGTAAATAGAGTAGAGATATGACCTTTAATTGATTCTAACTCGAGGAAAGAGAGCTGAATGCCATTGGCTGACTGAAACTCGTTTAGAAAGAAGCTGAGCTGCTCCGATGCCGATGCCGATGCCGATGCAGATGCTGCTTGTACCTCCTTGTTGCCGTTTTCATTTTTGGCTTTCTTGGTAGTATTCTTCTCCCGCTTCTTTTTCTTGTACTTGGTCGGGGCGGCGGCTGCTTTGGGAGCGACGGGCTTCGGCTTAGTTTTGAGAGAGGCTTTCCTCTTTGAGAGCTTCTCTGCGTCTAGACTTCCCATTTTCTATTGGCTCATGCTTGCTGTCAAGCTTAGGTTTAAATGCTAGGGTTTGTGTTTTGGCGGTCTTAACTCGGCCTGAGCCGCCAGCCGGTTTACCGTTCTTGTGCTTTTTTATTTTGAGTCAGGACTATTAGCACCCTCCATAATCCTATTGAAACCCGTTTTCAATTATGTTCTATTTAATACTAAAAATATCTTTTTTTTTAATGAACATTCTCTTTATTTATGAACTTTTTAGTTTCTAATAATTTTCTCTATGATGCTGAATGGATTTTTACAGTATTGATAGTGGGATTGATATGGACCCTTAGATGCAAGAGTTTTAATCTGAATCATTCATTTAATATAATAAATAATTAGATCATTAATTAAAATATAACAGGTAACTTACAGGTTACGGGTAAACATTAATTTTTTAATTTTAAATTAATATTAATTTAGCAAAAAGTCACTTACATCCCTAAGGTTCACTCAAATAATCATATAGATCCCTTTAGTTTCATAAATAGTCACATAGACTTTCTTAGTTTCATAAATGACTATTATACCTTTTGATTAAAATAATGTTTATGTTTTTGAATGATTGATTAAAATAATCTAAATAAATATAAATATAGTAATAAGATAAAAATAATAAATAAATATCATACGATACGAATAAAATTTTATAATAAGTATAGTTGATAAAATAACATATACAATGAAAATTTTGTTAATATTAAGTTGTTATTAGTCTATCATGACGGATTAACTAAAATCTATTAATTCAAAAATTGATTTTAAGATTGATATTAATGTAGACATAATTAAATAAGATATTTTAAGAAATAATATAAATTTTATAAATAATTGTGAATGTTAGGTATAATTATTTAATTTTAGTAGTATGTCAAATAGATTTTAATATTAGTAAAAAGAATAAGACAATCTAATAATAAAAGAATATGAAAAATAAATAATGTTAAAATAAATTTTTTAATATTGAAAATATTTTATATGTATTTAATATATTATATTTTTTAATTTAAGGAGTTATGTATGACCAAAATTTAGAGGTGTGGGTGGTCTTTCCCTATTAATTTTGTAACCTATTTAAAGTACTATATCATTCTATATCATATATCGCACTTAAGATGTTGATTTTACTTAAATGTTATGTTATTAAAAATTAAACTTTGCATTTATAATGTGATGCGAACAGTACTCATCATAATGTACTACAACTTTAATGTAAAATGTAATAAAAAAATATAAAGACATCTTTGAGTAGTCAATTTTAGCTTTCTTTTACAAAATAGTATTATAAAAGATAATTCGTAAAATGTAATAAAAATGGCATGAGAAAAGGTAAGTAGAAGTGATTTTTTTTGTAGTTATTAAAACATATGAAGGAATTGACACACACATATTCAGTATTTCTATTTATCCTTATTTATTAATAGGAGGGAAATTAAAGTCATAATTACCATAATGTATTATGAATTAATATGTGAAATATAAATATTAATAAAAACTAATTTGTAGACTAATAAAGTAAACCATATTTTATAGGCAGTTGATATATTAATCTAAGGTCAAATGAGATATATCACATGATATTTCAAACTGTAGTCCAATTTTCAACATTTGCATATGATTTTATAAGCTAGTAAACCAATTAAATATACCATGAGAAATCAAAGACTATTGTATATACTTCACCACTGGATATATATATATATATACACACACACACATATAACTTCAGTTAATCTTCCATGGCTATGTATTAGAATAAAATAATCTAACAGCACAAACTATATCCGATTGATAGATTTTGAAAGTAGTTTGATTACATAATAATTGAATTATCTTATAACATTAAGGATATGAATTAAGTACTATTTTAGCAATTTTGAATTTCATATTGAGTTTTCAAATTAATTAAATGTTGAAACTCTTTCATGTTTGGCCTGACATTGTTACTTAATAAAATTACAAAAAGCCAATAATGAATGGTGTAGGCTATATAGTAAAATAAACTTTAAATGTAATTAAATATTCCCATGAATTTTGTGTAATTAAATAAAATATGTTATTTAAGTGAAATTGTGAGAATATTTAAAATTATAGGGGTAGTCACTAAAATTTCTCATACTTGAGCAAACTACACGATCCCATACGGTTTATTTTGAAAAATACAACTTTTCACACTACTCATACTGTTGGTAGAATACGTTCCCACAGCAAAACACAATTCAAACTCATATTTGCAAACAACAAATAGTATCTCATAAAGGATCAAATTTGAGTGAAGTTTTTGGTCAATCAATCTGACTAAATTTGAGTAGAGTTTTTTTGTCAATTAATTAAGTTTTTCAGTTTTCAAAAAATTTATATTCAAGGTAAATCTAGAGCTATCATTACAAGAAAGCGATGGATATTGATCAAAAAGGTTAGTACTGTATATATTATTTGTAATTTGATATTTAGAACTTTTATGATTATTTTGTTATTGAGTAGAGAGATAGTTTTGTGGAGATTTCAGCTATTTAACTATGGAATGACCAATGCTTTAAAATCAAACACTTTGTTTGATAATTTGTCCAAACAAAAAAAAAAAATAAAAAAACATGTAGAAATATAAGAAAAATGAGCATGTATTGTCTGGCAGTCGTGCTTCTCCGAGAAAGAGGCTGAAACTAGGGATGGCAATTATACCCGTAAATCCGTCTAAACCCGCCCGCTGCAGGTAATTTTACCTGTTGCGGACGAATTTAGTATTATAAATTAAAACCCACACATGGATGCAGGTGGGTTTGGTATTATTATACCCGGCGAATACCCGCATGGATATCCACCCGATCCGTAATATTTTTTCTAAATATTTTTAATTTAATTTTAATTAAAAATATTTAATTTTAAAATATAGAAAGAAAATTATGTAATTATTCAAAATGTATAAAGGAAATTGCAATTAAAATCAAATTTGTAAATAGCCAAAGCCCAAGTCCAACGCCAAAGTTGCACATGTGCATGTGGCCCATCTTTTTATTATAAAGTGATAAGATAACCTAAAGCAAATTAAACCCATTTGCTGCATTTCCCCTTTGAGTCTTTGACTTTGCTTCTCTGCCGCACACCGTCCATCTTCATCTCCATCTTCATTCAACATTCATTTCTTCTTCAGCCCGAGCTTGTGAGTTGTGATAGTTGCGCCCTGCACCCAACTCTCTTCGTCGACAAGTACGCGTAGTGCTATTGGCTTGTTGCAGCTACCGGGGTACAATTGCTATTGCAGCCAATTTTGCAGTCATAGAAGGTACAAAATTCTTATGCCTTTCCTAACACTTTATAACTAATATGAATAATTAGGTTGCAAATTGAAAAATAGCTTACAGTTCGTCAACAATCTATTAATTTTGTTGCTTTTGAGTTGATTATGTAAATAGACAGGCTAGCGTAAATTGCTGAATTCACTTGTTAATTTTTCATTTTATCTTTGCTTAATAAACATGCCGGTTAATCCAATATCTGACACAATTTAAGATCACTTAAAATAACATGTTAATTGATATAATATAATTTAACTTGTTTAAAATCAACATGCATAATTTTGTACCTTCGGTTTAGCTTAACTTGTTAACCCGAAAATCAGTATTCTTGTATATTGATTTAAAATCTATTAAAAATTTTAAGGTAAAAGATGGAGCAAGTCTTTGATCTCAGCGACAATAATTCGCCTACAACAAGAACAGAAATTCAGATAGCTAATTTGAAATGTGATTGTTATTTTTAGATATTAATTTGTGTTTTTTAAATAGATTTGTGTAATTTATACTTAAATTTAAGAATTTGTGTTGGATTGATGTTGAAATTTTAATTTTTAATTTATATTGTTTAAATATAAAATTGAGTATGTTATGTAGAATTTGAAGTTATTATTATAAATTTATATATTAAATATTTATGATTTTAAATGTAGAAACCTGCAAAAAAATCCGCCGGATACCATTGCGGATTTGGTAATTGTCAAAACCCGCTGCGGGTGGGTTTTCTTAAAACAATTAAAACCCGCTGTGGGTTGCGAGTGGATTTAGTAATTTAAATTTTGTGTGGGTTTAAGTTTGGTAATGGCAAACCCGCTGCAGGCGGTGCCCATTCTCATCCCTAGCTTAAACAAAGTACTGATATGTTTTTTAATTTGGTTGCTTCGGTGATTCTGAGTAGTCAGCATTCTTTAAGCCATATCTTCATGTAAAAAACTTCAAATAGAAAACTGTAAAATTCTTTGAACTCCTGAGGAATAAATCTTTCTAGACATATATAGTTTGTATTGATGTCAATTAATTCAAAAACTTTGGGTCTTGTGTAGTTTCAAAATGATTGTGAGCTTTGTGCACTAAATCGTGAATATCTTTAGGAGGAGAACTCCCAATTTGATTTTGTAAATTTCGTCCATAACTAGACACATTTATGTATCAAAGAATATATATTATGCAATCTCATATATTCTAGATCAATATAGTTAAATCATGAAATTTGGCTGATAATAATTTACTTGGTTGCTTTGGTGATTCTGAGCAGTCAGCATTCTTTAAGCCATATCTTCATATAGAAAATTTCAAATAGAAAACCGTAAAATTAATTGAACTCCTGAGGAATAAATCTTTCTAGACATATATAGTTTGTATTGATGTCAATTAATTCAAAAACTTTGGGTCTTGTGTAGTTTCAAAACGATTGTGAGCTTTGTGCACTAAATCGTGAATATCTTTAGGAGGAGAACTCCCAATTTGATTTTGTAAATTTCGTCCATAACTAGACACATTTATGTATCAAAGAATATATATTATGCAATCTCATATATTCTAGATCAATATAGTTAAATCATGAAATTTGGCTGATAATAATTTACTTGGTTGCTTTGGTGATTATGAGCAGTCAGCATTCTTTAAGCCATATCTTCATATAGAAAACTTCAAATAGAAAATCATAAAATTATTTGAACTCGGGAGGAATAAATCTTTCTAGACATATATATTTTGTAATTTATTCCTTGTTAATTGATATCAGTTAATTCAGAAACTTTGGGTCTTGTGTAGTTTCAAAACGGTTGTGACCTTTGTGCACTAAATCGTGAATATCTTTAAGAAGAGAACTCCAAATTTGATTCTGTAAATTTCTTCCGTAACTAGACACATTTATCTATCAAAGAATATATAGTATGCAATCTTATATATTATAGATCAATACAGTTAAATCGTGAAATTTGGCTGATAATCATAGAGTTGGTTGCTTCAGTGATTTTGAGCGGTCAACATTCTTTAAGACATATCTTCATGTAAAGAACTTCAAATAGATTACCATAAAATTATTTTAACTCCTGAGGAATAGATATTTCTCTTTCTAGACATACATAGTTTGTAATTTCTATTCCTTGTTAATTGATATAAGTTAATTCAGAAACTTCGAGTCTTATGTAGTTCAAAGCAGTTATGACCTTTGTGCACTAAATCGTGAATATCTTTAAAAGCGAAGTCGAAATTTAATTCTGTAAATTTCTTCGTAACTAGACACATTTATCTATAAAAAAAAATATAGTATATAATCTCATATATTCTAGATCAATACAGTTAAATCATGAAATTTGGCTAATAATATATGCAATCTCATATCTATCAAAAATATATAGTATGCAATCTTATATATTCTAGATCAATACAGTTAAATCATGAAATTTGGCTAATAATCATAAACTTGGTTGCTTTAATGATTCTGAGCAGTCAGCATTCTTTAAGCCCTATCTTCATGTTGAAAACTTCGAATAGAAAATCATAAAATTGTTTGAACTCCTCACAAATATAGGTTTCTAGGGATATATAGCTTGTAGTATTATTATTTATTATTTGATAACAGTTAAGTGAAAACTTCTGGCCTTGTGTCGTTTGAGGATAGCTATGACATTTGTTTACTAAATCCTGAATATTTTTAGGAAAAGAAGTTGAAATCGGATTATGTAAAATTTCTCTATAACTAGACACATTTATGTTTCTAATATATATACTATGTAATATTATATGTTGTAGATCAGTATAATTTAATCATGTAAGTTTGCTGATAACAAAATATTCAATGTTGTTTTTGCAATTATCAACTAAAGTTCAAAAGATGCAGAGTTTGACATTCCTTCATCACATGACATTCTTTCAACAGCTAGGGCAACCATTTTGCCAAGTGTAAATGATTCCTCATGTTCCATTTTTTTTAATGGTAAGCACCTGTAACAACTCACTATTGAAGATGTAATTGGAAGTCAGTTTGAGACACTTACAAATGCTGAGAATTTTTACAGTAAATACTCGAAAGTAATGGGTTTTAACATTCGTAAGAATGATATAAGGTATGATAATGATGGTGAAACCAATGTGAGATGTTAGGTTTGTAATAGGGAGGGTGAGCGTAATAGGGAGGGTGAGCGTGCAAAAAAGTATGTTGAAATGAAAGATAGAATTCGGGAACCGAGGGCTGTTACGAGAGTCAAATGTCCAGCTGCTTTAAGAGTGAGGATGAATACGAAGCTTGGTATTTGGGTTGTTAATCAGATTATCCCTGAACACTCGAATGAGTTGGCAATGAATTATGAGATTAAGTTCCTTCGATCCCATCGATCAGTTAAAGATTGTGACATGGCTCACGGCACTGCGACGAAAACTGTTGGTATAAACACTAGTTAAATTATGGACTTTTTAGTCAATCAAGTTGGGGATTATGATAATGTGGGCTTCACACTTGAGGATTTGTATAATTCATTAGATGTTGAACGTCGATCTATGATGCTTGAAACAGATTTAGAATCTGCATTGGCATACTTGAAAGGAAAATGTGATATGGATCCAAATTTTTTCTGTAAATACACTGTAGATGAGGAGAATAGACTTGCAAACTTATTTTGGGCTGATTCTATTGCTCGTTTAGATTATCACCACTTTGGGGATGTGTTAACTTTTGATAGTACGTACAAGACAAATAAGAATGGTAAGCCATTAGTCATGTTAGTGGGAGTTAATAATCATTATGCGACATGTTTTTTTTGGACGTACATTACTTGTGGATGAGACAATTAAGACATATACGTGGGTGTTGGAAACATTTTTGTCTGCTATGAATAATAAAAAGCCTATTTCTATGGTGACTGATGGAGATCGAGCAATGAAGAAGGCGATTAAAAAGGTGATTCCTGAAGCTTGTCATTGTTTGTGTGTTTGGGATCTACAGAGGAATGCACAATCTAATGTACGTAATAAACCTAATTTTATAAAAGTATTTACAAAGTGTATTTTTGAATTTCGTAAATCATGTAACATCAAGTATATCTCTAAAACTATGATACTAACAAATAAAGTATCCATAATAAAAAAATGAAGATTTTAACATCTATATTTTCATATTAAGCTTGTCTTTAATTTTTAGAATTTAAAGACCGACATTTAAATTTCAATTGTAAGATATTAATAGTTAGCTGAATTCTCTCCTCAAAATAATATAAATTTGTAAAGTGCAACTGAAAAATCTCTTGGTGATATAATACTCCAGCAGATGCAAGGTAGACAACTAGACTGGCCAGAAAGAAATAAACTCCAATGCAATATCACCCTTTTGAACATGATCTCTTAAGAAATGATGCCTAATTTCTATATGCTTAGTTCTAGAGTGCTGAATGAGATTCTTTGAAAGATTTATAGCACTTGTATTGTCACACTTAATAGGAATTTGTTCAAGCTTAATGCTATAATTTTTAAGTGTTTGTTTCATCCAAAGTGCTTGTGCACAACAACTACCAGCGGCAATATATTCCGCCTCAGTGGTTGAAAGTGCCACAGAATTTTATTTCTTGCTAAACCATGAAACAAGTGAGTGACCTAGTATATGGCAAGTTCCACTAGTGCTTTTCCTATCAACTTTATAACCACCAAAATCCGCATCCGAATAGCATGTTAAATCTATATGAGTTCCTCTAGGATACCAAAGACCAAGATCTATGGTTCTACTCAAATAACGAAAAATTCTTTTAACAGCAAGCAAATGGGATTCCTTGGGACATGAATGAAATCTTGCACACAAACATACACTAAACATGATATCGGGTCTACTTGCGGTTAAGTAAAGTAAAAAGCTAATCATACCTCGATATTTTTTAATATCAACTTCTTTACCTTTTTCATTTTTGTCAAGCTTGATTGTTGTGCTCATTGGAGTGCTCTTAGTATTTGACCATCAATTCCAAACCTCTTGAGCAAATCTTTGACATACTTAGCTTGATTGATGAAGATTCCCTCATTGTTTTGCTTGATTTGAAGTCCAAGGAAATGCTTTAATTCTCCCATCATACTCATCTCAAATTCCTTACTCATACAAGATGAAAAATCCTTACACAAGGACTCATTAGTAGAACCAAAGATAATATCATCACCATAAATTTGAACAACAAGTATATCTTGATTTTTATTCTTAACAAAGAGAGTAGTATCCGCTTTACCCATTGAACAACCGTTATCCAACAAGAAATTTTTAAGCCTATCATACCAAGCTCTAGGTGCTTGTTTTAATCCATACAAAGCTTTAGACAACTTATACACATGATTTGGAAATTTTTCATTTTCAAAACCGGGAGGTTGTTTTACATAAACTTCCTCCATAATATAACCATTTAGAAAAGCACTTTTAACATTCATTTGAAATAGAATGAAATCTTTATGACATACATATGCTAACAACATTCTAATGGATTCTAATCTAGCTACAGGTGCAAATGTTTCATCAAAATCAATTCCTTCTTCTTGGTTGTATCCTTGAGCCACTAATCTAGCCTTATTCCTTACAACGATATCGGATTCATCTATCTTATTCCTAAATACCCATTTAGTACCTATGATGGATTGATGTTCCGGTTTAGGAACTAATTCCCACACATTATTTTTCTCAAATTGATTTAACTCCTCTTGCATTGCCATAATCCAAAACTCATCATTTTCCGCATCCGCAAAGGATTTTGGTTCAATTTGAGAAATAAATGCAGCATGCTCACATGTGTCCCTAAGTGATGATCTAGTTGTAACACCTCTAGATAGATCTCCTAAAATGGCATCCGAAGGGTGAGAAGAAACATACCTACACTCATTGAGGAGTGTATGAATAGTACCTTCTTGCTGCTCCATATTTCTTTGCTCTTCTTGATCATCCTCTTGATTTTCTTGTAGTGCATTCTCTTGATTATCCTTTGATGATTCTTCTTGTAACTCTCCATCTGCATCATCATTAACAACTCCTTTCTCCGCAGAGGAGGGGTTAGCCTCATCAAAAGAAACATGCATAGACTCTTCTACAACCAATGTTCTTTTATTATCAGCTCTATAAGTTTTGCTTGAACTTGAACACCCAAGAAAAATACTAACATCGGATTTTGGATCAAATTTACCAAAATTGTCTTTTGTGTTCAAAATAAAATATTTACAACCAAAAACTTTGAAATAACCAATATTGGGTTTTCTATCTTTCCAAAGCTCATAGGGAGTTTTATTAAGAGGAGATCTAATCAACACCCGATTTAAAACATAACAAGCGGTGTTGATGGCTTCGGCCCAAAAATACTTAGGTAATGCATTTTCATTCAACATAGTCCTAGCCATTTCTTGAATAGATCTATTCTTTCTCTCAACAACTCCATTTTGTTGTGGAGTTCTAGGTGATGAAAATTGATGCTCTATGCCTAAGTCATTGCAAAAAGACTCAAATGCATAATTTTCAAATTCTCTACCATGATCACTTCTAATGCAAGAAATAAAATAACCCTTTTCATTTTGAACCTTTTTACAGAAAATTTTAAAAGCATCAAAGACATCATTCTTATTAGCTAAGAACAATACCCATGCGAATCTAGAATAATCATCCACAATTACAAAAGCATAATACTTGCCATTTAAGCTAACATATCTAGATGGTCCAAACAAATCCATGTGAAGTAGTTAAAGAGGTTTTGAAGTAGAAACATGATTCTTGTTTTTGAAAGAGGTTTTGATTTGTTTTCCAAATTGACAAGCCTTTCAAATTCTATCTTTTTGAAATTTGATTTTTGGAAGTCCTTTAACTAAATCATTTTTCGAAATTTTTGAAATCAAATCCATATTTGCATGACCTAGTCTTCTATGCCATAACCAACCATCATCATATAATGCTGAAAAACATTTATCATGAATGGATGCAACATCTATGTCAATGGTATAAACATTACCACATCTATTTCCAATAAACAAGACTTTTCCAGTACATGTATCTTCAATAATACATCTACACTTATCAAAAATTACTTTATAACCTTTGTCACACAATTGACAAATACTAATCAAGTTGTGTTTCAAATTTTCAACCAAACATACATTTTCAATCAAGGTTGATGAAATTTTACCGACATTTCCGATTCCAAGAATCCTCCCTTTTAAATTATCTCCAAAAGAAACATCTCTACCGTTTTCGAGTTTCGTAAAACTTAAAAACCATGCATAGTTTCCGGTCATGTGTCTTGAACATCCACTATCCAAGAACCATTTATTCTTTTTCTTCTTTAAGCCCTGCAGAAAAAATCTCAAGTTTTAGGTACCCAAACCTTTTTGGGTCCTTGAGTGTTAGCAATAGTTCCTTTTGGAACCCAAATACATTTCATACCATAATATACATTTCTTTTTACTATGCATCTATTTTTCATATGACCATCTTGATTACAATAATGACAAACAACTTGATTATTAAGAGATGTGCTCTTCACAAAGTAGTTCTTGTAATATTTTTGTTTCAAATTTGGCTTATAACCAAGTCCTCCTTTATCAAACACACACTTTTGTGAATTAAGCAAGTTATCCAACATCTTTTGTCCATTTGTAAATTTTAGCACAATTTCATTTAGATCATTGCTCTTCTTTTTAAGTAATTCATTTTCATTTTTCAATTCATTCACATATGACTCTAGATGCTCATGTGAAGTGCTAGAATTCTCAAATAAAGCAATTTTATCTAGCAATGTTTTATTCTCTAATTCAAGACATGTAATCTTAGCACTAAATGAATTATTTTCATTTTTAAGCTCTACCATCTTCTTTTTAAGGCAAACATTCTTTTTACCAATTTTCATCAATTCATCATGCAAGTCTCTTAAGGCATCATGCAACTCATCATAAGTAGGAAGATCATTTACCTCATCTAATTCATCATTTGATTCATCTTCAATTTCCATAAGAGCAAGATTTGTCATTTCTTGATGCCCTTCATCATCACTTGTTTCTTCATCGCTATCGTCCCAAGTGGCCATCATTGCTTTCTTCTTAAACTTGTTGAGAAGAGGGCATTCCGATCTTATATGGCCGGGTTTCTTGCACTCATAGCATTTGATTGCTTCATTCTTCTCCTTTTGATTCTTGAAGTCTCTAAACTTTCTTCGTTCACCGGTTTTCTTGAAAAATTTTCTGAATCTCCTTGCTAGCATAGCCAACTCCTCATCGTCCGGTTCACTCTCTCCATCACTCTCATACTTTGTAGATTTGAGAGCAATGTTTTTCTTCTTCTCATCATTTCCTCTTTCGGCTGCCAAATCTTCCTCATAAGAAATAAGTGAACCAATTAGATCATCAATAGGTAAGACATTCAAATCTTTGGCTTCCTCAATGGCAGTTCTTTTTTGTCTCCATTCCTTAGGAAGTGATCTAATGATTTTCTTAACTTTCTCGCTATTTGAGAAGGTTTTTCCTAGGGCTCCTAGAGTGTTCATTATGTCCGTAAATCTAGTATACATAAAATATACACTCTCATTTTGTTCCATTTGAAATAATTCATATTGTCGAGTGTACCTACTAATTTTAGACTCTTTCACTTGATTAGTGTCTTCATAGACAACTTCGAGTTTATGCCAAATTTCATAAGCGCTTTCACAGCTAGACACTCTATGAAACTCTTTCTTGTCTAATGCACAAAATAAGACATTCATAGCTTTGGAATTTAAAGAATCTTTTCTCTTTTCTAATTCATTTCATTCCCGTGAAGGTTTTGGAATGTCTTCCCCAATTTCATTTTTGGTCAAAGACATAAAAGGACCATCACATACAACTTCCCAAATTTCATAATCTAGGGCTTGCAAATAAATTCTCATCCTAGTTTTCCAATATGGGTAGTCATTTCCGTCAAAGAACGGTGGTCTAGTTGTGGACTGTCCTTCCCTAAAGGTTGAGTCACTTTGGGTTGCCATGAATCTTTTACTCTAGACGGTTAAGTCCTAACAAGAGAACCAAGCTCTAATACCAAATGAAATACTAACTAGGCAACCCAAGAGGGGGGTGAATTGGGTTTTTAAAAAATAAGCAACTAAAATACAATGAAATAATAACTAAGCAATCAAATTCGAAATAAACAAATTAATGTACAATGAAAAGTAAAGAGATATGGTAAGAGAGATCAAACACAATGATTTTTACGTGGTTCGTCTATCCCCGCCTACGTCCACGCCTCCAAGCACACCGGGCTTGAGGATTCCACTAAGCAAGTCACCAAGGCCTCAAATGCTTACAATTGACTTCCAAGGTGTCAATAAACCTTTACAACAAGAGATTATTCCCAATCTCTTAACCCAAGTGTATCCCAATACTTACAATCACTCAAAACAAAAATTACAAGTTATTCTTCTCTCACACAATCTTTAAGAATACAAATCAAAGCCCAATGTGTGAATAAGATGAACCAAGAATGTGTTTAAAGCTCTATGAAGATTGTATAAACGTGTATATGCTCAATGGTCGTGTTGTGATCAACCTTTGATTTGATTTGAATGAGCTTATTTATAGTTGGAGCTGAAAACTAGCCGTTATAGCCTTTTTCGCCAGAAAACGGATCGCCGTTAACCGTTAATCTTAACCGTTCATTGGTCAAAGTTACCGCTTGGATTTCAAATAAACGGTTGACCGTTAGTTACTTACCCTTTCGCCGTTAAAATCTAGAGACCTGCACAACAAAAATCTTCTATCCGTTCTGGCTAAACGGTTAAGGCTTTAGCAAATAATAACATACTGGAAATTATCGGTTAGCCGTTTACACATTAACGGTTCGCCGGTAAAATCCAGAAGCATACACAACACATTTCAACTAACCGTTTTCACTAAACGGTTAAGGATTAACAAAGTATGCCTCTCTGGAAATTATCGGTTAGCCGTTATGGATTAACGGTTTACCGGTTATTTCCAGTAGCCTTTAAAACAACAAACTTAACCGATTTGCTTTAAACGGTAAGAGGTTAGCACAAAAATCCTTTCTGAATATTATCGGTTAACCGTTACACTTAACGGTTCGCCGTTTAATTCCAGTAACCTATAACACAAAAAATGCTTAACGGTTAAGGCTTAAGAAATAACCCTTTTCTGAGTATAGCTTTACCATAAACGGTTAGCCGTTTAAATCCAATGGCTGATTTTTGGCAAGTTATAAAACAATCGGTTGAAGCCTTAGACAATAACCTTTCTCTACATTTTATCGGTTAACCGTTAAAATTAACGGTTCACCGATTATTTCCAGAAATGTACATTTTTGCAGAGATATTCCAATTTATCAAAAACTTGTAATCATTTATAAAAAAATTCTGGCTTTTAAGAAAATATTTGTTATTAAGAAAAACTCCAACATATTTATCAAAAGGTTTGTTATCATCAAAATTAATAAAAGGAACATTTTCATGTTAACATAATGCTAATGAACTTTCTTCAAATTAAGTTCATTAATTTCATATTTGTGCCCTATATTTATGCTTCCAAATGGATAATTTTCTTGAGAATTTTCAACATGCTCATATATTTCTTTTCCAGTATTATTCTAACAACTAAGAAGAATAAAAAAATCTTTTAAATAAGATAAATGAATTTTTCAAAAACCAATCTATCATCAAATAGCTACATATCCACTTGCCTAATTGCCTTACGGATTAATTAATCCTGCATGATTTTTAGCACTGTAATAGCGTAATTACATAATCTACCACCAAATATACTATTTATGCTTAAAATTAATATCAATTAACAAGTTATCATGACCACTCTCTGGTGACAATAAAACACCAAAAATGCAGGTATCATTATATATCTAAATATAGAGTATATATAACAATAAGCCAATAGTTAACTATTTCTTAAATTAAAAAGAATTTAAAAAGCTAAAAAGTTAAATAATTAGAGGGATTCGCAGCTGGCATAAATATGGAACTCTAAATATTTTGTTTATCTATGCATCACGAAACTTGAAAAAATCCAATCTAAAGCAAAATTTCAACATGGCCGACCAACTAACTTTTCATTACCAAAAGATATATCAAAGAAAACATCATGAAAGAGTTTGCAAAGCCTCACATGACATTAAGATTTTATATCTTACTCTTAGTGCACCATGTCTCATGGTTCCTCTCCCTTTTTACTTTTTCTCTGTGGCTGGCAATATGTGAACCGCACAAGCCTCTAAGCCTCATGGTGCCACGCGTTATAGAATGATTTTAAGCAGCGTAGGACAGACCTTAAACCATGGCTGCAAATACTCAAGGCAATAAATTGACAATACAATGAAAATACACCTGTTACGTTATTAAAAAATTCCAATTTGAAAATACGATTAAAAAGTATAAAATTGATTCAAGAATAACTTACCAAAATATTTATTAAGAGAAATTTATCGAGTCTCTTTCATCTAATCATGAGGAAACAAAGATAATATTAAAGAATCCAATTATAAAAACATGAACGTGAGAGATAAAGAGAGATTGTATTTTACGATATCTCTATTTCTTTTTCATTTTTAATTTAAAATTACCTAGTTTACAGTTTTACTAACCGGTTAACATAATTTTAAAATAATTAAAATTTTTCATTACTAAAAAAAAATATGTACCGTTGATTAGATCTAACGGTATATATTTCGCACACTATTAATACGGTAAAAAAAATTACGGCATCATAAAGGGACCCTTTTCTCACTCGTTCAGTCTTAATATCTATATTCTTCTCTTTAATCTTTTTTTATTATTTAATTTCTAAATAATGAATAATAAATATTTTATGGGTTTAATACAATTTTATCCTATCTATAAATTTTGGGTTCATTGGGTTCAGCTATCAGTTTGAGAATCCTTAAAAAATTAGTTGCAATGCGATAAAATTTTATTTAGTTTATTTTTCCTTTATGTTATATCTTAATTAAGTTGTTATGTTTATTACAAGAATCTTGTTTTGGCTTTGAGGAGTCAAACGAGTGAATCTACCAGGGATAAATTTTTTCACTCTGCTAGAACTCGCAGCACTATTTTCCGCCATAATCTGGCAACTCAGATGCTCAGTTGCAAACTCGTCCGCCAAGTCTTCCATATCATAAGCCAAGTGTTGGAGATTGGACAGCCAGATTATGACAGAGTTCTGAGTCAGCTGCTTCGCCTCTGCATCGGTGAGCGCTGCCTGAATCATTTCCAAATTCTGTGTCAACATTTTCAGCTTTGAACGTAACCCATCTCCACACACTAACTTCAAGAACTCGGAGAAGCCAATTGTTTGGAACGGCAATTGAAGAAATGCAGCGCCAGAGCCATGCTTGTGCTGTGTTGTGAGTCTATGAGAACAAAGAAATTAAGGCTAATTGTGCCAAAAGAGACCGATGAGACCAAACAATAATAAGAGTGCTAACATTGACTGTTTTGCATAGTAAGTTAAGTCCACATTAGTCTTTCTACCATCGTAAAATATTTTTAAGTGATTCATATAAAATATGTAAAACTGCATGCTGATTCCACCAACAACAGCCAGGCATTAGAGCGGACGGTCACGTCTGAAATTTGGTGCGGCCTTGGGATCGATGGTCGGTGATCGCCGTATGGGTCGGCAATTGCGTGGTTGATCGTCTTCGAACAAATCAGTGGCTGATCGATCCCAACAAAACCATGTGGACTCCACCATTACAATAATATTAAAAGTAACTGTAGGGTTTTATGAGATCAATCAAGGGGTCACAATAGTTCAACTCTTTTTTTTTTTTTTTCAAAAAATTATAATTAAGTATATTTATTTCTCTTCATTCGATATGGTGTTTATTTATTAGATGATAAACTACAATAATCAGTAATTTTACATTCATCATTCAATAGAAGAGTAACATATAATATTGTAACTGAAGATAAAATTCAATTGTTGTGATCTATGATACTATTGTTCTCATTTTGCCACTATTTTTTTTTTATTCTTAACCGATTTAGTCTGAAGTCTAATCTAATATTGTTATATTTGTGCTCTTACAAATTTTATATGTTACATAAATAATAAACATCTCAACCACAACGAATATGAATAAAATAGTATTTTATTATAATATAAATTAATATAATGCGTTATATTTTAAATTAGAGCATTAATTTTGTTGTAGCTTATAATGCGTTATATGAAAAATATTCACAAAAATTTTCAAAGAAAAAAAATGTTAATTTGAAACAATATATGTTAAAACTAAAGGAGTAGTAGAGACGCCACCAACTCTGAAGACAGGTACGTGAAGTCAAAACATCAAAGGGACGAAAAAATCACGATCAGACGCTAATATAAAATCTGTAAGTTAACATTGTCTGCCACAGGGCAGGAGAACAAAAACCCACTTGGGAGTTGGGAATTGGGTGACCCATCTCTATTTCGACGCTCGACTGAAGAAAGCCGAGAAGGATGACAAGTGGACCGAATTTTTTTGTACACAATACCTCTCCATCATATGATAGTTTTTTAAAATACCAGTAATGAAAAATCAGTCTCGGGCTGCAATTTTTTTAGTTGTCGACACCATTTTGATTTTCGATTATGACCACATATTATCTGATTACGAGGATCTACGTAGGATGAGTCTACCATCTCAATAATGGTGTTTTGTTCTGTGACAGAGCAGTGGTTTTTAAAGTGAGACTAATAGTTAATTTTTTTTTTTAATTTTTGTTAATTTTATGATGATTTGATTATTTTCAAACTGTGAGGTTTGTTTTGTGACAGAGTAGTGATTCCTAAAGTGAGATCAGTGGTCAAATTTTGTTAAATTTTCATTATTTTACGACAATTTGATAATTTTCAAAATGTAAAGTAAAACGCATAAAATAACCCATAATGTATGAGATGAATGCATGCATTTTGATTAGCATGGTATTCTATGATTAAATATATATACATAGACACGTATGCATTAATTATTTTCAAATCATAAGGTTTGTCTTGTGACAGAATAGTATTTCCGAAAATGAGACCGATAGTTAAATTTTTTAAATCTTCATTATTTTACGATGATTGATGATTTTGATGTAGACTGCTTACGATAACCTCGTAGTGTACGAGATAAATGTATGCGTTTCGGTTAGAATCGTATTCTATGATTAAATATATATATACACATAGAGAGTGGGATGTGAGAAGCAAGAAGCAGGAGACCATATGGGGAGCCGAAATGAATCCTGCAGAATGGTGCCAAGAAATGGAAGGAGAGTGATACTTTTCCCACTGCCATTCCAAGGCCACATAAACCCAATGCTTCATCTTGCGAGCATCCTCTATAGCAAAGGATTTTCAATCACCATAATTCACACCAACTTCAACTTATCCCCGAATAATTATTTCTCCTGTGACTACCCTCATTTTGATTTCCATTCATTCCCTGATGGCTTCTCGGAAACTGAAGCCTCCATTGAGGATGTTGCGGTTTTCTTTAGAGCCTTCAATGACAAGTGCATCGTGCCATTTCGGGATTGTTTGGCTGAGATATTGATGAAGTCAAAGGCTGATCAGAATAAGGATTCTTCGCCATGCTGCTTAATTACGGATGCGTTCTGGTACTTCACCCATACCGTTGCTGCCGACTATAAGCTCCCCACGATCGTGCTACAGACTTGCGGTGTCTCTGGCATTCTTGCTTTTACTGCCTATCCAATTCTAAGGGAAAGAGCTTACCTTCCCGTACAAGGTACGTCAATAAGCTTTTCTTTTGATTGATAAATTCTCGGGAATGTTACTAATTTTCCATTTGTTTTTCCCCTCAGATCACCAATCGTTAGAAACTCCTGTGACAGAGTTTCCACCGCTGAGAGTCAAAGACATTCAAGTTCTTGAAACAATTGATCAAGAAAATGTTTATAGATTTGTATCAGCTATTGATACTCAGATAATGGCCTCTTCAGGAGTGATATGGAACTCCTATCGAGACCTTGAACAAGCTGGACTGAGTTTGGCACACCAAAAGTATCTTTCCATCCCAATTTTCCCGATAGGTCCACTGCACAAGTACTTTCCAGCTTCTTCAGGCAGCTTACCATCTCAAGATTACCAAAGATCCATTTCCTGGCTAGACGAACAAGCACCGAAGTCTGTAGTTTATATAAGCTTTGGTAGCGTTATTGCTATTAACAAGGATGAATTTTTGGAGATAGCTTGGGGGGTGGCCAATAGCAGGATGCCCTTTCTCTGGGTGGTTCGACCAGGATTAGTCAGCGGAGCAGAATGGGTTGAACCATTACCGAAGGGGTTCTTGGAAATGCTAGGTGGAAGGGGGTGTATAGTGAAATGGGCTCCTCAACAGCAAGTGCTGGCTCATCCTGCTGTTGGAGGGTTTTGGACGCACAGTGGTTGGAATTCAACACTGGAGAGTATATGTGAAGGAGTCCCCATGATTTGCCAGCCTTATCTTCCGGACCAAATGGTGAATGCTAGATATGTCAGTCATTTTTGGAGGGTTGGATTGCACTCAGAGTGGAGGCTGGAGAGAATGGAGATTGAAAGAGCAATCAGAAGATTAATGGTTGAAGCTGAGGGCCAGGAAATGAGAGGGAGGATTACGCACTTGAAGGAGAAAGTGGATTTTTGTCTCAAGAAAGGAGGTTCCTCATATCAATCTCTGGAGAGATTGGTGGATCACATACTGTCCTTCTAGTTAATTTTCCAAATCTATCTTCACTCATTCTGTAATAAAATAAATTATCGTGCAGTTCATATTCACTTGAAGTTAATAATAAAGCTTCGGTCAGCTTTTACTAATCTTCCCCCGCATGTTTCCAAGCTTATAATTTTATTAAAATATTAGCCCATACGCACTTTATCGAATGATTTTCAAACATCTTCCTTTGGTCGGTTATCACCCAGTCCATAATTATTTCATTGAATGGCTTAACACTTCCATCAGACAATATTTTTCCCTAATTTTACGCGCGCACCAGATTGACAAGGTTCATTTATAGTTTTTTTTTTTTCTTTTAACAATATTTGACATTCAACAAATTTCAGATGGGGCGCATGAAACTGAAAGGGGAATCTGAAATTGAAGGATGGAAAAATGTAATGGATGGACAAATGGTGTCGGAACTGTTGGCGAGTGAGGGTGTGGAAATAGGATAATTCGAGAGCATCACCGTTAAACTTTTCAAATAAAATTTTATTATTTATTTAAAAAATTATATCAACATTTAAAAGACACTGTAATTAAAATTATTTAAATAAAAAATAATTATCTCCCTTCAAATTTAAAAAATTACTTTTTTTTTCTTCAATTTATATTTTCTTACTTTTTACTTTAAAAAAAAGAGAAAAATGATTTAATTGATATTGACTTTTCTTTTAAAAATAATTATTTAATTAAAATAATATTAATTTATTTCTATTTGAAAAATCTTTTAGAGAATAACATATTTTTTCACTCTTCTATTTGACACATAAATGAGCAAATAGATATTTGAAGGGTGAAATTTATAAAAACTTTTGGAAATGCTCTGACACCATATATGGTTGAAGAAGGATAGCCACCGTCGGTGCCCAAAATTTACTAAATTCATCCACCCACTGGGTAAGTCATATCTTGGTTCAAAAAGTTTGGTAAGTACGAAGACGAATACCCAATAACAATCAAATTTGACATTAATAAGCTGTAAAATATAAATGGGTTCCATAGAACATGGATCATAGACTGCTTTATATCTTCTTCCTCTTTGTTAAATAATAAAGCTGCAGGGGATTGGCTGGGTCAGAGACAAGGCTCTATTTATCATCATATTGAATTAAACCTCTAAAAGAGGTTTCGCAGCCTAAGATTACTAAAGCAATCACAAGAAGTTTGCTAACAATCTTGACATGGTATTCATTGATATCAGAATTGCGGCAAACCACTAATCTGGCATGAAGATAGTATGGTTCATCATCTGGGTTTGGCAATTTAGACACCAATATATCTAGTAAATTCTGTGGTAAACTTATTTATTATCTATGGTTAAAATACAATGCATATTCTCTAATCCAGATGTATACCCGGGGAGCCATTCGGTAGTCGAAAAAATGGCCAAACTGATAAAAATCAGGAGGTAGCTCTTTGCCTCATCCATTTTGTAGCTGACCACTTCTCTCCTGAAAGAACCTCACATCCTCCATGCAAGCTATTAGGATCTGACTGCCCGTCTAGCCCCTGAGAGTACCAATAAAAACAACCAAATGAAGTTTGGGATGATGAATCAACAAAATTCAATAAAAAGGACCAGTTTTACTTATATTTATTCCTCTTTAATAAAAAAGGAATCCTTTTCATAAACTTACAAAACCCATTCTTTTTTTTTTTAAATAAACGCAAAAGGTCACAGGAATAAATTCAGTAGAAGAGAACTTTCAATTCAGCATGATGACATGCCATGGTAGCAGCCACTTTCAAGAGATATAAATTTCAGGGCCTAGAATATAAAGCCAAGAAACCCAACAAGGTTGTAAGTTTTGGTCCTTGAATGAATCAAAAAATGATCCTTTAATATTTTCCGAGTACAAAATAGAAATCGTTTAATGCAGAAATTGGGGCAAGGGCAAAAGAAACAGGTAGGACAAGTGATCACATGTTGCCTCCTCAAAGGTTGCAATGACAACATCAAGGAATGATCAATTTTGTGGACAAACAGAGCAAAGACAATTAATGGACTGGAGTAATCAGCAGCTAATTGCAGTGAACAAGATGCTTCCCAGGTATCTACTTAATTTTTGAAGACATAAAAATGTCACAGCATGGAGGACAATTTTATGGGCAGATTATTTAATGAGAAGTATTGAAAGACAAACCATGCTCCAAAAAAGCACCGCATCTCCTTTAACTGGTTTTACAGACAACCCTTTCACAATCTTCCCACCGCAGCTACATTCACCCGAACCAGCCTAAGATCGACAGATGCATAGAACCAAGAAAATGAAAATTTATTTTAAAAAGTAGAAAATATCACCGGCAAAATTAAATTCATAGAATTCATGTTTCTGAGCTTTAAATTTATGATGAGCAAGTAAAATAATATTGGAAAACCAATCATAACATCAAATACATTGGCAATCAATGACATTTCATCTTTTATATGATTACTTTGGCAACCAAAATGAGCTCAAAGGAAACTAGCAACAGGATGTTCAAGAGCAAGATGGCTGGGTTAGAATTATGGATTGAGAACAAGTCATGGAATCTAATTTATATCAACTGAAGAGCAAACATATTTCATGTTTTAGATGCTTTCTGATAACAGAAGTCGATAATGGTAATATGATTAAGATGTGATCATCTTTCATTGCCAAAGAAATCCATTAACTGGGTCAATACTCAGTACCTCATCAAATCTTATTACCATACTTGACAAACATACTAACAGGTACTATTGTCTCCAGGAAACTGATTTAGAAATTTATTCGGATAATGCAGATCACTCCCGCTATATTCTACTAAAATACATGATGAAATAATATGTAAACACATTTTGATAAATTATTAAAAATGTAATTCATAATCATAGGGACGTATAAGGGATGGATAGGTTGCGCATGGGAAAGGTTTAGGCATTACATGAAACCTAAGTTCAATAACCCGAAAATCATACAATAGAAGTTAGGCATCAGATTCTAATCAGTCATTACCATAGGAAAATATGTTTCTCCCCCTTCAACATTATCACTTAAATACATAAGCATTGTTGCTATCCGCTGACCACCACGCTTCAGGTTGAACTGTCAAAAGACAAAAAATGACAAAAAGAAGACAAAGAACTGAGTCTCAGATATCACAAGAACAGAGCATATATTGACAACTGATTAGAGAGAAATAGGTTAACAGAAGTCATAAAGGAAAATAACTTACAGTGTCTGAAAAGTAATCGTGATGGGGCTTGTAATACTGATCTTTTTCATACCTGTGCTGCTGCAGATGTTAGCCTTGATACTAAGATGTATCAGTTTTTCTGTATATAAATAATAGTTATATCAAAAAACCTCAGATTCTACCTCAAAACTTGAATGAGCTCCCCATTTTCTACTGGTACTTGAGAGAAGACCGACATCCTTTTTTCAATTGCCTGTTTATGACAAAAAAAGAAAAGTGGAAAAGAAAAAGGAAAAGGTTTAGAGCAGTGGCATTTTTGCCATTGCCACAAAATCAAGTGCAACACTTTTTAAGTAATATGAACCAAACCAACTACAAGAAACTATCACACAAACCAAGGCCAGTAGTTTCAAGGACCACTCAGCTGAGCCAAGTACAAGTAATTAACACACACAAAATAGAAAAGGACAGGATCAGTACAACTGAAGGTCCAGCAATTGAATTTGAGGCAACTGTAATGAGACTGCCATCTCAGAAAAAGTCAATGCTGAACAGATTGTCATGTGATCAATGAAGCTAAAAGTAACTAGCATTTGGATTTTATAAAGCAGCTCAGACAAGAATGAGGATTAATTATTTAAACCAATAAACCATGCATCAGTATTGCAGAAATTGCACATAAAGATCAGTAAAAAGCATTTGGATCTTATAAAGCAGCTCATACAAGAATGAGGACCAATTCTGCAGTGATAGCTGTTGATGAGAAGTAACTCAGAAATGAACTAAACCTGTATCATTGGATACTTTTTCTCTTCCGGACTCAAAAACATACCAGAACTTGTCCTTACGTTACTCTTGATTCCCTGAAAAGGAAAATGTAATAAATTCAATTTATCAATCAATGCAAGTATAATAAACAAATAAAGTCAAAAGGATACAAATATGTTTCATCACTGAACCTCCAAGCTAGATACTGAATTCTGAATTTACATAAAAAGTTAAGAAGCAGGCATAACTAACAACCATTGCTCCATTCTATAGATTCTATATTTTCTCTCATGTTTGACAGAATGCAAGTTTAAAGTAAAACTGCATTGGGTATTTGAAGTCTTTCAACAAGGAAATAACAAAAGTGACCAGGTTTGTTATATCAAGGAAGGTTTAAATGGAATTTCAATAAAACCAATCCTGCTTGGGAATACAACTTACTGAAAAGAAGTTACACATGATCATTATACGTAGTTGGCTTGTGAGTCAATACACATGTTTTCTTTTGGTTTAATTTTGAATGTTCAACCAAGTTGGATTCAGGCATTCATTTAGCATCCATAGTCCAAGAATAATGACCATTTGTTAGTCAGTTATGAGGAAAGATACTCAACAGGTAAGATATTAGACAGTTTATGTTATTTGCTAACAAGACAAAATTAAATTGACGCAAACAATAAGGAACTTGAGCAAAATCAAACCAAAGACCAATGAAATTCAGAAACATTGTCAAGATTCAGTATGGGGCTAACTGCAGTTTTAAGTAATTTATAAATCAGCTAAAATTTTTAGATTGCAATTTAACAAACTGCTGGTTCTCTTTGGTATTATTTGTCTTCAAGTAGTTTGCTAAATTTAATATTTCCTAGAATGAGGTTAGTAGCCCCATAGGCAATTAGCCTTAATTTTGGTTTGGATGTCTCTTTGATAATCCATATCATTTTGACAGAAGATGACCATAGATAAAATGAGATACTTTCCTAATGTATATTTTGAGTTACTATCGTGCTTAATTCAATATGCACTCAATAACTGTGAAGCAATTATTCATATCTTGTACTCACAAAAGAATGTTTCTTTAAATCAAAATCATAGTCCTCCATGAACTAGTAAATAGAAAATCAACAATGTTTTGATAATGAACTAAGATCCTATGGAATCAAAAATAGATAGTAAAGCTCTTTAATAAAGATATAAAACAATAGGCCATCAGATTTTAACTAAATGGCAAAGGGAAGTCTGATAGATATACCTTCCCTGTTTTTGTATCCACAACAGTGGAGACCTGAAGATGAGGACGGGCAATGGCTCTAAGATAGTCGCATTCCTGCAGAGGCCACCAAGTTATGAACTTAGACCTACAGCATGCATACAGCCCATCTGCCATATGGTATTGCTCAATAGTTTATCAAGCAAACAAATAATATTGACCCTGCCCTAAGTGCATACAGGGATAAGTGTAAGTATCATCGATGCATACCTCCATGCTCAAAAAGTTATGAAGGACTAAAATTCTAGGCGACCAGCTAATTACTTCAGGTTTGACCTACATCAACACAATAAGAGAAAATATCAAATTTCACCAGCCTGATTGAGAACAAAAGGAAAGGGAAGGGGGAAAAAAATGAAAAGCGTTAGTACAATCTTATGGGTAGCAATTCCAGAAATAAAGCACCTATGCCTCACTGCAGTCTTGTAACAACAGTATCAATCCCATAACACCAGCATAAACAATATATTATAAAATAAAGATGACGCCCCACCCGATCCCAGCTAAGCCCCGAGAAGAGAATAAAAAAGAATAATGAAACAAACAATCATCAGCATGCAAAGAAAGACAACGTATTGTAGAACACAATCTACAAGCTTATACTATGAACATCTTACATATTATCAAAATCCGACAATACTAATCTGCTGCCTGTGAATTACTACATCGCGTAACTGTGAAATATTAGATTGAAACAAATTGCATTCAACAACTTTGACAATTCTGATTGGTAACAATAAATTTCTTTAAAAATGAAAAAAAACAAAAAAGTATAGGACATACAGAATTATTTGCAACTCCGTTTCATGATTCTGATTTTAAATTCTAAAAATGAAAAATCAAGTATACTTGCCAATATATCTTCAAACACTATTCAAAATGCCAAGAGATTTTTCTTATCCTCTGATCCTCTTTCTACTTAATCTACAATCTTAAATGCTGAGGTACAATTTCGTGACAGAAAACAATAAAACATTATGATTTAAATTTTAAAAAGGAAAAAAAGGCATACATACATATCCAAGACGTAATAATTCAGCTTCTTTATCATTATCCCAAAAAGTAACACCTGGAAAAAGAAAATGGAGAATAAAATTACATTTTCAGAGTATATCAACTGAAAAGCCGATAAGGCAGGACAAACTTGAAGAGTAGGAATATGCACTACGAATAAACACAAACCACATTTGCCCACTACACAGTTGAAGGATTTTTCTGAATTCCCTTACTAACCTCTAGACAACTGAAGATATCCATTTTTCTGACGTCTCATAAATGGCGGAAACTCGGTGCCTGTAATGGATATATTTCTTAAGTAATCCATCTAATATGAAAGAAGAGCATGTATGAGCAAATGTCTGCATCTTTTCAACATCCAAGCAGAGCTAAAAGACTAAAAACCACAAACTTCAATGCACTCAAGAAAAAAAAAATGTATTGAAGTATGAATGTTTTTGGTCTTTTAGTACCGTCCACATTTTAGAGAAGCAAAAAAGCTAGCAATTCAAATTAACATCGACAAAGCAGCAATACAATAAGTCAATAACACTATATTGATGACTTTCTTTGAGTACAAAATCGACAATTCTGAATGTATAGATGCCTGATAGAAATATTCCAAGAAAAAACAAATAATATTAGCGAAACGTAATCTTTAACGGCAGAACAGAAAGAATTGATTAGACTCCACTGATTCGTTTAGCTCACTTATTTCAGAGTTTATCGAATACAAAAGATCAATCAATTACCGTACGAGTCTTCCAGCTTTCGTATAAATGCTAACTGAAACAGAGCACCTGCAGTTTGAGAAAGATCACCATTTCTCGTTCAATCCAAAGATTTCACTTAAAATCTATCAAATATATTATAATTGTAATTCAGTTTAATTGTTAATTAATAATCATAATAATTATGATTAGAATAAAAAATGAGGATAGTAATAATAATAATAATAATAATAATATAGCAATAATAGACAAGAAACGATGCGTACCGATGATCATTCCAAAAGTGACAAATGTAAGGAGACCGAAGACTATTTTCATGGAGGGAGCCATGATCATGCCCTCGGAATTTCTGCAAGAATCTACCCAACTCTTAAGATACGATTGTCTTTAAATTTATTTATTTTTAACAGTCAACAGTTGACGAAAGTGGAAGCCCACAGTTTGTCAATTTACTGCCCTTTCCGTTGCTTGTTCACCGGATTTGGTATCTTAACTTCTTATATTAATAAATAGAATTTCGAGTTGTAAAATTTGGGCAGCTTGTTAATATTGTTAAATTTTTAAAATAATGGTTGTTATTTATGCCGTTAAAATAATTAAATATTTAATAAAAATTTATTCTTAAAAATATTGTGAATTTAAAAAAAGAATTGTTCAATAAATCTTACGGTTAAACTAGCATTAGAACTTAAATAACTAAAATAAGTATAAATAAAATTTATTTACATATTTAAAATATATATAATATTTTTTTATTGTGTTTATAATATAATTGATAACTAACATAGATATATTTATTTTATTAATTTTATTTTTTATTTTACCACAGTATCAAATTTTTAATCATTTTATATGTTTGAAAAATAAATGGGTGATACTTTGTAATTAGACTCAATTATTGGAGTCCCTAAAGTCATTATTGTTATAAGTAATATTAGATCAACTTGAGTCATGACTGGTATGATATTCATCTATTAAATAGTATAACAGTAAAAACTCATTTGAAATTACTTTTAGTAGTTTAAAAATAATTTTAAAAAGTTAAAAAGCTAATGTTAGTATTTTGTAAATTTTTAAAAAAATAATTTTAGTAAAATCATCTGCTCCTAAGGGCCAATTTGATTATTAAATGAATTTTATTTACACATTTTTAACACATGTATATAAAATATTTTTATTGTAAATAAATAATAATTGATAACTAAAATAGATATTTTATATTATTAATTTCTTTATTTTAATATTTTAATATAATATAATCTCTTTAGAATTAATAATTTTATTTCCTAATTAATAAGGACACTTTGGATAATTCATTAAAGGGAATATAATTTTATTATATAGCAATCTAAAACTTCAAGGTTGGTGGATTGTAATAGTTCTAGTCATAAAGTTAAAATTTGACACATGAATAATAATCTCGGACATTTTTCTAGATACAAATCAATTTTTATGAATAAATTTTAGATAAGAATTCGGTGTTGAATTGAATTTTTTTAATTTAAATAAATAATTATTAAGTAAAATAAATAAAAAATTAAAAATTAAAATAATTTTAACAATTAATTTAATATTTAATAAAAACTTATCTCATTACTGAATGATAATCCGTGATTTTTATGAACGTACTCGTAACAACTGTAAATTAGGGCTCACATTGGTGTATTCAAATCGTTTGGATAATTCAGCATTGAAACTTTAGCGGTGGTGAGCTGAGCACAATCATGTGAGTTCAACCCCACAACTTAATGGGGTTTAAATTCTTCACTCAATTTGAGTGAAGGTAGTTTCTCACTTCGAAATGTGAGTGGAGTAAGCGTCATGAATATTAGAGAGGTTAAAATCAGGCGTCTTCATGTTAATTGATATAAAACTAAAAGCGTCAGCGAATATTGAGAGGTTAAAATATGGGCGTCTTGTAGAATTGATATAAATATAATATTGATTTGTAAATATCTCATGAAATATGAGTTGTACTCTTGAGCAATAGTATCATGTAATAAAAAAAAAAAAAAAATCGTTTGGATAATTGGGATGGAATTATGATTACACTTCGGAACATCCCGCCCTAAACTTTTGCCATGTACCCACGTGTCGTTAAGTAGTGCTAACACATGCCATCCCAACACTCAACTGTGTTGAAATTTGTCCATTTAAGATCGAATGGATTGAAATTAACCTGACTGTCACCCAGAAGTTAGAAATATTATAGATACTGCATTTCATCTGGAGTAAAATGAAATTAACATAATTTTTAAGACCAACTAAATTAAAATAAAACTGTTTTCTTTGAAATTAATAAAATAAAATTGTTATTTTAAAAATAAATAATAAATAAATAATAAAATTATTGACAACGTAGAAGCAGCAAGCCAGCATCTCGCTCTACCCAATAGCAGTCTTTTAACTTTTTTATTTTTTGTTCAGTTAAAACTTCCGACGTAGAACACTCATTGAGTATTTATCAGATTTGTTCGTCGGAAAAAGAAAAAAAATCATCTGATCGGGATGGCGATGGCGCGTTGCATGGCGACTTTCGTTTGCTTGTTTGTGATTGGTCTGTCGTTTGCGGCCGCCGGCGATGTGACACTTGACGATGACGATTCCTCTCCTAATATCCCTGGCTGTAACAACAAGCTCCAATTGGTAACCTTCCTTTTCCTCAAATCAGAGTATTCAATTTCAATTGTGTTTAATGAATTGCCGATCTGATTGTTAATTACAAAATTTGTTCAAATTGAGGTGAAAAACTGCTCTTGTTTACAAAATTTGTACAAAGGGACCGTATTATTAGTTTTGTTATACACCAATTTGGTGATTGACTTCGAGAATAACAAAAAGGCAAATTGCTTGGTTAAACAGTCTCTGACTGATCGAAAATACTAAGAAGTTAGCTTAACAACTCAAGTGTGTGTTTGTTGACCACTGCATTGTTGAAATATCAACAAGCTTGGTAAGAGTTCTCTTTTCTTTCTTCTTGTCAATGTATAGAAAATGTATATTTCAAATTGAATCTTGAGTTCAAACATAGAAATTAGTTACTGTTTAAATTGTAAATATGGGAAATGCATATAAAATAATGGTAGCTTGGGGCATTTTTCAAAAAGTTGGTATTTATATTAGAGTTCGGCAATGATGCATATAAGACTTTAAGCTTTCTTTTCTTTTCTTTTTTCAGTTTAAACCAATCAATAATACATCTATCTACAGACTACAGTTGTAGACTAGCAAAAGCACTTCATCAGATACCTTGAGAATTCACATTTCTTGGTTTTTAGTAAATTAGAGGGGGGGAACATGAGAGTAGAATGAAGTTACAGTGTCATGATTGTGTTTATTAGAGCTCAAATCCTATTTGAGGAGGGAGTTTAAGCCATATTGTTGGTACTTACCTATGAGATTAAAACTTTTCAGTGAAGTGGTTACCCAACGTGGTAATAGAGCTTGCTTGACAAAGTGGTCATGTGCTAGAATTCCCTTTTTGTTTTACTTAGTTCACAACTAGTTGTATGTGAACTTAGTTCACAACTAGTTGTATGTGAACTTTTTGCTATGTTTGTGGTTATGGCTCTTAAATACTTTTTGTTAAATGCTAACCGAGAGGTTAAACTTTGGCCTGAAGATGTAACACCAATAAGATAATAAATATCTAAAAGCAAAAATCTCTAAATCTTTCTCTTTGATTTCTTCCATTACTGTGGTGGAGTTTTCATCAAAATCAAACCAATCCAAATTGAGATAGGGAAATAAATTAATGAGGAAATAAAAAGGTGAATTTTAGAAAGAACAAATATAAATAAATCAAGGTAATGGAGTATTAACAGGCAAGGAGTGTGAGTGTGTGTGCATGTGTGAAGCAATTTAAAGGGTCATTCAGTGACTCCCTATCAATCGCATATGCGAAGAAACATTATATTTACTTGAGAAAATAAAATTATGTCCACTTTTGTGCTTTACATGTAGTTTGTCATTCATTTTACATCTGAACATCCGGCAAAAACTCCTTTTCCCAGTTTCTTTATTTTGTTTTTGAAATAAAACATCCATTTGGTGGGACAGAATCTGATTTTCCCTCATTGACAGGTCAAGGTTAAGATCTGGGTTGATAATGTTGAAGGTGAAAGCTTTGCAGGGTTAACTGCAAGATTTGGATTGCCTTTGCCTTCTGATGCTGCAAAGGCTTTTAAACTGCCTGCTGTTTTATCAAATCCTTTAAACTGCTGTTCCACTGCTTCAAAGGTTTGGCTTGGCATTTGTTTATTTGATTGAACTTGCCACATTTACTCATCATATAACCACCCCTCCTCTCTGTTTTCTTGTTTTAAAGAATCTTTTTCCCTCCTTTCAGAAAAAAGAGACTCTTTCCCGTTCTCTGGAATTTGGATTATAACCATTGCTTTAAAATTTTAAGTTGGTGGAGACTGAAAGACCATTTCCTTCGTCAATTTCCTGAACTTGGTGCATAATTTTGAGAACGTGGAAAATTATGAGAAACCTTGTACTTTGAATTTCTGTTTAAAAAATGGACAATAAGAAAATTCACCTCAATAGTATTTCAAATTCAATTTCTGAATCATGTGCTCTCTTGCCGTTGTGTAGCTAGCTGGCTCTATTGCTTTGTCTATGCGTGGTGATTGTGCCTTCACGACTAAGGCAGAAGTAGCTCAAGCTGCAGGTGCTGCGGCCCTGGTTGTGATAAATGACGAAGAAGGTTTAAACTTTTAGTTATCATGTGAATATGAATAAATTTTTAGATAAAACTAAATTGTTGACTTTTCTAGCATTTTTCTGCACCTTTTCAGATCTTTACAAGATGGTTTGTTCTGAAAATGATACTTCTTTAAACATCTCAATACCTGTATTGATGATTCCAAAGTCAAGAGGAGATGCTCTTAACAAATCTATTGCAGATAAACAGAGAGGTGAGGTCCTCGATTTTTTCTACAATGCAAACCTTGATTTCAATCTTTTTCAAACAAATCTAATGTATCATTTTTCAGATCACATTTCTATTCTTCTTAAGTTTAAAACAATTGAAGAATTTTGTAAATGTCTTATCAGTAATATCTTGCTATATGCAGTCAATTTATTAGTTATTAAAGGTGAAAAAATGTTATCGTTTGGGATGTTCAAAGGAAGGATCACGTAATAGAAAATCTGGGATGAATTCGAACTTTTACAAACTACAGTTCTGCTTAATATTTTAATCTCGGGACTCTTAGTTGTTATCTTAGACTTAGAAGTTTTATAGATGTCTGGTATTTCTGCATTTTCAGTGGTAGAAATCAGGCGGTTAGATAAGCCAAATTTCAGCTAGTATGCATCCCATACATACTTGATCATGGGTACTTGATCATGAGTATGTCTGATAAAAGGTTATCAAATAGTGTCTGTGTATGTGCACTTTGTATATCATGCACATAGTTGTCATAATAAACTTGGTTTCCACCGACATTTGCATTTATCCCTAGCGTGATTGTACCCTTAAATTGTTGGGTTTATTTTTCTTTTATGATATTTTATGACTGAGCTTGTAATTTTCCAACGCAGTGGAACTTTTACTATATGCGCCAAATCGTCCAGATGTGGACTTTGCCGTTATATTCCTCTGGATGATGGCTGTCGGAACAATTATCGCTGCTGCACTTTGGTCACTTTTAACTAGTGAGCAGACTGATGAGCGCTATAATGAATTATCACCAAAGGTTTATAACACATCTCTCCGCCTTCCTTCCATTTTTTCTTGCTTTCTTATTTATTTGTTGTTGTTTTTTTTTTTTTTGTGGGGGGGGGGGGGGTGGGGTGGTGGATAATTCAGTTCTTTGGTTGGATTGCTCATCTCATTGTTATGTCTTGACATAAGCTACAGGGATATTTCTTGTGCGCAAAACACTTATTTGATTGTGCAGTAGTTAGATCTGACCTGCAAATGAGAACAAATGGACCCAGGCTAACCTTTGCCTAGTACACTTCAACACCAGCTCCCAAAGAGCTTTAGAGCACCGCCCAGTGAATAATGGCAGCCCAAAATGACGTGGCAGGGATAAAAGTCGGCAATTATATCTTGATATGAATGAATCACCTCTAGGGGCTTTAGTATAAATGAAAATGTTGATTGCACGTTCATATTTGGTTTCAAACTGCCCTGAGGAACATTGCCTCACCTACCATTTCTTTACTTGATACTTTTGTTGATGCACTGTCTAATTACTCTCTTGATTCATTCTTGTGATTGTAAGTTGTGGGTGACTGTTAACCTGAAATGTTTATTAAGATCTTTGGATTCAACCAAGAGCTCAGGGTTAAAACCCTTTGAATCACCTACCTGGTAGTATCCAACCAGTTTCTATCAAGGCTGTAGGGTCTTGCAGTAGGAAACTGTAGGGGTCATAACCATATTTCACATCAAGATCAACATTATAATTTGAGGAACCACTTAGGACTTGTTTGGGTGAAAGGGTTGAAGTCGTGGTGCCACCTCCTGAAATCAATTTAGGCATGTTGTAGATGGTAATGTTGCATTCTAGATTTTTCCAGAATTGAGACTTAGTTGACCTTGCTCTAAGATTTGTTCAACCGTACTCAAAGCTTGGAGGGCATTGATAGCATTTATGTTCGTGATATCAGGAATCAGTAATGGTTCACTAAGAAATAAGGGCTGCAATTACTGGACTAATGTTGGATATATATAGATGTCCATAACCTGTAAAACCACCTGTACTTGTATTTACATTTCAATTTGATATGCTTGCTTTCGTAGGTGTCACATGCTGACTCATTTCATTTACTGATTAACTTGGAATTTATTTGAATTCACCCCCCCCCCCCCCATCCCACCCAATTGTTATATATACACTTTGATAATAGGAAGCACTTTCTAAGTTTAGGCTTTCTTTTTTCTTTGTCTAGGAATCTTCCAATCCTGAAGCAGTCAAAGATGATTCTGAGAAGGAAGTCCTTGATATCACTGCAAAGGGTGCTATAGCTTTTGTTATAATAGCATCCACTTTTCTGGTGCTGCTTTACTTCTTCATGTCATCCTGGTTTGTGTGGCTACTGGTTGTTCTCTTCTGTATTGGCGGCATCGAGGTAGCACACTTGTTTTGTAGTATGTCTTTTTTACTTTTTGCTGCCAGAATAAGATAATGACTGCATGATAGTTTGAATGAACATTATAAAATTCATGATCTCATCTGTAGTAAAAAATATGTGTTATTTTGTTTTTAGCATGTGGAACAGCTTATTTGAGGAGAAGTGATAACATAATCTTGTCCTGCAGCCTTTTGCTTTTTGGTCATTGTTATAGTTCTTGACCTTTCAGGTGTTTGAATGTTATCATTCATTTCTTTTTCCTTGGTTCTAGAATAGCTAATTCAAAATTTTTGCTAGCAACACTAAATTTATATGAAAAGATAACTTTCTTCATTGGTATATGTACTTGTCAAACATGCTGTGTGGATTTTGGATATTCAGTTTGTGGCGGGCCTACAAATTATTTTAAATTTCTTTTGCAAAGTATGATATGAGTGTGCTACATTTTTTTATGCTTATTGTTGAAAATGTAAGTACCTTTATTTGAAAATTTACTGGTGGAATGTAATTATTTTCTAGACAATAATTATATCAGGGCACTAGCAAGCATTTTTCGGTGTTGGAATATCTAGCCTGTGGCCCATTTTTGTGAAACACGCATCTAAACATTATCGAATTACATTGTTTATTTTTTCTCGTTGTTGCAATTTTCTTTTTGTTGATGATATGTTGTACCGATTAACTTGTTATGCTTATTCATTACTTTCCAGGGAATGCATAATATTATTGTAACACTATTGTTAAGGTATGTGCAGTTTTTTTAGCTTTTGATCCATCAAGTTGCTGGTTTGTATTAGTAGTTCTCCTTTGTTCCAACCATTGAAAAGAAAAGAAGTTTTCTTATCATCCTTATTTATACGTAAACATTTTATTTGCTGTTCAGTAAATGTAGAAACTGTGGACGCAAGACCGTGCATTTGCCTCTCTTGGATGAGGTTTCTGTTCTTTCGCTTGTGGTGTTGCTCTTCTGTGTTGTGTTTGCTGTTGTCTGGGCTGTACGGAGGCAGGCATCATATTCTTGGGTTGGTCAAGATATTCTTGTAAGTCTTAGCTATGTGTCTGCTCATTAGATTTTTCGGTATTGTCTATTGTTGCAGAGATATATGCCAATTAACCATGTAATAGCTTTATTTAAAAAAATTTTTAATATAATTTTTCCTTTTTAAAAAACTAGCTTTTTAAATGATGCTCAGCAACTTTGGAAGTTGACAGGAGTTTGAAAACGAGTTGTTTTCCCCTCTAGTGGTCTCATTTGAGTCACAGCAATACAGTATCAAACCATAATGTTCATGTTTACACATCTTTCTCGAAATATGAGCGCAATTTCTTTAGCGATCATGGTCCAGTCTGAAATAATATAGGGCATTAAAAAGGTTTTCTTCTGTTCTTTGATATATTTGCTCAGGTATATATGCAGAAGGGGTAGAGAAGAAGATTTTAACATTGTCACATTCTAATTATACCACTGTGTTATTGCACTAAAAACACTAATGGTTTTGGTTGGTAATCATACTCATTGTGATACTAGAGTTGAATTAAAATCTTAGTATCTTCATGCATTTTGAGGTATTTGGTACTTCAAGCACATTTTTCCTAGAATGAAAGCACAAAAATGGATTTGCAAAATTATGGGGTCTTTTTCTCCTGTAGAGGGAATTTCTTGTCCCTTTTCCCTTTCAAACTTTCTAGGTTTTTAAGTCTGTCCCTTCTTGATTTCCTTTTGGGGTAAGGTTGTCTGTTAAGACCCGTGTTCTTGAGCTTTTGGCCTTCTAAGCAAGAAAAAAGTTTTAATCTAGTGAGACCCTTGAATCTGGGGAGACCCTTGAAGTGAAAAGTCAAAAAAATTCTATCATCTTCTTTCTCTTTTAATGTGTCACTTGTTCGTGCATCTGCAGGGACGCAGGGAAACAGTCCTGAAACTGTCTTGTCTCATAGTTTGGATCATTCAGTTTATCTTCCATAACCTTAATTTGAAATGATTATTACAATTAATACTTTTACTGCTAGTGTTGCTTTCATTACATTTTATTTCTATTGGCTGTCCCATGGCCTGGTTGAAATATTATAAAAAATCTTCCACTTCCCTCCCATTGACTACCCTAATAATGGAACTTTTGTTGACAGGGCATCTGTTTGATGATAACAGTTTTGCAAATGGCTCGGTTACCTAATATCAGGGTACCTTAGTACTGTTGGTTTTCTAATAAGGACTCGTCTCCTGTACCTATGCCCTGATTGAGTTATAATTCAGGTTGCTTCGGTGCTTTTGTGCTGCGCATTTGTTTATGACATCTTTTGGGTCTTCCTCTCACCACTAATTTTCCATGAAAGCGTTATGATTGCAGTAAGTTTTAACGTTAATTTTGCTTTCGTTTCTCCTTCCTTCCCCCTTCACATGAGAAAAAAAAGGAATCATACTAATTTCTGCTTCTTTTTCTTACCTGCAAATAAGATTACATTACTTGTCTTGTTGTCATTACTAAAACACACCTCCTTTTACACCAGACATGAACGGGAAAAAAAAAATGGCTACATTGGTTTGAAATTGGATCTAGTGCCTATTTTGTTATATTATTTTATTAGTTGATTACAGCATTCAGGGTTAGAAATTGGATCTAGGGCCTATAATGGTGTCTAGGATATCCTGCCAGTAGAGTGTTTTGGGTTGATGACAAGTGTTTGATATGTGATGCATCAGAGAAGACCTAGGTTGTTATTTACTATGGGTGCCCTATTCCCATCTCTATTGGCCATAGGGAAGGTGTGACCCGTCACCAGACATGATGCGGGTGTCATATGATTGGGTTAGGGCAATGGCACAGTCCAACACATAGAAACTGGGTAAATCCCAAGGATATAAGGATGGATACGTAACCTCAACTAGTAGGCTTATTTTTTGGGTAACAGCAAGCTTTCTGCACGAGTAAAAACAATTGAGTTGATATTAGTAAATTGATTAATCTGAATTTTTTTCCCTTTTTCTTTAACTCTCTCTCTAAGGAGAAAAAAAAAGGTCTAGACTTGCTTTATTTGTATGCTTTTAGTTTTTTGTATTCTTTACATTGTATTAGACTGGTAGATTGTATTTACATATCAACAAAGGATTAAAACCTTTAGCTGAGTGAGAGTGCTGTAAGAAACTTTCTTATGGGTTTATTCTATTGATGTTAGGTTGCTCGAGGTGACAACAGTGGCGGAGAATCTATTCCCATGCTTTTAAGAATCCCTCGACTTTTTGACCCTTGGGGTGGTTATGATATGATTGGCTTCGGGGACATTCTCTTTCCTGGTTTGCTAATTTGTTTTGCGTTCAGGTACTCAATGTTAACATGCATTCAGGATCCATGATATGATGCCTTCTTCCTGAAAAGAGTGGAATTACAGGAGATAGCCACAAATTTTTTGTGTATAGTTTGTCGTGCAATCTGAGAGAACAGGGATCCTTTTAGTTCAACCAATAACGTATCTTTAGAGTTTTATCATCATCATCAAAATTTTATTATCTTAGTATTATTAAAATTGTTATTATTATTATTATTATTACTACTACTACTAGTACTTTTTGGTGCCCTCTCACAATGCTAGGATTTGGAAGTTATTGTGGGCACTGACTTTGATCAAGAAGTTGCTTCAAGATCTTATATGAATTGGCACCAGATTCCAGGCCAAAAAAAATTAACTTTATTCGTGGGTTTTTTTTTCTTTTTTTTTGGTTCTTCACATTGTGTCTGGGTTTTATTTCTTCGTATTTGCGTTTTTTATTAGGCTGGTGTCAGAAGGATGTTGCCCTTGTTTTGACTTTGGGTTTTTTTTTTTCCCCCTGTTTCTCTTTCTGCATTTGATTGTCTCAGATATGACAAGGAAAACAAGAAAGGTGTGGTAAAAGGATATTTTCTTTGGTTGATAATTGGCTATGGATTTGGTAAGTGCCTTAGCATAGTGGTTTACATTATCATTATTCTTTTTATATTACTTCATTGCTATTTCTTACTTCTTTTGTGCTCAATCACAAGCTTTTTAACTTTAGGATATATAGGCTGTTTAAAATGAATGCTAACCCAAGCTAACTCGATTATACTTGTTTTCAATGATTATACTTGTTTTCAATGTTTCTTGTAATGATCTTTTGTTTTGATCCATAACTTGTGCTTTGAAGTGTTTGGAATTTTCTTTCTAACGCAAATGTGTATGTTCCCCAAATTTGTTCAGTACATTCCCAAAATTTGCTTGGTTGAAATTGGACAGGAATCAATTGTCACATTTGATTATCACCCTCACTTCATTTTGTCTTTCGATTGATGAGCTTATTGCATATGACAAATATTAGAATCTATTAAATATCCCAGACAAGTAATGATGACAAACTTGTATCATCTTGTCCTGCTGCAATGAAAAATTCTTGGTAGCCTTGAAGCGTATTTTTATTATCTGTATGTCAAAATGGAGGTCCAAATTTTTGTTTCTTTTCATTGTAGTTGTTTAACTTCCATTCGAGGTAGCTGCAATCAGGGATAGAACTCTTGCGCATATCTGTGAAGTTTGCAAAAGATTATGTTAGACACCACCACTTCCATTTCCTCTCCTTTTAACAATTTCGCATGTGGCACACTGAAGCTGCATTTTCTATTCATTTTTTATCTTACTGTATGTACCCTGGTGGCAATAAGTTGCAAGTGTACATGAAGAAGACTTCTTGCCGTCGTATTTCTTTAAATTTGTTTTGCACTGCAGGTCTCTTCCTTACGTACCTAGGGTTGTATCTAATGAATGGGCACGGGCAGCCAGCACTTCTATATCTTGTTCCCTGTACACTAGGTAATAATATAGTGTGTGATTCCAGTTGGACAGGGAGTAGTAGTACATCATCCCTAAATAAATAAAGCGAAGCTCTTTCCACTTACCTCTTGATTTTGCATTACCAGGACTTACTGTAATACTGGGTTTGGCAAGAGGGGAGCTGAAACATCTTTGGGATTATAGTAGGGAACCATCTTCAGATATGAATCGTCCAGTAGAAGCGTGAAGAATCAGAATTGGTTTTTAATCACTCTTAACAGAAATCAAAACCCAGCCTGCTCTACAAAACGCTGGGCATGCAATGGGGTTTGTTGTTGACTCAAAGTTTTCTTTTGGGTCAACGTGGGATGAAGGATACAGTGATAAAAGAAGTGGTAGCCATATAAGGTCTAAAGACAATTTGCCATTAGGATTTATTTTACGCCTGTGTATATTCTTGTTGCTTATATCTATCGGCTGTAGCTCAATTCTTGTCACAGCATTATATTCTTGGAATATATTGCAACATGTGTAAGTTCTTTTCTTTTCTTTTTTTAATTTCATCTTTTTGCATTGTTAATCAAACATTGTGGCTGAAACTGCATGATTCTGATGTTTATGCATTTTTTGTGCCTGCCTAGATCGTGATAGGCTGGAACGATATATGTGATTTCTGTGGAGTGAATTTAAGAAAACAGTTTTTCTTAAAACCAGGCTTAATCTAAAACTACTATAGACTATAGGCCTATTATCCATTTTCAATAATTACCGGATCTGGAAAATAGAAACTAAATGAGAGGTACACGTCAAGTATCTTGCATGCAGGTTGTTACTTGTTAATGGAAAATTTTTGCATGGAAAGTGGATATTTTTCAGTTACAGCATCAACAATTCGCATGCAGGTTGTTGATAGAAAATGATTACTTGCCTTCTTACTTAATCTTTATTATTGATATACCAAGTAAGAAACACACACAAAGACTCAAGGAGAGAGGCAATATTACATCATTTTGTTTTTTTAAGTTTGAATGGGGATGAGAAATTTCACCCATTAAACTTCAAACTTTGCATTTATATTATTATTCAAACTTAGGTAAAGCGGAAGTGCATCGACGACTAGTCGACCTACACCAGGGGCAAGGGTAAAGAAGCTTCTAGCAATTTGCGGGATGAGGAAGCTTGCACTTATCCGGGAGCTGCATGGCAAGTTTAGGGTCTATACCAAGAGAAGGCAGCAGCTTAGAGTTCTTGTATTTGCAAAAGCATGCCAAGTCAGCATGTGAGAGCGCGGTACAACAAGCAGTCGTCGGCTGGGTTGGGTTTGGAGGCGTAACAGACGGCTTGCATGCCATCAAACCAGCACCAGTCATGTTGCATATCACTGTACCCTGCGCATTGCTGCTGCTAATGCTCATCCCTACGCCTATGCCCACCACCATTATCACTTTTACGAAAAATGCTATAATTATTTTGAGGCTCCCCATTTCTTCTTCTAGTTAACTCCTTGCTTTATCTGCACTCTCAAAAATCAACATATATGGGCAAGCGTTTATATGGGCAAGCGTTAGTTGTACCTCCATAATCCCCCCCGTGAATCAACAGAGCATTATTGCGGTTTCCACTCACACTCCCACTCCTACACTGTGCTGTCACGGGGTTCCAGATTAGTTTTTTATGGGTGTCCTTGTCAGGTGGTTAACCACCCATCGTAATGATCATTTACAGTAATAATATAATCTGCGCTTATTCGGAGTTTGAATTCATATATTTATGGTACAATTCAGAAGTTTGCGAGTAGTATTCAAAAATTTATAGCTACATTTGGAAAGGGACATATAGTATCCTAAAGTTTTCTGTGGGAGAACTCTACTAGTGCAACCAAGAATAGGTAACGAAGCTCAGTGGTAATATTTTGGTCTTTTCGATGTCTAAGGCAGCTGGAGTCCAGACTCGAGACTGACAGATGGAATGAAAAGGAAAATAAAGTTACGATAATATTTGATTGTCGGCCGAGAGTTGCACCTTCCGCCGTCCAGATCAGAACAAATGGCCACTGGCACATATTATGAAATTTCCGTCGGTCACTCACGCATTGATTGCATGCCATCACTTTACAATTTGTATGATCTACTACGTGTCACTCAATATCTCGATTTATTTGATAAGTGTGACTTGAAATTACAAAGGTAACCCACTTTAATCATTCAAATATTACATTTATTTTTTTAATGTTGAAAACTACCTTAATAACTAAATTTATTTTATAAGAAAACTGATAAGAACTTGGTCATATTTATTGAGCCAAACTCAAATTCTTTCACCTCTCAGTCACAGAAAATAATAAACTAGTTGCTGTGGATGAATAACGACAGCCTCAGTTTCGCTCCTACAACCAAGGATCCCCTCACCCTATCATGGAAATTCGTCGACATCTTTGGAGCAGATTTATTTCGCCTCATCAAAAGATTCTCCACCAGGATACCATCGCGAGCAAAGATCTCCTCTGTCCGGAAGGGTCGTCAGCAGCAGGTAACCGCCCACCCGCATCGTTAGAACGCGCATCACTCGGCGAGATTCAAGCCACGGCTCGCCACCCCCACCTTCCTAACCTGCACGAGCCTCTCAAACCGCCACGTCGCCATCAACCGCCCACACAGTGACGCGGAAAGTGGGAAGCGTGAAGGAGGAAACCGAATCCATGAAGCTTATAAATGGAGCGATCGAAGAAGGTAAAGGTTGGACAAAAAAGCAAAAACGATCTCGGAGATTCATTTTATTGATTCAAAACCACTGGATTTGTGGTAAACGGTTTTCCGAGACCCAAATCGCTGACTTGAGCGTCGGAGGGTTTCTGTGGAAAATTACCCGCCGACCGGTATTGTGTACGCAGGACATTGGAGAAGAAGGGAATGGGTTTTCCTGCTCGCGTTAGCAGAGGCGATTGAGTGACGTTGGTCGGTCAGCGGAGGAATTGTCGTTGTTAAGCGAACAATTGCGCATCAACATTTTGGCGGATCAGGAGTCGAGCAAAAGCTTCCGTGCACCGTAGAAGAAGAAGAAGGCGTGAAACTTATAGATATGGGGAAAGTGAGGAGACACAGGTTGAGCAGAATCAGAACTCTGAGAGAAATAGCCAATGAGGCGCGAGAACGAGGGATGCATGAACGGATGGAACACATGGAAAAGCAGATGGAAACCCTGACAACCATCCTGTGCGAATTAAGAAGTGGACAAAGGGAAGCTCAGGAGGAGCGTAGGAGAAGCGGTGTAGGGATGCAAGACCGCTTGGACAGAAAGAATGGTGATGAGAGGGTTACGCAGACAAGGGAGGGGGTCACAGGAAGCCTGAGTCAGGGGGCCAATGATCCCAGCTACTGGAGAGGAAGCCAAGTGAGAGGACGATTCCGGCTGAGGCTAGATGTTGGTAACAATGGTCGGGTGGAGAACGAGGAGGAAAGAGAGCTTCGACAACATCTGCATGATGTTGAGCTAGAACGAGACCAGGTGGCAGCACGCGATCCTGGTCGAGCTATACAGTTGGAGGAGGAGGTGCGGAAACTGGCGCAGATAATAGACGGCATGAGGGGTGGCAATAAAGCGCCAAGTTGGAGGATAATGCTGGACAGTGAGTCACCCCTCTCTGCAGAAATTATGGGAGCCGTCATCCCGAGAGATTTTCGCCTCCCCGACCTCAGATATGCCGGACGGACCGATCCGCTAGTGTACATTGAGCGGTTCAATGATATAACTGGAGTCAGGCGCACATGCTCGTAGATGCCGTATTCCACCGACTTTTGAGGCGGCACGAGAATGGTATCGGCTTGCTCGAGAAGCATAAAACATTCGACCGGATGTGCGAGTTCTTGAACATTTTCGGGCGCGATGGCGGAAGATGACATGATGGAGTTGATGAGCATAAGCGAGGGGAGGAGACCTGCGAGTTTATTAAGAGGTATCACCGTGCGATGCTCGACCTTGAGCTTCAATCACCCTCAAGCTCTCGAGGACCGAAAAGTGGAGTGAGAATAGGCGTTTGTGGTATAACCGGTGACAATCGTCGACTGAGCGGCAAAAGAGACATGAGATTGAGCGAGAAAAGGCTGCGAAAATTAAAGCGGCGGATGGAAGGGCTAAGGAGGAAGGATAAGCCGCGGGAGGCGGCCCAATTAAACGGAAGGAGCACCAGCTCGGAAACACGCAATCGCCCACTCTATACCAACCCCACCGGAGGAGCTACCATCCCAAGATCTTGGAGGAGGATGGGCGTCACCATCCATCCCGGTGAGCATGATTGTGGAAGGATAAGCGGGCTGATGTCCGCTCCACCTCGCAGTCGAAACAATGCCCAGGAAAAGCGTGCACAGTCGATCGAGCCAAAGTTATGGGCAGTACACACGCCTGAAAGCACCATTAGACGAAGTGTATCAGGCGATCAGAAATCGTGGCCTGCTATACCCCCCCACTCCAATAACGAAGTTACCCAGCATGAGAGACATGGGACGATTTTGTGAATTCCATGACACCCATGGCCACACAACCGCGCAATGTCGAGACTTGCGGAACCATGTAGAGGATTTAGTGAGGAATCGGTATTTGGACGAGTTTGTCGATGGAGCACTCCCAATCGCTGAGTCATCACAAGGGGCAAACCAGAGAGACAGAAGTATGGTGAGTGAACAGCCTGTCGTGAGAGTTATTGCTGGAGGACCAACTTTAGCTTGAGACTCAAACAGATCCAGAAAGAATTATGCCAGATATGCTATGACTAGCAAGGAGGTGTTTTTTAATACTCCAGTAGCAAAGCGAGCTAGAACCAGGCAGGTGCCGATAATGTGGACGGATGAGGACGAAGAAGGAGTGTTGTATCCTCACGAGGACGCACTGGTTATCGAAGCCACCATCACTAGTAAAAGATTTGATCGAATCCTGGTGGATACAGGAAGCTCAGTGGATGTCCTTTTTAAATCAACCTTGGAGGAGATGGGAATAGCAGATCTGAAAATAGAGCACACCAACACTTCCCTGAAAGGTTTTGGAAGAGGAAGACTAAACCCCATTGGTGTGGTCGAGCTTCCTATCACGATCGGCTCGGGTCCATCAGACAAAACTTTGATCCTGGATTTCGTTGTTGTTGATGAGGAGAGTCCTTATCAAGTGATTTTGGGCCGCCCCTTTCTAAGATCAAGTAAGGCGGTATTATCCACCCATTACCTGGCCCTCAAGTATCGTGTGAATGGAATAGTTGGGGTAGTACGGGGAAACCAGAGAGTTGCTCGGAGTTGCTACTCTACAAGAAAGAAAGGATGGCGCTAATCAATTTTTGGGGATGCCCGAAAGGTAAACCGAGGTTTGTAAACTCGCCGCGCATTTGAGTCGAGCGAAACGACTGCAGTGAACACACCATCCTGCAAGAAGAATTTTGAAAAACGGACGATTGTAAGTCGTGTCAACTCGCTCATATCGGCCATCGCTGCTTCGTTAATCGATGACTTGTATAACGAGCCGCACACCAACTAAGATTATAACGAATTTCGCTTAATCATATCCGTAGGTTAAATATTCTAAGGCAAGCATGCGTGCTCAATCGTCTCAAAGTCACCGCTTTTATGGCGAAAGCATCGGTTGTTTGCTGTGACCGCTCACCGCGCGGAAGGCAAAGCAGTAATCCCAAGTTTATGAAAATTATTCTAAGGCAAGCACAAGGCTCAATGTCTCAAAGCCCGCTTTCATGGCGTGACGTGCACGGTTGCTTCAGTTGCACCCGCCACCGTAGCTGAAGGCGCCAGTAATCCCAAGTTTATGAAAATTATCCTAAGGCATGCGCAAGGCTCAATGTCTCAAAGCCTGGTCGATGGCGAGACACGAAGCCAAGCGTGCCAGGATCGGCTCGACCAAGCGAAGGCGAGCATACTCCAAAGTTTCCCAAGATTTTTCTAAGGCACGCGCAAGGCTCAATGTCTCAAAGCCTGGTCGATGGCGAGACACTCGACTGCCGGGCGAGCAGACTCCAAAGTTTCCCAAGATTTTTCGAAGGCACGAGCAAGGCTCAATGTCTCAAAGCCTGGTCGATGGCGAGACACGAAGCCAAGCGTGCCAGGATCGGCTCGACCAAGCGAAGGCGAGCAGACTCCAAAGTTTCCCAAGCTTTTCTAAGGCACGCGCAAGGCTTAATGTCTCAAAGCCTGGTCGATGGCGAGACACGAAGCCAAGCGTGCCAGGATCGGCTCGACCAAGCGAATGCGAGCAAACTCATGTGTTTCCCAAGCTTTTCTAAGGCATGCATAAGGCTGAAAGTCTCAAAGCGTGTTCTATGGCGAGACATGAAGCCAAGAGTGCCAGGATCTGCTCGACCACACGAAGGCGAGCAGACTCCTAAATTTCCCAAAATATTTCTAAGGCATGCATAAGGCTCAAAGTCTCAAAGCCTATTCTATGGCGAGACACGAAGCCAAGCGTGCTAGGATCTGCTCGACCACACGAAGGCGAACAGACTCATAAATTTCCCAAGATTTTTCCAAAGGCATGCACAAGGCTCAATGTCTCAAAAACCTGGTCGATGGCGAGACACGAAGCCAAGCGTGCCAGGATCTGCTCGACCACGCAATGGCGAGCCGACTCAAAAGGGTCCCAAGATTTTTCTAAGGCACGCATAAAGCCCAATGTTGCTGCAGATCCGCCGACCACGCGAAGACGAGCAGACGCCAAAGTTTCCCAAGATTTTTCTAATGCGCGATCTGCTCGACCACACGAAGGCGAGCAGACCCCTAAATTTCCCAAAATATTTCTAAGGCACGCGCGAGGCTCAATGTCTCAAAGTCGGTCGACGGCGTAGACACGGTTGTTGCAAGATCTGCTCGACCACACAAAGGCGAGCAGACTCCAAAATTTCCCAAGATTTTTCTAAGGCACGCGCAAGGCTAAATGTCTCAAAGCCTGGTCGATGGCGAGACACGAAGCCAAGCTTGCCCGGATCTCCGCGACCGTGGGAAGGTTAGAAAAATCCGAGCTATCGGATGACTTAAGATTGCGGATCTCACTCAAGAAAGTAAGGCGACCCTAAGTCTACCAGCTATGCTCAATCGTTCGAAGTCAAGCAGATTATCGGAAGCACAAAAAATATTTCAAAAATAGTTGTTTGAGACGAACAGAGACAATATAAAGACCAGAAAATTTTTATTAAAAGGGGGGTCGGTAATGACATGTGCACATTACAATACTCAGTGAAGCCAATAACACATCTAAGAAGACGGTGATCAACAGCAGAGCCGCCTCGTGCTGGCTGAGGTGAGCAGAGGAGTATCCCGCTGCCCCTGGGAGTGGACCTCACCACTCAATAGGGTTGGCACGAGAGGAAGCCGCCGACAGAGCATCCCGCCGGCTCATCTGCGGGCTCGCGCCTCTTCGCCTACCGCTCATTCATGCCGAGTCACACCGAAATAGCCACCGATCCATTTTCGCATCGGTGTTGCTTCCCGATAACAGCCATGATGCATCGGTAAGAATGCCGCAACCCCTCCTCATATTGATTATCAGCTTCCTTCTCCCACTTCTCTGAGTCAGCCTGATGGGCAGTACGGAGCGACTCCAGCTGAGCCTCGTAGGTGTTCCGCTGAGTCTCAAAATCATCTTTCAGCTTCTTCACCTCATCTTCGAGGGTAACCGCTTTCGCCTGGGCAAGAGAAGATTGCTCCACCAGCTTCAAATTCTCGATGTTAAGCTCACCGGCCTTTACTTCAGCTTCATCAGCACGCCTTTTTTCTGATTGAATGTCGTCCTTCATCTTGCGGTCACCAAGAGTGTTCCCTTCGAATTCTTCCAAGTCCTTTGTCGCCACCAGCCTGGTAAGCTCATTCACAGAAGCGCCAACTCGATCGAGCATCCGTGCCTTCGCCAGTCTTTCCCGAGAAGAGAGAGGCCGCCCCATCGGCAAGGTCACCGCCTCACCAAATGGGGGCGGCGGCAATATCTTCAGGGGAGCAGCCTTCTCCACTACATTGACTCGTTTAGCAGAGGGCACTTCCTTACTTACCGCCTCAAGAAAGAATCTGAGGATCACGACGCTCGCTTAAAGCCCTAACTACATCGTCCTCCATGACCCCACCGGCTGGTATCAAACGAGACTAGATCGTCGCGAGTGAGATAATGATCTCAGACGAGCAGGTGATCTCGCCAACGCCGCTTGAACCCGTGACGAGTAATCGCCGCCGAGATCGTAGCTCACCCCCAAGTTAACCTCGCAATACCAAGAATCACAAGCATAAACGATACGTAGCAAGAGAGATGAGCAGATAAAGGGGAGCTGGAGATACAAAACATCGAAAAACAAAGCAAGCAACCTGGAACTACGAAACGAGAGGGAACATAAACCCTCCTCCCATCAATTTCTGCCACTTGACCCCAAGGACCCCCAGCAAAAAAGAATTTCTCCTTCCATTTCTCCTCTTTAGAGGTTTTCTGGTCTTCGTGCTTGACATGAAGTAATACCAGCCCGCATCTTTTGGACTACTCTTCAGCTGGTACAAGTACTTAACTTCATTAACTGTGGGCTCGCTCTGACCACATTTGCTTCACAAAACGAACAGACTAGCGTTAGCCTCCACCCATTGTGTTGTTCGACTGCGAGCCAGGCCCAACCCACCGAGCAGCTGAACAAAATATGGCTGCAACGGCAGCCTCATCCCTAACTTAAAACTCTCCATTGACAGGGTAACGTACCCCCTGGGAGGTCGGCTAGGGGTATCCCTTTTTCCGGGAATCCGAAGGGGTATGTTCCCGGGAATTCTATATCTAGCTCGAAGCTCCTCGAGGTCTTCTACTGTGGTTGTGCTATCCATGTGATCAATGGCATAATCTTCTGCTAGATGTCTACTACCTAACCTTCTTTTCTTTTCTGGCCCCCCCATCTCTAGTGAGGATGCCTCACCAGACTCCCCACTCGACTCCTCACTCAGGGTATCTTCTGAGCACGAAGACCCCGCATTATTACTGCCGCGAGTTGAGGACGTCACCTCGGAAGACGCCCTCTAGTACTACTCCTACCAGGAGGCTGGGCTGCTAACTCTAAGGGAACCCCAGGAACAAAAGGAGACGCAGCCAATAATCTCGGCGGAGAATCCGACTCGCCATCGTCAATCTCAATTATTTTCTCTTTCCCCTTCGACATCTCTAAACCTCTACTCACAACTACGCCACTCAAGGAGAAAAGAAACGAAAGAGAAGAAGACGACAGTAGAAATCAAAGCCGAAAGAGGGAGAAATGATACCTGAAAGGACGGCGCACCGGCGGGACCACATGTATTCTGACGAAGGAGAGTTGGAAGCAACCGAAAAATTCCAGGGAAAAGAGATAAGCCCGATTTAGGTTAATCGCAGTTCCAAAACGAGTGAGGGCACTCTTATTTATACCAATCGTACAACCCGCGCCCCGAGGGACTCGTAACCGTCAGTTTGAAATTCAAACGGATGGATAGATCAATGCCACCTCACCAAAGATTTAATTACGACTCTTGAGGAGATGACTATCCATTGAGGGAGCCTAATGGGCTGGGCGTCATACCTAATGGGCGGGGCGTCATTCCGACAAGAAGTTAGACTACGTGGGGAGCAGGGCAAATCTATTAAGTTTCTAGTATTAACCAATTTCATTACAAATACCAGAAACTGGGGGACTGGTGTTGTGGATGAATAACGACTGCATCCCCCACGGAGTTTCGCTCCCTACAACCAAGGATCCTCGACGCCACCCTACCGAATCGGAAATTCTCGCCGACATGCTGGAGCAAGATTTCGGCTCGCCTCATCAAAAGATTCTCCACCAGGATACCATCGCGAGCAAAGATCTCCTACTCTGTCCCGGAAGGGGTCGTCGCGCGAGCAGAGGTAACCAGTTCACTCCGCACCGACCGTTAGAACGCGCATCACTCGGCGAGATTCAAGCCACGAAGCCCGTTTACCACCCCCACCTTCCGGAACTCCAGGCATGAGCCTCTCAAACCGCCACGTCTGCCATCAACCGCTCACACACCCATGACGCATGATAAGCGGAAAGTGGGAAACGTGAAGGGGGGAAACCGAATCCACAGGAAGCCTATAAATGGCGCGATCGAAGAAGGTAAAAGGGTTGGACAAAAAACTCAAAAAACGATCTAAGGGAGATTCATATTCTTTGAGAGTATTCGTTTTATTGATTCAAAACCACTAGATTTGTGGTAAACGGTTTTCCGAGACCCAAATCGCTGACTTGAGCGTCGGAGGGTTTACGCCGGGAAAATCACCCGGCGCACTCTGACTGGTATTGTGTACGCAGGACATTGGAGAAGAAGGGAACGAGTTTTCCTGCTCGCGTTAGCAGAGGAGACTGGTGAAGAGGCGACCATGGAGTGACGTTGGCTGGTCAAGCGAGGAGGAATTGTCGTTGTTGCCGAGCAGACAAATTCGCGCATCAACACTAGTCAATAGCGATTCTGGAGAGAACCATTAAGTTAGTTGTTTCAGATATGAGAAATGGGAAATAAACTGATAAATAAGGTTCCAATTAAAGTTTCTAAATAGAGGTTTATGGTGACATTATTGTAAATCATGAAGAAAGATAGTGAGTGGTTGATTTCTGTAATAGATTCTTGGTTGATTTTGGCCTAACCCATTTCTTTAATGTAGTCTTTTACTTAAATATGCTCTTGTTTGTGAGAAGGGTTGGCAATATATAAACTCAGGTTGGACTTTCTCAAGTCTAGACCAAAACCTATATAATTGATATTAGGTTCAGGTCTTGTGAAATTCCATCCAACTTGAATGAGCCTGGGCCTCGGGCGAGCTCGAGTTGGGCTTAGGCCTTCAATAATTTTGTTAAATAAATTTTTAATTAAGCTATGAGTTAAAAAAAATATTTAAAGTTATGAGTTAAAAAAAATATTTAAACTAAGATGATTATTATTATTAAACAACAAAAATTAATTGCTTCCTTGAATGAGGCTGGATCGGTCACCTCTAAGCAAATATTTGCATTTCTTTTTCTTCATTCCTTTTTCTCTTCTTCTTATTATTAATTATTGTAAATTAAATTATATTTTTTTAGATATTACTTATGTTTATGCATTGTAATTTATGCAAAAACTCTAGACTCGTTTTAATTAAAAAAGATGTCAATGCATAATGGAATGAGGGATTTAACTCTTTTAATTAAAAAATAATTTTTTTAATTTGATTTTATTTTTTTAATTTATAAATTAAAGCCCAAGCTTAGGCCTAGGTTTTTTGCAAAAGCCCTTAGCTAAGTCCCTTCGAGCGGGCTTTTAATTTTTAGCCCCATATCTATGATTTTATGATGCAGGACAGACCTCAAGCTAACAAGCCTAGGGATGCCTAAGCTTTTTTACCAATCCTATTTGTGAGTAGTTTTCTCCTTGGCTGTAGCCTATTATATCCTCTAATGGTGAGCAATTTTCATCAATCCGTTTTATTTCTAGTCGACCTCGTGTGGTTGGACTGCTTTGCATGCCATTTGCTTGTTGACATCATATGTACTATTGTTAGTCGAGCTTAAAAAAATATTCGACCTCAACATAACTTTTATGGGGTAGCATATACGTTTTGGATTTAAGTGAGAATTATGAGGAGTGAGAATCTTAGGATTGACAGTGTGGAGTGGGAGTGTGAATAGATTATTTACTTATACTATAATGGAAGTATGAAACATAAATTAAAATTCAATTTATGTGTTTACTTTGTCTTGAATTGGGAGTAAATAATTTTAAATTACAATTTTACTCTTATGTAAAGAATTGTACTTTTTAATTACAAAGTTAATAAAAATAAATTTGATGAATAAATATTTATTTTATTATATTTGTAAATTTATAACAATTATTAATATTCTTAATTATGTACATTACAATTTTTTATTAATTTTAATTTTAATTATGTAAATTAAAAATTATTGATAAGACAACATAAATGAAACATTTTTACTATTAATATAGTACAAAATTAATATTTTCTTAGAATAAACTATTTATTATTATTAATTATTAATATTTAAAAAAATAGAATACTATTATTTTTAAAAAAATATAATATTTTTTATTTTATTTTATTAAATATAATGATGTTAAATTTAATAAAAGGAGGGTAAATATAAAATGAAAAATTATTTTATTTAATATAATAATATAAAATAATAATACAATAATATTATTTAGAATCAATACAAATTATTATTTAGTTAAATATAATAATATTATTTAAATAAATATAACATTATTTGTTTTATTTTATTAAATATAATTATATTAAATTAAATTAAAGAAGGGTAAAAAAAAAGAGGTGGGAGTGGGAATTAATAATAATAATATAATTATATTAAATTCCTCCCACTCTAGTGTTTATTTTATCCACTTCCACTCTCACTCTTGACTCCAAAAAAGGGTGGGATCCATTAAGTGAGATTCTCAATCATTCCTTAAAATTTATAAATAAACATTAGAGTGGGAGGAATCTACACTTCTCACTCTCACTTCAGAAAATAAACACAACATAAATGCATTTCCTAACAAGAATAGAGATATTTTCATAATTTCTGACTTCTTGTTGTGAAAAATATGAATCCCCTATAAATTGTAAAGGTCTCTTTTTAACCACTTTTCTTTTAAGATTGTGTTTGGATCCAGGGATTGCAAAATTCAGATTCGGATGTGGATGTAGATGCATTTGGATCCGAATCACATTTAACATTTAGCATCCGGATCCGCATCTGGATCTGCAAAAAAATGTGGATTCAGATGCGAATAATATCTACACGAATTGTGGGTGGATTTTTCAGATATCCAAATACACATAATAATAAATTTAAATATAATTTTAAATTTAATAGTTACCTAATAGTATCAAATAAATTTTATTTATAATTTAACAATCAACAATTCAACATCAATTCAACATAAATAACATACAATAATACCATAAATTCATAAACGATAATTTCACAACATCAATCAAACATTAAAAAAAAAATCTAAGGTAAATTGATTCATTACAATATTCTCTAATTATTATTACTTCTTTTTTTAATTTTTTAACATATTTTTCATAGTCAATGAAGATTATAGAGTTAATTATGCTTATACATATTAAATAAATAATTTAATTTATACATTTTTAATTAAAAATTAATTAAATAAATAATTTAATTATAAAATAATGTAGGTTCATATATTCGGTTTTCCGGATGTGGATCCGAATCCGCACGGATCTTGATTTTTTAGATTCGGATCCATATTTTTTAACATGCTTTTTTGGATTTTTCTGGATCCGGAGTTTATTGCCATCCATCCCTATTTGGATCATACATACCATTACTTAGTTCACACCCGGAATTCTCTATCCACCCACCCGATGTTTACAAAATTCCAATCTTCCCCTCGATCACTAGCCCGGAACGATCAAGACGGGACAAAGCTGTTAAAGGCCTACTCCCCAAGAAAAGGCCTGGTCTTGGGTTGGGCTTTAACTTGCTCGGTCCGACCGGTCCCATTTGCCAACCCGGTAACATCACGTTTTTACAACTTTCCATCTTCCATGTACCGAAGTGAAGTGGAAGTGTGCAAGTGTCACATTTTTGCTTTGCTGGTTAGTTGTCGGTGGAGTTGTGTGGGTCCCGTCCCTCTGTAAGGTCCCGTCCTCCAAATCCAGCCTGTAATCGCTTTAAATCTCCAACACATTTCTCAACCTAACGCAAAATCCACCGTTGATTTGTCCAAAACGTGTTCGACGTTTAAACAACTCGTCTTACGGAACTTGAAAAGGACGCTGCATCCGCCTTGTCAAATCCTTCGCTTCCCATTTCTCCCATCTTCCCCCAAGTGAATCTCGAAACAACAGGTAGATCTGGTAACAACAAGAAAATGAAGATGAAGAATGGCAGTGTGGCAATGACACTGACAGTGGCTCTGGCACTGGCACTGGCACTGGCAGTGAGTTTGGCAAATGGAGATGAATCAGAGAAGGTGATAGTGAAGAAGGTGAAGGGGAAAAAAGTTTGCATAAAAGGGTGGGAGTGCCCAACATGGTCGAAATTCTGCTGTAACGGGACGATATCAGACTATTTCCAGGTTTACCAATTTGAGAATTTCTTCTCGAAAAGGAACACGCCGGTGGCACATGCCGTGGGCTTCTGGGATTATCAATCTTTCATTACTGCCACCGTCAAATATCAGCCCCTCGGCTTCGGCACCACCGGTACTAAGCTCGATAAGATGAAGGAGATTTGCGCTTTTCTTGCCCACGTCGGCTGCAAGACCTCTTGTAAGCGTACATCTATGGTTCCTCCTTTTTCAATATTATTAACTCCTAACCATTGAAGCTCGAACCTAAAGACCTGCGCCGTAGGAGGACCGTTCCTTACCAATGGAGCTAATCCTTGGCTTTGACATTTTTGCTTCTTATTTATTTATTGCAAATGCAGTATTAGAATTTGCGCAATTGTTTGTTTGTGAAAAAATACAGCTGGCCCCCTGTGGTTTTGGCGACGGTCGTAGAGACCCTCTTGTTTTCTTGTCACTATAGTCAAAGGGCATAATTTTCTGAATAGGGTCTTTGAGACTGTTTCCGAGAACAAGGGGTCACTGTTGGTTTTTATTTGGTTGAAATTTGATTCAACAGCGAGTTCAGTCGGTGGTAAAATGTTTTGGTTTGAAACAAGAGCTGTGCAGCTCAAACTGAACCCACTCCCATGGGTGGTGAGATGAGATTTAATTGACAGCATGCTGCTATTATCGTTTTTGCTATGTTTATGCTTAGAATGAAAAAGAAAAAATAGAAGTAAAATAAAAGGTTTAAATTGAAACAGCTGTAATGTTTGTATTGTATGCTTAATTAGGTGGATATGGGGTGGCCACTGGAGGACCATTGGCCTGGGGACTTTGCTACAACCATGAAATGAGCCCGAGTCAGTCATATTGTGATGATTCCTACAAATACACATATCCCTGCACCCCTGGAGCTGAGTACTATGGCCGAGGTGCTATACCTATGTACTGGTATGCGTGTTCTTTTTACCTTTTCATCATAGTTCTTTTATTCAAATTTCAGTTGCTGGATATGAATCTTCCTTGTAACTTTTATTGTTGATATTGATTGATTTACCTAAGCTGAGCTGGAAAAAAATTAGTGATGGTGCAGATGATAGTCTTGTTTCAAAGCTTTTGTTTGTCATATCATTATCAGGCAGCATGATTGATTAACTGTATGGTCCAGCGAGCAAATGCTATGATCTCTATATTCAGATTTACAGGGTCAAGAAGCAATGTGTTCGATTCACATGAATCTATATTTTTCGATAGATTTGATGTTCTTTCTTCTTTTACTTTAAATTCCTATTATTAGTTTCTATTATAAAATAGAAACAATAGCCAATATGAATTGAGTTCATTTCTTTCAAACACAATGTCGATGATTCTTTTTTTTTTTTTTTTTTTTTCCTGTTGTTGTTATTTGTAGGAACTATAACTATGGAGCTACTGGGGAAGCATTGAAGGCAGATCTGTTGAATCATCCCGAATACATTGAGCAGAATGCTACCCTTGCCTTTGAGGCTGCAATTTGGAAGTGGATGACCCCGATCAAGAAATCCCAGCCTTCAGCCCATGATGCCTTTGTTGGCAACTGGAAGCCCACCAAGAATGATACTTTGTCCAAAAGGGGACCTAACTTTGGTACCACAATGAATATCCTCTATGGTGAGAGCGTATGCGATCAGGGTGATATTGATGCTATGAACAACATTATCTCTCATTACTTGTATTACCTTGATCTGTTGGGTGTTGGCCGAGAGCAGGCAGGGCCGCATGAAGAACTCTCTTGTGCTGAGCAGAAAGCTTTCAACCCAAACACCGCGCCTTCAGCTGCATCTTCTTGAGGACATTTATTGCGGCCAAGCTATTATTACAATAAGAATGGGGGGAAATTAAACTATTTGTTGTAAGTTCATTTTTTCACCTTTCATATATTGCGTTAGTGCGTGGATGGGTCTGCCCCTCTTCATTGCCGTCGTAGATTTGAGATTTATTTGGTTTGTAAAATCTTTGTTTTATCTGGTTACATATGTAATGATGAACCGCATGAACCACATGAACCACTTGTGTCTTTCAAATTTCAATAGCAGAATTGTAAAGTATACGCTTTTATTTTATTTATTACGGGATATCGTCTCCTAGTCTCATTTAACCTCTGGTTTCTTAGTAGCAATAATGATTCATGCTCTCATTGGAAATGTTGTTTTGGCTTGGGTATTTGTTGCATACGCACAAGTGTTATGGATCACGTGCTATTTATCATTTCTCATCATGTTAATCGAAACATGTATTGGAAGCCTGACGATAGAATTGTGTTATGTTTCTTGCCTGTTTGATCCGTAAGAAGACAGTCCGGTGCAATTTTTAATGCATTGTGGCAGGACTTTCGCCACTTTTGCCCGTTTTACGATAGAGTTGTGTTATGTGCCGCGCAAAAACCGGTATCCATTCCAGAGCCGGAAAACTCCGACAATCCGGACCAATCCAGATGCGGATTGAAACCAGCAGTCGGGTTACTGATTACATTTTCTTTTTATAAATTTATAATAAAAAAGTACAAATATATAAACCTATTTTTTTTAAAAAAAAAAAATCCACTAATACCGCACTTTCAATGATCAGATACTTTTGGTGTACGTGAAAGCAGGAGGTGCAGGAATACTTTTTCCATTCAGTTTTTGCTGAATCAATTGTGAATAAATGCTTGTAGTGACTAATGTCTGGAAGAAAATGTCACCTGAATTCTTAAACCACAAAATTAAGAACTCTGAATTTTGAACTCTGAATTAAAAGCTCATTATATACAAAATCCGGGTACGGATAGTTCGGGTTTAGAACAAATTGAAAACAAGTTCTGGGTAAAACAATCCGAACTGAACCCGGCCCGCACCGTCCCTTAAACCCGTGTACCCTAATTTTCAGGGCTGAAGTACCCGGGCGATCCGCACCCGGATTTTCCCGCTCCTTAGCCCTCGTCATTCACCAGCACTTTGTTTGATGATTGTTTTTTGAAGACGTATAATAATAGTAGTAATAACCCCACTCTTCGAAAAGCATTTTGAGTGCAACTTGCACGGCGCTAACAGCTGCTCTGGTCAGCGACGGCCGCGGATTTTGCCGCGCATTTATTATTTATTTAATTTTTACACTACGAATAAGTTTGAAGCTACAACTGCAAATGTGGAGGTCACCTGCAACATCTTACCTGGTCAGTTTCTCTTCCTTTACAATTTCATTTTTTTTTTTTGAACGTATTAGGTTTTCTTCTATTGCAGTTATTGATCGAGTCTGTTTCATGGTTGAATTCATTTAAATAGAATATTTATTTATAGCTTACTTTTTAAATGTCATATATATTTTTTTCTATAGGTTGGACGAACCCTGAATTCCATTTACAAATCGGCGGAAAAAATTCAAATATCTAAGCAAATCGTTGGAAAAGCTATGTCTATGTCATCATTAGAGGTGAATGATCTTTATTTTTGCATTTATTTGAATGGCTTTTGCTATAATTTTATGTGATGAGTGTGTTTTAATGGACGTGGTATCGGTCAAAGCATCCATTAATTTGCAACAATCATCCAGGGTCAACGCACCAACCAATCCGTAGATCAGTATCCGGAGAAAAATGTTGCAAGTACACGGAATTTTCGAATTGGGGAGAATGTCCCAAGAAAGGATAAGATTAATTTTCTTGTAAACACTGTAAGTAGAATCAATACTAAGAGTTTCTACTGTTATTATTACTCTGCTTCCAATTTTCTGAACCTATGAGCTTTAAGAGGGTGAAAAAGAATCAAACCTCGCGTCCATTTCTTCTCATTTGAACTTCTCAAAGTAAATGTAGGAGCATATGTATTATTTATTTCTCAAGATGCAGTGACGCCTGCTGATTATTTTTTTCATTTTCCTTTCGTTTTTATCTATAATATTAGGATAGCTTGGCACGTTAATGAATAAGTTCAATCATCGTTCAAGCAAAATGTGTATGCTAAAATTTCTGATCTTCATTTACTGCTGTTAGTCCTTTCTGAATGAATAAGCTTGTGTGTGCAGCTTCTTGACCTGAAGAACAGTAAAGAAGATGTTTATGGCACTCTTGATGCTTGGGTTGCATGGGAGCAAAACTTTCCCATTGGACCACTTAAGAAGGCATTGCTTGCTCTTGAGAAGGAACAACAGTGGCACAGAGTAATTCAGGTGTGATTAAAAATCTCTTTTACAATGTGATTTTGCATGAGTTTATGTGCATCTTTTTATGAGCCGATCTTAAAATTTGCCAATCTGCTAAGATCATTACTTAGCAATGTACAAACCCAGTGCGAAGTGAGATCATGGTAGGAACAAATCTCTTTTTAATTGATTGAATACCTTATTAGCACCCTTACCTGATGAGTTTGACTTGTGTAATATGTATTCATATGTTCACATGAAATTTGAAAGTTTAAACTTAGACAAGTTATACCATTTCCCTTGACAGTTGCTTAAATTTGAACTCTTCATTAACTGGTAAAATATGATTACTTTATTATCTATCAAATTTTGGTCTTCATGTAGAAAGAATGTTTAAAATAGTACTGGGACATTATGTTTCTTTAATGATTCATAAGTTTCATTTCTTCGAAAATTTCTAGGTAATCAAATGGATGTTAAGCAAGGGGCAGGGATCTACAATGGGCACATATGGACAATTAATACGGGCTTTAGATATGGACCACAGAGCAGAAGAAGCACACAAGTTTTGGGAGAAGAGAATTGGTATAGACCTCCATTCCGTCCCTTGGCAATTATGCAAAAGCATGATCTCCATTTATTATCGAAACAATATGCTGGAGAGGCTCATAAAGGTACACTTTTGACTCATGTGCTTACAAGAACTGCAAAGATATATATCTATTTCATTAATCTGCCCACGTTGATCAAACATGAAATATTTATCTAAATTTGATCTTGACAAGTGAACTTTTTCATCGCCTCAGTTACATGTTACATATATATGTACATTATTTTTTGTTTTTTTCACATGGGCCTTGCAAACAAGGAAAGAAAAGCGACACTTCACCTGCGGGAAAAAGAAGGGGGGAAATTGGAGTAAGGAGAAAAACAATCATTTTTGCTTTTTACAATTTTTTGTGTGGGCCCCACAGACAGGAAAAGCAGTTGATTGTCAGAATTTTTTTAATTGGCTAATTGATTTAGGCAACTGCCGAAATCAGACAATTGGATGTTTCTCAAAATCCAGACTGTGCATTTGACAAGTGTGCGTGCAGTAGTAATAATTATTATTGCTATAATTTGGTTGGTGAAATGAAGTGAACTTTGAAATTCATTCTAAATTTGGATACACTTTCTTCCCAAAATCCAGACTTCACATTTGAGAGATGTGTGTGTGTGTGTGTTTGTGTAGTAGTAGTAGTAGTAAATAAACACAACTTAGAATATCATGATGATGATGAGTTGCAGGCTATTAGTGCGATATCTAATATTTGGCCTTATGTATATGCACGCTAAAGTAATTTGGTTGAAGAAAAAGACACAACTTAGAATTTCATGATGATGATGAGGAGGAGGAGGAGGAGAAGTTGCAGGCTATTAATGCAATATGTAATATTGGCCTTATGTATATGTACGCTAAAGTAATTTGGCCGAAGAAATAAACACAACTTAGAATTTCATGATGATGATGCAAAGTTGCAGGCTATCAGTGTGATATCCTAGTCTTTGGACCATATTTATATGCACAGTAAAGTATTCTGGTTGAAGAAGTAAGTGCAAATTAGAATTTCATTGACATGTTTTTTACCCTCTAACAAGGACATCCAGTAAGTTGCCCCTTATTGATGATGTCTTTTGATTTTGCTAGCTTCTCTGTTATATGCAATCTTTTAGGCAATAGGTGTGTTATTCAATTGTTGGACTAAATAGCTACTAAGTCATGGTCGATTTTCCTTTCCATACTTGTCATCTTGGTTACTAACCTATGTATGTGATCTTGTCATAATTGTGTCTCAAAGCTTTTCAAGGGTCTTGAAGCTTTTGATCGTAAACCTCCAGAGAAATCAATAGTGCAGAGAGTTGCAGATGCATACGAGGTGTTGGGCTTATTAGAAGAGAAAGAAAGAGTCATGGAAAAGTACAAGGATCTCTTCACTGAGAAAGAGAAACGATCCAATAAAAAATCTAAGTCATCATCTGTGAAAGGCAAGAAATCAGGTAAGCCCTTTCAGATCAATGTTATTGATGTTTTTCTTTTGATTAAAATTCTGCAAAACAAGACAGCTTTGGATCAAAAGTCAGAATTTGCATGAAAAAAAAGAAGAAGAAGTTATTTTTATAGATTTATTAATGTTTCACACCTGAAGAATAGTTATGCAAACAGTAATTTGACTGGTTTAGTGAATAATGAAATGATAATTTGGGTTGTGGCAAGAAGAGAAGGAATCAGAAAGATTAGTGGCTATCTTTGGGTCTAAACAAAAGAATATGTGATGATTGGTTAGCCCTTTTGGTATAAAAGTGAGGTGTTGCGCCTCTCTTTATGCTTGGATAACATTTGAGTTCAAATATGTGTTTCTATTTCGCCTGTCTGAATTGGGGAGCAGCATTACAGTGATTGGAGAATCTATTTTGTGTAATATGTATTTCTAATTGCTTTTAAATGGTATTTGGTGGTTTCAGGGCGTATAAGAGACACGCCAGTTTCTGATGGTGTTACCAATGCCATAGAGAACATACAATAATGTCTAAAGACTTGTGAATGCCTTTTCCTTATTATTGGAAGCTCGGGTAGGGCCTATTTTCTCAACTAGCCGTGGTATTGCGAAATTTTCTGTGAAACTTTCTGCCTGCAATGTTATTAAAGAAGCTTCAGTTCTAGAGGATCTGGGAGGCAGGAAAAAGCAGACGAAAGGTTTTTAAATATGTGTGCCATTCAGCGTTTATATCCTGTTCGGCCTTTTTTTTTTTCTTTTTTTTCTTTTTCAAATTTTTGGTGGTGATAAATAGATAGTGTAGATTGATCAGCTACATAACAATGATTGTCTGCTTCCCCCCCCCCCCCCTCTCTAATAGCCACATGAAAGTCAGAAAGTTTACAGTTTTCCCCCATTTTATCTTGCTTCTGTTCAAATATCATTTCGTGAATTCTTGTTATATCGCCGGGGAATTTGAATTCTCAGATGGACTTGGTTTTTAATTCAAACAAAAATTAAAAATTAAAATTTCATAATAGATTTAAGTGTAGTATTTTTATATAGCTAGGTTGGTCCTCATAGTAGGTTTAAGTGTAGTATTTTTGTATAGCTAGGTTGGTCCTCTCAAATCTCAAAAAAACACGTAGTAGAAAGAGTGGCTCGTATCTTAGTTGTGGCTGCTGCAGCAAGCTTAACTCTGAGAATTCTTCCTCTTCTTCTACAGGGATATATGATAGGACCGTATACGAAAATGTGCAATGAAGAAGTCCTCTGCTTCTACGGGGATATATGATTAAAAAATGTGCAATAAACCACTTTATTATAATGAACCCTTTTTTGTTTCATTAATTGATACAATTTACAATATATTATGATCTGGAGCCTACTGGAACTCTGGATACATATGTTTATAGTATAGTCCAAAAATCTAAAACAAGCCTAAAAATTTACTCGGTACTGATAATATTTTACTCTTTTTTTTTTGGTTCTTTTTTTTTTTTGGGAGGGGGGGGGGGGTGGTGAAGCGGAAGACGCTGCCATAAGAGCCCGAATTGATGCCTTCAACACTATTAACGGCACCAAATGGTGCGAAGAACCTAATGACAATTATAAATTTAGAATGAGCCTTATAACTTGTGAACGGAAAAGAACCAATTGGATAGATCCAGAGTCACTTGATATATATGAAGCAGTTTCTCGATTTCCAATTATCTTGTTTGAACTTTCATATGTTAAATATGCAACCATTTGCTGATGCAGCCATATAAAATAGTTATGAATGTAACAATTTCATTTGCTCTCGCCTTGGTGACTTCTTCTTGTTAATGTTAACATGACTTTTGCGTCACATGTTACACGTACGAACCAATAAAGTGAGCAAACGAGCAAAGCAAAGCATGTGATTTAAAAGAACTCAGCTGCTGCTGCTGCTGACTCTGGCCATGTGATTGTGAAGAAGGTTATTTGGTAGCTAGTGAAGCACCAGGAAGTTACAAGCATGTGACTCTTGATAAATGATAATGCTCATTCTTTCCACAGCCACAAACCACACAATATTAGTTTCCTTTTAGTGCCTATATATAATCAGTCTACAGACATACATTCACATGCAATGCACAATTGTATGCAGATCAACTGTGTAAATATGCAGAGCCACAAAGCTTTCAAATTACTTCTGTGGAGTAGTTGCCTCACATTTGCTTGTCTCCTAGACCAAGGTCTCTCTCTCTCTCTCTCTCTCTATAGCCACATTGCTAACATACATATAAATCTTCAGTAACAACTCATCAGCTGACTTACTGATTGATTTTCTATTGCTTGCAGGTAAGGGGGAGAAATGCAGCAAATATTCTCCAACCCTGCAACAAACTCAGGTGGGGTTCGGCAATCCTCCAACATTCATGGCTCGAGTGCATAACAACTGCCCTATGTGTCCAGTTATTAATATCCACTTGAAGTGTGGGAACTTTTCTCAGGCTCTAGTCAATCCCAGACTGCTCAAGGTGATTTCATACAACAATTGCGTTGTTAACAGTGGCTTCCCTCTGTCACCGCTGCAAACATTTTCTTTCAATTATTCACATCCCAAGTATGTCATGCAACCTGCTACTTGGTCCTTCCAGTGCGAGTGATGCCTATGCTCTTCTGTATTTTCTTATGCTTAATTTGCCTCTAGTTTGAGCCAAGCTTAATGCAAACAAGAGTATCTACTTTCCCGTTAAGTTTTTTTCAATATCCGTATCAGCTAAACCCATTAAATACAAGTTCAGGTATTATGCTAATGAGTAATGATCCTTGATTAGCAATTTGTAAGCTGAGGAGATTACAACTGATGGATATCTTAATTTCAATTATGGTGATTTCTCACTGTGGAATTGTCCTCGATAACACAGAAACACACCCACAAAGCGCTCAAACATGCAATTCTATTGTCTAGGCATAACCATCAAATATGCTTATCAATAGTCCTTACATGGCAAGGATTTCGTGATCCTTGTATACTTGTAAAGTAGGTTAAGCTTAAGCCTTCGGTTCGACCAAATAGTTTAAAAGCTGTGAACCAATTGGTTTTTTTGTACGAACCAAATCGAACCAAACAAAAAAACCAATCAATCCAATGGTCAAATTAAAAAAAAAAAAATTACACACACACACTCTCATTCAAAATAATTCTTAAATTATTATTAAATAATTTTATATTATTATTTTTTGCATAAAGGAAGAATTGTTAATGGTTTCAATTGAATTAGATTTTAAAAAAAATTCAAATTTAGGTGAAAAAGTCTAAATATTTAAATAAATAAATAAATTTCTTGAACCAAATACAATTAAACCGATTTTTGGTTTGATTCTAAAGTTTAGTTCCCATTCAGTTTTAGCTTTCAAGAACCAATCGGCTCCGGACCAAATAATGCCCAACCCTATTTAAAAGTTTAAAACCAATCACATGCACTTAAGCTCTCGCTCAGGTAATTAAGGGTTAGAAATTCCAAATTCTCAATAAGCCCTAGTAACTATGATTTAGTCAAAGAACTACCCAGAAAATATTGTGCCCCAGAATGTAATATATCATTAAAATAAATTTACAACTTCATTCAAAAATGTTGTAAACAATTAATTACAATTCCAGCGCTGCCTAGCCAATATGTATAAATCAAAGTCTAAATCCAACTACTTAAAGCTGGTTGTATGCTTTCACAAATGTTCACCGATTCAATATAACAGTAAAATTAAGCTTGGTGAATGTCTAACACAACTTCATCCTAGGTGTTTTCACAGGTATAAACCTATATACACAAGTCAAGAAATCACTCAAATGTACTAACTTATGAATTGACCCCTTTGAATTTCCTTTTATATTGAACTTCTTTTATCTTGGTTGACTGTTGAATTTTGTATTAACTCTGGTGTATCAGTAAGTGCAGCAGCAAACTCAACAGAAGTAAGGTTATACCCCATTGGGTATTCAAACTGCAATCAGAAGAAAGATAGTGGGATCCAACTAAATGAACTGTTCCAGTCCGTTCATCCTGCACTTTAATGCTTGAAGAGCCTGAAATAAACCATAGATATCATTGATAAGGTTGAGATTTTTCCCTTTTGTGAGAAAACTACTTAAATTTTAAGGTTAGAACCAAAAAAGAAGATAATACAGAAATAGAAGACAATAAACCGAAACACTTTATAACATAACAACAAAATAATATACACTCACAGTTATACTCCGTCCATCCAATGTATTGGTTTTCAAGATCGTACAATACTAGCTTATTTGAAAGGACTAAATCTGCAGGGGAAAAAAGTAACAGATAAGGCTAGTAAGAATGTTCTGAAATAGTTATTTAATACTTTTGGAAAGATTACACTTTATCAGGTCCTATAAAAGTGAAAGAATCATACTTCATACTGACTATAGTTACAACTTTGCTTTCAAAAATCTTTTAAGATGCTGCCAGCTTGGTAACTAGGTGACGCCAACTTGCAGCATGAATAAACTTAAAAGAGCAAGGAGTGTTAAATATTAACTTCTGGGAAAATGTAATATGAACACTGCAGCTGAGCGTACCATGCACCCAAAACAATCTTATTTAAGAAAATTAGCTACTAGAATTAGAATTTTCTATCCATTTTCACCATTCACCATTGTCATGCAGTCATACATTTTGGATATTTCTCTCTTCATGTGCATCAATTGCTTACACATGATAGGAGTATGTGAATAACAATGTAGGCAAGGTGAAAAGGTCAATATTTACTTTTGACAAGGACTTAGGTGAATATGCCTCTGAATGACACGAATGAATCCATTGGACTGTGCTTTAAAGGAGAGTGACGTCGGAGTGTATGGTTAAAAGTGTGCTAAATAAATAAAAAGTATGAAAATAATTTATGTTGTATGGAGTTTACTCAGAACGTAAATCATTCGAGTTTAACATCACGATGTCTAAGTTCTTCGAGTATACCTCCCAAAAGTGTCATGTTCTTCCTATCCCTAGATTGCATTCCACTGTTTTGCCAACCTATGCACCACAAATCCTCCTGCCAAAACAAGTATCATTAAATGAGATTATTCACAGAAATGGCCAGTGGAAAAATAATATTGCAACAGAAGAAGATAAATAGTAAACGTTATGCGAGAACTACAGCTTCGACAAGGAATAACAAAATCGGAAGCTTAAGTTGCTTGACCATCTTCAGAAAAAAGGGGAATCCCACACCACCAAGGAGTGATAAGTTCTAGAGGTAGACAGAAAGCAGTATGTGATATCTTAGGCAGTTATCTAAAACTTAAAGCCCTGGATTAACCAAGAAACTGATGGCTGGTCCAAACATTTTGAAGCAAAATACGAACATATCCGTCCAATTTATGAAATATCAAGATTTCAAAATTAAATCAGAAGGATACATAACATATACTATTACAGAAACTGGAAATACTATCTAAATGTCTTGAATACAAATAAGGTGATAAAACCAACTGAGGCAATATTGATAACCTGCCAGTAAGCCAAAGAAATAAGATGTAACAAACATCAATACAGACACATTTGAAGAAGGGAATTTAAGGTAATTGGCTAGAATAAGGCTCGTGCACAAATCCAGAAACTAGTCGGGAGAACAAAAGCAAAGGACAACTGATAAAAGCAAATGATAACACTGCATTCAAAATATTTTCCAGGCACCTAATATACCCCTCCATTTTGATAAATTTGAATCTTGACCCCAGCTATGCCACTGTTAGTGCCTTATCTTTCAAGATCACGAGTGCAGGGAAGGCATATGATACAGTTAAAGCGATGATAAGTTTGTAAAAACTGAGTTTGAGTGGTTTATAAGGAAATATAAGTTTGGTAAATTCTTCCCACAAGCAATACTTGAGAGAAAAATAAAAATGGAGCAAGCAAGAATACCAATGAAAACATCAATAAAGAAAGAGTTTTCATAAATATCTATAGTTCAAAATACTTACAAATGGGAATAGATACTCATGTGGATAAACCTTCAGAGAAACTGAGTTTTCAAAATGAAAAGTGACATTTGGAAATCCCTCATCAACACTGCATGGAAAACAAAATGTGTACCTGTAAAACTACTGTTTGACCCATTACCTGGAACTAATATTGAATAAATTCAGTGTGTCACTGCAATGTATAATTCCGTACGTCAATTACACATCCAAACACATCTAACGAAAAGAAAATAAAGAGTTAAATTAACAAAGCAATTATGAATTAGAATCCAGCGATTGATCATAATTTGTGATACTTGTAGAATACTAAGAAAGGTAAGAAACTTCCACCAACAAAATTAAATACCTATCACTTAGTAATCATATAGAACTGAGCATCTGATACAGAACATTCTTTCCAAAGATTGAAAAAGGAAAAATACTGATCAAAATGAACAAAGTAGAGTCACAAATAAAAGAATGAGCAGTCATACTAGGTTTTTTTTCCTTTTTTTTTATTTTAAAGAAGCGGCCAAATTCTGTCAGAAGAACTCTTGTACCTGCTTAAGAGATCTTACTGTTTGAAACAACTAGTATCTAACTAGTGTGCAGTTATACTGATAAAATTATCAAAAGCTGGCATTGTCTTTCCAAAAGGATAGTCTAACATTCAATGATAAAGTCATTAAAATATAATAATAAAAAAGTCCTTGTGTGATCCTTTTTAAATGATTTTCACTCATCAACTGAAAGAAAGAAAAGGAATTCTACCAAGCAACCAGTAATTGCAAACTAAGCACCTAACATTTTATTAAAACAAATATCTAAAAAATACAATAACCACACAAATAAGTCTCCAAGTGATGCTTGGTATCAAAGATGTTCTGAGATAAATTGCACAATCCAAAGAGAAAAAGGAAAACAATAACAATCACATTTTTCTGCTAGTATCTTTTGAGATTTTCACATGAAAAAAAAAAAAAAAAATCAGTGTCAACATTCGTGTTGCTTTCATAATATAATACCACATGCACAGTGCATACCTTTCAGAATACTGAAAGCATGTATATTCATCATGAACAGTATGGACTTTCAAATCAGGCTGCTGAGAGATTATCTGAAGTGAAATATGTAAAATTGTAAGGAGGCTTATTCCACTGAACTTCTCCAAAATATATATTCTATTACATCACATACCTTACTTACTAATGGCTCATAAACCATTTCTGGAAGGTAGGCCAAGGTTGTACCACTGTCTATTATCGTACCTTTATTGTCTCCTACTCCAAATACATCGGTGGGAAGATTTAGGAAATCAAGACCAACTTGAACTGCTGTCATGTTGATGCTGTAATGTGGCCTACAATTTTTTAAATAATACCATATAGCTTAATAGGTGAAATCTTCATGTCCCAAGATTTTAGAGGATTAGAAAGAAAATTTAAGTGCTGAATAATGAACAATTTTTCTACCATGTCAATACAATGAATAACCGGAAATTTCAATAAAATAAGTGTGGCTTCAAGGGAAAAAAAAAAAGAGGAAAAAGAAAAAAATACTTTGCCTTTCTCAAGAAGCTGAGACCATAAACAAGAATTTTTGTTCTTTATATGACATTACGCAGTTGATTCCATGGTTGGAGTATCTCATTACAGCCATTAACAATTCATAATTGAAGCAGATTTCATAATTGATGATTTCCATAATTCCATCTCCATAGAAATGGTACCATGCATGCTGGACTTGCATACAATAACTTTAACATTCTACAAGATATATCAAAACTTGAAATTTTTATTTATACCATGAAGCATTGAATCCTAGTAAATAAAAACTCATTATTTCATCCTTTTATAGCAAACAAAGATAAACAAGACTTCTTTATTTCAAAGAAGATGTCCTTAGTTGTTCTTTGGTCCCTACAAGCTGGTTATTTCAGTTTAAGTATCATTTTTCAGGTCCATGGGTATATTGGTATTTGCCAGATTTGTGGGGATGTCCCATACTTCTGCCCCAAATCTTTTTCATTTTCCTTTTGGTTAAATATGCCTTCTACTAGTTATGATCAATATAGCCTCTGAAGGTTTCATCCAAAAGAAACAATTAGGACAATCGAATTGCAGAACCTATTATGTTAAAAAAATAAAAATAAAAACAATAATTTTTCTTATCAAAATAAATCAATAAATAATAAACAAACAAAATGTGGCCAGTGGAAAATTAAAAAATAAAAATAAAAAAGCACTCAAAAACCTTAAATTGAAACATTACACTTACTGATTGGGAACCAATGGAGTCTTGTTAACTTCAGGTTGGACAACATGCCCAATAGCAAAGATACCACCTCCATTTATTCCATCTAAGCAGTGAGCAAACATCTTTCTTACCCCTCCAGATGAAGCAAGTTGTGAAATCATAGATGAATTAGATTTTCCAAATCCAATTATCCCATCAAGTGCTTCTTCATTAGTTGAATCTAGATTCCCAGATTGTCTAGCACCACAACTTCAAAAAAGAATAATAAATGAATAAATAATTAATATTATGGCATCAATATGAGCACATGAATGATTAAAGATAAGATGTGAAATCTCACAATCTCCCATTAGAAAAAAGAAAAAGAAAAAACAAAACATAGTTACAGAATCGATAAAATTTAAAGCTAACCCAATCTCCAAGACAATCATTTATAGTACCTCCTCTACTGGAACCCGAGCCTTTTTCTTGAAGAACAAACTCCAAGAATTTAAGAAAATTACAATTTAAGACATGCAAAGAAGAAACTAAGAATCAAAATACAATGCAAAAGATTTGTGGAAAGGAGAAAGCGAATCAAAAAGAGAAGAACCTGAAAAATAAAAATATAAGTTCAAATGTGTGTAATAGGTCATTATTTGATGCAGATTACAACTGGAAAGCCTCAACGGCTCGACCTAAACAAAGAAACTAGCATAATAGATCATAAAACTTTAAAAATGGTTGTGCTAATAAGTTGCAATGGTCAAGAGATTAAGCCTAGAGCACTTTGATAACAGGAAAGAATCCTCAAAAAAAAAAAGAAATCAAAATAGTTATGTAAATAGCTATTACAGAAGTACCAAATATATAAATATGAAACAGAATTAGAGGGCATTCAAAAGTGTAGACGGACAACTCACCCAAAAATGAGGCTTCCATTTGTTGATGTAGTTTGGAGATCCCCAGAAACTTTATCATATTGTACAACATCCTGTACAAAGTATCCAGTAGTGGAGCTTCCATCTCCGTATATCTCAAGATACGGACAGGATGTATTAGCCGTGCAATCAGTCAACGGACCTCCGTAGACCCCATGGCAAAAGTCCTGATCACAAGTAACGAACTTCCCAGTGGACGAGTCCTTTATATCGTACAACGTAAGCTCAATACCAAGAGAGCTCCTTCTTGGGCATTCTTTGCATTGAATGCAATTCACCCACATTATATCACTCCCGGTATCTACTTGTACGTAATAGTCCTTTGGAGGTGTTCCAATTCCAATTTTCGCATAATAAAGCCTAACAAAATCAAATAAAATAAAATTCATGATGATCATTCAGTCTTTGCTCTAACAAATCATAATTTTATATATATATTTTTTTAAGGCAAAGTCGATAATAATAGTAAGAAGATAAAAAATGAAAACGAACCCGACACCGTCAGGGCGGCTGGTGCCGCCTAATGGAAGATCGACGCCGGCGAGAATACGAAGCTGGCGGCGGGCGTCGTGCTCTTTGAGGAGACTGAGGGAGCGCTCGCGGCCAGCGTATCTGTACTTGACGCTGAACACTCCATGATTTGAGGAGACGCCACCAACAGCCGCCGTCGCAATTAGAACAATACAGAGGCAATTACGAAGACAAAGACCCATCACTTTTCAGTATTCAACTTCGCCTTTGCTTCGCTTAAATTTTTTTTTTTATTTTTTTCCCTATTTTTCGTTAGGAGGCAACTGGCAGGAAGGATTACTGGATTAGGAGGAACAAAATGTCAGCCGGGCCCACCTTGGGTCCACTCCCTGTTCCATCCCGTAACCAATCACTTCACATCATATTTTACTTTTTTTTGTTCTTTTTTAATGTCAGTTTAATTAATTAAAAATGAAGTTATCAAAAAATAACACCACAAATCTCGAAAAAAAAAAAAAAAGAGCTATGATGCCAATAAATTTCATTATAATTCAACATATTAGACCTGAAAGCTACTAAGGGCATCTCCAATGGGACACCATATTTTACATCAAATCACCTTTTACACCATTTTTGGTGTAAAATGCATCTCCAATGAGACACCATAATTTGCACCAAAATGGTGTTATGAATAGTATTGCACCAAATATGGTGCAATACTATTCATTTGGTGTTAGGAGAAAAAAGTCTCAAATATCCTTATTACTTTTTCTTATTTACATATATGTCCTATTTTATATAATATTTTAAATTATTATTTTTTTTTAATTTTTTAATATTATAATAATATTTTAAATAAAAAAATTCAACACAAAAATTATTAATAATAATAATAATTAACAAAATTAAATGCCAATAACATTAATTACTAGATTACATATTACAAAATAAAAAATTAAAAATTAAATTAACACAAATTAAAAAAGCTACTACTACTAGCATAAATAGAACAATGATTTAATAATCTTGGAGATCATTATTAGATCCTTCAATATCATCAAAATATTGGCCAAAATTATTGGAAGTATTTTGAGATGCTTGGCCGTGCTGAGATCTTTTCTGCAAAATCTTAATTTGTTCATCTTAAAAATATTAATTCTGATCACTGATCGAATTTAAATCTTTAAGTAAAATTTTATTTTCTTCACAATATGTGACCATCTCTAATTTTTTTTTTCTCATTTTGGGCTCGTATCATTTGAATTTAGTAATTCGAATAACTAGAGTATTATTATTGTTATTGCATTTTTCTATCTTAATGTAATGTTTAATTTCATAATGTAGTAATTTAGTTAATTAAATGTAAATTTAATAATTTTATTTATTTTTTGTTAATTGATATAAAATTAATTATTACTTAATTATCTATATTAATAATTATATTTATTGTGTTAATTAAATTAATTCTTAATGATTAAAAGAATAAAAAGAAGAATATTCTTTTTGGTGTAAAATTTGGTGTAAATGGATTGGAGATGAAATAGTAATTTGGTGTGAAAAATGTACATTTTTAGTGTTAGTGTTACACCAAAATAGTGTTACCCATTGGAGATGGCCTAAATCATTAACACCAACATTAAAGGTATTTTGAGACAAGTTAATTGCAGATCTATGCAACCATACATGCCAGGTATGTCATCCTATATTGAATTGAATTTAAATGAAAAGAAAAAATTAATTTTTTAGCTCCTACCTTATCTAGTATTTGAGCTCGCGAGATCAATCAAATAAAATTATCAAATAATGTTTAATACGTTTAATATTATTTTGTGTATAAATAGTAAATAATTGCACTCGACTAATTGAATAAACTCAAAACAAAATATGTTAATATTAATTTATTAATTATCATATATATTAGTCTAAAGGGCTATACATTATGTAATTTTGATGATAACAAACATGTGTCTTAAGTTATTTAATAAATATTGTATTTCACAAATTCACTAGTTTTTGAAGGATAATATTTATGCAAGTAAATCAAGTGAAATCAAGCTCAAGACACTCAACGGACAACGACGAAATCAAGAATGAAGTTTAAAACTCAACGGACAAATTATTGCGATAATTTCTTGTAAAGCCGGTATGATTTAATTGATGCATGATTTAGCATTTGAGAAGCTCTAAGTTTTATTTAATAAATTATTCCTTTTTATAAACCAAAATGTTTTATATTTAAGATAAAAGTATTTTGTGGATTTGAGTAATTTGAATTAAAATAAAAATATTTTACAATCTTTGATTTTAATAAATATTATTTTGAATTTGATTTTAAACCTATTTGCAAAGATTTGAAATATTTTGGGTCATATTGTAACTTATAAAAGATTGAGGGTCTAAGTGAAAGATTTTGAGAACTTTAACATTTATGTTGATTATGTTAAAACTTAAAAGGACTTTTATGAAAAGTATTATTACATTTTGGGCCATAGCATAATTTCAGAAAGTTTTGAGAATGAGAAGTATTATTTATAAATTCAGATTTGGACTTATTTGAAAATGTTTGAAACAATTTGGGCCATACTATAATTTATGAAAGTTGGAGGATCCAAATGTAAATTCAAACATTGATGTCCAGAATTGGACCTATTTAAAAAGTTTTGTGACTTATAGAAAGTGTTACTGTAGCCAAATTACAGAAAGTATTGGGGCAAAACTGTAATTTTATGAACAGTGTTACTGTAGCCAAATTCAAAAATAACGGTGACATCACTGTTCATTCCAGGATTAAATCAAGTGGCCAAACTAGTATTAATTGTCTATAACGGCTAGTTTTTGGGCTTTAACTATATAAACTCAATTCCAACTTCATTTTAAGAACTATAGAAAGCCAAAATAAGTTTATAAAACATATATTGAGCTTCCATTTCGTAAATCATCATTGATTGAATCATCATTGAGCTATAATTTGTTTATCTACTCTTAAAGAGAGTTTTATTGTTGTAACTTTCATTTATCATCAAATTGTGAGTGTTCAAGTGAGGAAACACTTGGGGTGAAGAGATTGGGGAGATAATCTCTTGATTGTAAAGGTCCATTGACATCTTGGAAGTCAATTGTAAACATTTGAAGCATTGGGAGGCTTGGATAGTGAAATCCTCAAGCCTGGTGTGCTTGGAGGCGTGGACGTAGGCGGGGATAGCCGAACCACCCAAAAATCCTCGTGTTTGTTTTTTCTTCCCTTACTCCTCTATTATTATGCTTGTTTGAATTTATTGTTTTTGATTTGATTAAGGCATTAGATTAAATTGGTGTGCGATTTATTAGCATAATTTTTAAAATCCCAATTCACCCCCCTCTTGGGTTGCACAACTTGTATTTCAATATATTTGAATTATTTAATTTTTAATAGTAACTTAATATATAATTTATATTATCTATTGAGTATACTTATTATTAACATATTGAATTATAAAAATACAAATAATTTATGTTTATTTATATTTATTAGTAAGTATTAATAAAGAAGATATATCTTTAAAAAAAAAAAAGGAAAAATGGTAAGAGTGAAGTGAAATTGTTAAAGCATATATAAAAATGAAGTGAGTAGGCGCTCACTCCTCAAACAATGAGTAGCTTGCTAATTTATATTAAGTGGAAAATGACAAAAAGGAAAATAAAGAATTTTTTTGTCTTTCATGTATCACATATAATTTATAAGGCACACATTAGTTAGATTTCGTGTTGTAACGTACTTAGTACCTATTTGGTATGGCTTATCTAGTGGTCATAAGTATTTATTTAATCACTCAAGCTCTTATCATAATTTTTATTATTGTTTGATTTTTTTTTAGTAAATCATTTAGAGTTTAAATAATTTATTTTATCTCTACTAGCAAACGCTTAAATTTTAAATTTTTTTGGAGTAAAAGTTAAAAAGTTTTTTTTAATATTAAAATATCCTAAGTATCCTTTATTTATTTGACAATCTTATTTTATTCTTTTTTATAACATAAGTTAAAAAAACTTACCTATTAAAATAATTTCATAGATTTTTAATAAAAAGCTCTTATTGACAACCAAACAACTAAAATCTTTTAAGTAAAAATTTTATTTGTACAAACTATACTTAGATAAACTCTACTTAAAAACTCGTATCAAATGGAGCCTTACACCTTTCAAGATATGTGCGGGGGTTATTATTATTGTTATTTTATCTATTTATTTATTTTATTTTGTTATTTTGATAAAGTCTGTGCTCAATAAGCCGATGTTTCGGAATTAATAGAGATGAAGGTGGCATGGTTATGTGCATAAATATTGATATAGGCATGCATGTCTGCTCTTAATGATCTCTGATTTTTAGGTTATAAGTTAGATATATATATATTTTTTTTTTCATCTTCAATAAAGGCTGCACTACTTTACGCAAAGTCTTTGATAGATACCCCAGCGACCGTAAATAAAAATATCCTCAGTAATAAAAATCAATTGATAATCTTGCTTTTTTTTTTCTTTTTTTTTTTTTTGCTTCACAGATTTTGTGAATCCTCTCGCTAATTACTAACACGAATATTGTCTGCACTTATTAGGAAAATGTATGCGGTGGCTTGTCGTTGATGATATAATGGCTTGTAATTGTAGTGCTTTAAGGCTATGTTTGGCACTCCTCATTATGTGGTATTAGGACTCCTCATAGCATTAGGGTAATACAATACAATGTTTGGCAAACACATCACATGATATTGTGATATAACTATAGTAAAAAGCTAATGCGGTAAAACCCGTATAAAATAAACCCGTGGGGGGGTCGGGTTTATACGGGTTTCAACCTAGAAAAAATTGCTCTGTTCTCAACCTCATCAGTCTCGTTCTCCCTGCCGTTCCCGTTCCCCTTGTCCTCAACAGAAGCTGCCGTTCCCCTTGTCCTCAACAGAAGCAACCTTCACGACGCTCCACCGCGACGCCCCCCGCCATCGCAGTCACCTCCCCGTGCGGCTGCCACACTCCGTGCGACCCCAACTCATTACCGTTGCCCTTGTGCTCACCAGAAGCGAACTTCACGACGCTCCACCGCGCCGCCGTCCGCCATCGTAGTCAGCTCCCTGTGCGACTCTCACGCTCCGTGCGACCCCAACTCCATTGCCATCCTCTGCGCCACACCACCACTGTGCCGAAACTTCACCGCCTAAGGTTAAATTAAAAAATTGGCTTTAATTTTTTTAATTTCGGTGTTTTATTCTATGTTATCTTATTAGAACACGATGTGAATGCTTAATTATTGCGATAATTGAACTCGGGTGCGTTTGGTAGTATTGACGTCTAACAGTTAGTTTTATGAATTCTGGATTCTATTAGAAGTTTGATTGGTGTGCGATAGTGTACACTGAAATTCTATTCAGTTTGATTAGTAGCGTTTTGACTGGATTCTATTAAGTTTTGATAAGTATCTTGTTTGACTGGATTCTATTGAGTTTTGCACCAGCTGCGCTCTGATGTTAAATATACACTGAAATTCTTTGTCGAATACCATATTGGATTGATCAGTAGCGTTCCCTTTAACTATACTGCATATAGCATGCACAAAAATTATTTTGTGTTGGTTGTCTGATGTTGTTATACAATGTTTTGGGTGCTATAGAGGTTTGTGGGGCTGCAGTTTACGCGTCTCTGAACTTAGCGAAGTGGAGCAATGACTGTTAAGCGATAGTGTAGCCAATCAAGCAGTATTATGCTTTTCGTGTAATGCGGCTTCTGTTTGGTTTAATGTCAAGTACTTTGCGAGTCATATTATATTTTCTTGTGAGGATGAAAAATTTTAATGTGGTCATATGTGACTATGTTATGCACCACCTTGCTATGAGAATCCATACTTCTGTGTCCAGCGTTAACATGAACTGGCTTTCGACCACTTACCCCCCTCGCCTTCCCCCAAGTTCTAATCCTGATTGTCTGACCCAGAGTCAATATTAACTGTCTTTTGCCCACTTCTCCCATACCCCAATCACCCAATGTCCAATCCTGCTGCATGCCATGACCAAGTAGTTTTTATAATTGATGACAGCAAATCCCTGTCATGATCATTAAAAAAAAAAAAATTTTGACCTTTGTAGTCTGCATGGCTTTTCTATCCGATTCGAGTTTAATAAAGTTGTCTTACACGACCTTTTTTACATGAATTTTTCTTAAGTCCTTGGATTTTTTTATATTGAAGATACATACATACATACATACATACATACATACATACATACACACATACATACATACATACATACATACACACATACATACACACATACATACATACACACATACATACACACATACATACACACATACATACACACATACATACATACATACATACATACACACATACATACATACATACATACATACATACATACATACATACATACATATATACATGTATGTATGTATGTATATAAAACGTCTCTCTCTCTCTCACTTATATATATATATATATATATTTTTTTTTTTTTTATTATATGCATGCTTCTCTTTTCTTCCAATTGAAAATGATCAATGGCCTGGTAGCTGAATTTTTTTTTTTGGGTTTATTTTTACTTGTTGTTTTAGATATGGACATAAGAGGACAAATTTGTTTCGTCATGTGGCAAGCGAAATTGAGGTTCATGTTCGTTGTGACCTTTTTTTTGTTAATGATGTTGATCCAAAAGCATAATGAAAGAAAATTAATTCGTAATCGTACATTCCAAAATAATGCCACTCGATTACAATACTTAGATAGCATGATAGGCAATAGTGACATACAATGTGTGAATCAACTAAGAATGGATAGAAGGACTTTCGGCCTACTATGTGAGCTCCTTCAAGTGAATGGGGGATTAAGGGCTAATGGTTCAGTGACGATTGAAGAGCAAGTTTGCATGTTCCTTCACACTTTATCTCATCATGTCAAGAATCGCACAATTGGTAGTAGATTTTCCAGATCTGGTGAGACTGTTAGTAGATATTTCAACTCAGTGTTAAATGGAGTATTACGGCTACATGGTGTTTTACTAAGGGCACCAGAACCTGTACCAGAGAATTGCACTGATGATAGATGGAAGTGGTTTAAGGTATATTATCAGTTACTTTAATTTGATTATAGCTAGTGATAGTTCAATGCTAATAAGTTTTTCATTTCTTTTATATGTGTAGAATTGCTTGGGGGCATTAGATGAGACTTATATTAAAGTTCGTGTGCCAGAAAATGATAAGCCAAGATATCGAACAAGAAAGGGTGAGATAGCTACCAATGTTTTAGGGGTGTGTTCGCGAGATATGAAATTCATCTTTGTGATGCCTGGATGGGAAGGCTCTGCATCTGACTCAAGAGTACTTCGCGATGCATTAAACAAGCCAACCGGTTTAAAAGTTCCAACAGGTATTACTTATTTTAAAAATTAAAGTTAATTAAATTACACATTCAAATTAAAATTTATACTAATGCTTATGTGAAATAAATAGGTTATTACTATCTTGTAGATGCCAGATATACAAATGCTGAAGGATTCCTTGCACCGTATAGGGGAACAAGATATCACTTATCCGAATGGAGAGATGGGTGTGCTCCTCAAAATAAAGAGGAGTTCTTTAATATGAAACATTCCTCGATGAAAGCGTAATTGAGAGATGTTTCGGGTTACTCAAAATGCGATGGGCCATTCTCCGAAGTCCTTCATTTTATCCAGTTAAAACCCAATGTTGTATTATTACTGCATGTTGTTTATTACATAATTTGATTAGGAGAGAAATGTCTGTGGATCCAATAGAGCATGAATTACTTGACATATTTAATAATGAAATAGAAGATAGTGATAACATAAGTAGCCTTGAAGCTTCAGACCAATGGACGAGTTGGAGGAATGATTTAGCTACTAATATGTATAATTATTGGCTGGGCAATTAGGTTGTTGTACTTTTGTTAATATATATATTATGAAAGTATTTAAAAATATACTTTTGTTAATATATAAATATCATTAGATAAGTATTTAAGGTTGTACTTTTACTAGTATATTGATGTTGTTAGGAAAGTATCGAAGGTTGTACTTTTGCTTATTTAGCGGTGTCTTGAAGAAGGTATATAAGGTTGTACTTTTGCTAACATATCGAAATAGATAGAAATTTCTTAAATGTTACTTATGTGAACTTAAATTTGTGTTATGTTTCAGTTGCTCATTTAAAAAAATATTATTTTATCATAGTTCAGGCATGGAGAGTGGAAGTTCAAGTCATACTACTGGAACTAAGACGGGGTCAAGGCGAGCATGGACAAAGGAAGAAGAGGAAGCAATGTTGAACATTTTAGATGCACTAGTTGCAAATGGTAGTCGAGCTGATAATGGTACTTTCAAATCTGGAAGTTACAAACATATTGAAAATGAATTAGAAAAATTACTACCGGGTTGTGGTTTGAAAGCTTACCCACATATTGACTCTAAGATAAGAATTTGGAAGAAAAGTTACGGGGTGGTGTTTGATATGTTAAACACTAGCGGTTTTGGATGGAATGATACGAGAAAATGTGTCGAGGTTGATAGTGAAGAAGTATGGAAATCATATGTAGAGGTTAGTATTTTGAATTTATAATAAGGTTCATAAATTTCTTTTTATCTCGTTAGTTATATTTGCATGGTTGTATGGTTTATTCTTATGAAAATAATAAAATTTATTTGCCTTTTTTTTAAATTTTGTAGTCTCATAGAGAAGCAAACAATTGGAGGAACAAGTCATTTCCATATTATGAAAGACTGGCAAATATATTTGGAAAAGACCGGGTAACTGGAAGGTCGGCAGAGACTCCAATTGATATGGCTAATGCAACAGTTCAAGAAGAAATTCATGATGATGATAATGAGCTTGATGATGAAGGTTCTCCGAGGTTTGCTTCCCCTTCTGCAGATTCTCAAGACACTACTCGATCACGTGCACAATCATCGCATAGGAAGAGGTCTAAATCAGATGATTATATTGTTGTTGGTATTGAGAAATTGGTTTCTGCGTTTCACCAAGCCAACACTGACATGTCTCGGAATATGTATGGAAGTAGTGAGGATCATAGTTACATTGCTGAACAACTTGCTTCAATGGGACTTTCGATGGATGATGAGCTTATGGCCTTAAATTTAATGGTAGAGAAACCTTCAAATATAAGGGCTTTCAAGGCATTACGGAATGATCGTGATCGTAAGTTAGCATATGTTAGGATGCTTTTGCGTGAACATGAAAGGAGAGGTGGAGTTTGATAACAAATAGTTTGCCTATGTAACTTAACTTAGGAAAGTATTATGTACTAGTATTTTGGCATATGGATGTATGTGCTTGGATTATCTTGTAGTATGTGAAAATATACAAATATTAGCAAAATATTCGGGTCAACCCAATATTAGCCAAAAATATACAAATTAAATAGCAAAATAAGCAAATTAAATAACAAAATAAGCAAATAATGAAAACATTCAACAATGATGAAATTTTCAAGTTATCAAAACACCAAATTCAACATCCAATTGAAAACAGCACCGATATTCTCACACCAATAAGGACCACAGTTAGCACAAAACGGTTCGTTTTAGTTATCCGGACAGCCAGTTTAATTATCCGGCAAACCGAATTGGAAGAAAAACCTTTGCCTACTTGCTGCCCCGAACCGGATCACCGGTTAGTATATCCGGAAAGCCGTTTGCAAGAGGAAGCTATTACATGCTTGCTGCCCAAAAACGGATAACCGGTAAGGGAAACCTTTCAGACGAATTCTTGATTTGTGGTTGCTGTCCATAACCGGATAACCGGTTAGTAAATCCGGAAAGCCGAATTCTAGAGGAAGTCATTACTTAGTTGCTGCCTAAAACCGGACAACCGTTTTCTCCAAACCGGTAAGCCGAATGCATGTTATTTTGATTGCTGTCAAAAACCGGTTAACCGGTTATCTAACCGGTAAACCGAATTGTCAAATACTAGCCACTGCCTCAAACCGGTTAGCCGGTTAGCTCCATCCGGAAGACCGGTTTCGTGAATAATAAAATGTTGTTCATCTTCTTTCTCTTTCGGCAAACCGGTTGAATTATTTATTTATTTTTGTTGTGATATTATTTAAAGATTATTTGATTGAATTATTTGTTTCGATTTTTCTTTTACAGGTTATTTATTTGAAGATGCGAAAAGAAAAATTGATGTTATGTTGCCGAAATTTTAAGTCATGATTTTCGATTTTTATGAAGAATTATGATTTTTTTAACTTAAACTAAAAAAATTAAATTTCTAAAATTTTAGAATTCTTTATTTAATATTTCTAAAAATTTTAAATACTAATAAATTTCATTTTCTAAACATATAATTTAAATTTCTCATAAAAAATATTAGTACAATACAGTGTAGTACCAAATATAGTATAACTAAAAGTGTCTGATGCGATTATAGCAAACGTTATACGATATATTATAATCTTGTCTAATGTCACAATCTGACAATACAATACACATGCATTAAAATAATATAATACTGATAATGTCTGATCTGGTCTGCCAAACGCTACGTGGCTCAGGTTGCTCTTATTGAATGATTGTGTTGAAATTTGAGTGTTTGGCTTGTAATTGATCTTTGGATGCACAAAACGTTTGTAATTGTAGTGCTGTGTTGGAATTAATCTTTGAGTGCTACAGCAAAAGCAATCAGATAAGCAGCCCTTTTTGTAATCTAATTGGTACTTTTTGTTAATTATTTCTTTTGTAATTCCTTTCATTTGATAGGATTAAAATTGTCTTGCTATCTCTAAGAGTAAAATAGACTTTTAAAATTGTTTTAATTAAAGAAGGAGTTATTTGAACATGTTAAGTTGATCTCTACATCTATATTAAAAATAAATTTACTATTGAAAATTTAAAAATTTAAAAATTCATCTCTATCTCACAATTACACATAGTATCTCTCTACTTTTATAATCTACAAATTAAACTTACAGTTTTACCTTTTTTTCAATTTTTTTTTTAACCTTTCGTAGAAAATCATAATCTCTATTTTATATTTTTTATATATAAGTATTTTTTATATATTCATTAATTTTTGAATTATAGATTTGATCTTTTAAATTTATGATAGGTTATAACAAAGTCAATTATTTGTAGTTTGCAGTTAAAAGAAAATATATGAGATAATTGATGAGAATTGAAAAATTAAAAAAAGAAAAAAGATTAATTAAGTAATTTTATTAAAAATATTTTAATAATAAAACTCTTCATTAAAAGAGGATGTAAGAAAAAAAATATAATGAGTTTAAATTGCCCCACCTGTTAAATGTTCAGTTATTTTTAACCCAATCATTACTCGTTTCGTAATTGACAATCTCTCATTTTGAGAAAAACCAACCGGATTGAATTGTGGCCGGTCCTACGAGAATAAACACGCAAACTCATATAAAGACAGAATATAAGAGTAGTTTTACAACAACCAATCCACCGCAAAAATAAAAAATAATTCATCATTATTTATATTGTCAAATTGACTTTATGGATCAGAAATTTAAAAAATCCAAACGACAAGACATAACACAAAGCCCCTGAATTAGAGCAGCTTCATTGGGAGCACGAGTTGAGATCCATTTCGGATTTTTAATTTGTGCACAAACAGTACGATGCCATTCATCCTTTAAAAATTCAATTCCGGAGTATCAACTTAGGTGATGTTTGGTTTGAAGAAATGTGAGAAGATGAAAGGAGAGGAAAGTAGAGGAAAAGAGAGAAGAGGAGAGGAGAGGAGAGTGGAATTTTTTTCTAATGTTTGGTTTGTCACATGATTATATAAAGAAAGGAAATCTCTAAAAATTTATCCAGACAATTTTACCCTTAATAAGTATTAAGCTTTCAATATTTATAATGTGTATAATTCATAAAAAAAGACAGTAAATGGTAGAGAGAGAGTCGGGTCAACCCGAACCTGAGAACCCGACCCGAAATCCGTTTCTAATTCCGGCCACATCACCGGCAATGGAAGGCACCTATCAAAACTTCAAGAGCCGGCCATCATTTCCCAGCCATCACTGCTGTCCAAATACTGCCGGAAAGTCGCCGATTGAAGCACGAAAAGCAGTGGATATCGTTGCCTTAAATCGGCGAGTTTCGCCCTTTTCTGGTCACGTCGTCGCCTTGGCTTTGTCCGTCAAGGCTGCCACTTCCATTTCCGACCATCCATAGCCACTAGTAACCGCCAAATCGTCGCCGATCAGCCGGATCTGTGGAAGTTAAAAAGTTTCTAAAATTTTTTAACCGGATTTGAACAACATACGGCCATTTTTTGATCTCGGTGACGATATAGTAATGTTGAACGTTGATCGGCAAGTCGAATGGTAGTGGCGGTGAGGAACACCTTGATGTGGCCGGCGATCGTCATCGTCCGTTAAAATTTTACATTTTTAAATTAAATAAATTATTTAAATAAATAATAAATTTATTTTATAAAGCTTTTTTTTAAAATTATTTATAATGTTGAATTGATAAAATAAATTTATAAATAATAATTATGTGATTATATTAAATAAGTTAAAAAGTTGAAGGGATATTTTTGGAAGATTTAGTTTCCAAAACAAAGGGAATTTGAATTCTTCACTTTTTGTGTGGAATTCAATTTCCATATGGTAATGGATATTAAATTCCAATAGAAATTAAATTCCAACAAGTTATGTTAAACCAAACAACGGAAATAAAAAAGGAATTCAATTTCCTCTCCCTCCATCCACCATTTCCTTCCAACCAAACATAACCTTATTGTATTGAGTCGGATGCGACCATAGCAGCACTAATGTGTTGGATTTTATTATAACTCTGTTTGAGCAAGAGTAATATAATATGAGTGACCTCTAAAAAGTATTTAGTGTTGCACCTGTTTAAGCTATTAGAGTATTTATATTAATAGCTAAACAAATAATTATTTTTTTTCTCAGTAGGATTGGCAATGGGCGGGATGGGATGAGATTTATCAATCTCAGTCGCGTCCTGTATATGTAAGTGGGATGAAAAAATGTCCCCCTCCCGTTCCTATATTTTTTTTGGACAAAAATGTGTCCCGATCTTGTCCCAAAAGAGATGGAATCTCATGGGATCCCATCTCAATTGGAAAAATTCTCATTTTTAGTAGCCAATGAAATGGGATGGGACGGAATTTGACAATCCCACTCCCGTCCTGTATATGCAAATGAGATGAGAAAATGTCTCATTTACGTCCTTAAATTTTTTTATGGGACAACAATATGTCCCAATCTTGTTCCAAATGTGCGAAATCCCACTCATCGGAAAAAATTACCATCCCTATTTATCAGATTGATAGGTATAAGATTTTTTATTTAATTATACTTTGTGATCTTTTATTATTATAAAAATATCAAAAACAGAATTATAGGTTTCTACCAATAATTAAAATATTTTCTTACATATATAAATGAAACAATTAGAAATATTATTTTTACTTAATACAAATAAATTCACCATATTAAACTAAATTATAACGAAACACTCAAAACAATTGATATAAATTAACATTACCAAATGTCAACCAATAGGATTTTCACAATTAAGTGCAAAATCATCAAGCACTATCATTTTCATACCCATAATACTTCAAAAATTAAATAAAATGGTGGATTTTGTGAAAGGAAAAAGAGAGAAAGAGTGTATAGGAGTTGTTACTGAAATTGTTTAATGGAAAACCAACAATTTTTGTTTACCATGCTTTTGATGAAACAATATCATTTTGATTTTATATATTTGAAATTCCTCTTACAGTTTTATGATTTCATTAATTTTTAAACTGTGTTAAGAATTTAGTGGTGAAATGATAACACTGAAATATTATATTGTAAAATATAATTGTCAAAAGATTTGAGTGATTGCCTATCATGCGCTCCTGGTATTGTAATTCTTATATATTCATAAATTTACAAAAAAAAAAAGATTTGAGTGATCAGAAAATATCTTATGGGTATTTGATAATATCTCAAATTAAAGATAACTGCTACGTTGGAGCATCTCCAACGTGAAGCAATTCTCAGAACTATTGGATGTATTCCATTGAAAGTGAAAGAATTGTAACAATATAAATCCAACGGTTTTGGGAGCTGCTCTGTATTGAAGACGATTCATCGTAGCAAACCCCAAATTACAAACGGAGGGGGAGTTTAGTCTGTAAGGACATTTTTGTCTTTTCGTTAAAGAAGTGTTATATTTTTTAGGGAAATTATCATTTGTATACCCTATGTTTGCTCTGTTATCAAAAATACTACAACACTTTGAGGGTGTATCAATTGTCCACCATAAGTTGACAAAATGTATCAACCGACCACCAAACCGTTAGTCGCCGTTTGAAAGTTAACTAATTACGATTGATTTTACCCTTGAAAATTATCAACATATCTGTAAATTCTCTTATTATCACTTGTATCTATAAAAAGACTATATTACCCCTCTGACGTTATCATATTTTAACGGTGACTAACGGTTTGGTGGTCGGTTGATACATTTTGTCAACTTAGGGTGGACGATTGATACACCCTCAAAGTATTGTAGTATTTTTGATAACGGAATAAATTAAGGGTATACAAATGATAATTTCCTATTTTTTAAAACACGCCGAGTATGGTGTGATGATTTGGAGAAATAAACGGAGCAGTTTCCACGTGGGCAGGCGGGATAAGAGAAAGAGAGGGAGATGTGAGAACCTTCGTACGGATAAATTAAAAAAACAATAAAATAATAAAATAACAGGAATCCCTGGTGAGTGGTGCAAAGGTTTCTTCTGAACACGGCGGGAAAGCGATGATTTAGGGAAAGCTCACTCCCTCCAAAATACAACATATCTCTCTTTCACTTTTCTTTTAAACCCTAACAACCCCAAAAAAAAAAAAAAAAAAAAAATTCCGTAGAGCCCTGACGAAAATCCCCAAATCCAAATGGCATTTCCTCAGCAGCTTCTTCCCCTTAAACAACAACGACAACACCACGAAGAAGAAGAACACTGGGAAGAAGAAGAAGAAGACGACGACGACATTCATAAGAACGCCGGGACTCCCATTCGCTACGCGTCTTTGGATCGCGTCTATTCGGCCTGCGTCACCGCCACTTCTTCAACTGCGAACAGCGGTTCGTCGAACGTCATGTCTAAAAAGATCAAAGCTTCTCGAAAGCTCTGCAGGCCGCCCATCGTCAATGTTTACACTCGTCGCGCCAAAAGGCCTCCCCGCCGACAACAGCATTCTTCGTTTTTCGAGTCTCTGCTGGTGGCGCGTGAGGCCGACGCCGAGCGCGAGGACAGTTCTTTAGCTGTTAAAGATGAAATTTGTGAATTTGAGAATAAAATTGTTGATAATGATAATCACCACGACGACGATCATGATTCGAGGGTTCTGAAAAAAAGGAAGAGGTTTGGGAGAAGCGAGTTGGTCAAATTGGGGGTTGATTCTATTTCTAGCGTTTTCAGCTCATTTGACCGTCCACGATTGAGGGATTGTAGAAATAATAATAATAAAATCAACAATATTAATTTGAAGAGAAAGAAGACTGATTCTAATTCTAAGAAGATTTTGTCAGTTTCGCCTACTGCCAAGCGATGGGTGAGGTTAGTCTCTCAATTGCAAGTTTCATTTATGCCCGTCAAAATTGTAATTCTTATATTTGTTTGGTTGAATTTTCATTATCATGAACTATAAATTGTGCATTAACAGGTTGTGCTGTGATGGTGTTGATCCCAAAGCATTTATTGGGTTGCAATGCAAGGCAAGCATTTGTTTATTTATTTAGTTTTTAAACACAAAAGTTAATTTTGCGCTTCACAAAAATTTAATCTAAACTAGTTGAGTTCAGGTTTATTGGCCGTTGGATGCAGATTGGTATTCTGGTTGTGTCGTTGGGTATGATTTGGAGAGTAATCGACATCATGTAAACCTTTCATATCTTTTCTTTGGTTATTTAAACTGCTTGCAATTTTCCAAGCTGTATTTTTTAATTTGTTGGGCCTTCCCCCCCACCCCCAAAATACTATGCAGGTGAAGTATGTGGATGGAGATGAGGAAGATTTGATTCTCTCAAATGAGAGGATCAAATTTTATATATCTCAGGAGGAAATGGACTGCTTGAAACTGAGTGTCAGCATTAATACTGTGGATAATGATGGCTATGATTATGATGAAATGGTTGTGTTGGCTGCCAGTTTAGATGACTGCCAAGAACTCGAGCCTGGGGATATTATTTGGGCAAAACTTACTGGTGTGCTCCAAATCTATTTATTTCTTTTTATTCTCATTCACTTGTTGTTTCTTCACAAAAACTGAAGTTAGTACAAAAATGAATCATTTAAATATTGGTTGAAAGAATTTAACACGAAAAGGCTTTTATATCTTAAGATATGAATTGTATGCTCAGTTTTCCATATGATTAGTGGCTTATGCAGTTAGGATATCTGAAAACTAAAATCTGTGGCCATCAATAGTGCAAGGGCTCCAATAAGTATTTAATATTATTTGACCTGAAGTTTACATATTTATTGTAACCTTTGGTACAGAATCTTTTAAATTAATATGTTTTACACTTGTATGCTTCGTCTATGCATTAGTAATCTGATTTTCAGTTGAAAGTGCATAGTTTGAATTATGCTTATTCTCAAGCTTGGAAAATTTCTTGCCTTTGCCCGAATATATATGAAGTATTGCCGTCAAAACTCAAACTTGATGTGCCACTGAAGAGAAATTAGTACTGCTATAGGAATATTTGGATCCTAGCTCATGCAGACATTACTTGGGGAAGAAAATGTTGTTTAATTGTTGGTCCTTATTTGGTGATGGCCTCATTTGCAATTTTGCTTTTTTACCTATCTGTATATTATTTATCACGTGAATATGATTTTATTAATTTACTTATATTTTTTGGTGCACCAACTATATCTCTTAATTGCTATAGTGCAGGTCATGCTATGTGGCCGGCAATCGTAGTGGATGAATCACTTATTGGTGATTACAAAGGTTTAAATAAGATCTCGGGAGGAAGGTCGATTCCTGTGCAATTTTTTGGTACGCATGATTTTGCAAGGTTTGTGGTCCTTTTGAATTTGTATTGTGTGCAAATAATTTTGAAGTGTTCAGAGTTACTATATTCATATCTTTTAGGGGCTGACATTACTATTCTTTTGTAATTATCCAGAATAAATGTGAAACAGGTAATCTCATTTCTCAAAGGACTTCTGTCTTCCTTCCACCTGAAGTGCAAGAAACCTCGGTTCACTCAAAGCTTGGAAGAAGCAAAAGTGTAAGTTTATTTATCTGCCCATTTATCTTGAAAAAATATTATGTATCATGAATTAGCATTTTGCTTCCATCAGTAATTATGTATTTTCAGTTTTTTGTTTTGTGTTCCTCTTATTCTTCCAATTCATTGGCTTCTATGGCCTTGGGTGAATGACCTCTAGTGCTGATTTTCTGTCCGCCCATTAAATGACTTTACTAATTGACTTGCTTTTTTGTCATCAGAGCTTATACTTGTTTATCCTCTAGGAAGAATGACATTAATATTTGAGGTTATGAAGAACATTGTTGGATGGGTGTACTTTTTAATTTGTTACAGACTTCACCATCTTGGATTCCTATTCTTTTCTTCCTCTTGAGATGAAATTTCACTTAACATTCTTTATGTTGTCAAGTATATATTAAATTTTCAGATGGCCTTTATGTCAGCACTACCAAGATGCTAATTATATCTATTACCTCGTTTTATTAGGTATTTGAGTGAACAAAAGCTTCCAAGAAGAATGCTACAGCTGCAAAATGCGATTCGTGCAGATGATGGTGAAAATTCTTGGAGTCAGGATGAAGGAAGTTTAGGTTCAGGTGAAAATTGCTTTAAAGAAGAAAGGCTTCAGGGAACACTAGGAAGTATTGGAAGTTCTCCATATGTCTTTGGGGATTTGCAAATACTAAGCCTTGGTAAGTTTTTTTTTTCCTTTGAATTTCTTGGGATTTACCAATTTTCCTCCTTCGCTCTTGCCTTCTCTTTTCATTTTGTGGATTTCTTCTGCTCTTGTAAGGGGTAGGCCATTGCTTGGACATTTTGCACCTTTGGCCTTTTTCTCAGTGATTTTACTTCTGGGCATATAAAATTTTCCTTGCAGGAAAGATTGTCAAGGACTCTGAGTATTTTCAGGATGATAGATTCATCTGGCCTGAAGGATATACAGCCGTTAGGAAGTTCACTTCATTAGCAGGTGGAGTAATCCTCAAAGGCTCTCCATAATCTTCATACTTTGTTTACTGTGTTTCTTTGAGTATCTGATTTTAGTGATATATAACATACTATTGGGTACAGATCCATTTGTTTGTAACTCTTACAAGATGGAAGTGTTGAGGGATACTGAGTCAAAGATTCGACCTCTATTTAGAGTCACATTGGATAATGGAGAGCAGGTTAGTTGTGGTCTGCTTTGAAACTATCCAAATCACAGTTTTCATGGGCTACTCTGTTTCACATTGTATTTCATTTGCCTATCCTTTAGTTTTTTCCATTAGTTCATCTTGTATCTCAATATGATATTGCTCATCATGCATCATGGACAAATCTAAATATTCTTAAACATGTTATTTTGTTTTACAAGTGTTGATCCTACCTGATGCAATATTAGTTGCAAAAAAAAAAATTCTTTACTTTTCTTTCTCTTGTGCAGTTCACTGGATCTACTCCATCTACTTGCTGGAGTAAGATATGCATGAAAATAAGGGAGAGACAAAATAATACTTCTGATGATTTCAGCGCTGAAGGTGCCACAGAGAAAATCTCTGAGTCTGGTTCTGACATGTTTGGTTTCTCCAATCCTGAAGTGATGAAACTTATACAGGTATAACGTTTAATGTGTCTTAATCCTGGAATTTGAAATACTGCATTTAGCTTATTCAAATGTCAATTTTTATTATTCAACATCCATGTTGAACCTTTATCAATCAGATGGTTGCCTTTTCCATTAGTCTTTTTTCCCTAATGTGGTGTAGTCAGGATCAGCTTGAATACCTCTAATTAAGGTACATTGTGATATGAATGTGAATGAATGTGAACCTATAACTGCCACTGTTACTGACAGGGGTTAACAAAATCCAGACCTACTTCAAAATCCTCTTTGTGCAAATTAACGTCAAAATATCGAGATCTCCCTGGTGGCTATAGACCTGTTCGTGTTGACTGGAAAGACCTTGATAAGTGCAGTGTCTGCCACATGGACGAGGTAATATCTGTATCTTTTTCATTTGTCCATAGGTGGCGCTGTGTAAAACTTTTGGCTTTTTTGTTCTCTGCACGTTATTTTTCCTTTTAATATCTTTACATTTTCCACAAGCTTCCAATATTGTTTACAGTTTTTGGCGTTCAATGTTTTAGTTTTGCTGATTCTGTTTTTTTAACTACTAGGAGTATCAAAACAATCTATTCCTGCAATGTGATAAATGCAGAATGATGGTAAGCACTCTTTACTTACAACTGTGACAGATCTTCAAATGAGTTTTAAGTATAGTTTTCAACATCTTTTGTTGTTCAATTAAGGTAGGTATTTATTGTTGACGAAGAGCATTCCTCTTCATATCGAAGGACAAAGCTCTCTCGGTTTCTTTTTTCTGAAATATTTTAGTCACATCAAAAGTTTCTTCAGAAGAATTAATGTTTTGTCAGGTTCATGCTAGATGCTATGGGGAGTTAGAACCTGTTAATGGTGTGCTATGGCTATGCAACTTATGTCGCCCAGGAGCTCCTGAACCTCCTCCTCCTTGCTGCCTTTGTCCTGTTGTAGGTAAGTTGATGTTAGAATGATTCTTTTTGTGTAACGGCATGAATTATGCTTTTATGAACCTCTTTTTGATTTTCCTTTAGGGGGTGCGATGAAACCTACAACTGATGGACGCTGGGCTCACTTAGCTTGTGCCATATGGATACCTGGTTTGTTACCATATAACCTACTGATTGTTCTTAGGTCCTTTTCTTTGTAATAAGTAGATGTATTAACTTAACTAAATATGCTTCAGAAACTTGCTTAACTGATGTCAAGAGAATGGAACCCATAGACGGGCTAAACAGAGTCAGTAAGGTACCTGCCTGCCTGTTGTTATTTATCTTATACTGTTATGTTAAGCATACCATTATTATTATTATTTTCTTAATTTTAAAAATAGTTCTATAACCTTTTTAATTAAGGAGGTCTAGCAGAAGTACCCCGAAAATTAGAAAATAGTGCTCTTCAAGGTTTAAAGTTTTCTTGCTTCTAATCCTGCTTTATATGACAGGATCGTTGGAAGCTGTTATGTAGCATTTGTGGTGTGTCTTATGGTGCTTGCATCCAAGTAAGCTTATAATTAATCTAATTGTTTTCAATTCAAAGTGATGGTTTATTTTCTTTCTAGTACTTACAATCACTGTGAGTTTATTTTTCTTTCAAGGTTAGTATATAGGTCTTACTTATTTCATTTTCTTCAATATAACTGTAGCAAAGTGGTCATTCTATTTTGGTGGCTTAGTCTGACTAATGAGCCGAAACAAATGCATTTAGCCAAAAGCGTACTAGGGTAATGTGCAGTAGGTTGTCAATAAAAGTGCTTGCTGATCCGAAGCCATTTGTATATCATTTCTTATAAGTCAATTGTTACAGTGTTCAAACACTACTTGTCGGGTCGCATATCATCCGCTTTGTGCACGTGCTGCTGGCCTTTGTGTTGAGGTATTTTTCCTTGTTACATGCTACTTATATTGCTAGATGATGTAGTTGTTGAGGTGGATAATGTAGGCCATATGATTCTTGTTTTCTAATTCATTAATATGCATTTTCTTTTTTATCATTTCGTAGCTCGAGGATGAGGATCGACTCAATCTTCTCTCTCTAGATGAAGATGATGAAGATCAGTGCATTCGTCTGCTTTCCTTTTGCAAGAAGCATAAGCAGCCACTGAATGAGCGTTTACCTGTTGATGAACGTCTAGTGCAAGTTGCTCGTCGATGTTGTGACTACATCCCACCATCTAATCCATCTGGCTGTGCTCGTAGCGGTAAATTATTCTTTTATTGTGTTATTAATATGATCAGTCCCTTCTCAGAGATCCATATAATTTAAATAAATCCATCCAGAATTGAGGGGCAAAGGATCTATGACCTAAAAAATGAGTGTTATAGCCCATCTATGGGATCTGCCAATCTGGAGGAGAGCACTCAGCCAATCGAGTTCAAATGACATGCTATATTTAGTCATAAGACATTCTGTGGCTTAATGTTATGGCATATTTAAGAGCTAGACGTTAAATTGACCAGTGAAAGTTGATATTTTGAGCAAGCATTGTCGGTAATGCTTGTTTGTCCATGCAAGTCTTCCCCTCACCCTAGTTGTCAACCCAAGGTCATTGAACTCTCACATATTAAACAGTTCTCCCTGAACCTTGCCATGAACTTAATCTTGGCATGTTTAACTGTTATATTTTGGCATTTGACATGCTTCCACAGATTCTGCATGTTATCAAGATGCCATGTGAGAAACTTCACTTTAGCTCTGGTAGTTGATTATCTTGAATGAGTGATGCTGACGTGTGGCAGGAAAATATCACTGTGTTAGATCAAATACTGAATATGACCTTAATTAGGATCTTTCTTTCTATCATTAACAGAGCCTTACAATTATTTTGGAAGAAGAGGGCGGAAGGAACCAGAAGCTCTTGCCGCTGCATCCTTGAAGCGTTTGTTTGTAGAGAATCAACCTTACTTGGTTGGTGGTTACTGCCAAAATGGATTGTCAGGCAACACATTGCCGTCTATTAGAGTCATTGGCTCTAAGTTCTCCTTTAGTCTACACAGAGATGCTCCTAACTTTCTTTCCATGGCTGATAAATACAAGCACATGAAGGAGACCTTCAGAAAGAGATTAGCATTTGGTAAGTGGAGATCAATATCAATGCATTCCTATGAGTTGATGATTTATTATTAAGAGCAACAGCTTGGTATCTCAGACTGCTAGGTTACCCAATGTCATGCTTTCATGCTTATTGCAAAAGTGCAACATGTGTTTCAATTCCTGGAATACATTACACTTTTATGATGTCAATTTTCAGATTGTTTTCATATGTACGTGGTACTATTTTTAACAACTATGATAATACTGGACACTCTACCAGCTGAATTTCTTCTAAATTGTGTCTCCTTAGGTCCTTTGGGAAACTAATGCTGAATATGACAGTTTGTGAAAGTGAAATTGTTGTACTAGTCGGGGAGTAAAAGTTGGCTGTGCAATTGTGAGAGTGAAATTGTTGTACTAGTCGGGGAGTAAAAGTAGCTGATATTATGCTGCGGTGGAAAAAAATACCATAAATACACTGTCTTTACAAAATGAATCACTAAATGGTTCCTCCGTTATCATCCTGTTTGTCAATAATTTTTCTTCTAAAAATTGATATTTTGGGGAGATCCTACCATGGTTGTCAAAAGCAGCTAATTTTGTCCATCTAAAATGCTGAATAAAATCTATTAGTTGTAATAAAACTTGTAAATGTGAGGATCAGATAGTAGAGTTTATGGGGTAAGAGAATGTGAACAAAAGTATTAGCTACTCGTCAAAAAAAATTGGCCCAAATATATTATATATATTCAAAATGTGTCACCATATTCTGTTTTTTCTCCGCAGATACCACGTTAGGTTGATATTTTTTCAAGTTTTTCACATGCATCCAAATATGCAGGACTTTTTTTGAGATGATGAAATTGTAGTGACTAGAGAAGAGTTAAAGAATTTTTATATAATCCTTTGTTGCAGAATGACATGCTTTGCAGCCATTTTTTGCACAATTGAAATTATGTGGGCCCAATTTTACTATATGTGATTGTGTTACACTGTTAGTCATCATGCACAGGTTTTTCTACTGAATTTTGTGAGGAATTAATGGTTGTTGATTGAAGTTTTGTATACTCTTAAAGATTTTCTAGTAGAAGCTTGCAAAATGAAGTACTTGTTTCTTTTTTGGAGAATAGAAGAACTTAACTAATAGTTGGAATGTTATAGAAAAACTCCTACATGAACACTCTGTTCTAGTTTTCTATTCCCAAACTTAGAAAATTCTTGAAAAGAGATCACAGCCTGTGATGTTATTGTTTTCTTTTATTATAACTAATGAATTTTCACGAACAGGAATTACATTTGTAGATCGAGAAAATAAATAACATGCATTGGCCCTTGACATTATCTATGTTATATCTTGCTTATATTCAGAATTTTAAGTGGTCATTAATTCTTCTTTTTTGTCCTTGCAATTTCAATGCTCTAGGGAAATCAGGAATTCATGGATTTGGCATATTTGCAAAGCATCCACATAGAGCAGGGGACATGGTGAACTGATTCTCTCTTTAAGTTTGGTATAATTGTTTAGGAAAAAATATTGGGCATTAAGAATAATGTAAATTTCCAAATTCTAGGTGATTGAATATACTGGAGAACTTGTTCGTCCTTCTATAGCTGATCGGAGAGAGCACTTCATATACAATTCATTGGTGGTATGTACTTAGATGCTGGCATTTGGTTTGCTTATTTTCACTGCAGTATCATGGTGCGACTGTCACCTAGTGAGTTAAAGCACTGAGTTCCTGAATTTTATGATAATCTTGCAGGGTGCTGGAACTTACATGTTTCGAATTGATGATGAACGAGTCATTGATGCAACAAGGGCTGGAAGCATCGCTCATCTGATTAATCACTCATGTGAAGTACGAATCATCCTTTCTTGCTTGCTCATTCTGTTGCTGAAATTCCATTTTTGTCCTACAGAATGCCTCTATAACTAAGCAGTTGGGAGATGATAGATTTACTTAGCTATTACTCTAGTCTTAAAGGGTCTGTAGCTAGATGGATGGTTATTCGTATTCACTCTTTGAGCCTTGGGACCATAGCTCATGGTAAACCTAACACTTGTGTTTAAATCCAACAAAGAAGACCAAATATGTAGCTGTCTCCTATTTGGTTTGTGATTTGTGGGGTTGGAGAATTCTGATAGTTTGTTTCTACACTATCCTATCACACTGAGCTTGTGAATAGGTTGTTAACACGTGGTTTAATCTAACAAAGCAGACCAAACATCTGTCTTCTTATTGGCATGTAATTTGTACGAAGGGTTGGATAATTCTGATAGTTTGTTTCCTTACTGTTGTAATGCTCTGTACTTCTCTATAGATATTTTCCAGGCTGTAGATTGTCTCAAGTGACCTCAGCTTCATGTCTTGCCTTATTTATAGTAGATGTTTAACTTTGTGAATGAGGGAGAAAGGCAGGGGTGTTATGGAATTGATGTGCTTTGGATGTTTTTTGGGTTCTTTAGATGAAAAGAAATAGGAGGATTTTTGGGAGAGGTTAGGAAGATTCTGATTTCAATTTCTCATGGGAATAAGATTTTGCTTTCTTTTTAATTTTATTTACTTACTCTAATGAGGAAAAAAGAAGTATTTTATTGAAATGAAGGGGAACATGATATAAGTCAACCCTTTTATGTTCTTTTTTTTCTTTTTAAATTCTAGGTTAAATAAAAAAAAAAATGTAAAAGACAGTATTTCTTGAAGCAGGATCCTATGTGCTATTAACAGTGGTACAGTTGGTTTTAAATGGCTTTTTCTGTTGCAAACTGCTGATAATCATTGGTAACATTATCATTCTGCTTATATATAGTTATTGCCAGATGTCAAGAATTTTCATCTTAATTTTATTTGCTGCAGCCAAATTGTTATTCAAGAGTTATAAGTGTCAATGGTGACGAGCACATCATTATATTTGCGAAAAGAGATATTAAGCAGTGGGAGGAACTGACATATGATTATAGGTCACCTTCAAGTCATCTGTGTTTATGTTTATTCCTAAATTTGTTGAGGGTTCTGACTTATCAATGTTGCAGGTTCTTTTCAATTGATGAACAACTAGCATGCTATTGCGGCTTTCCAAGATGCCGGGGTGTAGTTAATGATACCGAAGCGGAAGAGCAAGTGGCAAAGCTATATGCACCTCGGAGTGAGTTAATAGATTGGAGAGGAGATTGAGAGTGGTAAGCAGTTTTAAGACCCATTTGTTGGGTCACATGATTTATTGTCTCTGGAATTCAATCATTTTTCACGTCAAGAACTAATATATATCCTGCAATGATTATTAAGTCATTATATCTCATCACGAAAGTTTGGTAGTATTGGATGTGCCATGTTTGCATCAGAGTAGTGTCAGTTTTGACTAAAATGCGTTTTTAGGGTTTATTCAACGTTCTCAAATGCCAACAGCCATACGGAAGGAATACGTCTATAATCGAGGGAGGCAGGGAGATTTTAAGATCTGTATGTTCGTTATATTTCATTTTTACACATTTTTGAATTAATTATCCGTAATTTACTATAGGAATGAGATTGGATGGCCTTTGGTCTTTGTTCAAATTTGGTCCGGAAAAAAACAATAGGTATTTTTCATCAAAATCTTATTGGTGACATAAACAAGCCTTTCAAAGAATTTTACATAAATTTGACAAGTACTCCTAATTTTTAAAAATTCTTAAAGATCATTTTGGGGTTTGAAATTGTCTCTTTTTTTTTTTTTTTCTTTATAGTCTAGTTTCGTGCGTGTAAAAAAATAACTTAAAATTCAGTACCGTCCTTTAAAGGTTTTATGTAGTGCGTTACATAATTTTGGTTTGGGGTTTAAATTGCGTTTTTAAAAAATTAGGAAAATTAGCTGGAAATTTAACACCATCGCCCTTTATGGGCAAAATCACTCTCTAAAGGCCTAAAATCGTGGGTTATTGTGTTATACCCTTCGATGCTAAGCTTAAATATATTTGAAAAGAAAAAAAAAATTGCCCTTTGATTTTGCACCCAAACTAGGCCCCCACCCCCCCCCCCCCCCCCCCCCCTCCTCCCTCCCCCAACACCGCCAAAAAAAAAAAACAGGTTCTTTTCACAGGAAATCTATATAGGCCGAAAGAGTTTCATAAAAATCTAACAAGTTCTCTTAATTTTTTGAGTATGCCTTCAGTTTTTGGAAAAAATTTTGAAAATTGTTAAAAATTATTTTGGACCTCTAAATTGACTCATTTTTTTTCTATAGCCTAGTTGTGCTTATATTGACATTCATGCCCCCAAAAAGGGTCCAAAATTCAACTCCATGGCCCTTTCAACCAAAATCGAGTAGGGATAGTAAAATCCATATTGGGATCCACATTGATATTTCCATTTTTGGATTTGCATCTAGATCTGCAAAAAATATGCGGATCCATATATAGGTAATATTTACATGGATTGCCTGCAAATATTTTGGATATTCAGATCTATGCAAATTAATGTGGGCGTGTATCTTGAATATTTGGATCCGCATAAATTAAAGTTCAACAATTTAAGATATAATTTTAAATTTAATAATTCACCTAATAATATCAAACAATATTCAATCATAATTTAACAATTAGCAATTTAGTATTTAGAATAACATATAACCCTATAAATTCACAAATAAAATTATGAAAACACCACAAATCCTCTTAATATAATGCAGATTGTTATATATTTCTTAATCTAATTTAACTTTTTTTTTAATTTATCATATTATTTTTTTCATTTAAACCATATTTTTTATTTAATTTTAATTTAATAAATAATTTAATTAAAAAATAATGCGAATATGGATATTCTATTTTCTAGATGCAATTTATATTCGGATCTGCGCAGGTTCTAAGTTTTAGCATTTGAATCCGCATTTTCTAAATTTGTGAATCTAGATTTTTTTAAATTCAGATCTTTCGAATCTTTGCAGAAAGATTTGGGTAGGTCCTAAAATTTTTTGGCATGCTTAAAATTAAGTGCTATAATCTTTGGTTTTGGGCTCAAACAAGGCTAAAAAATAAATTGGGCATTTTCTATCAAAATCTTATCTGCACTATTAAAAGGTCTTAAAGAGTTTCACATCAATCCAATAAGTTTTTTTTTTTTTTGAGCCTTTTTCATAAATTCCAAAAATTATCAGAAATTATTTTAGGCCTCCAAATTGGCTTTTGTTTCTTCTTACAGTCTAGTTTTACTAATATCTACTTGTGTATAAAAAATGCAATTTGAAATTCAACACCATCGCCCTTTAAAGACCTAAAATTATGTGATATATTCTTTGATTTTAGGCCTAATGCTAGGCCCAAGATCTTATGAGTAATAATATAGTCACAAATTAATTTTTATATAAATTTATTTTTTATAAATTGATATGGCATAATAAAATTGGTTGAATTAAATATCTCTTGGCCCACATGATTTATTTTTATTATTTTATATTTTAATTCAACCAATGAATTAATGTCAAATCAGTTTATACAAGAGTTTGTGATTATATCATCACTCAAGCCTTATTTGGATCATAAAAATGCTTACAAAAGAGTTTCACATCAATTCAATGATTTCTCATACTTCTTTGAGATTTTTTTTTTAATTTTTTGGAAAAGAATTCAAAAATTCTTAAAAATTATGTCGGGCTTCCAAATCAACCTTTTTTTTTTTCTACGGCCTATTTTCACCATATCTACATGCGTGTAAAAATCAGCTTGAAATTTATCATCATCTCCCCTTAGAGGCAAAATCACTATTTTAAAATTAAAAATCATGTGCTATGGGCTTCGAAATTTTTGAGGATTTTTTTTATTATTCAAAATTTTTCTGAAAATTAATAAATATTATTTTGGGTCTCCAAATCGACTTTCTTTTTTTTTTTTTTTTCGTATTATTTGGTTTCACTAATATCTATATACACGCGAAAATGAGCTTGAAGTTGAAACACTATCACCTTTGTTTGCTATTGCCTTTGGTTCTAGTCCCAAACTTGGTCACAAAAAAATTAAGTTTTTCTTTTTCCGAACCCTATTTGTCCGTAAAAGGGCCTTCTAAAGGGTTTCACAACAATTCGATAAGTTTTCTTTTTTTTAGAAATTTTTATTTTTGAAAAAATTTAAAAAATTCTTAAAAATTATTTTGGGTTTCCAATTAGACCTTTTTTTTTTTGGCCTATGGTCTAATTTCACCAATATCTACAGATATGAAAAAAAAAATCAGGTCGAAATTCAACACCATCTCTCTTTATAGATAAAATTACCCATTAAAAACTCAAAACCGTGTGCGATTGTTTGGTTTTAGACCCAAACAGATATTTGTAGATTTACATTCGGGCATGCATGTTTCCTAAGTAGACCATCTTGAGTTACATATACATTGCCTTTTTCCAAGCTATTTTCTTTAATTTTTTAAAACAAGCATATAAAAACTTTGTGTTTCAGAAATTGTACAAAGATATATCCATTTTTAAAATCAAGATATATAGTGAAATCTCTCTATAGTTATAATGTTGGGACCAAATTAATTTTACTATTATAAAGAAATTATAACTTAATAGAGGTATAATAATTATTGTTTTAACTTAGTTATTCTTAATGCAAGTTAGATAACAGTAAAATATGTACTACACTAACCACTAATTATTGGAGCATGTCAAATTCAATAGATATTGATAAAAGAGATAAAAATAATTTTAAAAAACTAGTATATAAATTATATAATTATGTTGTGTTGTGAATATGCACAATCAAAAGTTTTCATTCTCTTTAATATTTTTTCTAAAAATAAATCATTGTCTCAAATAAATTTAAAAAATACTTGTTCTATCTTAAATTTTTAATGTAACATAGCATATATTTCTTGTAATTACAGATAATTATTACTGACAGGTTTTTTAGGATGGGATCTAGAAATATTATAACATATTATAATATCAGATTTATTCTTATTTATAACCCACAAGTATTATTCCAAATTTATCAATCTATAAATAAGACAGCCACGCTTAACTCTAATCCATCGACCCAAGAATTGGGTTATCGTACAATGTTTCGCAATTGCAGCTTTTTAATCTCTTTATAACTGTTCTAAATTGAAAGGATAACTACATGAAAATTATTCTTGCATACAATATCCACATAAAGAGATTTTATTGTATATGAGAAAGATGCACGTTGATGCAAAGAGTAGCTAAAAGCCACATATTTCATAGTTCTACTAGCTTTACGATTTTTAAGCAAACCATCCGTAGCTACAAAATGAAGCTACCACACAACCTTTCTTTCAACTTAAAGAGTTAGTTTTCTTTGAAAAACTTGGCTACCGCAACATTGAAGATATCAATAGTGTGGCTTAAGTTTAGTTTGTAATATTAGCTTCTTTAACTCAAAGTTTGGGTTGCATCATTCCTGTATCCGAGCACGGCAAAGATTTGAGAAGCCAGTTAGTAGTTTTTGAGATGAATCAGAGATGTACTTGACAATGATCCCAGGAACATTGCTCAGCTTAGTACTCAAGTTGCCAGACCTTTCAATTATAAACATTCAAAACAATTTTGCCAACCAAAAACTTGGACTTGAAACCTACCAATGAAGCCGGAAACTGGCAGACTGCATAAGTGGATGTGCAATGTATGCACCCAGAGTCAAAGCAGTAACGGTCAAATATGGAAGTCGAATAAATTCTTTATAGTAGTCTTTGGGCAATATTTGACGGCCGGTGATTATAGCTGCAAATGGAATTACACTAGTTCGCCTCTTCACAGCTTCAAAAGCCTCCCCATATCTTGTAGCCAATCTCTTATCCCCATTCCAAACACCAAACAAATGGTGTCCAATTAAACCCAGTGACGCTGCCACTGCTACTGAATTTCCGATCCATAAAGTGTGAGCTAAGCACCAGATTACCTGCCCAACCATCTGCAAAGTAAATGTAATTTGTAACTTGAACATGATCTGAAAATGGTCCTATTCTCTAAACAAGCACATATAAATTATCATTTATTTAGAAGCAAATGACGACCGTAGTAGAAGTTTAACAGTTTTCATTTGTATCAATTGTCAGTATTTTAACCTAAACCAGTTGGCCGCCTCCAACTACTGCATAAATCTGATAGAATGTTTCTTTCAAGTACCCTGTTTTTTTTTCTTCAAAAATACAATACCAAAAATGCCCAAGAAATCTTCTTAAAATATAGTCAGCGAAACTACTAACTATGGTCAACCCAGCAAACAAGATGGTGACCCCGGATTTGAATTTATCTGCAATCTCTAGGTAGCTGAATTTCTGGCCACCATTAACTTTATTTGGCACATGCAGTCAAAGAGGGGTTGCCAATACTGACGCACTACTTAGCAAGTCAGCAAGATCTCATTGGAATGACATTAACATGAGCTCTCATCTGAATGATATCAAAGAAGGCTTTTTCAGAAACCTGGTGAAGGTTAAACTGTGCCAGTTGATTTTTTATTTTACCAAAATGTTTAAAAGTAAATAATTGATTATATAGAACAAATGTAATAACAATCCAATATAATTTATATACAATAAAATAAAATACCAAACATTAATAATACCGAATATAATGCAAGAGCATCAGTATCTAACCAGTCCAACTTAATGCCAGCCTCGGTCTATCAAACACACATGTAAATAATTCCAGCCTGAGTCTATCAAACACAAACGTAAATACTGATAATCATAAAATTGATATCATACCTGTGGGTGTCGGGTGATTCTCATGACCCCAGTTTCCCAAAGGTGCATTTTAGGCTCATCAACAGCTGCCACTTCCAATAGATTAAAGGTAGAAGGGTAGAGGAAAAAGAAGGAAACAAAACTAGAAAGCCACACAATTTGATGGACTCCAGGGGCACCTTGAAGTTGCCATAACTGCATCCCATCGTATCTATGGTTGATGAAGTATACCTGAATCAAATCACTCCAAAAGTTCAGTAGTCTGCTACTGCTAGAATATATTTCCATCATGCCTAACAAGGCTAAGAACTTAGAACAAGAACTGCAACAGTAAAATTCAGTTTGGCTAAGACAATTTCATACTTTGTATTAGAAGATTGGAACTCACAATAGTACTAACAGCTAATGGAAGAGATACTCCTGCGAACAGAACACGATAAGCACGTGCACCAATAACTTTCTCACCCATGTCTCGAAGACTAGCCAAGCCACTGTGGACAGTGGCGAAAATGAGAATGAGGACCAACATTACAACCTGCAGTTGGGAACCACTGTTTTATACTGCATCATTATTACAGTCTACACTAGCAAAGTTTCAGAACGGTAGAAAAAGGAAAAAAATGAAAATTATAACAGCACATATTTATTATGCAACATAAAACAATTATTTGTGATCCAGAAGAGCATTAGAAATTAATTAAAAAAAGAAGAAGGAAAGCAATAGTTTGCAATATAGGTTCTTTTCCCCTTTCAAGTTTCTTTTTCATCAATTACGTACTTTCATACTGTCTACGAAAAAATGGAAACATCAGAAATGACATAAATACTGCTGCTTATACAACCGCCTATTCCATCCACCCTGAAGGGCAAGGGAGGAATCAAAATTCCTCTTTTACTGAGTACGCTTTAAGTTCCCAGCTCTACGAAAATCAGGATTCCATTTCAGACAATACACAGCTACAATCCAAGCCATATTAACAAACTGATTAATGCAATAAAAAAAGTGCATGATATAGCTAGTAGTTGGGCATTTCTCAGAAAAGCAACATGAAGATCCATTCTTAAAGTAGGGGATATTATAATACCAACAAATACTCACCTATATAAGTCACCCTTAATGCCAGTCTACATAACCATCCATGTGAGTTTCACATCATACAACGTTCAATTCTTTCTAAGGCACTGGTTCCTTTTCCTCGAGTGGAATAAACTAAGTTGAGTTAATCAGATTAAGATATAAAGTTCCTATCTCCAATGCTGATATGCAATTATCACTACACAATTGTCCTTTTTGTTTTCTTTTTCCAGCTCTATCGCATTTCAAACAGATGCGGACATCCTTCTTCTAAAATAATACAAATAGGTGGCAAGCTTCAGAGAAACACTATTTCAAACATCCTCCAATAGGAATCCACTGTAAAGCTTGTCGAGTAGCAAAAGTTTATTATTAATATGTATGAACAATTGGCGACCGTAGAGTGCACACATACATGCAAATCAAATCATTATAAAATAATTAAAAGCAAGAATCAAAGTAGAAATTTTAACTTACCTCATGACTGTCTGAAAGGGAGGAGACAGAGTCGATAAAATCTTTGCCGTAACCAGTGGAGTTATCAATCCAAAGCAGCTGAAGCAGAAAGAGAACCACCCCCAAAATCACGCTGAAATACACCCACGAAGTTAATTTCTGGTTCTTCAAATCGAAAGCCGCCGGGTCTTCGCCCACCAAAGTGGCCAAGTCCGTGTCCGAGTCCGTGCCAGAGCCTGTCTCTGTGCGACTGCGAACCAGCACAACTTTTTGTGTTGCAGAATTTGAGTTGAAGAACAAGGTTAAGGGACAGGGTGGTGCTGGCTTTAATTTACAAGAGATTGAGACTGAGGCTGAAGTTGAAGAGTCTCTTTTTGTACTAATGTTTGCAAACGCTTCCTTCTTGATTCTGGGAACCGACGACGAGAGAAGAAGACAACCACTACTGCTCATTTTTTCTTTTTTCTTCTTCTAATTTAATTTAATTTTATGTTAAGACTTATATTTTGATTTTGTGTTTACAGATTAGTAGAAGAAGAAGAATATTTATGGTAACCTTGTATCCTAGTCCACCAGAGACAGCCAAAGAGACATGCGTTTGGCATCTGCAGAACCTGTGTATAGTTTGTGCTTCATGACACCATCGTATATTTTTCAACTATTTCCTTTACGAATAAAATGCCACCGGCTGGGGAGTGGGGACAGCTTCAAGCTTGTGTTTCTCGGCGCCGTTTGCTCCGCATATAATACTAATAAGCTTGTGGCTCGATTTTGTTGAGGGTATGTCCTGATGCATCAATAAACCGTTAGGGAACATGCCCAAGTCTTTTTCCATCCGGACCAAACCAGACCTACTCTCAAGATCATCGCCAGCTGATTTGACTGCGCACATGTGGAACGGTGGAAATCCCACCCCAACAAACACAATCATCCAATGATAAAACGATCACTTTAACACCGCATCAATGTATATTTCTCACTTGAACCAAGATATATGTTGCCAAAGGAAAGAGTCTAAATGGGATGTGATTCGCTCAAACCAATGAAAGTTCACACAAGCTAATGCTACAGAAACAAGCATGACCATGGAATACACTGCTGCAAAAATAGTAAGCCCGTACAGATCTATCCAATCTCTTGGATTATTAAATTACAGATCAGAAAAAAAATAATAATAAAAAGCAAGAGGGGGCGACCAACGGTAACAGATTAAAAGACAATAAAAATTAAAAAAAAAAAAAACTCTCCTCATTGATCATATTATACAAAGAATCAGCATAACCGTTTTACAATCAGCAGTGACGCTAAGCTTGCTTGCAAGCTTTTCTGCAATGACCCCAAAACCTCAGACCCAGAAAAAGCAGTACTCCATGATATCAGACTGTACCCGCAAAATGTGGGGGGAAAAAATGTAGCCTACTTTATAAGAAAATATCAATACAGCAAACCTTCCAATTACAAGCAGATGATATATTTATATATATACCCTCCCTGCACTCAACCAATGAGGCAGATCCAAGGGTTCCTAGAATAATATTAAACCAATAAACGAAAAATTTAGACCCAAACAAATGACCAACCAAAATGGGGTAGACATGAAGAAAAAAGGGGACCCAAAAAAAAAAAAGAGATGTAAGAGAATACAGGCGTCTTCTGCTATAGAATTGCCAGACTGAAAACAATTACTATCCCCAACTGCAACCCCAACAAGTGGCAGTTCCAGTGTTGTGCCTTACCAAAGGGATCTTGGATACACAAAGCTCCAAGCACTTGCAAACTGGAAAATCTCTTGCAACCGACACGCTCTTCCTAACCATTGACCCAACAAAAATACTCTGAACACGGCCAGCAATTGATTTCTCTAAATCATCACTGAATGGATAGAATAAGCAATAAACTCAGAATGCAAATCAAAATTTTTTAACAGCCATATCCATTGAGTTCTTAAGTCATTGACTGGCGGCAGCAGATGCTTTCTCCATTTTTTCCTTCTCAATCTCTACTCTCCTCTGGTCAGCATGCTGGGCAACTCCATTTGCAAGTGCCTGATACTGGAACTCCAGTGTCTGGGTAAGGTTTTGAAATCTCAATGGATCTGATGCCTGCATCGCTGTGATTCATGGAGCAGTAGTATGTAAGCCGAGTAATACTAAAATAAAACTAGATTTAAAAAAATATCAAATTTCGAAGTTTGCCGTACCTTTAATCGTATCCACAAAGAATACAAATGGATCCACCTCATCAATAGGTGATTGTAACTCTTCATCATCACTGAAGTCATCATCTGAGTCATCGTCATCCTCATCATGTGGACGGAAAGCCCTTGCCTGAGATTTCCAAATGACAGATAATGATCAGATGACAGCTTTCCATCCATGGAACATCAATTGCTGGATCATGAGAGATAATGATCAAATACCATTACCATTTCATCATTCATTGGATCCTAAAAATGGAACATTCCCCATATGTTGGGAATACTATTACCATTTTAAGGGAGTGGGCAAACCTCTTAATCCTATGTATGTGTTGTAAAGTTTTTGTGTTCCATTTTAGGATTCAACAATGATGAAATGGGCATTTCATAAATATCTGCTCATTTAATACCTTGTTTCCAAATTAAAACTACCTTGGGAAAAAATTATCAATAACTACGCACCTGTGCAGCTAACTTTTGAAGTCTGATGCTGTCAGCTTCATCTCCATCCTCAGCATCAACACCCATTTCCTTGTCAGAACCATCACCATCATCATCCTCATCATCTGTTTGGAAGCCATCCATATCATCATCATCTTCGGCCTCTTCCTCCTTTGCAGCTTCTGTAAATTTTTTCACAAATATCCCAATACATAAATAAACAGTTAATATAATCACACAAATAGTACGATACAAGGATTAGAGAGAGAGAGAGAGAGAGAGACCTGCAACTTGCTCCTTGTATGCAACTAGGAGATCAAGAGTAGCCCTGAAAACACGGCCCAATGCCTCCCCTGGTAATTGATCCGCAGGAAGTGCAAGTAGAGATGTCAATCCCAAGCAGCAAACTTTCTTATCATGTTCCCTTCACAAAAAATCATTTCCATACACATTCAAACTTTTGCCAACATGAAAAAATAAATGAGGCATAAGCGAGATGGAGGAGGAGAACAGAACGAATCTAACAATCACCTTTTAAAATTAACCCGTAAACCATTCTTTTTTACTTGTTGCAACATCTGGAACCAAAGATTAAAAACTTCTGTTGCAACACCAAGCTTGTGCAATATGCTAAGCGTCAAAGATGAGTTGTAGTAAAGAGCATCAGCTATCTGCTCAAAAGAAACAGAACAACGTCCTTGAGGAAAATTTTCAACTGATAAATCAGTATAACCAAATGTCAAAACCACTAATATAAAAAAGAGATATGATTTCAAAAACATCCTTAACAAGTATGCATAATCTAGGGGATAACATGTCCTCCCTTTCATGCTAACTACTTTACAAACTCACTCAAAATTACCCAGAAAAACCAGGTAAAACATTCTCCAGAACATTTTCTAATCTGAATGACCTGAAACTGAATTATTAGCATTCATGATTGCCCAGGAATGTCATCCCATGGATGGATATGCATAGTTTTGTAGATAAGAAGTCCAAAGTCCAATCAATGCATTGTTCATGAATACAATTGCGGAACTATATCTAAGAACAAGTGCATATTTTACTCAATCAAGTCACTCATAGACTTATAAAACAAACTGAAATTTACATCTCATCAAACCAGTGTAGTGCTGTGGGGAAGACAAGTAATCACTTCACGTCAAAGGTATCTAACTTAAAAACAGAAGAAAGGGACACCAGAAATGAAAGCGCTAACAGCTTGCATGCGAAGACAATCCTCACGATCAAAAGCCATTTATTTAGAGGATGACAATGATACTCAGATCAGAATTAGATCCCTCATGAAAACTTACCACTTGCACAAGAAGACATTTCAAATATGATTTCTCAGCTCGACGCAACCGCTCAACTGTGATTCTCAAATATGGCTCAACCCAATGATCCACCTGCCCTTTACAGTTCTGGAAAACTACTTCAATGAGCTTTGGAGCTGGTTCAATATCCCCATCCTCCAAATTTTTATCTGCCATGATCTACATGGTAGAAAAGGAAGCACAAGTAATGAACTGAAAGGAATAATTAGGGAAATTAAGAGAATCTTACATTAAAAAAAAAAAATCATATTTTTGGAATAAACAAATAAGCCCTTTCTAATTCATTTCAACGAAGTAGAATCTAAAAGCAATCTCGTCAGCGGAAACGACTCACAGATGAAATCATGTTCCAAAGGCTTTGCTGATAATCTGGTTCCTTGCAAGTGAGGAAGTGCGCAGTGCCCCTAGATATATAGTTGTCCAAAGGAACCAAAATATCTGTATATAAGTGAAAAGCTGTTAGCACCCAAGTGTAGAAGAACCACATTATACAACTTCAGAAAAAGTGCCAACATATTTGCCAATAAAGATAGGGAGAATGCAGCAAAATCCTGAAATTGCATGAATCATGACCATATATTCAGGTTAGGAGACACATAAGTATTCCACAAACTATAGCCTGGATCCCTACATTCAGAAATTACAAGCAGTCCATACAGCAGAAAATGCGACAATAAAATCTAGCTACTTAGACAGGTTCAAGACTCTTAAGGAGCTTGAACTTTGGAAGCTGAGTGTTTACAGTACCACAATTACTTGAGAAAAGCTTCTCCATACTTTTTCTAAGACAACCAAGATTAATTATTGACCCCAGGGCATTGCATTACATTATCAAACAGGAAAGAGAAAGAAGCATTACGTTTGCTCCAAGGAAAACAGATCAAATGCATGATATAATAAAATTCCAATAATATACATTACAATCTCTTACATTACATAATAACTTTGATGCATGAAATATGTAGATACTTTTTATTGTTCTATTAGTACTATTTTGGAAAAATTATTGGAACCTAATACAAAATAAAATCTTTAGCTAACAGTCTAAAAAGAAAAGATTAATACATATACTGTCACACATGATAACAATGATTAGCAAGTACTATAAGAATATTCAAAAGCAAACCAAAAATACTGCAACAAAAGCTCATATTACTTGGAAAGAAATCAATAGCCCAATCTGCCAAAGCTTCCATCATCAAAGGCCAAAGACTCCACATCTCTAAGGATATTGTAGGAGAGAAAAAGGTCATATATGACACAATCTCTAAAACTTCTTCAAAAACCTCTGCAGAGATCAAGAAAAAAGTAATTTAATGAGAGAGAATTGCGCCGAGTATCCTGCAATAACAAGAAAATTATGTAGATAAACCTCGAGTTTGTTGACAATCTATAGTTACTAACCATTAAAAGAGTTGAGAAAATACAAAAAATCCCTTAGTTACAGTTACTAATGATAATTATGATCCACAATTAGCTAAAGCCGCAAACTATGGTTGGCAGATACATCCACACATGACACAGTAGAAATTAAAAAAAAAAAAAAAATGTAAAACGGTTGCGCAAGATGCCAGCTAGATGTAATATGCTTACCTTGGCCATCAGTTGTCAACATTCTGCGCATTATTGGAAGCAGAGTTGGCTCAATTTGGACAAAAAGGTGAGGAAGCCTGCTAACTGATTCAAGAATTGTGCTAATAGCACGCAAACAACCAACTGCAGCCAAAGCACCAGGATCATCAGCATCCTCATCAGCTTCAGCAGTGTTCATACACCTCCAAAACGCAGCTGCCTGAAAATAGAGCCAAAAAGGAAAGTTCCAACAGAAATAATATGACCAACAGTAAACCATTCCAAGAAATGAAAGTACGCCATACCAAATTCTGGCATAATCCAAGAGCATAAGGCGCCATTTCCTCCCCAAATTTGTCCACTATGGTCTCTAAAGTGAAGACAAGGTCCTCATTCTCAACCTCATTCATAAGTTTGAAAAATTCTGCAGGAAGAAAAGAGTATAAATCGATGTAAGCAAATAATCAAGTAGTCCACGAGATTTTGCAATAATAAATAATAACAAGAAGCTTGCCTAGTCCATAACAAACTTTTAATGCAACTCACCATCAAGTAGTTGAGGAAGGATTGGGCGAATCTCATTCAAATCTAAATGGTGGACAAAGATTACCGTCAGGCACCACCTTCAAGTTAGAAACAGAAAAGGATAAAAAAAATTAAAAAAAAATTAGTCGCAACATACCTCTGCAAGCTTCAACAAATGATCGTAATGCAAACACGGAATCAACACGAACAGGAAGTTCCGGATCCCGCAACCCAGAAACCACACTGTGCAGCGCTTTACGAAAATTGTTCTGATCTGAGAAGTTGATATGGGCATACTGTCCTGCAACCCATGCCGCCTAACAACCAGGAAAGAAAAATATATGAAGCTAACTCACATAAAAGTTTCAGCAAAAGAGCTAGTAAAAGGTTTTTCTCATCTAAAGTCCAAATAATAAACATCCCAGCATAATACTTCAACAAACCTTGGCTCTAAGATGACCAACAGGACTACTAAACTCCGGGAAGACATGTTGCACTAACATGTGCTCCAGTTCAGATTTGTAGGGTTCAGTTTGTTTCAGTTTATCACAAAGAGCTCCAATAGCAAGCAATGCGCCATCTTTCTGTCGGTATGGTTTATATTCCACCGGAGTTTCATCATATCTGGATTGAGAACAACAATTCAGAAGAAAGAAAAAGAGAATAATTTATTACAGAAAAAATTAGCAATCAATTATACGGCCACATGGAACCGGAAATGCAAAAAAATACCTCTTAAAAATTCCAACTATGAATTGAATGAACTTTTGAAGGTTCTCTTTCCCACGTTTTCTGACCAGCTCACTGACAAAATCCATGGAAGCGGTTCGGGGACTATATAAATCTTCAATGATATCTGCAGCAGGGCAATGGAATACATACACTACCTTTCCCAACCCAGGTTTTCAAACACAAAAAGACAGAAGTCAAGAACTCACCATAGCCCTTTCTCACGTACTCATGCGGGTCTTCATCCCAAAGCTTTTGGTCATTGTCATTGAAGCACATAAGAGGGAAAACTATTTCAAAGAGAAGGACATCAAGCCGTGGTTGCAGCAAATTGTACATACTATTCTTAGAAATACTGCAAGCAAATTAATATTAACGGTCAAAAACATCCTTCTGCAGTAAGAGATTATTTATTACAAACACTGCAAAGATATTAATATTAATGGTCAAGAACATCCTTCTGCAGTAAGAGATTACTACAACACTACAATAGCAAGAGCAACGCATTAGGAAATAAAAGGATTTAATGAACAGCTTCAACAAGTTTATGAGCTTGGAGGAAAGATGTGTGAGTTGTGAAATAACATCTTGAATTCATAAATTAAGCAAACCCTCCCCCCCCCCTTCTTCTTTCCCCTTGTTAACTTGAGGTTCATGTTTTGAACTACTTATAGAGCCAAAGCATTGCAATCTAGAAGGAAAAATACTTATATAATCATTAACCCTTCTCAAAAAAAGATCACCACACGGGTCAATCCCCCGTACTCTGATAGAAAAGACAAGAAGATTTCTCTTATGAAAAGCATAGAGAAAAAATGAATTCCAAAAAGAAATAGAAGAGAGAATAGTTGAACCAACCTGGCAACGACAGATTTTACAGAAATATGATAATGGGCAAAATGAGGCTTTAGCAAGGTCACAAAACTGTGAAGATTCCATCCTATTTAGCATACTCAAGACTTTTCATTACAAAGAAGCAGAAATAAATGTAGACTCAGAATACATACAGGTGTTTAGAACTAGACAAAGTCCTGAAACCCCATACTCAATCGTGGGTTTTCCCATTTTTTTTCCCTTTTTAACTACTCCTGATCATTGTCTAGCAACTTAGGTGCCGGAAATAGCAACCCGACACCTGCACCATTCAAATCTTTCCAGTCCAATGTCAATTAGGCATTAATTAGGCCTTCAACATTGCAAAGACTTGCAACTAAAGCATAGGCCACCATTTTCCACTTTTGGCTAAACATTGCAAAGTTCCAACTAAAGCATATGCCTCATAACAATACTCACTTCATCACCTAATTACCTAGGCTTCATAGCATTTAATTGTGGCTAAATGGTGATTTTGATCAATGCAAATACATACTCATATTAGAAATTCTTATAAAAATAGCACAATTCACAGATAAATAATGTTTCTAAGAATGATTGAATTGAAAAGCAGAAAGTAGACAAAATACATGATAAATTCTCGATACAATCGAACGTACCTGTTGCTTAGATATTGAAGGATAAGGTTGGTTACTCTATCAGGTAAATAACCGCCAACACGAATCCTATTCAACAGATTTAAGTGGCACTCCAGGATCTTCCCAGCATAATTCTTCTGAAACATTTGGGCAAAAGCTCTGTTTTCTGGATTTTGAAGTTTCAGATCTCCAAACCTAAAGCACGAAATAGGTATTTAATTGAACATGACTGGTCCACGAAAAAAAAAAAAAAGCCGACACAAGGCTTACACTAACTACTCAAAATTCATTCCAAAATAAGAACTTACCTAGTGTAAAGCCTGTTCAATATGTGAACCGTCCATTTCTTCACCTTCCACCAACCCCATGATTTTCTTTGCTCTGGATCAGCAGGTTCGCCTTCTGAGGGTACTGGCCTCTCCAGGACATTCAAGAAAAGAATCATCCAAGCATTAAACACATTTGGATCTAAAAGCTGCTTTGGTATCTCCAACTGAAAAGAAAAAAAAGAGCAAACCAAAAAATATAAGTAGATTTTAATATATTTCTCATTGATAAACAAACAAGAGTTGTTGAATAGCATAAAACTGCAGTTTTCAGTCTAAAATGGATATATTGCCTCTACCTCAAAGCAAAAATATAAACAACCTATGTCAACAGAACATTACTGCTCAGGCCACCGTAACAGAAGCAAAGGCTTGTTCTACATCAGCAAGGGTAAACAATTGCCATAACTTTCATCGTATGGTTAATTAATTTAGCACAAGGAAAATTTATGAAGATATTTATTAGACTATTAATCTAGTAAGGATGCTTGAAGAGCAAGTGCAATACTTCTTCCAAAAATGTTGAGCAGTTATAAATAACGGAATGGTGTACTTTCAAAAAGTATATACATAAACAGAATGATGCAGCTTAACCACAGCAATGTATTCAAGTTATCAAACAATTTCTATCACAGATAAAGTTAAGTTTATCTTCAAAAAACAAAAGTCGCAAAATGAAATGGAAGGATTATTTGAACATATAATACATGTAAGAATGCGACCCAGATAAAAGAAACATCAGAAAGGAAAGGAATTTCAGGTAAGCAAAGAATATAACTTCTCAGTACAACGGTAAAAGCACTAACAAAACTTAGAATCAACTCACATATATAGATGACCAGAATATTTTACAAATAAGCTTGATCAAATCAGCTACTTCCAGTGATGGGTTGACAATCGGGACGAGCCTGTTAAAGATATTGAGAAGGTGATGAAATGTTTCGTCGACAATACGGTAAACTGGTGTCCTCTCCTCATCTGACTTGAACCTAAAATAAAAAGAACTGGTTGAAATCAGTATATTACAAAATCAGTTTATAGCTATCTTCTGCAAATTAGACAGGGCAGCTTTAGAATTTTAAAACAGTCATAGTGAATTGGGAACCAATTTACTAATTGATATTGATCCAAAAAGTTTACACCTTACTAAACCAATTGAAAACCAAACACATAAAGACTAATCCGAATCAAATTTTATGGATGAAAATATTATAAAGTTAGATTTAATTTCTATCCATCTTATACTAACAAAGAAACCCATTCAAACAAGTTCAGAAATAATGGTTCTACTTACTCATAGATTCTATAACCTTTCATAGAAGTACTATCAGTAGGTTGGTACCTGAGTAGAGATCGGAGTGGTTTAAGATAATTGAAACAATTCAAACCAAAATTATGTATAAGAGAATGAGAAAGAAACTTAGAGCATTTAAAAATCATTTGTTAAATAAAAATTGAGCTCTTGAGATGTTCTCAAGATTTGACAAAACCGAGAACTATGATTTGAATATGAAGACTGTGAATCGTGTTTGGTAAAATAATTTGAAGAACCATTTTTCTATAAATTCCACTATCTGAGTATTATCCAAGGGTTAGTATTAGTCCTTAGATTAAATTGATCAATCATTAATTTTCCCGAAACAGTTTCAAATAATTTTCAATCTTACTTGAAAAATCATCCTAATTTTATTGTTCTCAAATAAAACAAGTTAATAGACATTAAAGACATTAAAGCACAATAATAAAAATTTAATGTGAACATAAATTCTCAAATGTTAATTAAATTAAATTAAATTAAATATAGGAAAACAAAACGTATAACAATTCCTCCAATTAATCTGATAACTAACAATTTTGAAGAGAAGTAGAAAATTGGAGTCATTCTCAGTCTTGGAAAACATTAAAAACATGGAAAAGGTTGTTTCCCAAGCTTTCACTCAAAACTGGAAAACATCTGACACCATTTTCTGAAAATTGTTTTGGAAAAATCTACCAAGAGAGTTTTGTATTGAACTCAGACTTAGAAAACAGAAAATGCATTTTGTGAAACGGTAATTAGTAAGGCCTTTACTTGTGGAACAGCAAATTGAAAATTATGTATTAAATTCCAAATATCTTTATGTTGGGGGGGTTACCTAAACTAGAAAAATGTGTTTACTCACTCGTATTTTCTAGAGAGAATCCGCAACACAAATAGAGCTCCATAAACTTGCTGATCTTGTAAGTTATGCTTAACCCAGTCCAAAAGATGTGGCCACTGCTCAGGATAATCAGCATGAATAATTGTTTTGAGGCACTCACCCAGCTGCACCCTACACAAAATGTCGTTAAATTAGACGCACATTTTCCAAACATAAACAAAACTCAAAAGAAACAATGAATAAAGTTGACACTTCATTGCGTAATGAGGCATTAGACAAAGTTGCAGTTAACAAACGGCAGCATGCATGGAAAACAAGTGTGTTGCACAGTAAATGCATGTCTAATGCATTAAGCATATCAAATACACATTAACAAAACTTTGAAAAGTGCAAAACCACACAATATATTGAACAGAGAAGCTAAAGAACAGACAAAAATCAGTACCTCAATAGTGGGGGGACTTGGGCAACAAAGACAAGAATGTGATCTCTCACCATGTCTTTATCAACTTGCGATATTTTCTGTTGCTCATCTACATACAGTCAAACATATGACACAAACAATACGCATAATAAACATGAGCAATGGTTCCAAATAATACTTTTCTTGTTACTCTATGAAATAGTATATGTTAAAAAAAAAAAAAAAAAAGAGTACTATATACTTGGCTCATGAGGTGCCCAATTCTTGGCTATGAAATTCTTGAAATGGATGCTGGCTACTTGTCGCACAGGCAAGTCACAGTTATTGTCCACAATGATCTGCAATAGCCTCACCAGATGCTGAGGCGTGTATTGAAACTGAAAAATAACAAAGAAAAAATAGCACAAAAAAGTAGAATCATTAGCGAGTTGCTTTTCTTGCCATTCAGTAATAAGGGAAAAAAAGAAGAAGAAGTAATTAGTTAATTTTACTTATAGCTAGTTAATGAAGCAGTTAAAGAATAAATCTAGTTACCTGATTGAGGCTGTGCTCGGCAGCTTTGCGTTCTTCGGGATTGGGGCTGAGAGCACCTTGGAGGATGAGAGCAAGGCTAGGGAGATCCATATCCGGTTCCGATAGTATTAATAAAATTGAAATTGAGAGTGTCAAAGCAAATTCAATTCAAAAACCCTAGTTGAAGTTGTAGTTGCAGCTCCAGTTCAATTAAGCGAAGAACAGCTGATGATGCCCTCTGTCTCTGCGGGGGTGTAAAGGTGTGGGAAGAGAGAGAGAGAGAGAGAGAAAGAGAGAAAGAGTGTGTATATGCGTGTGTGTTGCGCTTCGCGGAGAAAGACAGCTAGAGGGAGTGGAATGCTGTATGTATTTAAATCATTAGGGTTTACGGTCGTTTAACTGAATTATACTCTACTTTTTACTACTTTCATTCACTCTCCCCTCCGACCTTGATTAGTTAATTGTTGAGTTACTCACTCAGAGTCTAAAGTAAAATCAAAAGCTTTAATTCCTTTTTTTCTTTTTTAACCCAAGTGTTTTTAACCAAAAAAAATAAAATAAAATAAAGGCTTGTGTCAATGGGCTCGTAGTCCATTAGTAACTCACACGTCCAAAAATCGTAGGTGCATGAGTTCGAGTTTTAATATTCCCTCTCCTAATAGTAATTTATTTGACTCCCCACGTTAGGGATAGAATAAATCTCTCTCCAGTATTAAAGTGAGGGTTATTTTTTGGGCTATACCATAATGGAGTAATATCGGGGAGTCCCAATTGATTTTTGATTGTATAATATCAATAAAATTCTAAGAGAAATTATCATTACATCACCTCTTTTTTGTCTTATGTTCATCTAACCATTACTAAATTCTAACATATTTTTTGCACCACCTTTCTTTTTAAGTTTGTATCAATTAGCCACTTTTGTACTAACACCGTTAAATAATTTTAATAAAATGATAATTTTACCCCTAAATAAATAAAAAGATCATTTTTATTTTATAAAAACTTTGAAAATAAAAAGCTATAATTATAAAATACTCCTAATTTAATAAAAATAAATAAATCCAAAAAATAGAATATTTTTTTTAATAAAATTATTTTAATAAAAAATTATAATTATAAAAATAATTACAAAATTTTGGGATTTATTTTTTAATAAATAAATTCAATTATTTTAATAAAATTTTACAAAATTATAATTTTTAATAAATAAATTCACTTATTTTTATTAACATATTACAAAATTATAATTTTTAATAAAAATAATTATTAAAATTTTACAATCTAAATTTAATAAAAATTAGCTAAGCACCTCTATTTGAGATTTATTTTTTATTAAAGAGAAATTATCATTGTCCTACCTCTTTTTTGGCTTATGTTCATCCAACCACCACAAAATTTTAATATGTTCTTTACACCACCTTTCTTTTTAAATTTATATCAATTAGCCACTTTTACACTAACACCATTAAATAATTTAAATGAAATAACAATTTTATCCCTAAATAAATTAAAAACCATTTTATTTTATAAAACTTTGAAAATAAAAATTATAATTATAAAAATACCCTAGATTTAATAAAGAAATAAATCCCAAAATTAGAATTTTTAATTTTTAAAAATTATTTTATTTTTAATATATAAATTAATTTATTTTAATAAAATTTTACAAAATTATAATTTTTAATAAATAAATACAGTTATTTTTATTAAAATTTGGCAAAAGAAAAGTAAGTTAATGATAATTTCCCTTTATTAAATTTAGGAGTATTTGTATAATTATAATTTTTTATTTTTTAAATCTTTTATAAAATAAAATGATCTTTTAATTTATTTAGGGGTAAAATTGTTATTTTATTTAAATTATTTAACGGTGTTAGTGCAAAAGTGGCTAATTGATATAAATTTAAAAAGAAAGGTGGTGTAAAGAACATATTAAAATTTTGTGGTGGTTGGATGAACATAAGTCAAAAAAAAGGTAGGACAATGATAATTTCTCAAATTCTAATTATAATATATCAGCAAATAAAAAAAAAGGCTTGTGAATAGTGCTTTATTTATGATTTAATATTTTTCTTTTTTATATCTTATTTATAACAGAAGTCAATTGTGTATTAGCCTTTTTTTGGGACATGAGTTATTAAAGAATTATTGTTATAGTCAATAAATTTATTCATTAACATCTTAATATGAGTAAGTTATTTACATTCTATCTTTATGTGACTAAGTTATATATATATATATATATATGCACTTTTTTTAAATTGCAAAGTTTATGTGATTTCTTAAATTTTTTCGTATTTTAAAATTCTAAATTGATACGCTCATCTATATTAATAGTTTTATAATTCAAAATTTTAAAGTGCGGAAAAAATCTGAGAAAGTTTTTAAAACTATAAGGTTTAACAGGCTTTTAAAATTTTAAATTTTTCCGCACTTTAAAATTTCAGATTGAAATATATATATATAGAGAGAGAGAGAGAGACGCATTTTGTAACACCACGTAACTTTTATCAAAACACCTTAAAAAATTCGAAATAAAACTTTAGAAATACTTTTACAATAATTGCATTACTCTCTCCTTTTTACATCTGGGTACTATAATTGAATGCAGCAATCGCTACAAAGAATTTTTGATATCTACACAAGTTTGGGTCCATGAAGGTTAGTTAACAAACAATCATTTCTGCTCGCGTAATCCGAGGACAAATAGAAATACTCCCGTTGATTGCTCGAATTCAGTTGGCCTTGGCATTGTCGCATACCAATTAGCAGGACCTAAAGCTAATAATTGAGAGGTTGTCAGATGGCGACATTGGACGGGCTTGTGAATAATACACAATGCAGATGCTTGTAGTACTTGCGATATTTAATTACATGCAAACGTACACTTAAAATTGTTCCTAAAATAAGTAGAATTAGACCTCTTATTATAAAGCCAATAATGCTTTCTCAAATCATGTCGTCATTTTCAACACATGAAAACTTCCACGTAGACTCGGCTGTAATTGCGACACTCAAATCTGCCAAAATAATTGAGGATCCTTCTTCCATATGTGCTGGGTTTCATTTATCAGAATCCAACATGGCTACCGACCAAACAAAATTTGGGTCGGGACGCAGCCCCTGAGGGACTACATAAAATGCATCCACAACTAACAAAGGCACACATGCAACAGCTTCCGCATTCCAAAACATAAATGCAAGAGAAAAGAGGCTAGCTATTTCCTCCTGCACCGGGGAAGCTACGACTACCCAGGCTAGTATGGAAAATCAAAATGAGCATCCACTGTAACTTCCTTTTATATTTAAATTAATCAAGAAAATTTAAAAAAACAAACAAGCTGTAATGCGCAGCAAAATATACATTCATCTATGTTAACACCATCTAGTACTGTCCACTATAGTTGCTGGTAACTCTTTTCTGCCTAATCAAGCTTTGTCCTCCCCATCTGACAACTGTGCTACTAATATTGGCTAAACAAGCCACATCATGGAATATATATTTTGTATTATGTAATTTCTTTCCCAATACCTGCCAGGTTCGGGCAGGTCATGCCTTTTGTAAGGAAAAGAAAATTGGCAATAATTGTTGCCCTGGAATTATTTAGAGCCCAAGTAAAAATGTACATGTAACCTAAGATCGGTTTCTCTCGGCATCACTACCGGAAATAACCACTTTACTAGATACTTTGGTTGGTGGCCTATTAATCTTCTCAAGTAACCGACTGAATACTAATTTCACCGGTATACAGGCCACTGTTGTCGGCCCTGAAGACTCTGGTTTGATCAACCCATTCATTTGACTATTACTGCTATCATACAAAGCCCTGGAACTGAGACTATGGTCAATGGCAAATGAGGAAAGTGTTCTTGTTTTTTGGTTAGAAGATAAGCTTACTTTCTTCGGCAGCTTTTTCAGGGATTTCCTACCCATGGTAGTTCGAGAATTATGAGACTGGTTCTTCCTAACGGGGCTTTCCTTGTAACCAAAACTCCGTATATTGGATTTCTTGGAAAATGTTCTTCCTTCATCCAAAACTGAATGACTTTCAGCAGCCATGTCACCATTAGGTGAAGTTGATAGAACAGATCGTGGGACCCGAAAATTAGTTCTCCTCACAGTCCTCCATGCCGGTGCGAGCGTTCTATCATGATCGACTACTGTATTTCCAAAATAATTGTTTGCAGGAATAAGACATTCAGACGATCCGTCTTCTACGGCTTCAATTTGGATTGGGTGCCCTATTACTGCCTTTCCATTTAACTTGCTCGTCATAGAAACAATGGGAACACGCCCTTTTTGATAGCTTGCTTGGACCTTCAGATCCACATCTACCAACATAGATCTTGTCCTGCCACCAAAATTATAACGACCAATGAAACCTGGATGAAACTGCCCCACACTGTTCACCCAGTGTCCTCTAAGAGCTGGCTGATCTCCCCATGTCATGTTATCCCAATCAATCATATTGCGACTGAAACAATTTAGACCTTTCGATGCAGCCCTTAATCTATAGCCGTATCCTCCATCCAACCCAGTCGTTTGGGTACAGAACTCTTTATCATCAGAATCAGCATCATCAACAGCCTCACTGAAATCATCATTTCTCCAGAAACTCAAACCTTGCCTCGATTTATTTTGCTTCAAAGCCACTCCCTTTACTTCATGACGTGTTCCATGAATAGATCCATCATAATTTCTTCTGTCAGTTCCATCTGCAGAAGATTTTGTAAGATGGCGGATATTTCTTTTGCCTTTCAGTTGCCATTTGGAAACTGCTTCATAAGATGAAATACGGTCATGAGGATGTGGGTGAGACATGTCACCAGATAAGGCTGACTGATCATGCTCCTCGCTACTCGTGCTTCCATGTTCTTCCAGTGCTTGAGATCCAAATTCAGCTTCTCTAGGCACAGAAGCACCTGAACGGGCAAGCAACAAATCCTACTGAGATAAAATAAAAATGACTAAACTAGCAGGCAACAGGTAAACACCAAAGAAAATGCATCAAATCCATCAAAATTCATTAACCTGTCTGCAAATCTGAGTACAAGTACATATACATAATTAACTAGGGATTGCCAAAATAGGCCACTAATGTTGAAGATTCAATACTACAAAACACAATCCCCCCCCCCCCCCGGGGCGACATGATTCACAATGGAAACGAGCATAATTCAAAGAGGATACAGGAGTGACTGCCTCTGATAAGAAGATGTAAGAATGCTGCTTTTGCTTCCTTGCATCCCCAAAGCTCAATAGAGTACCATAGCACAATAGCCCTACTTTTATGTAAAAATGTACTCACGGAAAAGGCAGCAGAAACATGCAAAGTAAACTACTAAGCCTAATGCTTAAGATATTGACTCTAGGCAGGAAAATGACAGCAAAACAAGACAACTATTAAAAGAGAGTCTTCAAGAATTTTATTGCCCTGGAGTACATCTCATCAAACAAAGAGCTATCACATCCAACTAACTACAGAATGATAGCCACAAAGGAATAATTCAAAATTGAAAAGAGACCATTTCGAAGAGAACATAGTTTTTAGATCCCTAGACAGACAAGCATCAACAAAAAGATGGCATGTTTAAGTATATTAAACTAGATACACACCTCATGAGCTATCTCGCGAGACTGACCATCCTTAAAAACATTTCCTGGGCTATCCACTACCACCACACCAATAACTAAAGAACATACGCGGCCACCTAACCCTTTTAAAAGGACCAAGTTGAACAGAACCTTGACAAAACACCAAAATGACAAAAAGAAACGGCAAAATTCTTACTAACAAAGTTATAAGGACATATATTAGTGTCTTTGCATGACCAAATTACTTATTGCTTCAAATCCATGTCAATATGATCAAGACTTGGAAAAAAGGGCAGGGCAATGAAAAGCCAGCAACCCAAAAAAAAAAAAGAGATACTATAATAGGTTAACCGCCATCGATTTAAATTAAAGAATTCTTGATACATCAATTGATAAACTGACACCAGTAGATTCAGATACATAATGGGCAAACACGCAGGCAAAATACAATCTCTTAATAACTAACCTTATACATGTTCAGGAAATTTTCTTGGAGTAAAATTGGTCAATCTCAATAGCAGAAAGGAAATCACCTGTTAGTTTGCAAACTAATCTTTCAAACACATCAAACGCTAAACCTACATAAAACAATCAACTTCTTCCTCAGTGGGAGAAACCATAGTATAGACAAAAAATCAACCTGAAACTGGAGTCATCTCTTCATCCATATCCAGTTCAGTCTCAGATGAATCATCCTCGGACTCGGGCTCAGACTCAGAAGAATCACTTTCATCATCTTCCATAAACCCTGAAGAGCTCTCTTCAACAGAAAAACCAGTACGAGGACCGCTGTAACCATCTTCAAACTGCAGATGTGAAATCCCCATCTGGCTTGGAGGAATTTCTTTATGATCCGGAATCTCACCAGAAACAGCTGGCAAGTAGATACACCTGCTCCTTTTGGACCGGAAAACACCTGTCTGCTCCCCTGAACAACAAATAGTACCACAGTCAAGTTGTGAGAAATGAGAAACCTGATTCTGCACTATTCTGAAATAATTGAACAAGTAAATGACTCCTATCAGTCTGTTGACCAAAATTTTATCCAGTCAATGCCTCGAAAATTTTTTCCATTTTTGTAAAGAATTTTACCATTTGCAGAACTGGTTCTCCCCATGCCAGGAGCAGTACTGGAAGGAGTTTGACAATTATTATCAACTGTAAGTTTCCCAGAACCATCTGAAGCAGAAGGTGAAGAAAGCTTCCGCTTTGGAGGGGCTGTCCTAAGCTCAAGGTCCTTCAAGCCTCTCATCCTAGGTATTACTTCAGAATGTTCATCTTCAAAACTGGGTTGATCTCTGTCTCTGGCTTTTTGAAGGTTTAGAGGACTGCCAACATCCTTATCTTTCAAAGATATTTCAGGTCTCTCTGAAAATTGATTTGACGATATATTCCCAGGGTTCCCAGTGCTTATATCCAGTGCTCCAGAAGATGTAACTGATTCCTTTTTCACTGAACCAGATGAATTACTTACATGATCAGAAATAACACCTAACTTTCCTTGTTTCTTCAACAACTCCTTCTCCAGTTCAAGTGCATGAAGAATAGCATCTTCTCGACGAGCATATTTCTCCCTTTTCCTGGTTGGCATGCCCAGAGAGGCTTCAGCCCTCTCAATAGAATCATCAAACTCACCACATCGGAATGCCTTGACACGTTTGGATTTTTCTAAATTGTACCAATCCCTGAGAAGACACACCATAAAATGTATTGAAAGTGTGAAAAAATAAAAAATAAAAAGAGAAATAACTACTTAATAATTTATAAAGAATGAAAAAAATTAAAAAATGTAAAACAATCATTGCTGATTGAGATCCACACATGGGCCAAAAAAAAACTTATGATGTTAGCAACTTTTGATTACAATAAGACAACATGGAAGGAAATAAATAAACAATAATACTAATCATATCTCCAAACAAAGTTTCAAATTAAGGTTACAGAAAGAACCCATAAGAAGCTAGCAGACACTCCCTACAAAGTCTCTAAATTTGTCCATTAATTTTGAATGATCACATCTTTGCAATTTCAGAAACTGCAAGGAATTTACAGCACTGTTATTACAATATAGACCGAGAGTAAGTATATTCAAAGAGAAGGAAAAAGGCCAAGCAGAATGCATTGCACTTGTTTTTACTGTAACCATCAAATTTAGTTTGAAAAGAGGGATCTTTCAAGCCAAAGCTCCTTCCTCAGCAACTTCAAAACTTGGACATCACAGGGGTTCATTCCTAAAGTAACCTCCTTATGTGAACTGCGTGTTTGCTGAGGGGGCGGAAAACGAATCGGCATCTCCATGTGAGACAGCCTTTTCTATTTTAGTTGGGAAAGAACGGCAAAGTTCATCCTAACCGTCCAATGAAGAATAAGACAAAGGCAAAGCGCCAATGGCGCGCAAAGCACCTGCAGCTGCCTGTACTAACTTCCTGTGAAGCGATACATCACTATGTAACATCCTAAGCAAGGCCAAAAATAAGACAACGGCAAACTCCTCCCAAGAATTTTGGTTTTGTTCCCCCTCCGACAACCAAAAGTATTTTTCAATTTAGTGGACTAATTGTCCATTTACATCAAATGTATTTAATTATGTATGTATATGAGAATGAACAGATATTGTCTATCAAAAGAAAATGAAGTCTATGAGATCATCCATTAAGTGGAAAAAAGTGAACCAATTTTGGAATGAAAGAAATTTGCCCACAGAATTCTTCAGCATCAGGTGATAAGCACCACATAAGAGGACCTTTCCAACCAAAATGAAAAAAGTTTGCCATTCCCACATATGCTCCCGACTTTTATTTCAAGATAAATCACAGCCCTTCATTTCCACATTGACATTGTCAAAACTCAAAAGACATACTAAAATAGACCATACTCTCCATTAGAGCATAAAGCCATGCTCATTTACGAGCATGCAATAAGATTAACAAGACCAACATGAAAATATGTATGTTGTTTGCTTGACTTTGTAGCCCAGGAGTAATTGTCATTAATTGTACATCATATGCTTTTGTCGGAATAGTTTTCTATGGTATAGGTCCCAGTCTTCAATAAAAAGCCATAAAACTAGCACTTACACTTACAACTCAATGAGGTTGAGAGTCAAATGTTACTGTATATAAGATCTGATTGAAGTTGGCCCCAAGTAAATCCATTAGTTAGAATATATATATATATATATAGATATTTGAATGGTTTTGGAGGAGCAAATCAGAGATAATACTTTCTGTTTCTACCTAATACATCATTTCATTCATTTGTGTGTTTGAAAGTTAAAGATGAATAACTAAATAGAAATCAAAAGTTATGTTGACAAGCAACGATTCACCAAGTATATCAAAACTAAAATCTTAAAACCAAAAGCAATACTAGTAGTAAACTAAAAATCAATGGAAAAATATTATACCTTTGAGCTGCAAAATACAATACAAGGAAGAGTTGAAAAATGAGAAACTTACACACTGGCATCATCCCTGCCGAGAAGTTTGACAGGTGTGCCTGTTCGTGGGGAAGTGAGATGAGATGTCGTCAGCTCTTCAGGTTCCAATATCTTTCCAGGCCACCATGACCCATTCCTCCTACGCACCCAAACAATTGAACCAACCCCACAGTCCCCACCATCACTTTCCAGTTTAGAACCTCCCATTGGCAAAGGCTGGCATAAACAAGTCCCTGAAATCCTAAAAAATTTTCCTTTTTTTTTCTTTTCCCTTTCTCCTTCTCCGTACACTACGATTAACAAGTAAAAAGCTCTCCTCTAAATGAAATCCACTACTTTTCTTTTTGTGATAATAATATAACAATACCTCCACAATCCTATGATCTTGCGCTCTCCGCAATTTAACTATCACAGCCTCTTCTTCTGTAATAATGCATGGAGACAGATACGAAGCTTTACTTACTGGGCTTGTTCAACCACCGGAAAAGAAGGGAGAGAATCGGAGGATCCGAAAGCAGAAACTGGCGTGACCGGAGGATCCGATAGCAATGAATTGGGTCAGAGCTAGGCATTCCATTTAGATTTGGGGATTTTTCATTTCTAGGGTTTTCAGATTGGTTTGATCGTTTTGTTGATTTTGTTTTTGTCTTGTTTACTTCTTTCTAGAAGTTTCGTTCTCTCTCTCACCCTCCTAACTAAAAAGCCGTATTTTTAATTTCTTTGATTTTACTTTTTAATATTATTTTAGTTTTTCTTCTTATGTTTGCTTCGCCGGGTTTGGCAACCACTTTTGAGGAGGAAAACGGAAGACGTGTCCCGTCTAAATCGAAAATGCTCGCACCATTTTTTTGCTGCTCCTTTTTCACTAGTTAAAATAAAAGGGAGACTTGCACGTTTGCACTAGCTAAAAAAATTAAAAACGGAATTCTTATATTACTCAAAAACTTTTAAATAAAAAATAATAATAAATACACTCATAATATTTAGGTAAAGGAATAAAAATTCTCTAAACATTTAAAAAAAAATATTTACACCCTCATTTACTAACGAAAACAGTAACTTTTAATAGAAATTATCGTTATACCTTCTAACATATAAAAAAAAATATTGATTATTTAATTTATCCATATATCGTTAATAAAATTATAAATATGTCATCATTACCCAGTTTCTCTATTATAATTTTTATCAAATTCCCTCTTCAAGCCAAATAAATTTAATTAATTACTTAAGAATAAAAATAAATAAAATTGGTTATTAATGTTAACTTGTATTTCAATTAATACCATAATAAATAACATAAAAATTAGTTATAAATATATAAATTTAAATGATAACATGTGAAAATTTTTTAAATATATATGTTTAAAATTTTAATAAAAATTTATGGTATTAATAACACAAGTTAAACTTGTATATATTTTTTTTATATGCTAGAAGGGTATAACGGTAAATGAGGGTGAAAATGTATTTTTCAAAATATTTGGGAGATTTTTGTCACTTTACCTAAACGTTGGGGGTGTATTTATTATTTTTCCTAAATAAAATTAGTACGACGTTGATCGTATTTTTGTTTGTTTTTCTTTACATTTTTTTTTTCATTTGTATTTATAGTAGTCGATGGCTAAAATTTAATTATTTATAAGAATGACAAGGTTTGAGAAGATTTAAAGATATTAATATTCGTTCATATATACTTATACGACGGAGGATGAATCATCAACCAATACTGCTGTGAACCAAAACTAGATACAAGTCAAGAATTCCCCACTCTAATTCCTGACCTTTTGTTTTTTTAACTTCCTTCGCTACATATTGTAAAAAAATGTATTCTCAAAAGATAAAAATTTGCTTTATACACTATACTTATGGTTTTTTTAATCAAAAGTCTAAATTTTAATTATTTTCATATATTTGCAGTTTTTTTTTTGTTTGTTTTCTATTACTTATGTCTGAATGAAAAAAATTAAATATTTTGAGTTTAGTTGAATCATACTATATATATTTTTAAAATTACAAAAAATTAAAAAAATCAATACGATGGTATAATATTTATAAATAATAAATGTAATGGGAATCTTTTTATAAATTGATTTTTAATGCCAAATGGCTACCAAATAGATAGAGATTGGCAAAAAACTGGTAATTCGCATTAGCAGGGCGATGGATAGACTCGATTTTAAAATAAAAGGGTCTGATTATATTAGAACTGCTCTACTGTGGAGCACTGATGATAATCATACGATTATAAAGATAAATATTAAACTGTACCCACTATCATGCTCCACTGGTCTAACTATGCTCCACTTGCTATTGCGGTTCGATAGTCATGATCAATGATTCACGATGAAGTAACTCTACTGTAGCCACCATAATAAAACAAAATTAATTAAATTTAAAAATCAGAAGGAAAATAGAAGAGGAAATCAAGATGCACTTTAGAATCATGCATTGCATTGAAAACTTTTTGATAGCTACTATTGCAAAATAAACAAAAATTGGCTGGATATAACCCAATTTCTGCTTTGTAAAATATAGAACCGAATAATTGAAAAATACAACTAATAAATTAACAGAAACTTTTTTTTAACGTTTAAATGTCTTTTTTCTTAATGCTCAAATATGGCATTCATAAAATTTTACAACAGTTAATGCAATTTTATGAGGATTAACGGTATGGTACTTGAAAAATACTATATGTGTCCATTGTTTGTAGATGAACAAATACATGAATACAAATTTTATTTAAATAATTTGTATTGATATTTTATATTGTTTCTATATAGAAAAAAAAAGTTATTGCACTTTGTCTGGGGAGGGAGTTCCACAAGCCACATGTCACGAGGGTCGGCTCCTTCTCAATTGCAATAATGTTGGGTTTGATTGAAAATTCTGACTTAGTAATGTACAATCCACCTTATTCTGCTATGTGGTTTATGCTATATGGTTTAGAAAATAAAACCAAAAGCATATTTAGCTATTGGCATGGACCAAATAAGTCTTTGTTACAACTTTGACTATGATTAATGTTTTGTTGAATAGTGGATTTGGGCTTAAATAATAATGATATTGGTATAAGTAGTGGTATGGGAGCTGAGTACATGAATAAATAATAAAAAATTAATAACTTGATATTAATGTTTTAGAATTGTTACTGCTCAAAAAGCGTAATTAGGGAAAATATGAGAAAATAGAATGTTTTTAGAAAATTAATATAAAAATATGTTTGGAAATTGTTTAAGAAAATGAATCTCCAAATGTCTTCTAGAAGAAATTTAAAAACATGTTTTTTGTAAATGTATTTGGAAGAATTTTGAAAATGTTTTAGAAATTATTTTTGGAAAATGTGTTCCAAGGGCTTGATTGGAAACCAATCCTCTACATCATCCTCTCTAATTTTTTGTTATTATGATGCGTACATTTCTGATAGCCCATACAAGGTTCAACACCATACAAACTTCTCAACATTAATTGGCTTAGTAAAAACATTTGTTACATTGTATTTTACCTTATGCACGCTTTGTTCATGCATTGAATTCTTTGTTCATTCATATTGTCAATTACGTACAACATTCAATTGTGATGCATGCTCCCCAAAGTGAGCCTCTTCAGATAATAATTACCTACTAACTTTTTGACATTTAATTCAAAAGCAAATAAATAATAGGTGCATTAGAATCAACAATGTATGTTTGTGGTTTAAGATTTAGCGTTTTAAACTAAACCTTTTTTTATAATAAAGAATTTTTTATTCTCTACTAACTCATTTCACAAAACATTTTCTTATGGATTAAAGTTCCCTAAGTACCAAAGGGTTTAACCACTTGGACTATTGTTTGCCATCTCCTCACATTCTCCATGGAGTAAGCATCTGCAGATCACAAACCAGACGATCGGTAGATTTAATTTAAAAATCTCATTTCTGAGCCTCCGGTAGCCGAGGAAGACCGCTTTTTCCTGTATTAGCTGACGCCTCTCAATATTCGGCGCTTAACAACCGGACACACATATCGTGAACTGGATGAAACGGCCAAGAATTACGACGCGATCAGATGATCGTAGCTATTATGCAGTGGCATTTCAAAACAAAAAAGAGTAAAGTATTTCTAACATAAATTACACACACACACACACACACACACACACACACACACACACATGAGTCTTGCTTTGATGTATTTGTATCTTCCAAACCATAGTTTGTAGTTTACCCTAGCACAAAAATTTGGATACGTCATAAAATAAGCATCTAACAGATTGGATTGGACTTTTGGGCCGGACATTGATTTTTAGGTGTTAACACACTTTCAGGTTATTACTTATTTCTATCAATAATTAATATTGTTTCCGGAAAAAAAAAAAAAAGGGTTGTTGCACTAGACTGTAATTTATTTCCATTAATAATTTATATCATTTTCAACGGTAAGTGGATGATATAGGTTATGTTTTTATATTTTTGGCTAATACCATCATTTTTTTTTTCACTTTATTCTTTATTTACTTGTTATTAACTCCCCTCCACCCCCACCGCGCGCTGAAGGTAGCATTATTGCAGTATTAATTTGAACTTTAAAAAATAAATAATATAAATAGCTGAACCTCAAGTGAGTATATTGGGCGAGGTGGGGCTAAAAGAGTCCTTTTCATTCCTGGCTCGTCCAACCAACAAGGATGAAAACTTTGCTCGCAACGGACCATATTTTAAGCCTGATCCCCCGACCATAACAAATCAGTGCCGTTCCCACAAGGATTTTTTTTTTTTCCATCTTTAATTACTATTTTAAAGAAAATTATAGTAATAAAATGGTTTGGGGGATTTTCTTTCTAATTTTTTAATAAAATTTACCAAACTCCGGATGCGTCGGGATAAACAAATTGAAATATGAATATCTTACACGTGGCAATAAGTGGGCTCCGGATTTTCAAACTTCAAATGGCGCTCCAACGGTCAAAAATTTCTAGGTTTCCTTCTACTTCTCCACATATATAAGAGGCCCGCCCCCCGGTCTTCATTTTGTTCAGTAGCAGTCGAAGAAGAATATCTCAATATCAAATCAACTATCAAATAATACGCCAGACTAAAACGAAGATGGATTTTCACAGTCTTACAAGGAGAGAGCTCCAGACTCTCTGCAAGAAGAACAAGATTCCTGCTAACGTCACCAATATAGCCATGGCCGATGCTCTCTCTGATCTTCAATTTGTAAGTTTCTTGTTCTTGATCTTGTGTTATTATCTTGGGAATCAATGATAAGATCTGATCTAATCTAATCGGTGGAAACTACGAGGGCCATAATGTAAAAATAGAAAAGGTGTGTGGATCTTAACAAAAACATTTAAAAATTAGGTCCGGCCGGACGTAAAATCGGCATACGAGTGTGTAAAATTTCATTATAAGCCCTTGTTTATCATAAAACTACTTTTACAACTGGAATCTAATCAAATATTGCTGCTTTTTCATATTCCTGGAAATCAGGTCGAAGGATTGGATGACTTCATGATGAACCAAGAAAAAGCTGTTCTTCAAACACCATCAATTCCTCGCACTGTTAGCAGAACCAAAGACCCTGAAACGGCGGAGCCCTTGACCCGTTCAAGTCGCACCACCACAAGAAGAGCGATGTTGGACCAAGGAAACAAGAAGAATGTGGCCGAGACCCCAGCACCGGCAGCCAGCAGCACCACCAGCAGGACTAGGGGAAGGAAGGCCCAAGTGGATTCTTCGGTGCCAGTGCGGACGAGGCAGTCTGTGAGGTTGTTAGAGAAGAGTATGGCTGAGTTGAGCTTGAAGAATAGCAAAGCAAGGGCGGCAGCGCCTGTTATAAAGATGGACTCCTTGGACCAAACTGTTGAAGAATATCATCAGGTGTCTGGTATGTGCCTATGGAGATATCTTACCAATGGCTACTGGCTTGTGCTTCTCTCTCTCTCTCTCTCTCTCTCTCTATATATATATATATATACACACACACACACATGTATATATATATATAGATGTATATATATATTTGGTCTTTCTAACATTTGAATTATTATTATAGATAAAGCTCTACAGAAGAATGACAGTATCGATAATGGTGATGATGATGACAAGAAGAAGGCTCACAAAGATGAAATTGGTGATTTTTTGTTTTCTCTACTTTCTTTTTTTCTGTCATCTTGGTATCTCATAATTCTTAGTCCAGTTTTTGATTTCTGTTTTTAATGTGTCAGTGACTGAGAATGCTTTTGGGGAGGCGAGGTGTGTGGGAGATAAGGTTTCTGATGAAATCTCTGATAAGGTGATGGATGTTGTTGATGAAGAAGCAGATCAAAGGGACCAGATAATTGGTTCTCAACAATCAGCTGATCCAAATCAATTGGCCACCAAATCTATTGGTGCAGATGCTCCCAGTGATTTGGCTGCTGATGATGATAATGACTCAGATTCTCAGAAGCCTGTTGCTATTCAACAAGACATCCTTGATGTTGATGATGAGGCTGATTCAAATCAAGATGCCTCCAAAGAATCTGCTGTTGATAAGGATGCTGAAGATGATGACTCGGATTCTCAGAAGTCTGCTGCTACTAAGGAACAACAACACAATGCTGATTCAAATCAATTTGCCACTGAATCAGTTGTTGATACGAGTGTTGATGATGTCTCAGATTATGAGAATTCCATCGCTAATCAACAAGGCAGCCCCATCGCTGAGGCTGTTTCAAATCAATTTGCCACTGAGCCTATTGTTGATAAGGATGCCGAAGATGACTCAAATTCTCAGAATTTTGTTGCTAATCAACAAGAAAACGCCCTTGCTGAGGCTGTTTCAGATCAATTTGCGACCGAGTCTACTGTTGATACAGATACTGATAATGACTTGGATACTCAGTATTCTGTTGCTAATCAACAAGGTAACCTCATAGCTGAGGCTAATTCAAAACAATTTGCCACTGAGCCTATTGTTGATAAGGATGCCGAAGATGACTCAAATTCTCCGAATTTTGTTGCTAATCAACAAGAAAACCCTATTGCTGAGGCTGCCACAAATCAATTTGCCACCGAGTCTACTGTTGATACAGATACTGACAATGACTCGGATTCTCAGAATTCTGTTGCTAATCAACAAGGCAACCTCATAGCTGAGGCTGATTCAAAACAATTTGTCACCAAATCTGTTGTTGATACAGAGGCTGATAATGACTCGGATTCTGAGAATTCTGTTGCTAATCAACAAGGCAACCTCATAGCTGAGGCTGATTCAAAACAATTTGTCACCAAATCTGTTGTTGATACAGAGGCTGATGACGACTCAGATTCTCAGAAGTCTTTTGGTAATCAACAAGACACAGAATCTACTGTTTCAGAGGCAGAGACAGATGCAGATTTGTCAGCTAGTGACACTGATGCTGATGATGACACAGGTTCTCAGAAGTCTATTTCTGATCAATTGGATATACAGACTTCTGCAGCTGAATGCATTGAAGACGAGTTGTTTGATGTTGGCTTGAAGGAGGCCTATGAGGAGGAAACTCCAAATTCTAATTCTGTGGAGCAGCAAATAAGCCATTCTTCTTCTCCTCCTCTGCCCCCGGGCAACAGCATGAAAAAGTCGTGTGACATCCATGTTATGTTGTCATCTAAAGAATTTGCCGTGGCATCATCACCAGCGGCCATTGTCAAACAATCGAATTGTTGGGATTCTTCTGGCCCCGCACCAACTCAGCCAGAGGCATCAAATCAGAAGCTGGCAGCCCTTATTCAAGCAGACAATAAGGAGAACATTGACAGCATTGGCATGGTCTTGATCATGAAAGACGAGGAGTCTAACAAGAAGGATAAGGTGAAGAAGAAAAGGAACAACATTAACATTGCTGAAGATGATAGCAAGCCAAAATCACTCAGTGACAAGAGTCTAAGACAGCTAAGCAAGATGCTGAAGGAGAAACTGCAGATATCCAACAACAAAAAGAACAATGAAGAAAAAAACATCACCACCAAGGTGAGAATGGCTAGCTTTTATTACTATTACTATTACTGTTTCATTGAACTGTTGACAACTTAATTACTAGTCGTTGTTTTATGCTTAACTACTAGTAAAATGTTTGTTTCTTTGTTAATGAATGAGCAGAAACAAGTGCCGAGGCCAGCCTTGCAGACGCTGCCAGAGAATCTAATGCTTCCTGGTGAACCAACAAATGAAAGCTGATCGAAGTGATGATGATCTCATGCATGCAAAAAGAGGAAGAGGCCACTTTTTGTCAAGTGTTGGTTGAATAGTATGGGGGTTTTAAAAACCTTGGTTTGCCCCCTTCCTTTTTGTTTCTGATATAAGTTTTGATGTAATAACGTTAGACTAAACCCTATACCCAGTTTAGTAATTTGATGATTTTAATATCCATTTTGTTTCTTAATCCTTGTCTCTCGGGTCTTTCTTTTCAGCAAGAATCGTATTGGTAAAATAAAAAACAGAAATTCTACTCATTTCTCATTTTGGCTCTCTTTAACCGCCTGGACAAAACAAATATTTGAAGAGATTTCCTAAAGCTTCAGAATTTTGAAATTTTATAAAGGCTTTCGAAATATACTTCTTTTTTTCTTTTTTTTTTTCCCTCCAACCATTTTGTCAGAAGTTTTCAGTTCAGCGACTTTATAAAAGCGCCGACAATTATTTTTCCATCCCTTTTTTTTCCTTGAAAATGAAATACAATAAAGCGCCTACAAATTTTAAAAGTAATTTTTTAAAATTTTTTTATTAGAACTCGTAGATGACGTAATATTGTATTTTTAAAATTCATATTAAAAAAATATAGATGACGTAAATCACTACTAATATTGTAAAAAATTAATATCATTCAAATTTTTTTAGGCAACTGCTACAATTGAATAAAAAAAAAAAAGAAATTCCCAAGTTCCTTAATTGTCTCACAATAATAACTCAATCATCCCCCCAAAAAAATTGATTTTAGGCTAACGGCTTAAGACTGGTGAGTTTAGTGATTTTTAATTAACCCCTAAGTTCCACTCGAGCAATTAAAACCTTTTCTTTTTAATTAACCCTTTCTCAGTTCTCTTATTGTTGAACCCCAAAGACCGGATGGATTCTCGTAACTCATTCGATGTAAAATCAAAATCAACTTACGCTCCGTTTTGTACAGCTTATTAAATAGAGTTTATAACAATATGACTTATATGAGTAGAGTTTATACTAATAGAGTTTTTGAATAAAAAGTCATTAGGTGTTTGGTTGTCAATTAAAAAAGTACTTTTGAACCATTAAACTGTTTAGTTGTGTAAAACTAAAGCGTTTTGTGTAATTAAATTATAAAAAAAGATATATATTTATAATTATATAACATCTAACAAAATGCATCCAAACTATTAATTAATAAGAAAAAATCAATTCAATCACTTCTTTAATTTTTAAAATTAACAATTACATCATTAATATATTCTCCTAAACAAATACTACTATTTAATTAAATTACATTATTGACATATACTCTCTCAAGTGTTGGGTATATGTAAAATTTACAAAATTAAAGTATTGGTTATTTTAAAAAAAAAAAAAAAGAGGGAAAAATAAAGTGAAGTGACGGCAGGAACGATATATTTATATAACGACAACAATTTTCATTGGGCAAGTTTTATACAAAAAAATATTATGTAATTAATGAAATATGTTAAGGATATTTTTGATATTATATATTTTTTAGAAAAGCTCTCTAACCTCTACTCCCAAAAACTCAAATTTTAAACTTTTGCTAACAGAGGTAAATTAACTTATTTAAGCTAAAAAATCTCAACTTAAAAAATAAACAAACACTATAAAAAAATTTTAAAAAGTACTTATGAAATTAAATAAACACTTATAACTCTTAAATAAACCATAACAAATAAGCTCTTACTCTATTTTTTAACATAAACCAGCATATATGCATGCCCCAAACTACTGTAAAAACGATATCCGCACACCATGGGCACTGGGTAAACAGAAAATAGTTCGTTTTATGTTAGGGCTCGTTCTAAACAGAAAAAAAAAAAATTTCTTCCGTAACCCTTAATGTGTACATAATTCGAAAAACCTGCTAGAGTTACCCAATCAGCTTGCAGGCGTGCTCCAATTTTTGCTGGCTCAAAGCAACATAAAATGCCCTATCTACAGCTACCACAAAATGGCAAAATGGCCGAAGAGAAGAAAAACAATTTACAACAGTTTATAACAGGCGAAGGCCATGATTCAGAGCAAAGGTGAAGACGTGTGATCTTCAAAACTCATCCGAAAAATCAAGAGGACCACCAAAATCTGTCTACACTCCTTGCGGAATCAGCTTGTTACCTGGGCTCGGAAGGTTGACCACTCAAAGGAGGATTTGATGAATTAGAAGGGAGGGGACCATTATCCTGAGAAGGTGTGCCGCCCCACTTCAGCTCAGCATCTGAGGGCTCAACCACGTGGACCGCTCCATCACTCATGCCAAGTCCAATCTGATTAGGCTCAGATGGATGAGCTGCGATAACCAAAGGATGGGCAGTGTTGCTGCTGCAGTGCATTTCATCAATGAAACTACTCATGCTACCACTTCTTATTTGATATAACAACACAAACGGAAAATCCTAAAGAAATTTCCACTTACCTGACCGCATAGGTAGGTATATAAGCAGATGGGGCTATTCGACATCTGAACCTTAAAGTCTCTGAATCAAAAACTCCAATAGCACCATCACAAAAGCCAGCATAAACCAGTAAACCATCACAGGAATATATTGCACTTGAAATTGGAGCTGGGAGTGTGTCTTTTGGAGACCACTGCAACAAAGGAGATTGCAAAGGCATAATTATAAGAGCATAACTAACATCGGGACCATTATAACACCCCCAATAGCAAGGGAAAAAACAAATATAGATGAATAATAAAGTACTCCAGAGAAATTTGATCAACAGGTTTAACCTTGCATTAGATCTGATCATTTTGCTTGGCAAATGTTGAAACATTCTAAATTGACTGTCATATACATTTGCAATGCAATCAATACAACTTTCCAACAAAAATCAATAGGCAGTATTCTATGTCAAGACATATAGAGAATAGTCAAACTGAAAACTAGTTACTACTCCGTCACTGTAATGATTATAAGTACAATTCAGGTCATTTGGGACCTTCAGTATGGAAGAGGACTTTAAAAGGCCTTGTGCTATCATCATTAATTTTTTCCCCCCTCCATGGAACTTTTCTTTTTCTATCAAACTTCATCAATGGATCATGCACCGCAACTGATAATTTGGTTAATGTTCTTAAAAGGAAAATGGATGAAACGCCAAAAACATCAGGACAAAGAGATAGAAAACTTACCGAACGTGAACATTCCAGCTTGCTGTCATAAACTGAAATTTGGCTTTCATGGACAACCAACAGATGGGTTTGATCATTATGAAACTGGACTTTAGTTTCTCCAGCCAAAGGGGATTGACGACCAGCTGGTGCTTGTATGAACCTTGATTTCAGTTTCTCCCATTTATCAATGCTCCACATACACAGCTGCATCCAAAATTTAGTAAAAGGAAATTTTATGTTCTGAAAATAACAAATCCCAAAATCAGCAATTCAAAATAAGAAATGAGACGCAAGTGCCAACTTAAATTTCAAGAACATGAACCCATTCAGCAATTGTTAGAAGTGGGCCAGTCCATGTTTTGGTTTACACTGTTGGATGCACCTGATTTATAGACCTATTTTTCTTTTTCCACTTTCACTTTTGCTCAAGCATCTCTTTCTACCTACAACACTTAACATCTTACAGCGTCAGTCGTACTTCTCTGAAAGAACTCACAATAATTTACTTTAATGTGAGTATATAAATCAACTAACCTTGCAATTCACAATTTCTTATGGTCATTGACATTGTCTAATGTCAGTATATAATAAATCCAAAAGTCAAAGCATTTAACTACTTACCATTTACTTTTGACATAGAATATTTCTTCTCATATTTTAAACAAGTAATTTTAGGAGAAAAGTTATTTAGTTATATGCAATCACACAAGTCGCATTCCCAAAAACCTAGCTACAATAAATCAAGAACCTATATTGAAATAGAATGAGTGATATATGATTTATACTATTACAGAATAATAAGTCAGCAATTAACCTGTGCATCTGCCCCTGAAGACACCAATGCATTCAAAGTTGGGGAAAAGGCTAGTCCTGTTATTCGATTCTGGTGACCCTTAAGTTTGGTTTTAACCTGCAAACGATAACCAAAGTTAAGTATGCTCTAATATCATATATTACAGACTAAGCTGAAGATAATAAAGGGATAAATGATAAGATCATTGTATTAATCAATTAATTCCTTAAAAACAAGTTAGCAACCGTAAGATTTTCCTTTCAATAAATCTCATTCCACAAAAAGAATAAATACCCGTCTTGCCAAAAAAATTGTAAAGGGGAAAAGGTGGAAAATAAGTACAAATTACAGTATACAGAATTACAGGTGATAATTCTGCAAAACCAGCTTAGAAAAACAAATACTAAACTTGGCAACAAAGGAGAAACCATCGTCTTCAAATGAGACATAAATTATTACCAATGATACAATCAACTAGATTAGAAAAATTAATAATACTAAAAAATAAGTGAGCTACTTCACCTCATCAACTCTGACATTATATATTTGAACTGAAGAATCCTCCATGCCAATGGCAATAATATTATTATCCTGTGGATGGAATGCCAAAAAGGTGGCTGCAGGAGGCGGGGACATAAACATTGTCATGACCTGAGAGACAGTCATCACTTTCATTCATTCACAAGGAATCACAATAAATTTCATTGCCAATTTTTTGAAATTATGTTAATGGACAAGAAAGGAGTATCGCTTTCATATCTGGAAATGCTGTGGTAACTAACCTTGAATGTCATCATGTTGAACAAGGAGACCTTCCCGCCAGATGCAGACATAACATAAGAATCATTTTTAGATAGTGCAATGCAAGCAGCAGACTCTTCAGTTGGTTTACTTTCATTTATGTCATTGGTCATAAGAGTCCCACTAGGAGGCTGCCACAATTGTGGCGCCACATTTGCAGTAGCCTGACAAGTTTGCAGTAGATTGCATCAGAAACATCACAATATAAACAGAAAGAGAGTTTGCAAATAGAAAGGAGTAAACCTTCCCCGACGGATTCCTTTCAGTACGCTGCCATTTCCAAAGCTTGTGAACAGCATTACTGGCAAGGGCTAATAGAGATAGGCCAGAGTTGGTGTAGATCAACCGAACAACCTGAAATTTTAGATCAATTTGCACAATTAAGTTGTTACAAGATAGAGCAAGCATGTATATACTTTTCTGATACTTATGTAAGACAAAGTGGGTATGCGATTGTGTAGATTAGACATGCAACCTCCAGTGTATGATTCTTAAACAAATTCTCGCAATATATGAAGAAGTATCATAGAGCAAAAGTTCTAGTCTAACATGTCCTCAAGTGAATAAATTTCTGTTTCGTCGCAGACATCAAATTAAAAACTCACAAAAAGAATATCCAATAAGATGGAAGCATTATAGTTTCCCCACTCCCTACCTATTTTTTATAAGAAATGAGTGAGATGGTGTTCTTCCCCAATTCAAAGAAAATTTTGAAAATTTGAAAATTCGAACACATCATCAACTACCTTGCTTGCTGCTATAGAATCAGGCAATCTCAGGGCTTTAATTTGTGATGGATCTGAAATATCAGGAATTCTCCAGCTCTTAATCTTGTCCACATCATCTGCTACCCGTGGTTTAACATCAACCAGTCTGCTACCGTCTACAGTTCCCTGCAGTGGCACAGTCTATGAACTTATTCCCCAGATAGGCTTAACTACTGTATGCAACTAAAAAACCAAAACTTACAAGACTGCTGATAGAAACAGCAGGTGGACCCCTATCAGGGCGTTCCAGAGTTGGAGCAATGGCATTAGATACATTTGATGCTGGACCTAGAGCATTGATAGTCAATGGCTGAAAAAAAGGCGAATAAGAAACAAATAATGAAATAAAAATGCAAAACGAAATTATTTAATAAGCTATATAAGTACAATAGAAAATAAAAGAAGACATAAAGGTCTCTCTCTCTCTGTGGAAAACTTTGCATCAGGCATAAAAAAAACACAAAACTGGTCCCCCCCCCCCCCCCCAAAAAAACAAAAAAACCCCCCTTCTCTCCCCATTAAGCAAAAGCTTCAGTTAAAAATCCAAATTTACCGACCTTAAGAGTCACCACCATAGCATCTTCATAGATAGGCTTAGAAATGATGACTATAAACAATATTATATTTTTACAAGCCAAGAGTACCACAGAAATAGTGGTCAGCAAGAAATTGCGCAATCAGGAATGTTGTTTTCAGTAAAGATAAAAAAATCTTAATCGTGATTAATGTGAAGATTATGGACCGCTTGTTCACTCTTTGGAAACCCCATAATATCACTAACATAAACACAGGTATCATTTCTTTTTTTTTTTTGGGGGGGTGGGGGGAGAAGGGGGGGGTGGGGGGGTTTAGAACATCCCAATCATGAATCGATCATATCCCAACATTTTTGGCTTAAGATTGATCAGGCTACTTCTGACCTACTTGCATAAGTAATATTTTCCGCTCAAACTCCTGTTTCAAGCTGGATATTCTTCCAAGACAAAATCATATTTCCAAATATCTTTCAGTGAAGGAAACTTTGTCAGTATCAAACAATTATTTATTCTCGACAACTACCAACTAAATTTATCAGCCAAACAGGATACAAATGAATTGTAAGAGTCTTAGTATTCTGCTAGAAATAAGACAAATTGCATCTGAGAAAACTATTTAAAGATAATCCCCTCCAACAGTCCCACAAAAAACAAGCTACTTTCAACCAACATCAAAGCAAGCAGCATATAAAACTACTACCCTAATTATGCGCAAAACTGACCTAAGTAAGATAGGTCATGCCAACCACAAAACAGCCCTCAATAAGTCACCTAGTGAGGGGCATGCGCACCGTGTTTAGATGGTTGTATGCGCAGCCTAAAGCTCACAACAGTGGGGGAATGATACTTGGTCTTCAAGCAAATAGTCATAAAATTGACATGAACTGTACTACTGCAAACAAAATATTATTATAACAAAATCTTCAGAGTTGTTTATATTCGAGTGGCCAAACGGATCAATTAGTGTCCATAGATAGGCCAACTCAAAAAGCTCTACCACTCCAACTGATAAATTACTAAGTAAGATAGGTCATGCCAACCACAAAACAGCCCTCAATAAGTCACCTAGTGAGGGGCATGCGCACCGTGTTTAGATGGTTGTATGCGCAGCCTAAAGCTCACAACAGTGGGGGAATGATGCTTGGTCTTCAAGCAAATAGTCATAAAATTGACATGAACTGTACTACTGCAAACAAAATATTATTATAACAAAATCTTCAGAGTTGTTTAAATTCGAGTGGCCAAACGGATCAATTAGTGTCCATGGAAAGGCCAACTCAAAAAGCTCTACCACTCCAACTGATAAATTACTAAGTAAGATAGGTCATGCCAACCACAAAACAGCCCTCAATAAGTCACCTAGTGAGGGGCATGCGCACCGTGTTTAGATGGTTGTATGCGCAGCCTAAAGCTCACAACAGTGGGGGAATGATGCTTGGTCTTCAAGCAAATAGTCATAAAATTGACATGAACTGTACTACTGCAAACAAAATATTATTATAACAAAATCTTCAGAGTTGTTTATATTCGAGTGGCCAAACGGATCAATTAGTGTCCATGGAAAGGCCAACTCAAAAAGCTCTACCACTCCAACTGATAAATTACTAAAAAGAGAATTTAATCACAGAGATACTCTTTTCTTTTCAGGATTTTAGTGGTATACAGGTTCAAATTACAAGAAAGGGCAAAGCTCTAGCAATTTCTTACTGGGTCACAAAACAAACCAAAAAAAAAAAAAAGAAGTAAACAACCAAAGCACAGAATTACCTTAGAACTGATGGGTTCAGAAGGGCACCGATTTTTATCAATAGCCCTGCCCTCCAACATTCTTAACAAGCGCAAACCATCACTGTTGGCTAAAATTTTGATACCATTGTCACTTGTTGTGACAGCCAGCAAAGATCCTTCCTTGTTAAATCTCAGTCTAGGACTAGCCTGCAAGGAGTAGAACTGAATTAATAACTCTTCATAACTACAGTTAAACACTTACACATAACGAACACCAACCGGCAATCCACCATCTGCATCAACAGTTGTCAACATATTCATATTGTCCATATCCCAGAATTTAATTTGAAATTCATCACCAGCAGCTAAAAACCGATTCCTTGTCGTGTCAAACTGGACAACACCTAAAGATCGCTTTCTAAAACCAGAATATGTCCGCTTGATGGCTCCTTCACTCTCATTCCACTCCACTAAATGGGATTCACCTTCTTTACTTGTTCCACAAGAGAAGAGCCTGCAAGAAACAGTATAGCAGTCCCATTCGTAAGTATATGATTCAAGAATTATTAAAAAAACATCAAATAAATGGTAGAGAAATCTCTTAAAAGTTCAGATAAGAGGTCCTTTCATAGCTAGATGCTATTAACTCCTAGAAAAAAATAAAAATACCATCTAATACTTAGATTATTATATAAAGCACAATGTGCACAAACTATGTGGAAACATAATAAATTATATTAGCTTCTTCCATTTGACTGTAAGCAAGCTTTACCTAGTTCCATCTGCACTGTAGGCCATCATGGTGCACCAATTTCCAGGAGCATCATAGTCCACTCTAGATCCCAAGTAGTCATACAACCAAGCTTTAATCTTTCCATCAATGGCAGTAGAAAAGATAAACTGAACATATAGACATTGCAACATGGATAATATCAGATTTCATATGGGCTGAAACTAGCTTATTTCTTCGAGCAATTTGTTAGGGAGAAAAGGAAAAAGTAAATATACTACGCTCAAATCACCAATCACGTGATCTAAATTGATAGACAGAAAAAACTGCAAGAATTGACCTGAATATTCTCTTTGTGATGAGGGCAAACTGAATATACAGGAGCTTCATGGCCTTCAAAAGTATACTGTTTACGTCCAGCAACGGCATCCCATACCTGTTACCAGAAGAAACCAAATGTGAATCCCCGCAAGCCAAAACTCAAAATGGAGGGAAAGAAATAGCAATTTCCGCTTTTGTAGAGAAGCATGGGACGGTCTTTTAGGTGATACCTTAATCATCTTGTCATCACCACATGTGACAATACACAGTTGCTTGTTGGGATAAGCAAATGCAATGTCGTTAACACCACCAACATGGGCATCAATCTAAAAGATGAGACAAGTGAATCAACAGCCTATAGCTAGCCATCAATAGGCCCAATAAAAAATTCAGAATACAGAACATACCTCTAAGAGCTGCCTTAGTTCACCAGTTGGATTGTAAGTATAAAGATGAACAATATGTTTTGAAAATGCAACACCTAAACATACAAAATTGGATAAGAACAACAGAGTAATGTAAAAAATACTACATATTTCATTCAGACTCAAGGGCTCATAATTCATATACTTACCAAGCATAAGTCCATCAGGGCCCCAAACACACCGATTAACTGATATTGCAGCATCATTTAACAATGCATTCTGATATCGTACGTAGTTTTTTTTTTTTTTTAAAAAAAAAAAGAGGATTAGTCAGTGTTTCAATTCCTTAAAAGAAAAAAAAAAAGAATGGTGCAGTATGAAACTCATCACTGGTTAGCCAAGAATCCTTTTAGTGGTTATCCTATGATAAGCGACAGATTTCTAATTCTACTTTCATTACAAATTAAGTATACAGGTTTGGTAGACTACCCAAACATGTTTAAGCCATTCTCGACTTAATTAAATAAATTGGGAATTGATACTTAGTGACCTCTGGGAGGCTCAGAAAGAGCATACCTGCAGTGGCATTGAAGCAGCTGAAATATCCCAAACCTTGAATGGTTTATGTGCCAACTTCTCCCGGGACCCAACTTCCCATAGGCTAATGTCACCAACATTTGTCCCGACTACAATCAGAAGATTAAAAAATTTGAATAAAGATACAGTGTCTATCAAATTGTTTAATAATATTTGGATTAAAACAGAAATGTATTATTAAAATAGAAACAAAAAATGCAAATGTGAACCAGAGGTCCACACAGGCCAAAAAAAAAAGCCTTTAATTAGCTATCAAAATCTGTACAGCACAACCACCAAGACCATCTATACCCTTCTATGACATTATACCAAACAATGTATTTTCCAAGTATCAACCTAAAAGAATAGTTTGCTGCTGAGGATGAAAGTCCATGCTCATGACATTAGATCCTTGGTTTAGGGTCCGAACAACAGTTTTAGTAAGGTCATCTTGAGAATAGACATTTGGAGTATGTGCCACACCAGCAAAAGACACCTACAAAGGCCAAATGATAATATTCAGAGTCATGTAAGAGGAAAGAAAAGAAAATGATGAAAATAATAACAACCCCACATGAAGTCCACACCTCATCTGATTGGCCAGTGCGGATTCGCTTCATCAAGTGATCCGAATCAGCTGATTGATAATCCATCCCGGTCATAGCTGTTGGTGTCCTTGGGTGTTTCAAGAATCCAACTGAAAACCATAACAAAAATCACAGAACATAAGCCTTTACAGAGCAGAAAAGTAATCCACCATATAATTGCAGACATCCTTACCAGCACTAGAAGGCTGCACAAAACCAGGGGGACCTGCAGCCATTGAGGGATGGGGCAGAGAAGGGCTATTGCTCGACATCCACCCAGCAATAGCACCAGGAGATGGGGAAACAACAGGCTGAAATGGCTGCACGTTAACATTTGTCAAAATTATCATCTGGCATTTACATGTTTTGGATGGCAGATAGATGCAATATACTTACGCCATGAGCACCAATTGGAGGAAATTGTCCTGCCTTAGGAATTGGTCCCACAAGAGGGCTGTTTGTAGGAGGAGGAGGACGAGCTCCATTACTTGTAGGATTACAAGAATGGTCAGTGAAGAGTGTTTTGATATCAGGGTTTGGACGAGGATTCTTGCAAAGCTGATGCTGCCAATTTAGACTGTAAAATCAAGAGCAGACATAAGTTTTTAGTAAATATATCTGATCAGTAGGCAGCAGGTCATCTGTAAGTCTAAACATAATGGCATGAACTATTTTATAGACAAAACTGAAAACTAAAATGGAAACCCAGTATAAAATAAACAAATATATCACTAGGTCTTATTCTTTACCAAAAGACTCCATGCAGCAGACAGACAACAAAGAAATCAAGTAACAGTAAAAAATTCAAGAATTACCTTTGGTTTATCAATGTTCTCAGTCGTGAGCTCTTAAATGCTGGGAAGGTAAGCTTGTCTCGAAACAGCGGGTTCGCTTCAATTAGCTTTTTAAGCTCTACAAGCATGATATTTCGAGCTGATTTTGTGTCTCCATACTTGGAAAGCTGCTCATTTTGCCTAATGAAAAGCGCACACAGCAAAGATTAAGTAAAAGCGCCAACATGGCATGCCATATGAATTGACAAAATAATACAGGCACCTAAAGTTATCAAGAGTAAGAAGCTGGGTAATCTCCTTGAAAAGTTCCTCGTTGAATGATGAAAAAACCTTAAGGTCCTTGACGAGAATCTCAACAGCCTTTGCTCGATCTTGCCTGAGCAGGAAAGCAGGAAAAGAACATCATTATGTATAAAACAGTTTAAGCATAAACAAAAATTTCAGATCATAAAACAAAAGCTCAAATGCCTGCAGAGCAACGATAACCACAACAGCCTTTCTAAATAGGACAAAAACTAAAATAATCTCCCCATTCATTCTTAAAATGTCCTTATGACATCAATTTCTATTGGATTTTGCCACGAGCATTAGCAGTGAAAGATTAATGATTTTAAAACTTAATCATTGATAAAGAAGTGATTGAATGCAGATACTCAAAAACTCACCTATCAAGAGCTTCCAAATACTTCTGCTTCCTGATTTCAAAGAATATCTTCATCGAGTACCTGTTATCTTCAACCTTTGTGAAGCCACACAGATACCGTTCAACCTCATCCCATTCACCAGCCTGGACTTGATCTTCAAAATGCTTCATATTGAAGTAAAAACCAGACTCTTGCTCCAACCTAATATTAGTTTCCAATTAACATGTACACAGACAAAAACGGGGGATTAGCCAGCTATCCACATCTCAACTGTCTTAAACTCCACCCACCACCAGACAATACAGAAAATGATGAAGCAACTAAGAAATTAATTTGCAAGCACTGTGAAAGTAATTGTCTCATGCTGAAGAGCTAAAAGCAAGCAACTTCGACTTTGAAAAGTGAGCAAAGTACTTCAAAAACAGTAAGCAAGTAACTCAAAAATTTTTCATAACTTAACAACTTGAAAACCTCCATTAAAATTAAGCCCATAACGATATTTCGTCAGAATAATGTCAACAAGCTTTACTTAACTGTAGGCTTAAATTGTAAATGTTTCTTTGATTTCCTGAGTTGTCCCGGGAGCAAAAGAGAATCTTAAAATGAAAGAAAACAATCAACATGAAAAGTAAACTTACTTATGAACTGTTTCCTTGAACTTTTCCTCGTCCAAGAACTGCAGTATCAAAAATACCAGTTCCCTACTTAAGGAAGACATCGTCCCAGGTACTCCTAACGACTCCAGTGCAAAGTTGCTATAGTAAACAAACTCAATAAAATTGACAGAAGCCAACCCAAGTTCGGCCCAAGAAGCAAGTGGTAATTTACCACATTAACAAACACTCGATAATATAATAATGTACCCTTGAAGCTGCTTCTTCCTCAATGGTTTTTCGCAACAGTAGTATGCCTCAAAATCATTTCAACAATACCCAAACACAATGAGTCTGTTCCTCTGCTCTTCAACAGAGATCAAAATATGATAAACCCTAAATTGCCCAGAAGCTATTTGTTCTTTAGTTCTATTTTGCCTTTGCATAATCCTTCAATAGTAAATAACTCCTGGAATATTAAATAAATTCAGCCCCTCAAGATAAGCACAATAAATTCCTTCACCGAAACAACTCAAAACCCCAAACTGAATATATATAATATATGGGACAAAACCCACTTCACATAAACCCTAAAATTCCAAATTTATATTAAAAAATCCAAGAAAAAGCAAAGTTGATCCGGGCGTTACTGAAAACATCAACCAACAAAATCCACCACAAAATTACCACAAAATGATAAACATTTCTTCTCTTTTTATCTTGAACTGAAACAAAAATGAACTAGGGTTAGTTTTTTTTTTTTAATCTTCTTCAACTTGCTAATAATAATAATAACGATGCTTTTTTGTGCAGCAGCAGCAACAACCACCACCTCCCTCACTTTCTCTCTCTCAAAAGTTCATAGAAACTTTGATTTTTATATCTACTCATCTCTCTGGCTCCCAACATCCTATATAGAGAAAGTAAATTAATTTCTTTCCCAAAAAATAGTAATTTATTAATTAATTTCTATAATTTTTTTTTACGGAATTAATACCTATACTTTAATAACCCTTTCCTCTCGAACTGATGAATATCAAAAGCGTCACTTTCTATTTCTTTGAAATATTTAATAATCAATTATTTCTCTTTTTACTTTTTTTTCTTCCCTCCCTTTTTTTTATTTCTGGGAGAGAATTCTACTTTTACTTTATGTTGAAATGGTAATAATCTAAGTTTAGTAGATCGATTGTGTTCCAAAATGAAACCCTAAAGTAATGAGACATGATAAAGTGTGGGCTGTCTCTTCGATTGTTCATGAACTTTTTTCTTTTCTTTTCATTTTTTTTTTCATTTTGTCAAAGATTGTAAATGTGGTATTATTAATCATTCTAATATTTAAGTCATTCTAGATTAGTGGCGTATAATTTGAATATTAATATTATATATCACTCATCTATTAGAATATGAATATATAATTATTTATTATTTTATTCTATAATTCAATTGATAAATATTATATTAATTAGAACTCAGATATTGAAATCCTTAGTTTCTATCATTGCTTAAGTGAAAAAATAGTATATACCCTACAAATAAACCCCACTTCAACCCTACAAATTTTCTTTTGCAAGTTTATTTTTATTTTAAAATTCAGGACAACTTTATTATTATTTCAATTTTAATTATATTAGAATGAGATCTTTATTATTACTCTAGAAAACGTAAATAATTATTTAGTGGGTTATTTATAAACTATTTTTTAAAAATAACTACTACTTGCATATTTTCAAAAATACTATTAAACCATATTGTCGCCACTAGTTTGTTTTGCCTAAAATTATGCAAAAAGCAAAAGGAATAGAGAAAGTATGAGACAAAAACATGGAAAAGTTGATTAAAAACCTAAGAGAAAAATAAATAATTTAAAAAATAATTATATATATTATTCTGAACTTCATGGGATATGTGGAAAAATAAAACTTGTGGGTATGAAACGACTCTTTTGCCTTTAAGCTTACGATCTTTTATTTTAAAAAAAATATTCCAAATTAAAAAGTACATATATGATTTACAGGGGTTTTGTTAAATTATATTATAATATAACCTACATTAACCCAAAAAATATAACCAGTAACCTAAAAATAGAATTAATTAAATTATTTTTAAGTCACTAATTATACTTTTTGAGTTAATATAAGTTACATTATAATGTAACTTAACAAGACCCCAAGTTTAATAGTTTGGTTTTAAAACCTTAAAGTTTATGCATCTGCATGCAAATATACCTCAACAGTTGGTAGTTTTGAGAAGACTGAAAGAGGAGTAGATAAGCAACAGGAAAGAACAAGGAAAAGAACAGCTAGGGCCTAAGGTGAGTTGAATAATAAATTTAAAGAATTATTTTTCCTACCCCATTGATCTTGACCATAACATATCTATATATATATATATATATATATATTTTTTTTTTCTTTAAACTCCGATGGTCATGGATTTTAGAGTTAGCGTAAGAAAACGATGTTAATATTCAAATGTCAATGCTTGATTAATTGATTCCCGTCTCGTCACGTCACTCTACTCTGTCCCACTACAAATTTATTTACAATTAATTAATTATTTGTTTATAAATATAATTTGGGGATAAATAAAATTAAATAAAAAACATAATGATTATAATTGATGACCAATCAATCAAATCACCCTCTGGTTTGGTCTTGTCTTGTTGTGTGTGTGTTTTACACGGAAGTATGTCTGGTGCTGTGGTCAAGTGCCGACTGCCAAGTGGCGAGATGCAAGAGCCAAATGGGATTTGATAAGTCGTACTACTTATAACATCTCTTGAGCTGTGATCCCGTTTTTCTGACACGTGTTTTACTTCTGTGCTCTTTTAAATGCGACTTTCGACGTGCTCTCGTCATCGTGAAAAATTGCATTGCCCAGAAAATTGCGACGACTTTGGCATCAATCAGTACTACTCTCTTGCAAAAAATAAAAAAAAATAAAAATTAAAAAAGAGGATGGCATATATTTATATATGCTTGGTCGCCCGCTCTTGAAATAAAATTTTTAGACGTCCAAATCAAAATACTAACTTATTGGATGAAGAATTCATTCAACTTAATCATAAATGTAAACGACTCTTTTTAATTAGTTGAATATAAACACAATTCAATGGAGTGGATCCATTTTGCCTCATAATAAAATGAGAAATTATTCACCGTTTATCATTTTTTTTCTTAATTTTTAGAAATATATATATATTTTTTTTTTTGCAATGCTTCATCTAAATTTAATATTTTTTTCATTGGTCTACTCTTGTTATAATATCGTTAGAATTTTATTAACGTTATAAGGGTAAAATTATCATTTTACAACGACATAATGGTGGATAGGTGTAAAACAATATAACTTCAAGTGGAGTTCAGTAAAAAAGAAATAATTAAGAATTATGTATTTTAAAAAAATATGAAAAAATAGGTGATCGGTGAATAATTTATTTTTATATTTGAAAGTAAAAAAATTATTTAAATAATATTCTGTTAGTTTCCTAAATGGTCTCCAAATGAAAGTAGAAAAGTGAAAAAGAATGTAATTTCATGTGGATTCCAACAAAAAAAAAATTATATATTTTTAAAAAAATCTGAAAAAATGAATGGACGGTGGATAATTTTCCAAATAAAATTTGGAGTAGTAACTATTTTCTATATTTTGGCGATGGATCAATGAATAATTATAAGAAAGCATAGTTAAAAAAAATGGGAAGCATTATGATGTTATTATATTGGACTCTTGAGCATCTGAGAAGTTGTGACGACTTTGATAAGGGGAGGGGGGGGGGGGGGAGGATGACATATTTATACTTTAACATTGTGGGATATGTAGATGAGCATCCTCGATCTTGAAATTTAAGACTTTTAGATATTTAATTCGAAATATCAATTTATTAGATGAAGAATTTAGCGAACTTATAAATCCAAATAACTTTTTTTTAATCCGTTGATATAAAACACAACTTAATTGAGAGGGTCCATTTTGCCTCGTAATAAGATGTAGTAATAGTTCTTTCTACATAATGGTGATGGATCAATTAATAATTATAAGAAAACATAACAATATGGGAAGCTTTGTAATGTTATTATATTGGACTATTGAGCATCTTTCCTTTCTTTGGAATAAGAAGAAAACATAACATTGAAATACCAGGCTAATATTTTAATATTTTGCTACAATAAAATCTCTCTACAAGAGATTTTATTAAAGAATAACTTTTATATAGTCATAAAAAATTTAGTCAATTATATATTAAAAAAAACATTACATTATCGTAGGTTATAATTTTTTTTAATAGAGCTTTTGGTAACAGAGCTTTTACCTAAAAATTTTAGTTGTTTAGTTGTCAATAAAAGTTTTTATTAAAAATCTATAAATTAATTAAATAGTCAAGTTTTTAAAATTATGTTATGAAAATAATAAAATAAGATTATTGAAAAAGTAGATAATATTTTAGATATTTTAATGTTTAAAAAAAAGTTTTTCAACCTTTACTTCCAAAAGCCTAAAATTTGAGTTTTTACTAATAGAGATAAAATAATTTATTTAAGCTTTAAAAACTCTACTAAACAAAAAAACCAAACAATAATAAAATTTATAATAAGAGCTTATAGGATTAAATAAACACTTATGACCATTAAATAAAAGCATACCAAACATATACTTTCATATTTAAGGAACTTGCCTAACATGACAATAAGTAACTGTATATTGTGAAAAATATATGTTATCTTACATTAAAAATTTAAGATGGAATAAAAAAATTAAAGTTGTTTAGGAAAATAATTTATTCTTTAAAACCATGCTTATTTCTCTTATCAATGTCTGTCTATACATGATATTTGACATGTCCCATTATCTAATTATGAATGTAGCACGTATTTTGTCTGTATATCCCATTCACTAAAGATAATTAAATTAAATAATAATTTTTTTGTTGGAACTACACCTCTATCACCTCTATTAATTTATAACTAGTTATAGTACTCAATTATTTTAGTTATGAATATGAGCCAATGGGCTCGTAACCCATTGGCATGTCCGTGACCTCAACGTCGAGGTCACGGGTTCAAGTCCCAGCGCCTGCGAGAGCTGGGACTTACTTCCCCTGTATAATAGGGGTTGAATTGGCTCCTCACATCGGGGTAGAATTGATCTTTCTCCGTTATTAATAGTGAGGATATATCTCCATTCAAGTGATGGATTGACATTCGAGCTGTGCCATAATAGGATTACCTAGGAGAGTCCCGATCGATGTCTAATTGTAAATATCAGTAGAATTCTGATTGTAATATATCAGTGTATAAAAAAAAAAACATTATGAATATGAAAAGGTTTCACTGTAATTTTCTATACGTAACAATTTTGATAAGGTTTTTGTCATTTATATCATCATATATGTTATATGATGATGTAATATAACAATCTCCCTTTGATAAATAGTTAAACCCCCTTGGTATTTTTGTTATTTTTGTTATTTTCTCATAGTCACGGTGCGGGTTGTGGGTCGGGGTGACGAAAAGCACCGACCCGCGTCACCGATTGATTAACTTAACAATAAGATTGAGAGACCCGCGAGTGGAAGTGGGTTACTGTTACTCGGTAGGGCTCTTGTAAAATGGAGACGACGGCTAATGCTAATGACGTGGAAAATTCAGTTGATGTTGTTGATCGTATTCATCACCAACACGAAGACCAAGGTCAAGATCCTGTTCCCGTAACCGATGCCTGCAATTCTAGTCACGGGTACTTTCCTCTGTTTAATATTGCCGTTAATTATTATTATTATTATTATTATTGGTTCATGATCGGATATTGGATAATATTAGGGTTTATCATTTGGTTATCCTTTTGAGTTAACGATTATTTTTTCCTGTGATAATTACTTGTTGAAATTCCTATACAATTCATTTAATTTGCAAGGTTTTAGGTTTTTCTTGTTGGGAGTAACTTTAATTTCCTCTTTACCTATATTGTTTTGCTTTTTCGCTTTTATGTTATGAAATGATAGTGACAATGTGGTCTTACAACCTTCTTAGCTCGAGGGAATTCGGATGTTTGTTATCTGTGTTCAACTAAATACTATATTATATTTGCTGCTGTATTTATTTTACTATTTTACTTCGATGCCAGAGATCCTGAATCGGAACCCAAACCTGAATTTAATAAAGAAGAGATTAGAGGCGTATTGGAAGTCATTGCTTCCACTGGAAAATTTTGGTATGCTTTAATCATGACATAAAACTTTAGTTTCTTATGTATTCTCTATATGGTAATGTGCTCTGTTTCTTGTTTACTGCACTGACATTACTTGTGATGTGGAGGCGCTGACCACTCATCTTGTTAGCCAAAAGAAAAAGTGAATAGATGCATAATGACTAACCAGGTGGAGTTACTAGGTTGCAATTTTATCCACTTGAAAAGGTTTGATGTTAATGTTTGTTTAGAATTTAAAATCTGATGATCAAGAAGTTGGTATTCTGAGGCAACTGGAAAGGGTTGGTTAGGGCTTTCTTTAACTGGAATATATGGATCAGAAGGTTGTTGGAAGTGTTAGGTTATTCGTGCTAAGGAGTGGTTGAGGCTTACAACTGGAAAATATGGTTCAGAATAGGGTAAAAAGGAAACAAATGCTGTTTCAGTAGGTACAGAAAAATACTGAAAGGTATTTTAAATATTAGGAGGAAGCAATTTTATTAGGCATAATGTAAATACTAATTCTTGTCAATATTCCCTCCTGCTTGCTGGAAATGTTACTTTTAGATGCTATTTTGACTATGAATTCTCGTATTTTCTCTGCCAAAATATTGATTCTTTGATGCTTATGCTAAATGTTGTTGTCATAATACAAGAAGATAGTTCATGTTGATGTGAATATGAACTTGAATTCAGTAAGATTTATGGTGAAATCTTGGTGCAGTTAATGCAACTATTGAGATGTTATAATTTTGCCAACATTCTAAGAATCCATCATCTTTAAATTCTTCTATTTGGTCTGAGCTCTAGGGACAGGTTTTATATTGTTGTATACTTCCTCAAAACCATGTGACTGTATGCAGTTAATGCTCTTCCATGCTTCATGGATAATATATTTTAAGAACTTCCTCTTTGTTTCTTTGTTTTTGCTTTCATTACAATCTAAAAGGTGAATGTAGCTGTAAATTTGGTGACGCTTAATAGTGTATATGTCACTGCAGGCATGATTGGGACAAACTGAAGAGCATGTTATCCTTTCAGCTGAAGCAGGTATGGGGAGGTATGACAGTATGTAAATCTTTTGTTCACAATGATCATTGTGTGTTTTATTGCTCTTGTGATGAAGGTGTATTTGTTTTAAACCAGTATTATTTTGGTTTACGAGATGATGATCCTAGCATTTCTCTTGCTAATTTATTCTGAAGGTCCTGTCAGAATATCCTGAGGCAAAAGTGAATCCTGAGCAGCAAAATGCTTCTTTAGGAGAAACTTACCCGGAATTGTTGAAACGATTGGATGAAGGTATTTTCCTGGTTAAATTGTATCACTCTTCATTTAGAAATGGCTGAAACAAATTGATAATGCAAACTGTGAAACTATGGATGCAAGGACGTGGGTGACAACAAGATAAGCCCAGTTTACTAGGAATGTCAATTGATGGTTGACATTGACTAGTCCACTACTTTCTGGCTTGCTTTATGTCTCCTTCATCTTGGCTGTGGCAAAAAGAAATCTCGGAATGGTTGTGCGGATGCACATGGAGAGAGAAAGTAGTTAAATACAGATGATGAGTCTGACTGATTTTTTTCTTTTCTTTTGCCTCCCATAATCAGTTTTGATGATAGAAACACAAGCTTTTCTTGATGATAAAAAATTTTCAGTCATCAGTTGTTGATCCATACTATAATTTCTGTCAATCATAAGTTCTTTCTTGATGATACAAAAATTTCAGTCATCTGTTATTGATCTATCCCATAAATTTTTCCAATCATAAGCTCTTTTCTCTGATAAAAGTATTTATGATACATAACATACATTATTTTTTCTGTGTTGCAGCACTTCTCTGTTTCATTGAAGGTCCTCCATTTACCTTGCAGAGACTATGTGAGGTTACTACTTCACTAATACCATAATATATACTTTTTAATCGTTGCACATTACTCTGTGTGAACAAGAAGTTGCATTTTCATGATACGTTTGAAGGTTGGAAATTTAATTTAATATCATCCATCTTTGTCTTGGTTACTTGAGTTTCTTATGTTCCTGGATTAGTTTTCAACTTCATATCTTCCCACTAGTTTTTTGCCCTTTTTTATGGAATATAGACCTATCTGGGTATATGCTTCATTTCACTCACGTAGCCACCTTAGTTTGTAATAAACAGTATAGTGACGATATTTACATGAACATTGAAAATAATATTTAATATAGTATTAAGATCACTTTCATGCTTTGGTACTTTTTCTTTGAGCATTTTGAGGAGACTTTTATCTTGAAGAGGGCTTTTTGGTATTCAAGCTAATCATCCTGAACTTTGCTGTTCATTCCTTCTCTAAAAACTTTTCTACAGCGGTCCTGTCTAATGTTACATTTATGTATACGAAGCCTTATGATATGTGTGCATTTCTCTTGACAATCCACTTATCAGAGAAAAGAAAAAGGATGTTTGGGAGTTTGTCACGCGAGGCACTTGCATTTTGATGTTTGCTATAGCAAACCAGGCATTACAAAAAGTGATAAAGCAATCAACACTATGATTTAGGCTGTGAAGGCTATACTTTTGTCTAAACTGTTTCATATAATTATTTATTCTTTTAGTTTTAAATTATCTTTGCAGTCTTACACATCTTTTTAGTTTACTTATAAACTGAACAGATTCTTTTGGCTGCACGAAGCATTTATCCAAATCTCTCAAAGCTTGCTTTGGCACTTGAAAAGGTATGTTGACGGACAATGTGCTTATTTAATGTTCTATTGATTTTATTTTGTGAGATTATTCTTTTGGTCCTAGATGCTTGAATGCACCAAACCTAGGACAAGATAAAATTTGCATCAAATAGTTCAATCCTACTTTATTATTCCGGAAGCAAACGCACCCATAATGTATTATTTATTTCTCACATTCGTTGTTTTAAATAAGGATAAGGATACATCTTTTACTTTATTTTAACACAAATGCTAAACTATTTTTCGCAGCTGATTGATGTAAAAATCATACCCTTGAATTTAATTGGATTCATTTTTATCTTTGCATTTGAGCATTAGTAAGATCAGTTGTGAGGATTGTAGTGAGTTTTTCTTTGGTCTGTGTTCAGTTTATCTTGCATCTGCAGCATTTTTTACTTCAGATTTTCGCCCTTTTTTCCCCGAGGATGGGCAGAAATTTGTCTCAAACTAAATTAACCTGCACATCACAGACCAAGCTTTGTTTTGCTCTTCAAAGATCATACAATCTGTTACTCAAAGGCAAAATGATTGGGGATGGTTCTGTCTGCAGGTTCCCTTAAACAATAATAGCAGTTAGGTAAAACAAACCCTAGCATCAACCGCACAGCAGCCCTCTGCCTCCTTCCTTCAATCACAATCACCTCGACAAAGGCTGCAAGCCAATCTTCATGTTTCCATAAAAACCAATTCGGTTCCTTTATAGTTTTAAAGTTTTAAGTGAATTTTCTGCATCTACTTTTGCATCTTCTATGGCTTGATAAGTCAGACTCGTCAGTTCGGTTGAACTGAAACAATTTTGGGGCAATGTTGGCTGGTCTTTTATGATAGGGGAGTATAGAGGGTTTATGAGTAAATATTGTTCGATATACAACTGTAAACCACATTTATAGTGCTGAATTCCATGTCTGTCCCTCCAGTTAAGAGATTGTTTTGTAGTAACTTTAGTTTTGGTCAAGTTCTGATTAGGGCTTAAAACTTGGAAGTGTTGTGAAAAGCTTTAAACATTTGGCTTGTAAAAAATGTTGACATCAACTGTAGACTTCTGTATTTGATGCTGTTATGCTGTTTGTTATTTTGTTTGGGTTAGTCTTTGTTTGTTAGTTGGAGAATAAGGGTTTCAAAATTCTTAATATACAATTAATTTCAAATTCCAATTGAAGTTTTATTCACCTTCATTATCAATTTATATATTTTATGTTTATTATCTTGACTTCAATTGATCTATTCCAACTGCAGAATTTATTGGTGACATCTACATTGACTGCATGTGCTGATCCCTATCCACAAACAATGACACAAGGTCCAGAGGAATCAGAAAAAACGAGTGAGGAACCACAGCTGCATTCCCATTCAGTACAGAATGGGGTTGAACCTATGGTAGGAGACAGAGATGAGGTTATGACGGAGGTAGAACAGGCTGATATTGATGATGAAATGACAATCGATATGGATGCCTTGGATGAAATAGTTGGATCATCGGAAACAAATTCCACACCCAGTGGGAATTCTTAGGTTCCCATCAAGTCCCTTTGGCTGTTGAAAATTCCCAGGCGTACACAGCTCACGGAATTGTTGCCTCTAGAGGGGGACATGGCCAAGTCAAATTTCTGCAACATTTCTTGTCGGTCTGTTGTATTATGATGATGGTTTGGTAAACCTTAAAGTTGGCAGCAGGAAGAAAATTGCAAATACTTTACCCGAAGGATTCACGGCAACTATTGCTATTAATCTATTTGTTTGGATGTTGTATTAGTTGATGAAACTGAGGGTCCCGGTTTATCCAGCTTAAAAATGTTCCAGATGGCCTCACTGAACTTTTAAATGTGTTTTTAAGGGTGTCCTTAATGATTCGGTGAGATTGTTAGTTTTAAGTTATCACCGTAACAGGGATTTTTTTATTTTATTTTATGTTTTTTAAATCTCCATATGCTTTTAAGACCCTCCCCTCTTCGATTTTGGCAACATCTGTGAATATTTGCAACCATTGTTCACAGCTACGCGGATTTGCTCATGATCTTGAGATGAGTAAAATTCATGCGAGTAACGGGTAAGAATAATATGTTGTCACAAACAAGACCTCAAAAAGTTCATAAAATATAGATTATTACAAGTTCTTATTTATATTGCTAAATGTTCGCCCAAGGTAACCCATAAAACACTACAACTCGAGACATTGGCGTATTGTAATCCACTTATACCATTTTTGGCAAGGTTATGAACTGGGGTATTAAAGTAATATATTTCCATACTAGCCAATGAGATAAAATCAAATTCTTCAACTTTCTATATTGATTTTTTCCCAATTACTAAATACTTTTGTATGTGTATACTGCATATTTGATTCCGTCCATGAATCTAGCTATTTTTCACTTAAAAGTTCCAAGTCTCAATAACAATACTACTTTTTGCTGTAGTAAAATCGTCTATATTTACACAAGAAGAACTAAACAGAATCAATTTACATATATAATCTTGAAGCAGGACTCGCCCTCCATGCTTCAATATGCCCTCAAATAATCAGAGCTAGAGCTAGAGCTACTGGGCTACCATACTCCGTTAGAATGATAATTAGTTTTTATTTACTTACACTCTAACTTCAACTATATCACCATCTTTGAGCTCAGTGTTGGGTAACACCAACTGACCGTTGATCAAAACCAGCTTTCCCTCAAGTCCTACTTTCATAGCTGCATCTGCTGCAGTGCTGCCAGACCTCAACCTCATTATTTCACCATTTGGCCAACACACAATCACCACCTCACCAGGGACCACAGAATCAGGATTGCCATTAGCCTTTAGCTTTGATTGTCTGAGACTAGCTTCAGAGCGTAGTTGCTCTTCCCACCGAAGCATTGTCCTCAATAGACGAACCTAAAGTTAACACGCAGATATTAGTCATTTGCAGTGGGTATAGTATTTCACATTTAATTAACAAAAAAATTGTTTCTAGGCTCGTCTGTCTGCAGTAAAGAATCAGAACGCTAATATTAACAGAAAAACACATCCAATTCTGCATTAAAAGATCTACCATGAACATGCAGTCTCAGGTGGTAAGGATGTTGCAACAAACCTTATTGTTGATACTAGCTTCCATGGAAGTTGGAGCAACAGAGTCCGAGATTCGCCTGGATACAACAGAATCAACTGGTTTCCCCTCAAAGACAGCAGAGACAACAGCCCAATATTCAGATTCTTCTTCTTTGGTTAAATGAGTGATCTGGATGAAGGTTGGTAGTAAGCGCCCAAACTGGTCTTGCTGCATAAAGAGAAGTTCAAACATAAAATATTCTTACTCAGCCCATTAAATATTTAGAACAACATTATTTGTTGTATAAAATGATAATATAAATCAGACAAAATTTGATAACACTTGTGAACCCAAACGTTCAGTCTACATGCCAAAAGAAGATTTCATTGGAGAATGATTATTATTACAACTTTAAAACAATAGGGTTTTAAAGTTTTCCCGGACTTTCTCGCACTTTAAAATTTTAGACCAAAAAACTACTATATCTATATCTATATCTATATATGTATAAAGTTTTATGCTTCATTCAGAATGGATGACATGGCAACTGTTCTTTCTGTTTCTTTCCTCTATTCATTTGTCCTCTTATTATTCCTTTCCAGAGCGTTTATGTTACCAAAATCTGAAGTTCATGATTATGCTCGCTCAATAAGTGCATATTAAACATACTTTGTGGTACATGCCATCTCGACAAAGAGTATACTTCTCTAGGCAAGTACACCAATCCCCATGTCCAGGTTCACACCACCACTCATCTGATACCTGAAAAGTCAAGTTGGCAACAGAAAACGAGATAAGTTGAATGATGACTTGCTACATAGACAAAATTATTATATGATTGTCAACACCACTAAAATGAAGACTTCAGGTAAATTAACAGTTTGAAAATAATTCAATTAATCCTATATATTATTCTTTCCAATTCTTATGGCATTGCTTTAACAAATTAATCACAACTCTACAGTTAATGCACTCAATTAGATGTTTTGAACATCTGTTGAGATGATACAGATTAGACAAGGATCTATGCAACCCTAAGAGAATATCCTGCATCTAAGATCCCCGTATAAGATGGTTAAAAAACAGAAATGGTAAGTAGAAAGATCCCCACCTTGCTGTTTCTCAAGACATCATTCAGCCATCTCAGTAACAAAATAGCAATATTGGCAGTTCAGCATTACAGGTAAATCAGTTTAGCTTCATACCGAAGAAATTCACTGGAAAGCATCAAGTCAAACTGAAATTTTCTGATATTATTTTGGGGAATTTATGGAAATGGCCCAAAATTAGGACTAAGTTACAAAAGTATCTCACTTTTCATTTTTCTAACTTCAGCAACCAAAAATGGGCATTTTGGACAATAATGCCCTAAATTAAGTTGGCATGCTGCCGTGCCTATCTATTGCAATCGAGAATGTTTGTCTATCACAGTCTATTGCGATCGATGGCGCTGATTGAAACAGTCTTGCACAGGTCTATTAAGGAGACAGTGTCAATCGACGATCGTGATAGATGTCCTCTGTTGATTGCAGTAGAAAGTGTCAATTAACAGTGTCTACTTAGTTGCATCATTGTCCAAAATGCTCCTTTTAGGCTGCTAAAGTAAGAAAAATAGTAAGGGCCTGAGGCGGTTGTTTTTGTATACTGACACTAATTTTGGGTCTCTTCTTCCATAAAATTTAGGATTATTTTTATCCAAATCCTTCCAGACAAATCAATCTAAAATTCATCTTTTTCCAAAATAACCATGAGTATTGTTCTTTTCTAAACAGCTTTCCCTCTAAACTTCTTCATATAACACAAGGAACAAATGCCAAAGATAAAAATTGTGGTTTATTCTCTTAAGAGCCCAGAAGATGATGTATGGTAATAAGAAATCTTGAGCATCTATTTTCAGTTTTCACAACCAATTTCGCTCTTTATGTGGAAGAAAAAAGGATATCTTTTATAACCAGTTGAACATAGAGTCCCAGCAGTTTGTTAGTTAACATTAGTGAAAAGATCCAAAGGATTTTTGATGCTGCTGATTACATGAACAAACCCTACACAAATATTCTCACTATAGCAGCATTAAAAATCATGTTGCTTCTGATTACATGAACACCAACCATAAGTTTTTTAAAATTGTAATTTTTTTTTCTTAACAAGGATTTTTGAACTTCTACAGACCTAAATTCTGTATCTAGTTTCTATTCGCTTGCTTCACCATGGCATCACCAGTCAATGTCCCAAATGGGTAATAGCATTTGGAACATAGGTTTCATAAAAAAACCGATTACTTCTTTCTGTTGGGCCTCTTACTATATCTTCAATTCTTGTAACTTTTATTACCACCAGTCTACCACTACATCCTAGTGCGGGAGGGGAGCTAACAAATTCCCAAATCATTCAAATTTCTTATTACTAACCATTTTCATTTTGTCTAATCAATGTCATGTGGTAAACCATAAATAGAATCCTCAAACTCATAATGCTCATTAGGTGATTAGGCAAAGTAATCAAGATATGAAGAGAAGGAACTCAACCTTTTTGTATAATCTTGCATAAGCTTCCCAGCACTTTATCTGGAAAGAAGGTCTTCTGTCAGCCACCACTTCAGAAGCTGCAAGTCCAAAGCTCACAGCAACAAGTAATTCTCTTCCACCTTTTTCTACTCTGAAAACACAACATTCATGCAAAGGTTGGTACGTGAATACTCTATGAAGAATAATAAATACATTAAAAATATATGACAAACCTAATTATAACAGCAGCAAGTAAGTTACTTCCTTCAACCCTAATAACTGGATGGCCCATTTTCAGAGAACTATACTTCTGAAACAAATCAGTATCCAAGGGATTATGGTCATCCATATCTTTGGACAGATAGGAAGATGCTTCTATATCGGATTCATCCATACTGCTAATGGACTGCAACTTGTTTCCAGTTTCTTTATAAAGCCAGTGTGCCGCAAGCCCATGTTCAGCATATTCATGCATTTTCTGGAAAATAGAATTAGTAGTATCAACCAAATTGAAAGCATTTTCACAATTCTGACATCATAAAGCATTGGAACCACGTAAAATACCTGTGTTCTTATCTGAACCTCCAAAGCTGAACCGTCAGGTCCTTGTACAGCAGTATGCAGAGACTGCAAATATTTAACAAAACGCAAGTTTCAACTCCAACTCAAGATAAATGTTTAGAACACAAATCGAATTATATCAATGAACAAAATCAGAAACCCTTTTGATATAAAACAAATTAAACTGTAAGTGATAAGCAAAAACACTGAAACATCAAGAGGACAATCTTCTTTAATGTAAATTATATGACTACTTCCCTCACAAGATCATAGATACAATTTCTCACGTCTCAGCCACTGATCAGACCTCTCCAAAGAAAATAAATGATACTGGTAAGCAGTTGTCCAGAACACTATATCTCAGATTAATTGTAGGCTACCAAAATAATCTAACATAGCTACGACCAAATGATTAGCTGCAACTTCAACTTTTTCCTTGAGATTCTCTTTCAACTATAAATCTAATTGTAGCTTGCTTTCTGTTTCTTTAGGCTAGAATTATATCTTCATATTGCAACTCAGAATGGTTACATGCAAGGAGCCACATCTTAGTAATTTCTTTTATTCTTTCGTAATGTATCTTCACGGCAGAAGTTTTTGTGGTGAAACATAACCTGATACCCACTAGGCTTCGGATTAACAATGTAATCATCATATTCACCGTCAATAGGGATCCAGAGCCTGCAAAAAGGAAAGATTGTCAGAGTTGGTGTAGTTTTAGGAAGTACAAATACAGCAAATTTTGTAACAATACATCACCATGCCACTTTGAACTAGTTGCTTAAAATGTATGATCAATGATAAAATCCAGCGTATCAACAAAAGCAAAAATCAGGGAAACCAGATGCATTTTCTGAGTCTGTAAAACTATTGTAGCTATGATCTAAAATATTTCAAAATAATTTTATTTATCAAAAACAGCTCACATCAATGTTCCTGAAGACATGAATTGAACATATCCAACAATAATTAAACAAAAGGAACACAATGATGTACCTGTGGACAATATCAAGAAGGCTGTAGCAGCACTGAATTGCAGGTCCATGTAGAGTTCCATTCTTGTCTCCAACCACTACCCTCAATGCACGAGCATCATATACTTTAAGGATACCTACGTCTTTTCGTCTCATCTGCATGAATAGAAGATAAAACACAAATATTATACTTGATAGTTTCCAAAATAAAAATTAATGATGGAATAACATTAGTGCAGCACATATTACTTAACTAGCAAACTAAAGTACATAGGAGATCAAAAAGCCAAGTAAGATAAAATCCAACAAGGTCTACTTTAGTCATTCAGATAAATTGCTTCCCAACAATTTTCTCTTTTACTTCATACTTTTGGTCCTCCTTCAAATTAATGCAACAGGAGATCAATATTTCACTAAAGGCTATACTATATAAGGGCTAAATAGTTAACTTAAATAAACTAACGGAACAGTTTTTTAATTTCTGTTTTATGGTCGGCAGGAAAGATAAAGTTTTGATAGAGGGAAATGAGAGAGGCAAAAGACAGAATTCCTAAAACACTGAGAGTTAGTGAGGTTCAAAAATTAAGAGCTAGAGTGTGGGGAAGCAATGATTAAGGGTAAATCCTCGTACCACTGAATTCTCTTATCAAGTGAAATTGATGATCTCCAGGGATGTAGCCAAGTTGGTGAACTAAGTAATTGCTTGTTTTACGTTGTGGTTAATTTTGTTTGGCGTTCATTTTATTTTCCCGTTGCTTGTGTATCACCATATTCTCTATTTGAACCATTCAAACAAGATCTTGGAATGGGATTGGAAGCTTGGATGAGTTTGATCAATTGGTTGCAAGGTGTTTAATTAAATTCATAGGTGGAAACAAAGTTTTTGTTACACCAACATTAGGACAAGAAAGAGACTTTTGGACATTGAAAGCTCTTTCAGGAGTTCCCTATGAGAATGCAAAACTGAATGTGGAAGGTATCACACTCATACAGCAAAGTCACTAAATCCAAGTTTAATAATTTATTACCTATGCAATAGAATCACAGTGCTATGGTGCCTTTGGCATAATAATAGTGATAAGACAGACTTCATTCTCCAGTTATAATAAATTTGTCAGGAAAAAACAAGATATTAATATTACTGTCCACTTCTACATAGGATATGACATAATGTTATGTTTTTCCATATAATGAGCAATGCCTATTTAGAACATTCTGTGACCTTGCAGTAAAAGGAAAATACACCTATGAACATAATTCTTTTCCAGATTTAAATTGGAAAAGGTTAAGCATGGAAAAATCAAGGCCCAAATATCCTAAATGTCATTTGGATAACAAAGCCATAAGCTTCATCAATACCTTGCTGAAGATACTGTACAAGCTTTTTAGTCGGCTGGATAAAGTAACCTCCATTCCAGGAATGTAACTGCAATCACAAAACAGAAAGTGAGCGAGGAGGACTCCTGATGTACAATGAAAGTGATAGTTGTTGTTCCATTGTAAACATTATAAAATGGAAATTGAATTATGGATAAAAAGTTATTTTCTTCTGATTTACAAGCAGCAAAACTAATGGAAGAAGCAACACATACGAAGTTGATATAAGTAACTCCTTCTCAAGTGCTTCTTCAAAGGCTACCAGTGATGTCAAAGCGATTCCAGCATCCTGCACAACCTTGGCCTTTTTTTGAGCCTCTGAACTTTTAGCAAGATCATGAAGAAATTTGGTCCGTTTTCTGCGATCTGATAAGATATCAAAAGGCACAACAGCTTCCAAAAGATCCTGCAGACAGAATTATTGGATAAATGACTTAATCAACAGCCCTATTATCCACCTACCACCAAAAACCATTCCATTTCTTTAAGCAAGCTACAATCACTGTCACAACCTGCTGCCAATCTGCATACTGACTACTGACCATTATATCTAGGTTGAAACAAGAATTCATCCCATAACAGCCATTTTAGATTGTTGCTTTAAATCTATTCTAAAACTGCTAAATTTCAGGTTCTGAAGCATTGATATCCTTCCTGTACCTAGAGTTTTTCCTGTTCATTACTTCATTTTTTTTAAAATTGCATGATTACAAACAATAAGAGAATGAAGCTTGCTGTTAAAATAATAATAATAAAAAATAAATACAAATGCGATTTAAAAAATAGAAAACAGTGATATATAACTATGCACGCAAACTAAACAGTTTCAAAGATATTATTGGAATCAGAATCATCACATCATACTCATAAGAGATTAATCATTTAATGCGGAATGTTATCCAATATTTAAGGAAATAAAAATAATATATAAACAATTTTTCTGAATAAAATGCATACCTTCATACTTAAAACATGCTCATCAAATGTAGAACTTTCATCATCAGAAGCAGAAGTTCTTTCATCCAAGGGTGATGAGCTAACTTTTGTAGATATTCTTCTTGAATAGCCTACTCTATTTCTAGGGCTCCACATGGATGCTAGATCAGCTCGCATCTTCCGGAAAATTTGAGGCTAAAGATTAGGGCATTGCCATAGAAAATAAGATACAATTAGAATAGGTTAAGAAGTAGTACAGTCTGCAACAAGTAAATAGAAAAATAGGAAGACGACTTTTAGCCTAAAACATCAGTAAGAAAACAATGGCCAACTCATTTATCAAAATCCCTTATGGCTGGTTTGCGATTGCTACTGAGATGGTCAAAAGTTTGAGCAGCTAAAAGTCATTGCAGGTGCTTGGTAAAACTATTTCAATTACCATTGGAAAAATCACCCAATTCTTTGGCAGATTTTAAAGAATGAGAAAAGAGCTGTTTTTCAAAATATAATTTTGGGAATTAATTTTTTACTTAAATTATAATTCCAAAAATGTTGCTGCTGGTGTTTACTGCTGGAACTAGTGCCAAATTCATCCAGAATCAAGTTTTTTTGGATAGTTTTGAACTCGTCTGAGATACAAATATTAGAGCCATCATGGGGCCTGTTCATATCTATACAGGAATACTTTCAAAAGTTCTTTCTATAGTTTTTAACAATTTGGTCTGGCTTTTCTAATCTCTTTTCTCTCTATTAATATATACAGTTATTGTTTTCTATCAAAAACATAATAAAGTAAAAATCATATAGACCCACCACTATCTGCATAGAATATTCAATTATATAAGGACAAAAAATTGTTCACATTCAACTTCAATACTAATATATTAATGAACATATAATTATACATAGGCATGCATAAGTATATTTGTAAATTATGTAAGCATTTACGGATGGGTGCATGTGTGTGTATTGAAGCAATTTAGTTCAACATTATGCTCATTTAAATTATCATGTAAAGTCACATCATTTAACAATGAGAATCACCAAATGAACATTTATTGATTTTAAAACTCACAATACTTTTAAAATAAAAAATTTACCAAACATTTAACTGCTTCTTAAAATGATTATTATAAAAGTCAACATTAACAACTGCTTAAATAACATGATGCATAAAGAGGAAGACTCTAAGAGACTAGCTATACACAAATTTCAACAACAAAACCGGAAATGTTAACTATGATCCGCCCCTTTTTCTTATACACATTTGAAACTAAGATGCAAATGGTTACTCATTAAAGTATTACTTAAGTCTTGCAAAACATGTTTCTCTCTACAGAAATGAAATGACTAAGCCCTAAAAGATTATGAGCAAACCTGAAGAACAGCAAAGCAAAGATCTTCTAATTCAGCTTTCAGTGCCCACAAACCCAATCTGGAAGCAAGTGAACACCAAATAAGCAGCGTCTCCTGTGCTACAGCTCGAGCCTTTGCTGGTGGCAGAGCATAACTGAACTCAAATACCATAATCTAAGAATCTGATGTGCTCAAACAATAGCAGGAAGAATTAAGCATCGAAAAATTATTGATAAATTCTTTAAGCCTCTAAAAGACCGGGATTCAAAATGTCATAAAAACATTAACAGAGAAGTACGAAGTTTCTGAGAATGGAATCACTTTTTAATAGGCATAAAGTAATACTCAAAGTGAAGAGTTGGTACATGGTTCTCATGTTGTGAAGACGGTCTGCAAGCTTGATAAGCACCACACGTGGATCATCAACCATGCCCAGGAGCATAACTCGTAAGTCATTTGCCTTCGAGATGCACAACAAAAGTATGAGACTAGAAGGTAGCACAGCTACTTGCATTAATTTTATCTTTTTAGACCAACAAAACTCCTCAATTAAACTTCTAAAAATTGGTTTCATCATATTGGTCCTTGAATTTTCATGTTTTTTTTTTCTTTTTGGCTAAGAAACAAAAGACTATACAAATAATTATATGAAATACCTTGAATTTTCATGTTTTATTATGGAAGGCACGGTTTGTCTCATTTCTATTAAAAGGACTCTATTGTTATTTTTATACATTAATTTTCATATTCAAGTGGGGAAAATTAGAAATTCACAGCTTGAGTTCAGTGAAGACTAGGTACACGATATCAAAATTAACAAATGCAAATTAACGGCCATGTCTTACACAGTAAAATGCCACAAATTCTATCCATATTTAACAAAATGTGAGAACTCGAGGACCTATATGATAAATTCCCATATTTTTTTAAAAGGAAAAATTATCCCCCAACCACCATAAGAATATTGAAAGTGTAAGTAGCCACCGTGAGTTTTTAATATTATCCTTGCACCGCCATAAGTTTTAATTTTATACAACCAACCCCTTTTCCATTAACTCCATTAGCCGCCATTAAGGAATACAAGATAAAAGAATATTTTGCCCATGGATATCGTTAAGAAGGTAAAACTTGAGGTGGTGCAAAGATATTATCAGAAACTTATGGTGGCTACTTGTAGTTATGATATTCTTGAGGCGGTTGTGGGATAATTTCCCACAAAGAAATAAATAAACAAATAAAACACCTCTATTCTCTTCAATTTTCCTTGTAATTGAAGAAAAATTTTCTCAACCAGCATACTTGAGCACAATAAAAATTGGTTTGTGGATGTCTGATTAACTAAATGTTGCAAACTGCATGAAAGAAATTAAGTAATTTATTAATTTCTACAAGTTGACCACACCACACGTTAGGTTACAACTTCTGATAAATTATGTAGAAAATATAACTAGATTATCATACTTAGGAAAAAAAACCAAACTGACATTTCTGACTCAAGATTATAGATAAAATCTATAATTTCTAAATTTAGGGGTCAAGTTGATAGTTATCATGTTTCAGTAGTCGAGTCTCATACCTCGTCATGACCAAGGGCACCCTGGTTTACATTTATCCTCCGATGTCTCCTAAGTAGCTGCAAAATAGCTGCTTGGTTAAGTGACAAAAGGAAACCAGAGAAAAAGGATAAAATTTGACTCAGTTTAAATCAAGGCATACAGATGAGAAACTTTCATCTTGATTGCACAGAAATAATAACATTATTAGACTACAAAAATAATAAATAAATGATGCCCTAATAAGCAAAACGGATTTAAACTAATTTAAGTAAATTTTCCCCTTTAAGAGGTATGAACTTTGTCTGTTCTCTATCCTACCAATATGACAATAAATTCTTCTGATAGGAAAATGAACTGAACAAGAGATGCAAGAAGAAAACTTCAGAGCACATGGAAATATACAAGAGAAAACATAAACGAGAAAAGAGTAGACACAATAGATTAGACAAAGGCCACCAAATATTCCAGAAAATAAATGCAAGACAAGCAAGCTGGTGAAGAAAGCATACAGCAATGCTGCAGGACATACTGGCTGGTAGATAAGGCAGTTTTAAGATCTTTAAGTTTGGGACAGGCTAATAAATTAAAAAGATTAATTTGCAATTCAGTTAGTTTGCTAGTAGATTAGGATTTATGGTTTATATTGGAATGGCAAAGGACTAGATTTTGGTGGTTGTTTATCTTATAATAGGGCATCGCATTGTTTGTGTGTGTGCGTGCGCCCGTGTGTGTTTCCTTCCTTTTTTTCTGAAATATCACCAATTTACAATTTGACTTTCAACCAAAAACCAATGGAAATCTCTAGCATCCATAGCCTCTTTACCAAAAATATATTAAATTCTAACTAAAACAGTAAGCCAGCAAGATCAAGAGAGCAAGAGTAATTCAAATCAAGAGTGATTCAAACTCCATCTAATAAAGAATTTCTTCTTTTAAAATTAAATCAAAGTTACTCAGAATGAAAGCCATGATATGAACCATGAAAATCTAGCAGATTTATTTTTCTTCTCAAGGAGAAGAAAATGTGATATGTTTACAAGACGAAACTAAAAATGGACAAAAAATTAACAATAATAGTGACAATAATGATGTTGATGTTGATGTTGATGATGATGATATAAATAGATAAACCTTGTTTAACTTAGAGAAAGTGAGAGGTTTGGAGTTAGCAAAGCTTCCCATATCTATTAATCAATATAAGGAAAACTTCTTTTGAAGCCGGAATTTCATATCAGACAAATAATTTTTAAAGAGTGTCAATGCCAGAGATATCATTTTACATAGTTTTTCTGGGTTGTCTAATCTTCGTTATATCAACAAAGATTAGCACCACAATCTATGGCATTCCTACCCTCCAAACAGTCCCACTGTCTCTACCATCCATTATCCAACACTAAATCCAAGGCCTCGCTGTAGAAAGAGGACAGACCCAATAGGGTATAAAGGATGATAAATTTTATTAAGAAAGAGGGAAATGATAAGCTTAGTGAAATAACAAGCTTAAAATACCTGATTTATGTAACTTAATCTGGAAACTCCAGCAACCAATTTTGCTACTTCATCACCAAACTCTTCTTCTATACTGCCCAAACTTTCACATGCATCATCAATAACATCGTGTAGAATACCAGCAACGACAGTGTCAACAGCCTGCAGCAGATTTTACATCTTAGCAAGGTTTAACTCATTGTGACTTTGAGCAGGGGAAGTTTTCTGCTGCAGACACTTCAACGAAATAGAAATTCTTTTACATAATTTCAGTCTCTTATCTTTTATCATAGGATGCAAGAGTCTCAAATCAGCTAATTAGTACTTAACATGATAAAAGTTTTTCTGTTAAAAAAAAAAAAAATTAACTTCTTATTGAACAACTCCAATGAACCCAACTCCCATTTCATTTCCTATAAGATGATATCATAATCAATGCTTGTCTGATATGGCCTCTCCATTGGCTAAACAAACATTTTTCCTTTTTGGTCTCAATTGTTTACAAGTGGAGAAAAAATTTATAGAGTCAAAAATGCTTTTTTATGCCCCCTGGGAGAAGCTCAAATTTAAGGCTTCTCTAAGCAGCTCTTTTTTAGTTTTCTAATAAGGTTAAATAGCCAAAACTACTCTTTATTTTATTGTTTAAAGCGCATTATCAAATAGATCCACCCGTGATTTAAAATAAAATGACAGAACAGAAGAACCAGGGAAAATTTAAACAAAAATAGCTAGTGATGGAATTGCATACTCGTTTGCCACTTGACGGAACCAGCGTAGCTAAGATTCTCCCTGTATGGATACAATGTGTTAAATATGGATCTCCTGTTTTGCGAAACTGGCCATGGTGAGCTCTTTTAGCAAATGCAATAGCCTTTTTCACCTGCCTTCACAGATGGAACTGGTTTAGTGGCAGAAGATGACGACAAAACGCAGGCAAGTGTCAAGTCATGATGCCAGTATAGTCACAGATTTTAAACCTGTTCATCATTAAATATGGGATACCCAGTCACGTCCACTCCATCCACTATAAAAGTACCTGCAACAGTCTCAGGATAAAAAAGGTTAATGGAAAATTATGCAAATGTTACCCGAAAAAATGCATCATAAGATAAACTTAGCCAATTTTTGGTACTGAGTTAATGTGGCCTAAAACCACTGTGAAATTCAATTTCATAATGTTTGGTATATAATAATTCTAGTAAAGAGTAAAAGTAACAAAGATTTTTCATCAATCAACCACAAAATCACCTTAAGAGTCAGCTTATCTTCTGAGCCTCAGCTGAACCACTATTATTAGAAGATGATATAAATAAAACTAGTCTAAATTCAAATTATGAATAGAGACAAAAAGTTTCACTACGGTTAATAGTTGGACGAAATTGAATGAAGATGAAAAGAAAGAAAAGGATGAAATGTAAAATACCGGGTTGCTCCTCGAGTTTAGGCCACAGGAAATCAACCTTAGTAGAAAGACAAGCACCAGAAGCAATGGCGACGGCAGTGACAGCGACATGCGTGATGGCTGAGGTGACGGCGCCATGGGCTTTTCCGGCAGCGGCCGCGGCGGCAATAACGTTGGCGTGGTCTAAAAGGCAACTGAATTTCGGTCGGTTACGGCGAAATTTGCAGAAGAACATCGGAAATGGAGAGTTTTTTGGAGCTAAGCCTAGCATAGTTGATTTTGATTCGTTGGACTTGAATCATTTGAATTTGGGGATGTTATTCACTTATTGTTAGTTATCAATTTGAAAAAAAAAAAAATCATTAAAAAATCACAACTAATGCTTCCCGCTGCCTCTCACTTTCTGACTTGACAGCGTAAAGGACGTATGGTGGGTAACATTTTATGGGGCTATTTTTATCACTTTGGTCCCTGTACATTGTTTTATTCTAAAGAAGAGTGCACTTTTATCTGTTGTATTAATAGATCCCTCATGTTTTGTGGGGAATTAGTAATGTTTATAGGTTTAGGATAAAGTTTTCCGGATTCTGTTTTAATTTTTATAATAAAAATATATACCATCTGCATTGAAATTGAACTAAATATATATATATGCTTCTAAATAAATTTCAATAATTTATAAGATGTTTACGTTTCACCATTTCTATAAACTCAAGTTATTGCAGTTAGCATCAAATTGAAGTAAAAATGTATTTCCATGTAATTTGGTAGTATATTTTCTCCATTTTAAGAGTTGGGGCTTTTGAGCTTATTTTTATGAAGATATATAAATATTTGCATCTTTCAATTCATTTATAATATATTTTATAGCTGTAATATAATTAATAAAAAAAATGTCACCTTAGCTTTTTAAAAAAATTTTGAATCCTTAATTAACCATGTTGAAAAGACATTTTTCTAAAATTTTTCATTTTCTAAAATCATTGCTCTCGTTGAGAGTCGAACTCAAGACCTCCCGCTTACTAAACGGGTGCTCTAACCAACTGAGCTACGAGAGCTGCCCTTGAAGGTGAGCTTCAAACAAAAAGTAAAATTAGCTACCGATTTATGCATTTTTTCACCAACACGCAAACCGCGCAGTTAAAAATATCTTCGAACTTTCTTTTCTTAAATATAATCCACCTTTCTACCAAACAAATGGATCTTTTTTCACCTTTTCGCGACAAATTATTGCAATAATGAAAGCAAGTTAAGAGAGAAGTACGATTATATCATGTTTTAATCGTGAACCTGAGCTTCCACAGATTAAGCCTTAAGGTATTGTTGACTTTTTATTCAAGGGACAAGGGATCCCCAAGAGCCTAATATTTGAACAAATTGGTTTTGAAGCAAGTATAGGAGGATAACGCTTTTGAGATGGATGGAAAATGTGTGAACTCAATCATCCAACACATCAGTCACGGCTAACCCTAGAACAACCTAATTTACTTTAATGCAACACAAGATTTAAAATGCGATTATCTCCCAGATTCAATCATCCTTCACCACCACACTGGTAAGCACGTGTCTGTGCCCGTGCGTGTGCGATTTAAGTCATATTTTGAATCTTAGGAGGATAAAGGACATGTATTGAACCCCCAGAGTCCAGTTCGCTTCAATATACATTACAGGAAGTCACACAAACAAGTACGGTCAAATGTAAGCACCCTATCAAAAGCTTCATTGGCCTTAGATACATACAACCCAAAAGAATTTGATTACAGACGGGACTTCCCTCCAGTAAACGCATGACTCAGGAGTTTCATCATTCAATCTACCTCAAATCCTCTCATGTAAACCTGGAAAAACAAGTCAGGATTCATCATCAATTCAGCAAAAACTGAAGATTTGATGGAAGGAGAGAAAATCAATAACAATCACTTGAACTTGTTTCGTTGTTGTTGTTTTTTTTCTTTTCTTTTGGGGAGAGGTAGGGGGAGACTAGGCTCAATGTAGTACCAAGGAGGTAAGATTTTCAACCTGGATCCCTAGAATGATGAGGTGCCCACTGAGGAGTATCCAGCAGCTCTCATCTCCTTAAGTGTTGAAGCCAACCAATCCAAGCCTTCGTAAAGTCCATCTCCTTTAAGTGCACAAGTCCCTTGAATATGCCATTTCCTGTTCTTGAGATCAAAGAGACCTAATCCTTCACATACTTCCATTGGGGTCATTGCTCCTTTCTGAACATAAGCATCCAATATATCAATAACTCCATCCACATATTACTTATCCACATGCATTATAAACATGCTAATAAAATTTTGAAAGAAGCAATAGAGAATTTATTCAATGCCTTCACTCTCTCTGTGGAGGCCCTAAATCTACCTCTGAAAATTGTTAGTTGACCTTTCTATGCCCCCTTCAATGGCAAACCTATTAGGTAAAGAACATTGAAACAACTATCAAGTCTTCTCAAATTTATTGAAACAAAACCCATTTGAGGCCATGGAATCAAAGGAAGCATCTTTATCTCTCTAATTCTTTTCCATTTTTCCCCCTTCTAACTGAACTTGATGGACATACAATACAATCAACATCATGATGAGGCAACTCAAGTCTTTTATGCTCTTTCAGATAAAAATAAGATATTTTAACAGCTCGTGTGCTCTTTCTAAGACACGATCGTTGATTTATTCATAAAAACCAAGAATGCCAAGTGCATACTAATTTGTGAACATAAAAAATGAATTGCATCAATGGGACATTGCACATCACTTGGGAATAATGTTGATAATGAGCTTATAAAGGACGACCTCCCTTAGACTAGCAAGAAGTCTTTTGGGGGGCTTGGGCCTATACCAAGAACCAATTTGTGAGAGTGAAGGATGCATGCATGAAGACCAAAGCGGAAAATATTTGCTAGTGGGCCGGTTATAATCAAGCCAAGTTAGCAATTCAACTAGAGCAGAAACATGATAGCAATGCAATTACAATTGCCACTGCCGTCATCACGCTAACACCCTCCACTAGACCAGCATTAGCACCATCATACTCTCACCTTTGCCAGTGTTGCGGCCACTGAAGGCTTTACAATCATCACAAAGTGTACCACCATCATCACCAGACAACCAGCTGCAAAAAAATCTGCTGAGGGGCTGGAAACATACATTGATATCACCACAAAAACCTACAAACTCCTCCACTACAGCCTCACCCACCAACACAAGATGCAGCAAGATTTTCAGCTAGAAATAGTAACCTATCATACTTCTGTGTCAAACACATGCTCAATTACCCTATCATTAGTAATAAAGAGCATATATTGAAAAAATGCATCCAACCAGGACTTAGGAATCTCAATACTACTCCATGGTTTCTTCTCGTTCCCATGAGTTCCAAAATCACACAAAACATAGGTGAACACTGGCTTTGAGATGCAAAGGTAAGCTGTAAGAAAAGGAATAGAGGCCGTAACTTTGGTAAATCTACAGCCAGGTAAAGTTTGATTGATTCCAATAGTAATTTGAATTTTGTGATTTGTGAAGCCACCACTGTGATATTTTATACAAATACCTTTGTATCCAGTATACAAACTACATAGATTGAAGAATTCATAGCAAAGTTATCAGTTTTAGATGTATATTATGAAGGCACCATATATGGCTGACTATTATTATATGGAGACATTGCAGATCTTCACATCTTGATAAAAAGCATCTACATCTATCAAGAGAGAAAAAAGAGAAGTATCCATTGATGGAGTTCAGGCCTGATTCTAACAGAAAGACCATAAATACAGGTCAATCAAAAGATGAGCTGGAAATGTCACAATATCGCCACAATCACTAAAACAAAAAAGCAGTATCCACAGTTCAAATTAAAGCGATTTATACCTACATGTTTCATATTTCCATAGTTCCTTAAGATCTTAGATGACCATACCAAATAGAAGCCGATATTAGTGAGAATTATTGGGCTGCTGGCACACATGATATCAGGCAGAATTCAGAGGCATGCTAAAACAGCAATTGATTGATCAAAATGTTAGAACCCATTTTCCCAACCCGGCCTCAACACTTTCCCATTAGCTAGAGCCTAGGATATATTAAGAAGACTGATGACGGATCAGTCAAACATGCAACTTACCGGACTAAAATACCCTTGCAGCAGACAATAACCCCCAGAAGATTCTTAGTGAATTATGGTTCAAACAAAAGTTAGCCTAAAATATTCTGACATATAATTACGTGCACAAATACAATGAACCTTTCTAATTGCAAATCAAAGATAAAAGGAGATTCAGTTCATGGCTTTCAGCATGTGACAACTTTCCTTTATTTTAAAAAAAAAGATTAATTTTGGCATTCATTTTGCCAATTGCAAATTTATAGTAAATGATGACATGCACTTTCTTTTTTATTTGATGTGTGTGCACAAATCCCGCCGATAGTCTAATTGTCAACAGGGGGAAGTTAGACAAAAAGAAAATCCAACTAAACCAAAGGTCATAGCAAAATGGTCTTACAACCTGTTAAAGCATGTTAAAGATATCTTTAAATTATTTCTGAACATCTGTCAATCGTGGAACATGAATATGGCAGGAGCTCAAACACATCAGGTTACACTAGCAATTCAAGAAGTAAAATCATTATGCATGCAAGCACACATGAAATCTCCAATCAATGGATGATTGACCACAGTTTTCATATTTAGCAATATTGAATGAAGGCACAAATGTCTTACGTGACTATGACATGTGCACTCAGTAAACTTTGTAAGACATGGGTAATAGGAAAATGAGATTAAAGCATTTGAATTTCTCAAACCAAACACACACACAAACCATGTACAGATATCCATTTTTGTCCAAAAAACAAAATGCCATTCCTGTTTATGTATGTTTCAAGTTCATGTGCAAAATAGAAGACAAGAAACTATTAATAGAACGTACCATGTCCTGTTTATTGGCAAACACCAAAATGACACTGTTCAGCATAAAAGGATCTTTGATAATGGCCTGCAAGAAAATCGTTCAGTCAACTGGGAAATAAGTTGAAATAAACACTCAAATTAGTGTATTTAGTTCTATATCTCTCCCAAAATTTACTACCTGAAATTCTTGCTTTGCTTTACCAATTCTCTCCCGGTCCAACGAGTCGACAACATAGATCTGCATACACAAAGAAACCAGTATACATTGCATAGGATTCTGTTGGAAGCACTGACAGAAATGCAAATAAACATATGAACTAGAAGTAAAATAGCTGAGACCTATTGAGTTGAAAACTCAATGAATGCAAAACAAAATCATGGAACAGGTAAAGGAGGCACCAAAATTCACCGCTAAATGCGGGAGACAAGTAATTACCAGTCCATCAGTGTTATTAAAATAATGCCTCCATAGTGGCCTCAATTTCTCTTGTCCGCCAACATCCCAAACAGTGAATATGACATTCTTATACTGAACTTTCTCGACATTAAAACCTTCAGGAGGCAACGGAAAAAGAAATACTTGTTATATGAGTCTATAAATCCACTCAACAGGAAAAAGAAAAGCATCCCCCACATCACGGCTGTGACTGAAGTCTGTTCTTAAACATATAAATGCAAAACAATTATACCTGCTGGAACAGCATGATAAAACCAAATATACCAAATTAGCATCAAGAACAACAACAGTGTTGGGATCTTTAGTCTCAGATAATTATCTTGCGTGGCAAAAAGAATGGTGAATTGAAAAAAAGACAAATTTCCAGAATAATGTCATATATTAAGAGAGGTGCACAAAGCAGACTATTCCAAATTCTTATAGTAAAACTGAAGGACAAAATTGAAAAATTACAATATTTTTTAGTATTTTTTTATTTTTAGGACAAATTTAAAAACTATAATAAGTTTCAGTATTTTTTTTAATTTTTTAAACTGCATAAACAATAATGACGTTAACCAATCAATTTTTGGCAGATAAATTGATAAAACGATTCAATCTCGGAAATGAAACAAGCTTAGAGATAAAAAAAAATGAAATAAAGAGCACGAACCAATAGTAGGAACAGTAGATAAAACTTCACCAATGTGCAGCTTGTACAGTATCGTTGTTTTACCCGCAGCATCCAGACCTAACATCACAACCTAATCCAATCCAATCCGATATCCCATTAATCAATTAATTAGTCATGCACTTTGAACTAAATAATAAACGAATGCATAAGCAAGGATTGCATTCGACAAATTAAAAACACACAAATCAAAATCAAAATAAAAACCAGAGCCAAAACCCTAGCTAGGCTTTATTTTTACCCGCATCTCACTGTTGCCGAAGAAGACATCAAACAGTTTGCGGAAGGCTTGACCCATTCCCCGTCCCTTTAAGCTTGTTGATGATTTCTCTTTTTTCTTCTTTTTTTTTTCTTTTGAATTTCCTCTTGATTTCGCTTTACAATCGACCTTTAAACTAATTATGAGAATGAATCGGAGATCAATTTGATACAAACGCAACCACCTCTGCGTTTTCTTTCACTCGGATCTTTTCTTTCTACGCAGCGAATGAAATCAGCACATTTTGGTTTTTGTTTTATAATTTTATTATTAACTATTCTTTTAAAAATTAAAATTTTATTACTGTTATTGTTTTTTAAATTATGATAATTTTGGGAAATTTGACGAGGTGGGCTATAGACCGGACTATTGACAACGACAATCATCGGAATAGAGAGACTTTTCAACTCATGAAAGGTAGATCATCTTCCTATGACTTTGCAATTCTGACCCAAATTTCTATCGTAAAAAGTCCAAGATACCCCTTCATTGCACGAATTTTTCTAATTTTTAAGAAGAAATAAGAAAGGGTTACGATTAATTGCAGAGACCCGAACGCGCTCGCCCCAGTATTGTTTACATGTTAACGGGCCTCAAGCCCGTAATTGAAATCACTTGGCCAGCAAAGGGCTCATCGGTAGAGGCAGAGCAATTTTAGCTATTTAGATATATAAGTTACAATTTACATGTTTGTAGTTTTTTTTTTTTTTTTTAATTTGAAATGTATATTACAACCGCTATTATAAAGCAGTATAATTACACTGATATTTACAATTAGATATATATAACTGGGACTTATATTATTACATTAAATTCTATAAAGTACATGCCAAGACAAATAATCCTCACAAACGAGGGACGCCCCTACTCCACTCGCATTTCACAAAAGAGAATAACTTATAAATGTTAAACAAAGATCATGTGTTGAATCACGCCTCAAGCTGAGAAGAAGAATCAAACCATCAGGCCACGGGCCCTCTGGCTATTGAATGTTATAGCCCCCACAAACATGGCATTTCACAAGGGCCATGTTTGTAGTTAAATGTTATAATGTGCATCATTAGGCTATTGAAAAAATAAAATTACTTTTATAAAACGATAAAGATGAAGTAAATACGAATTATATTGGTGGTCATTTTATAAAACTAGTTATTTTTTTAATAGACTATTGATACAAATTATAAACAATATCTGCAAAATTAAATAAATTAAAATTTTATACTATTTTTATATTATAAAAGGGTAATCTTTAAAAGGATGGCTAACAATTTCAGAAACCCAACGGGAAAATAATAAAAAGGTTATAATTTAACTATATTGATATGTTTAGTAACAATGACCAAAACACGGCAACCCTCACGTAAATAACCCTTTGGTTGGGCGAGCTTTAGTTATGCTAAATGGACTTTTAATTAATACCTATTTAAGATGACTTATCTAATGATTATAAGTGCTTATTTAATCTCACAAGCTTTTATGCAAGTTTTTATTTTTTTAGTAGAGTTTTTAAAAATTAAATTTAGATAAGATATTTTATCTTTACCGGGAAAAACTCAAATTTTTGAGTTTTGAGAGTAGAGGTTGAGAAATATTTTTAAGTGTTAAAATATTTAAAATATTATTTACTCATTTGATAATATTATCATAGTCTTTTCATAACACAACTTAAAAAAATAAAAAATTGCCTACTAATGTAATTATATATATATATGCTTTTCATTTACAATTAAATAACTAAAATTTTGTTTGGGTAAGAGCTCTATTTGTAAAAATCCTACTAACTTAAGCTCTACTTGAAAAGTTATACCAGAAAAATCCTTATTATTCCTCTCAATCCCATTAGAGTTGTGATATTTAACCCCCTGATATATATTCACTAGCCCCCACTAATCATTTTTACGCCAATACCTATTTTATTTTTATATAAAATGACTTAAAAGGGTAAATAGCTTTTAAGTGCACCCACATGATAATTTTTATTAATATCTAAATTAGCTAGTTTAATTTATTTTTATTTTTTAAATCATTATCTTTTCTCAAATTTCGTATACTTTACTTTTGTAATGTTAGCAGAAATAAATTTACAGTACTCAATTGAGGATGATGAAGAAGTATCAAATATTTTTATTTTTCTTTTTTATGGTTACGACAATGATGGATAAAATCATTTAAAAGAAAAAGAGACATTTTATTGATTATAAGAGTCTTTTTTTCGTTTCTAAAATAGATTTTATAAGTTTTATATGGTGGGTGCTTAAAAAAAATTATAATAACGGTAAATTCATAATTAGATGACGTATTTAAGAGATAAATTAGTTTAAAATTTTTAATAAAGTTAATTAAAAAGTAGAGGCCGGTTGAGAAATAATAAGAACGTCAAATAATATCACTCCTTCCATTAGTCAGCCGAGGCCCCAGATGCCCACTTACCATTTTTAGCCGATGCCCAACAGTGACAAAATGTCCAAAATCTCGAAGCATTGGTAGACCTGATACCAAGATCTTACGAGGCTTGTTTAATATTACTGAACCCACTACGGTTCAATTTGTCAATCCAGCGCTTGTACTAAACTTTCGTAAATCCGGCCCTTCCCAAATTTTTTTATTTGATATTAGACTATACTGTACTTATGAGTTCCATTTAAAGATTGTTATTACAGGTTGACCGAATATGATTAACCTTTAATTGATTATGATTAACCTTTAACCGATTCACCAACTCGAGTCTTAGAATTAAACAAACAAAGATAAAGAATAAAGAATAACGTATGAATCACTCCAGCAAGATTAACAAATGAGCAAGAAGAAGAAACCAAGAAGCAGAACACACAAGGGATTTACGTGGTTCGGTACCCAAGTACCTACATTAACGGCTGAGAAACAACAGGGGGTTTAAGTTTTATTAATGAAGATGATTACACAAAGAATCAACTGAGTACAGAGAACAAATCTCGTGTTTACAGAGTTTCCTAATTCTCTCTCTAACTCTCTCAAAAAACTCTCTTTACAATGATACAAGCCAGCCCTTTTATAAGCATGTTTCTGTTCCTGGAATCAGCCATTAATCATAACAACTTCTTAACAAACAGCGGATCCACACTTTCCAACTCAGCTTGCCACATCAGCGAACTAATAACAGAATTAAACTAATCAGCTTCACAAAGATTATAATACTTTTGTCGCCGCTCAATTATTACACTTGGTCTCAGGCCATACAATTTTTTATCTCCAGCTAAGTCCCTATAAGGACCATTTTGGTTTGGGCGGCCTTTGTTTATGTTGACACCTCTCAGTCCCATTATTCAGCCCAGGCCCAATAGCCTCACTACTTCGCTTCGCGTGCCATTCGCAAATTGGACCATTTATTTTTCTTAAGAAGGGCAAATCCGACCCGATGTCACCTACCGTTCTGCCGCTACCTCAGTGTCAAAATTAAACAAATAATGAATAATTTTTTCAACGTAGCCCCACATATCTTAAATAAAAAAATTATATTAAATAATATGATATTCATAAATTGATTGATGAGAATAATATAATTAATTCACTTCGAACTTGTCAGTAATTAATAAATGAATGATATATTATTTGAGATGAAATTTAAGATAAAAAGATTACGGGTGTGTTTGATAATATTTTTCACTAGTATTTTTCGTTTTTCAATAACAAAAATTAAGAAAATATTTTTAGTAGACCGTTTTATAACAATAAATTAAAAACAAAGAAAATAAAAAATTCTCATTCTCTATTATTTGTGAAGACAAGTTGGAGAACAGCAAATTGGCGATCTCCAGCTTTAAGAGAACAAGGGAAAAAAGTTAAAAAAAAAAAAAATTTTGTCATTCTTGGAATCCGCATATAAATCTCATTTAATTTTCTTTCGTTCTTTACTAAAATCTCATCCCTCTCCCCGCAGGCTCTCTAAGAAAAAATTTCCCTAAATAAAAATAATTTATATAATTTGTGTCCGACTTTTAATAATTAAATTATAAAATAATATATAGTGATAAACATAAATTTTATTTTATTTTATCAAAAATAAAGACTAAATTAATGTCGTTAAAAATTAGTTTGAAAGCAATGTGATTTACTTGTGTCAAGCATGATGAGTTTTTTTCCTCTCTCTCTCTCCAATGTTTTAACTAATGGCCATTGCTACAGACATGCAAATAATTAGGTATATGTGAATGCAAAAATAATTTATACTTTATCTTTTTATAATATTTTTTGGAATGCAAATTCGAATTGTCCAGTTGTGGTCGGGTTCATTTGCATTTTATTTTATTTTATTTTAATGAATTAATAATAATAGACTAATAAAAAATATATTGAATAATAAATAATTTAAAAATATATTTTATAAAATATTATACCAAACAAATTTATATTATTTTTTATTTTTTTCAACAACAACCAACCAAACGTATTTTTATTATTTTTTATTTCCATCAACTATTTAAAAATAAGTTGCCAAACGAGTTTTAAATTTAAAAAATGTCACATAAAAAACATTATTTTCCTGAAACAAACATGAAAAAATAACCATTAAAAAACAATACCAAGCGTACTAAACGTACTAATAGTCAAGAAACTTGAAGACTTTGTGCCTTGTGGACTCAGCGACAGCTGACAACGTGTGAACCCCCCGCTACCCTGGGTTACAGAACCAACCACGTTACAATCAAACCGCCAGTTCCCGGTTACATTTGTTTTGTAAGATCGTAAATCAGCCACGCGTGCCTGCATTAAATAAGCTCTAAGAATTTGTCTTCAACTAATCGTCCAAGGATGTTTCACCAAATCAATTTGTACGTTTGAAAAATAGTGTGATTTTTATTCCCTTCGAGCTGAATTCAAGCATAGACAAGGTTAATTCTAACTGCATAAAAACCGTCACGTGATGACTTTTAAAAAATTATAGTTCCAGAGGGCGTGAAAGCCAGGCCAACAACCCCCGGTAGCTGCAATAATAATAAGTTGGATGATTATGACATTTATTTTTTCACTATAAAATAAAGATGGGAGAGAAGCCAGCCAGGGCCCAGAAGCAGCAACAGATTAACAACGATGGCTCAAACGCAGTCTCAGCCCCGACCTCACATAGCTGTGCTGAATTTCCCCTTCTCAACACACGCCTCGTCTGTTCTTTCAATCGTCAAACGCCTCGCCATCTCAGCACCAACTGCACACTTCACATTCTTCAGCACTCCACAATCCAACAAGGCCCTTTTCTCCACTGGCCAGCAGCGTCATCTTCCCAGCAATGTAAAGCCTTACGACGTATCCGATGGAGTCCCGGAAGGCCACGTGTTCTCCGGGAAGCGTCAGGAAGATATCGAGCTGTTCATGAATGCTGCTGATGCCAACTTCAGGAAAGCAGTTGAGGCAGCAGTGGCCGAAACTGGCAGGCCCTTGACTTGTTTGGTAACAGATGCTTTCATTTGGTTTGCTGCAGAGATGGCTCGAGATTGGAACAATGTCCCTTGGGTTCCATGCTGGACTGCTGGCCCCAACTCTCTTTCTGCTCATCTTTACACTGACATTATCAGGGAAAAAATAGGCACCCAAAATCAAAATCAAAACCAAAACCAACAACTTGTTCACTTCATTCCAGGAATGAATAAAATACGCGTTGCGGACTCGCCGGAAGGAGTTGTTTCCGGAGACTTGGATTCAGTCTTTTCTGTTATGCTACATCAAATGGGACGTCACCTACCCAAGGCAGCTGCTGTTTTCATCAACAGCTTTGAAGAGTTAGACCCTGAGTTGACAAATCACCTCAAGACTAAATTCAACAACAAGTTTCTCAGTGTTGGCCCTTTCAAGCTACTACTAGCATCTTGTCAGCAACCGTCGTCCGCAACTGATTTGGATGATAAATATGGTTCCCTGGCGTGGCTGGACAAGCAGAAAAAGAAACCTGCTTCAGTGGCGTATGTTAGCTTTGGTACAGTGGCAACACCATCTCCAGACGAAATTGTGGCAATAGCAGAGGCCTTGGAAGCAAGTAAAGTGCCATTTATTTGGTCACTGAGACATAGTTCGCAGGCAAATCTGCCAAATGGGTTCCTGGAAAGGACAAGATCAGATGGAATTGTGGTGGATTGGGCCCCCCAGGTTAATGTTTTAGCACATGAAGCAGTTGGGGTTTTTGTAACACATTGTGGTTGGGGCTCAATCCTTGAAAGCATAGCTGCCGGTGTGCCGATGATCGGGAGGCCATTCTTTGGGGATCAGCGGATTAATGGAAGAGTGATGGAACAAGTATGGGAGGTTGGTGTCGCTGTAGATGGGGGAGGGATTTGCACAAAGGCAGGTTTACTCAGCAGCTTGAATCTAATTTTGAGCCAAGAGAGAGGAATCAAAATAAGGGAGAAGGTTAGAAAGCTGAAGCAACTGTGCCAAAATGCAATTGGTCCCGGTGGAAGTTCCATGCAAAATCTTGATGCATTAGCAGACATGATATCAATATCTTATTAGGCTTAATTTTGTTACTTGGTCCATATGTGATATTGATCCGACGCTTGTAATGAGCTTTTAGCCTGATTAATGAATGTACTTCAGAATTCTCTTATCATCTTATTTGGTTGTAAGTTGTTAACTGGCATTCTTGATTCTCTATTCTTCTTTTAATCTGCTCTAGTACGCTTGTTAAATTATGGATTATCCGGTCTTTCACGATGAGAAGAAATGGCAATGGCGAAAGAGTAAACTACTATTCTCAAAAAATAAAAAATAAAATAAAAAATAAAAAATAAGAATTCAACGTATTAGCTCCACTAGAATTGACAGGAATACTGACAAAAATGATCCAGAAAAGTAACCAACAAAAAAAAAAATTGATCCAGAAAAGGAGAAAAGGAAAAATATTGAACTTAATCAAACAACAAAACATCACATTCTACTTGTAAGAGAAAAGGGAGGAGAATTTCTGCACAACTCGCCAAAGTTAGTATTACGCCTAAAAGATGAATCAACAATTCAAAATGAGTCATCTAAACAGTTGCATTCCAACCTTCATTGATGAATACAAATATCAAGCTGGATCCCGGACACCGTACAATGACTCTTGATATTATCCTACATTAGCATCTAAATACTCTACACCCGGCCAATAAACAGGGAAGTGCCACCACCAAAAACCATAGTCCCTGGGTGCCTCCAAGATTTCACCAGTTTCCACTAAATTCAAATTCTTGAGAAGAAAAACAATGGGGGGAAAAATTTGCTGTCTCTGTTCATATCCACTTGATTCTGGTAGGCGGAATCAAGACACCCACAGCAGCTCCAATATAAAAAAGACAAAAGAAAAAAAGGGATAAACTTTCATGAAATTAGTAGCTTCCATGGCAGAAGTTAGCCATCTATGAGTCCACCATTTCATCTTGTATCTCATTTGGGGCAATAAGCCCTGGAATAGAAAGCATTCTTTGCCGCTCTCTTTCCCGCTGAGCGGCAGCTTCTTCTGCATATAGATCCTTGTTGTCCTGCAGAACGAATCAAGACACAAAGGCTATACTCATCAGCTCCAAAAGTCAGACAAATTCTTTCACAAGGACAAGGATATAGAATCCAACGACCAACCAATAGAAACAATAGAACATATCCTGAGCTAGTTATAAGCAGCACGAAGCATAATCTAATTTCAATGTTACCTGAGCTGAAAATTCTTTTGATTGAACAAGAAAATCACGTATGTGATTCTTGAACGTAGAGAGGTCATTTCTTGATTCCAATAATCCATCAACAAATTGAGTAACCTAGCACGAAGATGCCTTCAAGTTAGCAACATTTCCAACTTAATATAAAATACATCAATGACTAACATTCTTTATAATTACATACCTCTGCTGCAGTCATGTTGGGGAAAGAAGTACCCAGAAGTTTTATGGTGTATTCACGAACAAACATTGCATTATTTGGATATGGATAAGGAATTGTGGCAGCATCCCACAAAGGCTCTGTTAATAAACCACTCTCAACCTGAAAAAAAGTGACTATCAATTGAAAAGCTTAATATGCCAAAACAAAAGCATGTAAAGGATTGTACAATACATTACCAAGCAAAACAGGTGCTGCAGAACTAGGACGTGCAACTTGAACCCAGGTTTATGAAATGTGTCAGTCAATACGGCAAATATTTCTTGCTCAATTGTCACAAAGTATGTCCGGTAGAATTGGTTACAGAACTCAGATGCCTGTCACATTGTCCCCAAAAATACAGTTATGCAGCTGACATGGCAAAAAATAGTCACAGCAACAATATGCACCATTTCAATTAAAGAATACAGGTACCTGAAAGTTTTTCAACATCTCCAATAAAAGATTTAGCCCAGTTTCCGCAATATTCCTTTCTGTATGCCGAAAGGCCCATATGATTGAATCCATGACTAGTTTTAATTGCTGATTAAGATTAATAAAGCAAAAAGAGGAATAAGTTACATTGAAATTTCTGATAATCCATTGAACTATTAACTAATATTACTTCATCATGCCATTAATTCAACCCCCCCGATATTCAACATGGAAAATAAAGAACCCCAAAAAAGCTACAAAAATGGTCACCAACCTGACTTGACAACCGAATCAGAGCAGGAAAACAATGAGTAGCAATGGCACGAAGCAAAGAAAAGAACTTGAGACGATGCTCTGGGTAATCTTCAAAATTTTTGGTTATCATCTGCAAATTAACCAGAAATATCAGCCAGGATTTTCGGTGACGCTATGCACTTGAGCTCTGCATGATTGTTTCTACACACCCGCCTATGGGATAAATTGATATATATGATGTGTTTTATTTTACATCAATTCTTATTTTTAGACTATTAGACAAGTAAAGTTATTGCTCGTTGCAAATGGTACATGCCAACCCCCCCCCCCCCCCCACACTAAAAAATAATAATAACAATAATAATAATTGTGCCGCAAAATCTGCATAATACATAGAGATCAGTGATCACAAAAGTAACAGCCAGTATCCTCACCTCCAGTGTGCATTGGAAAATGGCTTCAAATATGCGAGGCACATCATCTATCATTGCACCCTTATACCTTCAAGCAAGATGGGGCAACAGTCCATAAGTAGTAAAAATTAAAAAAGGCAGAAGCAAAGAAATTAACATTTGTCCTACGCTTGAGTAGACAGAAAGACAAACACCTCATTTGACCCAGTAGTCCATCAATTTATGATTTTACAATTAGCATAAGCTAACATTAAGGTCAACAGAAGAAACAATCCTAGGATACTTTCCGAAATTAGAGGATTATCAAGGTACACTAACCTCTCAGTCAGTAGCTTTGCAGGTTATAATTTCAAAGTGGGTGTATGCATCTCAGACACAGAGAGAGAGAGAGTTTATGGTCAAGGGGAAGAAGTTCTTTCACTCATCAGTTGTTTCTCATTTCAGAGTTCAGTATTATTTTAAAGTGAAAATGTATTCAGTAATATGTTAAATAATGTTGTATTAAGAAAACAATTCAGTACTTGTTTATGATTGTGGCAAAAAGTGAAAGAACTTCTGACTCTCTAGCATCAGGCACATTCCTAGCATAGTCACCAAGGACAGGATCCATCATTGGGGGGACAAACTGTTTTCCTATCTGCGGCTGATCTTCAGCCTTGTCCAGGAATGTCTCAATGAGCTTCAGAGTTTCCCTTTTAACAGACCTGTTCATTGCAAACTTTAATAAGTAAGAATCTTTTGACCATGGAACCAAGACAAACAAAACATGAGTATATGATCTCACCGTAGAAGTTTCACATAAGATGTTTTAGATGCAAAAGGCCCTCCTGATGAAATGCTACTTGATATAAGCTCACTGTACATTCTGTTGCATAAATGTAATGTTATAACTTTTTCAACTAACAGGATAGCTCATATTACATGCATTTGGAAATAAGGATCGTGAATCATACTACTTGCATTTGGAAGCAAGAATGATGAAAAGCTTACTTGTACACATTTAGCATGTCCAAGAAGATCACAGAAATTTGGGACAAAAAAAATGTTCCAAGAGCACTGGCAACACTTGTATTTGTCTGCAGAAAAGGTGGGGAACAGACAAAAAAATCACACCAGCAGCTCAGGAACAACCAATACCAAAAATACCCATCTACAATTTAATTAAATATCTTCTCATAAACACATGCACCGCAATTATGGATCCAATACTCATAAAACGAAAAATGATTCACGATAAAAAGAGAAAGGAAAAGATAATGCCCAGAGAAAAAATCCTGTGGGATATTCTGCTGTCAAGAAACAATTCAGGAAAAATGTTTACATCTTGGGTGTACTCAAGAGAAACAAACCAATTTGTCATGCAATTGTTTTTTTCCTTTTTCTTCTCTTCTTCCTCAGACAGGAAATGTAAAAAAGGTATTAAATACCGAATTACCTTACCACCAACATTCTAACAGCATATATTTAATTGGTCTGACTTTTCTAAGACAGCCTCTTCTTGGCTTATTCTGAACTTTAGTAACTCACTAAAATGTATTGTTTTACCAAAAAAAGCTCCAACATTAATTACATTTCAGACAGAAAATGCAATTGCCATAAACAAAAAACAGCTCAAACCAAACTTTTCAATAAACAATATAAATAGAGCTAGCTACTCTGAAAATTTAAGATGAACAATCAGGGGATTTCAACAAAGAAAAATAGTTTGAATTCCCAAATTTTATTTTAAAATTTCAAAATAACAAAACAAGACTTCTGTTGTAGATCAATTCAAACCGTGTGCTGCATATCAATTGAACCATGTTTTTAAAGATATTCTTTGCAATATTAAGAACACTCAGTATATTTATAGTAATGTTGCATTGAGAGTTCATAATATCAATTCACCACCAAATCTAAAGCAAAAGAATTACAGTTAACATAAATACACTGTGTTCATAATATTTATTTGAATACTGGTAGGAATCCCAATTTTTGGAACCAAATTGTATCCCAACTGATGTGGCATTCATCTATAGTGTAGCAGTAATTTTACTAGTTGTGAAATTACTCATTCAATGGATTTGTATCTGGGATATAGATTGGGATTGCAACCAAAATTGGAATCTAGACTTCTCCTTTTTCAGGGGTAAATCAAATCCTTATTGAATTTATACACAACTGAATTTTTTGCTTTAATGAACATGTCAAAAAGCAAAATCCCTGGGCAAGCAGCAATCTTCAATATCTTAAGGTGAAAAGCTATACCTGCAATATATTAAGCACAGTCCTGATCACATCTTGATCTTTAAGAAAATCAACACTTTGTCGTGCCTGTGCTATAATTTCACTCCATTTCTGCATAAAGAGGCAAAATTATAGACCATTACCGCCAAGGATTGTTTTCAGCATCACAGAATGAAATTTTAAGAACAAATCAGCCAAAGGTAATCAATTCTCTCTGAAACAAACCTGGTTTGGAAGAAGCATCAACCTCTGCAGGTATTCCTCCCGCTTTTGTACATCAGACTCTGCTTGAATCATATGACCAACCTAAAAACAAGAGAGAAGGGAATGAGACATGCTTCAAAATAACATAAATGCTACGTAATTTTAATGGTGGGGGTTGTCAAGTGACATACAGACTCATAGAATGTATGGATCTGATGAGGTTCAAGATCTGCAACTGTTGTTGCAAGGCCTGAGAGAAGTTCAGATACAAATGGTTCATTTTCTCCTACCTGAAAACATAAAACATTTCATCAATGCTGAAACAGAGACTATTAATTCTGAAGCAAGACAAAATTTGTTAGTCAATTAATATATTAAACAAAATTATCAAGAGTTAAACAAAATTTACAACAAAAATAAATAAAGTTGATTGGATTTTTGGGTTAATAATCAAGATTAACACCAGGAGGGATAAATTTTGAGGCACCATTATTACCTGTACAATAACAAACTTCCGCTTGCACTTCTGAACAATTTTCAGGAATGTGTCGCAAGCCATATCCTGGAACATATGACCAACAAAGTGAGATAACTTGCTAGCTAGTGAAGAATTGCTTTTAGAGGAATAGATATTAAATATGCTCAACTAGAAAAAAGCTAATTGTGCATGGACTAAAAGATAAGAAAACCGCATCTGACTAATAGTAATACTGCCAATAAACAAAAAATCCATGATGTTATAAAGATAACGAATAATTCATGAAAATGATGGATACATTCAGTATGCATGAAGCACACGTATTTTAAAAATCAATAACAAATATAGTAAAGTAATAAATGGTTCTATTTTGATTTTCAAAAAAAACCGAACCTTTCTCAACTAAACCATGCCTAAAATTCTAATAACCAAAAACTAAAATCTAAATCTAAAATGAACACTTCAATCTTCAATCTTCAATTATCAACTAAAACCCAAAGAAGATCTTCAAGCTTAATGTGACGTTGACCCTGTTATCTAAGATTGTGGTGATAATCGGCTACCTTCAGAACCTTCCTTACATCCCGGCGAACAACATACCCAGCGGCCGAAGCTAGATCTACCACCTCTAACCAAAAACAAGTCGTCAAACTCATGGCCATCCTCCCTCAACTCCCTCCCGGAAACTGCCATCAATTTGGCCACATCCGGGACCAATTCCAAGTTGCAGAAACCTTTCACCTTAACAAAGAAACAAAACAAAACTCAATACAAAATAAGTCCAGTTCTCGGTTTTCACTGTTAATTTATTCCTCGTTGTCCACCTTGAAAATTGCAGCCTACCTCATTGGAAAAACAGCCCAGCAACGATCTGTCTCTACCGAAGTCTTCCACCATCGGATTGAACGACGCGAGCTCACTGTCAACAAAGTCTCGATCTGCAGCCATGCCGGTTCCAGCAGCTACTCACGGCCACCAATCGTCTCCGGATATTGCTAATGACGATCTGGAGCAGCCTTACAACCCCCTGCAGCCCGAAACTGCGACTACAGCAACTGCAGAAAATCCCGGCCGAATCGGTAAAGCTCCAAGCTTGGCAGCAACTATGCTTTTCAAGAATCCTCATGGGCTTACCTCTAAAACCGGATCCACTCAACCAAACCCCAATCATCAACTCAGCCAAAGGAAAAGAAAAATGCAGCCCCAAACAATCACATCACAAAACCTTACAGCCAAAAATAAAAAATAATCAAACCCAAAACCCACACCCTACCCCCCAAAAAAAAAAAAAAATCCAAAAAACTCAAATTAAAATGTGTTAAAATCAAAAAATTCAAAATCATCAAAATATTCAACAAAATCGAAAAATATTAATATTATTTTCAGCAACTGATATTTCAGTAATTCTTTTTGATTAATTATTATTTAATTAATTAATAAATAATTTTTTATGAAAAATGAAAATGATGGATACATTCAGTATGCATGAAGCACAGACCGATACACTACAAAGCATTGTCAAAAACTTAAAAAATGATTATAAATTATTACACTTGACAAATATTTTCAACAAATTAAGGCTTCCTTTCTCACCATGGCACCTTCTAAACTGATCAATTCAAAATACACACAACATTAGCAACGTAGGACCATGTCAATCAGGCATCACTAATTATCAACTATAAAAAGCTTCATGTTATTATTTTACTTAGATTTCAAAAACAACTAGCAATCCTAAAGAGTATTTGACTTTGATAAGGTGCAACTTAAAAACACACACAAAAGAAAGTAAAATTTCTGTCAGATGTGGATGCATGCAGTTTACAATGATTTTAACATCTCACAGAGTAAGATCGTACACATTAATTTAAAGAGTGATGACACAGTCACAAACTCTTGTACAAACTTATGTGGCTTTAATTCATTGGTTGAATGAAAATATAAAATAATAGAAATAAATCACGTGGGCTAAGAGATATTTAATTCAACCGATTTTATCATGCCACATCAGTTTGTACAAAATAAGTTTGTACAAAAGTTTGTGGCTATATCATTACTCTAATTTAAAACATCACAACATTACCTGAACTCCCGGATGTGTTTCGTGCATGAACTCAAACAACTTATTCACAACAGTTTTCAAGAACTTCCAATGGGCATGTTTAAAAAAAAAAAAAAAGAAAATCCCAAACAATCATTCTACTTACAGTTACAGCCAAAAATAACATTACTTAATTGCTTTCCACTGTACACAAGTTATTCAGAACAAAAACTCTCTCAACTTCGTCAGGTTAAATGTGGCACCAACATTCCATGCCCTTATCAGTAAATCCATTAAACAACTAAACAGCAAGCTACCCCAGATACATTCAACAACTGATAAACATTCACGCGTGCACAGACGTTGAACTTACATAATATTACTCGCAATAACAGCTTTGTTATCTTTTCCTTTTGTCATTTCACATAGATTCAGCAAGTCACGAATAACCATCACCAGAAATCTGTTCTCCTGTACACAAGAAAAAAGGGTAATTGATGTAATTGGTGCAAATCCATTTTTGCAAAACTTCCAACCACCAAAAATTTTGCATTGTATCAATGTTGAAGATTTCCAACACTGGAAGGACATTTACTCTGGGAGGACAAACGTAACAAGCATAAAACAAAGATTTCCAACAACCAAAAATCAACAACAAAAAAGTTATAAGTTAAAGATTTTTAAGCAAACACTTCAGCATCAGCTTTAGTCGAATACCATAAACAAAAAGTTTAAATCCCTGAAACTTGAAACCAAGATAAAAGTAATTTGAGAAACCAAAACAAAATATAGCACCACCATATTTATTCATTCATACAGCATTGAACTAACCTAGCATAAATATTAAAAGATTACCCAATAAATCGAGGGCTGTCTACAAAAGATCAGTATAGGTTGTTCCTCAACCCTAAAACTGTCAAACACCAATCCTATAACATATAATTTACATACCCAAGTTCCATTTTTTATTCTGTTAACATTAGGAAATAATAACAGCAAAACCTACTGAGATTAGAATTTCAAAGTGCAGGAACATTTATGAATGATTTAGAAGTAAGAAGACAGAAATTTGAGAGCATCTAAAGGGTTGCAGAATTAAGTGGCAAAGAATCATACTTTCCTGTGCCGAACAGAAGTATTATCCAATTATCCCTCTACCAGGATAGACAATCCTTTACAGCCCAATGTCAAAAACCCCTCCCAATGAGCACAACTTAGATAAGTAAAGAGGAAAAACTGATTAAAGATTAAGAACCAATAGAGTGAAGTGGACCAGCCGTCCACAAACTTAGCAAAGAATCATACTTTCCTGTGCCGAACAGAAGTATTATCCAATTAACCCTCTACAAGGATAGACAATCGTTTACAACCCAATGTCAAAAACCCCTCCCAATGACCACAACTTAGATGAGTAAAGAGGAAAAACTGATTAAAACAGTTCCATACAACAACCCTCATAAAACTTAAGGATCAAATAAAGAATGAATAAACTAAAATAAACAATCAGAAAATTAGAGGCACACCTGTTCTTCCATCATTGACCCAGATATGGATCCTATTGCCCAACATAATGTGTTTAAATTGTTCCACGTCCAATCTTCACCACTCAATTGTTTACTTAACTTTTTTAGCATCTGCAGTATATTATAAAAGAATAAGCACTGATTCATGATGGGATATCTTGAAGGTCTTTATTATAAGATATCTTGCTGAACATGAATCCACAACATGATAACTTGGTGTGATTTCATTTATTTCAGCAACAAATGCACAAAGGAGCCAAAAGAAAATGCTGGCCCCAAAAATTGAGTCATACTTGTGTGTCAGTTGTCCAAACTCCATCTTTTACGACAGAAGATGAAAAGGACAAAAGCCAATCCAAAACAATGAGTCTTTAATTCATTAACTGTGATCCGCCAAAAACATGTTTTTGTTCCTTCCTAGTCATTTTATTCATTTCTGTGATTAGGGCTAGTATTTCTATAAAGGGGAAGAGGGCATGATTTCAAAAACATTTTTTTTCCCTGCAAATTGACACAGTTGCATTGATTTATAAGCTCTTCCTTTGTAAGATGACTTTCATATGCTATTCTTTGGTTACAATAAAAAATAAATAAAAATTGTGAATAAAGGATAGACAGCAACAATATTTTGTGTGTTTTTTGGGGGGGAGTCCCTATTATACATTCACTCTCCCTTCTTTTTGGTAGTTAGGCATCACACCTTTTTCTCATGTGACAAAGCATTCAGAAGATATTATCATCATACATTCATACTCAAAGCTTTGAGTTTCCAGCAGTATGGTTTGCTTAATTGTATAAAACATTTTAGATGATTACATACTTAGGCATAAAACCTTTATCCCAAAATTAGACTAATTAGAAGTCTGCGAGTAGTTCGACTAGAATGTAAGAAGGGTTAGATTCAAAATCAACCCACAAAAGGTAACTGGCCATCATTCCATTCAAATAATCATACAGATATGTGGGTCTTAATAAATGAAATATGACAGCATGTTTTTTATATGATTTTCTATATGTTTATTATTCTTTAAAAGAAGGAACAGAAGCCAACTACCATTATCAACATATACCTGCTTTTCAGTGTCTTCATGGTCAAGGTGCGACAAGTAGATTAATGTCTCCCTCATAATCTGCATATGGACAAACATCAACCATGGATACTACTAACAAAAACTATGGAAAACAGATAGTAAAATCAAATACATAGTTACTAAAACGCATGATTGTCAGGCAAATTACTAACAAATGAAGACAATACTATTAACCTAACATACATGTCAAACAAAATTGGAATTTTCTGCTTTCTGAGATAACTGATAAAACTAATCATCTAACTTCTTAATAACTCAAAACAGTGAAGGCACTAAATTTTGCAAACTTCGACAAATTCTACAATCAAAATGCCTTCCTATGTATTTGGGAAACAGTAATTAGGAAAGGGCCAAGACATTCAATTTTGCTTTCGTTAAAGTTATTCCTTCATATAAGAGTGCGGTACACAAACAAAATTAACATCTTTATTAGATCGAGATTTATACCTTATATTGAACAAGAACATCATTGTCCTTCATGGTTTCACGGACAATATTCCCATTTTCATCTTCAACTATCAGGACCTCTTCAGGCTTAGCCATACGACAGATCATTAGCATTCTCAGCTTGGACAATGGAACAGCATAAAGCTGCCGCCGTTGCAAAAGCTGTGCCCCAATACCATCGACAACACTTGGAAGCAAAGGCATCTAGTTATTCAATACAAAGAACAAGCTAAGGTAATTTTCCTCCCACATAGAATATTCCAAACAAAATAAAATGCGAAAAGCTTGAAGCTGAAATAGGATGCACTAAAGAAATTCACACAGCTTATTTCAATCAATCTCAATAAAAAGAATTAAAAAATACGAAAAAAGCAGTCATGGACATACAGCCGTCTAAAACCACTTTATAAAAACTTGCAATATTCTCTAAATACCGTATCATTCATAATTCAGATCAAGGGTCATTAAAATTATTGCACCACAGAGTATAATCTCTTTTATATTAGGAAACAAATAACTTCAAAGACAAGGAACTTCTGTCGTTTGCCATTTCATGAAAAAATAATTAGCTCATACCTGAATTCCTTTATTTTAGTAAGAAACAAAAATGAGTATATTGATAAAAAGAGAAAAGATACAGATCACGACCAGATATATCCACATCAGTTACAAAAACACCGTACCAAGAGGATTTAAAACAACCAAAAAAGAAAAATCTCAATCATTCTAATTTACCAAAAATGCAAGACATACCAAGCAAGATGATAAGAAAGGAAGATGTGTAGTTAATTTTTGGAAACCAATACCAAAAGTGGAGAAGAATAATCACTCTATATCACAACTGTTTGATATAAATTTATTAAATTTATTCCACCTTCACAAACTTGCATAGAGATATATATTTCTTCCCTGTGGACATGACTACCGAATCTTACGGAACATTTTTCTTCTGTATGGCACAGTTACAAATACTGCTTCTGTAGATACGGAATTTTTTCAAGAATCAGAGAGAGAAGGATAACAAAAGGGAACTATAACTTAACTATTTCCTAACTTTGTAAAGCAAATCACCGAAGTTATATTAGCAGCAAAAACCAAGCATACCGGTAGTCCCATCATGTTTGCTGTCACAGCAGGATTTTCCAGATTATTGTGTGCATCAAAAAGCTCCAAAACAAAAGAGTTCCAATAATCCAAGCAAACCTGCTCATAAATGCGTCCGGCAAGTACAGATCATGAAATAAGTTCACCAATTCAAATATTTGATCCCTAGTCAAGAAGAAAAGAAAAATAGTTCTACGGAGGTAACTTATTAAAAACCACCACACCTTAAAAACCTCTGTTTCATCCACATATGATATATTAATGAGATATTCAAGACCCATCAGCAATGCACTTATATTTTCTTGAGTGGATTCAAGCACTCTGATATGAAACTGCACCAAGAGAATAACATCAGATAGATAATTAGTTATCATAGAGTTTATATGCAAGCAAAATGAAAATGTATTATGCTTTTGCATGCATATCAGTAAACCCACAAATTTACAAATTGTGTGTTTGAAAACCTGTATCATTATTCAAGATCTCCCAACAGTACTCAGGTTCTTATGAAAAGCACAAGGTGCAGTTGATTGTACTTAAAATGTTTTTCTCTAATCTGTGATAATTAAAACATTGAAGGGGAAGGGGACAGAGGGTTGGTGTGCCTTTTTTTTTTTTTGGGTTGAATGATAGAACAAGCACAATCAGAAAATGGAAAAAGATAAGGAAGAGAGAGGAAAGCAAGGATTGACGACTGAAAAGGTCAATAGATAAATCTAAAATAGACATGATGGAGTGGAACGAACAAAATATACTTCAACCGTATTACTAGAATGGTTAAGCATGCAGGGTACTTAACATGTAATTTTGTTATGGATAGCTACTGCATTGGAGCAGTTCAGTATCTAGTTGTATATTCTCAGGTTGTATCATGTTTCAGTCATAAAAAACATACTCATGATATTATTTTCTCCTATCACTAAAAGTTTCTTTGCCAGCATAAAAATCTACCAACGGACAATTAAAAAGTCAATGACTGTTTACAAGGGTGGTCTAAGTGACCATCCATTCACAAACAAAAATTATTAGCATTCATCAGATTGCTCTAATCAATGCAATGAAAAATCATTCTTAAGTTCCATATATAAATAAATAACTACCAAGAACAGGGGGAAAAAATGCTTACCTTGAAAAATGAAGTGAAAAAGAGTGCCAAATTTTGAATAAATGCCTGAAGAAATAACATAAAATACATAAGCCCATAAATTGTAAAACAAACATTGTGCTTCACTATTGCCATGAGCAATGAGATATTACCTGTTCCTCACTATTGCCATGAGCATAAGCCTCGGGGATGTTTGTAGTTGGAGGAAGAATAGTCTAACAATGTAAGAAAAAAGAAATTAAATATATGGACATAAAATATGAAATCCAAACAGTGACACACTTAAGTTTAGAATCACATGCTTCCAGTTACTTCTCAAAAAGAAAAAACAAAAGGATTACCAAAAGAAAAATCTACTGAAAATATAATATCATAAATATAAAGTAAATGTAAGAACAATGTATTAACACACCTGTAACTGGACCATGAATACGTTATACATGTTAACATACTGCACATTATAGAAGTCCCCAAAATTAAGGGCTCCAACCTGCCAACATCATAATGAAATAAATAAAACAGTTTATGCCAGGCATTTCAAAGTAAAAGACGAATATCCTTTTAGCTCAGATACAAAATAAGTGTACACACACATATATATAAGGGACAAGAAGTCCGCAAAAAAAAAAAAAAAGTCAAAAACATACAGTTTCACAATAAATTGCAATTTGTAAAACAGTGTACCTCTGTCAAACATTGCAGAGTAAGATTTCTATAAGAAGGCATGGGAAAGAATTTCAGCAGTGTTTCCAGCTGCAAGGCACAAAAAAGAAGACAGAGCATGAAAATTGAGAACTCACATCAATTACAACAGAAACTACATTCTCTACTTAAATCAATAACAACAAATCAGGAGAAAATACATACTAATGGGGACTCAAAAATATAGCCCAAGGGAATCCATGACAGGAATGCATGTAGTGTGGACAGTGTCGCCCTTATGAGATCAGTTCTTTGAGATGCAGATAGTACATATAAGCATAACTCATGAATGAGCTGAAACTCACTGTAATATATTAAAAAAAAATCATAAGATAAATAATGTAAATTGAAAAGAGAAAGATGCCAATTAAAAATTAAAACAAAGGCTCAGCAATGAATATTTAGAAATACCAAGAATCCAGCGCGTGTAAAAACAATAACCAGATTATAAGTTCTTCACAGCATATAGTGCTAATGGCAGTTTACTAAACACACTATAACTATGTACTTGCTCTTTGGATTAGAAAAATTCAAAATTAAGCAGCAGAAAAAGAAAAGGGCCCCACAAACTGTTATTATTATTAAACATAAAAACAATTCCCTCAACAATCTGTACATCTGATATTCAAAAGAAACATAAAGGTAATAGTAGTACTTAAGATGTCATTTCAACCAGGAATATATGGTGCCCAATAAAATTAACTGAAAATTAAGGAGTAATTCACTTATTTTAGCTAGAGTTGAATAACAAACTAGAAGCAACTTAGTGAAAGAAGATGGTATTTAGAATATCCTGAAGATCTCTGGAGATCTCAAAACTTGCAAATACATCAAGAGACTTGCCTGTTTAATGATTGCTTGAGCTCTTTGATCTTCTGCTGAGTCATTTCCCCTCTTGAAAAATCAAAAACTTCTTCACTTAAAAGCTGACGTTAAAAGGAATCACATGTTACTTACATTCACCAAAACCTTACACCACAAAAGAGCAATGCAGGAACACACATACCTTGAGAATAGCCATGCAATTCTCACAAATGGTTTCACTAGTTTTTGCTGCTGCAACAAGATCAGGAATAAAGCTTCGCCACCGTGCAGGCCACTCATGCTTCAAAATCTGTAATACCAGTAACAATAAGCATTATCACATGCCATGCTACCGTATAAATGCATGTTCTTAACAATTTTTTAAAAATCATACCAGAAAAAGAGATTCAGAAAACACAAGTGTAATTTATAGGAAAATAAATGTGCAATCAATAAGATATCATCAGCGCAACATTCATTCTCCTAATTTATTTTACAGAGTCAAGCTGGGAATACCTGAACCAATATGATATTCAGCTTGTTGACATACAGCCTTTCTTCTCGAAAAGAGGCCTCATTACTTGATAGCTATGTAAGAGTGACCAAAGTATGGGCATTGTGAGAAAAAAAAAGATAAAATATATAAAACATTCTCTTAGCCCATCTCATGAAGAAAATACAGATACCTGTACAATGACTTCAGAAATGTAATTTTTCATTCCATCCCGTTGTTCAACAGGTAATGCGTTCCACCTATATTTAATAACACCTTCAAGAACCTGCATACCATGTAAGCAGAGAAAATGAAAAGTCTACCTAAAACCAGCACCTCAATAATGATTACCGATATCCAATAACATGTTCGAAAACTAATAAGAAAATCAAATTTAATAAGAATCGGTTAGTAATGTAAATTGTTGATGGTGATGGATAGTATCTATCTGGATCTTCTTCTTCTTCACTTTTTTAACCACCTTAAGTACTTATGTAATATGACAGTGAACAAGCTATGCACAAAGAAAGCAGAAATCAAGGATCAAACTAACCGCAGAAGTAAAAAGAGCAAGGTTCTGTCAAAATAACATCAGTACTGTTATAGAAAGAATATTCTGCATCACATCTCCAAGTTATATAGTATGAAAAGAAAAGGCACTTCTCAAAACTCTTAGGTAAAAAATGACCAAAGAGATGTCCCAAAAATTTTAATTCGTCCCTACAATACTAAGTATCCTCCAGTATAAATTCTGCATAAGATCTTGTGTTTCTCTCAATCTGACTAGCACAGCCCACAATAACCAGCTTTTTTATTACCCCAAAAAGCAGAGAATGTTTCAGTAAAGAGAAAGCAGCAAAAGAAAATACAAATTGGAAAAAAAAAAGATTAGAACTCTCTAAACCCTCTTTCTTATGGTCATACCAAATAAACAACTGCCTAACAAGAAATCTGACAAATTTATTTGCAAATTTAAAAGATCATCCAACACACCTGCACCACTAGCCCGACAGATAGCAAAACCGGACCCAGTGCCCCAGCATTGCAACTTAACATATGCATTAGTCCTGACCATGGAACTGTCTCAAAATTAGCATGACACTTCGCTTCACTAATTCCTAATCAACCAATTGCCAGGCCATCACTTTCATTGAACCGGGTCAACAGTACTAACTTTCAAGATTAAATAATCTTGAAAGGACACAACAATGCCAGTTTATCAACCCCGAAGAAGCCAGGAAAAAGGAGACACAAAAGTAGCATCCCTCTTCAAAACCACTCATCACTATCAGAACTAGAATGGATGTTAAAACAGCTCCAGAGTACTACAACATGATAAACTTCAATTCAAAATTTTCAAACAGTATAAGAAATTTGATTTATTTTCAAAAAGTCAACGTCACCCTAACAGGAACTATACATTCTTAAAACAGCATAACTGTAAAAAAGTATAACTACTGTGACTAACAATTCTGAGCAAAGATAACAAAAATCTATGCATTTTTAAAAAAGGAGAAAAATTAATAATTGTGAAAACAGATAGCTGACTAACTTGCTTTTATATGGTATACTATTGCACTAAGTGTAGATAACTATGAACATAAATGTTGTCACTGACCTGCAAGGCGAAAAACTTGGTATTGAGGTTTTTTGAATTTTGCAGGATGTGCACAACTTGGAGCCACATATCAGGATTATTTTGCAAGTCCCGCAAGATCTGATCTGCAGCTGTTCTCTACATCGCCAACAAAAATAGAAACAAACAATGAGATAAAACCCCTGTGCACGGTTAAACAGGAAACCACCACTTACTACAAATAAAGCTAGTAATTTAACGAATAGAAGTACAAAATGTGGATACAAGACATCAAACATATTTCCTTCAATTCCATAAAATAATTATCCAAATTTTATCTAATTAAATGAATTCATTTAATTAAAGATATTAGCAATTCTTAAGATGTTATCTATTAATACATGTTTTACTTTAACGAAGCAGAAAGAACACAAATATCAGTTTGCCCAACAAGCAAACTGGTGCAAACTAACACATAAGCAACTAAAACCTAAATCTCGTGAAAACACCAATTTGTTAGCCAACAAACCAAAGAAAATGAACTGACAGGAATGAAACAATGAAGACAATGAAACCCATATTTCCTGACAGAAAAGTCAACTTAACTAGAGGACATACTCTCACACAATCCTCTGCACTTCCTTCATTTTCCAAACTACCAGGCAAATAATAAAAATCTCAAGTACAGTGAAAGCCAAGAAATCTCAACCCTATCACAAATAATAAAATTTACCACATCTTCATACACTTTGATGTGGACCAAACAGAATATCTTGATAATTGCAAGTTAGCATATTCGGAACTCCAACCCTCAATTCTTTTGTGAAAATGATCGAGGTGAATAAAAACCCCTAGTCTATAAGTCTCAATGGCATTGAACCAAAGAATCTAAAACTCATTTTCTCATAATTTATAATAAACAAATCCAAATCATCAAAGCTAAGGAAGACTTAGCGTCCTAAACCCTGAGTTTTGGCATTTGCCTATATATTGCCTCACCATTTTCAAAATCAAACAAACAGAACCAACAGTGACTGGATAAAAGAACTCTGAAAGTTAGGTGGTATGCTCGCTAAACCCTAATGTTCAAATGTCACTCACTTTCTCAAGAACCAGAGACCACAATTTCTCTTAGTATTGACTTAGCCAATGAAACCCTAAAAGGATACACATGTCGAAAACGCCCTCATTTTCCCGCAACTCGGGAACCGAACAGAAGCTAAAAAGAGAGAAAATCAAAAAGTCACGTGAAAACTCTCTTATAATCGTATTGAAGTCAAATAATTTAGACGAATAGAGTGATATTCCGTTACTTTCTCGGTAAACAAACAGAGAAGTAGTATGAAGAGAGAGAAGAGGAAAGGCATCAGACCTCTTCCTTAGATCCGGTGCCATAGAAGGCAGCAACAGTGGCGTCAAGCAACGCGACGTCCATCGGCTGGCTTAAATCTCGGAGCTTCTCAGCCGCCATATCTGAAACCTCAGACACGGCACTACCACACTGTCTCCGGAAAGGTACACTAATAAAACCCTAGATAGTGTACGGTCCAAACCCTAAGAGAGAGAAGAAGGTGAAGATTTGATTTTCTAGAGAGAGAGTGAGATAAAAAGACAGAAGACAGTGTTGCGTAAACTTTAAATAGAGGGAGCGGAATAGAGGGAGCGGAGTCGCAGGATATATTAAAAGACAGCTTAAAATCGAAGCAGAGAGGGAGAGAAAGAGACTTTGAAATGTGTTTTTCTCCCCTTTTTTTTAATTTTTAATTTTAATCATTTTTTCACTTAATTAATTTGGAAAAAAATAAAAAAGAGGGAGAGAAAGAGAGATATTAGGCCCTAGAATTTAGAAGGGTTTGGGAGAAGGAGGGTGGAGGCATTTTGGTGATAAAATTTCATTTATTCATTTTTATAAAATTCAATTTAATTAATTTAATAAAAATGTAATTAATTAAGTAATTAAGACGCGCGCACCGTGACTCAAGGTCATTGCCATGTATTGTGTGGGGCCGACGGGCGCGATTCTTGAACGACGTCGCTTGTAATTAATGACTTGTGAGAGAACTGAGATGTGAAAATCAGTTGTCTTCCTTGACACCGCAAGATTTGCCACCATTTTACCATTTCAGTTCGTATTCGTTCTTATTTTTATCAATAAAGGAAAAAAATTTAATAAATATAAAAAAACATAAATATTAATTCATGACATACTATTTTCTAATTTTATTACTATACATAAAATGCGTTAAAATATTTCTATGGCTAATTTAAATTATTTAATCCTGTATATAATAATTTATTAATAATTACAGAGGTCAAAAAAATCAAAACCAATATTAATTTTATTCAAATGATTCAATCAGTTAACGTTCTGTATGAGCCAAAACTATAACCGACATTCATACAAGTTCCATAAACAATGTACGACATGCCTCTGGTACAACAAATTTATAGACAGCACATACAATTTTAACTCCGGAGTAATAATTATATAAAATGTCATCTATAATCAAAATTGACCGTCATCTATGGAGTTAATAAAGGACATGTCATGTATTATTTACTCCAAGGTGAAAATATATTACATGTTATCTATTTTCCACATTTATAAATGTTATGTCCTACAATAACAATAAATATTTACGAAATGTCATCTATGAAAAAATAAAATATAAAAATGACAAGTTATACAATAAAGGCCAATTTTTTTCCTTTTTTTCCCTTTTGCTTTCTTCCAACTTAATACAAATTAACAAACCACTCATTAATTTAGTATGACATCCTTGTCACTTCATTTTTAGATATGCTCTAACAAAATCATTTCATCATTGATGAAATTTTATTTTTTTTCTTTTTCTTAAATTTGTTTTCATTTTTTATTTATTACAACATCAATGAAACAAAATTCTCCTTTTTTTTCCCATCAATTAGATCCTTGACCATTTTCTACTACTAAGTTTGCCTTAGAAAGATATTATTATGATTATTTTACCCTTGTAACATTAAAGCACCAAATTTCTTTGAAAAATACCTTTTTAACAGTTAATTTCTTTTAATAAGAACAATTAGGTTGTGTTGCCTAACATTACTCTAGTTTATATTGTTTTTTCTTCTGGCTAGAGATGGCAAAAATGTTGAACTCAGCAAGCCCAAAGCTTGGGTTTTTAATAAAAAATAAACAATTACTTGAAACACTCTATTTTTATGTTTACTTAAATTGAACCCACATCATCTAACAACAATTAATACTATTTTTTCTTTAATTTACTCACACGATTATGGAAGATCGAACCAAGACCTTAGTTTCCAATTTATGAAAATTGATGATATGCTAGTTGGAAAAATCTTATCTATTTATCGACAAATACAAAAATATAGAGGATATAAAATTATTTCCTTGATTATATTAATAATTCACATTGTTTCCATATAGAAAAAGTATGTTCCCATGATATTTAGCGTCAAATATAGGATGACTCATGTTGTTTAGTAGCGGTAACTTAAAAGAACTAATTGTGATGAGCTCAATAAGGGATTATGAGGATTAGGATTGTAAAATTTTTTTAAAGAGTTTACGATGATTAAGCTACCATCATTCAAATTTTCACGATTGTTTGTTTTCATGACATAATTTCTAGTTCCTTAAGAAAAATATAATTCTAAATTACTTATCTATGGCCGTAAGAGATTTATATCTATATGCCCCAGTCGAACATGAAAGACCCTTCAAAACCACAAAGTCAAGTACAATGAATTTATATGATTCTTGTTTCATAAAACTTCACATGAAAATTGCCCTTTATTTGAATATTCAATTCTTACAAGGGAAGAATTAAAAAAGAAAAAAGTTTTTTTTTAAAAAAAAATGTAGTATTTACATTTTTAAATCCTTATATCACTATCAGTTCAAAGAAAAGATGTCCAGCATTCCCTTACATGCAACAGTCCCTATCATTAAGACTCTTAACAGCTCTTCAGCATTCAAAATTAAAGATAGGAGCCATACTAATCCATCTCTAATAGCCCAGCAGGTAGGCAGCTGATATGAGAATCAATGAATTGCAGAAACTCCATCTGCCTAGTATAAATGCTTTCTACAGTTAGCTTCACCACAGTTGCATGGCAGTTGCTTTATTTTGCTGTCAGGACCAACTACGATATCAAGTTTGTAATCATAATCATATGTAAGTTTTTGTTTGCATCATCAAACAACATTCTGTTATTTTTAAGAACAAATAAAACCCAGAAAGAAAGCTAAGGACTGAGTATGAAACAACATATCACGAGTGCAGAATGAATACACTGTTAGCAAAAAGAAATCAATATACTTAAGATACTAGCTACGAAGGACTTCAATAATGCTAATAACTGGCTGCTTGACTGACTAAGATCAATTTAGTGCGAAGATTAAGATGCCGCAACCGTGACCCTTTAAGCGTATATAGTGGTGATTGTTTGCATTGTTTTTAAAAAAAAAATACTCATAACTACTGAACTGACAACATTATTTTGTAAGCTTGGAAGTTAGACAGTTGAAAACTTAGTGCATGCTATATAAGAAATGGTTTGTATAAGCAAAAACAATACCTAATCAGTGCTCACCCAACAACTATCAAAATTAGAAAGAAAGAAAAATTAGATATATTCTTGAATCCATCCTCGAAATGACTTGTCTCTTCTCCTCTCCAGTCGATCCAACATCCATGGCAAACCAACAGGCAGAATTTACAATAAAGTTGAATTTATAATCACTACTTCTAGTTGAAGTAGCAGTCGAAAACTATTTCATTTGAATTATTTTAGAGATTAGTTTAAAGCATTCCCAAGGTTTCACAATAATCCTTCTTTAGTTTATTCGCAAAAATTTTTTTACCTTATCAAAATTTTCTAAAACTACAACTGATTTGCTAGCCAAAATCGCTAGAAGACAGAGAGGCATCCAAATATGAAATCCAGTCAAATAAGAATCAGAGTACCTTCAGCTCGAGTATAAAATCCAAATCTTTTATCAATTTTTATTAAATTAAATAAAGAAAAATTAGACAAAAAGGCAAATAAATATAAGAACAGAGGAACAAATATAAAAGCAGAGTCTAACCTACATGGGTAGAATATCATCTGCAGCAAATAAGAACACTCGAGCAAGTCTAATATCATGATGAGAGCTCAAAACACACTGCACAAAGAGGTTGAGCTCACAATCATGATTAATAAATCTTGCAACATTACCATAGAGACAAGCATTTACGCAAAATTCTGGTGAATTTTCTTATACTTTCTTTTCACCACAAGGTTGCTTGTAGGTACATAAACATTTCTCAATCATCTTTGTAAATAAAAACATTCTAATGAAATCAACTCAATGAAAATTTTCAAATAATTAGAGAAGCAATAATTTTTAAACTTTAGATAAATTTTTGTCAATAGATAATTTCATTTAAATAACTTTTCTAAAATGTATGGTTATTATTGTAGATAAACCTCACATCATGCTTATAATGCTAGGTGAAATTAGGTGTCTCGATCAACTATGAGATTATTAGTAGGGTTGGCAATGAGACGGGATGGGATGAGATTTACCAATCCCAGTCCCGTCCTGTATATGTAAGTGGGATGAAAAAATGTTCCACTCCCGTCCCTATATTTTTTTTGAGATAAAAATGTGTTCCGATCCCGTCCCAAAAGAGATGAGATCCCGTGAGATCCCATCCCAATTGGAAAAATTCTCATTTTTAGTAGCTAATGAAATGAGATGGGACGGAATTTGACAATCCCACTCCTGTCTCGTATATGCAAATGGGATGAGAAAATGTCTCATTCTCATCCTTAAATTTTTTTTTTTAGACAACAATATGTCCCAATCCCGTTCCAAATGAAATGGAATCCTGCAGGATCCCATTCCATTGGGAAAAATTGCCATCCCTAATTATTAGTCGGTGTTATACGTATTCATTTTTATGTGCCAATTATTTCATTTAATTTGGCACGAATGTTTTGGCGCTTGTGAGGCAACAAATGTGCAATACCCACAAGTGACACCACTCAGCAAATAAAGCTTATTTTAATGACACATTTCAGCTGAAAAGTTATGGTACAAATTTATAATATAAAATATTAATACAATTTATTTTGCATTATAATATTTATCAGTTGCTAATTTAGCTAGCTTGATTTTGAACTAGATCATAGATAGTCTCTCAGCAAAGATATAGGTATGACAAAGTCAAATACAATATCCTTTAATCAATCTGTTAAAGGAAAGGTAAGAAAATAAAAAGAACATTAAAATAAGAAACTTAAATATTAAGCAGAAGATAGTAGAGAAGAATTCATCATTGACATTTTTAACCAACAGAATAATTTTCTGTTCAACTAACTTTTACACACAGTAGATTTGTTGATTGTTGAGTATGCCATGATATATCTCAATGGGATACAACAACTATGTGTCAAGGAGAATAGTATATTCACCTTTCAGGAATAATTTGATATAAAGTTGGGCATTAATGAAGCAAAATTGCAAAATACAAAATGTTTGGTAGGATATTAAATGCTCGATACATATGTTTTATTAAGCTAAGCTGATAGAATGAAATTAGAACATATGATTGCATAAATATCTAATAATTTAATAACTATAAATTACCTAACACAATACAACAAAGTCTAATTTGCAATTAAATATAGACAGTTACAAAATTCTTTCTTTTTCCATTCATTCTATCTACAATAATGTTGTTTTTATTCTTCTTACCAAACACATTAGGAAACATCGAGTTACGATTTACAACATTGACATTAGACTAATAACATAAATCTCACCTGCCACCATTTTGATGCACATATGGAAACTCAAAGCCATTGAGTTGAGCATAAGAACAAGATCTTGGATTAGTATAGCTGCCTTTGCAACTGCATCTAGGAGCATCAGGTGGAACAATCAAATTTTTATCCACTTGAATAGAATTGATATATGTAAAACTTATAATTTTCAAATTTTGTTACGACAATTCACCCAAAAGATATATGCTTCATATGAGCCACCAACACAGGCTAATAAATAAAGAGTTAAAGACCAAAAGAGGTAAAAATAAAAGAATGGTGAGCATGAGCACTTCTCGATCAAATAGAAGAACATGGAAGGGAAACAAAAGCACATACAAGCAAGGGGCATAAAAAGAATTTAAAATCAATTAAATAAGCATTTAAAATTACTTCAGATAACCTGAGGAAGAATAAATAAATAAAGGAAAAACTAATGTACATGTCTATTGCCAACTATAAAAAGATAATAGAAGATTGTTTTGTCCAACAAGAGAATGAAATAATTGTTGAATTTGCTTTATTCGCTTGTTATTGCTTTTGTATTCAATTGCTACCAGTGCTGAGGATAGAACGAAATGAAATTTATAGAATATGTGAAATTAATGGAGCTGAAGATGAAAGCGCATATTCTAATATGAGAAAGATATAATTCTTACAAGCTGAAAACATGATAGCCATTTATGTCAATGAATTCATTCATGCTGCAATGTCAATATCTGATATATAAATTTAATTCAACTATACGAGATTACAAATGAATAGATGATTAATTCTTAATATTTACCAAATAATATGTTACGAAACCTATGGCCCTTTTTAACTAAAACTTCTTCATTCTCACGAATACAATTAAAAGTGTTTTTAAAATAGCAAAAGTTACTAGGCTTAATAAAACAAAAATCTTAAGTCTTAAAAGGACTTGTCAAAATGGTAATTCTTATATTTAAATTTTATGCCAATGATGGTTAAACCTTCATCTAGAGATTCTAAATTCCATGGAAAATTAAAACCATAAATGCTTCATATATGATTTAGATAATTTCACCCTAAAAGTATCTCTAATATTATGGTCACAAAGTGGGTGCTACTTTTTTAGTTAACGGACAAGATTTAAATAGTAAATGATGGCCATAAAGAAATCATGTGTATGCGAAGCTACCAAAAAAATATTTCAAGACTAAATTGCAATGTTTGCTTAAGATTTACTTATTCTAGTCAAGCACAAGTTTGCTTCTACACAATACCAGATGGTTGAACTCACCTGGAAATGCAACAGGTAGATTATTAATAACATTAGTTGCAAGAACACATATATCTTCTTGACCATTAGAGATGTCAGTTCACATTAACCTTAGAAAAACAAAAAATTTCTTAAGTTCAAGTGACATACAAGAAACACATTAGTAAGAATTTGTTTATTTACAAGGTAGAGTAGATTTCATACCCAGCTGATTCATGAGGAACCTTCAAAATTTATCCTCTGAGAAAATGACCTTAAAATAGAAAGTCAAAGGAGAAGTGAAAATAGCAATATAAGTAACAAATGCTGATAAAACTCATTGAAAGTTACTAGAACAACATAAATATCGCCAAGATATCTAGTTTGAAGGATGTTGAGCCACAACAAGACACACTGTGATACTGTAAAGTATGAGAGCCTCTTTTTTTTTTTCTATTTTAATAGTCATTTTAAGAATTTTTTCTTTGAATCAAAAAATGATTTTTTTAATTTAATATTTATCTGGGAGCAAATGTTGTATGCAATATCTAGAATAAAAAATACACTTGCACTTTCTTCTCAAAACCTCACCTCTAACCAAAATATTATTTCCACTCCCCTCTTTATCAATCCAACTATTCCCAATTCTATTAGACCTCTTATCAATATGCTTAATACATTTGATTCTAATCAAATTTTCAGGCATCATCCTATTTGGACTTCAGGGAAAAAAAAAGCGGCCAAATAGCAAACTAAGTTTACAAGGTAACATCATGATGGCCAAAACAATTAAATAAAAGAAAAAGAAAAAGAAAAAGCAAAGAAGAAGTTGAATAGTAATGAGAGTGAACATATATGAAACACCTATCCACCGCCAAGTGTAATACTCATAATTTCGTGTTAGAAATGCATTTGACATCGTAGCTAATTATATATCGGATTTTACGAGTAAACATTAACTAAATTTCCCATGGAATCATATGAAATCCACAAAAAGAGGGAGAAAAAAGAAAATGAGGGAAGAAAATAAGGAATTCAATGCATTAATTCAGAATATATATAAGCAGTGGAAAGTTTTTATGTTCTTCCCTTTTTGTTATTGGATGAAATATCAGAAGAAAATAAGAAAATAAATACATTAGAATACATGTAAGTTGTGGAAAGTTTTTATGTTCTTGCCTCCATATTACTGGATGAAATATCTGATTTAAACTTTGTGAAAATGAATCGAATAAGGAAAACCGTACTGAAAAAGAAGGGAAACAATTTCCAAACATTTTGAAAAAAAACTCAGAGATTGAACATAAGTACACTTCAAGAAATGTGTCTAACTACCAACAACATTGTAAAAGGAGATGAAAATAAAAGTTCAAGATTCTCACATTGGCTTTTAAACCAATGACAGTTTATAGATCAGTGCTCTCAACTTTATTGCATCTCTTCTTCTTTCCCTGCGCATAAGAATATTTAGTAAATAATTAGTGAACTATTTTTCTATTAGCTATTAGAAAAAGAAAACTAACTTATTATACAACTAACAATAATTTTTAACAAATCACACAAATCAAACTGAACTAGACTTGCAACAAATTCATTTATGAAATCGCATGGTCATTACATTTCAAAAAATATGACACATATTAAACCACTAATCAAACAAACATCTAGCAATCTACAAGGCATCATATCCAATGTATTACTTTGTAACAGAGAATTCAAGTTCAAGCATAATAATCAAAAATTGAAAGAACTCAAAGAGTCAATCTATTAGAGAAGCACAAGACAAGGAATAACATATAGATTTAAATTAATTTTTTACTTTTATTAGCCTCACTAATTATCATGTGCAAAAGTACGTAAAAATGATTGTTTTCTTCAAAATTCTTTAATTTATAGTTTTTTTCTTTTATATTACATGAATGTAATCCAAATCACATTTCAATCCTTGTATGAGCAATATTTGTCCCCAAGACATTGTGTACCAAATTAAGATATCTTATTAATTGAAACAACTAGTAACAAAATTCATGACAATTTTTACAACAAACAAAAGAAAAAAAAAGTCCAAATAGCTTAGGCCAAAATGCACTTCGTCACTCTACTAATTCCTTTTGGGATTGCATAGTGTAGTAATTGAGAATTCCTAGAATCGTAAGCACAATGCTTGAGAATCTTGAAAGTTAATCTTTTATGCAAATGATAAATGGTAAGATAGTATCCAAAATGCTCCTCTGAGACGAGTACTGGTTCGTGACATTTTTATGTCGTACAAATTATTCTGAATTAATGAAAAACATTTATCAGATATTTGCATAGTTATCCGACTTTAAAGTTGTATTCCTATTACATAATTAACAAAATAGCCAACTTCATGAAAGGAATAAAAAATATGGTGATGAATCATCTTGTAGATAAACAATATCATTTTGCACAACATAAAAGAAAACTATCACTAGATCCACAACTTTACCATGGCATTAAAGTAATAGAGAAAGAGTAAAGCTATTAAAACTAAAAATTGAGCCTTTGTAATCATCTCAACTTTAAAAAAAGGATATATGTTTGCGTGTGCATTTAAATTTTGATAAAGATCCTAGATAATGAAAATTACCTGAGCCGTGCGGAGGCAATGTAAATTGAATAACTTAAATGTCTCTTTCATCTTAAAAAATAGACTTTTACCTAATTTGTCTACTAGAGAATGTGGAAAAGTCACTTGTTTTCTATCCTATTTTTAAGGAAAAAAGATAAGGGTAGATTTCTTTGTTTTCTTGTTTTTTGGTTTGCAGTTAGTTATTTACTTTCCTACTCTTGCATGTCATGTAGTTTAGAATCTATAAATGTATTATGTGATCCTATTGTAAAAAATAAGAAAATAAGATATATATTTTTTCAATAATTTTCTCATGTTATCAGAGTTGCTCTTTGATTCTTGGGTTTAGTTTTCAATTCTATTTGAATACTAATGTCAAAGGATAGCGAGCAAGAAACTTCTGAGTTATCTTAAGAGTAGTTGCAACAGCATTTACAACCATCAAGTTATGTCTTTAATGATAGTCCATCACTTTATATCACAATCTATAAATTGAATGGTCAAAATTTTCTTCAATGGTCCTAATCTATGAAGATGTTTATCAGAGGTAAAGGGAAGATTGGTTACATTACTATTCCAATTGAAGAACCAACTGAGGAATACCCAAAGTTTTAAACTTAGAATGCTGACAACTTAATAATCATGTCATGGTTAGTAAATTCAATGGAACCAGAGATAGGTCAAATTTACTTATTTCTGCCAACAATAAAGGATTTGTAGGATGTTGTCACCAAGACTTATTCTGATTTGGGAAATTTGCTTAGATTTATGACCTAAAAACCAGAATTTGAGAAACCAAATAAGGTAGTCAAAGAGTGACTATATACTACAATATTTTAAAAGGCTTACGGCAAAAGTTAGATCAATACAATGATAGCGAGTGGGAATGTGCTGTTGATAGTGCTAAATACAAAAAGATGTTAGAAAAAAATATGTATTTAAATTTTTAGTAGGTTTAAGTTCAGACTTTGATGAAGACTGTGGGCGAGTACTTAGCAAAGAATCTCTTCCTTCTATCAGGGAAGTGCTTTCTTATATAATAAAAAAGGAAATTAGAAAGAATGTAATGATGAGACGTTCTTTAGCAGAGAACCGAGCCTTGATCTCTGTTATACTAGAAGCTCCACTGGTTGGTGGAATAAAAAACCTTAAGAAGAGTGATGAGAAGGACAAAGTTTAGTGTGATTATTGTCATAAGCCAATACATACCAGTGATGCATGTTGGAAGCTTCATGGAAAACCTCCAAATCTGAAAACAATAAATTCTCTAGTAAACATAGTCATAGTTTCCAAGTTGTATGGGAGAATCAGCCGACAACCAATACTGGAGAATCTGAATCTTAACTCTTCACTAAGAACAGTTAGAGCAATTGTACAGGTTTCTCAATTAGTCAGAATCTCTCCCAAATCCTTTATCCTCTAGTCCTTTAACTTAGAAAGGTAATAATTTCACTACTTTAGAAGTTGTTTATGAGAAAAAAATTCATAAATCATCGACTCAGGAGCAACCGATCATATGACTAGCCATTTTAAATTATTTTCTTCATATATTTCATGTTCTGGTAGTAAAAAAATTAAAATTACTGATGGTTCACTATCTTTTATAGCAGGAAAATGATCTATTCATATCTCCATAAATTTGGTGTTAAGATTTGTTCTTTATGCTCCTAATTTGTCTTGTAATATTTTATCTGCTAGCAAAATTACGAAGGATGTTCATTGTATTGCTAAATTCTCTCATTCATATTATGAATTTCAGGACTTGTGTTCGGGGAAGAAATTGGCAGTGCTAGAAAGATAGATGCTTTGTACTGCTTCGATGAAGATGTTAGTTTGTATGAAGAAGCTCAGGCAGTAAATAATGAGAAGCTCATGTAGCAAATAATAAACTAACTTTCTCTATTGAAGAAGAAATAATGTTATGGCATCTCCGATTAGGTCATCCTAGCTTTTTTTATTTACAACATTTGTTTCCTTTACTGTTCAAGAATAAAAATCCTTCTCCATTTCAGTGTGAAATTTGTGTGTTGTCCAAACATCATCGTGTATCTTTTCTTTCACAGTGATATTTGAGGACCCTCTCGTGTTACAAATATTTCAGGGGCTAAATAGTTCATAACTTTTATTGATAACCACACTTGTGTTTGTGGGGTGTACTTGCTTAAAGAAAAATAAAAAACTGCAACAGTTTTTAAAACCTTTCATATCATGATTCAAACTCAATTTTAAGCAAAAATCCAAATCTTTAGAACAAACAATGGGTGAGAATATTTTTGTACCGCCCTTGGTCATTATTTCATAGAAAATGGCATTATGCGCCAATCCTCTTGTGTAGATACTTCTCAACAAAATGGTATTACTGAACAAAAAAATCGACACTTGTTAGAAGTTACACCCTCTATTATGTTCACAAATAGAGTGCCAAAACAGTTTTATGGTGAAGCCATTCTCACAGCATCATACTTGATAAATCATATGCCTACCCGAATCTTTCATTTCCAGTCTCCACTAAATGTTTTCACAGAATTCTATCTTACCGCTAAGGTTTTCGCATATTTACCACCAAAGATTTTTGGGTGCATTACTTTTGTTCACGTTCATACAAATAAAAGGAGCAAACTTGATCCTAGGCTTTAAAATGTGTATTTCTTAGCTATTCTCCTACTAAAAAAGGCTACAAATGTTATAATCCATTATCTAAAAAAAATTTCATTATAATGGATGTCACATTTTTTGAAAATAGATATTTTTTTCCCAAAACTTCTCTTCAGGAGAAGGATTATACTCAAGAAGATCATTTTTGGAAATTATCTCTTTCAATGCCTATTATGTCTTGTGTACCTCTTGTTCCTTCTATAATGGCATCAAATGCGAATAATGAAAAATCGTTAAAGAGAGTTTCAGAATCAGGGCTTCAAGTTTACACACGATGGAATTCGAAAAGATCAAATCATCATTCCTCTCCTCACTACCAAGACTCGGATCCAAACATAGGCAACATGGAACTTGCAGGTAACATTCATTCTAATCTTATTTTAGAATTTATTTTAGAAACTACAAATGATTTAGATGTTCTAATTGCACTACAAAAAGAAATTAAGTCTTGTACTCTTAATCCAATTTTTAAGTATGTGTCATATCATAGATTATATCTATTTTTTAGAGTTTTTACAACTAACCTATCTGTCATAGCAATTCCAAAATCTGTACATGATGCTTTTTCTATTCCAAAATGGAAAGATGTTGTGTATGAAGAGATGAGAGCTTTAGAGAAAAAAACAAAACTTGGGAACTAGTCAAATTACCATAAGGAAAAAAACTAGTGGCTTACAAGTGGGTTTTTACAGTTAAATGCAGAGTAGATAGGTCACTTGAGCGATACAAAGCTAGGCTCGTCACGAAAGGTTTTACACAAACATATGGCATTGACTACCTAGAAATATTTACTCCAGTGGCAAAGATGAATTCCATTCGGGTTTTGTTGTCTCTTACAACAAGCTTAGGATATCAACTACAACAGTTAAATGTTAAGAATGTGTTTCTTAATTGAGAGCTTGAAGAGGAGGTATATATGGATCTACCACCAGGTTTTGAGAGTGAATATGGTATTGAAAAAGAGTGCAAGTTGAAGAGATCACTTTATGGCTTAAAACAATCTCCTCGAGCTTGGTTTGATAGATTTAGCAATCTGTTCGTAGCTTTGGATATTTACAAAGTAAAGCAGATCATACTATGTTTTTTAAACACTTCACTGATAGTAATGTTACGATCGTCATTGTATATGTAGACGATATCATCTTGACTGGAAGCAATGTGATACAAATAAAAAATCTTAAGAAGGTTGTTGCTAGAGAATTTGAGATGAAGGATCTTGGACCCTTAAGATATTTTTTGGGCATGGAAATTGCAAGATCTAGTAAAGGCATTTTTTGTTTCTCAAAGGAAATATACTTTTGACTTATTTAAGGAAACTAATATGTTGGGATGCAAACTTGGAGACATTTCTATTGATCCTTATCACAAATTGAGATATGCAACTAAAGGAAAATTAGTAGATAGAGAAAATTACCAAAAGTTGGTTGGTAAGTTGATATACTTGGCTCATACTAAACTTGACATAGTCTTTGCAGTAAGTGTTATTAGTATATTTATGCACTCTCCATGTAAAGAGCACTTAGAAACTATTTACAAGGTTCTCAAACATCTGAACAAAACTCCAGGAAAAGGCTTACTATTAAAAAAAACAACAATCTGCAAGTTGAAGTATATACTGATGTAGATTAGACGAGATTTATTATTGACAAGAGGTCAACTTCAGGGCATTGCACATTTGTGGAAGGAAACTTGGTAACTTATAGGAGTAAAAAGCAATAAGTGGTTGCAAAAAGCAGTGTTGAAGCTGAATTTAGTGTAATAGCACATGGTATTTGTGAACTTTTGTGGTTAAAAACTACTTGAGGAATTAAAGATTATCATTGATGTTCCTATGAAGTTGTATTGTGACAACAAGGTAACAATAAACACTGCTCATAACCCTGTTCATATGACAGAACTAAACATGTTAAAATGGAACGTCATTTTATCAAGGAGAAAGTGGTTTGATATGTATGACCTTTGTTCCAACAACAGAGCAGCTAGCTGATGTTCTTACTAAAGGACTTCGTAAATCAAGTTTTGAGTCACTAACTAGCAAGTTGGGAATGATTGATATCTTCGAACCAGCTTAAAGGGGAGTGTAGAAAAATCATTTGTTTTCTATCCTATTTTTAAGGAAAAAGATATGGATAGAATTTTAGTTTTTTTTAGATAGAATTTGTTTACTTGTTTCTTACTCTACAGTTAGTTGTTTACTTTCTTACTCTTGCATGTTATGTAGTTTAGAATCTATATATATATTATGTAATCCTATTGCAAAAAATAAGAAAATGAGATACATATTTCTTCAATAATTTTCTTAGGGGATAACCAGAACTATTCTGCTTCAAATTATCATCTTCTGAATGCACAATTTATGTCTCCTTATTCTCAATACTCATGAAGCCCATGTCTATATCACTGTTAAAGCTTTTGTCTTTTACAGATTCTCCAACCAAGTTAACTTGTCATATTTTCATTGAATGATCAACTTTTATATTTTTCTTTCTAAAATTGTCTTTGAGATCTTCCAATGACTTCTGCTTACCACTACCATAATATGGTTTCTTGCAATCAGGCAATTTACGAAGCCTTGGGCTTACTCGATGCCCTTAGCTTTTAGAAGCCTCTAATAACTTCTTCTGATCATCACTATTACATTGTCCCTTGTCATCAACTATACTATTAATTCGTGGACTAAATCTTTGTAGCATCTCTAATGAAATTTACATTTACTAAAATCCTTGTTAAATTTTAATTGTCAAAAAAGTTTAAATACTCATTTAGACAAACTATGTAATTCATATTATTTTTCTGAAATCAATGATTCAAAAATAAATTGGGGAAAAAAGAAAAGAAAGGAGGGTAGGACAGCAACATTTCTTTTATTTGTTTAATAAATGTTACTAAACAACTAAAATATTTGGTAAAAACTTAATCATTAGTAGTTCAATTTTAAAGAAACTGCCACTAAAAAGTCATAACACCTCAACCCAAACACCATTTACTTCACTATTAAGAAAAATTATTAGAAACTAAACCTTGATAAAACCTTAAAAATATACACAAAAAACAACGTCATTTTGACTGAAATTCAGAAAAAGAAATAAATTAAAAGTGGCAAGAAAACCCGTCTGACTCATATCCAGACCGGACATACGGTTTGGGTTTTATCCAGCTCGTATTAAATAAAAAAATGTTCCTGAGTATTAAAAATCTATGCTCGAATCATTCCTGGCACGAGTCCGGGCAGAACACCAAAAACCCAAAACTCGGATTCGTGCCCGTTAAATTTTTTAATTTTAAAAAATAAAATAAAAAATATAAATGTCACATTACCATTTACAAACCCTAGAACTCTCATCAACACACAAAAAGTCGCCACTCCCTCATCTTCAACTCTCCTGGTCAACTCCTTCAGCTTTAACTCTCCAAGCTAACGCCCAATAGTCATAACCCTCACACCTCCTCTTCAAACACACAAAGAAACCTTAAATCCCAATGCAAGGATAAATTAATAAAAATATTTTCTTAATCTTATTCTCCTTCTTCTTTTGTTTTTGTTTTTTTTTACCATTTTCCCATTTCTTAGCTCTCGCCTATGATCCTCCACAACCCACCGTGCATAGCATCTCTACGTCACAACCATGTTTGTGCAGCAGCCATCTTGTCAGTTTGTTCTTAGTTGTTTGATATTTTAGCATTTTCATATATTATATTGATAGTTGGCATTTTATTTATCAATGTAATTATTATGCTGCTTAATTTAAGTTTTTGATGGAGAATGAAATGAACGAATTTAAGAAGAGATTTAATGAATTTATGCAGTAGATTGAAAGAATTTTTATTTGTCATTTATTTAAAATTTAATTTATGTTGATATATACACACACACACACACACCCGTCTAGGTAGTAGAAGCCTGGATAAAAAAACTCATGCCCAGAGGGTGCCAGGCTTAACCAGAACCCCAAACCCTAGTCCGAACATTTGTTAAACCAATCCAGGCTAGTCCTAGGTAGAGCCAAACTCAGACTGGACCCAGTGTTTTGCCATCCCAAAAAAAAATAAATAAACTCACCCAAAACGATATCGTTTTAGTGTATTTTTATTAGGGTTTAGTTCCCATATAAATGCTCCACTATCAATAGCTAGATGGGTAATAATATATACTTCAATTAATAATTATCAACCGTCTTGCAAACAAAAAATTATGTCCAAACATCTAAATGGGTACGTCTAATCATGAATATACAATCAAAACCGATTTTTTCCATCACAAACAACATCTAAAACTTTGAATAAAATTAAATTCATTAAAAAATAATAATAAGCCAATGTACATATGGGTTTAACTTTAACATTACATGTTTTTTAAGTAAAAGTTAAAAAGATTAAGAGAATCTTCAAGAATCATACCGGCACAATGACGATGAAGAAAAAGATCAAATTTTGGGGGAAATTCAGTTCAATAACCCTCGTGATCTACCAAAGGCTCCTTTTAGGAACAAAATCCTACTTTTGGAGCCCAGCGGGAAAGAATGCAGGATGGCTTAAATACTATATTTATTTAGTAATATCGTTCGGGTCCCTCACGTTTACAAAAATCACAATTTAGGACACAGTTGTCTTTTCCTACTTGTGGTCCCTACAATCCAAACGTGATAATTTTGGTAATTTGGGTTGGCTTGTCTGTCATGTTAAGCTTATTGTAAGAGTAGTGCTAGTCAGCGAGAACGCTGAGAGAATGCTGAGAGAAAGACCCCACGCATCTTTACTTTTTTTTTTTTTAATCTTTTGTTTTTTCTATATTTTTTATTCACATTAACTTTTACTATTTTTTTTTCTTTTGCTTTTTACACAGTTTTCACTCTTTCTGCCCTCACGTTCCATTCCACCTGAAATAGAATTTCTCTCATTTCACTAGTAGAGAGAACGGCGGCATGAGTATTTGCTCTTTCATGTGAAAGGATTGCGTTCAGATCTTTCTCTCGTTTCAGAACTAGGAAAACGGCAGTAGCAGCTTAGCAGGAGCAGTTCATCATCGTAAAATATCTAGCTGGTAAAGAGTGATTTTTTGTTTATCTTATTATTTTTTATTATATGATAATAAAATGATAATGATAAATTTGATATAGAATTTTTTAGTTTAAATTTTGTGTTGGATTTAGAATTTATTTTAATATAAGTATTGTGTTTGATTTATAAATCTTTTTTATTTAGAATTTTTTTATTTAAAGTTTGTTTCAATTTAGAATTTTTTTAATTTAAATTTTGTTTAGAATTAGAATTTTTTAGTTTTAGTTTTGTGTTCAATTTATTTTGTAATTTAAACTTTGTGTTCGATTTATTACTTTAATTTAAAATTTTAGAATATAATGGATTAAATTATTGGTGGATCAAAATTTTGTAGAAATTTATAATAATTTATTCTTAATACGAATATTAATTATTTTGTAGAAATGGAAAATTTGGAACGTGAAGCTGGAGTTGAATATGTGCAATCGGAAAAATATGAGCCGAGTCTTGGGATGTTATTTGATAGTAATGAAGAAATGTGGCAATTTTACAAAGTTTATGGTAAACAAGAAGGGTTTCCTGTGAAAAAGCTAACTAGTAAGAAAGGGAGTGATGGAATTATAAGGTACGCAACGTCAGACGTGTAATTCAAGAAATCGAAAGAATCTATCGACTATTGAAACCAAAACCTATTGTGAAAACTGGTTGTGATGCTTATGATTTTTCATTCTACATATATAATATTTTTATTTTTGTAGGGACCTATATACCCGAATCAAGGTGGTGTGTATAATATTTTTCAACCATTTCCTTATAATTGGCATCAACATCAAGTAAGTGTTCATCTTAAAATCACAATTTTTTTTTTTGGCAACCAAAGAATAATAGACATTAAATTGAAACAAAATTCAGGTATACAATGTAAAATGTATACAATAAGCCGCTGAACTAAAAGATAGAACCCTCTTTCAAGAATGTCAAACGATTATTATCAACAAGCTAATTTATAATTATCAACAAAGTTGAACATCAAACTCCAGTAAGCAATCTTTCACTACAGCTTCTGCTGCTCTCTCAAATTTGGTGGTTATTAGTGTGTACTTATATTTTTTAATTTTTAAAATCTCATATCATATTTTAATTTTTTGTATGTTACAGCAACCACTCCCGCCATATACTTTACAGTCACGTTATCCTTCTCATTCGATGACGTACGAAGGATCTGGAAGCGGAAGTTCCCAACATTTGCTACATCAACAATGTAACGAAGACAACAATGAATGTGATTGATGTTTTACTTATATTTTGTTCGAATAAATTTTCTAACATTTAGCTTAAACAATGTAATGAAGACAACAATGAATTGATGTTTTACTTATATTTTCTTCGAATAAGTTTTTCTAGCATTTTGCTTAAATTTGACTAAAACTAACTAATTACAGTGATGAACATGTAATTGCACAATTATTATTATTTTTCTATAATTTTCGATGATTACTTACAAAATTACCAACAATTATAAAAAATAATTCCCAACAAAATAACCACTCAACAAAATAATTACTTACAATTACCAACAATTATCAAAAAATAATCATCAACTATACAAAACCCAAAATAATTCCCAACAAAATAATCGTTCCACAAAATAATTACCAAACAAAATTACCAATAATTACCATAAATTAATTATTAAAATAATTATCAACAATACAATTACTAAAATAATTCTCAACAAAACAATTATCAAATAATTCCCAACAAAATAATTACCAAATAAAATTACAAATAATTATAAAAAATTAATTATCAACCAAACGAAGAGACGGAGATGGAGAGAGACAAGGGAGACGAGGACCAGCAAGCAGCACCACCGAGCGGCGACCACCGACCACCAAGTAGATCTAGAGTAGTAGCGAGCGAGAGGTGTAGGAGCGAGAGGGGAGACGGAGACGAAGCTGCTCCTTGAGCGAGAGGGGAGACGGAGATGAAGTTGTTGCTGGAGTGAGAGGAAAAACGGAGCGAGAGAGTGAGAGGAAAAACAGAGAGAGTGAGATGTAGACGAAGTTGTTGCTGGGAGAGAAGAGAAAGGAGTAGTCTTCCAAGTGGGGGAGGGAAAAGGGAAGAGTAAAGACGAATTTGCGAGAAAAGAGAAAAGAGAAAACAATAGTCTTCACGCGGGAGAGAAAAGAGAAAGAGTAAAAAATAAATGTAAGAAGAGAAATTTTTCATGTGGCGGGACCAAGAGAAAGTCTTCACGTGGGGTCTTTCTCTCGGCATTCTCTCAGCGTTCTCGCTGAGTAGCATTTTCCTTATTGTAATCCAAACACGGCCATTTATTACCGGATCACTCAGTAACATAATTTTAATTTGAAATAAAATTACTTGTTTGGCATTTCTTTCTCAAGTTCCCGCTAAGAAATAGTAAATAGTATTATTAGGCTAGGGCTATTTTGAAGTTGCTTTAAGTTAAAACGTGAATTACAGTCATACACGTAAAATAATAAATAATAAAAAATTCATTATAACTTTAATTGTATGGTTATGAAAGAGTGTTCTACCTTAGTGTGATTTCAACATAACCAAACATATATTATTATTATTATTATTATTATTATTATTATTATTATTATATCTTTTTTAGTACTTAAAATCTCAATAACACTTTCTATGGGAAATCTTGATGCGACGAGTAAAAAAACGTAATGTCGTTGTATATAATGACAGGTCTAGCTACCTTGCGATTGTTGCAACATAATTTTCTCTTATAAGTCATTTCATAAAACGGAATTGCTAATTAGATACATATTTCAACAATTTTAAATATAATTTTTTGAAAAATTCATAGCATTACCTACTCAAATTCTAATAACTTTTAGAAGATAACATAGTTTTAGTAAATAAATATAATATTATTTATTGAATAATTATTTGCGTGATAAATAAGTTATTGGGTAGAAAACTCTAAATTTGATTGTTCACTATTATTGTTGACAAGGTTGGCTTTAGAATTTTTTTTTTTTTAAATTTCTTATGTTTAATAACTTCCACAGTCAAACCAACATAAAAGAGTTTAAAATTTATTCAACTTTCACCGTACTTGGATTTTAGTAATAATAAAGTAGATCCTAAAAAAATTTTTTAAAAAGTAAATAAGATATCTTTTTTACTTCTATCAAAATTATTATAAAATAAATAAAAAAGAATAATATTAATTTAAATAGATATCAGAATGTCACAGCTGACCACCACGTGCAATACCAAAAGTCAACACAGATCTATACACTCACAAATCAATGGTCAGCATTGCACAAATCTGCAACAAAGCATCCAATATTAATACCTAGAAAGTTGAGATGATAATTGATAATTAGATGATGGTTATGTATTTTATATTTTAAAAAACTTATTTTTTTTAATGAGTTAATGCATGTAATAATCTTCTTTTCAGAGAAGAAAGCAAGAAAATTTTTTTGTTATTATTGATTCTTTGTCTACTTTTTTTTTAGATTAAAAAGATATTTCATAGAAATAAGAAAAAAAGTATTAAAAGTCAATGATTTTAATGTTAAATTATTATATTTTTCTTGAAAAGACTGAAACAAATGAATCAATAGTTTGACAATATTATCAATTATGACTATTTAAGTATATCAAACACAAAATAAATCTTAGTTGTAGAATAATTATTAACTGAAGAGAAGTTTAAAAAATAAGTTTTCTTATGACTGATAATTTAATACTATTAAAAAAATTTAAAAATATGATCTTCTTACATATTGGTCCTTAACAATCGTTTTGTTTGCCAATAACTAAAGCCGTATTAATTGTTGAACAAGTGACACAAATATAATATCTCTATCTAATAAAAATAGTGCTGCAATCCTAAATAATTTATCTTAAAAACTATCTCAACTGACGTTGCATTCATCAATCACCTTGTGAGAATAATACAATTAATTCACCTTAAATAAATTTTTCAAAAAATCAACGACCACGCGCTGCGAAGGCGCTCAGCAACCGTTTCAGTCAACCATAAAGTGAAACAACTGAAATGGAAGCCGTTAAGTTTGGTCTGGAAAACTGAAACAGAACTGAAAAAAAAAAAAAAGAAGAGCTTAAAAGAAAAGAGGAAAGTGAAAGGAAAATTACAACTAAGAATCATGAACTTGTTTAGATTGGTCGGGGACATGACCCACCTCCTTAGTACAGTGGTCCTTCTACTCAAAATTCGTACTACGAAATCATGTGCAGGTAATTTTTTTTTTTATATTATTTTTTAAAATTTTGATTGCCTTTGATTCCATTTTGTGTATTCCTGCTTTCTTTTGGTTGGTCTTTTGCGGCATTTTTGACTGCCCATTTGTCTTTTTAATGCTTTTGAGCTTTCTTGTATGTTATACAATTGATACTCAATTGGAATGTGCAAGAGGCTTCCTTTTATTTTTCTCTTTTTTAAAAAAAAAAATTGGAAACTGCAACTAAAATCTCAGGTACTCCAAGTATCCACCTTCTCACCTTTTATTTATTTACTTCTTTATTTTTTTGGAAAAAAATGGGAGGGAATTACATGGACTTATAGGATTCTGACTGATTTATTAAGCTCCCAATCTTCTTTCGTTTTGTATTGAGATCAAAAAGTGTTATTTGATGTTAGTGTCCTTTAAATTTTTAGGGAATTCCAATCTTGTAGAAGAAAATTGAGGGGATTTCGCTTGAAATCTGATTCTTTGAGAATTTTCCTTGAAAGTTGCTAACTGAAATTTTGTATGCACAATTTTATATTCTTTAATATCTTTTCCAGGTCAATAGGATCAAAAGGGCTTTCCAGAATTAGGTTTCTCAGTGATCTTAAGAATAAGAGGCATCTTTTGTTTTTTGAATTTGGATAATTTCTGTGCTGCACTGTTTTTCTTTGAGTATTTTTCCGTTGTTAAGGTTATCATAATCTTTCATTGCCCCAGGAATTTCACTCAAGACTCAAGAACTGTATGTCTTAGTGTTTCTTTCTCGGTATCTCTTCTTCTTCATGAGATACATCTCTCTTTACAACTCCATAATGAAGCTAGTCTTTATTGGAACTTCAATAGCTATTGTTTGGTACATGCGATACCACAAAGTTGTGAAGCAGACCTATAACAAGGACGAAGACACATTCAAACACTATTTTCTGATTCTCCTGAGTTTTGTCTTGGCCCTTCTGATTCCCCATGCCTTTAATACGGTTGAGGTATGAATGTTCTTGTCTTCATCCTTCGTTCCATTTAACAAATTGTTTGTTAAAGACAATAAAGTATTAACCAAATTTTATTGACAAATGATACATTTCATTGTTGAACATCAATCTAGAATTTGACACCCTTTGTTTACTACAGTTAATACTATCTTAAACCTCTATTCATTCGTGGCTGACGCTTTTGGATTTCATGATGCAAGAGAAATATTTCAGTTTTGATTGGCCATAAGTTGACATGTTTAATTGTTTGCATTCATAGTACATCAAGAATGAGTCATGATCTTTTCCCTTTAATTGGAATATACATCCTTGGGCAATATCACAATATAGGTGAATATTTTTGCTTAAAATCGCAATGAATAGTTAAGTGCCTTCTTTGAACTTACTTGTTAGAGCTGGACTAGTCAGTTCCATTGGCAGCAGCCATAGGCAATTTCTTTGTAGTTTATGGTTAATGGTCATATCTCATATGGTTTGTTCACTCAATATTCCTTTTTTTTTTTCCTTTGGTTAACATCCCCCAGAAACAATAATTTGGTAGATCCTTGTCTTTGATCTCTGATGATAACTATTTCTTTGTGAAAGATTCTGTGGACATTTTCAATTTATCTTGAAGCAGTGGCAATCTTACCACAACTGGTATTGCTGCAACGGTCAAGGAACATTGACAACTTAACTGGAAATTACGTCTTTCTTCTTGGGTATGCTGTTTTATATTGAGATGCTTCCTTTCTTCTCATCATGTTGCTCCATTTTCATATATTTGTGTTGCATGTGCAAACTAATCTTTCTTAACACTGTATAATGTTTGTTGGTATGACATTTTGGGTAGCGAAAGTTGTAAGAGTATGAACCATGTTCCTTGTCTTCATGTTGACGTTCGAGTTAGTTTGTTGGCAGGGCTGGTCTTAGAGATTAAGTAATTGTTAATAAAATAGTGTTAATGGTCTCTATCGGAGAGTCGAGTGATTGAAAATCAGCGCTGATGTGCTGATGGTTCTTCCTCAGCGCGCTTATTCTGAAGTTTCTAGAGAATATATAGTGTTATTAAAACTGTCTTCAGAAGTCTGGCATTGTATAAATTTGTCTCAGACGTTGGAATTTGTTTGGACATTTGTTGGTAAAAGTTAATAAAATAAAAATAAAAATAAAAATAATGGTAGCCCTGCAGAATTCTTTTACATGATTCCCAATCCATACGGTAAACGATACAAGTAGCCATTTGTCATGGCCTCAATTGTCAGGTATTCTTTGGTCAGTTTGCAGAATTTGTGTAGTACCCTTGCGTTTTACACTGTATATGAACACAACTCCTTTGTATGATTTGGATGTATTGACTTGGTAAACCATGATTTAGCTGAACCCTTGGAACATACTACAGCCCCAGGCAGCGAAGAGCTGACAATTGGCTAGAATCTGTTACTTGAATGAAACTCCCCGAAGCACTTTGTCACTTACTACGCCCTTCCTCGTCTCTGGAACCAAAAAAGTTAATTCATCATGTCGTGGAATAATGAATCTCAGATGGATTTTTCATCTTTCAATGATACATCCAGGTGCCCTTAGCACATTATGTTTCCATTGGGAGGTTATTGTTTGCCTTTGCCATATATTTATTTGTTTATTTCAAAAATGTGAGCTACAACTGCTGTTAAAATTTTGCATTTCATGTTCGCTTGTACTCTCTCTGTCTAGGTAGGCATCACTGTTATTATTTTGCTTGATCTATTTTTTTATTTTATTTTATTTCTTGTTTAGCGCTTACCGAGCTTTATATGTCCTCAACTGGGCTTACCGTTTCTTTATGGAGGATCACAAATTCCGCTGGATACGTAAGTTTTCCTGCCGTTTTGCTGGTATTGTTGTATTCATGGTCTCCTTCCTAACAGAATCTTTTTGTCAATGTGCAAAAAACAGCCTGGCTTTCCGGCCTGGTTCAGACTGCTCTTTATGCTGACTTTTTCTACTACCATATTAAGAGGTATATTCTCATGTTTTATTGTATTTCATTTTATTTTAAACCTTAACTTTCATATACAAGGGAATCTATTCATTTCCTGGGAAAAATAATTGTTCGATCAAACAGCAACTGAATTTTTTTGATAAAAAAAAGGGAGATGAAAATAATTATTCATACTTTAACATACATCTAAAATTTTGAGTCCCTGCTAACAACATTGTCCCATTTTTGTATCAGCTGGAAGAACCGTGAACTTCTCAAGCTGCCTGCCTGAATTGGAGCTTTCATCATTAAAATGTTTTACAGCATTCTAAGATAACAGATAAATTATAATTTTCTAGTTTCGCTTTTAATACACATAAGTTTGTCTGCAGTGAATGATTCTATACTCTTTGATAGGGGTCCTTGTTCCTGTTTATGATTAACAAAATCTTTACGTTTTTAATTAAGCAAGCAAAAAGCTTATATTTTTTGGGTGAGGACAATTGAATTTATTGTTATTTTTTTGTTGAGAAAAAAAAAAAAAAACTTGAGCTGTGAAAGAAGAAAAGAAAATACAGGCTGCAAGCCAGCAAAATTAGAATTTTATTTAACTAATTTCACTTTGAATATTATAAAATTAAGTACTTTTCTTCATTCGTAAAGATAAATCATCGTTTAAAACACATCACATGTAATATCACTCACCAAAACGTTTGAAATTGTTATTATTATTGAAAATTCTGCATGAAGACCTATCTGTATATTGTAGCATTTGCCCAAGTCAACTCAACACAACATCAAACATCAATAGAGTTTGTAGCTTTTCCCCCTATAACTGAAATGTTTTTCAGATGATTAATTGCAGTGCCCCTCTACATTAAAAGAAACTGATCTATCACCTTCACAACGCTATACATAAGCGACAATAAAGAATCTTTGTTAGTAACTTGCACAGGCATTGTTCAATGGAAATAAGACAAAAAGGGGAGAAGCAAGGGCATGGATAATTTAACTTCGAAGAAAAGAAAGCAATCTCTCTTCTCTTTTCTCCGTTACCTATATTTAAACTTTTTTGAGTCTCCCACTGACACCACAATTGTGACAAAACTATGAACCAATTTCTTGGTTTTCCCCATGGGGACCAGAGTCTGATGCAGAAACAGATGAAGATGCAACTGCCTTTCCTTTGCCACCTGATGACACTGTAGAACTTTCTTCCGCATTTCCCTCAGGCTTTGACTTCTGCAGAAGTTGGAGCTGGTTTTGCAGGACCTATTAAGAAAATAAGGGTTAAATAAGAAAGATGCAGAGGAACAATCTATTGAACAGCAGGAACTAAGTAGTTATGTTCTGACACCGATCTTCCGAGTATAAACAAATTGAAAAGAGACCAGTTAAAAAGCCATCTTTCCAGTGCAGCTGAAAAAAAATAAAAAAATTCTATCTAGGGACCATAACAGAATGCAATTTAGTGCTCCTCTATTGTTTTTTAGGCACTCCTAATCTCACTGTAATCATGTAGAAGCCATTGACTGTGCAGATGCCCCTCGTGCTTCAAGCATGCCAACGAATTGAAGATACCACCATAAAACAAATCAATATCCAGCATTTTTTGAACAAAGCAAATGATCAAGGTAAATTTGCATCTAATTACACTATGATATCGGATATGAAAATAGTTCAAAAGCAGGAGAACTACTATGGCGTTGATGTGTGTGTGGGTGTTTTAACTAAGCTAGTACTAGACAGAAAATTATACACATCTAGCACAAAAGGTAAGAGTTAAAAGAAAGGCTAGCACTGAGGGTACAGACAGGAGTTTCTACTCCATGCTTATTACATATATACAAGTCAGAAATATAAACTCATGTGTACATCAATTTGTGCATGTACTGAGAAATTGTGTAGGTATAAATAAAAATATGATATCTCACAAGCAATATCCCTATTCCCAAATTAAAGAATGGAGACCGCCTCTGATACAGTGATACTAAATGTAGGAAAACAACCATATAGCATCACTTGTAAACTACTAAAATTAAAATGGGTATATTAAATCAAGCTAGCTCAACAAGCCAAATGAGCTCACAAATCCATATAAGAAAACAAGGCTGTTTGTTTCTCTTTTTTTTTTTTAAATAAAAAAAAGGAAACAGAAACTTTTATAGAAAATTACAAAAGTGAACCAGAGGTCCACAGACTAAAACCTTCCCTACAGTGTAGAACACCCAAATCTATTCAAAACTTTGAGAAAAAAAAACCTTGAAACCCATGACATAGGAATGAAACTTTCGTTGATTCCAAAACAGGCAAAGTAAAAAAGCAATAAAACTTCTTGAAATCTCTGACTAACTTGAGATTTGAGTGGATTTTAAACCCTGTGTGTGTGTGCGCGTGTGTGTGTTTGTATGTTCAGCAAATTCCTTTATCAAAAGCAAGAACTTGCATTTTCTGTTGGTTATAAATTTTGCTTATCTAATATAAAGTAACTAAGGCAACTATATACCGGTCAGATATAGAGCATAGCACAAATAGGCAAGCATAATCTTAATTATAAAAGCAGAAATATCAGAACCACTATGCACTGACATGCCGCATGCGCAGAGAGAAAGCATGAATACAGAAAATGAGCCGCATTGATACCTCAATCTGGTTCTCAATAAATTTTCTCTGAGCTTCCAGCTGAGAGATTGGTGTATTTTGAGTGCTCGGCAGTCTTTCGCCACGAATCAAATTGGTGTCAGGTGTCTGAAAAGGGACAAAAACTGATTGAGGAAATTGAGGAAATGAGAATGTAGCAGATCCACCAGGATTAACAAACTGCTGTGGTTGACCAGCAGAAGCCTGTTCTTGACCCAATTCTACACTGGTGTAATCACCCAAAGGCCTATTAGCTTGAGGAAGTACAACATATCCAGGAGACCTGCATGCATAATAGAAGTTTTACTTTTATGTGTTAGCTTTGGCCACAGAAAAAAAATGTGCTGAGAATGCAATTAGAAAAAATAAATAATATAAAATAAAATAAAGTTGGCAGTTATGGGGCTGAGCCCAGAATCTTTAAAGATCTAGAGAAAATCCATGAGCAAATAGGACAAGCTCTAAAACTATCCAAATGTATAACCACTAATATATCTGCTTTAGAATCAGAATTCAACAACTCATGACCCATTACAAAAACTTCCTTATCCTCTCATCATACAGCACAAAATTCTTCTGCAACTCCAAACAAAAACAGAAGGTTTTTTTTTTTGGGGGGGTGCAATTTGGATCAGAAGTACAGGAAATTTGGAAAACACAATCTCTAAACAATTATGAACATACAAGCAAATGTGACATAAGATTATAATGTGAGACAACATATTCAGGTTGCAAACAAAAAATCTGATATTTGCTACACTATAGAACCTACCAAACTAGTGTGTTGGGAGAAGGATAAACATAGGATTTCCCATATACTGAGGCAGCGACAGCAGCAGCCTGGAGCCTAGCCTGGTGGAGAGTCAAGTTATTGTTAGTCACATCATTAGCTGAACCCTGGGAAGCTGTGTTTGCAGTAGCAGTACCTGTTTGCAACCTAAACAGTCAGCAAATTTTTTCCAAATCATTTAAATAAGTAGGCTTATTTCAATAGATATCTAAACGAAAAATATTCTGTTGAGAACAATGAAGTTATAAAGAAAAATCCCCCTACTACAACCATATGAAGCCTATAGAATATAGATGTAGAAATGGAATGAAAAAAAGAGAGAGACAATGATTTCATCTTTAGTCATGACCAAAAATAAAAAATCACATAAATAGAAGGAACAAAGCTATAGACACATCACGAACAGTTAACCACAATAATAAAGGTTGTAATAAGGAGATTACCCGATTGGTGAGTATCAGGCCTTTGGCCATGTTGTACTCCAGCACCGCTTGCCCCATTTTCAGGTGGTACAACTAAAGCCCTGCAGGTAGGACAGGTATGCTGTCGCTCAAACCATAAGCGAAGACAGTGGACATGGAAAAGATGTCCACAAATTAATTTCTTGGCTGTTGTCATCTCCTCACGACATATAATGCACGTTGAATCACTTCTGCAAGTCCATGCAAAACAGTAAGGAAAGATGTCTTAATGGATAACAATATAAAGCATATGCTCATAAGAGATCCAAGACTTACGCATCAAGCTCTTCAGGTGATGCATCTGGAAATCGATCATTCATATTTGAAGTGATCTTTCGATAACGAACATAATCAGCAACACGGATCCTGAAATTCCTAAATGTCTCATATAGCTCACGTATTAGGTGCAAAGGAACACCATAGTTCCTGCAGACGTTAATTCAGTTTCAATCAAAAACAGAGGAATGCAAACATAACCACTAAAGAAAGGTGCTATGGTAAGAAGCGGCAACAGTGAACATGCGAACAAAGTCATCAAGTATCAATGCAAAGCAAACATCAAAACGAATACTGTAATGGAAACATTGAATCATAGCTCCTCATAACTCAAAAGATTAAAATAACCAATTAAAGAAAAATCATCACGCCTGCGATGCACCGTTCCTCCACCTAAACCATTCAAGTAACAAACCCACCTAACACAAGCTCAAAAAGTGAGTTCAAGTTCTGTTCAGCATCGCAACTAGGGAATACTCAGTCCGACATACAACTCTCCTGAGCATTATGCCTAATACCATCCTCCATCCCTAATTGAAAGATACTGAACAAACAATAATTCTTAATCCTAAACAAAATACACTTTTGAAGAAATGGAGGATGCAGAATCCAATCCAGTTAACAATCAAAAGAGCCATTTGCTTTTCAGCATAAAAACTTGTATCAGCACATAATTAGACTTCACCAAATGCATGTTAAATAAAAGCCTCGAAAACAACTTCTTTTCTTTTTCTTTTTTTAAATGAAGCATGGAGGAATTAATAATAGAGTAATGTAAACAAAAAATTAGCAAGCAACATAATATTATTTGCTTAAAATTATATAATTATGTTTATGTATGTGGAGTCCAATTGTAGCATCGGGTGAGTGAACTGAAACCTGATATAGAGCTTCATCAAACAAAAAGTGTAAGTACCTCAACTGGAGTAGTGTGTGACTGTGCCTATGAGCAACCCGTGAATTTCAAATGCAACACAACATTTTAAGCAAACAGAAGTGGCAAGTTTTACTTACATGAAAATCACAAGAAAGAAGCACAGGTACATAGACAAATGAAGCAAGTCTCGGATAAGTTCCAAGTAGAAGGTGTAAACAGCCCTTCTTTCCCATTGTCCTTCCATGAGCATATCAATCACGTAGAAAACATATTTTACAAATATTGATACTGTTGTTGTCGCCAGTATCATGTACCTGAGAAACAAAGTTTATGCCACTAGTGCTATCAGAAAAAATCCCAAATGTATGCCTTCTAATCCATTAAATTAAGTCCAGAAGCAAGAATTTGAAGATTACAGCAACAGTACCACAAAAATAAAAGAAGCTTTTACGAAGTAATAATTCCATTAACAAGTTGAATCATCAAAGGGGTTCCAATAAAGGATCAAAACCAGGCTTATTTAGGATAAATCCCAATATCCAGTACACTCAAATTATTTACGACTACAAAGCCACAAAACTGGAATCTGTTTCAAGAAAATCAGATGAATGATTTCATTCTCATGAATCTGGATAATGTTAAAAACACAAGTAGGCATTTCCCAACCTCTATACTGTTAAGTAACAGTAAACATTAAATATTAACCACGACTGAGCAGTGAAGTGGCTGGGTATCAGCTAATATGTATCATATTAATCAAATACTTGGGTAGATATTTACTACACATAACCACCACATATCACGAATATATAAGCAAGACCAAGTGATCCACATCCACTAATACCAAACTTACACGTAGAGCTACTTGTGTAAGACAAAAAGGACACAGAGAGATAATTCACTGCCAATGAAGAGATCAATAAAAGAATGCATTAGTATGAATAACTTACTCAAATGAAAAGAAAAGAGAAACTGAAGCTTGCCGCGTCTGTAGCAGAAACTTGACAGAACTGTACAAAAATAAAGAATCCACAAGAAGAAGAAAGCTCATAAAAGAAACAATCCGGATGTGAGACAACAAGGGAACAGTTGGGGTAGTCTCAATGTACTCCACCCTCTTCTGAGCCAACCAGTGCAAAGCCTTAATCAGCAAAAGCGTAGTGACCATAGCAAGAAATGAAACAGAGAAGTCCTGCCGGAAAATTGTGATAGCAAAGAGTATTTCCATGATCTCTCTCCTTGACTGCTCATTCAACCTCTCAACCTCGGCTTCACGGAGAGAACCAAGAAACACCTTCTTGATCAATTGCCACAAAATGCACATAATGACCAAACCCATGTTCATAAGCAGCACCAAACTGATCTTAGAAGTTGATAAATACACCATGGAAGGGTAAAATTGCCTTCTGCTGTTAAATGCATGGTACACAACAGCTAAAGTAGCCATCAAACTGAACCCCGCGTACGTTTGCAGCCTCATCATTGCACTGTTACAACAAAATCATTCAATCAAAACTCAATGCTATGCTTTAACTTGAAGAGATTTTGGAAAATTCTGAAATTTTCTATCAAATCAGATATCTAAAAACAAGCTAATGCCCTATTTGGTGGCCGAGAAAGTGACTGAAAATCGTATTTGTACATTCTTATCTCGTAATTTCTGAGCGACCATTAACAAGTCCGATTATTGAATCCAATAAATCATAAGAGAAACCCTATTAAAAATTAATTTAAAAATTGAGTTACCTGGCCTTTTAGGAATTTCTCCACTCCTTGGACGATTAACAGGAACTTCAAATTCCTTTTTTTTTTTAAATTTCCAAAAAATTTCTACATATAATGGATCTATTTGTTCGGCGTCATCAGGCCCAATGGGAGTTTGCCACGTAAGCGATAGTATGTCGGCGGTCTGCAAGTGAGTTTTAAGGCCCAACTGTCATTACTTTTTTATCACTCGACGGTACTACTACTCTACCCCCACGTGATCTTTCACAAGACCCCACTTCGGACAACAAGTCACTACAGCCCAAGATTTCTACTCAGAGTAGCTCTTTTCACACCCACGAAATTTCTCATAAACTCTCTTTTTCGATTAAAATTACTTAAATAATTAAAAAAAATTAATTGATTTCTTATTTTGAATGAGAATCCAAATTAAACACTTAAATAAATTATTCTTTTAACAAATTATTTGCACGCACCCATTTCATAATTATATTTATATCTTAAATTTTAATTGAAAAATATTTTTAAAAAATTATAAAATTTTAAGATTATAAAGATAAAAATTATATAATAAAAAAATAATTCAATATTTAAAAATTTGTATGTATTTTATAAATAAAAATTTAAAATAAATACCTTTTTAGGGTAAAATTTTATGGAAAAATGGTCAATTTTAACATATGAGTTTTTATTTTACAAATGGGGGCGACTAGTTAAGGCCCAGGAGGCTTCACTGGCCATTAATTTTTCTTCTAAATGTACCCCAAGCCCCTTCTGAAAAAGTTACATAAATAAATTTGGATACATCTTTTAAATGTTAAAAGACTTGTAGTTTAATGGTAATAGTATTATTTGATGGTTTTAAGGTTTGGGTTCAAATCCCAATACCCACATTATTTTATTTTTTAAAATATTTTATGGATACTGTTTCAAAAAATAATTTTTTTCACGCATTTAAAATAAATAATTTATTACTAATATTATTTAGAATTTAAAAGAAACTAATAAATTTTGAGTTTATAAGACTTAAAATGTATTCAAGTGAACATTAAAAAAAAAAAAATCCTAAGCTCAACAAGATTAATTGCCTCTCATTTGGCCGTGACGTCAACGGGACGCATTGTAAAACAACAAAATTTAAAAGTGGTGTCATACTGATTTAGAAGCTTCACTCTGGTATTTTCACGAGTCCAACCAATGACAATTGGGTGGGTTTAGACCTATGGATACGATTTAAAATGATATGATAAGTATGTGATCACATTATAATTAGTATCTTATTGTGTTTGGTATAGTAAATGATTGGGTTAGATTGTAGGATTTCTAAATGATAAAAGTTGTCCAATTCCGTCCGCTACCAAACGTGCCCCAAGGACATTATATCCTATTCTTTGGACACCGTTAAATAATCTAAAAATTAATAAAAGCTAAAAAAATTTGGCATTATAATTTTCAAACTGTAGAGTATCAAAGTCACATATATTAATCGCACTCAATTAATATAGGAAATTAAAACTAAATCTTTATTGTTCTAAAAAAAATCAAACGGTTTAGTAGTTTTCGTAGCCAATTAATTGTGTTCTTTTTTATTTCTATTTTGTAGCATAGCTCCCTTAACAATCCTCCATGCATAATTTTAATAAATATTACTGAGGATAATTTATTAAACCCACCTGTTAAATCCACTTTTTATTATAATTTGTTATGGCTCACATGAGCTTGACTAATTTTTTTTTTTTTTTGATATACTACACTCAGAGCTCCATTGATATTGATGTTTACAATCAGAAATTACTTGAGACTCTTCTGAATAATCCTGTTACAGCATAGCCTACATATCAACCCTCACTTTAAGTTGGAGGAAGATCGATTCTACCCCCAATATGGGGAGCTAACTACCTCATCATACTGGTGAGTAAGTCCCAGCACTACCCCTACGCTGGGACTTGAACCCATGCCCTCAAGGTTCTTGAGAGCATGGGTGGCCAATGGGCTACGGCCCATTGGCTCATGAGAGTAACTAGTTAGTTTTTTTTTTTTTTTTTTTAAGAACTAGTTAGTTAAATAAAGTAGATAAACTTGTAGCTATTAGTTATTGCATATGCTTATTATTATGTCTTAATTTAAATTGTGTAACTTATTCATCTCCCACGTGGAAGGAAGTGAAAGGGTTAAGTTGATACTCGCTTGTTTAATCATAGGGGTTCAAAAGTCTTAAGTGGAATGGGCTGTATTAAGTTGATTCCCAATTGTAAAAGATATATTAAGGGTTAGTTTAGGAATGTTATACTTTTTAAAATAATTGTTGTTAATTGTACTGTAGAAATAATTAATTGTGAAGATAATTAATAAAGTATTTGGTAAATTTTGTTTTCAGAAGTATTATGAGTTTTTAAAACAGTTATGGACGTTTGATAAATTTTATTGTTAAATTACTCAGAGAAAACAAATGATTAAAATATACATAATGTAAGATAAAATTTATTTATACATATAAAGACATGTACATGTAATATTTTTAATTGCGTATTATAATAATTTTTACTAAAAAATAAATTTATAATATATTAATTTTATTTGTTTATTTTTACCTTAAAATAATTGATAATTAATTTTATAATATAGTGAAATAAATTTAATAATAATTCGACCAACAAATTGATATTAATAAATTTATATTGATGAATTATAATTAAAATTTATTAAAATAGTGATTTTGTTTCCAATTCGAATAAATATAATTTTGGGTTTAGGTAATAATTTTAAAGATATTTATGGAATTGTATTAAAGGTAAAGTTAATGCTTGAAATCATTATCTAAAAGCTATTCTTTTCCTATTTTTCAAAATCAATTGCAGGAGGAGTTGATTTTTGACAAAAATGATTTTAATTTATTTTTTTACCAAATACTAAAATTAGTTTTTAAATTTTTAAAATTACTTTTAAGCCTCTCAAAATCAATCACAAATGGCCCCTAAGACTAATTGTAAAAGGTCCTTGAACTTACCAAATTTATGCTTGTTAAGAACTTGTTTTGCAACACAAGAAAGACTTCAAAGTAGAATAGATTTGAAGACACCTAATGTCAATTTGAGCGTGTAGACTTAAATAATTATGAGAATTAGGATTCTTTTTTGATCTTTTTCCTGAGTGAAATTTATATACTGTGGTTAACATTGACACAGGAGATTTGTGAAAAATATGAGAAATCAAATCATGAAAAGATTCTAGTCCCAAATATAACTGGAGATATCATCCTCTCTCTCTCTCTCTAAATATAATTGAATAAAAGTATAAAAGTCTTGTGTTTCCAAGTGTATAGAATCATAACAAGTAAGTGAAGTTGTCTCAAATCCCTCGAGAGTCGAGCCCAATATTCGCTCAATTCCAATAGAAAAGATTACCATCAAACAAATGCTCAGGTGCTTTTGGAGATTTAAAAAGCAAATTTTTAAGCACCGTAATCCGTTCAGGAGTCTGCCTGCGAGAGAATGTTGTCCGTGGAAGACAAGGCTTAGGCTTTCCGGTTTTCGGTGATCGCTTACTGGTGGAGGTGCGGCGCCCACAGGCTCTCGTTCATCTTACCAGTCTACAAGAAAGAAGGCAATGAGGGCTATCTTCGAGCTCAATCACAGAAGAAATGTTGATCTATTTGTAGTGAATTTATAATTCTGAATTGTATTTCACTAAGATATAGTTAAACAAAGGAGACACAAAATGATCATTTAAACTTATAATTCACCTCAGTGCATAAAATAAAGAAGTATGTATGGATAAGAAACAGATTACAATTTTTTATGTGCAATGAGTTATGTTTATGGGTGATGAAGATTCACACAAGTAATTTTTTAATCAATCTTTACGGACGAGAAATGACATGAGGTAGCCAATTCATTGTAAAATATTAGTTTAGAAATCAATAAAATGTGTGTATGTATAAATAAAGAGATTAGAAAATACAATAATGACATATATTTATCCAGTATGGAGGTTAGTTTGTAGAGTAAATTATGAATTTAATATCATATATATATATATAGCTTTGTTAAGTATTTTGGTGGGAAGAGGATATTTGAACTCATTATAATATTCAATAGTGATTTTTTTTTTTCTCTCTACTTTCTCATAGTCTTCTATTTTTATTTTACAATCTAATCCTCCATGGTTATTGGCTTGTTGCAAACTTGCAGTGGCTCTTTTTCTTTCTTTCTTTCTTTCTTCTTCTTCTTTTTTTTCCTCCCTTGATTGAAACTCTCAAACATTGGATAGAGCGTAAAAATCTCTAATATCAATTAAAGCAGGGAATTTTTCATGCCAACTTGGAAAGAAGTTTAATGTATGTCAAACTAAATAAGCTTTCACTTTTTTAGCTATAGTTTAGTCAATGTTACAGAGCAACAATGGTCTTTTATATGTATTGAAAAACAAATGCAGAGATAAAAACCTTTAGCAAGATAAATAATTATAATGGTAATAATAGTAATTTTTAGTTAAGGATATTTGTGTAATAAATTATTTTTTAAAAGTGAGTTTAATTAGTGATTTAGGGTGTGTTTGGGAGTGAGGTGCTGCAGCTGCCGTAAAGAAAAAGCTACAGCTGTGGAGTAGAAGTTGGAAAAAAAAATTTCTTAAGCATCAATCCATTCTGAATGTTATCAAAACACTTTAATAATGACAATGATCTTCATTACTCTCCCAAACGGATCCTTAGTAGATGAAATAACCTCCCCATTTTTGTGTGGGTTACAAATTCAGATAGCGTCACCTTTCTTTTTACTTATTTTACTCGCATAACATAACAAAATCGCCACAAAAATCTGTGCTAAGGGGGGATATTGACGATTTGGAAAACTATTGGACGTCGGATGATTTTCTCAAAATATTAGGGGCAGTGTAGAATTTACGAAAAAATATAAAATGTTTTGTATGGAAAAAAATGAAAAAACGCAGTAGAGTAAATAATATTCTTTCAAAGGAAAAAGAAAGAAATATATCGAAGAGAGGCAGCTACTGGAACGAAGGAAAAGAGGAAATGGCTATGAAGAGCGCGTTGAAGTCGATCAGAGAGAGAGGTCTTGGTTCCTTCCTTCGCGAGCTCAAGGAAGAAGGCTTCCTGTTTGTCTCTTTCTCCCTCACTCTAATTTGTTTACAAAATCCATGAATTTTTCAAAATGATTTCAATCTATAAGATTTATGTTAACATTCTCTTTTTTGCAGTTTTAATTTAATTTATTCAAAAAATGATTTGGTAATTTTTACAGTTTTCACTCATTGTAATTGTTTGTTTTCGTGTTTCAGGAGGGCACTTCTTGATGGAAATCTCATGTAAGTCAGAAATCTATGCTGATATTTTCGTTGTTTTTTCTTTTTTTTTTCAACAATTGAGATTATAGAAAGAAACTTGCTTAATTTTTTTATATTTTATTGATTTCTTGTTTGTTATGTGACGGTTGTTAGTGTTTTGCTTTTTTTTTTTAACCTCCTCCCCAACTCTTTATATTCTTATGCTTTGTTTTCTGATTCATTTGTTTGAGCGTGGAATAGGAATTAATAACACCCACTGTACCGTCAATGATATCTATCAAAAAATACGTGAAACAGTTGCTGAATTTGGATCAAATGCTTGTTAGATCTGTCACTTGTTGCTGGAGTTTGAACATTCAAAAATGTTATTAAACAAGAGATCATATGGTGCAGAGGCAGGGTGATATAAGTAAGGGGAAGAGTTGTTGAGGGGGCATTGCATGATGAATTGTGTTGAAGATGGTATATTTTAACCTGGGAATAGACTATATTGCAAACTAGGAAACATGCAGGTTTGAATTTGGGTGTTAGTCGCATAGAGTAGCAATAGAAGCTCTTAAAATGTGATATTTACTCTTATCTTTCTTGTGAGAGTTAAAATATTGCTCATCCACATTAAAGCTTTCGGTTTTGATTTAAAACTTTTTTGTGCCTTACTGGTATTTAGATAAGTTTGTCTTTCACGTTTCCCACCATATGAGCCTGACCTCGTCGCCATTTTATGCAAGAGGGTCTTTGACATGGGTGTGACAAGGTTGTTCCAATGCAACAACACTAAAGTGAATTACGATACTCTTAAGGTGTCCACAATATTGTATAATGTGCTTGTGGTGTCCAGTTTATTACTATGGTGTTGTAAATATTGTTGGAGTGTTCGTCTCCGAGAGTTCTCAGGACTGGAAATACTAATATAATGTGTTGCTATTGCACCAACCCATATGTGCCTTGCTTTTTATTTGCTGTATCATTTGGGGCATTTGAGGTCTGTTGAAGAATTTTTTCAGTTGTTGCATCCAGTCAAAGAGTTTTATTATGTATTTGCTTTCTTGATCACTAGTTTCCATGTTTTACATCCGTATCAGCATTTATCTTCAGCATCTTGCGCTACAAATTGTTTGACTGATACAGGCAAACCAAGATACATAATAGAGGGGCAACGCTTGTTGGAGTTGATAAATTTGGTAACAAGTATTATCAGAAACTTGACGAGCAATTTGGTCAGTAATTTTAATCTTCCTCTGTTTTAATATGCCAAATTTGTATTATAATTAATTGAAGATGCTAAAAGACTACTACTGAATATTTTCATCGTCAATATTTTCCTTTTAGTTATTTTGTGAATTTCTATTGATTATTTATAGAAATTCTTTTTATTTCTATTTAAAAGAATGGAACTTGGACTTATGTCAAAAATAGTATGGGTTTTATAAAAAGTAATCAACTGCCCGCAGAAACTAGAGTCATCCTGGACAGAACGTCAAAAGTAACCAAAATCAAACTAGTCCACTCAAAGTTGAAAAAACCTAACAAAAATAATGACAACAAATCTATCTTGGTCTAAAACTACTTATTAATTTTAAATTTATAAAGAAGAAAGATGTGTCTTGAAATTCCTTTGTTGCTGACAACCAAAGAGATGCTAGAAAATGTAGTTTATCCGTTAACAAGTACATCTTCCAGACTAATAACTTTAAAAATTCTTTTGTTTAGATCTTGACAAATCACCCAAAACAGTAGCAAAACAGCATACTTCCACCCTGTTACCAAAATTGTGCACTTGTTCCACAAATATATAGAGTTACAAATTCTAGCCTAGCGACTCAAGATTAGCTGCCTGAATTAATATATTCGACAAACTAGAAGCAGTGAAACAATGAAGGAAGAGGTTGCCTATCTTCTGCCTGTATTTGTGCACATAACACACCATGAATGAGAGAGGCACATGAAAGGAAATCGCCTTTGCATAACTTATACTGTACTTTCTTGGTTTTCCTTCATAAAATGTTAGGATTCCTTGAATGAACATCTGGAGAACCTAAGCTGCCGTTTTATCTTTCTTTTCATATTTTCTTTGGGATAATGTTCTTTAACTTGTTCTGTGTTTTATTTATATCAGTAGTCATTAACTTATCTCAGGATTTAGTGATTTTAGTAGAAATATGGCTGATGTAAACTTTCGCGTTTCAACCAGCAATCTCCTTTTAGTTTCTGAAATTTAGAAGCCTCCCCTAAGTTTTGTGAGTTCTTTTAGAAGCCTGTATGGAGGTTGTCAATGTAAAATATTTATTCACTAATTAGGTCACAACTCACTAGCTAACTTGCCTTAGCAGCTCTTTTCAAGATTCTTCTTTCTTCTTCATTCATCAAAACTGGGAAGAGGTGTTGGCTTAATTCTGTGTTTTTGTTGTAAAGCTTTCATAGTCTTTTAGACCCTATACTTATATTGTCATTTGATTAGCTCTCAACTGTATAGATCTCTCAGTGATCTTTTGGGCGGTTCTTTCTTTGTGGACTCTTTTTTCACATTTTGTAATTATTGTTCTTATTAATACTATTTTCTTTGTTTCCCATATTAAAAAAAAAATGCTGTGGATGTGATGTGTACTTATATTTTTTAACTTTTATCTATATACCTTCTAACTTCCCATGGCCCGTATTTACAGGAAGACACAGGTGGGTTGAATATGCAGAGAAGAGTCGCTACAATGCTTCCCAGGTGCCACCGGAATGGCACGGTTGGCTGCACTGCATGACTGATCACACAGGAGATGAGGCAAGCTCTGTTTTAACTTATTCAGATGATACCAAATAACAAATTTGTGTACTGATGATGATGCATTTCTTTCAGGTTCTGATGCTGAAACCGAAGAGATACGGAGTTGAGCACAGGGAAAATTTATCGGGAGAGGGTGAGGAGTTTACCTATCATTCCAAAGGACATTTCCTCAATCCAGAGCAGAGAGACTGGTCTAGGTACCAACCATGGGAACCCTCCAAGAAAGAGTAATTTCTTCATCAACTTCTGTGTTAACTTGCAAAATCTGGATTTTAGCTGCCATTTCCATTAATAAAATGTCTTGTACTCGTTTGAAGCAATAGAATTTTTGCATTTGTTTACCACATTAATGAAATGTCTTGTACTTCATGTTTTGATCAAAAGCTCATTTTGGATTCTGTCAAGTGAATAATCATTGTGCTTTCCCATCTTCAACAAGTTTAAGAACCCATTCCTCCTTCAAGCATTTAGATATAATTTTGCTTCTGTAATTTTGAGTATGCAATATTGTTCAGGTGTAGAGATTAATTTTCAACAAAGCCAAAGTAAGCTAGTGATATCTAATTGTCTCTCATAAGGTTTTCGATAGATGCCGAATCTTGATTCTTACAGCTGATGGTTTTGTGTTGCTTGGCGAATTTCTTAAACCGGTTCATTTTTTTTGGTTTCAACTCGAGTCAAATTTAGGTTTAGGAATTATCGGAAAGAAAAACAAGTTTTAGTGATTTCAAAGCGAATAGAATCGAGACTACTTTTTTAGCAAACAGAACTGCCGTGCCAATACCTATAATAAAATTTACTTTTGTTTTTTTTTTTTTTTCGCTTTTTTAATAAAATTTTTCACGCGGTAATTTTTAAAGACCTCTCCTAAGGTTTAACACGTAGATAGAAAGTATGAGCGTATTATTAGATACCTTCCTGTTTGTATTCCATTTGGTAACTTGTCAATGCATGAGGATAATTTCATAAAAACACTCTCTAAAATTTTGAAAAAATCAAAAGCAATTGAGTTGACTGCAGTGCACTTCATTATCCATTGGTTCCAAGGATGCATTGGACATATCTTCTCCTTCATCTTTCAAACCCAAGGTAATTAGCAAATCCATTCATCTATCCAAAGTTCTAAACACAACAGATTCTTCTCTTTATACTTCTAGCCTCGCCAAATAAAGCTCAAATTCAAAGAAGCCCAAATTTGAAAGAAAGTGATGAACAATGAAGTGATGGTAGCGGGAAAATGCTGTCATTGAGTGACCATTGTTGGCGACAAGCGAAGAATGAATGAGTTATTAAACCTCATAGAAGGTGAAAATTCCAAATAACTCGAAGCATGTTAAAGTTAGAGCCTTTTGATGGATTGATGCTGTGTTTGAAAATTGATTTAATGATGTGTTTGAGTTGTTGAAGAAGCTGCTCTGCTGGATGTTTTTAGTGTGATTCGCACTAGTGAAGAGCTAAACAAACCATTGCGTATTAGAAATTAGTTATTTTCTTGTGATTTCTATGTTAAACAAAAGTGGGTTTTAGGATTGTAATTGTAAAATATAATTCCTAATTTTTACAATAAAAATGAAATTAAAAATTGAGATTTTTTTAATGAAATTAATTTTTGGAATCGTAATTGTGATTACAATTTAAAACAAATATGATTTTCTTAATTGAAGTTAAGAAATTGTTAAATTCTTCTCCAATATTTTTTCCTTTTTTTTTTTCTAGTTAATGAGTATGCAATGTCAAGTATTTGGTTATTTTATTTTATTTTTTTTTCTGTGTATCAAGAGTAAAACATATTTCATTCTATTAATGAACAGCGCTCTAATGGTTGCTATAAGGGTGTTTTCTCTTTGTAATTACAGTCATACTTTTTATGTACGTGTTAATACACCAAATCTCATATGAGGTCTCTAAAAATTATTCATTTTCACGCTTGCACAATAATAATCAGCGATGGCAATGAGTGGGTCTTAATCATGTTCACATTATCTAAATCCAAATGGATCATATTTGGATTTGTATAAAATGGATTTAGAGCATATTTGAATTTAAATGAATAGATTTAAAATGAACTTAGTGTAAATGCAGATCTAACTTAAAATTTGGATTTATATCCAATCAAAAGTCTTTTAATTTAATGTTACTTTTAAAAGTATTAAATAATTGCTAATTGTTCCTCTTTTCTGATCCAATTAAAAGCTTATCTTGCGTAGCCTTAGTCTGCTTGGTGGATCAGCCCCATTGGATGAAATTTGTGATCTTGAAATCAATAGTTAGATAAATTGAATCTTAATAAACTGAATGCATCTTGGTTATTAATATCAACGTCACATTTATAAGGAACGAAGCTTATTAATTTTATATAAAATTTAAAGTTTTATTCATAATTTTAATTTAGATGCTATGTCCTTCAGTTGATGGCAATACTTTTTGTTTCTGAAATATTTTCTTTTTAATTTTTTTAAAGGATTTTAGAGTTTAGTAAAGATAAACTTTTGTCAGCATTCTCTTGTAATGTATAAAAAATTTAAAATTTAAAATTAATTTGTTAAAAATTAGAATTGACAAATTCATGATAGTTCAGAGCAGGCCTGGATTTTTTTTTCCCGGAATTGAAATATAGAGTAAAATCATCGACTCCTAATAAATTTGGAGCATATACAATTTTTTTTTTTAATTTACGGATCTAACCATGAAGTTGGGTAAATCCAACCCCCTTTGCCGTCTCTACTCTTGGTAACACTTTTTATGAAGCGAGCTGTCGAAATCCGAATTTAATTTTGTGAACTTGTGATAATGATTGCTTCAAAACCAAACAAAAATGTGAAATGGACAGCTAAATAGAAGAGAAAATTGACTCTAAAATCAACGAAGCAGGGATAAAGAAAGAATAATTTTGCCCTTACGGTTAATAATCTGAAAACGATTTTCTTCTCGAACCTGGGAGACCAATGGCTCTAGTGAAGAGAAAGCATGACAAGTTTCAAGCTGCGCTGCCTAAAATTTGTGGGGTCCAAAAATCGATTTTTGTTGATTGAATCTTAAAAATGGCAGAATCAATAAACAAACAAACAAAAAGGTTTCTCGAATTTTCCTCTATTTCCTCAAAAGTGAAAGCCACAACTAATTATAATTTTTTTTTTTTAAAATCTCATGTTTTACATGAGAGAGAACTGTAGATCTTAGTTGGATAATTTGTCAAAAGTTTTAAATAAAAAAAAATTCAATTAAAACAATTCAACTCATATTTTATTATGATCAATGACCTTCATATTTAAATAAAAAAATTTAAATTAAAAACATCACATTGCTATCAAATTCTTCCACGTGTACGTAGGTGCTCCGCAGATCACTTCATATTTTCTTTCGTTTGTTTTTTCTTTGGAAGTAGCATTTTGCAGCTCTTTACTTTTTTGTTGATAGAAGTCTAGTTTGTTAAATGTTTGAAGTCTAAAATTTTATTAATTTTAAATTTTTTTAAAAATATATTTATTTATTTTTTAAAATTTATATTTGATTTTTAGATATTTATATCTGAATAAAAAAAATAAATTTTTATAATTTTTATTTAAATAAAAAAAATCTAAATGATAAATAAATATTATATTTTAAAAATATTTTTATAAAATAACTTATTCCCTTAACTATAAAATTTAATACTTTTTTTTATTTTAATTTATAAATAATATCAATATTAAATAATTAAATTTAAAATTTTTTAATTATAAAAATAAATAAAATATTATTTATATTTAAATATTTAAAAAAAAAATAAACATGCCATTTATATTTTTATAATTAAATTCATTCAAATTTAAAAAAAATTAAAACTTATTTAAATTTCAAATAAAAAAACAAACGCTGCCTGCGGCTATACGACTTATTCCTTGCAGCAAGCAACACCCGCCTTAAATTAAATTAAATTAAATAGAAATACAATTAGCGCTCCTGATGATGTTAATAAACTAGAATAATTGATCAGAGTTTGGTAAGAAGTTAGAATGGCGACTGATCCTGAGCAAGCGCAAGCGAACCTCTCCTCTTTCGGAAAGGTTCCTTCGTGATTTTGTTTTAGTGAATTTGTTCAATTCTGATTATAATTATTATGAAAAATAGCATCCTCGTAGTAATAATTTGATTCTAATAATTTATAAAAAAAAAATAGGTAGGAAAGTCATCTGGAGAGATTGGGAGTGCAGAAGAAGAGCCACTTATTGCTAATGGAATCCGTCCATCTCCCGAAAATTATTCTGTTTCTGCTGCAATTCTCCCGTGAGTTTACTTCATTTTGCTTTCCTTTGCTTTTGCAGTTGATTATTATTATATATATATATATATGTATGTATTTTAATAAAGTTCATTCAATTAGGGAGCTTGCTGTCTTGTTTATGAATAATTGGGTTCGATTTGAATTGTTTATTATTTGATTTTGTTTTCAGATTTCTATTTCCGGCCCTTGGAGGTCTTCTCTATGGTTATGATATTGGATCCACTTCCTGCGCTACCATTTCTATTGAGGTAGCCATAGTAAAATTTCGCAACAATCTCAATCAGTATAACTCAATTGAATAGCTCCTGTAACCATTTTCATATTGTCTTATACTTATTTGACCTTCTTTTGTTTGTTTGATTGTGCAGTCACCCACATTAAGTGGAATTTCATGGTACGACTTATCTTCTGTGGAAATTGGTCTTATCGTGAGTTTCTAACCATATTTTTTTCTTTTCATCCACTCATGTATATTTGTTGATGGAACCATTCTTTGTTTGTCTTCCGTTTTACTATCTTTTGTTTATTTGTTTATTATCTTTTTCTTTTTATTTCAGACTAGTGGATCGTTGTATGGCGCCTTGATTGGTTCCATTTTAGCGTTTAACATTGCAGACATTCTGGGTAAGTTCTTCTTTTGTGTTGTGAGCTTTAAGCTTAAAATTGATTGTCAAGTCCTTTTTCTGTATTAAGTTTAAATGATGAATTTAAACTGAAGGGCGTAGAAGGGAGTTGATTTTGGCTGCTCTCTTGTATCTTGCTGGAGCACTTGTAACGGCATTGGCACCTGACTTTATTATTATGGTTGTTGGGCGTTTCGTATTCGGCATAGGAATCGGTCTGGTAAAACTAAATCTTTTTGTTGCACACATGCTCTTTACACTATTATTTTAAGCTAAGCTCCAGAAATTTGATGCACAATTTATCCATGTAATCATATCATTCAGTTGCCTGTTTTTTGCACCTTTTTTTTTTTTAATATTTTATTACTAGTAGCACAATGTTGATGGTAGCCAATTCCCTTTTCCATTCATGAGCAAGGTTCAATCCTTGGACCTTTTGTTCAACCACAAAAAGATTTTGCATGTTTCTTTTGTCTACTATTGCCTATATAGACATGAGAATTGCCTTGGCTTACAAGTCTTCTGATAAACTATGATACAGTAATGTATCCAACCTTAGATTTAATCTTTGTACTTTGTAGGACACGCACAAAATGTACATCAGTACATATGAACATAAGAATCTACTCCTGCATACTTCACATACACAGTTGTTTTTATGTATATATCTGCATCCATGCATGCATGCGCACACATTCTTTTTGTTTTCTTGATTTAATATGCATTCAGGGGAACTACCAGGTTAATAAACTTGCAGAAAAATGAACATGAAGCAAAGCAAAGGTCTTCTCTTATATGACAACAATTTTCTGGAAATGCATTTTTTAGTTTATATGCATTCTGATATTTTATTCCATTTGGTAATTAACTTTTGTGGAAACATTTGGTTACCCATTTTTAATTTAGGCAATGCATGCTGCTCCGATGTACATTGCTGAGACAGCTCCAACTCAGATACGTGGTCAACTGATCTCTCTTAAAGAATTCTTTATAGTTCTCGGAATGGTTGTAAGTGCCTCAACTTATGATTAATTTGGGTTTCTTTTAGGCCAAGTAGTACATGCCATAAAGCCAACCATGGTTGCCTTCAATCTTCTGTTCTCTTCTTTGCTAATCTTGCCTCAATAATTTTTTTGATGAGATATTTTAAGAGTTAGATTTTTCTTACAGGGTGGTTATGGGATTGGAAGCCTTTTAGTTGATTTATCTGCTGGTTGGCGCTACATGTATGGAGCTAGTACTCCTTTGGCAGTGATTATGGGAATAGGAATGTGGTGGCTTCCAGCATCTCCTAGATGGCTACTTTTATGTGCCATGAAGAGAAAAGGAGATATGCAGGATTTGAGAGAGTCTGCAATAAGTTGCTTGTGCCGTCTCAGGGGTCAATCTATTGGTGACTCTGCTCCTACAGAAGTGGATGAGATTCTTACAGAGCTCTCTTATGTTGGAGAAGACAAAGAAGTTTCACTAAGGGAAGTATTCCATGGAAAATGCTTGAAGGCCCTTATAATAGGTGCAGGATTAGTCTTGTTTCAACAGGTATCTTGATTAATTGAAGTGGTATGGTCTTGTTAGATCTGGAAAAAGAAAGGGAAAAAAATCATTATCGATATATATATATATATATATATATATATATTTTTTTTTTAAATTTAGAGAGAGAAAAGAAAGAGCTCATTTGAGGGAGAGAAACAGTGGAAGAATAGTTAACTACTTAATTACATGATTCACCGATATAAAGTAATAATAACCTATCAAACACTAAAATTTAATTTGATGATACAGATGTAGATGGAGAAATTAATGGTTTATGATAGTATAAATGTATGTTGGGTGGGTGTCCAGAGTAATTTTACCATTTTTTAAATGCTTTGTTATACGTCATTTGCTCTTTCAAGTAATTTTGCCAAAGGATTTTCTGATATTAAAAACTTCACTACATGATAGATGGAGTAACTTGATGGGTGTATTTAGTTTGCGCGTATGTATACACATATTCAAATTCTCCAACTATTATCTATTAATCGACATAGAATTCTCTAACAATGGTATGAAGCAGTTTTATAAAACATCACTATGCTTACAAGTCTTCAACTTTTGTGGCAGATCACTGGGCAACCAAGTGTATTGTACTATGCTGCGTCAATCCTTCAGGTATGGTGCTGTTTAAATTTATAGCATTGGTAAGGTCACAAGAAGAATTCTTTTTTTCTAGGGACTTGCAGAATAAAACAATGCTCCTTCCTAACCAAACATAATCTGATAGAGTGCAGGATTCTCTGCGGCCTCTGATGCAACACGGGTCTCAATTTTACTTGGCCTATTAAAGGTAGGTTCCTGCACTTTATTTTTTATGTCAGATGTTTATTTCTTTCGTATACGCTTTTCCTATTTAATTATATGAGACTAACATATTATATTAGTTTCAAATTTCATCTTGGCTTCATTTTTCCTAATTCTGAACACTTTGCAAAGATGTCTCTGTCCTGTTGGTAAGTTTAGTGTGTTTTCTCAGCCTCCTTGGAAAGCTCATTGCTTGATTGGAGCATGGAATTGAGAGCATGTGAAACATTTATTTCATGGAAAGATGGCAGGGAATATTTTGTTGATTCTGTACAGAGTTACAAATGTACATGCACAAGTTTTGTTTTATTTTTATGACTTTCGATACTGCATGTATGCCCCCCCCCCCCCTGGCCCCCTACCAAGAAAGATATTTTAACTGATTTATCTTGGTTTTCATTTTTGAATTTTTGCGAAGCATGTTTGTCTTCCTAGAAATATTCTTCGTAATTTATCATGTTTCTTATGTAATAGTCTTGGTATGATCGTCCTACTATCCCATTCCTCTGAAATTATTACATGTGTTCTAAACTCTCACTTACTGTTTCAATCACCACCATGTTGTTTATTTTTTAACTGAATGTGTATCTGTCGTGACTTATGATTTTACTAGAGGGATGTCAATAATATGGTATGCTTGTCACAGCCAAGGCTCTCTTTCAGTTCAGCTTCATATATAATTCTATTCCATTAAAAGCACTTATTTTTACCTTTCTAAAAGTATTCATGATGATTGACCATATCACTTCCATTCAGCTCTTTTTGCACCACCCAACTTTTCCATTTGATGGCTTTGTTATTGGTAAACCTGACATGCTCTTTTGTTGTTGTAGTTGATTATGACTGGATTGACTGTTCTTGTTGTTGATAGACTTGGAAGGAGGCCTTTATTACTTGGTGGTGTTTCTGGGATGGTAAGTACTTTGTTTTCTTCAATGTCCATTTGTGTTTGTCCTCTATCATGGGCTGAGGCAAACATTAGACTACCTTAAAGTTTTTGTGTCAAGTTTGTATATATATATTTTTGCTTGATTTATCAAATGTAAAGTAATGTTGGTTCCCAGACTCTGTGTATCCTTTTTGTTTCCTTTTCATTAAGTTTTACTTTTCATTAAGTTTTACTTGTTCTGACAAGCTTTGACAAACAGCAGTGAAAAAGGAAATTGCAAATGGGTGTTTATTGCATGGGAATTCTGATTGTTTGAATTAAAAGTAGTTATTTCCTACATTCTTGAAACATTAGCAGCAATTATGAATAAATTAATTTAATTGTGTCAGGTTATCTCTTTATTCCTTTTGGGATCTTATTACCTCTTCTTGGATGACGTGCCTGCTGTGGCTGTTGTTGCGTTGTTGTTGTATGTTGGCTGTTATCAGGTAATCAAGAATTTCAATCCTTCCAAAATTTATCATTTTAGAATTTTCTTCTTTGATATGACACAAATTGTTTGCTTATTATATTGTGCAAAACTTAGGTTTTAGAACTTATTTGGGTAGCTGGAATTAGGATTGTGAGTGTGCTTCTGTTTTTCTGTACATAGGACTCTTAGAGTTTTATGAAACAACAGACCTTAAAAAGCAGTGTTAAATAAGCATTGCGATGGAGCTTGTTGAACTAGTGAGCACAACAGTTCTCAGGTAAATCTAAGCTCAAGCAGGGTTTTAAGGCATTGAAAAATCTCGAAAACTACCTTGTTAAATTTGGTTTTCTCTGATTATGTTTAGTCCAAGCCCACAGTTCAAGAAATGCATACAATCACATATGATATCACTTAGCATGCTAGTTTTATTCCAGTGATGACAAGAATCTGACCTTTAACAAATAGTACTAGAGTAAGCCTCATTTACTATCTGCTATTAGGTTCCCAATTTTCACATCAAGCTTTCCAGGTGGTTAGTGGGGGATCCATTGAGAGGTTAGATCAGAGTGAAGAAAATGTTAGGTGGAGGAGAATGGCATGATTTCACTGTGATTGGAATGGGATGTGGGCATTTTATTGTAAGCATGGATAAGAAGTATTACCCTAGAGGCTAGTCTCTTGGGCTGTAGCAACTGCTTGGCCTTTGATAACTGGAATCTAGGGGCCTCTGAATATATAGCTAATGGAGCTCTTTTTCCACATTTTCCCTCTTTTTTTTTTTTTTTGGGGCAGATTTTATTATATATAATTGTTTCCGTTAGGCTCACAAAATTAGTTTTGCAGTTATCCTTTGGGCCTATTGGTTGGCTGATGATTTCGGAGGTATTTCCACTTCGTCTAAGAGGGCGGGGACTTAGTGTAGCAGTTCTAGTGAACTTTGGAGCAAATGCACTTGTGACATTTGCATTTTCCCCACTGAAGGTACTTTTAGTTTTTCAACTTAAATTCCAACGATATTTCTTTTCAAAACTTTGTTGAATGCTACCTTAAACTACAATCTAAAAATTGATGTACACATTCTTTGTTGAAAAATGCTTTAGCTTATCTGGTTGTTTCTCAATTGGAATATTAATTTTAGACTTTTGAGTTTGTCTTCAAGAGCAACCTGATTTTGCTCTAGTTCTGCTTTTTTCTAACTTGCTTTGTTTTCATTTCGTTGAATTTATGTCACACTATTCTTAGTGTTATTTCAATTAAATTGCAGTATTACCAAGAAGATATATAACTGTTAGATTATTGCAGGACCTGCTGGGAGCTGGAATTCTGTTTTACGCATTTGGAGTGATAGCTGTGCTGTCTCTCGCTTTCATTTTCTTCATCGTTCCAGAGACAAAGGGGCTTACGCTTGAGGAGATCGAGGCCAAATGCTTGTAAGTAATGTTGCATCTACTGGACTAAGCGGCAGTACTGGACTGAACTGCAGTAATACGGAGACGTCAGGATGGAATTTCACCATGGCAATTTCAAAACGCAGGGTGAGGGTACACCTTTTATTTTGCAATTTCGACGTTTGCTTGTAAGTTATAGCCAGGGAGTTGTACGTTTTTGGATATAAACAATCATGAGATCTTCATGTGTATCACTAATCAATAATCGGTAGAGTCATTTAAGCTATTAATTCCGTCTTTCTTTTTTTTTTTTTTTCCTCTTCATTTTAAGAGGATTTAAGCTACTAATTCTGTTGTTATTAATTGTCACATAATATGTCTCTTATCCTTCCAATGACGATGAATTAACCGGGGAACTTTTGGCTATTACTGCATGAAACTCCTAGATGGTTCTGAGGACGGAATTGAATTTTGTGTGGAAAGTAGAAAGACTATATTAATATTGCCTTTTATTTTAAAAAAGAAATAAGTAAAGGTAAAAAGAGACACCGCGCGAGCAAATTTAGAGGAAAAATAATAGTGCAAAGGTAATTAATTTATATCAGGTATTTAAAATAAAACACAATATATTTTTTTTTTCAAATTCTCATTAAATGTCAAAATCTTAAAAGAAATAATAAAAGGAGTATATTTCAACGCTGGAATTTAATTGATTGAATCGGTGATTTAATTTAATTCAATTCCGCCTCCTTTCTTCTTCGAACCGGGGGCGTCATCTAGTAGATTAATTGATTGAATTGGCAAACTTTTAATTTATGAATAATAATTAATAAAATTATGGACAGCAGAAAATTAGCCTCGCTAATGGCAAATTGGGCTTCATAGTTGGGCTTTGCCCGAAGCTAGACCCAAAAGAAATTAGCTCTGGGGAGTAGGAATAGATTGTTAAATCGAGAAGGTTGAGAAAGGTTTAGGGTTCTTGATTTTGGTAAACAGGAGTCAGAGAAAGCAAAAGACAAAGAGAAAGAGATGGGAAAGTACAATGTGGTGATGAAGAGAAAGAGAGCAGAGAAAGCAGCGAGAAAGAGGGCAATTCACGGGGACCCAGTTACTGCAAAGCTTAAGAACAAGCCTCAGAACCTCTGTGTTTCAGGAAAGCGCCAGCGAAAGCTCCTCAAGAAATGGCGCAGAGACCAAAAGGAGGCTGCCGACAAAGGCCTTATTACCATGCAAGATGTCGAGATGATGGCCGCCTCTCAACCTGTACATGAGGAAGGTACCCACTTACTCTTGTTCTTGTCTTTCTGGTACTTATTATAATTTTAATCCATCAATTAATCAGGCATTATAATTGCAGTGATTATTCTAAATTCTTCATTTATTGAGTTCGCAATTCAAGTTGATTAGGTGGGTGCTACCTGCTATTTTTAACTGGTAAAATCGCTTTTGTGGAGGTAAAAGAGGCATGGGGTTCGCAACGTGCTCACGTGGGTGGGGGAAGGGGACTGAGTTGCCATCACACTACTTATTAAATATAATAATAATAAGAAGAAAATACAGGTTGATTAGGGAAGTTAAAAATATGGATTGGGCATTACATTTTGTAATGTGATTTTCAAATATTTGAAAATGTCGCTTTCGTCTGAGAATAAGATTTCCGTCTTTGAAGTTCATTGTTGCATTCAGATTAGTTTCTCTATTGTTAAGAGTTAGTGGTTACATGACTGATAGATACCTTTAGAATTTAGATAATGCTCAATGTAAGGTTTGTTGGCTTTATGTATAAGCTTAGGTATAGTAATTCTAGGAATTGACGGGTTTTACAAATTTTCTATGAGCCTGATAAATTTATCTAAATAAATTTTAAAAAAGTTCTTTGTCGCTTAAAGAAAGCGTACATGTTATTCTTGGTTTGCCTTTTACTGTGATGGCTGTATCCGTCTGTAATCACATAGACTTTGACCAACTTGGACCGGTTAAACTACATATGTAAGCCAACGGTGAACCTTTTTTTGGTTTAAAAGAGAGTTGTGGAGGTTTCTCAATGAGGTTAGGTATTCTATTTCTAGGAGGAAACTCGTGTTTTTATGCAAAGATTTTGCATGATGTTACTTATATACTGACTGGTATTGCATCTGCATTAGATCTTAAATGATTGGTGATACAACTTTATCCATGGTGGGTTTAGGTACATCGCAGGACACCAACAAAACAATAACGAAATTTCACATGAAGAAGAGTTTGAAGCTTAAACAGTTAAGACGCAAAGGTAAGTTCTTAATTGTAAAATGATTCTGGATTTTTTTTTTTTTTTTTTTTTTTAAAATTCTTCCTTTGATGTCTTTGGGAAATGACCAACTTGTATTCCTTGATCAATGAACAGGTAAGAAAACAAAAGCAGCCTCTAAACCAGCTGCTGTTGAAGCTTCAGTGGATTCTATGGTAGAATAAATGCACTGAAGCGCGGCATACTACTAAAGAACATGTGCTGTTTTCCAAGGGAGCTTGGTGGATGGTTTTGCTTAGGGTTTTTGATAGTTGCTGTAGAATTCACTTAAGTTGTACAATTTTAATTCATTGGCTTTGCTTTTTCTTGGGCATTGAATCATTGTCCATATGAAATTGCAGTGTGGAAAGCCAAGAATGTGATCAAAGCTGATTTTGAAATACAAAAATATCAGTAGACTATTGGCTTTTGTTAAAATTATGATGGTTTGTTATATGGATGTAAATCCCATAAATTTTGTTAGGGATACGGAATTGTTGCTGAATTTGAATCATTTTAGTTTGCAAAGTGTGACAAATGCCCTTGTGTATCAATTTTTTTTCCCCACTTGATGCTAGATTAGGTTAAAAGATTTGTCACAATCAATTTTGTATTTTCATGTCAAACTTCCAACCCTTAGTCACTCGTAATGGTCGATCAAAATTTATTGTGCTAGCTCATAAGTACAAGAGCCTTTTCAACGAAATTGTGATCTTTAAAGTTTTCTCTTTGGAAAAGAATGGAAAGTTTGTGTCCAAACAAACGACTACCGCTCTACCAGATATTTAGCAACATGATTATCCATTACGTGGTTATAGCAGCCTGACAACTCATTAGCAAGTTTGTGAGGCGTAAGCATTTTTCATTCATCACGGTCACCACTGGCCCGCTCAGAAATTAATACATAGCAACCTCATTAGCAATTTCTGCTCCACCACATCCACATATAGAATTATATAAAGAAAACGCTTGGCCATATAAAAATTTGCTTACGCTCGCAAACCCAAAACGACTTTTCCATAACATATTTAAGGGCACATCATCACATTTCCCAAATTTAAAATTGGAAATCCATATGATTTTCTATCTTGTCATTCATATTTTCTCTTGTATCTTTGGCACAAAATGTCCAACGGCTCATTACCTGAAACACGCTTTAATCCGAACTTCTCAATACACATACACCTGTCAACTACTGTTACAATAGGTGGTTGAGAAGGGACAGAGAATTTAAAGTACTAAGAATCAGATCTTACATAATCAATCAACTTCAACCACTGAATATTCTTCAGGAGCTAGCTTATGGCACAACAATCTACAGTTAACATCTTCAGTATGTCCTAGGGAAGGTGAATGTGGGAAATGTTGACACTCATTACTTCCTAAACATACCAGAAGTCTGAAGCATTGTGCTATATTCACTGATGATTGGAGAACTTTTAATGAGTTCCCATATTTTGACAGAATTTTTCAACCAGTCACGTTCCGAAACAGTCCTCGCAAAGGAAAGGCAATTCATAGATAAGACCTGAAACAAATGAACAACATTCAAATTTGAATACTTATCAAGTATTTCAAAAGACACCAAATTTCCAGTACTTCAGGATAATCCAAGATTACACTTTACAACATGTTAATGACCTGGAAATGCGGAAAATAGTCGTTAATGCTGTAAGGATTAGCATTAATGCAGCAAGATCCTCAAAGTTTTGTGCATGCGTGCATGTGTGTGTAAGAGAGAGGGAGAAGGAAAGTGAGAGTGAGAGACCTCGTCCCGCAATTTCCAGAGTGCTGAGCTGTAACTTTCATACTGAGCATTTGGAGAATCATCTCTGTTCTTAGATGGTATCAAAAACAACTTTGGCACTGTTGAAAGTGCATCACTGCTCTGAGTACCAGGTTGAACAGGTTCTTTGGTTGCATTCCCGCATTTTTCCCTCACAAATGAAGAGGCACTGAAGTATTGTGCCAGCGCCTTCCTTAGTTGCTCATAAGTATGAGGCGTACAATTTTGATCTTGGAGTCTACATAACAGTGCCAACATGACAAATGGATGAGCTACTTCTTTTTCCTTGTTTATTATGTATCTATTAATTTTAAACTAGAAGAAGTTTTTCCCAAAAAAGGGAGAAAACACAAAGGGGACCAGTTGTCAGCTCAACAGAATCCTGTTAGAAGCAAAAAATGAAATAGTAACTAAAAGAAGAATCATCGAAGAAAAGCTCCAGTTTCCAGAATAAAACAGAACATCCTTAAATTCATCAGAAACCGAAGCCCATTGAGAGCAAAAGTAACATGAATTACCCCATAAATATTTAGAATATTCCTAACTAGCTTCTTAAAGTCCTTATACTTCTTTTCAACAAAATAACTCAAAAAATGTAGTAACATGGCAATTCCATAATACCATTACCTTCCTTCATCCAAATGCACAAAACTGTTCTATGAAGAAATAAGCACAGGGGTCTGTAACCATCCAATAATCCAATAAGGGCATCTCTGGGAGGTAGGACGGTTCATGGGACTGGATAATATCTCTGTGCCATTACAGTTCCGATATAGTTCACAACAATGAGCTAGAGGAAGACAAACAATTCTGAGGGTAGTTTGAATTTACATTCTAAACATGCCTCCAAATAATTGAACTAATTCCTTTTTCAGAAGTTCATATAGAAAAAAAGTGAATTCAAAATTAAAGAGAGTTAGGGTTGACGAAATTAGATGATGATGAAGTCAACCTTAATAAAACTGCAAGCAATGAACAGCCTTCTTGGAATAATTTATAACTTAAATTCAAAGCCAAAGTCTTAAAATAATTTCTTATATGAAAGTAATACCAAGTAGTTTAGAAGAAAAGTGAAACAAAAGTATAATTTATAACTCGGTAGATCAAATAAAAATAAGATTGGTGAAGCCGTACATGTTAGAAACAGAGATAACCTGATGGTTTGTCAGTCACTAGCACTTCGCAAACATTGATAGTATAATTTCACATTTCAGGGCCTCACTCAGTACAAGTTTTATGGTTTCCCCTACATAGCCGGCACATATCAGTTTTAAGGGTGGTGCTGGAAAGAGACACTGAGTATTTTGTGGTTTTCTCCTACATAGCCTGCAGATATCATTTTTAATGTTACTGCTGGGAAAAGATTACTCACTTTGTATGCACAAAAACTGGAGTAGCCATATACTCTTCACTCTCGTTTGCTTTATCTTTCTTATCTTTTTCTGACCCCAAATTTGAGGTCTGTGAGTTGGAAGCAGTCAAAGAAGATGGATCAGGTATGCCATGCTTCAACAAGTCAACCTGCAATTAGACGAAAAAGGCACATAAGATCCATTGCGGACCACTGGTGATATATTTACCAAACTGGAAATAGCAATTTTTGTAAACATGAATTCATCCAGAAAAATAGAGAGAAATTCCCAGAAAAGGCTCTCGACCAAAATTTGGTGTTTAGTTGAACTTACATTCTTTTTTAAATATGAATGCATTATACACTCTGTTAAACTAAAGATCAGGTCAGTCCATAATATTAAACTTACATCCTTTATGCTTGAGACCCAACAAAGGGTTTGCATCATTTTCCCATACAAAGCATTTTCCCTAAAAGATTATCAGTGGTTGAGCAAGAGTAATACCGTCGACATCAAGCGCCACATGTTATTGTCATGGACTCCATCAGATACCACCAGCAAAATGTGACAAATAGAAGCCAAGAGAACACCAAGCTACAAGGACTCCTTGCAGTACACAGGAAAATTACGAACATTTAGATATTCTACCATAAGGAATATATTCACCATGTACTCATAGCACAGACAGAACCATTACATAGTTCACCGATTGTCAAGTATTCTTTCAGAAATAAAATCAATTAACCCATATTTCAACCCTTACCTGAATACTCATGAGTTCAAGAGCCAACTCAGCGGATAAAGATTCACCGCTAAGAACTGAAATCGTGGAAGAGCCATCAGGTCTCATAATTTCAGCTAAAACAGAAGAACTGAAAACAGGCTGCGAGTAAAGAAATAAGCAAATATACAAAATAAAATATAAAAAGGAAAAGAGTAAAGGCACTTAAAGAATCCCAAGCAGAGAGGGTTTCTGGGTTCCCAAATATGTGGTGCACATATTTACATGACACGTCATTTTATAATCAATTGAAGGAAATTTGCGTCGGACATGAAAACAAGGAAACACCTGGGTGTCGAGAAGTAAAAGACGTTGAGCTGAAATTCTCGGTTCAATTCCGGAAGTGCAATGCTTAGCCTGAGCTCTGGTATCTTCAGATAGAGTAGGGAAAGGAGGAAGCATTCCAGGTGAGGTGGCATCAAAGCCATAAAGCTCGTTCATAATGGTGGACTTGCCCACACCCGCAACACCAATCACTCCCACCACCGTAAACTCCGTATTCTCACTTAAAAACTGTACCGACCAACGATCACAACAACATTAATTAGCTATCCACGCATATAGGCTTCGTTTGGCAGCGAAGACAATACCACTTTGTCAAAAAAAAAAAAAAAAAAAAATTATTTTTCAAGCTTAAAATTATTTTTTAAAAAAAGTCACTAAATATTATCGAACTGTTAATAAAGAGAGAGTGTTTGCGCGTGTGTTACCGGTAGGAAGCGGTCGATGTGAAAGTCCCAGGAATCAGACAACAAGTTGAGAGACGGAAGACGAGACCGAAGCGGATGCGGGTGAACATGCGGTGCCGTTTCGTCTTCCCCACGCCCAAATTTACCGCCAACCGCTCCACCGCTCACCAGTCCTGGCTTCGCTAGTAGGATTTTCGGACCCGACGACGGATTTGATGATGATGAACCAGCCATTTTTTTTCAAATTTTCTGATATTTTTTTCGATTCTGTTTTAGTTTTATATTTTTAACTACTTATTATAAATGCGAATGGGCAACAAACCGGCCCAAGCCCAACCCGCATGAGTTGGTTCTGGTTCGCTTACGTAATAGAATCTCTGAAGCTTCGTTTTGATATGACTTTGCAATACCGTCTCTTTGAGTAAGTTAATTATTAAGGAGTTTTTACAATTATAGATTTTAACCCCAAAAAAATCCTTTAATTGTTTGGTTGTATGAGAGTTTTTTTTATTAAAATTATCAATTTATTTGCATAAACACGCATTTCAAAAGTACAGAAAATGTAAATGGAACGTCAATTTTCCTTCCTAAGAGTATGTGGTATCAATTTATTTCATCAAGCTTCTTAAATAAATTAGAGAAATTGAATTTTTTTATTTTTTGACTTGTAAAGAAATTGAAAGACGAAACCACAGATTACAATAGTACATACTTAAGGACTACAACAACAACGTTTTGAACCTTTAACTACAATGCAAGCCCCAGTTCTTAACTTCTTGTCATTCTTACACAATGAAAGACACTGAACATCCCCAAAGGTTTTTGAACAAGTGTTATAGCAGACTGGATGGGGAGCTTCATTATCTGCAAGTTAACAAAAATAAGTTTAATTAATATTAATTTGCAATATTTTTTTCTCATTGTCTCCGATATGCATGCTACGACTAAGTTATGCATTATTCAGTGACATTGGTAACTTATATAGTACAAATTTGAATGACTATGGTTATCACCTAAAAAAATTAGAGAGTTTATCTGAGCTAATTGAATATGAGCTAACTGAAGAGATGATAAATATCATCACAATGAGAAATTTACCAAATCCCATTTCTTTAAACAAAGCTCAAATAATTATTGGATCTTGATGAATTGATGATCTAAAAAGAGCTTTATATAATGACCTAGAAAAGCTAGGGTTTCATCTCAAAATTTTTAAGCCAAAATATCAAAACTCTAATGCTCCAAAAATGCGCCTTAGAGACAAGTATTTACCAATCTGATACAACTCTACAATTTTCGAGTCCCATAGAATTAATGTCTAGGTAAAATGACAGGAATGATATTACTCAACGATTGTTTCCCAATTTAAATCTTGTACGATTTGTATGGTATTCAAAAATCACAGACATTGACAAAGTGGGTTCGCTATACATAGGAAAAACAGATAATAGTACATGTAATGTGTAATTCATAGTGTTGGATTATATCAATAAAAATCACGGCTTTATGCTAAATTTAGACTTTTCAATTACCAGCTAGCCCCTCTTTGGTAAGCCAATTAATAAAATTTAAAATGCGAAAAATAAGAATGAATGGACATTAAAGTAATAGAGTTCATGATTTAACCCTACTATTCTCATAAATTTATATTATGAAGAAATAAAAATAAGCCAATAATTTCCTTAAATATTTAAAAGTGCTTGTTTTAAAGATTACACTGGAAATCAAGCAATCATTTTCTTTTTGATAAGAATGATATATATTAAGATTGCCAGCGTGAAAAGCACATATATATGGGAATAATTATTATCATAATGTGATGCATATATGGCGAGGATCAATAACATTTTAGTAATGTAAAAATGGCAAGGATCAAGATCGCTATATCATTCGGATATTAAATAAATCAAAAGGTTTATGAGCATTTGGAAGATGAATCCCTTATTTGTATTTTATGTTACAAAGTAGTTTATATAAATAAGCCTTTAAGCTATTGAAAAATAATAAGAGTGACATTTATTTGTTTCTTAAAAATTTTTCACGTTTATAGTAGTCAGATTTTCTAGGGGTGGGCAATTGTCGGTTCGGTTCGGTTCGGTTTTTAAATTCGGTTCGGTTCGATTCGGTTCTTAAATATTTAGGGTTAGGAATTTAAGAGAGAAATTTATTTTTTAGTTAATATATTTTCAATTAAATATATTATAATAAAATTTTAGTTAACAATAATAAAATCAATCGATTCGTTAATTTTAACCATTCGATTTTCTTCATCAACCGAACCGAACCGAACCGTTTGCCCACCCCTAGTTTATACATCCAATTATCAACAACCTGACTAAAAATAAAAATAAAAATTTCTGATGTATTATAGGTACTATAAAATTACACATCGCACACTAGGACATATGTCTATTTACACATTTAACTTTTGAGAAATTAAAAATGTGAAAATAGAGATGCATTTATTTTATTGGTTAAAAATTATTTTAAAATATATACCATATATTACAACTAATTAATACGTACATAATATAATAAGTGATTGAATTTAATATATAACCTTTTAAAATAAATCCAAATGCTATCATTTACTTATTGTCGCCTGATATATTCAGAAATTCTCTTGCTTGAGCACCAACCAAAGGTGGCAGATAAGTACACGTATCGACTGAGATTGGTTAACATTTAACAAGACAAGAATGAGTGGTGCTGGCAGTGACTACGTGACAAACCATGTTAGAGGGTGGGAATATTTACACTGAGGTCCTTTTTTTTTAGGCTTTTACATATAATTCTTAAGAGTTTGAGAATTCCATATCTAAAAATCCATTTCGTTTAAAAAGTTAGCACTCGTGTCAATTTTTGATCACCCACCGATTGTACAAATTACAATTGCCTATGTTTCTTAACAGAGATCTAGAAGCATATATTCTTGAATTTGACATTTAATTAAGTGCAAGATATATATGGAAGTTATAAGATACTATTATAATATTATTTCAATTAATATGCACATGCAATTGTTTGTATATTTGATTCTTGTAAGCAAAAGCATATTTGTCATCATAAATTGTGTTTAATTATAATGTTCTCACGTGAAACCATGAAGAACAATAGCCATTTGAATTCTTGATTATTTGCTGTCTTCATTTATAGGTATATATAGGCTGTCTTATTGCTATGCAGTAATATTTCTTATTATATCATTAATAATTTTTTTAAAATAGAAGATCAATTTACTGCAAGAATTCAATTCTAATAAGATTGATCAAGATCTTAACACAAACGACTATGTACCTATTTGGTATGACTTATTTAATAGTTGTAAGTGTTTATTTAATTACATAAACTCTTATCATAATTTTTATTATTGTTTGGTTATTTTTCTAATAGAACTTTTGAACTTTAAATAAGTTATTTTACCTCTACTAGTAAAAGCTCAAATTTTGAACTTTTGGGAGTAGGGGTTGAAAAGTTTTTTTTAAATGTCAAAATATTTAAAATATTATCTACTTATTTTACCATCTTATTTATTGTTTTCAAAATATAATTTTAAAAAATTTACCTATTAAAATAATTTCATAAACTTTTAATAAAAACTCTTATTGACAATCAAACACCTAAATTTTTATAGTAGAAGTTCTACTTAAATAAGTTCTATTTAAAAAGCCGTACTAAACGGAGCCTATAAAAATGAATCTATTAAAAAAATTATATTTTTACCATTTATGCGACCAGCCAATATACCACGTCACCACATAACAAAATTATTTTAATTAAAATCAACATAACCAATCACAATACCTAGGGATAATCACATATTGATGTCCCCATGTAGAATTTCATCATTCGAGAGGGACTCGATTGCAAGTAATGGACTTATGGCCTTACGGGTGTGGTAGGTGTAGTTAAGAGCTGTGACATGACGAAGAAATGAGTGCAGGGGGAATTGAATGGTGAGATGGGCATATGCTCTTGCTAACGTCCTCCTTCAAATTACAAATTAAAAATCTCCCAACTTCTTCACATCCATTTGTTCTACCTACCACCCTTTCCCCCACTCTCCTTAAATGTTTTTCTTTTTTGCACAATCTTTTGCTTCGTGTGTCTCTCTAACTTATTTTCCCTAAACGATAGCCAAGTCTTCCTATTCATCTAAAAAAATTTCTACAAAACAAAAAAAAGGCACCCACAAGGCCACAATGATATCCATAGCCACTAAAAAACCAGAACTCTCTCTTGATATCTCTTCGGCAGCACCACCAGCACCATCCAATGAAAAGATAACCACCCATATTTTCAAATCAAAGCTTCCCGATATACCCATCTCCAATCATCTCCCTCTCCATGTTTATTGTTTCCAAGATCGTTTATCTGCCGATCCATGCTTAATCGTTGGCTCAACTGGCAAAACTTACTCTTATGCCGAAACGCACCTCATATGTCGAAAAACCGCAGCCGGTTTATCGAATCTTGGCATCAAAAAGGGCGACGTGATCATGATCCTCCTCCAGAACTGCGCCGAGTTCGTCTTCTCGTTCATGGGAGCTTCCATGATCGGTGCGGTCACGACGACGGTCAATCCCTTCTACACTTCAGCTGAAATCTTGAAACAGTTCAGAACGTCTGGTGCCAAATTGATTATCACAATGTCTCAGTACGTCGACAAGTTGCCGAAGACGGACAAAGATTTCACAGTGATCACGATCGATGCCCCTCGGGAGAATTGCCTGCATTTCACAGTGTTATCAGAAGCAAATGAGGATCAAATCCCAGAAGTTGCCATCGAGCCCGACGATCCTGTGGCGTTGCCCTTCTCTTCGGGCACCACGGGATTGCCTAAAGGAGTGGTGCTGACGCACAAGAGCTTGATCACCAGCGTGGCGCAACAAGTGGACGGAGAGAACCCGAATCTTTACTTGACAAACGGAGACGTTGTGCTCTGCGTTCTGCCTTTGTTTCACATTTATTCGTTGAACAGCGTGCTTCTGTGCTCGTTGAGAGCCGGGGCTGGGGTCCTGTTGATGCAGAAGTTTGAGATAGGGGCGCTGCTGGAGCTGATACAGCGGCACGGGGTGTCGGTGGCGGCTGTGGTGCCGCCCTTGGTGCTGGCGCTGGCCAAGAACCCGATGGTGGCGGATTATGACCTGAGCTCGATCAGGGTGGTGCTTTCCGGGGCGGCGCCGCTGGGGAAGGAGCTTGAAGATGCTCTGCGAAGTAGAGTCCGTCAAGCAATCTTGGGTCAGGTAATTAGCATTTCTTAACTAAATAAGTTACATGCAATTGATTGCTGTTATAACTGAATAACTGTTTTTGGGTTGCCTTTATTTATTTGTTTATTTTTTTTGGTGCGTTTAGGTTAACCTTTATTAGTCTAACAACAATGCTATTTTGTCAAAGGAATGAGTTACTATTACTAAATAATACTAATAGATCGACGGGGATCATTTTCTTTGTGTTTAGCACTTTAGTTCATTGGTAATTGACGTGAAATAACGATTTTTTTAGATATATATGACATACTAATATTTTTAGCTCATAATCACACGTATTTGTATTTTTTAAAATACTTATAATGATGTGGAAACATTTTTATATTATTGTAAATTATTAGAAAATTATTTTACGACAATATAAAAATATTTGTATACAAGGCAGTCAAGGTACAATTTGAGCTTTGCTATTATTTTCCAAAAATGTTGCTGAGTTATTTGAATGAAGTCAGTCCTTTGGATTGTGTTGGATTTTTTGCCGTATTATTTGCTGCGGCCGGAGGGTAATGTTGTCAGATTTTGCAAAAATAAATGACAATTTATGTGTGGCTATTTATGATGTGGGCCGAGCTATGGCCTTAGTCTTATTTTCGGTTGGTGGGTGACTGGGTGTTTCTGTTGTGGATCCAACTTCGGCGGCCTGGTAGCTGTACCAATTAATAAGCTCTACTTATTTATTTATTTAAAAAAAAATTCAGTTTTTTTTTAATATCCAATGGGTTCATTCTTCACAAAGTGAGGCCATTGCCAAATACGAAAGAAGATAATTGACGTAGTTGTTATCTAGCATTAGAACTGAATTTGACACGACTCAATTATTCGATAGAAATACAATACGAATAAATAGGTATAAATAGTCAAATTTGACACTATTATTAAATAGATTGGGTTGGGTTGATATTTTTTTTTTTGGTGTCAGGTTAAAGCTAAGGTTTTTGACCCCTTTATCCGATCAACGACACGATCATATGTTTTATTCTAAATTAATTTGTATGGATATGTGTGGGCATCTTGTCATTAAAACTCAAAAATTGGATATGATTATTTCTTTTTCTTTTTTTTTTCTTTTTATTAGACATGATATAAATATACACAAGTGTTTCATTTATAAAATTTTATTTAAATTTAAGATCTCAACAATATAAATGTGTAAAATCTTGGTAGATATGTATATGTTATAATATTGATATATATATATATAAATTTTATAATGTAAATGTATAATATGTTGGGATATATATATAAAGTGGGTTATATCAGGTAAGAGTTTGAATGCTTTGATACGATTATTAAATAAATTATATTTGACCTAAATTTGACACGATACAAATTTGACCAAGTGACCTGTTTTGTCAGCTTTATCTAGTACTATGTAGATCCCCGATTGAATTTGGTTTTAAACTCTAGGAGCAATAGTGTATGCAAATGTTTCATTTTAAATTCTTTATTTAATCTAATGGCAAATAATTTTTTCTTCCATCCGTATTATCGAGTTTGAACAAATATTTTTCTGTTAGTCTAAGGACACGTTGTTAAGCTGTGTGGTTTAATAACATTTAAACTGGTTTGTTCTATTTAATTGTAAGACTTAACAACATATCTACATGAAAAATATATATATATATATATATATATGTATGTATGTATATATATATATATGTCCACACTAAAGAAAGATTATGTATACACACAGTGTATCAAATCATTGTCTAATTATATTACTTTGTAAATGACTAAAAACACCAGGGATATGGAATGACAGAGGCAGGGCCAGTGCTATCAATGTGCCTAGGATTTGCAAAGCAGCCATTTCCTACAAAGTCAGGATCATGTGGCACCGTAGTTAGAAATGCTGAGCTCAAAGTTATTGACCCTGAAACAGGTGCCTCCCTTCCCCACAATCAACCCGGCGAAATTTGCATCCGCGGCCCTCAAATTATGAAAGGTACGCTTCTCTCTTTTGCCATAATTATACATGCTCATATCATCTTTCCTTATTTCTGTTCTTTTGATTTTTTTTTTTCTTTTTCCCTTTGTAGTTCTTATTGATTGAACTAGTTGCATTATGAGCAGTGCAATGCTTCCGTGTATTATATATGAATGGTAATTTATTCCTCACAGTCTTAACATTTCTTGCTGCTACTCGTGGTCAAAAACAGTGATGCACAGTGGCGGAACTTGAATTTTGGTCTGAAGGAGGGCATGATGAAGAAATTGTATAATTGAATAGGCTAACAGTGGGGTCTTCATTAGGATGGGCAAACAAAGCCCAGGTCCAACCAGATCAATGGGCTTTTCACTTAGCCCTCTGTATGAGGGAATGGATAACAACTTAAGAAAACAAAAAAAAAAGTCCGGGTCAGACACTCTATTTAAAAAAATTATAAATTAAAATTAAAAATTAAAAATTAAATCCCTAATTTATTGATTAATAATTATTTAAAAACCTAAAATTATATACTAAATTCTTTATTAAATGTTAATTAACTAAGAGGATGCAGGATGCTTGAATTAGAGAATTTAGCGTTAAAAAATTAAATTACTAAATTTTTATTTATTTATTATTTATTTTAAAATATATATTTTCTTTAATTCATTATTAATTATAAACTTGTGGATTATTATTTCATTTGAAATTTACAACAATTAAGAAAATTTAAAAAAATTGAAAGCCTATGCCCAAGCTTCCATTTTGCCATCCTTATTCTTCATAGGGAAATTATCAGCCATATACCCTGTCTGTGATCAAACGACACAACACTTTTCACTTATATCACTGTGATACCATTGACAAAACACTTCGCTATCCACCATTCTGCTACCGTTTAAAGTCGACATCATAAGGGTAATTTAGTCTTTTTATACTTTGATTAAATAAACGACATGTCATTCTATTTACCTAGTAAAAAATGACATGTCATATAATATATATTGATAAAAATGACATGTCATCCCATTTATCTAATAATTTTGTTAATAATTACTTAAAAAAATACTTTATAACCGAATCTACTCCTCTAAAATTTAACCTAAATTTTTGAAGATCTACTCCTCCAAGCTCCAACTGAAATTTTTTATGATATAATATGTATAATTGTAAATAATATCTTGTTAACAAAATTTTTATGGTATAAGATGGATATTTTTATAGATAATTATTAATAATATGTACCATTAATAATTTATATTTTTTAATAAAAAATATATTGTTAATAACAAAATTAAAAAAAAAATTGTGTATTGAAAATTTATGTTAATTTTTAAGGTACATTTATCTTTTTACTTCATTTTGAGTTTTAAGGGCAAAATAGTCAATTTACCATAATTCTGTTAACTTTCTAACGGCAATTAACTGAATAGTGGACGGCAGAAGTGTTTTGTCAACTTAGGTTATACGAGTGATACAAGTGAAAAGTGTTGTAGTACGTTTGATACCGGTGACACTTAAAGGTATATGATTGATAATTTCCCTTCTTCATAAAGAGAAACCATGAACTTGAGAAATTTATGAAAATTATGACGCCCAAACGTAAAACGTACCATAACATGATAAAATTGCTTGTCTATCCTTTGTACTTTTCTGGAATTTCAATTCTTTATTTGTCTGAAGCTATTTTATTCCAGGTCTTTACATAGTTCCACCCTGATAGCGGGAATATATTATTAGCTAGTGCCATTACTTTTTCATTGTTTGATATTTCTAATCTTAATATAATGTAACACTCATTTTCATATCTTGTAAATTATAGGATACTTGAATGATCCTGAGGCAACTGCGGCAACTATAGACGTTGAGGGTTGGCTTCACACTGGTGACATAGGCTATGTTGATGATGATGATGAGGTTTTCATAGTCGATAGGGTGAAGGAAATCATCAAATTCAAAGGATTCCAGGCATATTCTCTTAACCTTTTGTTAAATCTTTGAACTAAAATTTTTCGAAAACTAAGATGAAACATGAAAGCAATTCTTAAATTATATACTATATAGGATTAAGATCCTCTCTAGAAAAAAAATTTATGTATTGATTTGTGGCAAATAAATTTAAAATGTAAAAAATATTCTATCTATACACTATTACTACATGACACATGAAATGACATTGTTAAAAATTCAAAAGTATAGGGATCAAGAGAAGAACCTAATCTTACTTTCCGAGATACATATCATTTTGCATATCATAATGTAAGCACTTATCAATATAAAGTTTTTGAATGTCATGAACACAGGTGCCGCCGGCTGAGATTGAAGCACTCCTTTTAAGCCACCCATCAATTGCGGATGCAGCTGTGGTTCCGTAAGTGAAATTACACTCAGCATTTTAGATTGCTCGCATTTATAATTACTGAGGCCTAAAATTTTCAGAAGAGATTCTAACTTAGACGTGCTGCTAATTAAAATTTAGGCAAAAAGATGAAGTTGCAGGAGAAGTTCCAGTTGCATTTGTAGTTCGATCAAATGGGTTTGAACTTACCACCGAAGAAGCCATTAAAGAATTCATAGCAAAACAGGTAGTGTTTTACAAGAGACTGCACAAGATTTATTTTGTTCATGCAATTCCAAAATCTCCGTCCGGCAAGATTTTGAGGAAAGATCTCAGAGCCAAGCTGGCCTCTTCAATGCCCTTGAATTAATTCTTCTTATTCATTACATTAGTTTTTGTTCACCTTTGAGTTGTTGGCACTCCAGAACTTCAAATGGTGTGGAAAAAATTTATCATGCTTGCTTGTAATAAGTAATTTTGATGAGTAGTTTTCCGAAATTTTATTGTAATAAATTTTAGTAAATTAATAAATTCTTATTCTTTGAACTTTTGCCATTAAATTCACAAATTACAATCTTATTTGTGTAGTCATCTAATTAAAAAGAAGAAGTGGTTATGTTTAATTATACGAATGAAAAGAAAAGAGAAATTAATGCAGAAAGGAATGAGAAGCAGTAAATTAAAAGAAAAGGTTAGGCCTGCGCTTGAACAAGTTATACTCATATGGGCTGTCGTATACTTCTTCTTCTTCTTGTTTTTTTTTTTTTTTTTTTAATGTAAAAATCGTATACTTGAATTTGGATTAGTGCTCATATGAGAAATGTGATGATTATGTACGTGGATTACTGAGGGACGCCTTCTTATAGGTTCAGCTGTAATATCTGGTTCCTTGTCGGAAAAAAAAATTGCTTAGTTATTTTATATTATGGTCTATTTTTATAAATAGTTCAGTTGACTTAATTATTGTAATCAAAGCAATAGATTATGGGTTCAACTCTAAATGCAATGTTACCTAAACCAAATAAAAAAAAAAAAGTCTTACGTCACGAACGTCACATATTTACATTATCTTTCGTGCTATATTCACATTGATGCAGGTATGATATGAACTTTTACAAGCTTATAACTCTCTGCTCTTAAGGCAATCAATCTTTAGATTCTTTTATATATATATATATATATATATATATATATATATATATATATATATATATATATATATATTGTGGAGTCCCAAAAAGTTTATCTCATCTAGGCCTATCTTCATTTTTGATTCTGATAGGGCTAGGCCATGCTGGTAGGTTAATACCTTAAATCTTGACAGGTGTTCAACATGTTCTTCTTCACTGTTGCTGAAGATTAGGGCATCATCAATGTAGATTAAGTAAAAGGCTGAGATAGGTTTGTACACCTCATCCATTTTATTTTGGAATTCAGATGGTGCATTCTTTAATCCAAAAGGCATCACGTTCCACTCATAATGCCCGTGGGGGACCACGAATGCTGTCTTGTATATATCCTCCTCCTTAATCCCAATCTGCCAAAAGCCAGATTTCATGTCGAACTTTGAAAAGACTTTTGCGCTGGCAATCTTCTTTAATAGATGGGTTCGACGTGGGATAGGATACCTGATGTCCTGTAAGCAATCATTGAGCTTTCTGTAGTCTATCACTAATCTCTTCTTTCCACGTACTTGCTCTGAATGCTTGTTGACATAAAAGGCCTGACCGCCCAACGGGATCCAGAGGCTCGATTTTAGATCCAGGTTTTGGATCTCTGCACACAACTCTTCATCACGGGCATGCGTGATGTTTGATGTGGCATCTCCTATCCATCCTTGTATGGTAGAGAAATAAAGTGCTGCTTTCAAGCCCAAAACTGGTTTGGCACTTCAGCACAACATTCTTTCAGTTCTTTCAGTTCAAAGTAGTGGATTGGGCCTCCAATAGCTGTAGATATATCACCCTCCCCAAAAGAGGATTGTTTCTGGATCCAGGGAATCCGAAACATATGGGGTTTGCCATCCAGTGGATTAGTAACAGTATAAGAAAATCCATCTGGGAAAAAGGCAAATGGGGCTACCAAACTAAGAAAATCGGTTCCGAGCATTGCATCTTCACCATTTATGTCAAAGGTGTAGAAAGAATGCCTAACACCGAATGGAAGTATCTCCATGGGTTTGGTATATCTTTTGCTGTAGAAATCTGGGCCGCTGACTCCTCCAAATGCTACCTTGGTTGGGACACACGCCTTTCTTGGAATGCACTTTTCTTCTATCAGGGACGATACAGCTCCTGTATCAATGATCGCTGTCAGGGCAACCTGATATCCCTGTTGTGTCTTGACCACGATTTTGATGTAGGGTCTGAACCCTGATGCTGAATTAGTGGCCATGTCAATCGGTAATGGTTCTGAAACCATCATCACCGACTGTTGTTCATCTTCTTCTGAATCCGAAGAGTCGGACTCATCACTACTAGAGTCTTCGTTCTGGTCTCTGAATTCTGCTTTATCCAAGGCAAAGATAGCTTCTGTTGGATTATCTGTCCATTCATAGATTTCATCATCAAAGCCATCCTGCTCGATCATGTGAAGCAATTTTGCTGGTATCGCCTTCTTAGACTTACAGTTTCTGGCATAATGGCCTTTTTTGCCACAGATGAAGCATCTGCCAGTTCCTTTCTTGTGTTTCCGCTTCTTGATGAAACGATACCTTTTTCCTGTGTATGGCTTCCACGGCTTTTTCTTTTTCTTTTTATCCATTCTGCAGTCGCACACCTTTTGGGTATGGTGATACCCAAATTTGTTAGGCTTATCATCACAGTATTTTTGTAATGATGTCCTCTCTATTTGTTTCATGTGCTTCTTTAGCTCCTGAGACTCCTTGCATCACCAGCTGCTATCCGCATGTATAATCAGACAGTAAGATTAGCTATGCCATCTCCTTTGAACCTTGCTTCCATCATCTCAGCAACTGGTCCAGGCATATTGAGCACGAACGTTCTGTGGATAGTATCCGTGGGTTTATGGAAGGTGAAATACAACCTTTCTTGCTCCAGGTAGTATTCTTCCATTTGTCTGACATCACAACATTTGTTCTGGAGGAATTGTTTCTCCGCTAAATCTTCTTCGCGAGCAAATTGTCCTAGAAAATCTAAAGATAGATTCTCCATAAGACATTGGCAAGGGTCCTCCCTAAACTTTATGTACTCTCGGTTCTGGTGTGTCAACTTTCTTCCCCACCATCTCCTCAGTGATCCAGTGAATCTTGCTATCAGCCTCATGATGGCTGCTCTTTTTGTCAGCTGCGGGGACCTCTGGCACTCTCCTTCATACCATGCTACCATCTTCTCGAAATACGGTAGCCTTTCTTTAGGTTTTAGTCCATCAATGCTCCAGAACATCTTTCCTGTGGTAGAATACCCAATGTTTACATGAGTATCTCATTCTTCTCCTCCAACGCGCTTCTTTCTTGATGGTTGGTGGATGTCCTTTCGGCCCGCTACGATGGTCAGTGCAGATTCTACTCCCGATCGAGCCTACCGAGTCTCGCTTGGTCATGGGACTGATGTTTGGATCAGACGTCCGGCCATGTTCCATAGTCTGGGCAGTATACCTAGACCTGGTATCCACGTAGAATAGATTTACGCCAAACAGTCCTGTTCCTCTTGGTCTCTCCATGAGGATTGGCTGTGCCGGTTCTGAGTCTAACGATACTGTTGAGAATGACTCCTCACTTCCTTCATCATCCTCGTGTTTCTCTTCCTTCTCATGTTCATCCCAACTAGTTGGATTTGTTGGCCACGGATATTGGGGTGGAGCACTATAGCTTCTCCAGAATGCTTTTGGATTGTTTCCAGAAGCACTTTCTTCCCAGATATGCATGGCTTTGTCGGTTTGCTCTTCCAATGTCGGGAGTATTTCTTCTTTGGAAACCATCTATCTCTTCATCATCTGCCGCTCCAGTCATAACGAACATGTGGATTGGTCTTACTTCTACATTTTGCTGCGATAGCTGCCTTGTTGTTTTCTTTTGCCTCTTTCTGGTTTTTACTACCTCGTTCTTTATCTCCGTGAGTTCTGAAAAGATCTGCTGTTGGTTGATCAGTATCTCCTCAAGAGCTTGGTTTTGTTCAACAGCATTAAGATTCGTCCAGTTGACAGCCTTCTCAATAGGACCAAATTCTGAAGGATCTGTTTTCTGGATAATCCATTTGACAGCAGAGGTACTGCCATTGGATTCTTTTACGAACTCATTGCTTGTGTCTGGGGTATTTAACATCATGATCTGTCCACCATATCTGACAGATCTGGACCTCCTGGCCATGTGCGTGCATTGTGCTGGCGCCCTTCCTTCAACTTGGCACCTTTCACAAGGGTACAGTGGTACAGTCTCAGTTGGAAAAGAAACTGAAACTCTTCCATCCTGCATCTTGCTCACCTTGGGGGATTCATGCACCTGTTGTGGCCTGTTCATCTCCTCGTACTCGTTTATCCATCTAGGGGGAAAAATGAGCTGCTTCTGTGTGTAAGCCTTTGGCTGTATCACTCTTCCTTCACCAGCTAGGAATCTGGTGATTGGCTTTCCTGTGTTTTACAAAGAGAACATGTGCGTCTGGACTTTGTAGGTCATGGAGTGATGGATTGCCAATGCTGATTCGTCTGGCCTCATCTCTAACCCATTCATCTGGATTATGATTTTTATAATGTCTGAGAGGGTACTTTTGTTTAGATCCAGGGTGAAGTTTAGCTCAACTTGGAGTACTACATGGCCCTGGTTAAGCCCTGCCTCAACAGCAGTGATCAAGGCTTTCTCAAAGGACTGCCACCTTGTATCTAGGATAGCCACAAAGCATGTGACATTTTTTCCAGCAAGAAATAGGGGTTGTATTCCTATTTGGATAGCTCCTAGATGTAGACCTCTATAACCCTCGGTTTTATATCTGGCTACTTTTGGAGGTGTGATTATGGAGAGATAGGTTTCTTGGGAGTTGGAGGTTATGGCTTGGACATTGGTTTCAGATGATTTGTATATGGACTTAAGCTTGGGTTTTTTGATGGGGATCAAGGCTTTGAGGGAACTTATGGTTGGGTTTACATGGTAATACCTATATGGATCTAATGGGTTTAGTCTGAGAGATTGTTCGGTAAGGCTCCTATAGTCGTCTTCATGTGCCTCAAAGTGAAAGTTTGTGGTGGAATAAGTATCAGTAGGGATTTTAATGGTTGTGGAGTTTGAAGGACCAGCAACAGATTGTGTGTTGGAATTGTTCCTAGTGCTACCTTGGTTTTCCATGGTTCCTAAAGAAATCCTATAGTTCTTTTAGGTGATATCGCCCTTAAACACGGCTCTCCTGGCCTCAAAACGGGTCACCCACACCTACGAGAGTATAGGTAGTGTTTAGGATATGGAAATTCTAACAGGCTAGCTAGGGACTGGATTTCAACAACTTTCTGTTGTGGAGGATCCGATATAAACTCGGCAACCACAGAGCATACTGATTGTATTACACCCAGGGGCTTCCTTTTGGGAAGGTTGGCTTTGATACCACTTTAATACAAAGACTATTTATATTGAAAAGCTGAATGGTTTACAGGACTAACGATTGCTTGAATACTCAAGCAGACACCAAAGCTAGATTACTCAAACAACTCTGCCTAAGCACAAGCCAGAGGTTCCCTTTTATAGCCAGAAGGGATCCACTGTTACACACTGTGCAGGGGACACAATGATTCCCCTTATCTATACTTTACAGCACACTCTAAGCTAGCCATTATTTTACACTCATTGCTACTTTACTTTACAGCACACTGAGCTTCATCCTTATATCTAAGGAATCTGCTTTACACGTCATAGGATAGGAACAATATACAATACAGTGAAATGACCACTGTATCCTTATATTACTTTATCGTATCAGTAGGGATTCTAATGGTTGTGGAGTTTGAAGGACCGGGTGCATGAATCCCCCCAGGTGAGCAAGATGCAGGATGGAAGAGTTTCAGTTTATATATATCTATATATATAAACTTCTTCTCATTCACAATTCCTGAAATAGCCAAATGAAAAATGCTTCTTCCAAACACAAAGAAGCACATTTATATGTAAATTTCCCATGGCTCAACAACAAGGCTTGAAGGTTTCCTTTTTCATTTTTTTTCTAAATTGACAGCACTCAGAAGCTTTTTTTTTTTCAACCTTATAATCGGTGCATGTGTTTTGTTTAGATACGTATTGAAAATTCTTCTAGGATGCAACCATGAAGTCCCATTCCATCAAATATTCCGATCTGTAATATTAATGTGGATGAAAATTAAAAGTAATTTATTACTTCAAAAATATATTTAAAAATTGTAGCTAATTTTATTTTTTCACCAGCTGGAATTCGTAAAATAGATAAATAGATAGAAGGGAAAAATAGTATAACCGAATCCGCGCACTCTTTGGTGAAATTGAGTAAAACCCTCTATATTTTAAAATAAGTCTCTCTATAATTATAATGATGTTAACTATATTAATCATCTTACCATTTACCCCTTATCTTGATGTAAGTCATAGAATTTAAATATTTAAACATAAATAAAGTAAAATAATTGATATAACCTTAATGATTGAATTAATTTAATGACAAATATAAATTGTTTGACAAAAGTCTCAAAGCAATAGAATAGGTCTGGACAAAATAGAATTCTCATGAATAAAATAAAAATATTATTTTAATATTATAATTTACGCGGTCACAAACGGTTACATTTGGCCAAATATAACATATTGCAACTTTAATGAATACTTTTAGGGACATTTATGACATTTCCTCTACTCATGACTATCGTTACTTAAAGGGATCTTTACATAAGTAGCCATTTAATTTTTACGAATTTCAGTTTTAACTATAGCAACTTTTTTCTATCATCTTTAGCCAATTTATGGGTGTTTGGACTAAAATATCCTTGATTATTTTAATATTATTTTTGAAGATATGAGTTTAATTTCGTTGTAGTCCCTATATTAATTTATATTATCTTTATGGTTGATCATTTCTCCTACCATCGTATCTACATCTATTTTTCATTTTTTCAAATACCTTTTTTATTTCTTTGTATAAATATATATGTTGATCTAATGCATATAGATCAATAAATCCTTCATATATATGTTCTTCCATATTAATTAGATTGGCTCTATCATGCTCTATTTGATCAATCTTTTGATTTAAGAAATTTATGTATAAATTTATTCTGTTTTCCCATCCTAAAAGATCCTGGTCCTATACATGAATTTAATTCTTGTATTCTATCAAATGCCTGATCTATTAAAAATTCTTGATGATTCATATTAAAGATTTTTTATTTTATTATATATTGTAGTGTTACTGTTTTGAGATTCCATGAATCTTTTCTCTGGCTCTGATACCATTCTAAGGGCGGCGTAGCCTTTTAAACAAATTTAAACAAATTTTTAAACAATTATTAATATACTAAAAAATTAAGGATTCTACAAATTGGAACTTAGATGTTGACTATTATTGTAGCCTTTATTTGACATATTTATCTAAAAGTTCAATTTTATTTAGATTTAATTGTTATTAAATATATTAAAGTTTTCATATATACTCATTATATCTTCTATTTCTCGTTCTACAAAGCTTTGGATTATTAAACTTTTTAAATTATCCCATTCTATTAATTGTATAATTTCTCTTTTTATTTCAGGTGGTAAATTTATATTTGAAATTGCCATTAAACCTTCTTTATTTATTAAGCTTTTTGTTTCGAATAATATACTGTTATATAGATAGGTTCCACATTTGAATCCTACCATTAAATTTTCATTACTATAAATAATTTTTGTTTTACTGTTTAACCATTTTAATTTTGTCATACCCATTTGTTTACATAACTTCTCATGATATTCTTCCATGATTGATTAAGTACGTGAATTGTTTACCGTAAGACAGAGTACCATCGTCCATTCTAATCACCACCCAATTTACGTCACTGGTTTCCATCGATATACTTTGATCAATCAACATCTGATATATATATATTAAATTCTAAAATCTGTTTTATTTGACTTAGGATTCTTTTTTCCATTATCAGTTGTACTTGGTTGACGAATTTTTGATCTATGTTTGTTGGATCTAAAAACCAACAAAGGGTTTGTATTTTATCATCTAATCTATTTACAATTTCTCTTAATTGATTTGTATTTTCAAAATTTATATTTTCTACGGATCTGATTATATTATCAGCTTTCTCCATTCATAAAATAATTCTCCTCCTCAATAAAACAATAATCATCAACAAACTCCCACCAAAAGATATAGATTAGGAATTATTACCCTCAAATCTTCTGGAACTTTTTCCAGATCTAACTCCTTATCTTGTTGACTGGTCACCTTTTCCCTGTAGCTGTGCCCTGCTCGCCTCCACGCCTTCCTGGCTCAACGGCTTATACGGGCTGTTGCAATTGGGATCACTGTGCGTCACTAAGATCTTAGAGTTTTGATCTTTTTAAAGTTCTGGTTGATTCTTTAGGTTTCCTTTTCTATTCTTATGGTTGAGCTGTTTTTGATCTTTGTTTTACGATTTGGAGAGAAGTGTTTTAGTTATACAGAGACATATAGAGAGTTGTTTGAATGATAAGGATTTCAGAGGAATTTCAGATGTTTTGAAAAACTTGTATCCAAGGTTCTGCCTCTGGCTTTCCCTTCCCTTTCATTTATATAGAAAATTTACATCCTCCTCGAGGTTTACAAGTGTCCTCCTCTCCTTGATTACATCTTAGACTTTTCTTTTGATAGTCGACAGATGTAATTACTTTGACTAAAGTTTACATCATTATCGTCACCGACGTAAGTGCTTACATAAGGTTTACATTATTGTGATCACTGACGCAAGTGCTTACGAAAGACATGCCAAGTGCTCCATTTTTTCACAGGCTATACGTCTTGTACTGGGCCTACATGGAATGTGATGTCCATCTATGTCAATGACGGTCGGCAAGTACTCGATCCGCCGACACGGCTGTGTGCATGAGGATGAAATTGTCTTGTTGTATAAGAACTTTATATCCTCGCTCATACAAGTTGGATGCAATTGACTTGATGATGTTGACTCCACCGCCTCCCATACTGGCCCAATCTCATCAAGATGGGTTCTTTAAGTCTACTTTGGCCTACTTCCGTGTCGCTTTGTGACAATGCTGAGGTCGATGAGGTGTATGGCTTCATACTCGACTTCATCATCATATTCGTGATGATAGTGTAAAATTTAAGGCATACATTTTCTTTTGACCATACCGACTTATTTTGCTTACAAGGTCGGATCAAAGTTAAATAATTCACCGAGGTCGACATCGTGATATATATAAGGTCAAGATACCCATAACTGCTAATTTCTTAACAAATTCGGTCGACCCTTTTATACATACAACTCTTGGGTATACAGATTTACGGTTTTAAAACATGTTTCCTAATATTCGCTTCTACTATAGATATATTCGTAAAAACTCCTATATTCTTTTTCTTTGGTGAAAGATTTACCATTTCAACTCCACCAATGTTTACTTTTTACCGCAACCACAACATGATCTTTTGGAGGTCGCTTTACTAGGGTTTATCAGTGACTACTTTTTATGAGATGGGATTTCTACATAATCCTCATCATAGATAGATTTACCATGTGGTTTTGGTCCACCACTGCTTCCACTTAAGGAATTTACATCAGGATTTACTGGATTCTCACTTAAGGGATTTACTTTTTTACTTTCTTCAATTCTCTCAAATGTTTTATAGAGAGTCGAAGATTGTTGACAAAATTGCCAAGGATGTTGACAACTTCTTCGAGGTCTACGAGATCCGTTTCCAGATCTGCAATCCTTTTCTCCATGCTTTATTCTGCGAAATCTACGTTTCTACTGAGAAAGTCAGCTAGAAAATTGTTAGCTCCTTTTATATGAATGATTTTGAAATTATAATGAGATAAATATGCTTGCCATCTATGCAATCTTCTATACTGTGGTTCATTAGATAAATTTTTACAAATTAAAGAACTAACTGGAATATTGTCTGTTTCTATTATAAATTTCTTTTGTAATAAAAATAAAGAAAATTTCTTTATCCCTTTGTAAATGGCTAATAATTCCTTTTCATGGACTGGATAATTTACTTGGGCTTGATTAAATGTTCCACTAGTGTATCTACATATTTCATTAATATCAGTTTTAAGTATTGCTCCCCAATGTAAATCAGAAGCATCAGTTTGTAAAACTAAATTATCAGTTTCATCTGGTAATCTTAATTCTGGTAAATTTTTACAATATTCTTTAAGTTCTATTACAGATTGTGTATGTTCTTCACTCCATCCTTTTGTATTGTTTTTTCGCAATAATTTTTGGAGTATATTTCTTTTCTTAGATAAGTTTTCTATAAATCCTTCTGCATAATTTAAACATCCTAAAAATTTTTGGATTTGTTGTTTATTTTCTAATTTATCTGGAAAATCTACTATCTTTCTTGCTATATGGCTTTGTAATTTTATTCCATTTTTATCTAGAATCATTCCTAGGAATTCTATTTTCTTATGTTCTATTAGTGCTTTCTTTTCTGATAAAACTATTCCTTCTTTTATACATTTGTTGACAAAATCTTTTAAGTGTATTCTATGTTTTTCTAATGTTTCAGAAGCTATTAGTATATCGTCTACATATACTATGATATGATTATTTTCTTTGAATATGTTATCCTTTTTCTTTGAAATATTTGTGGTGCATTTTTTAAACCAAATGGCATTACTAACCATTCATATTGTCCTTGAGGTGTACTAAAGGCTGTATATTGTATACTGTCTTTTTCCATTTTTATTTGCCAAAATCCTGATTTACAGTCAAATTTAGAGTAATAATTTTTTCCTTTTACCAAATTTATTAATACTTCTTTATTTGGCAAAAAGTATCCATCAAATTTTGTATATTTGTTTAATTCTTTATAATTTATTACCATTCTAGCTTTACCTCTTATTTGTTCAGCTCTTTTTCTAACCATAAAAGATGGACTATTATGAGGGCTATTGCTATATTGGATGAGATTTAAATCTAATAATTCTTTTAGTTAGATTTTAAATTCTTGTTTATCTTCCATTGTATACATCATTGGTTTAACTCTAATTATTTTATTTTCTAATAATTCTATCTTGGCTTTAGGGTGGTCTGGTTTCCATAAAGCTAAGGGATTTTCATTGTATACTTGTTTTAATTGTTGTTTTATTGTTTCTAATTTTATGTTGTATATTTGTCCCTTTTGTATTAAATAATGTTTTTCATATAATAGAATATCACCACGCTGGGCTGGTTGTACTCTGAAAGGTCGGAATTCTCTAGGGATTCTAAGAATATTATTGCATGGAGTTTTTAAAGTGATTAAAAACATAGTTTGTTGATAATATTGAAATTGTCAAGGAAGTCATTTCCAATAGTATGTCACAATCCATGTTATTGTAATCGATATATGTATTTTATGTAGATATTTTTACTTCCTAATAATAATTCATAATCTGTAACTAGATTATTAACTTGATGTTTATCTCCTGTAATACCAGTAATTTTTATATTTCCATCTGGCTTCTATTTATGAGATAAGAATGTTTTCATTATTGTAATTTCACCTCAGATCTATTAAAGCACAAGTATGTATGTCTTTTCTATAGTGTACTTGGATATATACCGATAAGGGTATTTAAGGTATGCTTTATTTAACATTTTGATGTAATATTTCATGATCATTTATTTGTATAGTTATTCCATACTTTCTATTTTATAATATTCTAATCCTTCTAGAAAACTATTTCAAGAGGATATGATTATCATTATTCATATTAGAATCTATAAAGCAAGTTACTATAATCCCTGTACTTTCAATTATAATTGGTACATTTACTTTTGTTTACATATATGTTTATTTCCATTAAAATCTACATACTCAAGGTGGTCTCTTTCTTTATTATTAATACATTATATTTGATAGGTTATATATGGATATGACTTGCACCGTGTCATAGTTATATAAGGTCCTTTTTACATAGTCTAATCCATTGAAGTATTGTCCCATTATTTTCATTACTTTACCGTTGGTTTAGTTATTAATTGATTATTTCCTAATAACTTTTTCTTGATGAACTTCCTCTAAGTAAGGTTTTACCCGAAAACTAATTGGAATAATTGATGTTTCTTGGGTTTCGAATTTATTATTTCTTTATTGTCATCTATACTTAACTGTAATTTATCGTATCTTAATTTCATTTTTATTTGGTTCTATTAGTGTAGTTATCTCTTCACATTCTTTGTTTATTTCTATTAATGGTTTATCATTATATATTTCTCCATAATTTGAATTACAGAAACTATATAATGCTGAGTAATGGAAGGTCATTAATCTATTTCCTTCTTTCATTAAGTTATTTTTTAATAGTTTAAAATGTGTTAATGTTTCATTAATATTTTATCTTTTATATGTACACAATATCTGGGATAACATGTAAATATTAATTTTGTATAACATAGATTTCCTTCTATTGTTCCTAAATGTCCTATCATAGGATCGTTAAATCTTTGATCATGTAAAGATAGTATTATTGGACTATCTATTCCTTCCTTGAATAAGGATTTTACTAGAATTTGTATTTCTGCTAGGTAAACATATTGTATCTTTTCTCTTACTGTTTCACTTTTTATTTTTCTAAGGGTTAAATCTATAGTTCTTCTGTTTATTAATCCTAATCTTATATTTCCTTCAGCTTGAGTGACTTCTATGGCTTTTTCTTGTTCATAGTATTCATGTAATATTACCTTTTTCCTTTTAAAGATATCTCTTAATCTATGTAAAATTCCATAATCTGGTTTTTCTAATTTTGCTTTTAAGAGTTTATTATATTTATTTCTATTAAATGTTGCTACTAAACTATATCCATGGACATTTTCTTCTTTTTCTACTTCATAGATTTCTTCTTTATTTACTTCTTCCGAATCTATTTCTTTATTCTGACTCATTGTCTATAAGTTCTTCATATGTATATATTTCTTCCCCTTCATAATCAGATGGATTACTTACTAATTCTAGTTCCTCTTCTATGTCCTTAAATTCGCTTTTAAGAATTCTAACTTTCTTTTTGGTACATTCTGTACTTATATGTCCTATTTCTCCACAATTCCAACATTTGCATTTATTTTTATCTAAATTTCTCTGTTTTTTGTGTTTTCTCTTATAATATTTTCTATAGGGTTTGATATATTTTTTCTTAAAATAATTATATTTTTTATATTTTCCTTTTCCTAATTTTTTATAACTTCTGTGTTTTTTATATGGTAATTGACATCCCCACTGGGTTGGCATTTCTGTTTTACTACAACATATATCTCCAATTGTCCTACTTCTTTTTATTAAATTACGTTGCATACATATTTCACTCAATCTATCATTTAAGAATCTTATTCTAGATCCTAATGTTTCTGGTACTGTATTAGTTATTTTATACTTTTCGTACTCATTAACAAAATATGTACTCCATGGTATTGGTAACTTAGAGTAGTATAAGTTAAGATATATATTTTGATCTTCATTACTAAAGAATTGTGAATAATAATATTTACTAAATTCACAAGTGTACTCTTTGACATAACACATATTGCATATGCTTAAGTTAATTAACTTCATTCTGTTGTTTAACTTTTCATTTTTTATTTCTTGATCTCGGTTTAATCTCCAATCTTCTCCTAGAAATTCATTTGAGATGTATTCTACCATTGTTTCTATTCCTAATTCTTTATTTCTTAGGAATCCTGCTTTTATATTATTAGTTATTAATTCTTTTACATTATCTGTTAATCCTCTCCACCACTAAATACATTTCCTATAAAGCTTGCTATTAAGATTTCGTATACTCCCGCTTTTGGTCTTCTGCTTTACATTCCATTTTCTTTTGATCCATTATACATAAAAATAAACGATTTGTAATGCCCATTCTACTAAGGTTTTATGTGGATTTGTCCTACAGTCTAAATCTAAAAATACTCCCGCATTACTTATTATTTTTAGTTCACTTTCTTGAGGAATATATTCATTTTTCCAAGGTTGACTTCTGATTGGTGGTTTATATTCATAAAAGTGTCTTTTCTTCTATTTTGTCACCAAAGTTAGTGCTCTTCAACGTGCGTTTCATTTCTGGTCCTCCACTTGTATTCATATTTATTTTGTATTCTTTTTCAATATCTTCTAAATCACTTAGATTTATTTCACTGAATATTTCAGTAAGTTTTTCAATTTCTTCTTCCATTAATCTGATTCACTACTTTCTTTTTCTTCAATTATTTCTATTTTTTCTTTACCTTTGTCTTTTATTTTTTCTTCTTCATTTTCTAATTCTTTTACTAAGTTTTCAGTATCTTTTATAATTTTAGGATATTTATTTTTCATAAACCACTCATCAAAGCTTCCTGGTTGTGGTTTTTGGGTTAAATTTACATTAGGTTTCTTTATTGTTTCTGATTTTAAAGTTTTATATTTTTCTAACTTCTTATTTTTCTTTTTACCAGCATGTATTAATGTTAATTCTATTTTTAACTTTTCTATTTCCTGTTTTATTTCTTTGATTTCTTCTTTTAAATGTATTAGTAATTCTTTTACTTCTATTAAGGTTGTTTCCATATTATTGAACTCTACAGGGGCCTTAATGTATATTTTACAGTTAGGGTATTTTAGGTATGACAGCCTTTATTTGGCTAATCTTGATAGAAAAACTTAAAGCTGTTATTTTTGGAAATTTAAAAATTTTTAAGGTTATTTACGCACATTTTCCCTTACTTAAATGAATACTTTATTAACACATAAGTCTATTTATTCGATTTTTATTCTCAAAATATTTAAACTCTACTGTTAAAATCAAGATAAAGGCTACAATAATAAAATAATGAAAAAGTTAACATCTTTGTAGCAACAAGAGGGTTTCAACCTATAATTTAAAATATCGAAAGTGTGTTGCTAAGTTTTGTTTAGCTGTCTATTTATACTCATTCTCACGCGCGCGGGTGCACACCCACACTAAGATATTCGTATGTTTTTATCTATAGCGTAGATGGGGTGAAGACAATTTAAGAACTTAGAAGTATTTAATGAGATAATAGAATATGTTGACATTCATGATCAGTAGTTTGGATTAACTATGGTCAACAGGTCATGCCGGTCCACAAGGGTCGGTGGGCCGTGCCGTGCCCACATTTTTTTTAGTTGAGCATGGCACAAACCCGTTCGTGCTGTGCTCGTGCGTGCCGTGGGCCTTGCTGCGCACCAATTTTTTTTAAGCTCACGCGCCTGACATATTTTTTTAACCCACCAACATCATCATCATCATCAAAATAATAATAATAATAATAAATTCATAATCATAATCATATTAATTTTTATTAGGAGAGCAATTAATATTTTATTATCAGTTTATTACAATTTTACAATTATATATTTTATTTCATAATAACCAATCATAACACAGCAACACATAAATTTAATTCCATAGATCATAATAATAATTAATTAAAATTAAAAATTAATGAAAAGGTTATAAATTTGCAAATGACAGATGGTTCCGTAGGTACCAACCTAGTTCGGATGTATTGTTAACTATAGTGATGCAAATTATACCTAATTTTATTTGAACCATTAATATTATAATTGTGTATAAATATGAAAAATATTTAATAAAAATGTAATTTTTAATTTATCATAAAAATATTTCGTTCATAAGTTTTTTGTGTATAAATATGAAAAATATTTCATTCACAAATGAAACATATCTCTATTAAATATTAATTAAGTTATAATTTAATATTAATATTAAAAATATTTCATATGAAAAATATTTTATTATTAATGTTGTAAAATTTTTTATTTTTATTTATCATTTATAAGTTTGTGATATTTATAATTTTATTTATTAAAATCATGATATTTACTTATTCATTTAATAAATTATAAACATAAAAAAATTAATTAAATAAATATCATAAATAAAATTAAATATCATAAATAACATTATTCATTTAATAAATATCATAAATAAAATTATGATATTTATAATTTTATTTATTAAAATCATGATATTTACTTGTTCATTTAATAAATTATAAACATAAAATAAATTAGAATATTTATTTAAAACTAAGATTTAAATTAATTTTCAAACTCTATGCTAAAAAATATATTAAAAAATTTAATTTCAAGATATTTTATTTTAATTTCATAATATTTTATATTTACTTTTTATTAAAAAAATTTTCTTAAATATATATTTTACACGTTATTGATAAAGCGCGTCTTCTCTGATGAGTCCCGTCCAACAACGATCGTGCATTTTACGCCGCGTGCACAAATCTACAAGCAGCCCCCCTTCTCGTCGTGTGTGTAAGTGCTGGCCTGGCGTCATCAGCCTCAGGCCTATATCGCGCGCACAAAGCCACTGCTCGATCTACGCGAAGGGAATACGATGACATTTCGAAAGGCAACCCAAGTTTATCTTCTAGTGGCAATTTTTTGGAAGTGGGACTAGAATTTTCAAGGGTTAACTATTTTGCAATGCGACTAGGTTTATTTCTGTAGAAATTTTAGACATCATTCAGTCAGTAGAGATTGCTTTTCATAACCGGTGGCTTTGATCGATTATGGGGGGAAGTGATCTAATTTTGGCAATTTCTTATGGATAAGTATCCTTCTTCTCAGTCTCTGCAATGACTTTGGTACAAAGTGGATGAATTGTATGACCTAAGTGCGGTAAATTGAACTTTCATTGTATCCATATCTTTCAAGAAGGAAAATTCGGTGACTGATAATCTCTCTAATTTGGGACTTTTTTTCCCCCTTCCTGGAATTCATCACCTAGTAAAATATCGCTAAATCTTTGTACGGAGATTCCTAGGGGCTGCCTTCTTATGGGTTCAGTCTGTGAAAAGCTAAAGCAAAAGAAAAATGTGCAATTTAAATATAAAATAATGACCAACAAAAGACAAGAGATTGCGGAAAGAGGAGATGGAGAAAGGGCTGAAATTGATAATTTAGATTGAGGGTATTTTAAGTATTAAAATGGTTTATTAATAAGTTTTTAGATTTGAACATTCATTGTGCTTTTAATTAAATAAATGGGTATGATGAGAAATTTGGTGGGTTCAAATAACTTTATCTATTATATTAATAGGTAATGTATGCGACTTAATATCTTAGTTAACTTACATAATTGTCAATTTTAACTCAAAGCCTCAAATTGCTTTAAAGAAGTTAAAAAAATATTAGCTAATTTTATTTTTCACCAGCTGGAATTTGTAGAAACGAAACCAATGTATCAAGACAAGAAAATATAGTCATGCATGGTGTGTAGCAGATGGGCGAAGAGACCTTGAGGGCTAGCTCAAATGGCTTACGTTATTGACTTAATTAACGAATAGAGCCTAATGAATAGGCATATCAATTAATTACAAATGAAAAAAATTTGCTGAAGAGTCCGAATTTGACGTACGTGATTATTGTGAAAAATTTTAATATACTCACAAGCGCACGAATCTAAATATAGAATAGTGGTAACGAGTCGAACTTACAGGAATTATTATAAATTAAAAAGTCTAATTTAAATCTAAAATTAATATTAATCCTAACCTAGTTGAGCAAATTAAATTTTTTAAAAAATAAAATTAATTAAATTATGAAAACAATTAAAGCGAATGAGAACTCAATAAGACAAAAATTACCAGGGTTTCAGAATATATCACTATTGAACTAGTAATTATCTAATTATTAATTAATCCTTAATTTTAGAGTGACAATTCAAAATCAATCTATACCATCTCATAAATATAACAATTAAGCCTAAGTAATTAAATCTAATGTAAATTTTTTTTTTCTGCTTAATAGTATAATATCTAAGTACTCCATGTAAATATATTGAATAACAAAGAGTTAAAGTTTTTCTAAACACTTTGTGTAAATAATTTAATGAAAGACACAGAATCAAAGATAATCGTATATAAACTTTATATATTCAAGTATAGATTTAGTCAAATATTAATCTTAACAATCAATAATGCATGACAAAATTAGTAAAAAGATTTAATAACATCCAACTAATCATGTAAAATAAGAACCACAAATATTAAAGTATATATATAGAGAATTAATTAAATAAAAAAGATAATTATTTTATTGAATATAATTTTATTCTTAACCTCAATATACAAAAATTAGGTAAATAAACTTAAATTAAGAGTTACAAATAAATTAAAATCAGCCATGAAAAGACTAACTGCTGCAGCCGGTTTTCTTCAAAGCCGAATACTCTCTCTTTTTCTCTCCTTAGGCGGCTACCCAAATTGTGATTGCTAGGAAACCGCCTCCCTTAAGTCAATGATTGGCTCACGTTTGCAAAGCCGAAACTAAGCTTGATTCAATTCTCATGTGCTAGCTACTTTTCAAAGCTAAAGTCATTTTCTCTTCTTTGTCTGCACGTGCATGATGAATGAATTTGAGCTAAAGTCATTTTCTCTTCTTTGTCCGCATGTGCATGATGAATGAATTTGTTGAATCCAGTTTCCTTGGCTTGAATTAACATGCATATATACGTAATTACTCCCAAAGTCAATTAATTAATGCTTCTGAAATTTAGTTCCTTTATCTCTTTTTTTGGTCCATAATCTTCAATTAACTTTTTATTTAATAAAATAATTTAATTAATTAAAAATAATAAATAAAAATAATTAGTAATTAAATAATTAAAAATAATATATATATATATATATATATATATATATATATATATATATATATTATTTGCTCATCAGTGATAGCGAAGTCCACATAACTCAATTAATTGTTTATGTAACTGGGAGTTTTATAATTGGGCCAGCTGGAATTTGTAGAGACGAAACCAATGTATCAAGACAAGAAAATGGAGTCACGCATAGCGTGCAGCAAATGCGCGAACACAAGTTGAGAGCTAGCTTAAATGGCTTACGTTATTGAGTTAGTTGACGGATAGAGCCCAATGAATAGAAATATCCATTAATTACCAATGAAAAAAATTTGCTGAAGAGTCCGAATTTGATATACGTGATAGCGAAGTCCACATAACTCAATTAATTGTTTTAGTAACTGGGAGTTTTACAATTGGGATAACGTGTAGTTTGATATTGTAAGTTACAATCTTAAAATATTTGATAAATTGATGGGGTTGTAATTTAAAAGTTAAGTTGAATTTATTAAATATTTATGTGTAAAAAAATAAATTTATAATATATTTTTTGTCTTTTTATTAAAATTATTTATCACATATTATTAATTTTTATTTTATAATTTTATTTTATTTTTTGTCAAAACACCTCAATATGAAATATGGTCTTAATTAATAAAACTAGCTAGCAAGTAGCAAGCGCACATTATCATTTTATTTTGTATATGAAAATTTGAATCTCTTTAGCTTTGGCAGGTTGGTAACTGTATAATGAGCTCCACTTATTTATTTATTTGGAAAAAAGACACCTATTTACATTTGAGAGAATAGTTATAAAGACATCTAAATTTTTAAAAAGGGACACAAAAGTCCTTTTTTAGTATAATATCCTTTGATTTAGTAATTAAAAAATTGATTTTAAAATTTTTTAAGTAATACAAATTTAATATAAGTAATATAATCTATCTACTAATAATATGAAATTATGTTTAACATTTAAAATAATATTAAAAATTCAAATTATTACATTTATTTTAATAATAAATTTATATTTATTATAAAAATTTTAAAAAATCCTCCGGATTAAATATATTTTACAATTAACAGAACATATCCCTATTAATAATATTAAAATTATTTTTTACATAATATTCAAAATAATTTTAATTTTAATTTTAATTTTAATTTTAATTTTAATTCTAATATTATGTTTCTATCTATTATAAAAAATTACTTTAACTCTAATATAATTAGTCTAATACATTGTAAAATATAAAAATATTTTTTAAATATTAAAATTATTTTAAAATATCAATATTATTATATTTATTTTAGTGTCATATTTTTATTTATTATAAAATTTTAAGGTCAATTGCCATAATCCACTCATACGCTTCTCACGCGAACCAAACCGTGTGCATGAACGCCAAGCAACTGCCAACAACAACCGCATGCCGTCACCACCGCTGGAGCCACAACAACTCACTTCTGGCGTCACCATCACCGACAGAGGCGAAGCTAAGAGTTGGCGGCCCGGGTAAGCCGCAGCCCGGGTAAGCCAACTGAAAAAAAATAATAATTATTATAATTTATAAATTTACCTTTATTAATACTTAAAAAAAAAAAAAAAATAAACCTAATAGCCCACCCTAAAAAATGAAATTAGCTTCGTCACTGATCACCGATAATGCTATCCAACCTCCGTCTTCGTTACCGATCGTCAACGACCGCCTCGAGCCTTTGCCGCCGCTCTCACCGTCAGAACAAACCCATTCCCAGCAAGCATGTCCATGGCCAAGGCAAAGGCAAACTGAGATGCTTGACTGCTGCCATCAACTTTCGGCTGCTCCCACATGTAATGTTCCCACACATGGTAGCCCACAACAACTTGCTCAAGACTTTTTGTCAACCATGTGCTTAAAGCACAATTTCTCAGCCGCCCAAAATGCCCTCACGTGTAATCATCCAACTGCGTGCAACACATGCAAAACTCCTCACACACTCAAGGCTGCCTCTTATGCTGCAATGTTGAGTTCCGTGGCTAATCGAAATCAACACGATCGTCCACCAAAATCATTCGTGGATACTATTAATGGGTCCACTGTCACGACAGTTCCAATCAAGACCGTCTCTTCATTTGAGGGTGAGCCTTTCTTGCAATTTTCAGCTATGGAAGTTCAAGCGATGGCTGTTCCATTTAAATTGTCATTGGTCGGTAAATTCTCTTATAACCGACCTCGCATGGAAATTATTTACAACTTTTTTGCATCTCTAAAATTGAAGGAAAAACCCCATGTGTCCCTTCTCAATAATCGACATATTTTAATAAATTTTAATTTTGAGAAAGATTACTCCTGCTTAAGGGTAAAATAGTCATGGTACGTTAATGGTAGCATCATGAGAATATTTAAATGGACCACTGACTTTCGGTGTTATAAGAGAAATCTCCAATAGTCCCAATATAAATTTCTTTTCCTTACTTGCCTATTCATTTCATGTATTGTAAGGAAGCTTTATTTTCCGTTGCCTTGGCTATTGGTAAGCCATTACGTGTCGACCAAGCCACTGCATCTCTATCTCGCCCTTTCGTTGCTAGGTTATTAGTGAAGCATGATGTAACTCAGCCTCCGTTGCCATGGATTCAGATTGGTGTGGGCGATTCCAAATTTTGGCAGAGTGTTTTTTTTTATAGAAAATCCCACTCTACTGTAATTATGGTGCGTTTACTTACTGGATTGGGGAATCGGAATCTGGAATCGGAATGATTGACGCGTTTACTTCGCAAAAATAAGAGGGGAATTGGAATGGGAATGGCGGGACCCACATATATTTGGGAATGGGGAATGGGAACTTGATTCCCATGGGGGGAGGTGGGAATCAAGTTCCCATTCCTTGAACTACACATTTTGCCCTCCCAAAAATAAAAAATACCCATTTTGTCCTAAGTTATAATTAATTAATATATTATTATAATTAATTAATTATTATGATTAATTAATATAATTATTACTTTTAATTAATATATTAACATATTATTAACAATAATTATTAATAATTATAATTTTTGAATAAATAATCACAATAATTAATTTATTGTTATTGTTATTATAATTAATTAATATACTGTTATAATAATTAGTAATATAATAATTATAATTAATTCATATATTCTAATTAATTAAATACTTTAATTATAACTATTAAATAATATAATAATATATTATTTAACAACAATATATTAATAATTATAGTTCTCAAGTAAATAATCACAATAATTAATACATTATTATTTTAATTAATTAATTAATATATTATTATAATAATTATTAATATAATTATAATAATTAATTCATATATTATAATTAATTAATATAATTATTACTATTAAATAATAAAATAATATATTATTAACAATAATATATTAATAATTATAGTTCTCGATTAAATAATCACAATAATTAATACATTATTATTTTAATTTATTAATTATATATTATTATAATAATTATTAATGTAATTATTATAATTAATATATATATTATAATTAATTAATATAATTATTACTATTAAATAATATAATAATATATTATTAACAATAATATATTAATAATTATAGTTCTCAATTAAATAACCATAATAATTAATACATTGTTACTTTAATTAATTAATTAATATATTATTATAATTAATTCATATATTATTATTAATTAAGTAATATAATTATTACTACTAATTATTAATAATTATAATTTTTAAATGAATAATCACAATAATTAATATATTATTATAATTAATTAATTAATATTAATATTATTAGTTAATATATTTTTATAATAATTGTTAATATAATTATAATAATTAATTAATAAAATTTTACAATTAATTAATATATTAGTTAATAATAATTATTATGACAATAATCCATTAAGTACTTTTTAGTAATTTGTTACAATCCAGCTCATTCCGATTCCGATTCCTATAGTTTAAGTAAACAACTTAATTTGATTTCCATTCCCTATTCCGATTCCAGCTCATTCCCATTCCTGTCCATTCCGATTCCAGCCCATTCCGATTCCAGTTTAGTAAACGCAGCATTAATGTAAGCACCTTGGTCATGCCGCTGAGGCATATTATGTGACCTATTGTGAAAAATTGTAATATACTAGCAAGCGCACGAATCTAGAGATAGAATAGTGGTAATGAGGTCGAATCTACAAGGATTGTTATAAATTAAAAAGTCTAATTTAAATCTAAAATTAATATTATTCCAACCTAGTTGAGCAAATTAAGTTTTAAAAGAAAAATTAAACCAACTAAACTAAGAAAATAATTAAAGCAAATGAGAATTTAATAAGACAAAAATTACTTAGGTTTCAGAATCTGCCACTATTCAACTAATAATTATCTGATTATTAATTAATCCTCAATTTTAGAGAAGCACCTCGAAATCAATCTATGTCATCTCATGGATATAACAATTAAGCCTAAATAAAATTAATATTGTGTCGGTTCTTTTCTACTTAATAGTATGAAATCTAAGTATTTCATGTAAACATATTGAATAACAAAGAGTCAAATTTTTCCTAAGCACTCTGTGTAAATAATTTAATGAAAGACATAGAATTAAAGATAATTATGTTAAATTTCATAGATCCAAGCATAGATTTAATCAAATATTAATCTTAACAATCAATAATGCATGAAAGAATTAGTGAAAAGATTCAATAACGTTTAAGTAATCATGTGAAATAAGAATCATAAACATTAAAGTACATATGTATGGAATTAATTAAATAAAAAATAATTATTTTATTAAATATAGTTTCATCTTTAACCTCAGTATAAGAAAATTAACTAAACATACTTAAATTAGAAGTAACAAAATAAATAAAACCAGCCATGAAAATTGAACAGCAGCTGCTGCTCCTGTCCTCTCTCCCGAATTGCGTCTTCTCCCTTTCTCCTCTTGGCGGCTCCCCTCTCTCGAAAGCCAAATCTTGCTTATATATTCTTCAAAGTGGGCCACTATCCTTTTAATTCTAAAGCCAAAAGGCTTGGCCTTTACTTGATTTGCTCTCACATGTAATCGCCCTTAGAATTGTTTTAGGATTTCTTTTCCAATTATGAAAGCCAAGTGCGCGTCCCTTTAAATTGCTTTCCAAATATTACAATGCCAAGCACGTGCAACTTAACTAAGCTAAAGCCAATGTTATGCTTAAATTCTTCTTCACGTGCTGGATGAATTAATTTACTAGCTTCGGTTTCCTCGAGGGAAATTTACAATAATAGCCCAAAAAATTTTATAATTTTCACAACTGGCTCCTCTAATTTTCTTTTATCAACATTAGCCAAATGTAACGTACTTTACCAAACTACCCTTGCTCACAAATCAAAAGCAGCTTTCTTCATTGTTCTGTTACGAAAAAAACAAAGGACAATTTACACTCTCATTCAACGCCGGCAGCAGCAAACAACAACGGCAAATAATTATCTCTAGATCTAAATACGACATAATATATCCAGATCTAAACAGCAATCCACTGAGTTTTTATATTACCGAGGTATTTTTGTTTAATTTTCACAATTACCGCATTGCATCTCAGTGCGACAGGCATCCTGTCGCACCAAAAGGCAGATTCTCTACCTTTGTTCCTTAAGCGACAGGCAGCCTGTCGCTCAAGGAAACAAAGGCATTGAATCTGCCTTTTCGTGCGACAGGCTGCCTGTCACCCAAAATCGGGCGACAGGCTGCCTGTCGGACCAAGGTTCGTGCGGCCGAGAATCTGCCTTTTGGTGCGACAGGCTGTCTGTCGCTCAAGGAAACAAAGGCCGAGAATCTGCCTTTTAGTGCGACAGGCTGCCAGTCGCCTAATTTTGAGCGACTGGCTGCCTGTCGCCCAAGGAAACAAAGGCATTGAATCTACCTTTCTTAAATAGACGCAATTGCCGTTTCGTCAATTTTCACTCAATGGCTTTTATGACGGTAGCAAAGTTACACATACTCGAAATTCGTCCCGGAAAGTGATCGGCATAAGCTAATTTCATCTTGCCCAATTCAATTCTTGATTCTTCTGATTCTTGTGATTCCTTTGATTCTTGTGATTCTTCTGATTTCTCCATGTATCTACAAAATTTTTAACATAATTACATTACATTCATAAACATATAGGAGTGAAATTAACTTCAAATTAAAAAAAAAATACGAAACTGTTAACCGGTGCGACAGGCTGCCTGTCGCACCTGTACCATATACACCAGCGTCGGGCGCACGAAGGCGCGCGAGGAGAGCGCGCGATCGCATGCCAAGCGCAAGACATCGCGCGAGCATGGCGTGCGGCGCACGCGATGTCGCGCGCCCGTCGCATGCCAACGCTTGCGTCGATGTCGCGACCGCCTCGATGACGCGAGAGGGCGCGAATCAGCGTTGTGCGCGGGCTGTCGCATCAACATGTGCGACAGGTGCTTTGTCGCACTTGATGCATACCAATGGCTGTCCGAAGCCAATTAATCCCTTCGAACTTCAACCATGCCAATTTTTTCCACACCAACAACTTTACAAACTCTTCATTTTTCACTCCCCATCATCAATACAACAACAAAATAACAACATGGAACAAGAATATAAAATAAAATATGGATCAAAGTCTAGGGTTTTTACCTAAGTTTTTTTTTTTCGATCTTCACCGCAAGTTTGATTTTGTTGGTTGCCGAAGAATGTTTCCGGGAAGCCGCCGGTGATGATTAAGGTCGTCGGAAGCCAATTTTTGGTGAAAGTGGGAGAGATGGAGGAGAGGGAGAGGGGTAGCGAAAATGGAGAGGTTGAGAATGGGGGGGTAATTTTGGTATTTGGAGGTTGCTTTGGCTAATGTTGATAGGATAAACTTGGGAGGGTTGGTTGTAAAAAAGTGAAAATTTATTGGGTTATTTGTGTAAATTTCTCGCTTCACTTCCACATGCATGTATGTAACTGCTGCTAAAATCAATTAATTAAAGCTTCCGAAATTGACCTCTCTTATGTCCTTTTTTAATCCATAATCTCCAATTAATTTCCTATTCAACAAAATAATTCAATTAATTAAAAATAATAAATAAAAATAACTAGAAATTAAATAATTATGGATAAAATATGTCTATAAATTATGCCCACCATGACCAATCCAAGCCTTCGTCCCCAAAGGCCAAATAGGGAGTGTCAGAAGAGAGCAACACCTCATAAGGAGTCTAGAGTTCAACCTTTAGCTTTAGTCCAAACTTTAAATTCAACTTTGGAGCCTCTTATTGCTTAGAAGCCCATGAATGAAAGGTCTCCGATTATTAGGGGATCATCAGTGGAGACCCGAATCGATAATGCGAGCCTCTGTACTGCTGATGATTCGATCCGTGATGATAGAGTACAAGATTCTGAAGTTCGAGCTGAGGATTCAGATGTTTTTAGGGTTTCCACGGGATTCATCGTGAAAGATATCTGGCATTTAGTCATTGACCCTACTTCTTATTGCACGCACAATCCTGTCCAACCCACTGAGGAGGTTAGGCTGTTAAGGCTAGGTGCTACTGAGGCTGTTGCTCCAGATATTGAGGCTGATTCAGTTTCTAAGCCTCAAGTACATGATGATGCAGGTTTGAGGGATTGTGGTGTTGCAGATGATTGCACTGCGGAAGTTATTTTGGATGTTCCGGGTGATTTGAGAGCATCTGCAGGCTCTACTTTTTTACGATCTACAATCAATGATATTTGCACCATGGCTATAGGATTTAAGTCTCGCTCTACGGATATTCCTTCTCAATCCGATGAAGAATTTAGTATTGAGAGGAATATTAATTGTCGCCATGCTATGAGCTACACTTCTCAAATTGATGAAGATTCTAGTTCAGATGAGCACCTAACTAATGATGGTCGTTTCTTGTCTACACCCGAGCATATTGACAGACTTGACCCTAATCCTAATTTTAGTGATACAGGTCAACATTCAAAGAAAGGCATCAGATTAGTCACCGACCACAAGTATCATAAGAAACACTACAGCCATATGCACTAGTCACTTATACTTTCATGTTTTTCTTTTATTAGGCTTTGCCCTAGTTTGTATTATGTTGTATTTGTTCCTTTAACTTGGAGATATTGGTCTATATCCCCCTCCGCATGTATTTTATCATTTTCTAATTTATATTATAGGTAAGGTTCTATGCCTAACCCCCTATCTCATTAGTGGTTTAAAATTAAAAAAAAGACCAATTATTTTAGGTTTATAAAGTCAAAAGATATTATGGTCAAATAGGGGTCTCGGTGTCCCTTATTGAAAATTGAGGGTTCTTGTAATCATTTTCCAAAACCATGGGGTGTGTGTGTGTCCTTTATCCTATTTATTTTGATAAAAATTCAGATTTTTTGAAAAGAAAAAAATCTAATTAATTCATTCTTCAAAGAGTGTGAGGATCAAAAACTTATTCTATGGTTATTGCTAAATATGAAAGAAGATAATTGACATAGTTGTTATCTAGTACTATATATCTAGTACTATATTGATCCCAGATTGAATTTGGTTTAACCTCCAAGAGTGATAGTGTATGTAAATGTTTCATTTTAAACTTTCTTTATTTGATCTCATGGCAAATAAATTTTTCTCCCATTCTTATTAACAGGTTCAAACAAATATTTTGTTTTCAATTCAAGAAAATTTACCAATTATTTATGTTAATAATTAATACAAGAAGACTTACTAATTTACATGTTGTGGTAAGTTTTTGGACAGAGAAAACTAAGATAGTATTTGTTCTTTTATCTAAAATCTGAAAGGATTTGAATGTAACTGAAGTTTGAATGGATTTGAATACAAATGTGAGAATAATATTTTTGTTTTTGTTTTTTGAAGTCAAGTATAGCAGTAAGTTATTTATTTTTACAAACTTAAAATATTTTAAATCTAATATTTTAATACTTAAAATCTTGAAAGTGTTATATATACTTAAAATTTTTAATAGGTATATATTTACAATGTTTTCTTAACCAAATAAGTTCATGCAATTGATTGTTGTTATTATTGAATAACCATTTTTAGGTTGCCTTTATTAGTTTAACAACAACGCTACGTTGTCAAAGGAATGAGTTACCATTGTTATTAATAGGCAGGCAGTGACCTTTTTTGTGTTTCGCTCACTGATAATTGACATAGAATAACAATGTTTTAGATATATACGATTTATTTTAGATAATTACATGTATTCGTATTTTTAAAATACTTATCATAATGTCAAATATTTTTATATTACTAAAAATTGTTGAATAACTATTTTAGAACAATATAAAAATATTTTTCCCTAAAAATATCCGATGGATTCATTCTTCAAAGAGTGTGGTCGTTGCTAAATAAACAAGATTATAGTTGGTAGTTATTGTCTAGTAATACATAGATCCCAGATTGAATTTGATTTAAGATCGAGTAGCGATTATCGCTCCTGCAAATGTTTCATTTTAAATTTTCTTTGTTTAGTCCAATGGCAAATAAATTTTTCTTCCATCTGTATTAACGGTTCGAACAAATAATTTTGTTTCAATTGAAGAAATTTTATCAGTTATGTTAATAATTAGTACTCACATAATTATCTGATTTTTTTTATTTCTTCAGTTCTCATTGTTCGAACTAGTTTACTTGACGAGTAGTGCAATGTGTCCATATATTATACATGAATTTTAATTTATTACTAATACAGTAACATTTCATGTTACTAATCGTGGTCAATGATAGAAGCCAAGGCCCAGAAGTTGCTCTCCTTGTTGATAAATTGAAATTAGCGCAAAACTTGAGGACGGGCATGAAAAAATGAGAACTCGAGCATGATTGGTGGTCAGATATATAACATAGATGTACCCCTGCCTTGACTGATTCAATAGAAAGCGGTGGGAAAAGAAGGAAAACAGGAGCAAGCAATTAAGAAAGAAGCAAATTATAATCATGGCTTCTATGGCTGATCAGGAAGAAGAGACAAATAATTTTTCATATGCAATGGAACTGGCAGGTGCCATAGTGCTACCTGCAGCTATGCAAGCAGTGGTAGAGCTTGATGTGTTTGAGATCATAAGCAAAGCCGGTCCTGGTGCTAAGCTTTCGGTTGCGGAGATTGTGGCTCAAATTCCGTTGAAAGATAATAATCCTGAAGCTGCAGCCATGATGTTAGATCGGGTGCTGAGGCTTCTCGTCAGCTACAATGCTCTTCATTGCTCTTTTGTTGATGGACAAAGGCTCTACTCTCTTGCTCCTGTTTCTAAATACTTCGTTCGCAATAATCAAAACGGCGCGTCGTTGCGTCCCTACATGGCCTTGCGTCTCGACAAGGTCCCCATGGATTACTGGTAGATAGAATTACTTTTTCTCTTTTCTTTCTTTCAGAATTTTGATAAATTGACTTTTCAAAAAAAAAAGAAAAGAATTTTGATAAATTAAGGAAAAAGGTCATTTGCAAATGATAAATTAATCATTTGCATCTCATGTTTTGAACCCATCAATATCCGTCAGCTGCTAAAAAGATAGTTATCTTCAATTATTTTGATTTTATTGTGGTAAAAGACAAAAAAAGTTTGAAGTCCAGGCGTTTTTGATGTATGAAAGTAGAAAGGATTGATTGTAACAGACAATTTGTAAAGTATTCTTTTTCTTGGTTAATTATGCGGTCGAATTTTACAAACTAAGCTTCTAAAATCGTTACTAACTGTGTTTGGATTTTGGAAAATTCAGGTTTCGGTTGAAAGAGCAAATTCTTGAAGGAGGAACTGCGTTTAATAAAGCGCACGGAATGTCTATCTACGATTACATGGGCGTTGACTCAAGATTCAATGATGTTTTCAACAGTGGAATGTTAAACCACACTTGTGTTGTCATGGAGAAGGTCTTAGAATCATACGCAGGCTTTGAGCATGTTAAGAAGCTTGTTGATGTTGGCGGCGGCTTAGGAGCTACTCTTAACATGATAATTTCCAAATACCCTCGTATTAAGGGTATTAATTATGATTTACCTTATGTTATAAAAAATGCCCCATCTTATCCTGGTATGTTACTTATGAAATTTATATACTATTTTTATTAGTGATTCATTGGTGACATACACGATAGCTAACAAAAATTATTATTATTATTATTATTTTTTAATTTCAGGCATTGAACATGTAGGTGGAGACTTTTTTGAAAGTGTTCCTGAGGCAGATACCATTTTGATGAAGGTTATTTATGTGTGTGTTATTTAAAATCATCGTTATAAGAAAAAATCAAGATAGGGTGAATCACACTTTTCCCCCTAATATTTTGTAGGTTTACCTTAATCCGTTACTCATTTGGTATTAGAAATTTCACAAAAACACTTAAGAGTGAATACCAAAATATTATGAAAAATATAAATACAATGGACCCGGGGGTGTTTAAACTCTCTCTCTTTCTTTTTCTCTAGTGGTAAAGGGGTGGCCAAAAGCCCAAATTGATTATTTAAAAACCACTTGACTAGCTCCTGATGCAAAGTGTCAATCTTTCTGGATTATATACGTACGTTTTGTTCAATAACACAAATTGATCATAGATATTCAGATTAATAGATCTAATGAGAATTAACATGAATATTAAACTTTTGCAGTGGGTCCTCAGTAGTTTTGATGATGAGCAGTCCTTGAAATTGTTGAAAAATTGTTACAAAGCTCTTCCGGATGGTGGGAAGTTGCTTAATGTTAATGTAACAATTCCAGAAGTGCCTGAGAATAGCGCGACTTCAAGGGAGATCTCTATTTTGGATACAATTTGTTTACTCCAAGTTCCTCACGGAAGAGAGCGGACCAAACAAGAATTCAGTGAATTAGGAATCAAAGCTGGATTTAAAGGCGTCAACTACGAATATGGTGCATGCAATTTATATGTTATGGAATTCCTCAAATAATAAATTGCTTTACTTCTGTTAGGAAAGATCTTCTCAACTCTCTTTGGAGAGTTACCAATTTCTGGTTTGTGTTACTTAATTTTTCTTCTCCCCTTAGCTTTTCTCTTATGTACTCTTTTTCATCCCAATAAGCATCTGTCTCTTTAAGGGAGATTGACTGCCTTATAAGGTAGCTCTTATGTAGTCTTTTCCATTTTAATTTTTACTGTTGCAGCATGTGATACCTGGTTTTTTATCGAGGAAAAAAAATAGTGTATTCATCTTACTTTGTTATTTTTTTTCTTTTTCTGGTTATTGCAAAGTTATGTTGTGCAAAAACCAGCAACATATGATTAATAATTTAAAGTAGTAAAGTTTGATTTTTGAACGTGGTAAAATACACAGTAACTGATTCGAACAAACTCTGAAAATATATTGAAAATCGATTATAGAGATTAATTTTTTATTAAACAATTAGTGAGAGCTAATGATGTAGGACGTTATTTTAGTAATTTTAAGATTTTCGAATTATAGGACTTTCTATTTTAATTAAAGTTAGTTATGGTATTATATTATTTTAGAAATTTCTATTTTCATTAGAGTCATTTAAGGTATGAGATTTAGTTAACTTAGGAAAATATCTTTTATTTTTATTATAATTATTTTTTAATTTCTTGTTTTAAAGTTAACTCAGGGAAAATATATTTTATTTTTATTATAATTGTAATTTAGTTTCCCTTTTTGAATTAATTTAGAGAAGTGAGTTTCCTCTATTATAAATAGAGAGTTTTGTCATTGTTTTAAGAATTTTTTTTCAAACTCAATTATTCTATAAACTTTTATTCCAAAATTTGTTTCCTCTATCTTCTTTATAATTCCGCTTGTCAGCTAATACAGGTCAAAGGAGTTAAAAAAAAAGTACAAGTCTTTTACCAACAAAGTGTTGGCTCCACTGGCAATAGAGTCCCCTTTAAGTGGTTTGACTGAGCTTCCCCGCCCAGGCAGATTTGTTGGAAGAACTGCCTCTTGCCAAATGACTTTGGCTACAGACGGCTTAGGTGCCTCCCACAATGTTTCTTCCAATATAGAGAGTTTTGTCATTGTTTTAAGAATTTTTTTTCAAACTCAATTATTCTATAAACTTTTATTCCAAAATTTGTTTCCTCTATCTTCTTTATAATTCTGCTTGTCAGCTAATACAGGTCAAAGGAGTTAAAAAAGCAAGTCTTTACCAACAAAGTGTTGGCCCACCCTGGAGTCCCCTTAAGTGGTTTGATGGTTTGCCCCGCCTCAGTCGCGGAAGTCGATTTGTTGGAAGAACTCAGCTCCTTGCTCGAGGACTTTGCAGACGGGCTTAAAGGTGCCTCCCACAGTTGGGGCCCTTCCCAAGATAGAGAGTTTTGCCATTGTTTTAAGAATTTTTTTTCAAACTCAATTATTCTATAAACTTTTATTCCAAAATTTGTTTCCTCTATCTTCTTTATAATTCCGCTTGTCAGCTAATACAGGTCAAAGGAGTTAAAAAAAAAGTACAAGTCTTTTACCAACAAAGTGTTGGCTCCACTGGCAATGGAGTCCCCCTTAAGTGGTTTGACTGGGTTTGCTCCCCAGTTCGAGTCGCAGGGAAGTCGCATTTGTTGGAAGAACCTGTGCCTCTCGGTTCGAGCGGGGACTTCTAGTCTGGGTTGATGCCACAAGGTGCCTCCCAAGATAAAGATCTCGTAGTTAAAACTAAAAAAAAGTACAAGTCTTTTGAAACAAGTCATATATGACAGACACAATAGAATTAAATATAATAGTTTGCACTGGCAAAAGGATTTCCAGCATTTCATCTGAGGCACAGTTGACACAACGCTTGGTTGACCAAGATAAATAGTTGATTATTGTAATTATTGTGAGTATAGCCTTTTGTTTTACAACGCGTTAAATATGTTTATATGTTTTGTAAAAGTCAAGCAATGAGATGAGGGAAACGATCATTGTTTTCACCATATCAAGTATCTCAAAGATTATCTCAAATATTTTTTATGTATTGTCTGTCTTCTAGAGGTGCACAGTGACGAGTGAAAAGAGAAAAATGAAAAATGATGAAAAAAAATTATAAGTTGCTTTAATGAGGGGTCATTTTGGTTTGATATGTGTTACAAAATTTTTTCGGGTGCAAACTGTTGCCATTTCCGACTTCAAAAATGTTGTCTTGTAATATTAATATAGGCCACAACTACTTTGCCTCTGTGATTAGGGACCTCATTCTAAAGGTGCACAATAATGGGTAAAAAGGGGGAAAAAACAAAAAAAAAAATTTAAGTTCCTTTAATGAGGAGTTATTTTGGTTAGATATGAGTTGAAAATTTTTTAGGGTAGAAATTGTCGCTATGTCTGACGAAATTAAAATAAGCCAATAATTTCCTTAAATATTTAAAAGTGCTTGTTTTAAAGATTACAACGAAAATCAAGCTATCATTTTCTTTTTGATAAGAATGATATATATATATTAACTGTCCGTTTGGGGCAGCTGCGCTGCCACAGCGCAGTTGGTCCCCATGCTGTATTCCAGGGAAATATTCCTTAGAGTACCACAGCGCAGCTGCCCCAAACGGACGCTAAGATTGCCAGCGTGAAAAGCACATATATATGGGAATAATTATTATCATAATGTGATGCATATATGGCAAGGATCGATAACATTTGAGTAATGTAAATATGGCAAGGATCAAGATCACTATATCATTCGGATATTGAAAAAATCAAAACGTTTATGTGCATTTGGAAGATGAATCCCTCATTTATATCCTAGGTTACAAAGTGTTTTTGGATCTTTATGGTCCGGAAAGATGCCCACTAGTTGGGCGTAGATTTCATTTTAGTTTCCTTCTTCTTTTTCTTTCTCAAAAAGCTCAATCTTAAATGGGGTTTAAAGGGTAGGTGTGAGATTTAACCGAGCATGAGTGAGAGAATGCAGAAACATGAGTGAAGAGTCAAACACAGGAAAGAAGCCAAGCTGGTGGGTGGTTGCGTTGCATTAAAGTCATTTAGAGCCTCCTTTAAAAAATGGAAACAGATGAATTAATTAAGAAGTGCAGTGCGATAGCCCTTGAAGAAGAGGAAGAAGACAAGATTATCTTTGGGGGTAATATGAAGGAAAATGGAGCCAAGATCGTGGCAGGTTGTTTGGTGGGCAAAATTCTTACTATGAGAAGTATCAGTCACGAAGGTATTAGAACAGCATTACAACAAGCCTGGAGACTAGTGGGGTCAGTCAAAGTTGAAAGTTTGCGGAACAAAATTTTTATGTTCAAGTTTTGTCTAGAAGAAGATAAACGAAGAGTGTTAACTGGAGGACCATGGCATTTTGATCGTGCTCTTATTGTTCTCCAAGAGTCAAGTGGTATTGGCAGTATCAGAGAACAACCATTTTCACATGTTTCATTTTGGGTACAGCTGCATAATGTGCCACTAATGTGTATGAGTACCAGCACAATTCGGGAAATTGGCTCCAAGATTGGAAAAGTAGAAGATGTAGCATCGGATGCAACCGGGGATTGTTTCGGCGTATATGTGCGAGTTAGAATCTCCATAGACATCACCAAGCGACTTAAGAAAATCCTTAGGATTCAGCAGGAGGATGGGAGAGAACTTCCAATTGGGGTGATTTATGAGAAGTTACCGGAATATTATTTTTGCTGTGGATTCATTGGGCATCAATAGAGAGAGTGTGCAATGTATAGGGGCCAACCAAAGGAAGAGATGGCGTATGGGGCCTGGTTAAAAGCAACTCCATTGACTAATCGGATAAGGATTCAGAGGAATAAGGAAAAAGAAGACAGGGAGCAAAGAACATCAAAAGAAAGGGTGGATTCGGAGAACACCGGCACCCACCACCCTCAACACCCAAACCCAAGAGGAGAAGACGGGGCAGGGTCAACCCAATACCAGGAAGAAGTCAGTAGTTCACAAATGGGCTTAAAACACGTGGCGGAGGTAGTTGAGGAAACATTAATGACCTAGGGGCAGGAACCGAGATTGCATCAAACTGTCAACAAAAAACAGCTTGGTGCAGCTGAAAATAAGAAGAGTCCTAAAAACTTGAGTCAGAGAGCGGGAATCCAAAAAGTAGAAGAAAATTTGGAGGGAAAGTCTTTGAACAAGCTCTCTTTAGTGGATCAAACAATTCACCAGCCCAATACCACCAATATGGCCTATATGAATTCGGATGAAGAAGTTGTGAATGATGAATTTTGTCCAAAGAAAGCTAAGACCAAATGGAGGAGATGGAAAAATCAAGCTCGAAATCCAAACAAAAAGGGCGGGAACCAAGGAGAACTCAACAATGCCAAATGGGCCAGTTGCGATACAAAAATGACGAGCCCAAAAAGCAAAAGACTAAAGATGGCAAGCCCAAGTAAATGCAAACCAAACCAAGAGACAGACAACTCCCTCTCAGCTAAGTTCAAACTAAGCTGGGGTGCAACAGCCATGGAGGTGGGGGAAATGTTCGATTTAGCAGTAAAGGAGACATCGGCGGAGGCTGGTTGCCAGCCCCGCCGACAACAATGAAAATCATAAGTTGGAATGTCTGGGGTTTGGGGAATACCCAGACATTCCTCGCTCTAAAAGACATTCTCCGAGAGCACAAGCCTTAAATTCTTTTTGTTTGTGAAACGAAGATGAAACATGTGCAAATGACAAATATGGGGAAAACTTTAGGCTTTGAGAATTGTTTTAATGTAGGAAGAATCGGAATGGGGGGTGGCTTGGCTTTGCTATGGAATGAGGAAATTGATGTCAACATTGTCTTGTACAGCAACCATCATATAGATGCCGTGGTTAATGGGGTGAAAGGGAATAATTGGAGATGCACTGGAATATATGGCCACCTGGAATCAATGCAGAAACGACATACCTGGACGTTATTAAGGAGGCTGGCAGGTTTGTCTAATTACCCTTGGTTGTGCTTTGGCGATTTTAATGAAATATTAAGCTTAAAGGAAAAACTAGGGGGCAAAGATAGAAATTTGAACATGGTGGCTGATTTTAGGGAAGCGGTGAATGAATGCAAATTAATAGATTTAGGATGCAAGGGATATCCTTTTACTTGGTCTAACAAAAGATATGGACCACATTTGGTGGAAGAAAGGCTTGATAGGTTTTTTGGGAGCAAAGTTCTTATAAGCTTATGGTTGCCAACCTAAATTCGTGGTGCTCAGATCACAGCCCCATTATGTTAGAGATGCAAGAAAAGACCCGGTTTAATTGGCACCCAAAGAAATCCTGCAAAAGATTCCACTATGAGGACATGTGGAGCCCATATGAAGAATACAAAAAAATAGTGAGGCGAGAATGGATGAACTGTGGTAACTGGGGTGAGGGAGATCCAGTTAAGACTTTTAACAGGGTAGTCAATAATTCAATGGCACAGCTGCAGATTTGGAGCAAGAAGGAATTTGATGGTAGAAAAGAAAAGTTGGAACGGTTAAAAAAAAAACTCTCAAATTTGAAGTATCAGGCTAAGCAGCATGAAAAAGTAAATGAGATTAAAAGCACGGAGGAACAGATCGAAAGGCTGCTATTAGATGAGGAAGTGTTTTGGAAGCAGAGATCTCGAGCCGACTGGTTGAATAAGGGAGACAAAAATACAAAGTTTTTTCATTTAAAGGCCTCCTCCGAAAAAAGAAAGAATCGAATCTGGGGGATTTTAAATTGGCGGGATGAATGGATTGATGATAGAGAGGAGATTGAGAAGGCATTTTGTGATTATTTTGAAGATCTCTTTGCAACATCCAGTCCAACAGAAATGCAAATAAAGGCTGCACTTGAAGGATTGATGCCGAAGGTGGACTTGGAGATGAACAGCCAACTGGACATGCCATTCACAGGGATCAGTAAAGCGAGGTGTTATTTCTACTTGCCTCCACATCCTAAATGATAGAGGGTAATTCATCCTCAAATGGGCCTCAGACAGGGGTGCCTTCTATCCCCCTATCTCTTCATATTGTGCGCTGAGGCTTTTTCAAGTCTTCTGGAGTAGGCAGAACACCAAAGGCTTATCCATGGGATTCAATTCAGCAAAGATGCAAAAGTCTCCCATCTTTTATTTGCGGATGACAGCCTAATCTTTACTAGAGCAACGGTGGAGGACTGTAAACACTTAAAAGCTTTATTTGAGTGCTATGGTAAATCATCTAGACAGATCTTCAATTTTGAAAAATCTTCTATGTTCTTCAGCGGTAGCACCAAGGATGAACAGATTTCAGCCTTTAAAGACATCTTTCAGCTGCAAGTAGTGTCTCGGTATGAGAAGTATCTAGGCTACCTTCAATGATCGGGAGAAATACTAAGAGTTTTTTCAAGGATATCAAGCTGAGAGTCTTGAACAAAATTGGTAGTTGGCAGCATAAGTACTTTTCAAGTGGTGGTAAGGAGATACTAATTAAAGCTGTTGCACAAGCAATCCCATCATACGCCATGAGCGTTTTCAGAATTCCCATGGGGCTATGTGAGGACATCTAAAAAGCAATGGCTAGGTTCTGGTGGGGAGCTAATCAGGAGAAGAAGAACATCCATTGGGCAAGATGGGAGAAGATGAGCCACGCCAAAGCCAGAGGTGGATTGGGATTCCGAGACCTTTCAAGCTTCAACCAAGCCCTCGTTATGAAGCAAGGGTGGAGAATTATGCAGTTCCCATACTCGTTGGTAGTAAGAGTGTTGAAAGCTAGGTACTTTAAACATACAGGCTTCATAGATGCAAGGATAGAGTCAAAACCATCTTTCATTTGGAGAAGTATTTTGTGGGGGAGGCAGGTGATTAAAAAAGGGTCTAGATGGAGAATTGGAGATGGGAAGAGTGTGAAGGTGTATCAAAGCAATTGGATTCCCATGCCATCAACCTTTAGGCCAATTTCAGCCCCAACAATGATGTCGGATATTACAGTGGCAGAGTTAATTGATAGTGAGCAAAATTGGAAGGAAAATTTGCTCTTTGAGCATTTCATAGCAGAAGATGCAGAAGTTATATCTTAAATACACCTGCCGAGACAACCAAAGGAGGATCAGCTAATTTGGCACTACAATAAGAGAGGTACCTGTTCTGTTAAAAGTGGTTATCAAATGGCTATGTAAATAAAGTTCCCAGACCACCCAAGCTGCTCCACCCGTTTTCAATGGAATGTGATTTGGAAGCTTGAGATACCAGAAAAAGTGAAACTCTTCCTGTGGAAAGCGGTTCGTGACTTATTGCCAACAGCGGAAAATTTATGGAAGCGAAGAGTTCTACATGAACCAACTTGCCAAATATGCCGCTGCAAAATGGAGTCCATTTCGCATGCTTTGCTGGATTGCAAAATGTCAAGGAAGATTTGGAATTTTTCTCAATTAAAAGGTGGCCTTCAAGGAGAGCAAAACCAGGATATAATTGACTTCCGCAAGTACATCGACAAGCTAAAGGGATGGAGCTTGGTGGTCGCCATCGTGGATTATTTGGAATGCAAGAAATACATGGTTGTTTGAAGGCAAAAAAGAAAATCCAATCGAAGCATTGCGTGGGCGTAATGCGTGGTAGAATCATTTAGGAGAGTTAAACAACACGAGATGATCTATGTTGCAAGCGGAAGGCGGGGAGAGCGGAATCGGTGGTGCCCTCCACCAAAGGGCTGGGAAAAATAAATGTGGATCTTCTTGTGGATCCGAAAATCAAGTGACCGCTTAGGGGTTGTGATTAGAGATTCGGATGGAAATTGCAAAACATTCGTTAAAACATCTAAGTTTTTAGGGAATGTGGCAATGGCTGAAGCTGCAGCCATGGAGTGGGGATTACATGTAGCATCAAGAGCTGGTGTTACTGCTGGGATTTTCGAATCTGATTCACTGGAAGTAGTTGAGCTAGTAAACAAGAAGACAAGTAGTATGGCTGAAATCTTCTGGTTGATATCTGATATTCTGAAAAAAAAGAAGAATTTCCAGAACTTCAAAGTCCAGCACATTGCTAGATGCTGTAATGGCATAGCTCATGACTTGGCTAAGTTAGCCCTGCAAAGGGAGGAAGCTGTAATTTGGTTGGATGAAATTCCACCGGACATGATGTATTTATTCTCAAGTTAATTCTATGAAAGGCATACTCTCTTTTCAAAAGAAAAAAAGGTTACAAAGTATTTTATATAAACAAGCCTTTAAGCTATCGAAAAATAATAAGAGTGACATTTATTTGTTTCTTACAAAATTTTCACGTTTATACATCCAATTATCTACAACCTGACTAAAAATAAAAATAAAAATAAATGATGTATTATAGGTACTGTAAAATGACTCATCACAGGCTAGGACATATGTCTATTTATGCATTTTACCCTCAAGAAGTAGGAAACATGAAAATAGAGGTGCATTTATTTTAATTTGTTGGCCAAAATTTTTTTAGAATACATCTGATGTATTATAATTAATTGGTACATACATGGTATGTGTGATTGAATTTAATATAACCAATACTTACATAATTATTTTTTAAAATAAATACACATACAAAATTACGCTGCAGAAGCTGCAGCTAACAGCCTCGGCATTTTCACGTTCCATGAACAACTGCCTTGGCCTGGTTGCATCAACACCAGCATGCGTGGAGGATTCCCATTGGTTGTGTTACTTGCAGAATCTGTAACATAGTCCCATAACAGCCTCAGCATCAGAAATTCTCTTGCTTGTGCACCAACCAAAGGTGGCAGATAAGTACACGTATCAAGTGAGATTGGTTAACATTTAACAAGACAAGAAGGAGAGGTTCTGGCAGTGACTACGTGACAAATCTTGAAGGTGGGGAGGGGGAGGGGAATATTTAATGTGTGATCCATTTTTTTTATGCTTTTACGTATAACTCTTATGGTGCGTTTACTTCCATGGAATAGAAATGGACTGGGAATAGGAATGAGCTGGAATGAGAATGAGATTCTAATATTTATTTGGCAAAAATAAATGGGAATAGGAATGTGCTGGAATGCCATTGATGTGTTTACTTGGCAAAATAAATAGGAACGGGGAGTGAGAATGAGAATTAATTTACCAAAATGCCCACAACATTAAATAATATAATTTTCATTAGCTAGATACATGTATAAATATTATTATAAAAATTATATTAATTAAAAATAAAATTAATAATAATAATAAATGTTAATAATTATTATAAATATTATTATTATTAATAAATTTTATTAACTTTATTATTTTAGTTACTATTAATTATTGTTATTTTTATTTTTATTAATATTATCATTATTAACATTTATTATTATTATTATTATTATTATTATTATTATTATTAACTTTATTATTTTAGTTATTATTAATTGTTGTTATTATTATTTTTATTAATATTATCATTATTAACATTTATTATTATTATTATTATTAAAATTTTTTATTAACTTTATTATTTTATTTATTATTAATTATTGTTAATTTTATTTTCATTAATATTATCATTATTAACATTTATTATTATTATTATTATTATTATTATTAAATTTTATTAACTTATTATTTTAGTTGTTATTAATTATTGTTATAATTATTTTTATTAATATTATCATTATTAACATTTATTATTATTATTATTAAAAAATTTATTAACTTTATTATTTTATTATTATTAATTATTATTAATATTATTTTCACTAATATTATCATTATTAACATTTATTATTATTATTATTAAATTTTATTAACTTTATTGTTTTAGTTATTATTAATTATTGTTATTATTATTTTTATTAATATTATCATTATTAACATTTATTATTATTAAATTTTATTTATTTTATTATTTTAATTATTATTAATTATTATAACTAAAATAATAATAATTATTTTTATTATTTTTTATTGTTAATAATGATAATATTAATAAATTAATAATTAGAAGGATACAAAAATAAAGTTATCTTTCATTCTCATTCCCATATTTTCATTTCCTACCCCCCTATGAGAATGAGATTCCCATTCTTTATTTCCAAATTATGTGGGACCTACACAATTTATTCTCATTCCCAAATTCAATTTTGTTAAGTAAACATAATTTTGATTCACATTCCTCCATTCCCATTCTTTATTCCAAGAAGTAAACACATCCTTAGAGTTTGAGAATTCCATATCTAAAAATTCATTTCGTTTAAAAAATTAGCACTCGTGTCAATTTCTGATCACCCGCCGATTGTACAATTGCCTATGTTTCTTAACAGAAATCTAGAAACATATATTCTTGAATTTGACATTTAATTAAGTGGAAGATATATATAGAAGTAAGAAGATACTATGATAATCTTATTTCAATTAATATGCACGTACAACTGTTTGTATATTTGATTCTTGTAAGCAAAATCATGTTTGTGATCATAAATTGTGTTTAATCAGAATGTTCTCACGTGAAACCATGAAGAACAATTGTCATTTGAATTCTTGATTATTTTCTCTCTTCATTTATAGGTATATGTAGGCTAATCGTCTTATTGCTATGCAATAATATTTTTTATTATACCACTAATAAATTTTTAAGATAGAAGATCAATTTGCTGCAAGCTGTCAATTCTAATAAGGTTGATCAAGATCTTCATACAAACGGCTATAAAAATGAATCTATTAAAAAGAATTATATTTTTGCCATTTATGCGACCAGCTAATATGCCACTTTACCACATAACAAAATTGTTTTAACTAAAATCAACATAAACAATCACAATACCAAGTGATAATCACATATTGATGTCCCCATATAGAATTTCATCATTCGACAGGGACTCGATTGCAAGTAATGGAAAAGAGAAAAATAGCAGTGATGGGTTATGGGTGTGGTAGGTGTAGTTAAGAGCTGTGATTTGATGAAGAAATGAGCAGAGAGGGTATTCAATGGTGAGATGGCCATATGCTCTTCTTGCTAACGTCCACCTTCAAATTTAAAATCTCCACACGTCTTCACATCCATTTATTCTACCTACCACCCTTTCCCACACTCTCTTTAGAGAGAAATTCTATAACACCTCGTATGTATTATAATTAAGTGATACATATATGATATATGTAATTGAATTTAATATAATCATTATTTGTATAATATTTTTTAAAAGTGAATGCACACATATTATGACATTATTTATTTATTATATAATTAACATGGTACGTCAGATGTATGGTAGAATTTCTCTCCCTTAAATGTTTTTTGCTTCGTGCGTCTCTCTAACTTAATTTCCCTAGACGATAGCCAACTCTTCCTATTCATCTAAAAAAATTTCGACAAAACAAAAAGGGCACTCACGATGATATCAATAGCTACTAAAAAACCAGAACTGTCTCTTGATATCTCTTCGGCACCACCACCGGCACCATCCAATGAAAAGATAACCACCCATATTTTCATATCAAAGCTTCCCGATATACCAACCTCCAATCATCTCCCTCTCCATACATATTGTTTCCAGGATCGTTTATCTGACGATCCATGCTTAATCATTGGCTCAACTGGCAAAACTTACTCCTATGCCGAAACGCACCTCATATGTCGAAAAACCGCGGCCGGTTTATTGAATCTTGGCGTAAAAAAGGGCGACGTGATCATGATCCTCCTCCAGAACTGCGCCGAGTTCGTCTTCTCGTTCATGGGAGCTTCCATGATCGGTGCAGTCACGACGACGGCCAATCCCTTCTACACTTCAGCTGAAATCTTGAAACAGTTCAGAACCTCTGGCGCCAAATTGGTTATCACAATGTCTCAGTACGTCGACAAGTTGCCGAAGATGGACAAAGTTGTCATCGATGAACCTCGGGAGAATTGCCTGCATTTCACAGTGTTATCGGAAGCAAATGAGAATCAAATCCCAGAAGTTGTCATCGACGCGACGATCCTGTGGCGTTGCCCTTCTCTTCGGGCACTACGGGATTGCCTAAAGGAGTAGTGCTGACGCACAAGAGCTTGATCACCAGCGTGGCGCAGCAAGTGAACGGAGAGAACCCGAATCTTTACTTGACAAACGGAGACGTTGTGCTGTGCGTTTTACCTTTGTTTCACATTTATTCGTTGAACAGCGTGCTTCTGTGCTCGTTGAGAGCCGGGGCTGGGGTCCTGTTAATGCATAAGTTCGAGATAGGGGCGCTGCTGGAGCTGATACAGCGGCACAGGGTGTCTGTGGCGGCTGTGGTGCCGCCCTTGGTGCTGGCTCTGGCCAAGAACCCCATGGTGGGGGATTATGACCTGAGCTCGATGGTGTTTTCCGGGGCGGCGCCGCTGGGGAAGGAGCTTGAAGATGCTCTGCGAAATAGAGTCCGTCAAGCAATCTTGGGTCAGGTAATTAGCATTTCTTAACTAAATAAGTTACATGCAATTGATTGCTGTTATAACTGAATAACCGTTTTTACGTTGCCTTTATTTATTTGTTTGTTTTTTTTAAATGCGTTTATTAGTAGGTCGACGGGGACCATTTTCCTTTGGTTAGCTCATTGGTAGTTGACGTGAAATAACAATTTTTTAGATATATATACGACATACTAATATTTTTAGCTCATAATCACAGGTATTTGTATTTTTTAAAATACTTATAATGATGTCGAAACATTTTTATATTATTGTAAATTATTAAAAAAAAAATTGTTTTACGACAATATAAAAATATCTGTATACATGGCAGTCAAACTACAATTTGAGCTTTGCTATTATTTTCCGAAAATGTTGCTGAGTTATTTGAAAGAAGGAAGTCCTTTGGATTGCGTTGGATTTTTTGCCGTATTATTTGCTGCGGCCGGAGGGTAATGTTGTCAGATTCGCAAAAATAATTGACATTTCACATGTGGCTATTTATGATGTGGGCCGAGCTATGGCCTTAGTCTTATTTTCGGTTGGTGGGTGACTGGGTGTTTCTGTTGTGGATCCAACTTCGGCGGCCTGGTAGCTGTACCAATTAATAAGCTCTACTTATTTATTTATTTAAAAAAAATTCAGTTTTTTTTTAATATCCAATGGGTTCATTCTTCACAAAGTGAGGCCATTGCCAAATATGAAAGAAGATAATTGACGTAGTTGTTATCTAGCATTAGAACTGAATTTGACACGACTCAATTATTCGATAGAAATACAATACGAATAAATAGGTATAAATAGTCAAATTTGACACTATTATTAAATAGATTGGGTTGGGTTGATATTTTTTTTTTGGTGTCAGGTTAAAGCTAAGGTTTTTGACCCCTTTATCCGATCAACGACACGATCATATGTTTTATTCTAAATTAATTTGTATGGATATGTGTGGACATCTTATCATTAAAACTCAAAAATTGGATATGATTATTTCTTTTTCTTTTTTTTTTCTTTTTATTAGACATGATATAAATATACACAAGTGTTTCATTTATAAAATTTTATTTAAATTTAAGATCTCAACAATATAAATGTGTAAAATCTTGGTAGATATGTATATGTTATAATATTGATATATATATATAAATTTTATAATGTAAATGTATAATATGTTGGGATATATATATAAAGTGGGTTATATCAGGTAAGAGTTTGAATGCTTTGATACGATTATTAAATAAATTATATTTGACCTAAATTTGACACGATACAAATTTGACCAAGTGACCTGTTTTGTCAGCTTTATCTAGTACTATGTAGATCCCCGATTGAATTTGGTTTTAAACTCTAGGAGCAATAGTGTATGCAAATGTTTCATTTTAAATTCTTTATTTAATCTAATGGCAAATAATTTTTTCTTCCATCCGTATTATCGAGTTTGAACAAATATTTTTCTGTTAGTCTAAGGACACGTTGTTAAGCTGTGTGGTTTAATAACATTTAAACTGGTTTGTTCTATTTAATTGTAAGACTTAACAACATATCTACATGAAAAATATATATATATATATATGTATGTATGTATATATATATATATGTCCACACTAAAGAAAGATTATGTATACACACAGTTTATCAAATCATTGTCTAATTATATTACTTTGTAAATGACTAAAAACACCAGGGATATGGAATGACAGAGGCAGGGCCAGTGCTATCAATGTGCCTAGGATTTGCAAAGCAGCCATTTCCTACAAAGTCAGGATCATGTGGCACCGTAGTTAGAAATGCTGAGCTCAAAGTTATTGACCCTGAAACAGGTGCCTCCCTTCCCCACAATCAACCCGGCGAAATTTGCATCCGCGGCCCTCAAATTATGAAAGGTACGCTTCTCTCTTTTGCCATAATTATACATGCTCATATCATCTTTCCTTATTTCTGTTCTTTTGATTTTTTTTTTTTCTTTTTCCTTTTCCCTTTGTAGTTCTTATTGATCGAAATAGTTGCATTAAGAGCAGTGCAATGCGTCCTCACAGTCTAACATTTCTTGCTTGTACTCGTGGTCAAAAACAGTGACGCACTGGCGGAACTTGAATTTTGGTCTGAAGGAGGACATGATGAAGAAATTATAAATCGATGGGCTTTTGACTTAGCTCTCTGCGTGAGGATATGGATAAGACCTTAAGAAACGAGCAAAAAAATCCGAATCAGGACAGACCCTCTAATTTTTTTTTTTTAAATTATAAATTAAAATAAAAAAATTAAATCCCCAATTCATAGATCAATAACTATTTAAAAACCTAAAATTATATACTAAACTCTTTGTTAAGTATTAATTAATTAAACTCTTTGTTAAGTCTTAATTAATTAAGAGGATGTTTGAATTAGAGAATTCAACGTTAAAAAATTAAAATTTTAAATTTGTATTTATTATCTATTTTAAAAAATATATTTTCTTTAATTCATTACAATTATAAACTTGTGGATTATTATATCATTTGAAATTTACAACAATTAAGAAAATTAAAAATAATTGAAAGCCTAGGCCCAAGCTTCCATTTTGCCATCCTTATTCTTCATAAAGAGAAACCATGAACTTGAGAAATTTATAAAAATTATGACGCCCAAACGTAAAACGTACCATAAAATGATAAAATTTCTTGTCTATCCTTTGTACTTTTCTGGAATTTCAATTCTTTATTTGTCTGAAGCTAATTTATTTCAGATCTTTACATAGTTCCACCCTGATAGCGCGAATATATTATTAGCTAGTGCCATTACTTTTTCATTGTTTGATATTTCTAATCTTAATATACTGTAACACTCATTTTCATATCTTGTAAATTATAGGATACTTGAATGATCCTGAGGCAACTGCGGCAACCATAGACGTTGAGGGTTGGCTTCACACTGGTGACATAGGCTATGTTGATGATGATGATGAGGTTTTCATAGTCGATAGGGTGAAGGAAATCATCAAATTCAAAGGATTCCAGGCATATTCTCTTAACCTTTAATTAAATCTTTAAACTAAATTTTTTCAAAAACTAAGATGAAACATGAAAGCAATTCTCAAATTATATATTTTATAGGATTAAGATCCTGAGAAAAAATTCATGTATTGATTTGTGGTTAATAAATTTAAAATGAAGAATATTCTATCCACACACTATTACCACATGACACATGACATAACATTGTTAAAAACTCAAAAGTATACGGATCAAGAAAAGATCCTAATCTTAGTTTCCGAGATACTTATCATTTTACATATCATAATGTAAGCACTTATCAATATAGATTTTTTGAATGTCATGAACACAGGTGCCGCCGGCTGAGATTGAAGCACTCCTTTTAAGCCACCCATCATTTGCAGATGCAGCTGTGGTTCCGTAAGTGAAATTACACTCAGCATTTTAGATTGCTCGCATTTATAATTAATGAGGCCTAAAATTTTCAGAAGAGATTCTAACTTAGACGTGCTGCTAATTAAAATTTAGGCAAAAAGATGAAGTTGCGGGAGAAGTTCCAGTTGCATTTGTAGTTCGATCAAATGGGTTTGAACTTACCGAAGAAGCCATTAAAGAATACATAGCAAAACAGGTAGTGTTTTACAAGAGACTGCACAAGATTTATTTTGTTCATGCAATTCCAAAATCTCCTTCCGGCAAGATTTTGAGGAAAGATCTCAAAGCCAAGCTGGCCTCTTCAATGCCCTTGAATTAATTCTTCTTATTTATTACATTAGTTTTTGTTCACCTTTGAGTTGTTGGCACTCAAGAACTTCAAATGGTGTGAAAAAAATTTATCATGCTTGCTTGTAATAAGTAATTTTGATGAGTAGTTTTCCGAAATTTTATTGTAATAAATTTTAGTAAATTAATAAATTCTTATTCTTTGAACTTTTGCCATTAAATTCACAAATTACAATCTTATTTGTGTAGTCATCTAATTAAAAAAAAGAAGTGGTTATGTTTAATTATACGAATGAAAAGAAAAGAGAAATTAATGCAGAAAGGAATGAGAAGCAGTAAATTAAAAGAAAAGGTTAGGCGTGCGCTTGAACAAGTTATACTCATATGGGCTGTCGTATACTTCTTCTTCTTCTTGTTTTTTTTTTTTTTTTTAATGTAAAAATCGTATACTTGAATTTGGATTGTGCTGATAAGAGAAATGTGATGATTATGTACGTGGATTACAAAACTTCTTCCTTCTCATTCACAATTCCTGAAATAGCCAAATGAAAAATGCTTCTTCCAACTCGTGCTCACATGAAGGCAGCAAGCATTTCCGGCAGCTATGTAAATTTCCCTTGGCTCAACAACAAGGCTTGAAGCTTTCCTTTTTCATTTTTTTTCTAAATTGACAGCACTCAGAAGCTTTTTTTTTTTTTTTCAACCTTATAATCGGTGCATGTGTTTTGTTTAGATACGTATTGAAAGTTATTCTAGGATGCAACTATGAAGTCCCATTCCATCAAATATTCCGATCTGTAATATTAATGTGGATGAAAATTAAAATTAATTTATTACTTTAAAAATTTATTAAAAATTGTAGCTAATTTTATTTTTTCACCAGCTGGAATTCGTAAAATAGATAAATAGATAGAAGGGAAAAATAGTATAATCAAATCCGCTCTCTCTTTGGTGAAATTGAGTAAAAACCTCTATATTTTAAAATAAGTCTCTCTATAATTATAATGATGTTAACTGTTTGGGGAGAAATATGAAGAATAAATACGACGCCACGTGTCGATCATGGAAGCGGCATCGGCATAATTTGAGGTATCATGTGAAATTTGGCCTACTAAATCATATACTAGGTAGGGGTACCCCTTGAATGGAGGTACCCCTCAGAATAAGGATACCCCTCAGAATGGTGTACCCCCAGGGTAATTACTGCATGGGGTACCCCACGAATGGGGTACCCATAATGAGGGTACCATATCGGCCCGGAAACCCCTAAAATTCGCCATGAGAAACGTCTCTATCGCCTAAAAGATCATGCTTGATTCGGTAAAACCGCAGATCAAAACAAAGAGGCAGGAGACACCTACCGCCAAAAGTGGTCCCCTGCTTGACTCTGTTGGGCTACCGACCACTCCCGGTGGCCACGCAGATGACGGGATACGCCGCGATCGCCTACCTAATTCCAAGCATGCTCCCCAAACGGCCCAAAATCATGAAAAGGTAAAAGGACAGCCGAACACCAATGGAAATACGCCACGTGGCCGCTGGGTACCTCATATATAAAGGTGCCTAAAGTCTATTTTCACCAACTTTTTCTCCACCCCAAGAATATTCACACTCCCACTCCACGAAATAGGTCATCTTCAACCTCGAAACTCCATTTTTCAGGGGCTGGAAAGCTTCCCTTATCTTAAAAAAAGCTTGAGTTTGAACGCCGTCGCCACCTCTAACGCTGGGCCACTGCTTGTGCAGGCTAACTTCATTTCTTATTTCGTTTGGTGCACACGCGGTCCCCATTCTCCTTTAAATTTAGAAACACCCAAAACACACAACCACCTAGAGAGGTACCCCATTTCCCGAAAATACAAATTTATTGTTTGAGATAGATTTTAATTATTTTCTACCCACCAAAATCTGTCGAAAACAATTGGCGCCGTCTGTGGGGAGGCGAACAAAAAGCCTCCACGGTGGTTACTAAACTAGTGGTTGTGTGTACTCCAATATATGGCACCGGACGTACCCTCCGAAGGCTTAATGGCAGATCCTACAAGGATGGGAGATGACAGTAGTGGTGAAGGTAGTGATCCCGCGAGGAGGATAGCCCGTCTTAATAAGGGCAAGTCTATCAAGCAGTCAACGGGTATTCGCCAAGAGGAGGAGCCCATCTCTCACAAGCGTTTCGAGGATTTAGCCCATGCAATTCTTCGGGCAGTTGGGTCTCGGGTGCCCGAAAATTTACCGTCACCAGTGACGCCCGACGCTCCGCCACCTCCTCCAGGGCAACAAGTTATGGTAAGAGCAGAGGTACCCGAAGCCAGTAAGCCAAAACATAGGCCATCGGGTACCCGTTCCAAGTTTCAAACTATGGGCTCTCGTGACAAGCGTTCCACCGCCTCTTGCAACTCCCGTGGCAGCCAAGATGCGAGGTGCGAAAAGAGAACCCGTGAGGACCTCCGTGACAAACTAAACGCCAAAAGGGTTTCCCAAGTCCCGGCATCATCATCGGTACCCGGTACCCCGGTACCCCCGTTGTAGAAAATTGAGCACCTGGAAGCCCAAGTGAAGCTCCTTTCTGAGAAGCAGAATGTCACATGTGCTCCACCACCAATGACTTACCACTCACCGTTCACCATGGAGATTCGGACGGCAGCTCTCCCCGAAGCATTCACCATGCCACAGGTACCCCAATATTCGGGTACCACTGATCCCTCGGAGCATGCAGAGCTATACCGCGATCAAATGCTAATCAAAGGGGTGGACGAGAATGCCATGTGTAGGATGTTTACACATACGCTTACCGGTCCCGCTAAATCATGGTTTCGCTCCTTGAAGGCAGGAAGCATATCCTCCCTACACCAACTCTTAACGGAATTTACTCAAGAGTTCTCCTACGCTTCCACTCAAGACAGGGTAGCCTCCAAACTTACCTTCGTCAAACAAGGGGAATTTGAACCTTTGGCGGAGTATGTGAACCGTGTCCACCGAGAGGTTCTGCGAACCGGAGCATTTGGGCACCCACACACACTGACCCATTTTGAGAAGAATTTGAGGTTGGGGAAGTTGTGGCGTTCCTTTCAAAAGAAGCGCCCTCTGTCATATGGGGAAGCCCGTTCTCAGGCATTGCAGCAGGTGGAGATGGATGAAAAATGTCATTTGAAGCGCCAAGAGGATAAGGCCGAGATCACAAAAGGCAAAGAAAAGCCTAAAAGGACCGAAGCCCCAGTACTGAGGGTACCCCGAGGATGAAGCCCTCCGCGGGTTACCCCGCGTGGATGAGCGAGGTACCTCGTGTGGATGTGCCTCAGATACTCCAATATTGGTGCACCTCTGGGGTACCCCATAATGGCCAAACGAATCGCAACTACCAACTAGGGGTACCCTTGGATTCCTGAATATCAAAAAATGAGAAAAGGGGTACCCCGGGTGAAGACCAAGTTTATGTCTCGATTTGCGCCACCGATCCAACAAAGACAGTCAAAATAGGCTCCAACCTTTCAGAGGAACAACAAAGAAAAGTCGCACTACTAGTAAAATGATAACACTCTATCTCCTTCCATTTATTTTGATTGTTTTCTTTAATGCTTGTGTGCTTGAAATATATGCTTAACCATGTGGGGTACTCGGGGTACCCCAAATGGGTCAGTTTCCTAAATCTTTAATGACAACAATAAGTGATCCCGGGATCCTTCATATGCTCCTTAGGATAATGAACATATCACCACTCTCTATGAATGCATTTTCTTTACAAAGTTTGATAATGTGTGCTCTTTGATTTGCCTCTCGATGTTTTGTTATGAATGAGTAGCTTGAAATGCTATAAGAATATGTTCACCATTAAACTAACTCTATATACGTAGTTAAGTATTGTTTATTATGGCACGAAGATGGTATCTAGGGTACCCGAAGTACCTGACCTTATTATAGGGTACCCGAAGTACCTGACCTTATTCCAGGGTACCTGAAGTACCCGACCTGCACCGATCATGACGATTTACACGAGGGTAAGCGGCAGCTACCTTAATTAATTATAAGCGAATGGCGGATCGTGAGATTTTCGACCATATCGCATAAGGGTAGGCGAGCAGCCACCTTTATCACTATTTGTTCGCCATAATTGATTATAAGCGAATGGCGGATCGTGAGATTTTCGACCATATCGCATAAGGGTAGGCGAGCAGCCACCTTTATCACTATTTGTTCGCCATAATTGATTATAAGCGAATGTCGGATCGTGAAGTTTTCGACCATCTCGCATAAGGGTAGGCGAGCAGCCACCTTTATCACTATTTGTTCGCCATAATTGATTATAAGCGAATGGCGGATCGTGAAGTTTTCGACCATCTCGCATAAGGGTAGGCGAGCAGCCACCTTTATCACTATTTGTTCGCCATATCTGATTCTAAGCGAATGGCGGATCGTGAAGTTTTCGACCATCTCGCATAAGGGTAGGCGAGCAGCCACCTTTATCACTATTTGTTCGCCATAATTGATTATAAGCGAATGGCGGATCGTGACGTTTTCGACCATCTCGCATAAGGGTAGGCGAGCAGCCACCTTTATCACTATTTGTTCGCCATATTTGATTATAAGCGCATGGCGGATCGTGAGGTTTTCGACCATATCGCATAAGGGTAGGCGAGCAGCTACCTCTACCTCTATCTACATTATCGGATCATGAGTATTTCGCCATCTTTAAAAAAAAGAATCACCACAAGTTTTGTGAAGACTTACAGCAAGCATTTCTAAGAAAATCGCCATACGCTGATAAAAGGGTACCATCGGATATTCGGGGTACCCTACAACAGAAAGCCGTTCCTCTCATACGCCAAGAAGAACCCTAAGAAAGTCTAAGATAAGCAGTAAGCATATATGGGGAATCGCCATATGTTGGATGAAATTGGGTTATTCCGCCATAATTCTCAAGGAAGACCTACGCCAAGTGTATCTATCTACATGGATCAGCAAGCGCCTAGTATCATATATTTATTGGGTACCTGGGGTACCCCCTCCATTTCCGCTATTGGGTACCTGGGGTACCCCCTGCATTTTCACAAGCTATTGGGTACCTGGGGTACCCCTTCTATCTCCACAAGCTATTGGGTACCTAGGGTTCCCCCTTCATTTTCACAAGCTATTGGGTACCTGGGGTACCCCCTGCATTTTCACAAGTTATTGGGTACCTGGGGTACCCCCTCCATTTTCACAAGCTATGGGGTACCTGGGGTACCCCACTGCACAGGATATCGGTGTAAGCAAACATTCAAATAGGAGATAATGAAGATGCAAATACTACTAGATGCAAGCTCAAGATACAAGAATATCATAATAACAGAAGCGTCTTGATATCACAAAATACACCAAGATATTGCAAGTTCAAAAAGTGTAAAATAAGGGTATCCCCAAAATAGTAGCAACAAAACATAAGGGCTACTGAGTAGTGCACCTTCTTCTCGCCATCCTTCCGGGAGGACGATCGAAGATTCAAACACCGGAACAAGAGTAGGCGGGGATAAGTGGCCAGCAGTGCACGAGTGCGCTGGGTACCCCATGTGACCCTGAAGGGGTACCCCACTGGGCGGAGGAGGACCTCTTCTTATCGTTGATCGCCCGCAAAATCGCAGCCTTGTTAGCGTGCTTCACCACGCGGGGTACCTCCAATTCGGGATCCACAGTCCACATCTCCGTCATGATGAGGGAGAACGCCTCCTCCATCATTTTCTTCTGCTGGGACATCAAGCTCTCATTCCTAGCCATCAGCTTATCACGATCCCCTTCCACCCGGGCCTTCTCTCCAGAAAGCTCGCCAAGACGCTCCGTCAAGGTTTTGACCTCCCAGATGAGTTTCTCCTCACGAGGTTGTCGGTCTGAAAGCTCCCCTCTTAGCTTCTCAATCTCGGAACGAGCAGCAACTAGGGACTCGATATCGGGGAGGCAGTGGCTAAGGAGAAAAGACGCCTACAAATGGCAAGATGTGTTAAGAACTCGCATGGTAACACGGATAAATAAATAAAGAATGGAGCTACACCAGGGGTACCCCAGAAAAAATTTACCTCTTGGGTAGCCTTGAGCGCCTGACCGTAGCGCTCGCTCAAGCTTAGTTTGACCGTCTCCTCAGTGATATCCGGGGTAATGTTCTCAGCAGAGTAGTAAAAGCAACACTATACCACCAACATATCAGAACCGCACCACCATACATCAGTCACCCAATCAACCACCAAACACAACACAAAAAACAAAAAAAACAGAGAACCCACATGAAGAACGCGGTGATAACAAGTTACCCCAATCCTATTAATAATAATAGGGTACCCCCATCGCCCCAATCATACATGAGTCACCACCAAAAGCAGACGGAAAGCCTCTGTCAGCCCCACTCTCCTCAACCTACTCTCCTCCAACACATCACTACCCGCCCCACTACCCTCGGCCACAGGACATTTTCTTTTCGCCATCTGCTTAGTGCCCATTTATTTTCTCATTTTATATTTGGCTAACACACCAACAAGCCAACAACACCATGCCATCAAAATGACAGAACCGCCACACCATATAACGCCATACAGTCAACATATACATACCGCATCATACAACGCCCACCATCAACATATCCACCCCCACACCATACCACAACCATCCAATCAACAACCAACCACAACACAACAAAGAGAAGAGAAAAGAGAGAAAATGAAAAATAAAGAACGAAAATTTTCCTCACAACATATGAAATACCACAATTTCGGATACACCAAGAAAAAAGAGGAAGAATAATACCTTAAGCTCACCAAGTCGACGAATCCGAGTTTGCGAGGCACGAAGTGATGAAGCTGCAACCACCAAGAATTATTACTGCAGTCAGTAATAATAAAAATGCATGTATACATATAAATAAATAATAATAATATAATATATATTATTATTAAAAAAAAAAAAAAAAAAAAAAGATGAAAACGAAAAACGGAAAAACCGCGGGGAGAGGAGGCGCGCGGCACGCCGGACGGAGCACACCAGCCACCAGATCTGGAGCCGGAGCTCGTCCGCTGCCGCTGCCGAGGCCACCAGGAACTGCAGCCGCCGAGAGCAGCCGCTGGTACCGCGAATGGAGGCCGTCCGAGAGGGAGAGAAAAGAGAGAAGGAGAGAGAGAGAGATACCGCGAGTGAGAGGGCTGCCGGAATCGCAAAAACGGAAGCCAAGATCTGCCGCTGCAACTCGCCGGAAACCACGTCTGAAGGGGACCAGCGGCGGGAAGAAAAAGAAAGAGAAAGGAAGAAAAAGAAAGAAGAAAAGAGAAGAAATGGGGGAGTCCAGCCGTGACCGGAAGAGAAGAGAAAAAGAAAAGGGAGAAAGAAGAGAAGGGAAAGAAAACAAAAAGCCCAGGGAAAACGAACGGGCGTATAAAAAAAAAGAGAGAGATATTTCACCTGCAGACGAGTTGCGGAAGAAGACGAAGAACCGAAACGAAGAAGTTGCAGAGAGTAATTGATTTTTGAGATATTTTGGGATTTGTGAAATGGCTTGGAAAGAAGCGAGAAGGTTGGTTTCGAGATTAAAACCTGGGAAAGTATACTGCGTAAATAAGAAAGTCAGAGATTGTCAGTGCGAAGTCAGCGATTTTTAAAATTCGAAATACATGTCAGGTGGCTACCATTTCCCCAGAAAAGCGGGAAGGGGAATATAAAAAAAAAAAAAAAAGGAGGAGATTTTCAGCACTGCACCATATAAAGTTCGGTCAGAGAAAGAAATTAGTCGGGGTACCCCTTCAAACCAGTTACTCTCTCTCAGCTGAATTTTGTATCGCCACGTGTCGTTTCGACTGCACCTATGAGTTTCTTTTGTCTCCAAGCACTTCTCGCCAAAAAGAAACTAGGGGGGATGTTGTTTGGGGAGAAATATGAAGAATAAATACGACGCCACGCGGCGACGTCGTGAGACAGCGTGATTTGAAATTTGTACCACCCCATGAGTGTGGGTACCCATATAGCTTAGGTAGGCACCCATGAATGGAGTCTCGAATAAGGATACCCCTCGAATGGGGTACCCCCAGGACATGAAGACCCCATATAATGGGGTACTCAGATATCGGGTTAAGGAACCCCTAAAATTCATGAAGCGCCTCTATCGCCTAAAGATCACGTCTTGATTCGGTGGCAGATCAAAACAACAGACCGAAAGAGGAGACACCATACCGCCAAAAGTGGTCATTCACTGTGACTCCTGCTACCTGACCACTCCGCCACGTCTGTGATGACGGGATACGCCGCGATCGCCTACCTAATTCCAAGCATGCTCCGCCAACGGCCCACAAGCCTGATAAGGTAACAGGACAGCCGAACACCAATGGTAATACGCCACGTGGACTTATATATAAAAGTGCCTAAAGTCTATTTTCACTAACTTTTTCTCCACCCCAAGAATATTCACACTCCCACTCCACGAAATAGGTTTTCTTCAACCTCAAAACTCCATTTTTCAGGGGGCTGGAAAGCTTCCCTTATCTTAAAAAAAGCTTGAGTTTAACTCAGCTTGAGCGAACGATGTTCACCTCTAACGCTGGGCCACTGCTGCAAGGCACGTCAATCATTTTTTATTGTTTGAGATAGATTTTAATTATTTTCTACCCACCAAAATCCGTCGAAAACATTAACTATATTAATCATCTTACCAGTTACCCCTTATCTTGATGTAAGCCATACAATTTAACTATTTTGAGAGCATAAATAAAGTAATAATAAATATAAATTGTTTGACAAAAGTCTCAAAGCAATAGAATAGGTCTGGACAAAATATAATTCTCATGAACAAAATAAAAATATTTTTTTAATATTATAATTTACGTGGGCACAAACGGCCACATATGGCCAAATATAACATATTGCAACTTTAATGAATACTTATAGGGACATTTATGACATTTTCTCTAATCATGACTATCAATGCTTAAATGAATACTTTATTATCAAATTAATTGAATCATTAAGGATTCATAAGTCTATTTATTCGATTTTTATTCTCAAAATATTTAAACACTACGGTTAAAATCAAGATAAAGGGTACAATAATAAAATAATAAAAAAGTTAACATCATTATAGCAGCAAGAGGGTTTCAACCTATAATTTAAAATATCGAAAGAGTGTTGCTTAGTTTTGTTTAGGGGCCTATTTATACTAATTCTCACACATGCGCGAATGTACACCCACACTCAGATATTCATATGTATTTATCTATAGCGTAGATGGGGGAAGACAATTTAAGAACTTGGAAGTATTTAATAAGATAATAGAATATATTGACATTCACGATCAGTAGTTTGGATTGAAGGGAATACGATGACATTTCGAAAGGTAACCCAAGTTTATCTTCTAGTGGCACATTTTTTGGAAGCGGGACTAGAATTTTCAAGGGTTAACTGTTTTACAATGCGACTAGGTTTCTTTCTGTAGAAATTTTAGACGTCATTGAGTCAGTACAGATTGCTTTTCATAACCGGTGGCTTTGATCGATTATGGGGGTAAGTGATCTAATTTCGGCAATTTCTTGTCGATAAGTATCCTTCTTCTCCGTCTCTGAAATGACTTTGGTACAAAGTGGATGAATTGCATGACCTAAGTGCGGTAATTTGAACTTTCATTGTATCCATATATTTCAAGAAGGAAAATTCGGTGACTGATAATCTCTCTAATTTGGGACTTTTTTTCCCCTTCCTGGAATTCTTCACCTAGTAAAATATCGCTAAATCTTTGTACGGAATTCCTAGGGGCTGCCTTCTTATAGGTTCAGTCTGTGAAAAGCCTAAGCAAAAGAAAAATGGACAATTTAAATATAAAATAATGACCAACAAAAGACGAGATTGCGGAAAGAGGAGATGGAGAAAGGGCTGAAATTGATAATTTAGATTGAGGGTATTTTAAGTATTAAAATGGTTTATGAATAAATTTTTAGATTTGAAGATTCATTGTGCTTTTAATTAAATAAATGAGTATGATGAGAAATTTGGTGGGTTCAAATAACTTCATCTATTATATTAATAGGTAATGTATGCGACTTAATATCTTAGTTAACTTACATAATTGTCAATTTTAGCTCAAAGCCTCAAATTGCTTTAAAGAAGTTAAAAAAAAAAAATTAGCTATTTTTATTTTTCAACAGCTGGAATTTGTAGAAACGAAACCAATGTATCAAGACAAGAAAATATAGTCATGCATGGTGCGTAGCAGATGGGTGAAGACAACTTGAGAGCTAGCCTAAATGGCTTACGTTGTTGACTTAATTAACGAATAGAGCCTAACGAATTGGAATATCAATTAATTACAAAAGAAAAAAATGTGCTGAAGAGTCCGAATTTGACGTACGTGATAGCGAAGTCCACATAACTCAATTAATTGTTTAAGTAACTGGGAGTTTTATAATTGGGATAACGTGTAGTTTGATATTGTAAGTTACAATATTAAAATATTTGATAAATTTTTGGTGCTGTAATTTAAAAGTTAAGTTGAATTTATCACATATTGTATGTAAAAAAATCTATAATATATTTTTGGCCTTTTTGTTACAATTATTTATCATAAATTATTAACTTTTATTTTATGATTTTATTTTATTTTTTGCCAAAACACCTAACATGGTCTTAATTAATAAAACTAGCTAGCAAGTAGCAAGCACACATTATCATTTTATTTTGTATATGAAAATTTGAAACTCTTTAACTTTGGCAGGTTGGTAACTTAATAATGAGCTCCATTATTTATTCGGAAAAAAGACACCTATTTATGTTTGAGAAAATACTTATTAGGACATCTAAATTTTTAAAAAGGGACACAAAATTCCTTTTTTAGTATAATATCCTTTGATTTAGTAATTAAAAAATTGACTTTAAAATTTTTTAATTAATACAAATTTAATATAAGTAATATAATCTATCTAGTAGACTAATAATATTAAATTATGTTTAAAATTCAAAATAATATTAAAATTTTAAATTATTACATTTATTTTAATAATACATTTGTATTTATTATAAAGATTTTAAAAAATCCTCCGGGTTAAATATATTTTGCAATTAATAGAATATATCCCTATTAATAATATTAAAATTATTTTTACATAATATTCAAAATAATTTTAATTTTAATTTTAATTCTAATTCTAATATTATTTTTCATTCTTTTATAAAAAATTACTTTAACTGTAACATAATTGGTCTAATATATTGTAAAATATAAAAACATTTTTTAAGTATTAAAATTATTTTAAAATGTCGATATTATTACATTTATTTTAATGCCATATTTCTATTTATTATAAAATTTTAAGGTTAATTATTTTGGATTTTTAAAGTAAAAAGGTATTATGGTAAAAAAAGGGGTCTTGGTGTCCCTTATTGAAAACTTAGGGTTCTTGTAATCATTTTTCAAAACCGTGGGGTGCGTGGGTCCTTTTTCCTAGGGGTGGGCATCGGTTCGGTTCGATTTAGTTTCGAAATAAATTTTTAGTTTCAGATCGGTTTGGGTTCGAAAATTAAAAAAATTGTTTGATTTTTTTAAAATAAAATCTGAACCAAAACCAATAGGCCAGTTTCAGTTCTTTTAACGATTTAGTTTAAGCAATCGATTTTTCGGTTCTTTTAACGGTTTTTGAATTTTGACTTTCGGTCAAGGACCATTTTAAAAAATTTACAAACAATTTAGGCTACAGCAGAATTCCTATATGCAAATATTTCCTAAGTATTGGGCCACACTAATATTTTATAAAAAGGAGGGATCTAAATAATAATATCCCTCCATTATTTCTCCACTTCGCGACCTTCTCTGTTTCTCACCTAGCAATAGTGACATTTGCATATCCAATCACATATACAGATCTAAACAAAGCTAATAAAACCAAATACAATTAATAATCTCATACAGTAATAATAAGAAAAGTAAACATGAAATTACAAAAGATTAAAGAGTTATTTAAAAAAAAAAAGACCCATTTCAAAGAGAGAGAGAGAGAGAAAATAGAGCAAGTAAGTGAGTTGCTTGGCTGGCTGGGGAGCAATGGAAGGAACGGTAGCGGCAGGTCGATAGTATCAGCCACCGGCAGATGGATTAGATTTGGGTGCGTGGGTTTGTCCGTTCGTGGTTTTGTGCAGCTAAAAGTGACAGATTGGTACACCGGTGTTGTTGTAGATAGTTGTGGTTTGGGTAGATATATTACAGTGAAATTACAAAAATATCTTAATATCGGTTCGGTCCAGATTTTAAATTTTTTGATCTGAAACCAAACCTAACCAAACTATTCGGTTCGGTATTTATGATTTTGCATTTTTTAGATTTAAAGAACCGAATTGAAATTGAAAAAATCCGAACCAAATTAAATTTTTTTGGGTTCCGGTTCGGTTTTGCCCACCCCTACTTTTTCCTATTTATTTTTATAAAAAAATGTGTGGGTCATTTTTCTTAGTTATTTTTATAAAAATTAAGGTTTATTTAAAGAAAAAAATCTAATTAATTCATTCTTCAAAGAGTGTGGGGATCAAAAACTTATTCTATGGTTATTGATAAATATGAAAGAAGATAATTGACGTAGTTGTTATTTAGTACTATATCGATCCCAGATTGAATTTGGTTTAATCTCCAAGAGTGATAGTGTATGCAAATGTTTCGTTTTAAACTTTCTTTATTTGATCTAATGGCAAATAAAATTTTCTCCCATCCTTATTAACAGGTTCAAACACATATTTTGTTTTCAACTCATGAAATTTTACCAATTATATATGTTAATAATTAATACAAGAAGAATTACTAATTTACATGTTGTGGTGAGTTTGGACGGAGAAAACTAAGGTAGTATTTGTTCTTTTATCTAAAATCTGGAAAGATTTGAATGTAACTGAGGTCTAAATAGATCTGAACACAAATGTCAAAATAATATATTTGTTTTTTATTTTTGGAAGTCAAGTGTAGCAGTAAGTTATGTATTTTTATAAACTTAAAATATTTTAAATCTAATATTTGTATACTTATGATCTTGAAAGTGTTATATGTACTTTAAATTTTTAATTGGTATATATTTACAGTGTTTTCTTAACCAAATAAGTTCATGCAATTGATTGTTGTTATTATTGAATAACCGTTTTTAGGTTGCCTTTATTAATTTAACAACAGCGTTACTTTATCAAAGGAATGAGTTACCATTATTATTAATTGGTCGGCAGTGACTTTTTTTGTGTTTAGCTCACTAATAATTGACATAGAATAACAATGTTTTAGATATATACGATATATTTGAAGTAATTACACGTATTCATATTTTTTAAAAAAAAACTTATTATAGTGTCAAATATTTTTATATTACTAAAAATTGTTGAACAATTATTTTGGAACAATAAAAAAATATTTGTAGACATGGTTGTCAAACAACAGTTTGAGCATTGCTATTATTTTACGAAAATGTAGCTACGCTATCCGAATGAAGAGTGTCCCTTGGATTCGATTGGATTTTCTGCGTACGACAGAATTGCTATGGCCGGAGGGTAATGCTGTCACATTCGGCAAAAAATAATTGACATTGCACGTGTGGCTATTATAATCTGGGCCCAAATATGGCCCCAGTATCATTTTTGATTGTTGGGCGTTACTGACGTGTGTCCAACTTTGGACGCTGGTCGGTGTATCCCATTAATATGCTCCGCTTATTTATTTATTTTTATAAAAATTCAGATTTTTTTCCCTAAAAATATCCGATGGATTCGTTCTTCAAAGAGTGTGGTCGTTGCTAAATGTACAAGATGATAGTTGGTAGTTATTGTTTAGTAATATATAGATCCTAGATTGAATTTAATTTAAAATCCAGGAGCGATTATCGCTCTCCTGCAAATGTTTCATTTTAAATTTTCTTTGTTTAATTCAATGACAAATAAAATTTTCTCCCATCCGGATTAACAGTTCAAATAAATAATTTTGTTTTCAGTTCTAGAAATTGTATCAATTATGTTAATAATTAGTACCACAGAATTATTTGATTTTTTTTCTTTCTTCAGTTCTTATTGTTCGAACTAGTTTACGTGATGAGTAGTGCAATGTGTCCATATATTATGTGTGAATGGTAATTTATCACTAATACAGAGACATTTCATCCAGGAGTGGCTGTCCTTGTTGATAAATTGAAATTAGCGCAAACCTTGAGGACAGGCATGAAAAATTGAGAACACGAGCATGATTGGTGATGAGATATAACATAGCTGAACCCTGCCTTGACTGATTCAATAGAAAGAGGGAAAAAAAAAAAGGAAAACAGGAGTAAGCAATTAAGAAAGAAGCAAATTATAACCATGGCTTCTATAGCTGATCAGGAAGAAGAGACAAATAATTTTTCATATGCAATGGAACTGGCAAGTGCCATAGTGCTACCTGCAGCTATGCAAGCAGTGGTAGAGCTTGATGTGTTTGAGATCATAAGCAAAGCCGGTCCTGGTGCTAAGCTTTCGGTTGTGGAGATTGTGGCTCAAATTCCGTTGAAAGATAATAATCCTGAAGCTGCAGCCATGATGTTAGATCGGGTGCTGAGGCTTCTCGTCAGCTACAATGCTCTTCATTGCTCTTTTGTTGATGGACAAGGGCTCTACTCTCTTGCTCCTGCTTCTAAATACTTTGTTCGCAATAATCAAAACGGCGCGTCGTTGCGTCCCTACATGGCCTTGCGTCTCGACAGGGTCCTCATGGATGGCTCGTATATAGAATTACTTTTTCTCTTTTCTTTTCTTTTATAATTTTGATAAATTAAGGAAAATTATCGAAACCTTCTAGTTGTATATATCCAAAAATTAATCATTTGCATCTCATGTTTTGAACCCATCAATATCCGTCAGCTGCTAAAAAGATAGTTATCTTCAATTATTTTGATTTTATTGTGGTAAAAGACAAAAAAAGTTTGAAGTCCAGGCGTTTTTGATGTATGAAAGTAGAAAGGATTGATTGTAACAGACAATTTGTAAAGTATTCTTTTTCTTGGTTAATTATGCGGTCGAATTTTACAAACTAAGCTTCTAAAATCGTTACTAACTGTGTTTGGATTTTGGTAAATTCAGGTTTCGGTTGAAAGACCAAATTCTTGAAGGAGGAACTGCGTTTAATAAAGCGCACGGAATGTATATGTACGATTATATTGGCGTTGACTCAAGATTCAATGATGTTTTCAACAGTGGAATGTTAAGCCACACTTGTGTTGTCATGGAGAAGGTCCTAGAATCATACAAAGGCTTTGAGCATGTTAAGAAGCTTGTTGATGTTGGCGGCGGCTTGGGAGCTACTCTTAACATGATAATTTCCAAATACCCTCGTATTAAAGGTATTAAGTGCCTGTTTGGTATGACTTATTTAAGAGACATAAGTACTTATTTAATCACATAAGTACTTTTTAAAAATTTTTATGGTATTTAGTTATTTTTTTAGTAGAGTTTTTTTAACTTAAATAAGTTAATTTACCTTTACTAGTAAAAGCCCAAAATTTGAGCTTTTAGAAATAGAGATTAAAGAACTTTTCCAAAAAATATATAATATCAAAAATATCCTTAATATATTTTATTAATTACATGATACCTTTAATATAAAACATGACCAATAAATTATTACCGCTGTATAAAAAACTGCCGCCACTTCTCTTTCTCTTTTTTCTTTAACAACCAGAGCACTTTAATTTTACAGAGAAAGCAATCACAATCACAGCCACGTTTTTGGTGAGGAGCTCACGCAAGGTAATGTTTCCTGCAACTTTTTCTTCTTTTGTCTTTAATGAATTCAAACCTTTTTACTATTTTCATTATTCATACATTTTTGTACTTTGTTCTCTTTATCCTTATGGTATTATTTAATATGCGGCACTGTTTTATGTTTTTTTTAAATCTGATTTTAATTTCTTCTTTGTCCTTGTTATATTATATAAAACTTTTATCATATTAGTCATTGCATCAAAAGAAATTACAAAACAATGTCTTATTTTTTGTCATCACCTATAATATAATTTTAGTTATGATTTCTTTATAAACAATTAATTGGTCATGTTTGCTACACATGAATCATTCTCCTCATTACTTTGTTGAAGTGTCTCCACAGCCCACAAATTGACTCGGGGCATGAACACAAAACATGATCCCACAGTAGAACATTTCACTGCCATGTCAATAGCTAACAGTTGGTACTTCTCAAGCTAATAAAGAATGAACAATTGGTTGCGGCATATTCATGCAAGTACTTAGAAGCTTTTTCATTCAACTATGCCTAGGAGTTCAAATTTCAGACTAAGGCAAACTCAAACATACAGTCTAGCATGTGTAAACAACCCAGAAACTAGCACACACATAGGTTTGTACTGGCAATTTTCCGCCAAGAACTCCCTTAGCATATAGGTTCATGAAGAATAGTGTATTAAGCAATTTTTTGTCACCACCTATAATATAATTTTAGTTATGATTTCTTTATAAACAATTAAAACCCATGACCAATTTATTATAATATTCAATATGTTTATGGCCGCTGTTTCATCTTTTTTTATTATATTATTCAATATAAATTCATGCCACACATGCTACTCTTGTATCTTTCTTTTTATTATATTATTCATTATAAATTATTGGCACCATTTGTTAGTGTTTCATCTTTCTTTTTATTGTATTATTCAATAATGCATGGCAATTGTTATTTAATATTTGAGATTCATTTCATATTTGTTTTATTTGTGCGTTATATTTTATATAATAATATTAGATATCCTTTTGTCTAGAATGGCAAATACTATAGAAGAAAAGAGAAAAAAATCAAAGGCAGATTGGGATGATGTTACCACTGATGCTTTTGTTAAGATTTGTGTGAATGAAACATTGGCTGGGAATCGACCAAATGGTCACTTTAATAAGATTGGGTGGAAAAATCTTATTGCTAAGTTTCATTCAATGACCGGTAGAGATTATGAACAAAAACAATTGAAAAACAAGTGGGACATCCTAAAAAAAGATTGGCAACTTTGGACAAACTTGTTGAGAAATGAAACTGGTTTAGGATGGGATCCTGTAAAACAGACGCAATTACTGGTAGCGATGAATGGTAAGTATTACCTAGTAGATGCTGGATATCCTCACATGACAGGTTATTTAAGTCCTTATAAAGGCGAACGATATCATCTTCCAGATTTTCGTCGTGGAAGTCAACCAAGAGGAAAAAAAGAAACATTTAATCATGCCCACTCTTCTTTAAGATGCACAATTGAGAGGACTTTTGGTGTTTGGAAAAATAGATGAAAAATTTTGCGACAAATGCCTAGTTTCCCTTTTGGTAAGCAAGTGAAAATTGTGATTGCTTCAATGGTTCTTCACAATTTTATAAGAAAATATGCAGATATTGACCAAGAATTTCAACCTTTTGATAATGATGACGAATTGCTTCCAACAAGTGAAAGTGAAAGTCAAAGGGAAGAGAACAATGAAGAACAAAGTACAAGTTCATTCAACGTACGTGAAATGGACCAAGAACGTGATCAGTGCGGACCTGTTAAGATTAACATTTCAGTTGTATTATTGATTATCATTTTAATTTGAATAATATTATTTATTTAGGAGAATATATTAATGATGTAATTTTTAATTTTGAAAATTAAAAAAATGATTGAACTGATTTTTTCTTATTAATTGATAGCTTGGTTGCATTTTGTTACATGTTATATAATTATGAATACACATCCTTTTTGGTAATTTAATTACACAAAAGCACTTTTAGTTTTACACAACCAAACAGTTAATGGTTCAAAAGTACTTTTTTTATTGACAACCAATCACCTAATGGCGTTTTTTAAAAGTTTCATTTGGTAGTTTCATCGCTATATTTCTATTTAATAAAATTTATCTACCAAACGTACCCTAATTATGATTTACCCTATGTTATAAAAAATGCTCCGTCTTATCCTGGTATGTTACTTACAAAATTTATATAGTATTTTTGTTAGTGATTCATTGATGACATACACGATAGTTGACAAAAATTATTGTTATTATTATTTTAAATTTCAGGCATTGAACATGTAGGTGGAGACTTTTTTGAAAGTGTTCCTGAGGCAGATACCATTTTCATGAAGGTTATATCTTATATGTGTGTGTGTGTTATTTTAAATCATCGTTATAAGAAAAAAATCAATATATGGTGAATCACATTTTTCCCCCTAATATTTTGTAGGTTTATCCTAACCCGTTATTTATTTGATATTAGAACTTTCGCAAAAGCACTTAGAGTGAATACTAAAATATTATAAAAACTATAAATAAAGGGGGGGGGGGGGTTGTTGGGGATTTAAACTCTCTCCCTTTCTTTCTTTTTCTCTAGTGGTAAAAGGGTGGCCAAAAGCCCAAATTGATTATTTAAAAACCACTTTCTGGATTATATACGCACGTTTTGTTCAGTAACATAAATTGATCATAGATATTCAGATTAATAGATCTAATGAGAATTAACATGAATATTAAACTTTTGCAGTGGGTCCTTAGTACCTTTGATGATGAGCAGTCCTTGAAATTGTTGAAAAATTGTTAGAAAGCTCTTCCGGATGGTGGGAAGTTGCTGAATGTTAATGCAACAATTCCAGAAGTTCCTGAGAATAGCGCGACTTCAAGGGAGATCTCTATTTTTGATACAATTTGTTTGATCCAAGTTCCTCACGGAAGAGAGCGGACCAAACAAGAATACAGTGAATATGGTGCATGCAATTTATATGTTATGGAATTCCTCAAATAATAAATTGCTTTATTTCTATTGGGAAAGATCTTCTCAACTATCTTTGGAGAGTTACCAATTTCTGGTTTGTGTTACTGTTACTTAATTTTTCTTCTCCCCTTAGCTTTTCTCTTATGTACCCTTTTTCATCCAATAAGCATCTGTCTCTTTAAGGGAGATTGACTGCCTTAGAAGGTAGCTCTTATGTAATCTTTTCCATTTTAATTTTTACTGTTGCAGCATGAGATACCTGGTTTTTTATCGAGGAAAAAAATAGTGTATTCATCTTACTTTGTTACTTTTGTTCTTTTCTGGTTATTGCAAAGTTATGTTGTGCAAAAACCAGCAATATATAATTAATAATTTAAAGTAATAAAGTTTGATTTTTGAACGTAGTAAAATATACGGTAACTGAATCAAACAAAGTCTAAAAATATATTAAAAATGGATTATAGAGATATTAATTTTTCATTAAACAATTACCGAGAGCTAATGATGTAGGACATTATTTTAGGAATTTTAAGATTTTAGAATTTTATTATTTTAGGACTTTCTATTTTAATTAGAGTCAATTATGGTATTTTATTATTTTAGGACTTTTTATTTTCATTAGAGTCAATTAAGGTACGAGATTTAAGTAACTTAGGAAAGTATATTTTATTTTCATTATAATTGCGTTTTAATTTTTCATTTTTAAGTTAACTTAGGAAAAATAAATCTTATTTCCATTATAATTGTGATTAAGTTTTCCTTTTTAAGTTAAATTAGGAAAGTGAGTTTTCTCTATTATAAATAAAGAGGTCTTATCATTATTTTAAGAACTTTTTTCAAACTCAATTATTCTATAAACTTTTATTTCGAAATTTGTTTTCTCTATTGTCTTTACAATTTCACTTTGTCAGCTAATATAGGTCAGAGGGGATTAAAAAAAAGTACTAAGTCTTTTGAAACAAGTCACAAATGACAATCAGAACTAGAAATAAATATAATAGTTTGCACTAGCAAAAGGATTTCCAGCATTTGGTCGAAGGCACAATTGACACATTGCTTGATTGACCAAAACAAATAGTTGATTATTGTAAGGCTTTTGTTATGCTACATATATGATTCTTCTACAGCCATAGAATGAAAATCTAACGGTTGTAGAAATAACATAATTTACTATCTTATATTTTCACGATTGTTGGATTTTCATTCAATGGCTGTGGAATAATCATTTATCTTACATGATCATGTAACATAACAATCTTCTTATTGTAATTATTGTGAATATAATATTTTGTTTTACAACACGTTAAATATGTTTACATATTTTGTAAAAGCCAAGCAATGAGATGAAGGGAACGATTATTGTTTTCACCATATCAAGTATCTCAAATATTTTTCATGTTCAGCCTGCCTTCTAGAGGTGCACAGTGATGAGTGAAAAGAGGAAAATGAAAAAAGAAAAAGGAAAAAAGATATTTACACCCCCAATATTTGGAGAAATGATCACCGACACCCCCAAGTTTTCAAAGAGGGACACTAAGATTTTCTTTTGACTATTATACCCTTTACCTCTATTATCCCAAAAAAATTGACTCTAATATTTAGAATAAATAGAAATATAATATTAAAATAAATTTAATAATATATACATTTTAAAATAATTTCAATGTTTAAAAAATATTTTAGTATTTTATAATCTATTAGATATATTTTATTATATTAAAGTAAATTTTATGATAAATCAAATCAAAACATTAAAATAAATTTATTAAAAATTTAAAATATTTAAAATATTACGTAAAATAATAATTTTAACAATATTAGTGTGTGAGAATTTTTTTAATTGTAGAGTGTATTTCATGAAAATATTTATATAAATCTCTTCAATAAATAAAAATATATTATTAAAATAAATATAATAATTTACACATTAAAATTTATTAAAATATTAAAATATTTTAATATTGTTAGTCTATTGCATAGATTACATTGTTTATATAGTATTTGTATTTACCAAAAATTTTAAAGTCAAGTTTTTAGAATAATAGAGATAAAGGGTATAATCGGTCAAAAGGGGATCTTGATGTCCCTCTTTGAAAACTTGGAGGTGTTGGTGATTATTTCCTTAAACCTTGGGAGTATAGATGTCATTTTTTCAAAGAAAAAAAAGGATTCCTCTCTGATGCTGTAATTTTTTTACAGTTTGAATTTTTATAAAATAATTGTGACCACCTTTAAATTTTGAAGTACTTTCACTTAGATAGCATATTTTATTTAAAATTACTGTTCAAGCTTCCTTTAAATTTGTATTGTGATAATCGTTTTTAAATAAATCTTTTAAAATCTATTACCATTAAGTATAAAATATAATATGTAGTAGGTTATTTAACACAAATCAACTAAATAAGTTGTAATTGTAAAATTTATATATGATATAATATTAATAAATAACACATTCAAGAATATATATTTAAGTAAATGTCATAATTACATCAATAAACTCATTGGTGGGATTGTTTGTAGGCTAAAAAATACTTGATCACTCACGTTTTAATAAAATTTAAAATCATATATTAAAATGCTCATTATTTTATATAATATTAAGGACCATTGTATAATTGATCATGAAATATATATTATTTTTAACACCCATTTAATGTACCTATTCTCTGAACTTTTTGTTTATTTTAAAAATTAATATTTTTACATGGTAGGAATTTTAAGTCTTACAAGCCTATATATTTTCATTTTATTTTCAAATATCATTTTGTTAATTTCATAAAAGTTAAATCTAATATATATTCCTAATGAGCTTTAGTTTATGAATCATGAAATATTATTTTATTAATATCTTTTGATTGTAATTTTAAAATTTTTATGTTACTAAGAGTCATTACTTTTATTATGATAAGTAATAGTGACAATAATAAAATATTACATCCAATAATATTTAATGGACAAAATTAGAAAAAAATTCATTGTATGTTTTTATATTTCCATTATAAAGATATGGTTTGAGATACTTTAACTTAAAATTTTGGCACAATATTTGAGCCATTAATATCTCATAGTCTAATAGTTAATATTGAAAGTCAAAGTAACATTTCATAATGTTATATCCTCCACAATGAATTGCATGAAATTATTAGTTTAATTTTTTGTGAAAAAATTTAAATCAAAATGTTTCTCACTATATAGTTATATAGCCATATATATTTTTCAATTATAATTTGTGAATAAAATATTTCTCATTTGTTATGACTCATATAGTATTATTAATAAAACATACATAAAATATTTTATTACAATGCCTTTTATTATCATCATTGTTTAGGTAGTAATGGTTTATAATTAAATTCATACAATACAAATTATTATAAGACTTTATGTAATATCTTTATATAAAACATTATTGAAATAACATTACTTGTTAATTACATTTATTTTAATGATATTAAAAATAGGGAAAAAGCTTTTTACATCCCTAGGGTTTCACACAATAGCTCATTTCATCCTTACTTTTTAAATAATAGCCCAAAATATCTTTCTGTTAACTCACCGTTAGTTGAATGCCGTTTGTTAGTAATTCATTAAGGGTAAAAAAGGATTTTCTATCAAAGAGAAAATTAGAAAAATAAATAAAGTTGACATATAAGTAAAAATAATTTTATATAATTCCACTAAATAAGAAATATAAAAAAAATGAAAAACTTTTATTTCAATTTTTTTTTCATTTCTTTCTATTTGGCAGCATGAAAACCTTATAAACCCTAGATCTAAGTACCAAAAATATCACAATTTTCTTATTCATATAAGTATACTCTGTAATTACACTATAAAATGGCTTGAATTGAGTTAGAGATAAAGAAGATATTCAGCACATGCAAGCACATAAAAATTAGTGGTATTTTTGAGTTTTTCTTCCGAGTGATGATACAGTCACAAACTTTTGTACAAATTTATCTTGTACAAACTGATGTGGCATTAATTCATTAGTTGAATGAAAATATAAAATAATATAAATAAATCATGTGGACCAAGAGATATTTAATTCAACTAATGAATTAGTGGCACATCAGTTTATATAAAATAAGTTTGTACAAGAATTTGTGGCTATATCATTACTCTTTTCTTCCAATGATTTAAAGATATTGTGTTAATTATAATTTATTCCTTATGGTAATTATTCAATGGCTATATCAAACCATATCATCCTTGATTTTATTTAAGAAAAAGTTAATGCATTATGCATACTTTGTAGTGTTATTTAATTGTGTAAAAATTTTATTTTAATATAGTTTATATCACTTTAATAAAAAATCCTATTTTACCCTCAATGAATTACTAGTTAATGACTTTACACTAATGGTGAGTTAACGGAAGGATATTTTAGGTTATTGTTTGAAAAATAAGGATGAAATGAGTTATTGCATTAAACCCTAGGGATGAAAAGAGCTTTCTCCCTTAAAAATATAGTCGTGCATGGTGTGTAGCAGATGGGTGAAGACAACTTGAGAGCTACCTTAAACGGCTTACGTTATTGACTTAATTAACGAATAGAGCCTAATGAATAGGAATATCAATTAATTACCAAAGAAAAAAAATTTGCAGAAGAGTCCGAATTTGACGTATGTGCTAGCGAAGTCCACATAACTCAATTAATTGTTTAAGTAACTGGGAGTTTTATGATTGGGCCAGCTGGAATTTGTAGAAACGAAACCAATTTATCAAGACAAGAAAATATAGTCACGCATGGTGCGTAGCATATGGGTGAAGACAACTTGAAAGTTAGTCTAGGGGCAGTTTGGGAATACTGTAATTTTTAAAATAATTGTTGTTAGCTGTGTTATAGTAATAATCAACGATAAAAAGAATCAATTAAGTGTTTGGTAAATTTTGTTTTCAGAATTACTGTGAGTTTTAAAAATAGTTATAGACGTTTGTTAAATTTTACTATTAAACTACTGAGAGAAAATAAATGACTAAAATATATATAGTACAAGATAAAATTTACTTATACATATAAAAAACATGTGCATATAACATTTTTAATTGTGTATTATAATAATTTTTACTAAAAATAAATTTTATAATATATTGATTTTACTTTTTTATTTTTTATTTTAAAATAATTGATAATTAAATTAATAATATAGTGAAAAAAAAATTAATAATAATTCGACCAACAAATTAATATTAATAAATTTATATTGATGAATTATAATAAAAATTTATTAAATTATTTATTTTGTTTCCAATTTATATAAGAATAATTTTGGGTTTAGGCAATAATTTTAAGGATATTTATGGAATTGTATTAAAGGATAAAATTGATTCTCAAAATCAGAATCCAAAAGCTCCTCCTTCCCTGCTTTTCAAAATCAGTTGTAGGAGGGGTTAATTTTGACAAAAGTGATTTGGATTTTATTTTACCAAATACTGAAATTAGCTTTTAGATTTTCAAAATTACTTTTAAGCCTTCTAAAAGCAATCCCAAACGGGCCCTTAATTAACAAATAGAGGCTAATGAATTGGAATATCAGTTAATTATCAAAGAAAAAAATTTGCTGAAGAGTTCGAATTTGACGTACGTGATAGCGAAGTCCACATATTAAGTAACTAGGAGTTTTATAATTGGGATAACGTGTAGTTTGATATTGTAAATTACAATATTAAAATATCTGATAAATTCCTGGTGCTGTAATTTGAAAGTTAAATTGAATTTATCACATACTTATAAGTAAAAAACTTATAATATATTTTTGGCCTTTTTGTTAAAATTATTTAATATATTTTTGGCCTTTTTGTTAAAATTATTTATCACACATTATTAATTTTTATTTTATAATTTTATTTTATTTTTTGTCAAAACACCTCAATATGAAACATGGTCTTAATTAATAAAACTAGGTAGCAAGTAGTAAGCACACATTTAGGGATGGCAAAAGTCCGGGTCGGGTCCGGGTTTGGGGGTGCCCAAGACCTACCCGGACTTCACACCTAAGTACCCGAACCCGGACCGTGCCCGGATTTTTTTTATGCGGGCCGGGCACATGCCCGCTACCATCCGGGCACGGGCTTTTTCCGGGTTTTCTCTACCCGGATTTTCAAATGTGCTGTGATTGTCTAATGTGCTGTGACAAAGACAATCACAGCACATTTCAACAATTTTACACACACAACAGGCAACAATTTCAACAATTTCACACACACACACAGGCAACCAGCCAACCATCTAACCGAATTAATAAAATTAAAAAGGGAAAAAAATTCTATAATAAATTGTTATAACTTCTTAACCATTTCAATTTCAATCTACTTTATAAAAATCATTTCAATCTATTATCTACTATTTAAATTCATTCAATTTATAAACTAAATTCATCAATCCCTATCAAAAATTAAAATTCAACATCACAATAAATCAATAATCAACAAATAAATCTAAATAAATATAACATACTAACACCCAACATATTACATAATACATATCATAACTCTAATATCAATAACCAACATAACACATAAAAATCCCAAAATATCAAACACAAATAATTCATAAAAGAGTTTAAAATACAATAATGTAACATATGTAAATAATAATTTCATGTCAAGCAGCTCGACGATTGTGCCCCATCATCATCATCATCTGAAATTAACTCCTCCCCAACAAAAATCTCATTTTCCGGAACTCCACCTAGTAACAAAAATAACATATTGAGATTTAAAATGTATTTTGAGCAAACAAATAATACTATAACATAATTCAAATAACTTTATACCTCGAGAAGCAGCCCAAATCCAATTTTGAGCACACATCAAGGATTCCAAAGTGTTAGAATGAAGTCTACTACGATGCGGACTCAAAAATCTGCCTCCGGTACTAAAAGCGGACTCAGAGGCAACAGTGGATACAAGAATGGCTAAGATATCCTTAGCCAACTCGCCCAAAATAGGATATTGGCCTGTGTGCATCTTCCAAAAATCTAAAATATCAAAGTTCGGAGTAGTATCCAATAATTCATCATCTAAATACCTATCCAACTCCGACTTAGTCACCTTAACACGCTTATTTCGACTCCGAAATGTTTCAAACTCATCTACATCCCAATACTTATTCGGATTCGAAGAAGATTCTAAAGGAAAATCATCCAACCCAACATCCTACCTATCACTCAAAACCACAGCTTTCATTTCATATTCTTTCACTAAATCATGACAAAGCTTACGTGCACGCTCAATATGCTCATCCGCTGTATCACCATAGATCTTTGGGAAATAAAATCAATCAACATCGTCTTATATCTCGGATCAAGAACTACAGCCACAACTAATATCGGATGAATTTCATTCCAATATTTTTCAAATTTATCAACCATTTTATCAGCCATAATTCTAATAGCAAGATTATCGGAAGTGCGCCACCCATTAATTGACATTTTCATTTTACATATTAACGGAAAGAACAAATTAGCGAGGGTATTTTGTGCGAAAACATCTCCGTTAACATGTAAAATGATTTCAAATGCTCCACCATTGTGGCTGCCAAATCCCACTCACTATCACTAGGCAAGCTCTTATATTGAGACTCACGCTGTTGTAACCGAGAAAAAACACTTCTATATATCAATGCTACATCAAGCATGGCATAAGTAGAATTCCAACGAGTTGGACAATCTAACTTCAAAGTTTTTTTACAATTAATTTTCAGTTGCCTAGCGGTAGCTCAAAGATTCAAATCGCTTTGGTGTTTGTGTCCGATGAACTAACACTCTCCTAATCTTCCCAACCCCGTTCTCTATAACTTTCAACCCATCCCGCAAATTCAATATTCATATATATGAAAAATTTACCATTGGAAATTAAGGTACCGAGATCAAACCTTAATAACAATTTCTCCACCATCGCATCATTAGTGCTACAATTATCCAAGGTCATTGAAGACAACTTTCTATCCACGTTCCAATCCAACAGACATTGCACCAACTCATTAGAAAGGGCCTCAGCAGTATGAGGGCTCGGAACATAAATAAACCTAACAAATATTCAAGTGATAATATTAAATACACAAACTTAAAATATTATAACAATTTAAACTTTAATAGAAATCAAATATAAGTAATAAAAAATTGAAAGAAAAATTAAGCAAATAAAAAGTTATAGACAAATTAGAAATTACCTTAAAATTCGGCTATGCAATTTCCAATAGTTGTCAATAAAATGTGCTGTGACAACCATGTATCCTTTTTTCTGGTTACTTGCTGTCCATAAATCCGTAGTAATAGCCACTCTTCCATGATTTTTCTCCAACATATGCAAAGTCTTAACCTTCTCAATATTATACAATTTCAAAATCTCATTCTTCAATGTATTCCTACTCATTGGCTTAACTACGGGGTTGGCATGTGCCATCATTTCTCTAAAGCCTTTGTATTCCACAAATTTAAGTGGAAGCTCATGCATCACCACCATCCTTGCAATCAAACTCCGCAAAACATTTGGATCGAAACTGTCAAAGCCAATGTCACAACTCCCGTCCTCTCTTTTGAGCACTTTGAGACTTCCTTCAAGTGCTTCTTTCATTTTCGGTTGCTTCTTCGCAAAACAAGATGTCACGTGTCTATTCAAGCTTGTGGTCCCTGATGTGTATTTGGCTTCTAAAATTGCATTACAGTGCATGCACTTTGCCTTTTTTTCTCCATTAATAGTTACTTTTGTAAAATGATCCCAAGCTGCAGAGCCTTTCTTCCCCTTTTTATTTAACAGGTTGTGTTGAAATCTCTCCTCAACCTCATTATCATTGCTATCTTGAACATTCCGAGATAAATTTGGAGCATTCGAAGAATTAATTTCTATATTATCCGACTGTGACTGTGACTGTGACATCGCACTGCTGTTTGTCATAAAAAAATAATGAATAATTATAAATAATCATGCAAATTACATAGTTATTAAGTTACAGGCAACCTAAATGCTAAAATTAGCTCTTATTAATAAAAAACATTAACTAAAAAGCAACCTAAACACTAAATTCAACTCCTATTAATAAAAACTTATCATTATATCATACAAAATTACATAATTATAAATATTAAGTAATTGATTTAAACTGTTAAAGCAACCTAAAATCTAAATTCTGCTCCCATTAATTAAAAATAATCACACAACCATAGCATCCAACAAAATAATTAAGCATTTATATATACACATATATGTATAACACCTAACAATAATTATGCCAATTACTCAATTTCATCATTTTTTTTGGAAAAAAACAGCCAAAAAAAAATTAATAATACCTTGTGGGTCGTGGGCGTCGTGGCTGTGATGGTGGAGTTGCACCGGTGATAAGGTTCAATGGAGTTGCATTTGAAGCGTTGGTGCCAAGTCCGAAGACCAAGAGCTCTGTGAGGGGTTGTTGACGTGCTTTGTGAGAAGTGAAAAGAGACCGAAGAGTTGGCGGAAGGTAAGAGACGGAGGTGGGAGGTGGGCACAGTGGCTGCGGTGGAGGCAGGAGGCAGAGGAGGGAGGTTGCCGATTTGATTTCACGACTTCACTTGCGGGCCTTGAGGAAGGTACGACGTTCGTGGAGGGAGGTCAACACTGCATCGATGCCGCTGCGTGGTGGTTGCTGGCGGAGACGGGAAAGACGGAGAGGGGGCCGGGAGTAGGGAATCCAATTTGTGAGTGTGTGTGTTTGTTCTGGAATGTGGAATCTCGATTAGATTTGTTGCGATTTAGGTTTAGGGTTGGAGTCGGCCATTTGTTTGGGTTTTATATTTTTTGCTTTTTTTTTTTTTTTTACTTAATAAAAAACCGGGCACGGGTGCGGGTTCCGGATTTTGGTTATGTGACCGGACCCGTGCCCGGAAACAGCCGGGTATTGAAAATCAATACCCAAACCCGTTTTTTTTACTTCCGGTGCGGGTAAAAACCCGGCCCGTATACGCCGGGTCCGGTCCGGATCCGGTCCGGGCGGGTTTTTTTGCCATGTCTACACACATTATCATTTTATTTTGTATATGAAAATTTGACACTCTTTAACATTGAGTTTTTTTGCTTATGTTTTTTATGAGCTGGACTTTTTGTTTATGAAAATTTGAAACTCTTTAACTTCGGCAGGTTGGTAACTGTGTAATGAGCTCCACTTATTTATCTATTTAGAAAAAAGACACCTATTTACATTTGAGAAAATAGTCATAAAGACATCTAAATTTTAAAAAGTGACACAAAATTTCTTTTTTAGTACAATATCCTTTGATTTAGTAATTAAAAATTGACTTTAAAATTTTTTAATTAATGCAAATTTAATATAAGTAATATAATCTATTTAGTAGACTAATAATATTAAATTATTTTTAACATTTAAAATAATATTAAAAATTTAAATTATTACATTTATTTTAATAATACATTTCTGTTTATTATAAAAATTTTAAAAAATCCTCCGGGTTAAATATATTTTGCAATTAATAGAATATATCCCTATTAATAATATTAAAATTATTTTTTACATAATATTCAAAATAATTTTAATTTTAATTCTAATTCTAATTCTAATATTATGTTTCTATCTATTATCAAAAATCACTTTAATTGTAATATAATTGGTCTAATATATTGTAAAATATAAAAACATTTTTTAAATATTAAAATTATTTTAAAATGTCGATATTATTACATTTATTTTAATGCCATATTTCTATTTATTATAAAATTTTCAGGTCAATTATTTTGGATTTATAAAATCATAAGGTATTATGGTCAAAAAGGGGTCTTGGTGTCCCTTATTGAAAACTTGAGGTTCTTGTAACCATTTTCCAAAACCGTGGGGATGTGTGGGTCCTTTTTCCTATTTATTTTTATAAAAATTAAGGTTTTTTAAAAGAAAAAAATCTAATTAATTCATTCTTCAAAGAGTGTGGGGATCAAAAACTTATTCTATGGTTATTGCTAAATATGAAAGAAGATAATTGACGCAGTTGTTTTTTGGTACTATATCGATCTCAGATTGAATTTGGTTTAATCTCCAAGAGTGATAGTGTATGCAAATGTTTCATTTTAAACATTCTTTATTTGATCTAATGGCAAATAAATTTTTCTCCCATCCTTATGTTGGGATTATATGCTCTTTTAAAGCATATTAATTTATTTTCTGATTAATAAAATATTTAAGATATTTTTAATTACATAAATATATTGAAAAAGGTCCGATTAATCATATTATATGTATTTATATGATCATCATATGGATTCACAGAAGACATAAATACAAGTTATCTTATGATTAAATAAATTAAGTTCGCAGTTGATAAATGGGTTAGGCCTATTTATGTTTAGATCAGAAGAAATTCATTGAATGATTTGTCTTAATCATGTATGAATTTACTGATGTAGTTTGACTACATTGAGCTAGATCACATATGAGATTTAATTAACCTTGAAATGACTGTCAGACTTATTAAATCTCATAGGCATTGATTTTACTGTAATCTTAATTTTGAGTTAATTATGATTTCATGATTGTAATTATTATTCCATTTGAGTTACCAATGGGCACGACACACACTTGTGGTTAAGATTCTTAAATCTCATAGGCATTGATTTTACTGTAATCTTAATCTTTAGTTAATTATGATTTCATGATTGTAATTGTTATTCCATTTGAGTTACCAATGGGCGCGACACACTCTTGTGGTCAAGATTATCTGGTATCTTGGTGGGAGCAATTATGAGTATTGGAGTTATAGATTAATAATATAGAATTTGTACGACACATCTCTTGATGGGTTTTCGACACTTGATCATAGAATTCTCTGGCCAGAGTGTGTCAATATATATAGTATGTTGAAAATGATCATTAGAGAAAATCAGTAAATATCAAGGAACAAGATGTAATTAAATCGATTGGACAGTTGAGATATTGATTTAATTAACGATGTGGTACAAAGGATTGAGCAGTAAAAAAATCAATGTGGCTTAGGACGAATTATTATTCGAACATACAATTATGGAGGTCAGTTCCAATCTTATAGTAGAGTAGAGTTGGAATTAAATGATTAGACTTGTTTAATTACATGCTTAATTGTTGTAGCCACTATTGTATGTTCCCAAATGATCCCCGGGTTAACTCATTTAATTGACTGCACCACTACTGGATTAATAAGCAAGATAATTAACAATTTGGGTAAAAAATATAATTATATTATTTAGTGGGAGGCTCCATTAATATGCTTATGTATAAGGGGTCTTACGTTATTTTACAAGGTGGGCCCTTATGACAAAGAAAAGCAACTTGAGTTTTATTATTTGGAGCCCAGGGTTTCACTAAAAGGAGATATAAAAAGGCTTATTTTCTCCAAACAGAAAAAAAAGCAGCCACTTCATACAGATCAGAGAAAAAAAATTTTCTCTCTAATTTTGAGAGAAAAATTTTCTCGTGGTAGTTGCTTTAGTGGTGATAAAGGCGCTCACACATCAAGTGCAGATCAAACCTGAGTCATAACCTAGAAGATCATTGGTGACAGTTCGTGATCTAACAGGCGTGGTGGTGATTGATCGTGATCTAACAGGAGGGGTGGTGACGGATCGTGATCTGGGAGCCTAAATCACTTCAGTGGAAAAATCCAAATTGGATTTTCAAGGTACGATTTCTAGATTACAAATTCTTATACATTGTATGAGAGCGATTATAAAAAGTTTTTATAAAGAAAATATAAAAAATTGATTTTTTTCCAACAATTGGTATAAGAGCCATCTCATATTAATATATAAAAATTTATATGAAATTAATCCTGATAATTATGTATTAAAGTGGGACAATTTATTCAAATATATATTATTTGTTTAATATGTGAATAAAACATGTTTTGGATTGTCTTAATTCATGATTGTATTGTTTATTGTATTTTTCTTTGGATCTGTAATAAGAGGAGCGGTCTTTTATCGCTATATTTCTCTCTTGATTTATTTTACTCTAATAGAATTTTTGTAAGCCAAAATTGGCCTAAGAAATTTGTAAATCACGAATGAAAGACACGCGCCAAAGAACGCCTGTGTGCGCAGAGCGGCGCGCCGGTGGCGGCGTGTTGCAACCCTCGCCCAGCGATGCGAACCACTGCTCGGTGCAGCGCGAGGGAGGCGTCGTTTTGTGCGTTTCCGGCGTGACGACTCCAACAAACCCGGCGTCGGAGATGGCTGGAAAATTTGAACAATGGCTGAGCTTTTTGGTTGATGGCGGCTGGGGAAGACACGAAAGAGAAAAAGATGGATTTAAGGTTCCAATGATTTTTATCATTGGGATCCCTATAGTTCCATAGTTTTTCTTTTGGGCAGAAAAATTTTAATTTTTTGCATTTAAGTCCAATAATAGTTTTGAGCTTAATGAATCCTAGTTTTAGGCCCAACTAAAATTTGGGCTTAGTAGATTAAAATGCATAGATAAGAGATAGTCGGTGAAAGGAGAATTTTGGCCGAATGAATGACCGTTCGTCCTGCGTCTCAGCATCGATTTCATGTATTGGGTGGTGGTATAAAAGAAGGGGTACCGGAGCCGGTTGGCGACATGACAGATTGGGACATTCCAGAAGAAATCCAGGGAATCAGAGTTAACCCACCGATCGAAGCACCACCACCTGGTGGTCGTCCAGAGTTAAGAATTCCTTCTATCGTTGAAGATGTTAACCGAAGAATTGTGAGATGCGGGCGATGAAACCAACCAAGTCATAACCGCAAGCGATGTAAAAATCCAATCGTGTCGAATCCAAATTGACTGTATCATTCTAACTCATTATGAATTCGTATATTTTATTTTAGTGTATTTTACAATTATAATGAATGCTGTTTTTTTTTTTATGTTTATTTCCATAATAGGTACTAAGGTATATGAACAATTACTTATAGCTAAACATATTTAGTATATCAAAAGTTTATATGCATTAGAATAATATATATCCATACATTAAGTCTGAACATAATACAATGGCCTACAAGTCAATATCGCCCGTAAATATATCAACAGCAATTTTCTTCCTAAAGTAATGCCCGTGGCTGCCATCAAAATCAAGTTTGAGCCCGAACATCAAATACATTGTAAACATCAACATAAAAACACCGCAATCACCACTTCCAGGTTGTTGTTGGGGCACATCCTTAACGATTTTTACTTTCCAAGGGTTGGCACTCTGTAGCTCAGGTCGGATGTTGTAGAATCCAACATCTTGAAGCCATTGAGGGAATACGACCTTAAGAGGTTTGAATTTACGCAAATATGTTTTGTCATCGCGAAAGGTAACCAACGAGTCGTAGATTCGTACCCTCTTCGCGCGAAGGTCCGCTCGAGTTAGCACCCAATGATCGCCGCACAAGTTAACATGGATGAATATCTACATAAATAAAATGTTAGATTATCATAGTTTATACACAACTACTATAAGATTGAGTGACGTTTCTCACCACATCGATGTCCGTAAACGGTTTGGACATGATATCGTCCCGCCCATCCATATAACTGTTGAAGTTGTTGCCACATTGTAATGAATGCACATCACACTTCCCATTGTTCCAAACTTGCTTTAGAAACACCTATTGCAGTTTTAGTAACATATTAATAATATCTTTAGTTATTTAAAACATCGAAATTATAGTTAATGATTACATAGTTTGTAAACATGCCCAAAAATATGTATCCGTATGCGTGACGCGCTGTGGTAGTGCATGTGGAAATTGCGTTATACCGATCAAGCGGTAAAATGTGTGAATATGCTGTGGAGGAATTAAACCAAGTAAATTTACAACATAATTCATGCCATCGAAAAAATAAACTATGTTGTTATGTTTTGACCTTAAATTCACCGAGCCACCCCATCGAATCATTGCCCAAGAGTATTTTAAAGAAATTTCGGGACTGCTGGATGGGCCGAACCACGGAAATTTTATCGGCAAACCACTGATCAAACTCCTCACATAGCCTTGAATCTTGCAGTCCTTTAAGCGGATTCATTTCTATACTCGATCTTTCGTCAATCTCAAAGTCCGTGATTTTGGGTGCAGGTAGAGGCCGGACATTCCTCACTCTCTTGTAAGGAAGAATGAAGTAAGGACTGCCAAATATATACGACGGTCTGCATGGACGTCCAAACTTACTAACGTCGGGTGGTGCCTCCGTGAATATCTGTACACTGTCACCACTTATGTCCCCATAGAGGCTGTACAACGACATAGGGGTGCGTTCGTCATCATTACCAGCTTCAGTATTCATACCGTAGCCAGCATCAGCGGTCGGACCAGAGCCATCTTGGACCTGTCGATTCGAGGGGAAGAATATGTTAAGCTAATTTCAGGTTTCAAAACATAGATGCATAACCAATTCATGCCAAACTTGCTCACCGTATACGAGCGGCCAAACGGAGAACATTGTACGCGCCCTTCGAAGAAGCTGCGCCAAACGACGCCATAAACCCCATGACCGCTTCTCTATACTGTTGTGCGTCTCTGCGTTCTGCTTGAAGTTCTGATCTAAGTTCGTTAATTGAATTGTGTCCTGCCTAAAGTTCCGATCTCAAATCGCGAATGGAACACTCTATTTTGTCCATCCGTTGAGCGAAATAATCATTGCGGAACTTAGTCCTTTCCTATTATTAAGAAATAAGAAAATAATGAGAAATAGTTATGAAGTTAGGTATATGTGATGATACAAAATGATCAGGACGAAAGAAGTTACCTCCGGCACATGTCTGGCATATGAATCGTGTGCGGAATCGTCATGGTCGTCGGCAGCAAAGTCATCTTCAACAGGACTCTGCTGCAGTTCTGTTTCACTCGTGGTGTCATGCTCCGCCTCTTTTGTCCTTGTAATTGGTGGCGTTGTTGAAAGTGTCTTTGACAAGTGAAACAGAAAATAGTTAACACAAAAAAACCTATAATTTAATTGTGTTTCTCTTTTAAATGATGCTGTAAATGATACCCACATTACGGACCCAACTTGGCATATATGGCACATAATCCTCGACACTCTGCCAATAACTTGTAGCTCTCTCGTTTGCATCCGGCTCAATGGTTTGTAAAACATTGTCATTATCCTGTTGTCAATCCAACAAGATTATCAATTAGTATAATCATCTACTATTTAACAATTACATATACATATACATATAAGTTACTTACAAGATTCTCGTTATCAATGAGGAATGAATATACTTCACTGAAGTTTATATTCGAAGAAGCATTGAGCTTCCATCGCACAATTCGAGGATCCTTCGTCTTAATTTTCACCCCCCACTCTTCTGGTAGTCCTCCAATCGCTTCAAAAATCAATGCCTTTAACAAGAAAACATATAAAGTCACAAAACGTTTTATTATATATTCATTATAACAAAACTAAGTTATATAAAAACAAATTCTTCACTTACATGCGCTCCAGACGTAAAACCGTAAACATTATATTTTTCAAGTTTATGCACAGGATTTTGTGCTCATTGCCTCTTAAATTTATTGGCTTTTCCGTTCAATGCATTATCAAGACTTTCATATATCGTTTTCCACGACAAACGACCCCACGGACGACTTCGGAAGTGATTTATGTCATCTACCTCGTTAAGCAAATTGAAGTTGATCTGACAATGATCTTTTCTTCCGTTTAATACTCTATCAGCAAAGTAAAATAGGGCGATCTTTAACGCATCAGTATCATCCATAGTCCTGAAGTTTAAGTTCATAAATATTTGGTCAAATTGGCCAAGATTTATCTCGCGAAACCAGCCGGCAAAATACTTCTTAAGTAACCGATGCATTGTTTTATGCTGTGTCAGCACGGCATCTTCGCCATAGCAAAGTCCCGTTACTAGGCACCACTCTCCAATCGATAACCGTATTAAATGGTCGCCAACTTGAAACCATAACTCATCTTTGTCATTTTCAGAGCCATGGGACACTTGCCGAAGCAATATATTATGGACAATTACTCCACTAAACGAATAGCTTCGGCACTGAAGAAAATGACCAAATACACTCTCTTTGAACAGTTTCAACTGCCACTTTGTTAATTTTTGTCGGATGGCATTAACAACGACATCTAATTTGCACATACTTGTGATACGCCCGGGAAAGTGATCGCCATTAGGTATTTTCATCATTCCCGCTTTTTCTTTGGTCTAGGTGGATTATGCAATGCTATTTTTTATTTGCCCATTTATCTGCATTTAGAGACAAAATAATACATGTTAACAAGTTCACAACAAAATAAAAAAAATATGAGTTTGCAACGATGTACTGTCTCTTGGTGCGACGGGCACCAAGAGGTGGGAAGGGTGCCGGTCGCACCAAGAGCAAGTACCAAGAGGTGGGACGGGTGCCGGTCGCACCAACAGACAGTACAAAGAGACGCTGTCTCTTGGTGCGACAGGTGCTTGTCGCACCAAGAGACCGCGCGCAAGGCGCACGTTGCGCTCGCGCAATGGGCGCGAGACGCTGGCGCGACAGGCACCTGTCGCACCCGCGTCGTGCGACCTGGGGCGCCTGCGTCGCGCGCCCTGGGGCGCGCGACGTGCGCCCAGCTTGTACGCGCGCAATGGTAGCGCATGCACCCCCTCCCTTGCTTCCCACTTCCAACACAATACCCAAACCCCCCACCACCATTAACTACCATCACAACAACAAGAACAACAACAACGCTTCCAACCACTCATAATAGCAACACAAATGAAAAAAGAAGTTATAACTCACCTAGGGTTTCAATTTTCGTCTTTGCTTTTGGAGGTGTTTAAGTAATTTCGGCCGCCACTCACGTCCCGATCTACACGCCGGCAATGTATGGGAGATTCCGGTGATGAATTTTTGGTGGGGGGAGAGGGTTTGGGGGATGAGAGAAACGTGAAGGGGATGAGGGTATTTTGGTCTTCAAATTTAATTTGTGGCTAATGTTGATTGAGAAAAATTTGAGGGGTTAAAATTGAAAATGGCAAAATTATTATGGCTATTCTTGATAATTTCCCATCCCTAATGAGGATGAGATTTAAGAAAAATGTTAAAAGAGACATATTGTGTGATAGAATGCGGATAATAACAGGATAAATTTATAATTAATTTACTTTCTTTTCTTTCCTTTTCTTTTCTGAATTAAGTGAGTAAACTAGCATCAGTTTTAACTTATCTTTCTTATTATTTTGTCTAAACATTGTGCTCAATATTTAATTGCTGACATTTAAAATTTACAGCCACGATGGTTTCTAATAATATTTGTTGTCACCGAAAGATGCCCATCCTTTTCAAATTGAGAACTTTTAAAATACATCGAAGCTATTATGTAAATCCTAAAACAACTAAATGGTGTCATGCTATGTAGATTAGGTTTTGATTTGTGCTCTCCTACACTTTTAAAGATCTTATACCACATGTCATTTAGTATTTATGTGTAATTAGTATTTAACTACTTTTATTTTTTAATTTACTAACTACCAATCAGTTGAGTGAATTTTACTTATAATAAGATCAGATTTAGAATCTTATAGATGTTCAAAAAGCATCCATGCGAATGATAGTTATATTAAGTTCACTTAAGGGGGCAACAATTCTGTTCGAACCAAATTGTCGGTTTTTATAGAAATAATAATCTTATTTGAATTGCTTCGATTTTCAATTCAGTTCATTTTTTCAGTTTTAAACTATAATTTCCTTCGTATTTTCTAATGTTTTTTATTTTTAACGATTTTTTCAATTTAAAAAATTTAACGAAATTTGTTAAGTACAACTATTTTTTTGGCTAATACAAAATTCACTAACGCATGTGACAATCATCTATTACACATGGGACGTATCAAATCAAACCCGTGGTTTTGTCCGACGGTTCATGGGCTGTTATGGAACGGCCCACAGAGTTGTCGGGTCATGAGAAAGCCGTACTGTGCCCAGCCCAACACTAAGTAGGCCCAAAGTGTGGGCTCTGTGTGCCTTTGTCAAAGGCCCGCTCTAAGCATGTAAATCAAATTTGTGGAAATAAACGTAATGGTGGTTATCTCTCACCTCTCCTCTGCAGCTCTGCTCCCTTCACTGGGGTCTCACACTGTTACGAATTGATGCCTCTGAAACTTTCTTTGAAGTCTCAGAATTTTCCCGCAAAAACTCTTATGTTCCTCAAAACTACAACCTCTAGTATCCTTCAACTCTAACAAATGGACTCCCTCAGCTCCACTTTCCTTGTAACCACCAACCACTTCCAGTTCCAGCATTGGAACCCAAAACCGCCGAAAAAAAAGTCCAAAATCCGCATAAAGTCCTCCTCAAGAGTGCGCCCGGACCCCTGGTCCTTAAGCGACGGCAGCGACATTACTAAACCCAAACCCAGATCAAAGAACCCCAAAAGGCCTCTCTCCGACGACAACGCTCGTCGAATTTTAAAAGCCAAGGCTCAATACTTGAGCGTGCTGAGGAGAAACCAGGGGCCGACAGCAGCCACCCCCAAATGGATAAAGCGGACGCCGGAGCAGATGGTGAAGTACTTGGAGGATGATAGGAACGGCCATTTGTACGGGAAGCATGTTGTGGCTGCGATTAAGGCCGTGAGAGCCATGGATGGCAGCCGGAATGTGAGAGTTGTGATGGGGAGCTTTGTGGGCAAGTTGAGTTTTAGAGAAATGTGTGTTGTGTTGAAGGAGCAAAAGGGTTGGAGGCAGGCCACTGAGTTCTTTGCTTGGATGAAACTGCAGGTGGCCTTTTGCCCTTTTTATAATTTCTATTTGCTAAAAATAAAATTGAATTGATTTAGGAAGCTAAGATTGGAACTTCCCTTCAGTTATGAATTGATTCAGTCTTATTTGTGCTGAATTATTAACAAGTCAAGATAGGGCAAATTATGGTATTGATAAGTGCTTTCACTTTTTCTAAGTGGCTGAAGCTAATTTCTTGAACAGTTAAGCTATCGCCCCTGCGTTGTTGTTTATACGATTCTTCTGCGATTATATGGGCAAGTTGGAAAGATTAAGCTGGCTGAACAGACCTTCCTGGAGATGCTTGAAGCAGGATGTGAACCGGATGAGATTGCTTGTGGTACCATGCTTTGTACATATGCCAGATGGGGAAATCATAAGGCTATGTTGACGTTTTATTCTGCTGTAAAAGAAAGAGGAATTGTACCCTCTACAGCAGTATTTAACTTTATGCTCTCCTCTTTGCACAAGAAATCATACCATAGGAAGGTAATAGATTTGTGGAGGCAGATGATGGATAAAGGTGTTGCGCCTACTGATTTTACTTATACACTAGTTATCAGTTCATTTGTTAAAGGTAGTCTCCTTGAGGAGGCTTTGAAGACATTTAATGAGATGAAAAGCACTGGGTTTGCTCCTGAGGAAGTAACTTATAGCCAGCTTATTAGTTTGAGTATAAAACATGGTAAATCGGATGAAGCACTAAGTTTATACGAGGACATGAGGAGTTGTGGGCTTATTCCTAGTAACTACACTTGTGCTTCGCTTCTATCTTTGTATTACAAAAATGAAAATTATTCTAAAGCCCTCTCTCTCTTTTCTGAAATGGAAAAATTCAAAGTAGCTGCTGATGAAGTAATCTATGGTCTGCTCATTTGGATATATGGAAAACTTGGTCTGTATGAGGATGCTCAGAAAACATTTGAGGAGACTGAGCAGCTGGGCATACTAAGTGATGAAAAAACATATTTGGCAATGGCACAAGTCCATCTTACGTCTAGGAATGTTGAGAAAGCTTTGGATGTTATAGAATTAATGAAATCAAGAAACATGTGGTTATCAAGATTTGCTTATATTGTCATGTTGCAATGTTATGTTATGAAGGAGGATTTGGGCTCTGCTGAAGGCACGTTTCAAACTCTGGCCAAGACAGGACTTCCTGATGCTGGCTCTTGCAATGACATGCTGAATTTGTATATAAAACTTGACTTAACAGAAAAGGCAAAAGGTTTTATTGCCCAGATAAGGAAAGATCAAGTTGATTTTGATGAGGAGCTTTATAGGTCAGTTATGAAAATATACTGTAAGGAAGGAATGGTGACGGATGCCGAACAGTTAGTAGAAGAGATGGGCAAAAATGGATTGTTAAAAGATAGCAAATTCATTCAAACATTTTGTAAGATTTTGCATGGTGGATGTACAGAAAATGCAGAATTTGGTGACAATTTTGTGGCATCCAACCAACTTGACTTGATGGCTCTTGGGCTGATGCTTAGACTATATCTCACAGATGACAATTTCAGTAAGAGGGAAAAAATCCTGAAGCTATTGCTTCATACAGCTGGTGGCTCAGTAGTGAGTCAACTCACTTGCAAATTTATTAGAGATGGTATGAGATTAACTTTTAAGTTTCACTATTGATTATAAGTCATTTTGGCACGAAATTAGTTGTGTATAGTTTTTTTATTTGTTTTTATGTATGTATAAGATAGGTGTTGGAGCAATAAATTGATAAGTTGGTATATCTTGAAGACTGACATTGATATTTTACACAGGTGACATATCTAATGCAGAAATTATTTATGATATAGTGATGAAGCTTGGTTACATATTGGAAGATGAAGTAACCGCTTCTTTGATTGGCTCATATGGGAAGCACCAGAAGCTAAAAGAGGCTCAAGATGTCTTCAAAGCTGCTACAGTTTCATGTAAACCTGGGAAATTAGTATTGAGATCAATGATTGATGCATATGCCAAATGTGGTAAAGCTGAAGATGTTTACCTACTTTATAAAGAAGCAACTGCACTGGGGTATGCTCTGGATGCTGTTGCTATCAGCATACTTGTGAATACGTTGACTAATTATGGTATGGCTGTAAATATCTTCAGCAGAGCAGCTAAACTTTAGTCCATTTTCCATTGCACGTAATGAATTTTTAGGTTGAAAATCATAAGTTTTACTGTAATATGTATAAGTAAAGATATTAGTTTACTGATAGAGATAACCTGGTACATAGCTTTTTTTCTGCCAAAAACCAGTACTTGTTGGAAAATTTTCTTGTCTGAACTTTGACCAACTTCTTGTTCACAAAATAATGTTCATGATGTGCATAAGGTAGTGATAGTGTATCTAGTCATTTGCGATTGAAATTATCACAATCATGTCATAGCTACACATGCTATTCTCTACTGTAGAGAAGTTTGGAGGGCAGCGTGTGAATTTTCCATTGTAGGTTGTTATATCAATGCTATGTTGATTAATAATGAGATTAATCTATCCGCAGGAAAACATGAACAGGCCGAGATTATTATCCATAACTCTTTTCAAGATAACTTGGACCTTGATACCGTGGCTTACAATACCTGTATTAAGGCAATGCTAGAAGCAGGTAAAAGTGACATTATCTGTATTTAATTTAGATGGATGCATGTGTAAGAAATCTTGCAATGACCTGCAAGTATAATTTTGCAGGTAAATTGCATTTTGCAGCCAGCATTTATGAGCGCATGCTGTCTTTCAGAGTTCCTACATCAATTCAGACATACAATACAATGATAAGGTATCATGTCTTTTCGGCTCTTTTTTGGGTTTTATGGCCAGAAAGAAACAATTGTATTTGAGAAAGAGAAAGGAAGGAAACATAGAGAGTATGCGGGATAGAGCTAGGCTCTGGGACCAATTTGGGCTTGGGTGACAAACGACTTTAAAATTTTCTGTTATCTTTTTTCATGTTAATACATTTAATATGGGAGGAAGTTTGTGTTAATTGGGAAAATTTGTATGGATTGTTTTGGATTGGAAAATAATGGTTTCTTTGCGGGTATTGGAGGGGCTTTGCGTTGATTATTTTGCTTTCCCTTTTTGTCTCTTTTTGATTTTATTTTTGGAGACAGGGTCCACCTAAGTAATCTTTATATTTTTTGTTTAATATACTAAGTTTCTTCTATATATATTTATATATCAAAAGTAGATTTATAACCCCTCTCTCCTTCCCTCCTTCCCTCCCTCCTGCTCTCTCTGCGTGTTTATGTTTGCGCATGTATGTTGACTTTTATGGATCAGACAATTATTCTATTCACTGATAGTGAGCTTTTCTGCATGTTTTATGACCATGGGAGGAAACATATTCCATGTTGAGGCTGCCAGAATATGAATCAAGAAATGTTTTATCTTTCAAACATTTACATGTGTATATACCATTCTTATGAATTTTCTGCTTCTGTCGGTTCACTTTGGGTTCAGTGTCTATGGAAGAGGTAGAAAACTGGATAAAGCTTTAGAGATGTTCAACACAGCTCGTAGCTTGGGTCTGTCTCTTGATGAGAAGGCGTACATGAATCTTGTCAGCTTTTATGGGAAGGCTGGTAACAGGCTAACTCCATCTCCATATTGATTAATTTTCTTTTATTGTCTTAGCATCTTCAAAGAATGGTGTTCTTCCAATTCTAGACAATTTTTTTTTAATATTTACCAAAAGAAATGTCATTACAACTATCCACAATATATATTTATGGTTCTTTCGAGAAGTACTTAGTTCATATCATCATGATGACTGTCAATGAAACATCATTTTGTGCATCAATCATCATGGCTGATCAATCTTAGCACCTATAGATGAATTGATACATGAAAGACAAGCCAGTCACATAGTTGGATTGTTTTATTTTAATACATGACTGATTTATTCCTTTTGTAATATTTTGAATAACTAGTAGTTAAATTTGTTGAGTATCGGATTCATTATTTTGTTTAAATGTTCTATATCCTTATTATTTTACTCATTTTGCAGGTAAAACTCATGAAGCATCCCTTCTATTCTCTGAAATGCAAGAAGAAGGGATAAAGCCAGGGCTGGTATGCTCTTAAAATTCTCCAAATTCTAGCTCCCATAATAAAATGATCTGAATATAATATAATCGGTAAACAATAATTGCTTTTTAAAATTTTCATTGACAGGATTACTTGGATTCGACGTTAGGAAACCTAATTGCTTAACAATATAAAAAACGAATCACATGTTATACTATTCTCCATCCATGTCTCTTTCATGATAGTTTGGCTAATGGATCTACATTACCAAGATCATTCATAAAATATGTGTAAGGCTTCTATTTTATAAACTAAAAAAATAAATAAATAATTGTTACACTCACTGTGAGTCCATTTATTTTTAGGGTGAAATGTTGTGAAATAATCTCCACATGGATATAAACTGCATATCTTCTTTTTGGGATTGTCCAAATTCTTTAAATTTCAGCATATACATTTGTACTATCTGTTAAATTTATTGTTTCCAGATGATGTATTAATGTTCTCTCCCTTCTTCACTGAGGAACTGCAGGTTAGCTACAACATTATCATCAACGTATATGCTGCTGCAGGACTTTATAATGAAGTTGAGAAACTAATCCAAGCCATGCAGAGAGATGGTTTTTCGCCCAACTCTTTCACCTACCTTTCCCTCGTACGTGCTTATACAGAGGCGGCCAATTACTCAGAAGCGGAGGAAACAATCAATTCTATGCAGAAGCAAGGGATTCCCCCTTCGTGCACACATGTCAACCACTTGCTATCTGCTTTTTCTAAGGCGGGTCTGATGGCAGACGCTACAAGGGTTTACACTGAATCACTCGCGGCTGGTTTAATTCCTGATCTTGCTTGTTTTCGGACAATGCTGAAAGGTTACATGGACCATGGATACATTGAGGAAGGATTAAACCTTTTTGAAGAGGTCAGAGAGTCCTCAGAATCAGACAAGTTTATCATGAGTGCAGCCGTGCATTTATACAGGTATGCAGGGAAGGAACATGAAGCTAATGATATTTTGGATTCTATGAATTCTTTGAGAATACCATTCCTGAAGAACCTGGAAGTTGGATCAAAGATAAAACCCCCATAGACACTATTGTATCTAACACTGAAAACAACTGAATTCTGGATATTCCGATTTGAGGCAAAGGACTTATGATGAAGAAAGGCCAGGTAATAGTTTACTGGTTGGGGAAATGGTCATTGGATTGTACCTCTGGTGGTATGCGAGGTCTGGAAGTAAAGAGATACTGAAGATAGCTTTTTGTGTACGGCACTGGTATTTGCCTCCAGACGTTGGATATGCAGCGCAGGGGAATAGTAGCTGCTGCCTGAAACTGTGATACAGCTGCTGAACCCGAGCCTGCATCATTAAGATATGGTGATCTGGTTAATGAACATGAACGCTGGGGTACCGTAATCAAGTGTACAACATGTGAATAATTATATAGAGTTTTATGAATACATCTCTATATAGTTGATTGATTAACGAATTAATCGAAGAGACTGATATTTAGATAACTCATTGGAGCATGAACCCAGAAATTAGGTCTTAAGAAGCTAGATCGTGGTTTCAAGAATGTTCGAAATATGAGAATTAATTTAAGCATTCGTATTTATTTAGATTTTAGTTAAATTTAGATCTATCATATTCATTTTAAATTAAAAAAAAAAGGTCGAGGTAATTACAATACAATCCGAGAATATTAGACTTTGTAATGTGAGATTTTAAACTAAAATTTAGGATTTCGAAAAAAAAAATAATTATGTTTATGAATTTATTAAAATAAATGTGTATGTTCATAACATACATCTCTTAGGGTGTGTTTGGGATCTTGGCGCTTTTAACATCAGCGAAAAAATTATAACTATAAAACAAAAGCTAAGAATACATAAGAATATAATTTTAAATAATAATTTTAATAAAATTATTAAAGATATAAAATACACTAGCTTCTTTACCAAACACTTTACAGAATAAACTACAGCTGCCCAACCTCAATCCCAAATGCACCCTTAGTCTCCCCACTATCTCCTATTAGCAACCTTTAGTTTCCTTATAACTCCTATTATCTCACAATGAATTATGATCCATAATTCTTTATTAATTTTATGGGGTAATTATGTAACTATAAAAGGAGAGCTCATCTCTTTATTTTGTACACACAATTGGAATGAATAAAATCATTCTATAATATATTGCTCTCTTATTTTATTCTTTATCTTGTGTTGCTTCTTGTTACTTCTTTATTTGTATTGCTGGCTAATAGCTTTTCTAACATATTATCAGCACGAGTCTCTAGTCACAAGAGATCAATTTTTATCCTCTTAAAAATATGGTAATATCTCTTATTTGATCTTACTCGTAGAAGTATGAGGTGAACCATCTTGATTTTGTCTAAAATCTTACATTTGTTTATGCATTTTGATAATTTAGAATAATGAATCAATTAATTCATACTTTTATCATAATTACTTATATTGTTATTGTTTGATATTTCTTATTCTAATATTCAATTGCTATTATGTATTTTGCATTTTTGGAATTAAAAAAATTCATCCTGAAGTGTGAATTTTATAATATACAATGAAAGAAAATTGAGAATGCCTCTTTGAAGGATTGCACTACACATAATGAATATTTTCTTTCAAAATATATTCCTGAAGAATATTATGAAGTTATTCACTAGTATTTTGTTCATGAATGATACACTCCATAAATGTAGAGTTTACATGTTCCTGAAGGATTAATTACACAAATGAGTTCATGTGTAAATCATATAAGACTATATATAAATTTCCTTCTCTATGTCTCCCAGAAGGAGTTACAAAATAAAGATATAAGTAAGATATAATTTTTTTAAAAAAAAAATTAAGGAAAAAATATGACAATCAAAAGTTTTTTAGTAATAAATGAGGTCATTAAAAAAACAATTGTTCGTTCTCAATTTTAACAACTTCATGACTTCGTTGGCTCATTGTTATGTTTTCAATTTCTTAGACTTTTAGTGATAGATATTTGCATGCTTATTTTATATTAGATAATTTTTAATAATAGTTTGATATGATGCAATATAAGAATGAGTTGTAAATAGCATATATATGTACTTGAACTTTTAAATTGGTCCCTATGTTCTTATTGAATTCTTGATGAATTATTTTTTTATTATTATCTTGAATTACTAAAGTCTAATTAATATTCATATGCTTGAGACCATGAATATTACTAAAATACTTTTATGGAAGAAATGAATTCCTGAAGAATTCTAAAAGATTATGATTTTCCTTTATGATCATCTTCCTGAAGGAGCTAAAAATTCATATATATGCTTGAAGATAATTTCAAAAGCTCGATTGATTCTCTCATTCAAAATTATGTGGAGAGAAAAATCTAAAAGAAAACATATTAGAGGACATAATTTTGTACCGCACATATGCTCCTGCAGTAGCAAAATTAAGAGTGCAAATATAAACTAACATATATTTTCTTTTATTAAAAGAAAAAAATATGAATTTTTTATTAAAAAGAAAATCATGATTATAGATCTTGTTATAAGAGATTAACATATGAATATTATACCACCAGAAGTGGTTTGAAATTGAATCAATACCAACGATGAACCAGAAGTTCAAATCCAAAATATTCATAAATTTAGCACAGTAAATTTGCTATGCAAGCTTAATAATTTGTGAAACTTCTCCTATGATTAGGGGGGGCAAAGTGATTTACATTTGGTGAATAATGAAGATGGATTTTTGGTGGATAGTGCAACAATGCACACAATTCTATAATATAAAAAATATTTCCACAATTCAAAATTAGCTAAGGCTAATGTTACTACAATATCTAAATCTGTTAATCTAATTGAAGGCTCCGGAAGAGCTAATATCATGTTACCAAATGGTACAAAATTACAAATAAATGAAGCTTTATACTTGCGCAGATCTAGCAGAAATCTGCTTAGTTTCAAGAATATTCGGCAAAATGGATACCACATTGAAACATCTAGTGAAGGTAATTCTGAATTTCTTTGAATTACTTCAAATATTTCATGCCAGAAGCATGTATTAGAAAAACTACATTCTCTTTCTTATGGGTTGTATTATATAAATATAAGAACAATAGAGATAAATTTTACAATGAATCAAAAGTTCTCTAATCCAAAGATTTTTAAACTTTGGCATGATCGACTTGGGTATCTTGGATCAATCATGATGCGTCGTATTATAAAAAATTCACATGGACATCAATTAAAGAACTACAAGATTCTTTTGTCAACTGAAAGTCCATGTGCTGCTTGTTCTCAAGGAAAATTAATAATTCGACCGTCCCCAATGAAAGTAAGTTTTGAATCTCCTAAATTTTTAGAGAGAATCCAAGGGGATATATGTGGCCCTATACATCCAAGTTATGGATCGTTTCATTATTTTTTGGTCTTAATAGATGCATCAACTAGATGGTCACATGTCTTTCTACTTTCTAGTCGTGGTGTTGCATTTGATAGATCTCTTGCTCAAATCATTAGATTAAGAGCACAATTTCCTGATTTTCCTATTAAAAAAGTTAGACTTGATAATGTTGGTGAATTTACATCTAAATCTTTTAATGATTATTGTATGTTTATTGGAATTGATGTTGAGTATTCTGTTGCACACACTCATACACAAAATAGTTTAGCTGAATATTTGATTAAACGTTTACAATTAATTGCACGGCCGTTAATTCTTAGATCAAATTTACTTTTTTCATGTTGGGGACATGCAACATGCTGCATCATTAATTCGCATTCGACCAAGTTCTTATCATACATATTCACCTTCACAACTTATTTTTGGCCAACAGCCAAATATTTCTCATATGAAAATTTTTTAATGTACTGTTTATGTCCCAGTTACTTCCCCGCAAAGAAATAAAATGGGTTTGCAACGAAGATTTGGAATTTATGTTGGTTTCGATTCTCCTTTAATAATTAGGTATCTTGAACCTTTAACTGGATATCTTTTTACTGCACGATTTGCAGATTGCCATTTTGATGAAAATATTTTCCTATCGTTAGAGGGAGAAAAGACAAAAGTAAATGAATGACGTGAAATTACATGGCATGCATCATCATTATCTCATCTTGATCCTTATACAAATCAAAGTGAACTTGAAGTTCAAAGGATCATTCATTTGCAGAATATTGCAAATCAAATGATGCATTTACTGATTCAAGAAAAATAATAGAATCATATATTCCAGCTGAAAATGCCCCAGCACGTGTTGAGATCCCTGAAGGACAACACAATAAAACTAATGAAAGTAAAGTATGTTTGAAACGTGGAAGACCAATTGACTTAAAAGATAAAATTCCCCGGAAGAGGAAAACACAAGAAAAGTTACAAAATGAAATTAGCACTCCTAAAGAGTCATTGCCTACTAATCAAATTACAGAAATTGATGAATCAAATAATATTCATCCCATTGACCCAGAAGAAGAAAATTTGCCAACAACTGAGAAACTATCAATTTCTCCTGAAGAGAAATAAAATAATGAAATTATGATTGGTTTTGTTGGCATAAAAAAATATTGGGATCGAAATAAAATAATTATTGATGATATTTTTTTCATTCATTGTGGCTCTTAATATCATAAATGATGATGAGGATCATGACCAAAAAACTATGGAAGAATGTCGACATAGAAATGATTGGCCAAAGTGGAAAGATGCTATTCAAACATAGCTAAATTCACTTGTGAAACGTAAAGTATTCGGACCAGTAGTCCTAACACCTGAAGATGTCAAACCTATTGGTTATAAGTGTGTATTTGTTAGAAAACGAAATAAGAAAAATGAGATTGTGAGATATAAAACAAGGTTAGTTGCACAATATTTTTCTCAAAGACTTGGTATTGATTATGAGGAGACATATTCTCCTGTTATAGATGCAATTACATTTCGATTTTTAGTTAGTCTCGTAACCTCTGAAGGGCTTGATATACGTCTTATGGATGTTGTGACTGCATATCTATATGGTTCTATTGATACAGATATTTACATGAAAATCCCTGAAGGATTTAAAATGCCAGAAACAAACAAATTAAAATCTCGTAGTTTATATTCTTTGAAACTACAATGATCTTTGTATGGATTAAAGCAATTTGGGTGTATGTAGTACAATCACTTGAGCAACTATTTTATTAAAAGAATGATATGTAAATAATCCAATTTGCCCTTGTGTTTTTATTAAAAAAATTTGAAATTGGATTTGCAATAGTTGCAGTATATGTTGATGATTTAAATCTTGTTGGAACTCCTGAAGAGCTTTCAAAAACAGCTTTTTGTTTGAAAAAAGAGTTTGAAATGAAAGATCTTGGAAAAACAAGATTCTGTCTTGGCTTACAGATTGAGTTTTTGCCAACTGGAATACTCTTACATCAGTCAACATATACTAAAAACGTTTTGAAGCGTTTTTATGTGAATAAAGCCCATCCATTAAGTACCATAATGGTGGTGCGATCACTTGATGTAGAGAAAGATCAATTTTGTCCTAAAGAATATGGCGAAGAAATTCTTGGTCCTGAAGTACCATATTTAAGTGCAATTGGTGCACTTATGTATCTTGCAAATTGTACTTGATCTGATGATATTGCATTTTCAGTTAATTTATTAGCAATATATAGTTTTGCACCAACTCGTAGACATTGGAATGGTGTAAAGCATGTATTTCGCTATCTCCGTGGAATAATTGACATTGGATTATTTTATCCAAATGGATCAAAGTCACCACTAATTGGATATGCAGATGCTGGATATCTCTCATATCCACATAAAGCCCATTCTCAAACGGGCTATTTATTTACCTTTGGTAACAGTGTTGTGTCATGGCGATTAATGAAACAAACAATGGTTGCAACATCTTCAAATCATTCAGAAATACTTGCTATTTATGAAGCAAGCCGTGAGTAGTGCATTTGGTTAAGATCAATGATACAATATATTCGAGAAACGTGTGGATTGTCATTAATTAAGAATAAGCCTACAATATTATATGAGGATAATGCAGTATGCATTGCCCAAATTAAAGGTAGTTATATAAAAAATGATAGAACCAAGCATATTTCACCCAAATTCTTTTATACACATGAACTTTAAAAGAATGGTGATATAGATATTCAGCAAATACGCTCAAGTGATAATCTTGCTGATTTATTTAGAAAATCCTTACCAACGGCGACATTTAAAAAGTTGGTATACAAAATTGGGATGCGTCAGCTCAAAGATTTTTCTCAAAATCTTGAAGAATCTATGCCAAGATGAGGGGGAGTATACCTATTGGGGAACATAACTTATTTTGGAGGAAATTTTATAAGTTGTACTCTTTTTCCTCACTAGGTTTTTATCCCATAGAGTTTTTCCTAGTAAGGTTTTAATGAGGTAACTTTATATCTCCAAAATTATTCAAGGTATCAATGAATAATGTACTCTTTTTCCTTTACTAATTTTTCCCTAAGAGTGTTTTTTTTAGTAAAAGTTTTAATGAGATTCTTTGTAATAAACATCTAATGGGGAGTGTTATGAATTTATTAAAATAAGTGTGGATGTTCATAATATACATCTTTTAGCCTCCCCACTATCTCCCATTAGCAACTTTTAGTTTCCTTATAACTCCTACTATCTCACAAGAAATTATGATCCATAATTCTTCATTAATTTTATGGGGTGATTATGTAACTATAAAAAGAGAGCTTATCTCTTTATTTTGTACACACAATTAAAATGAATAAAATCACTCTATAATATATTGCTCTCTTATTTTATTTTTTATCTTGTGTTATTTTTTGTTACTTCTTTATTTGTGTTGCTGACTAATACTTTTTCTAACAAATTATCATTTTATTTTTTATTTTTCCTACTTACATGAGGCGGTGTGGGCCTAAGGGTATAGCCCAAGATTTAACTAATGCTGAGGCCCATTTAATTTTTGAGGGTACCATCTTGCTTCTCTCTCTCTAAGCTGATGCTGCGGGTAAAATAGCAAATAACAACAATGGCGTCGTCTTTGCTGAAAACCCTTATCAAATCGTCGAATTTGCCATCAACCACGAGAAATTTGACCGCTGTAGCCAATCAGATTAGCGAACATACTGCCAAATGGATGCAGGTTCATTTTCTTTACGGATCATTTTTAAATTTTTTAACCAGAAATTTTAAATCTCATTTATTTTGTTTCCTCTTTGATATTAGATCTTTTTTTTTTTTAATTTTTCTAACATATGGACATCTTTTTTTTTTTTACCTTAATTTTCCAATTGGAGCTAAAAATATATCCCTTTCAGATTTGAAATTCTCCGTAACATAATAATCAAATTGTTGATTGTTTGAATAATCTTTTATATATATTTATTTATGGCCACTAATGGAAAAAGCAGTCATGTGGTAACTCACCAGAATTTTCCTGTCATGTATTTAATAAATGCGACTCTTGACAAAATTTTGCTGGAGTAATTTTCATACATGGTGGAGGATAGGGTGAATCACAGATTCAGTTTTTACAATTGAAAAATAATAATAAGAAGAAAACTTAACAAGAGACAAACTGCTATTTCTAATTTGTTGGACATAGGCACTGGATTTATGATCAACTTTCACACCACTGTCATGCTTTTATGTTATCTTCCTGGAAGAGGGGAAAAAAGTTCTTTGTACTCCTAAGATGTTTTGAGTTTCAGTGTCATTGGGTAGCAGATTAAGGACTGTCTCATGTTGAATTGTGCTCATTTTGAGAACTTTATCATATAAGAATGTAGGCTTGTGGTTCTTTGGGTTATAGATATCTGATTAGTGTAAACAACGAATGTGGAGGGTGAAGCATGTTTAGTTCAGTGGCGGGATTAACAGGGGAAAAAAGGAACTCTTAAAGCATACTGAGACTGTCATTTCATGTAGGTTTAGGAATATTGACTTTTAGAATGGTATCTCTTTCTGATTTAAAAAAAAATAAAAATAAAAATCTAAAAGCAATAGCTGAAAATTATCTTTTAGTAAAGCTAATTTCATGTCTATAAATTAAATTCTTACCTTAGGCACATTCCTTACATTGGTTGGCTTCCCGTTGATGCTGATTTATTTTCATGTGAGTCAGATGGCTTAGTCCTCCAAATATATGGATTCCTTTTTGTTGCCTTAGAGATGATATTTCATTGTGCTTTGCATAACCAGTTACTATAAAAAAAGTTATCATTTCTACCTGATTTCAAGAAATATTTATGGTGATCAAACTTCGTAACTGAGTTGTTGAAGTAGATAACAAATTTGTTTGTGGACTGACTCTATAGTTTTATATTTTGGAATTTTACTCAACTGTTCAAATTAGAAGATTACCAGACTTGAAGTATATGTTTATGATAATACATCAAGTGGATTAGATTATGTAAAGTTCCACTTTTTCACAATAGATAAAATTATGATAATTTCAGTTCAAATAACTATTTTGAAGAATCTGTAGCTGTTGGAGAAAACCCTTTTGTGCGATCTTAATTTTCTCCCACCTCTGAAAATCCTAAGTACTAATTTCTCATTTCTGTGACTCCGTTCTCACTGGCCATAACTTGCACTTGAAACCTCTGTTTGTAAGATTAATTTCATGTCAACTATCCTTATTGCAACATTTTTCTTTTTCCTTATTATTTTATTAGGCTGGTCAAAAAATTTTTGATGAGGAACCAATAATAGTCTCTAAACTACATTTAATAATATAATTGAAAACTTTTTAACATTACTAGTTATAAGATTTGTATCACTGTATGGGTACATTTTAAATAATCATTTCATTTGCAATGCCACATCAAAATATCCATTTTGATTCCAGAGGAAATCCCAGTTGGTTTGGCCTCTTGCATCAAGGGTTCAATTTTGGATGCAATTTCAATGCAAAGGTAATGGAGCACATTTAAATAATAATAAAAAAAAACTCCAAACATTTGATTCCAAAAGCATTAGTTTGTAACGATGATTTTTTTTTGGCTGAAGATATGGCTCACCATGGACCATTTGTTTGCAGTTGTTTTTTGTTTTATTATGTAACTTTCTTCTACTTGGGCAATTCATTTTTAGTCAGGTCTGGGATCGCCTAATGACTGGTGAAATAGAACTGATTAAACTGTTTTCTTAATAGGATGTTAGCAAGAAATCGCCGATGGAATTGATCAATGAAGTTCCACCAATAAAGGTTGAAGGACGAATTGTGGCTTGTGAAGGAGGTCAGTTTCTTTCCGTGCTATCTCTTGCAATTTTAAACAAGTTTTTCTGTGGAGTATATCTTGTTTTTGCTCACTGAAATTTGTTTTGTTTGGGCCGTTTGTGATTCTAGACAGCAATCCTGCCCTTGGGCACCCAATTGAGTTCATATGCCTTGACTTGAAGGAGCCAGCTATCTGCAAGTACTGCGGTCTACGCTATGTTCAAGATCACCATCATTAGCAGTTGTTTTCCCAGCAATGAGGGTGTCACTAGGAATCTGGGCGGTCTCAAATGTTAACTGTCCTTTGTGACAGTAGCTGGGGGATGATGTTGCTGAGCTATAACATTATTTGTGATTGTTACCTTGCTTCAAGCATTTTCTGCTTTCAGGCTGTGAATCATATGCGCACGCTGGTTATGTCCATCTTTAGTACCTGGAAAAATAAGGATTCGATGCACTAAATTACTATTTACGTTAAGTATTTTTGTAAATGTACTTGATTGATCAACTTCCTTTTGTCTCATGTGCTACTGCAGTTACCTCAGTGCGGGTTATTTGCAAGGCTTTTTCCTCTAATATTTGGATAATCATTTGCAACGCTACATCATTGTCTCCAACATATGAGTGGTCGTTTATTGGGCTTTTCCACCATCTGCAAATGATTCTCCATTTTACTGTTACTTTGGAGAAAGAAATGAGGAAAAATAATGTAAGAACAAAGATAAAAAAGAGAGCAGAATGGCAAACTAAAAATCTATTATTATACCTGTAAATTACTTGACAACAATTATCAGAACTGAGTAACAAGGGCGAACAAAATCCCCCACAGAAAATGGGGGTGGTTTTTGAAGGTAATATGATGATCTAATAAAAAGAATGAGGTAAGTTAACATTACGGTGCTCACAACAAAAAGATGCACCACCCTAAACGGCTTAACATCAGATTCATATTCAGAAATGTAGATGCTCATCAATCTTTTCTTCTAGCCCACAGATCAAAAGTGCCTCATTAAAATAAAGAATATGACTCAGCTGCTTCCTCCGCCTGCAGCTGCAAGTTTTCTTCTCTGCTGATGCTCCGCTACTTTATAATCTACCACTTCACGGAACAGGGATGGATCAAGCACACAATTCTCGCTGCCGTAAACAGCTGCTTGGACGCTTGCCATTAACTTTGCAATTTCCCTTCCAGAAAACCCTTCAGTTTTAGCTGCTGCTTCCATTAAAATATCATCAGTTAAGCCCTTAATCTCTATCTTTTGCTGTTCACCCTTGAACAATCTGTGAACCAAACCAGGTTTCCTTGATCCAGCTTGAGCGATATACTTGTCCAAATAGAGCTTTAGCATCTCAAAGCGTTCCTCTTGACCAGGCAAGGGAAATTCCAGGACTTCATCAATTCGGTCTGCCACTGCTGAATCAAGATCACCAGGACGGTTAGTGGCGAGTGCAAGAACTATATCCTTGGACTGGTCACCAGTACGGAAAAGAAGAGCATTAAGTGCACTTCTTTGAGCTTCACTCATGTAGGTTTTGTTCCGCCTACAAAATTTGAAGTCAATGAATTCAATCTCTGCCAGGTTTTCCACAGGAACATAAAGAACAAAAGTTGTTTTCATTCTATAAGAAAGGCTCGCATGCATCTGTATCCCAATTTAGAAACTGTCAGTCATTTTGATAGTATACGCATGAAATATTTGAACTTTTAGTTTAATTGCTGCCTTGGCTTTTGAAGTAGTCGGATTCCTCCTTCCCCCCCCCCCCTCCGTGGGGGGGTGCGTGCGAAATCATTCCACAGCATTTTAAGAAAATTACACTACCCCAAGATCCACAAAATCAGCATATTGATTTCTGTTTCCAGCACCCTTGGCACAGAAACCCATACAAGAATGGCATTTAAGCTCATTGAGACACTCCCCGTCTCCCTGATCTAAGGCACAATCACAAATAGCCTACATGTTGCAATGGCATTTACTAATGAGAGTACAAAATCATTCTGGGAAACTTGGCTTTGCCCCTCACCAAAGAATTCCAAAACTATGCTAGAAGATTGAAAGACTCAGATATACAACATGTAGCATTTAAAAATCATACGTCATGGTCATTCCAACTTGGATTGCCACTTGAACAATTTGGTCATTAAGGACAAACCAACCTCCTAGCATGTCACCAATTATACTGGAATATGCAGATTTCTTTACTAGTTTCAACACTTAATATCTTTAGATAATCAAATTAAGTAACATGTCACTTACTCGCATAAAAATGCATCTGCTTCATCAATGAACAGTAATAAACCCCTCTTAGACTTCTTAGCCCAATCAAACAACTGGTGTATCTTGGTAACTGCCTGTGGTCCCAGGGGAGCAACATCTCCACCAGTCATCAATGCATAGTCTAATCCCTGCATACAAATTAAAAATTAGATAATGAAGAAAGGATAAACAAAAACTGAATATTCCGAATTAGATAATGAAGAAAGGATAAACAAAAACTGAATATTCCGAATAAGCTGCCTTGATAATGGTATGATGATATATGAAACCAAACAACCACAATAAACATCCAGAATTTCTCCTTTTTGTATTTAATTTGCTTTCATAATGATTGTTGTTTTAGCAACATCCAAAGTTTCAAACCATGAACAACAAACAGATTCATAGCCATCAGACTTCCAAAGATAACCATAAATGCCCAAGGTCCAAGTCAAAATTATAAAGCAATTTTTTTATGGATATTATGCTGTGTGTAAAAAGAAGAAAAGAGGACACCTAACAATGATAAGTCTCAAAACAGAAAATATCAAGAGTAAAACGACTATGATCTTACAGATTTACGAGCCAATTCTCTAGCAGCCATAGTTTTCCCTGTTCCTGGAGGACCGTAGAAGAGCATGTTCCGAAATGGTGCATTATGTGCTTTTGTATTGGCAGTTGCTCCAGACAACTGTCGAATTCGTTTCTGAAGAGATGGGTGTAGAATCACATCACCAAACCCATTTCCATTCTTTGAAGCCAACTCTTTATCACCACCACGTAGAGACTTCAAGGTACGGGAAAACAAACCTGACCAAGGGTATTTCCCTCTTGAGGACTCCCTTATCAGTGATGGTTGCCCCAATATTCTATCCACATATCCCCAAATCACCTTAGCACCTTCTCTGCATAGTTAAAACGAGACACATATAAGCTAAAAACCACTTCATACAAAAGCATCTTATAGTATAATATAAAAGAACTTGGGAAATATAGCCGGCAGCCTGCAACTGCTAGGATCTCAAGTCTATTCACATGTGCTACAAGAAATTGATCAAGAATCTATATGGCAAAACTATAAATGAGAAGATAAGTAAACATAAAACAAGGTCTGAAGAAGTCAAGCCTGCTATAAGTATTAGGGCACAAGCACGCAAACATACAACAATTTTTCTTACTGTCCAACAAACATCAATCATGACCATTAAAGCGTAGAAAGAATGTCAAGGTTCATCTTATATAATTTACTTCCAAAGCAAAGCATGAAATCTTCAGAAAGAGACAACCACAAAATGGTAACAACAGTTATAGGCATAGCCTCCAAATGATTAAGGAAGCATATGGAACACCAGCCCAACCCAGGAGATATTTATTCGGATAAAATAGACATCATTCAAAATCACATCAAGATATCCTCAGCTTCAACAGGCAAATCCCACACATATATGTGAAACAATACATGCGCAAAACTTCAAGTAAGAATTTTTTATTTACCTAGTTGTGTAAATCCCTGCTGCAAGAGCAGTCGCTCCCCCAACAGCAACAACCAGCTTATTTTGGTCGGTTAATATGGCTCGCAAACCTCCTGCATAAGACAGACAGATACAAAGCAATGAGTTTTTGAGTAATAACATTTAAACAGGTGACATCAGAACAACATTAAGCATTGTATTTAACATATATTCTCATTAAGCTAAAATGTTGGAATACCCTCTTTAGAAAACAGGTGTCCAATAGTGGAAGTGCAGTTGATAGCATAGATAACTATGTTTGAAGAAGCCGATAGCACAGATAATTGTGTTTGAAGAAGCAGCAGGCCAGGGGGTGTGGTGTGTTAAAAGAACAAGGTACCTACATACTAATTTGATGTTACTTATTTCTAGGAAAAAAAATACCTATACAATCATTGCTATTAGCAAACCTGAACTCTTTATGAACATTTTCTTTAAAGAAAGAAAAAGAAAAAGAGAAAAAAGAGAAAGGAAAGGAAAGAAAAGAAAAGGGCAGATTGTAAAAGAAGTTAACAGTAATGATCATACCATACAGAACAGGCAGTGACCAAGTCTCCCACCATAAGAAGGATAGATGCCAAAGAGGTCATTAGCAACATTAAGTTTACTCTGAGACCATGAAATGAAACTAACAAGTATCACCTCTAGGAAAATTTGTCCCTGAAATGTTTAGTAAGTTTCAAACTCACAGTTATTCCCCTTGTACCAACCAAAAAGTATTACCTGTAATTCACTGGATTGTGACTACCAAAACCACAACAGGAAACACACAAATTTGTGTGTCACTTGGACATAATATTTCAACAGAATTTGGAGAACCACTTCCTCCCTCCAGAGGATGTGATCAGGCATTTTAATTCACTCTTGTCATGACAAGTTGTACACCTTTTAAATTAAGAAGCTTATACAACCAGGGCCCAAATTTGTCCACTTAGTATTTTGAAACCTTGTCTGATAAGAAATCACATTATCAAACTAAAATCAACTAGGAGATATTGTAATACAATAAAAGCATTGGTTGTAAAGAGATCAATTATTTAATCTTTCTTGAGTTAAAGTGAATGAAATTGAATTTATACCCCCAATATGATCAAAAGTAGTATTTATAGCAGCAATCCATTTTTCTCTTTCTGCATTTGCACGATCTACAAGCATTCTCCTGTTCACATCTTCAGCAAGCTTAGCTTCATGCGCTCTCCCTTCTGCTTCTGCCATTGCTCTCACCCTGATTGTTTCACGTTCTATCTCAGCCTTTTCCCTCTCTGTCTGTCGCTTTTGAGCTTGGATCTGCTCTTCGGTAGCTCGTCGAGCTTGCTCCAGCCTTATTGATGACTCTTCTTGCATTTTTACAAGCTCTTGGTTTCTGGCTCTGTGATATTCATTTTCAGCCTGTAACAAGTGCCAGTCAAATTTATAAACATGTCTGAAACAAAAATTACTAAGCAAACCCCAAAGCATAAATGCCACACGCCTGCATCCTCTTCCTTGCCAATTCGTCCTCGTAACGAGCCATCTGCGATTTTGTTTGTGCATTATGCTGAGCTAACTTTCTCTGCTCATCATATATTACCCTTTGCCTCTCCTGCCCAAGCAAAAAGTAAAAAATTCAATAAACGAAATGTTAACTATGTTCCAGAGGCGAACATAATAACTCAGTAGAAGCATAAAGCAATTATGTTTATGTACAGATCATGTAATCAAGAATGCTAAATAGATCCAGCTCCTTTTCTTGTTTCACCAATTATTTTAACCTCTAAATTAAAAGACTAATTGTGAAAGCTTTCCCAAGCCAGTAAATACACCAAGCAAATAGTTGCAGAAATTAAATGTAAATACTACTTTAGAAAGTATTATATATAAAACAGGCCATGAAATTTATTACTTCAAATTCACACAACCTATATACTCAAAAGGACATATATAATGCTGCCATGCTACAGCAGGAAATCAAGTCTTAATCCTAAAATTGCCCAACTTGAACAGAATAAACAAATGCAGTGCAAGAAAATTTAATATATGAGCCCAATCAATAAACAATCCCACTGATAGAGAACCAAGTCATGTTAAACACTACATATAAAAAACTTTGCAAACTACTTCCAGCATCCAATTAAAATGAAAAATTAGCCTCAACCTGAATAAAGGAACAAACGAGTTCATGCAACTCGAACATTATATTCTTCTAAGGGCGCCGCAACAAGAAATATACTCTTCAAGAACCTCAAACACGAATAAGGAAGGCGGATAAGAAGTGAGCATCTTACATTTTCAGCTTGGGCCTGCATAGCCTTATATTCAGCAGCCTTTGCAGCTAGTTCTGCTTGTTTTGTCTCTTCTTGCTTCTTCATAAATTCAAAAGCCTACATGAAAAAAATATATATTTGTAAATCACCAACGTAAATCAAACAAACCCCATGTATAGGGATTTAAAAATGGTAAAAATAAAAGGTCAAACTCGAAACCTTTTTGGCGTTAGGAGAGGCGCTGATCTCCCTCAAAAGCTTGGCACCCCGCTCCAAGGGCTCCGGGTCGAAGCCGGCAGAGGTCGTTCTGGGTTGGTCATTCCTAACTCTGGCGGGGGCAGGAGCAGAAGCCGACTTATCTTCAGCCGCTGCTGCAGGTGGCTGAGGCAAATCGGACGGTTGAGATTGCCCAGATTGAGAAGAAGTACCAAAAGAGAAAGGGGAGAAGTTCAGAGGGCCATCAGCGAAAGCGGTGTTGGGTTGGGAACAAGCAGAAGCAGAGACTGCTGCCAGTGCTGATGATATTAACCCTATTGCATATGCTTTCCCCATTTTCTTTCTTAACCAAAAATTGGAGTTCTTTTGAACGCCGAACGTGAGTTGTTAAATGGGAGAGTTTTATTTATTGAGGAAAATTCGGCTTCGGGAACAAGAAAATGAGGTTTTGTCTCGTGTGGTGTTCCATAGAAACAAAAGCAGAGACAAAGATAGTTCAGGGTTTTTGTAGGGTTTGTGTTTAGGGTTTATGGCGGTTTTCTGATAACAGGTTCATCCGGACCGGATTCATACAGGTTCGAGAAAATCGGTTTGCTTTTTTTTTTTTTAAACAAAAAGGGGCTGGTTGATTATTATTATTATTATTGTTATGTCCCTCTACCTCTTACAAAGTAATGTTTGTTTCATATTACTGATTTTAGGAAGTGAGTTTCAAAATTAGTTACGTGAATTGTACATGATGTGTGTATCACACTTCTTGAAATGTTTTACAAGTTGTGTTTTATACTAATCAATTCACAATGTGTTATGCACACAATATCTTAAAATTCGAAGAATGCATTGCTAAATGCACAATCAATGATATGCTTTGTTAGTTATAAATAGCCATCACAATTTGTAATCACATTCAGTTTAGAGATTGAGAAATGAGATAAAGGATAATTTGAATACTTCTCGATTTGATTCATAACAATTATTCGTATTTCAAATTGTTAAGATTAAGAAACTTATTACAATCTATTGGATGATAAAATAGAGACTAATGCTAATGCTAGGTCTCTGTCCTACTCTAGTGACTTATGCTATAAATCCTAAATTTTAAGTCTCATTAGTGTTACATTAATCTATTAGATGATCGATTGGAGTAATAAGTAATATTATATTCATTATCCAATAGATAAGTAACACAAAGTTAAGACTCAAGTTAGGATCTAAATATTGATGTCAAGTATTATTTAAAAAAAAAAAAAACATGTTCCAGTATATTCACCACTAATATAAATCTAAATATATCAAAAAGAGTGGAGCTTTTAAGATACTTTAAAAAAAATCCTTAAAGCAAAAAGCTCTTGAAGTACTCCTTTTGAACTCTATTTCTTGAGATACCCCAATTTAACTATAAAATATGGATAAATTAAAATCAATCATCTTGTCATTAAATTTGACCTTAAAAGAGTATTTCTTTTATGTTTTAATTATAAATGCATACAAATATTAAAATATTAAAATGTTGTTATATGATTTCTATCTTCATAATTCTTGATTCTTAAAAGTTTCTTCAAAAAATTCATGTTCAATTGTATTTTTAAATATAAGCATAAATTATGCAATTGGGTGGCCGTAAAAAATTAAAAGAATAGTTCATTTCAGTGTTTAATTAATTTTTCATTCAAAACAAAAAGGAAATTAATTTATTCTTAGTTCTTTAGGTAACTTAATTAAAGAGAGATTTTATAAAGAATTTAGAATAGTGTCAAAACGCCTGCTTTGTGGAAAATTCTGCTCTGTATACATGGGTGGATCTATCTACTTATGGTCAAAAAAGGACAATGGGCCTTTGAAAGTTAATAAAGCATATTAATATAATTTTTTGTTCGTACCAGGTCAAATATCTAATTATAAATATTCGTACATGTAAATACAACAAACAAAGTGTATAATAATTTAAAGACATATATTTCAAAAACTAGTTTTTAGGATGTTTTTACCAATAAAAATAAGTAACTTAGCACTTATAATTAGAGTTTAACAAAGAAAAATGAAATATCATTTAGGTTTATATATTTAGATTTAACCCGAGTTTCAAATGAGTTAAATTCAAATATTTTCAAATTTTCAGGGAAAAAAAATGTTACATTCGTGTTTTTGGCATCTTCAATAAGGTGTATTATTGATAACATGAAAAAGATTACATAAGAGCTGCCTTATAAGGGAATCAAACTCCCGATAAGAGATGTATTATTGATAAAATGAAAGAGATTACATAAGAAAAGCCCTCAAACAGGAAATTGAAAACAACCCAAGAGAGTCAAGGAGATCTTTCCGAATAGAGAAAAAGCAATCTATTTCAAGAACTCCATAACATATAAATTACATACACCACATTCGTAGCTGACACCTTTAAATCCAGCTTTAATTGCCAATTCATTGTATTCTTGCTTAGTCCGCTCTCTTCCATGAGGAATTTGGATTAACAAAATTGTATCCAAAATAGAGATTTCCCTTGAAGCCGCACTATTTTGAGGCACTTCTGGAATCGTTGAATTAATATTGAGCAGCTTCCCACCAGCTGGAAGAGCTTTGTAACAATTCTTCAACAATTTCAAGGTTTGCTCATCGTCAAAATTATGAAGCATCCACTGCCAAAAAAAAAAAAAGTCATATACACATCAATTGTCATTAATTAGTTGTAATTGAATATCAATGATCTATTCATAGACAAGATAGATTTACACTTTTTTTCCGGTATACTATTTTTAAGTTTTATCGTTTTTTACGATTTTCATAATATCTTATTATCCTTATGAGTTTTTCAATGAAAATTGTGATGTCAAATGAGTAAAGTGTAAAATTCAAAAATAGTAAGGAGAAAATTGTCATTCTCTCGATAATTATGATTTCAAGTTATACATCTAGGAAAAAAAACCTTCATGAAAATTGTATCCGACTCAGGAACACTTTCAAACAAATCTCCACCTACATGTTCTATACCTGAAATTTAAATAAACTCACTTATGTTAATTAGTGTAGCATCAATGAATCATTAACAAAAATACTATATAAATTTTATAAATAAAGTACCTGGATAAGATGGGGCATCTTTAATGACATAAGACAAATCATAATTAATACCCTTAATATGAGGGTATTTGGAAATTATCATGTTAAGAGTAGTTCCTAAGCCGCCGCCAACATCAACAAGCTTCTTAACATGCTCAAAGCCTTTGTATGATTCTAGGACCTTCTCCATGACAATAGAAGTGTGGCTTAACATTCCATTGTTGAAAACATCATTGAACCTTGAGTCGACGCCCAGGTAATCATAGATTTGCATTCCGTGCGCTTTATTAAACGCAATTCCTCCTTCAAGAATTTGCTTTTTCAATCCAAACCTAAATTTTCCAAAATCCAAACACAAGTAACAATTTTCAAGAATTTGCTTTTTCAATCCAAACACAAGTAACAATTTTCAGAAGCTTGGTTTGGTGCTGGTGATTCAAAAATTAGACCACATACTTAACCTAGAAATTCGAAAAACTAATTTTTGTCGAAAATGATTAAAAAAAACCGTTGTTGTTCGTTAAAATCAACCATTTTTGTTTTCATACTTGAAAATCCCCCGTCATTAAAAAAAATAAAAAATTTATTAACTTTCAACTTTTTGAGTCATTTTATTAATAGTAAAATAACTGAAAATTAAATATCTTTTTAACAGAGTTTAATCGATTTTAAATCACGAGAATGAAAATGATTGATTTACTGAAACGGTAAAGAGAAGAAGCAGTTCTATATACCAGCCATCCAAGCAGATCTTGTCGAGACACAAGGCCATGTAGGGACGCAACGACACGCCGTCTCGATAGCTGCGAACAAAGAACTTAGAAACAGGAGCAAGAGAGTAGAGCCTTTGTCCATCAACAAAAGAGCAATGAAGAGCGTTGTAGCTGACAAGCAGCCTCAGCACCCGATCCAACGTCATGGCTGCAGCTTCAGGATTATTATCTTGTAAGGGAATTTGAGCCACAATTTCCGAAACCGAAAGCTTAGCACCAGGACCAGCTTTGCTTATGATCTCAAACACATCAAGCTCTACCACTGCTTGCATAACTGTAGGTAGCACTATGGCACTTGCCAGTTCCATTGCATATGAAAAATTATTTGTCTCTTCTTCCCGATCAGCTATAGAAGCCATGATTATAATTTGCTTCTTTCTTAATTGCTTGAGGGCCTTATCTTGCAAGGCAGGGAATATATATATATATATATATCACCAATCATGCTCAGTTTTGATATTTTCATGCCTGTCCTTGACTGTTATGAGGACTTAGCTATGCTGCCCGTGCCCGTACGTCTTAGTCGAGCTGCCTCAGCAAATTTGTTTTATTTGTGAGTAATTGATATTCCTGATCATTTCAATAGGATCTATTCCCTAATGACCGAAGACCTAACATATATATTTTATTATCTCATTGGAGATTTCTAGGCTCTCAATTTGTCTTCACCCAAGTTTCAACAAATTGCAGCCGTTGAAAAGTAAACTAATTATTTTTATAAATTTTTATGTTATTAATTTCCTTTTAAGATTAATTTAGTAAACTGATTTTTTTATAAAATAAATATTAATATAATTATTGTAAGGATATTAAACATCACTTTAAGTTAGTTCATATTAATTTTTATTTATAAATAAACTATTTGCAAGATTATTGCATGGGTTAAAAAAATATTAATTTTTTATACTATATTTATTGATTAATTTGTTAATAAATAATTATTAGTTAATTTTATAATTAAATTTTTATAAGTAACCTAATCAACGTTATAAAATTCTTGGAATGCTATTATTGTAAAGGTAAAGCAAAAGCAAGGGTAAAAATAAAATATATTTAACTACAAGGGTGTTTTGAGGTACTTTTTAAAATATAAGAATTAAACAGGCATTGAAGTCAAAATATTCGGATTAATCGAATATTTATCCAAGCATAAATTATATAAATAAAACATAAGACTTGTTAATGACTTAATGTAAGATAAAACAAGTAAACTAAAGTTAATCAAAAGAACAACTTACAAATGCTTGTAAATCAACATAAAATGTAAAAGAAAATATAAATTATGTAAATGGAACATAGGACTTTTTAAACGAAAGTTAAGACAAATAAATTAATATAAGAGTAATAAATTGATATATCAATAGTAAGTAAAACAAAAACTTACAAATGAAGTAGAAAACTTGTTAATCAACATAAAAGTATAAAATAAAACAAAAATTGTATAAGTGAAGCATTAAGCGTGTAAATGGAAGATAAAACAAGTAAATCAACATAGGAGTGATAAATTAATATTTTATTAGTAAACAAAATAAAAATTTATAGATGTAACATACAACTTTTAAATCAACATTAAGTGTAAAATAAAATGTAAATTATATAAATAGAATACATAATTTGTAAATAGAATGTAAAATAACTAAACTAATATAGAAGCAGTAAATGGGTGTATTATTAGTAAATAAAAAAAAAACTTATACATATGATATAACACTTGTAAATTAACATTAAAGTGTAAATAAAATATAAAAAGGTAAACGGGATATAAAACTTGTAGATGGAAGGCAAAATAAATAAATTAACATAAAAGTGGTAAATCAGTGTATTATTGATAAACAAACTAAAAATTTATAGATGTAACATAGATGTGGTAAATCAATATTAAGCATAAAATAAAATATAAACGATATAGATAGAATGTAATACTTGTAAATAAAAGGTAAAACAAGTAACTTAATATAAGAGTTATTAAAAAAATAAAAACTTACAAATATAAAATAAAAACTCATAATGTGACGATTAGCTTATATATTTACTAATTTTGATTCTAAATTAAATAATGATAATTTTGAGTTTGTATAATATATGTGATGATATATGTAAAATTTTATTAATGATAAACCTATCCTCAAAGTTAGACTTTCAAACCTCATTGTTGTAAAATAAGGTGATTTTGTATTATTTTAAGCCTCTTTGACAGTAACCTCAAATGATATTTGGGCTTGTTTGATTGCAGCACTAAAGCCCCTCATTATATTAATTTTATACAAACTCATATTTGGCAAACAAAAATTCATAATAACACCACATTAAAGGCCCAAGTTAATGCGGCCCGTTGCTTTTTTTTTTCCTCCTCTCCCTTTTTGCTTTTCAACTGCCGCTTGATTTTTTTTTTTTTTTTGCTTTTTGACTTTCACTTTTTGCTTTTGGTTTGTAATAATAATAATAATAATAAATAAATATAACTTTTAATTTAATATAACATTATATAATATTTTATTTTTTATTTTTACATTATAATAATTATTATAAATTAATAAATATATAATTCTTTATTCAATATTATTATAATATATTTTTTATTTTTACATTATAATTTATTAATAAATTTATGATTTATTATCACTAATAATAAATAGTTAAATATGAATAAATTTGAATAATATTAATTTAAAATTAATAATAATATAAATAATAATATAATATATTAATATAATATAATATATAATTTAAATTAATTACAAAAAAATAATACAGTACAGTGTAGCACCAAACATTGTACTGTATTATTATAATACATTACTAATGCAATACAGCATAATACAATATAGTGACCAAACGCACCCTTTAAGTATAATAAGAACCATAGTTTAAAATTACATGAAGTATATATAAAACCAAAAATTAGATCCAATTTTATTGATATATCATGTATATCTAGTAATATAATAATATCTTTCTATTTTGTTTTTGCTTGATCGATGTCAAAAAAAAGTTTTTTTTTGGCTTAATTAACATGTGTAGTATCAAATACTATAGATAGAATTTTTTTTTTTAAATGTCCTAGAATGAATATAGAATATATAGTTAAACCAATTCAATAAAACTTTTTACAATTGTTTTTAAAAATTTTTTTTTCAATTGATGAGTTATTTTTTCATCATTTATTTTAATTAAATGAATAAATTATTTTTTAAAATAAACTTTTTTTAATTAAAGTTTAATATTGATTTACAACTTTTATGTTATTTTTATAAGTATTTGTTTAGTTTGCAGTTTTAAGATGCCAATTTACCACTTTATATTGATTTATTTGTTTTACTTTTCATTTACTAACCTTATGTGTAATTTAGAAAATTCGTATTTATCATAGCATTGATACCATCATTTTAATCACGGGATTATAGAATTTTTCCTAATCAAATACTCGTCCAGTAAAGGAACTCAAATTTTTTATTTTTTCTTTCTCTATTCACTATGCACCTTTCAAAGATAATCATAATGTTCAGATTTTTTTTTCTTTTTCCATCGAGCAATATTAGCACTTGGTAGTTGTTTAATGAAAAACGAAATCTCCACAATCCATTTTTAATAATTTTCAGTCTTCATCTGGTTCACTTAGTGGTGCATTTAATTTACTGTCTTTAGAAAGAAAAGTGAACTAAACACCAGTACCACACATAAACTCCACTAAGGCAAATTTTTAGGATAAGTTTGTAATGAATTCAAAATTTAGAACTGCTTTAACATTAGCTCTAGTTTTAAGTTTGTAATGAATTCAAATTTTAGAACTGCTTTAACATTAGCTCTAGTTTTATTTACTCTTGTGTGAGGTTGAGATGGCGTAGAATGAGTTCTCTATAACTACTCTTTCAAAAGTCAAACGTTCTTACTTTAAAAGATAAAAAAACTATATATTACTGATTTTTTCAACTTTGCAATGAACAAAAAAAAAAATAATAATAGCAAGGTAAGATAAAAATACTTCTTTTTTGCCTCAGTAATAAACCAAAAATCACATGCTGAACGTATGAACTGAAAAAGATTACATAAGGAGTACCATACACAGCCATCAACCTCTTCCTAAGAGATGTATTATTTTCGTAAGATCAAAGAAAGTACATAAGACAAGCCCTACGGCCAAGCAAAAGAGAAAATAATTAACACAAATAGGAAATTGGAAACTCCCCAAGGGTTGAGAAGATCTTTCCAAAATGAAATTAAGTATGCAATTTATATGCAATTTATTTGAAGAATTCCATAACATATAAATTGCACACACCATAATCATAGTTGACACCTTTAAATCCAGCTTTGATTGCCAATTCAGTGTACTCTTGTTTGGTCCGCTCTCTTCCATGAGGAAGTTGGACTAACAAAACCGTATCCAAAATAGAGATTTCCCTTGAAGCTGCATGATTCCCTGGCACTTCCGAAATTGTCGAATTAATATTAAGCACCTTTCCACCATCTGGAAGAGCTTTATAACAATTCTTCAACACTTTCAAGGCTTGTCCATCATCAAAACTATGAAGCATCCACTGCAAAAGTTCCATATATTCATATTAATTTTCATTTGTTCTATTCGAATATCTAGGATCAATTTATGTGATTGAACAAAGCATTCATAAAGAAGAGAGATTGATACTTTCCGCCCGAGGTGCCTGATCGAATTGTTTTCAATCAATTTTATTTAAATGAGATCAATAATTGGTTAATCTGGGCTTTGTCCACCCATTTATTACCATTGAAGAAAAAAAGAGAGTTATTGACACTTTCCTTGTATATATAGTTTTGAGTTTTACCCTTTTTCTTCTTTTAATAGTTTTCAAAATATCCTATTATCCCTTTGAGTTTTTCTATCAAAGTTCTAATACCAAGTGAGTAACAGGGTACATGTTAACTCAAAAACCATAGGGAGAAAAGTGTCATTCTCTCTATTTAATTTTTTCTTATGATGATGACTTTAAGTAATATAAGAAAATATAAACCTTCATAAAAATAGTATCTGCCTCAGGAATACTTTCGAACAAATCTCCACCTATATGTTCTATTCCTGAAATTGAAATAAACTCACTTATGTTAGCTAGTGTAGCATCAATAAATCATTAACAAAAATACTATACAAATTTTATAAATAAAGTACCTGGATAAGATGGGGCATCTTTAATGACATAAGGCAAGTCATAATTAATACCCTTAATATGAGGGTATTTGGAAATTATCATATTAAGAGTGATCCCCAAGCCACCGCCAACATCTACAAGCTTTTTAACATGCTCAAAGCCTTTGTATGATTCTAGGACCTTCCCCATGACGATAGAAGTGTGGCTTAACATTCCATTGTTGAAAACATCATTGAACCTTGAGTCGACGCCTAGGTAATCATAGATTTGCATTCCGTGCGCTTTATTAAACGCAATTCCTCCTTCAAGAATTTGCATTTTCAATCCAAACCTGAATTTTCCAAAATCCAAACACAATTGGTTTGTAAAACTAGACCGCATAATTAACCAAGATAAAGAACACTTTATTAATTGTTGGTTGAAATCAATCTTTTCTACTTTCGTATTTCAATAACACGTGGATTTTCAATTTCTTTGTATCTTTTACCACATTAAAAGCAAAATAATTGAAGTTAACTGTCTTTTTACAGCTGACGGATTTTGATGGGTTTAAAACATGAGACGCAGATGATTATTTCATTGATATATACAGCTAGAAGGTTTTGATCATTTCCCCAATTTATCAAAATTGGTAAAGAAAAGAAGTAATTATATATACCAGCCGTCCAAGCAGACCTTGTCGAGACACAAGGCCATGTAGGGACGCAACGAGGCTCCGTTTCGATTACTGCGAACAAAGTATGCAGAAACAGGAGCAAGAGAGTAGAGCCTTTGTCCATCAACAAAAGAGCAATGAAGAGCGTTGTAGCTGACAAGCAGCCTCAGCACCCGATCCAACGTCATGGCTGCAGCTTCAGGATTATTATCTTGTAAGGGAATTTGAGCCACAATTTCCAAAACCGAAAGCTTAGCACCAGGACCAGCTTTGCTTATGATCTCAAACACATCAAGCTCTACCACTGCTTGCATAACTGCAGGTAGCACTATGGCACTTGCCAGTTCCATTGCATATGAAAAATTATTTGTCTCTTAACGCAGTCAGCTATAGAAACCCAGGCAGTTATAATTTGCTTCTTTCTTGGTGCTTGAGGGCATATCTTGAAGGCGAGAATATATATATATATATATATAGTCACTTTTAATGTTCTGTTGTTATGCAGTCTGACAATTCAGCATTATTAGGGAGGAGGAACAGGTTGTTGTAATGTCATGCTCTAGATCTGACAAAACAGATCCCAATGGTAGCAAACTGTATTATCGTATAACTTGATTCTGACATGGGTTTTGTCCATATATATATATATATATATATCACCAATCATGCTCAGTTTTGATACTTTCATGCCTGTCCTTGAGTCTTATCAGGACTTAGCTATGCTGCCCCTGCCCGTACGTCTTAGTCGAGCTGCCTCAGCAAATTTGTTTTATTTGTGTGTTAAGGGAATTTTAGCCACAATCTCCGCAACCGAAAGCTTAGCACCAAGACCGGCTTTCCTTATGATTTCAAACACATCAAGCTCTACCACTGCTTGCATAACTGCGGGTAGCACTATTGCACTTGCAAGTTCCATTGCATATGAAAAATTATTTGTGTCTTCCTCCTGATCAGCTAAAGAAGCCATGATTATAATCTGCTTCTTTCTTAGGCTGCTGTGTCTTTATATATATAAAACCATTCTTAATGCGAATACGCTGTTAAATTATATGCTTAATAGAATTAATTTTCAGTAAATTATAAAATCATTCAATTTAATAATATTAAAAATTAATTTTATTAGACCTCATGATTTAATAGTGTTTGTATTAAAAAAAAAAAAAAAGGGCACCACGCTAGAAAAGGTCTATACATATATATGTCATCACCAATCATGCTCACTCAAGTTTGGATATTTTCATGTGCTTGGGGTTTGTGCTAGTTTAAATTAACAATGAGGGAGAATGACACTTTGGTAATTTCCTTTTAACTTTTCTTAAGTTTGACCAATTACTCAACTAATTTATGTATTTTTTAAAATTATTCAAAATGTCTCATCACTTTCTATAACTACCGAATATAAGTTCTTAGGGATGAAATAGTATTTATGCCTTTTATAAATAACAATTCAAATAGATTCTGAGGTGCAATGTGTGAAAGTGAAGAACAATTAGGGTAGATTTACTGAGCACAAATCTATGATATGAAAGTCTTGGATGATTTTTAAAAATACGGCAAAAGCCATCCACATCCCCAAGGTTTGGTTAAATAGTCAAATAGAACCCTTTAATTTCATAAATGGTTATATGCATTCCTTTTTTGTTATTATACCCTTTGATTATGACAATCAAAATAAGTATAAATTATAAAATCATTCAATTTAATAATATTAAAAATTAATTTTATTAGACCTCATGATTTAATAGTGTTTGTATTAAAAAAAAAAAAAAGGGTACCACGCTAGAAAAGGTCTATACATATATATGTCATCACCAATCATGCTCACTCAAGTTTGGATATTTTCATGTGCTTGGGGTTTGTGCTAGTTTAAATTAACAATGAGGGAGAATGACACTTTGGTAATTTCCTTTTAACTTTTCTTAAGTTTGACCAATTACTCAACTAATTTATGTATTTTTTAAAATTATTCAAAATGTCTCATCACTTTCTATAACTACCGAATATAAGTTCTTAGGGATGAAATAGTATTTATGCCTTTTATAAATAACAATTCAAATAGATTCTGAGGTGCAATGTGTGAAAGTGAAGAACAATTAGGGTAGATTTACTGAGCACAAATCTATGATATGAAAGTCTTGGATGATTTTAAAAAATACGGCAAAAGCCATCCACATCCCCAAGGTTTGGTTAAATAGTCAAATAGAACCCTTTAATTTCATAAATGGTTATATGCATTCCTTTTTTGTTATTATACCCTTTGATTATGACAATCAAAATAAGTATAAATATATTAATAAGATGAAAATAAAAAAAAATTATATCATATGATACAAATAAAATATTACAATAAGTATAATTACTAAAATAATGTATATAACGAAGGTTATTTTTAATACTAAACTATTATTAGTCTATCCAGACGCATTTTATTAATACTAAAATTTATCAATGCAAAAATTGACTTTAAGATTTATAATAATGTAGACATAATTAAAAAATTGTATATAAAATAATATAAATTTTATAAACTACTGTAAATGTTAGGTATAATTATTTTAATATTATTAATTTGTCAAATATTTTCATATTATTAAAAGAATATGACATATTGATGATGTTAAAATATCTCGTCTAATATTAAAAAATAATTTATAAATTTTACCTTATTTATGTATTATATTATATTTATATTTATTTATGTTTATTATAGAAGTTCATTTAAAGTCAATTATTCGTTGTAGTAATCAAGGGTATACTAGTTAACGTGGGACGTGCATGACAATTTATAAAGTAAAGGGAGTCCATGTAACTATTTAAGCAAACTTTGAGAATATGAGTGGTATTTCTCCTAAAAATATAGGAACCAATTGGATAATTGATTCAAACCTTAGATACTAGAGTTTGTTTTTACCATTTGGCTACAGATCAAATAGTAAAACATAAACAATGAAAAAAAAAAACTAATGTTGCAGGGTAGATGTCATATTTTCATATACAAAACTAAATAACATGAGAGCTTTAATTACTACTAAAACTAGATAATTCCTATGTTTAAAAAGTCACTTCAACGCTTTATATTTTTTCCATCACTATTTTACATCATAAATGAATGAGTTATATGAAAATTTATTAGTATACAACTCAAAAGTTACAAATAAATCTTTAAAGAGAGATAAGAATCTCAGCTTTCATATCAATAATATCCGATCGGATTGATGATTGAGCAAATTTGAAAATGGCAATCTCACCAATGGATTAAAAAATTCTCTCCTAATTTAATTTTTCTTAATCTTTGTAAAAAATTTGAAAATATAGCATTTAAAAAATTGTAAGTTTAAGATAAAATTATTTATAATTTTTCCTATTTAAACACCAAAACCTAACGCTTTTAGGTGAATTGAAATTGAACACTAACGGAAGTTTTTCAATCAATTAGAAATGTCTTAATTGAGTTACGGCCTTGCGGGTACTGCGCTATCACGTTCGTCTTAGCCGAGCCCCCACCGCAGCTGGTGAAAAATAAAATTAGCTACAATTTTTTTAGTTTTTTAAAAAGGAATTAATTTGAGCCAAAATTGACCATTTTTTCATCGAGAAAAGGAACAAATTAAATTATCTATAGGTGACTTTTGCATCTATATTAATCTTACGGGTCAAAATTTACATTGACGAAATTGGACTTCCTCAAAGCACGTGCGACGAAAGGGACCCTATCTAAACATCGAAGGAAATTATATTTTATCTCTCTTTTGTCTCATTACTGTGCGACTATAGAAGACAAACATAATAGTCAAATTCTCAAATGGCTCCCAATAGTCGTTCAATCAAAAATTAAGGGTGTGTTTGCTAACGTTTTTCACTTCATGTTTTGCGTTTTTCAAGAATAAAAATTAAGAAAATTTATTTGGTAAATAGTTTTATAATAGTAAATTAAAAATAAAGAAAATAAAAAGTTTCCATTCTTTAACATATACAAAGAAAAGTTGGAGAACGGCAATTTGACGTTCTCCAACTTTAAGAGAAACACTAGACAAAAACAACTTGAAATAAATGAGGTGGGTAAGTGATTTGTCATCTAGGACCTACATATAAATTTCATTTAATTTTTTCTTTCTTTACTAAAATCTCATCTCTCTCCCCTTGTAAGCTCCCTAAAAATGTTTCCATGAATAAGAATAATTTACATAATATATGTCTGACTTTTAATTATTAAATTATAAAAATAATATAAAGTGATAATTATAAATTTATTTACCGCAGCTGGTGAAAATAAAATTAGCTACAATTTTTAGTTTTTAAAAGGAATTAATTTGAGCCAAAATTGACCATTTTTCATCGAGAAAAGGAACAAATTAAATTATCTATAGGTGACTTTTGCATCTATATTAATCTTTCAAAGCACGTGCGACGGACTATAGAAGACAAACATAATAGTCAAATTCTCAAATGGCTCCCAATAGTCGTTCAATCAAAAATTAAGGGTGTGTTTGCTAACGTTTTTCACTTCATGTTTTGCGTTTTTCAAGAATAAAAATTAAGAAAATTTATTTGGTAAATAGTTTTATAATAGTAAATTAAAAATAAAGAAAATAAAAAGTTTCCATTCTTTAACATATACAAAGAAAAGTTGGAGAACGGCAATTTGACGTTCTCCAACTTTAAGAGAAACACTAGACAAAAACAACTTGAAATAAATGAGGTGGGTAAGTGATTTGTCATCTAGGACCTACATATAAATTTCATTTAATTTTTTCTTTCTTTACTAAAATCTCATCTCTCTCCCCTTGTAAGCTCCCTAAAAATGTTTCCATGAATAAGAATAATTTACATAATATATGTCTGACTTTTAATTATTAAATTATAAAAATAATATAAAGTGATAATTATAAATTTATTTTATTTGATCAAAAGTAAAAACTAAATTAATGTAATTAAAAATTAGTTTGGAAGCGGTGTGACATGATTTATTTGTGTCAAGTATAGTGATTTTTTTTTCTCTTTAATGTTTTAACTGGTGGTTATTGCTATAAACATACAGATAATTAGTCATATGTGGATGCAAAATAATATGTATTGACATTTTTATAGTATTTTTTGGATTGTAAATTCGAATTGCCCACAAATAAAGTAATAAACTACTTTAGAAAGGAAAAAAAAAGTTGTAGTTAGGTTCATTTGCATTTTATTTTATTAAATTAATAATAATAATAATAATAATAATAATAATAATAATAGACCAATTAAAAATACTATTATTGAATAAGTAATTGTTGAAAAATATATTTTATAAAATATTATACCAAATAAATTTTCATTACTTTTCTTTTTTTCAAACAAACAACCAAAAGTATTTTTACTATTTTTCATTTTCATATACTATTTGAAAATAAGCTGCCAAACGTATTCTCAATTTAAAAAATCTAACATAAAAAACATCATTTTCCTTCTCTAAAACAAACATAAAAAACATTAATTAAAAAACAATACCAAACACACCCTAAATCTTCGCAATCCATTTTCAATTTATTTTCAGTCTTCATCTGATTCATTTAATGGTGACATATTTGATTATGTTTTCAAAAATCAGACATTCTTACAGGATCCTTAAATTATACATGTTGCTGGCTTTTACAACTTTGCAATATGAGCATAAAAGAATATATATAATAATCCAAAGATGCACTGACTGGGAGCAGAGAGTTCTATTGATCACTACCAAGCTCGAAAAATTCATGTCATGCCTCAATATAATCAACCATAAAAGATAATGTAAATATGTGATGTCCATGATATAAGATTTCAAAATTAATAATATTGTACAACACCCTATCCAACCCTAAATTAAAACCTTTAGAGTTGAACCCATGACCTATTGCTTTCATTACAAGAATTAAACCGCCTAATTTATTATTTTTTTTGTGAGATAGTATATGTAAGTTAACTAAGTAATTTTTTTTTTTTGGTCGAGAAAAAAAAATTCACGCCGTTTTGATTATTGCTAACAAAGTATTTAAAACAGGAGTAAGAGAGTAGAGCAAGGGAGTGAAAAATAAAGTTACAAAATGAAAAAAAACATAATTTTAAAAAGTGTCACTCTTTCATGTGCAAAATTAAATGACAATGCGCGGATTGCTAGTTTTATTAGTTAAGCCCTATTCTTTGTTAAGTTACTGTAAAAAAAAAAAAAAGTTTGGAAGTAAAATTGATAGTGCGTGATAAATATGTCTTTTAATTAATTTTTTAACAAAAAAATAAATATATCATAGACTTTTCATTCTAAAATTGTAAATAAAATTAATTTAGCTTCCAAATTACAACTCTAAGAGTTCACCAAATTTTTTAGAATGACGACTTAAAAATTACAGTTATTCAATCACTATACCAAACAAACCCTTGTTCCAATTAATTATACAACTCCGGGTTTCTTATACTATTAATTGATTCATTTCAATGAATTAGAAATATATTAATTGAGTTATGGAGACTTTGCTATCACCTACGCCTTAGAGGAGTCCCCTCAGCAAGTTTGTTTTATTCAGTGGGGTCTATTCATTAATTCCGTCAAGAACGCCATTGAAGATTTCCAAGCTCCGAAATTGTCTTTACCCGTCTACTACACGCCATGCGTGGCGGCTATACTTTTTGTTTGTCTTGGTACTTTGGATTCGTTTCTACAAACTCCAGCCGTTGAAAAATAAAATTAGCCATAATTTTTTAATATCTTTAAAAGTAATTTGAGCTAAATTTGACAAATTTTTTTCGTGGAACTAGACAAAAAGAATAAATTAAATTATCTACAACTGACTTTTTCATCCATAATAATTAGACATGGCAAAATTCTTTATTTATTTGGGACCCCACCCCAAATGTGACATATTTTTCTGAATTTGTTTTTTGGGAATGGGCATAGAATGATGAGAAAATAATTAATAATTTTTAATAAAGTGATGTTTGGTTTTGTATTCCTCAGCTCCTACACCTCCACACCAACCGCCATATATATAAATATATACGTTTTTTTAGTTATTATTTATACAAATATTTTACATTTTTATATTATTCACGATACTAGTCCAATATGTTGGAGATGTTTTTCTACTTTTAAGAATTTAAATACTTTACGGCATGTTAGTGATGGTTTTATTTGAGTCATTCTAATTTTTATTTCACCAAAACTATATATAAAAGTCTACTATAAAATAGGAAAATGGAGAATGAGCTGGTGATGGGTAAACTGATATTCAAGTGAGGGTTTCTCATCTCCCCACCCCACTAAATTTAGGGAGATTGTTAGTTTTCCTATTATAAAAATTAATATACACTATTATCCATGTATTGTTTTCATAATAACCAATAACCTTATGACACCATAATTTTACGGTATTATTCTTATTTTTAAATAAGTTTTTATTCATATATATTGTTAATTAAATAAAATCATTTAAGCAGATTTAAATATTAAAATGGAGAAATATAGATATGAGTGAATTAAAAATTTTAATAATAAGATATTTTTCTTATACTTTTGTTTATTTTAATTTTTTTTCTTATAATAAATAAGTATTTTATATTTCAAAGATAAAAATATTAAGCAAATGATCTATTTATTCCTAATTTCCCTCAAATTTTTTATACCAAAGATGTTATTGACTATTACGAAACAACACGGGACAAGTGATATATGTTAATAATAATAGGAGGAAAACTACCAATTTTTCCTTAATTTATTAGGAAATAGGATGGAGAATGAAGACTAAATCTAAATAGAGTGAAAAAAAGGCTATTTGGTTTTCCTATTATAAAAATTAATATACACTATTATCCATGTATTGTTTTCATAATAACCAATAACCTTATAACACCATAATTTTACGGTATTATTCTTATTTTTAAATAAGTTTTTATTCATATATATTGTTAATTAAATAAAATCATTTAAGCAGATTTAAATATTAAAATGGAGAAATATAGATATGAGTGAATTAAAAAATTTAATAATAAGATATTTTTCTTATACTTTTGTTTATTTTAATTTTTTTTCTTATAATAAATAAGTATTTTATATTTCAAAGATAAAAATATTAAGCAAATGATCTATTTATTCCTAATTTCCCTCAAATTTTTTATACCAAAGATGTTATTGACTATTACGAAACAACACGGGACAAGTGATATATGTTAATAATAATATGAGGAAAACTACCAATTTTTCCTTAATTTATTAGGAAATAGGATGGAGAATGAAGACTAAATCTAAATAGAGTGAAAAAAAGGCTATTTACACGATAAATTGAAAAACTTTTCAACACCAAACCCACCAATAAGGGGATTTCTATTTAAATTGAGAATACTCGTAGTATTTTCTTTTATTTTTTTCCCCTTTTGAGCCATATTAGCTTGTTTGATGAAAAATTAAATCTCAACAACCATCTTCTTTATTATATTTTCAGTCATTCAACAGATTCATTATAGTGGTATACTTTATTATTTATATTTTAAAAATCAAACGTTGTTACATTAAATTATGTATGTTGCTGGTTTTTACGACTTTGCAATAGTATGACTACAATAGAATATAGTAATCCAAAGATTGACTAAATAAGAGCAGCGTATTTTACTGATTACTCCCAACTTGTGAAAATTCTTGACAATTGGCATACATCAATATATACATGAACTGATAATGTAAATATGTGATGTTGCTGCAAGACTTTTTTAAGTGACATTGCACCCTGCTCCTCTTATCCAACCCCAAAGTAAATGTATGCCCTCTAGAGTTGAATTCTTGATCTGCTGCTTTCATCGTAAGAATTTAGCCAATTGGACTATCTTTTTGAAATATTCCATAATATAAGACCGCAATTTTTTTTCTTGACGAGTAACCGGTTGTCATAGGCTGAAACTACGAGAAGGCAGCCACTAGTAGTAATACCTGTACAGAGATTTAACAACATCACTAGGTGGAGAATTTCAGCAAGACCAAAAAAGTCCTAAATTATTATCTGTCATTAACTTTCCTTCTCGAAAGATATGAACACACAACGAAAGTTCAATTGCCGTGCTTAGGTCATACGATTCATCCACTTTGTACAAAAGCCATTGCAGAGGCTGAGAAGAATGACATCATATTGACAACAAATTGCGTGCTTAGTTCATACAACTCATCCACTTTCCACCCATGACGAAAGCCAGCAATTTTGAGCAGCAATCTCTGTTGACTGGTAGCAAAAATTTCTACAGAAAGAGCAAAGGAGATTTGCGAACCTAGGCCTGGCATTGCAAAACAACCATTGAAAATTCTGTTCTCCCTTCGAGAAAGTGTGCCACTAGAAGATAAACTTGGATTGCCTGTTGGAATTTTTTCAATTCCCATAAAATAAACAAACCCTAATTTGAATATTCTTTAATCCCTAAGATCATAAAATATCATGATTTTCACATTATCATAATTGAGAAAAAACATACCTTGATCCATAATAATATTTCTTAATCAAATCTCACTGTCAAGAATTAAAGATTGACAAAATTAATTTCTTTTTTGACCCCTTTAGAGTGATTTACTTTCTAATGAAAAGAAAATTAACGTAATATTTTTTTATATATTAGGTGGAGAGAGGACCAATTTTACTAAAATTATAATTCTCATTTTCCATCAAAATAAACAGTTAATTTTCCCTAATTGACCAATAAAATTTCAACCCATAATTTATTTTATTATTACTAATTTAATGATAAGGCATGTTGGGGCACTATAAAATATTCTGCCTTCCCAAATGCCATTGTATTCACTTTAATCGACACTGGTGGTCAACATATTTTATTCCCTCATTGAAGATTCCAAGTTCTCAAATTGTCTTCACCCATCTACCACACACCATGGATGACCTTTTTTTTTTCTTTCTTTCTGGTTCTTTTTTTTTTTGGGTTGGGGGGGCGGGGGGGGGTTAAATTTTGAGCTAAAATTGATACATCTGTTTCGTTCCTACAAATTCCTGCTGGTGAACACTAAAATTAGCCACAATGTTTTAAAATCATTTTTAGAGTAATTTGAGCTAGAAATTGACCACATTTTCATAGAATAGACAAAAATCAATAATAATAATAAAAAAAAATCTATAAGTGACTTTTTTCTTTTTCAGCATCTATTATTAATGCTACAGCTCAGAATACTTGATGAAATCGGACTTCTTAGAGCACTTGTCGCGAAAAGGAGTTAGTTTCATTCTAGAATAATTTTCAACACGTACCGAATCAAAACACGTGCTTCGAGGGTGCAAAGATTATAAGCCGCGGGGGAAAAAAAAAAAAAAAAAAGAGTTTCTGACAATTTAAATAAAATAAAAAGGAAAGCTTCAAACCCTGTTGTTGCGCAAACGGAAATCTACAAAGATGCCGGAAACGCTGGCCGCCTTCGAGTGAAGACGAGTGAGAAAGAAGTTTTGAGTAGGAATTGATGTAGTATTCATTTATTAGATAGTAATTACACAATGTTTCAACTTATGAAATTTATTATTCGATAGATTGATATAAAAAATTAGGACTCAAACGTCACCGTATTTAGTATTATTATTTTTTTTCCATATATTTACAGTCTTCATCTAATTCATTTTGTTTACTATGTTTTAAGAAACAAGCATTCTTACTTTAAATTATCAATTATATATTGTTGGTCTTTACAACTGTGCTAGATGACCATAAAATTAAAGATATAAGAATCTAAAGATTGACTATCTAAGAGAAAAGAGTTCTTTGATTACTCTCAAGCTTGTTAAAATTCACGTCATACACCAATATAACCATGAAATTAAGATAATGTAATTAATATGTACCATCCATGATATGAGACTTTTTTTTTAAGGTTACATTGCACCACACTCTTATCCAATCCCAAACGAATGCATTTTCTTTAGAGTTGAACCCATGATTCATAGCTTACATTGCAAGAATCAAGCCAGCTGAACTATCTTTGGGATAATCCATAACGCAAGATAACTAAGCAATTTCTTAATTTCTTGACAATGAACAGATATTACAAGCTGAGCCTATGAGAAAGCAGCCCCCTAGTAATCACCACCTGACTTAGATCAGCATTAATCCCAATACAAGTATAATAGGATTTGAAAAGAAAAAAAAAAAAAAAGACAAGAAAATAAGTATACGATAGCCCATATAAGCATAACTTATTCATGCACAACCCTAGCATTTGCTTGCTCTTAGGCTGCATTTATTTCTCGGGTGAAGGAATTAAAGTACAAAATAAAAATAATTGATGATGTTTACTTCACAAAATAAAGGTAAGAATTAGAATTGGAATCATGGGCCCATCTAAATTTAAAAATGAGGAATGAGAGATTGATTCTTACCCTTTTTGTAGTTCCCATTCTGCCCTAATTAACATTTTAATATTCCCAAAATGCCTCCTTTAAGTAAAAAATTTAAATCCCACAACATCAACAGCAACAACAATAACAACAACAATCATCTATTAATTATTATCATCATCATCATCATCATTCTTTATTTTGTTGTTATTATTATCATTATTATAAAAAAATTATTTATTTTATTTTTTAATCGTTATTGTTATCTATTATTATTGTGTATGCTATTATTATTATTTTCAGTTCTAGCATTATTTTTATTCTTATTATTGTTAATATTATAATAGATACAAGTAATATTAAGGTAAAAAATTAACAAAGGATATTTTTAGTAATTTGAAACAATCCATTCCGATTCTGATTCCTATAGCGTAAGTAAACAATTGATTCTAATTTTCAATTTCCATTCTAACTCATTCCCACTCATACCCATTGTTATCCATTCCGATTTCTATTTAGTAAATGCACCATTAATCCATTACTTTTCATTCCTTTCTTCATTCATTTGTCTTTTCGTTTCTTTAGTAAAATTAAATATCATCATTTTTTTTGTTAGATGAATATACAAATAAGATTATAATTTCTGAATTCAAGGGCAAAAATTCTAAGAATAAGAGTTCATTAATTTATTAAAATTTATTACAATAAGATTTTGGTGAACTACTAATCAAAATTACATATTGCAAGCAAGCACGATAAATTTTTGACGCACCATTTCAAAGCTCTTTGAGTGCTACTGCCAACAACCCAAAGGTAAACAAAAACTAATATAACTAATAAGAAGAATATTTGATTCAAAGGCATTGAAGAGGCCAGCTTGGCTCTGAGATCTTTCCTCGAAACCTTACCAGAAGGAGATTTTGGAATTGCATGAGCAAAATAAATCCTGTGAAGTCTCTCGTAGAACACCACCTGTTTTGCTATGTTTTTTTTAATGGCTTCTTCTGTAAGTTCAAACCCATTTGATTGAACTACAAATGCAACTGGAACTTCTCCTGCAACTTCATCGTTTTGCCTAGATATTAATTAACATGTCCAAGTTAGAATCTGTTCGAAAATTTTAGGCCTCATTAATTATTATTAATATGAGCAATCTAAAGTTCCGAGTGTTATTTCAGTCACGCAACAACGGTTCATCCGCAATTGATGGGGGGCATAACGTCCAAAATAATTATATTATAAGTAACAATTATATTGATATGCATATTCAGGTATGTAACTTAATAAGTATTATAGAAAGGAATATGAATATTGCTTTTATGTTTCATGTTAATTTTTAAAAATCATTCTCTAGTGCGGATGTTGCATCAATTTTTGTGTGCATGTTGACTTTTGTGGTCTTACAAAATGTTTTACAACACCATAAAATATTTATAGACTGTAAATATATGGGGCAGGTTCGAAAGACACAATTTTTTACACAATTTTTAAACCATTAGATTGCTGAATAATAAATGGTTAAGATTCTTTATGAAGAAAGACTTTTAACTCATTTAATTTCTTTTTTCCCTCTTGTTAATTACTAACTATCTTATCATTACCCCCCCTCTCTCTCTATTTCTCTCTTTTCTCTCTAAACTGTGTCTTCTTTCTTAGTTGCTTGTTTGATTTCTTCTCAAATTTAAAATCTAAATTATAGCAAATTCTACTCTCCAAATAATTTTGTATTCTTTTAATCTTGTAATTGTCGAACAATGTTTAGGACGAAATGAATAATCCTGAAAACAAACATCTTCATTAAAATTTTCATCAGTACACATTAGAATTTAATCCAGTTCCCTTTTTCCTTTCTTTTCTTCAATTTCTTTGTTTTTTTCCCTTCTTTTTCGTCTTCTTCCTTCATTTTTTTTCTTCTTCTCTCTTTTCTCTGTAATGACATTTGTTCTCTTTGTTGGCGGGCTTGTATTCGACTATAAAAAAAAATTTCTAATACAAATTTAAATGTAATTTTAAACAAAAATTTAACACAAAACATATAAAAGAGGGCTGATCAAGGTAAAATGTCACATAGGGAAGAACAAAATATCTAACCCGACCTGATCCGAAAAATTTCGAGTTCGGATCGGATCTGGTGGTGAAGATGTTACAAAAAGTTTAGTGAGTAACCAACGTGGAGAGAAAAGAAAAAAAATAGTAAGATAACAGTGAGGTTAGCGCAAACAACAGGAAACCAGCACCAGGAAATCACAATCGAAAACAGCAATGGAATAGAAATTGGAAAAAGAAGACATAAACCCGAGGCCTGAAACTCAGTTTCCTTAAAACAGATTAACCACCTACTGCAGTGCTTTAGGTTAGCTGGTTACTGTTTCCCAGGATACAACGGGCACGAATTATATGCCAAGCACAAGCAGATAATTCCGGCGAACCACCACAGCGGGCAAACTCGATCAAGAAAACGAAGAACACGAAGAACGAATAGAGGAAGAATGCTTTGTTGTGTGTTTTTGAAATGAAAGGGAAGCTGCCCTTTTTATAGTCATATGGGAATTGTAACTGCAGCATCATATTGAATATTTAGAATTCAATATATGCTTTATAACGTTTGTAACAGCCATGTATTAATAACGAAAATCAATTTTGGCTATTAATTTTTGAATTAAACAAAAGTATAACAGCCATCAAATTGAATTCGTAAATTCAATTCACACATTATTGTGAAACTGTTACAAAATAAAAAATCAAAAGGAAATTAAAAACGTGCCATGCATGCTTGAACGATTTTGGGCTGACATTCGCGTACGCAGGACGCGCGGGCGCACACGAGTTTAACCAAATCGGTCTTGGATTCGCACCCCCCCTGCGCACGCGCGTGTGGAGAGAGCCTTTATCCTTAATATTCTTAGCCATGCATGGGTAAGTGTCTATATATAAACACAAACCCCTTGGCTTATTTTTCCCATGTGGGATAAGCCTCATTTCCTTTCAAATTTCCAACTTCAAGGGTGCATTTTGAGAGACAATTTCTCATTCACCCAAACACCATTTTGAGTAAATAAATACATATATTTGAAGTATTCACGGAGTAGAATCAGTATCTCTCAAGTTTTTCCACTTTTGACAAGTGGGACCCACTCAAAATGTGTCCACTAAATAGCATATTGATATGCTATTTTCCAACAATCCCCCACATGAATGAAAATTGGCAGTAAAACAGAAAACCGCTAAATTTTGACATCAAAACCATTTTTGACTTGACTTTAATGATCGAGTTTCTTGGGTTGATACCTTGCAAAGGATAGGTAGGTCTTATCCTTTGAACCTTCCCTTGTGATAGTATATTTAATTTACTGACTGACCAGTAGACGCGATGTCTTTGAACTGTTCTGTCGTTAGTGTAAATGATCACATACTACACATAGATATCTCTCCTAATACTGTTGAGTTCTCATGGTTATGTTCGTTTTTGCCTTGAACATCTGCCTGGTTCTGCAAGAGTTTCTAAGAGCTGAACCCCTATCAGCTCCCTTTGAAGCGGCCCCACTTTAGTCTTTAACAATTAGGTTGTCCCATTGAACATAGATCTTGGGATCGCCAGTCAACTAGGTTGGGTTTTCCTTTGTTATTAACTAATTATTCTAAGGGTTTTAAACCCATTCCCCTCGATGATTTTTCTACTAGCTCTCTATTTAACCCTTTAGTTAGCGGATCCGCAATGTTATCCTTTGACCTTACATAGTCAACAGAAATAACTCCAGTAGAAATGAGTTGTCTAATGGTATTATGTCTACGACGTATGTGTCTAGACTTACCATTATACATGCCTCGCGCCCCTACCGATGTCGATTGACTATCGCAATGAATACAAATTGTTGGCACAGGCTTTGGCCACTTCGGAATACCTTCTAAAAAGTTTCGTAGCCATTCTGCTTCCTCACCACATTTATCTAATGCAATGAATTCAGATTCCATTGTAGATCTGGCAATTACTGTCTGTTTAGTAGACCTCCATGATACAGCTGCACCTGCTAGTGTAAACACATAGCCACTAGTAGACTTTGAGTCTTTTACATCAGATATCCAATTAGCATCACTATATCCTTCTAATACTCCTGGATACCTAGTATAGTGCAAACCATAATTACGAGTGTATCGAAGATACCTGAGTACTCTTACGATAGCTTTCCAGTGATCAGTTCCCGGATTACTCGTATATCTACTAAGTTTACTTACTGTATAGGCTAGATCTGGTCTGGTACAATTTGTTAAGTACATTAGACTGCCTATTACTCTGGCGTATTCTACTTGAGAAATACCCTCTCATCTATTTTTCGATAGATGTAAACTTGTATCTAACGGAGTTTTAGATACAGTATTATCATCTTTATTAAATTTCCCAAGAATTTTATCTACATAATGAGATTGACTTAGAATAAGTCCATTAGAAGGCCTTGAGATTTTAATTCCCAGAATGACATCTGCAAGACCCATGTCTTTCATGTCAAACTTAGACTTCAGCATATTCTTGGTAGATTTAATCATATCATCATCACTCCCAACAATGAGCATGTCATCAACATATAAACATAAAATGACATAGCCATTTTCTGTTTCCTTGACATAAACACATTTGTCACACTCGTTGATTTGAAAGCCACTAGCAAGCATCGTATGATCAAATTTTTCATGCCACTGTTTTGGTGCTTGTTTCAAGCCATATAATGACTTCACCAATTTACAAACTTTCTTTTCTAGTCCTGGAGCTATAAAACCTTCAGGTTGCTCCATGTAGATTTCTTCATCTAAATCTCCATTTAGAAAAGCTGTCTTTACATCCATTTGATGTATCTCAAGATTGCGCAAAGCTGCAATTGCTATTATCATCCTGATGGAATTTATTCTCGTAACATGAGAATAAGTATCAAAGTAATCAAGACCTTCTCGTTGTCTATAACCTTTAATTACAAGTCTAGCCTTATACTTGTCGATTGTTCCATCAGCTTTTAGTTTCCTTTTAAAAATCCATTTATACCCTAAAGGTTTACAACCTGGAGGAAGATCTACTAGCTCCCAGGTGTGATTTTGTAAAATGGATTCAACTTCACTGTTAATGGCTTCTTTCCAGAAAGCGCCTGGAAGTTATCGCTCAAGCTTTGAGGTTCATTTTCTAGCAAAAATGTCAGAAAGTCTGGACCAAAAGACTTTTCTATTCTAGCTCTTTTGCTACGTCTAACCTCAACTTCTTGTTCTTCTTCTGGAGCTTCATCATTTTCTTCATTTCCAATTACTGTTTCATGAAATTGTTTTAGTTCTCTTGATTCCACTCTAGAATTGCAAGGAAATACATATATTTGAAGTATTCACGGAGTAGAATCCGTATCTCTCAAGTTTTTTCACTTTTGACAAGTGGGACCCACTCAAAATGTGTCCACTAAATAGCATATTGATATGCTATTTTCCAACAGAAGAATACCCGATTGGGTCAATTTGTCTCAACCCAATCGGATCATGATTGGATCGAGTATGATCACCTGATCCGATCCAAAAACCTGATCAGGTTAAGACAAAAATTAAAAAAAAATGAGACTTGAACTCAAATTACACAGACACATAGTCAGTGAATCACGAACTAAATAAAAAATGACAAAAATTTCACAATCACAGACTAATAGACTACACGGAGTCACAAGCACCATACACACAAAGTCAGTATTCACAAGACTCACAACAATTCGCAAAGAACACACATAAACCCTCACGTCCCTTACAAAGAACAAAGCCAAGTCTGCCATTAATGCTTAGCACACACACAAACCAGCACTCAAGCACAAGCAACCAGCCCACTGCCGACCGGCAACATGCAAGCCATACCCATTCACGGCCTTCGTCGGTCCCATCCCACTATCGACAAGTAACAGTTATACGACCCACATCCAAATCCAAACAAACGAAACACAAATAGTCAAACACACATGCAAAGTTCACGGAGCTAGCTTCATTTTGGCCACCACACGTAGCAACCGTCGCCGAGAACGACGCCAACTGAACCAAAGCTGATTCGCGAAGATCGTGACTCGATCTACCGATCTGCTGCAACCAAGCACCGGATCTGTGCCTTCAATCCTCCACTCCACCATCACTCGATCCGATTGGACATCCACCCGGCAAACTACCCCCAATTCAAGCTCTATTTGCATTTTAGATTTTGGCTGTTGAGTCTTAAAAAGTCTTTGAGTTTTGGAAGCCTGAAGCCAGCCTTTGATACTTATTAAGTGATGGTATATAATATATATACATTAATTGTAATTATTATATGTTTTTTTTTTCATGTGGATTAATGGATTAAGGCGGGTTTGCCTTTATGTTTTTGCCCTTGGATAAATTAAAGATTCTCTAATCTATACAACAAATTGGTATTTGTTAAATGTTTATGACGATTTTTTAGGTGGGGTGTGCTGACGGATTCATATTAAAAGCAAAGAAAATTAACTCAAAATTGCATTGACCCGAATTAACCCGAATAACCCGAATATAATTGGAACCTTATATAACCCGAATTCGATCGGAACTCCACTTGATTTTTTAATCCAATCTGATCTGAATATAATTCGGATTGAATTGGATTGGGATATAAGTTTGGGTGGAATTTGGATGGATTTTTATCCAACCTGACCAACCCAAAACCTGATTGGATTGATTTGAACCTGACCTAAACCCGATTTTGCCCACCCCTATTGTCGCGCACTAGATTAAAGATAAATATATACTCATAGTAGTTTTCTAGTCTGAGATCTTAAAGTACGGAAAATGTTCAGAAAAATTTTAAAACCGTGGGGGTTTAATAGCTGAAAAACAAGTTATGCAACCCAAGAGGGGGTGTGAATTGGGTTTTTAAAACTTAAGCTAACCAAAACGCCCACCAATTAAATCTAATGCCTTAATGCACACAAAAACAATAAATCTTGCAACAATTAAATCAAATACAATAAATTTAACAATGCTTAAAGATAAAAGTGTAAGGGAAGAGAATGCAAACACAGCAAATTTTACGTGGTTCTAAGAATCCCCGCCACGCCCACGCCCAAGCCAACCAAGCTTGAGGATTTCACTATCCAAGCCTTCCAAGGCTTTAAGTTCTTTACACTTGACTTCAAGGTGTCAATAGACCTTTACAATGAAGAGATTATATCCCCAATCTCTTTATCCCAAGTGTTTCCCTCACTTGAATACACTCAATTTGGTAAGAAATGAAAATTACACAATAAGCTCACTATAAGAGTGGATTCACAAATAATAGCACAAAATGATTTAATCTATGATGATTTTGCAATTTGGAAGCTCAATATATGTTATGGGATCTTGTTTATGCTTGCATTAGTCTTTAAAAAGAAGTTTTGAGCTTTTATAGTTAAACCCAAAAACCAAATTGTTATCAAAACTGTCGCTGCCATTGATTTAATCCAGCTGGAGTGAACAATGGATATTACCGTTATTTTTGAATTTTCACAAAGACCACTGTTCCTGAAATTATAATTTTGTCCCAATACTTTCTGTAATTATACTATGGCCCAGAAAGTCACAAAACTTTTCAAACAAGTCCAATTTCGGAATATTTAAAAATTAAATTATCCCAAAACTTTCTAAAATTATGGTATGGCCCCAACTATAATGAATCTTTTCAAATGGGTCCTTTTTTAGTTTTAACCAAATTTTCAAGAAGATTTAAAGTTCTCAAAAACTTTCACTTAGACCTCAATCTTTGTAAGTCACAATATAGCCCAAAAGATTTAAAACTTGACAAATAAGTCCAACTCCAAAATTTAAAACTATTTCATTTTAAACCAAATTTCTCAAAACCAAAATAATTATTTACTAGAACATCTATTGAGCTTCACAAATGCTAAACCAAGCATAAAATAAATCATACCGGCTTTACAAGAAATTGTCGCATTTTATCCGTTGAGCTTTAATCTCTATTCTTGGTTCCGCCGTTGTCCTTTGAGTGTCTTGAACTTGATTTCACTTGATTCACTTCCATAAACATTATCCTTCAAAAACTAGTGAACTTGTGAAATATAAAATTTATAAAGACACTTAATACATATGTTTGTTATCATCAAAATTATAATATGTGTAGCCCTTTAGGCTAACAATCTCCCCTTTTTTTTATGATGACAAACATCTCATGTATTTTGACATATATACTCCCATATACTCCCCCTTAATACATGGCATACATAATTTAACATATAAAATAAAAATTAAGACAAATATGCTCCCCCTTAACATTTCACAACTATGCATAAAGAAAATTACCTACTCCGAATACAATTCACCATTCAATAATACATGACTTCTCCCCCTTCATCATCAAAATTAAACTAAAGCAATGCTTCTACAGATAATAATAATCAACCAAATAGACATAAGAGATGAAAATTGAACATCCAAATATCCAAAGATTCGCAATACGTCAAGAAGTCATAATTTAGCATCCAAGTACAAAGCATCCAAACATATCATAATCATCATCCGCAATCCATACATAAAACATAAATGCAAAAAAAAATGTGGTGCAGAGTGACAGAGTATGCAAGGGTAGAAATGAAGAGCTATGGAGATGATGGATGAGATGAAGATGATGGTGGTGGAAACCCAAAAGCTGCAAAAACTGCCATCAAGAATCATTGCTGAGCAAAAAGTCGATGTTGTTGATCAAATAATCACGCTGCTCAAAGAGTCGTTGGTGTTCAAATGGATTGAACTTGAAAACTTCAAACCGAGATTGAAGTCGACTCACTGTGGAAAGAGAATCCATTTTAGCTAACATCCACGCATTGGATCTCGCCGGGCATCAAGAGAATTGAGAAGGACCCGCAGGAGGTGGATAATGAGAGCGCTGTGGGACACTAAGATCAGGGAGCAGCTCTGGTGGAAGAACATCGTTTAAGAAGCGATGATCTGTAGGAGCAATATCAGTAACTTTTGTTGAGTGTCTCCGGTCTCTAGACCATGTATTCTCCTCCCAAATAAAACCTAGATTAGCAATGGCATCATCTCCGAGTTCCCTTGTATTTAAAAAAGTGGGTTCGGTAATGGGTACTTTGAAATAACGAAGGATGTGGGTAATAATACTACCATAAGGAAGGGATCTCTTGGCTATAGAAAGCGTGCTAAGCATATGATGAAGTATAATATAACCAACATTGAGCTTCCTACCCTCTAAAATACAATCCAGCAAGGCCACATCCAATCGGTTAACTTCATCCCCATGACCATATCTAGGAGTAATCACATGGTGAAGAACATAATGGAGGTGAAGAACATAATGGAGGATCCTAGTTTGAAGAGGCAAGGCTTGAGATTTTAAGGGTGACCGACAAAACTCATCGGATAAGTCATGCCGACGACAAATTTTCCGAACAACATTTTCAAGAGAAAACCAAGGATAATTTATTCTGGCTCTAGCACTATATATTTCCAATCCATCATTTGGAGTGCCAAGAATACAATTTAACTTCGCAACATCAAATTCAATTCGAACTCCCCCAACACTTGTAACAATTCTATCCGAAATCTCTACATCCATATTCGAATAAAACACTTTGACTAGATTCTCATAATATGGTTCCTTAATAACTAAGACATTTTTCCAACCCATGGCAATGAGAAATTTATCAAGAGATTTATCACAAATTACCAAATTCGCCAAATTTGCAAGATTAACAAAGTGTGGAGGAACAACCGACCTTGACATGAAGTTGTCGAGGAATCGTTTCCGAAGTGGGAGATGCCGAAAATGAGTTGACAAGAACTCCGTATTATCTCCATAATCATCCTTGCGTCGCTTGGCCATTTGCTTGCTCTTGGATTTTTCACCACCCACCATTTTTGAAATAAGAACAAACTTGAATACCAAATTCGGATTTGAGTAAAATGGATGTTTTTGAGCCAAGTAAATTGATTCTAAAGATGAATGAAACTAAGATATAATGTAGATTGGATTAAAGATGAGCTAGAGAAGGCTTGAAAATGAAGAGAGAGAAACGGCCAAGGTGAGGGTTTTGATTTGGGATTTTGATGGAGAAGTGATGAAATGGTGTTTGAAGGATGAAAATTGAAGAGGAAGTTGATGGGTAATGGGTTGGATGATTGATTTTAACAAGAAAATGAGTGGAAGATGAAGAAATTTGAGTGAGAAATGGTGCGGCACTATTCACGCGGGAGAGAGAGAGAGATGAACAAGAGAAGAGGAAGTTGAGAAATGATGATTGAAAGGTGTTTAATGGAAGTTAAATGGATGGGTGATGGATTGAATCAATGATTTTGGCATGAAAATGGTTGAGAAGTGAAGAGATTTTGAAAGAAAATGGAGGAGGATGCACGGTTTTGAGAGAGAGAGAGCTAAGTGAAGAAGAAAGCCAAAAAAAAAAAAGAGGGAAACTTAAGCTTCCCACCCGAGACCAAGCGGCTAGCCGCTTGGAGCAAGCGGTGTTGACTGCTTCGGCCCAAAAATACTTAGGTAAAACATTTTCATTCAACATGGTCCTAGCCATTTCTTGAATAGATCTATTCTTTCTCTCAACAACTCCATTTTGTTGTGGAGTTCTAGGAGATGAAAATTGATGCTCTATGCCTAAGTCATTGCAAAAAGACTTAAAAGCATAATTTTCAAATTCTCTACCATGATCACTTCTAATGCAAGAAATAGAATAACCCTTTTCATTTTGAACCTTTTTACAAAAAATTTTAAAAGCATCAAAGGCATCATCCTTATTAGCTAAGAACAATACCCATGTGTATCTAGAGTAATCATCCACAATTACAAATGCATAATACTTGCCATTTAAGTATGTCTAGATGGACCAAACAAATCCATGTGAAGTAATTGAAGAGGTTTTGAAGTAGAAACATGATTCTTGTTTTTGAAAGAGGTTTTGATTTGTTTTCCAAATTGACAAGCTTCACAAATTCTATCTTTTTGAAAATCTATTTTTGGAAGTCCTTTAACTAAATCATTTTTTGAAATTTTTGAAATCAATTCCATGTTTGCATGACCTAATCTTCTATGCCATAACCAACCATCATCATGTAGAGCTGAAAAACATTTATCATGAATGGATGCAACATCTATGTCAATGGTATAAACATTACCACATCTATTTCCAATAAACAAGACTTTTCCATCACATGCATCTTCAATAATACACCTAGACTTATCAAACACTACTTTATAACCTTTGTCACACAATTGACTAATACTAATCAAGTTGTGTTTCAAATTTTCAACCAAACATACATTTTCAATCAAGGTTGATGAAATATTACCGACATTTCCGATTCCAAGAATCCTCCCTTTTGAATTATCTCCAAAAGAAACATCTCCACCGTTTTCAAGTTTCAGAAACTTGAAAACCATACATAGTTTCCAGTCATGTGTCTTGAACATCCACTATCCAAGAACCATTTATTCTTCTTCTTCTTTAAGCCCTGCAGAAAAAATCTCAAGTTTTAAGTACCCAAACCTTTTTGGGTCCTTGAGTGTTAGTAATGGTTCCTTTTGGAACCCAAATACATTTCATACCATAATATGCATTTCTTCTTACTATGCATCTATTTTTCATATGTCCATTTTGATTACAATAATGACAAACAACTTGATTATTAAGAGATGTGCTCTTCACAAAGTAGTTCTTGTAATATTTTTGCTTCAAATTTGGCTTATAGCCAAGTCCTCCTTTATCAAACACACACTTTTGTGAATTAAGCAAGTTATCCAACATCTTTTGTCCATTTGTAAATTTTAGCACAATTTCATTTAGATCATTGCTTTTCTTTTTAAGCAATTCATTTTCATTTTTCAATTCATTCACATGTGACTCTAGATGCTCATGTGAAGTGTTAGAATTCTCAAATAAAGCAATTTTATCAAGCAATGTTTTATTTTCTAATTCAAGACATGTAATCTTAGCACTAAATGAATCATTTTCATTTTTAAGCTCTACCATCTTCTTTTTAAGGCAAACATTCTTCTTACCCATTTTCATCAATTCATCATGCAATTCTCTAAATGCATCATGTAACTCATCATAAGTAGGAAGATCACTTACCTCATCTAATTCATCATTTGATTCATCCCCAATTGCCATAAGAGCTAGATTTGTCATTTCTTGATGCTTTTCATCATCACTTGTTTCTTCATCGCTATCGTCCCACGTGGCCATCATTGCTTTCTTCTTGAATTTGTCGGTAAGAGGGCATTCGGATCTTATATGGCGGGTTTCTTGCACTCATAGCATTTGATTGCTTCCTTTTTCTCCTTTGATTCTCAAGTCTCTAAACTTCCTTCGCTCACGGTTTCAAGAATTTTCTGAATCTTCTTGCTAGCATCGCCAACTCCTCATCATCCTGCTCACTCTCTCCATCACCTCATACTTTGTAGCCTTTAGAGCAATACTCTTCTTCTTCTCCTCAATTCCTTTTTCTACCGCCAAATCTTCCTCATAAGAAATAAGTGAAACGATAAGATCATCAATAGTAAGACATTTAAATCTTTAGCTTCCTCAATGGCAGCCCTTTTGGTCTCCATTCCTAGGAAGTGATCTAATGATTTTCTTAACTTTCTCACTATTCGAGAATGTTTTTCCTAGGCTCTAGAGTGTTCACTATGTCCAGTAAATCTAGTGTACATGTAATATACACTCTCACTTTGTTCCATTCAAACAATTCATATTGTCGAGTGTACCTACTAATTTTATACTCTTTCACTTGATTAGTGCCTTATTAGACAACTTCAAGTTTGTGCCAAATTTCATAAGCACTTTCACAACTAGACACTCTATGAAATTCCTTCTGTCTAATGCACAAAATAAGGCATTCATGCTTTGGAATTTGTAGGTTTTCTTTTCCAATTCATTCCATTCCCGTGAAGGTTTTGGAATATCTTCCCCAATTTCATTTTTGGTCAAGGGCATAAAAGGACCATCACATACAACTTCCCAAATTTCGTAATCTAGGGCTTGCAAGTAAATTCTCATCCTAGTTTTCCAATAAGGGTAATCATTTCCATCAAAGAATGGTGGTCTAGTTGTGGACCGTCTCCTTCCTAAAGGTTGAGTCACTTTGAGTTGCCATGGATCTTTTACTCTAGACGGTTAAGTCCTAACAAGAGAACCTTGCTCTGATACCAATTGAAAAACAAGTTATGCAACCCAAGAGGGGGGGTGAATTGGGTTTTTAAAACTTAAGCTAACCAAAACGCCCACCAATTAAATCTAATGCCTTAATGCACACAAAAACAATAAATCTTGCAACAATTAAATCAAATACAATAAATTTAACAATGCTTAAAGATAAAAGTGTAAGGGAAGAGAATGCAAACACAGCAAATTTTACGTGGTTCGGCAATCCCCGCCTACGTCCACGCCTCCAAGCCAACCAAGCTTGAGGATTTCACTATCCAAGCCTTCCAAGGCTTTAAGTTCTTTACACTTGACTTCAAGGTGTCAATAGACCTTTACAATGAAGAGATTATATCCCCAATCTCTTTATCCCAAGTTGCTTTCCTCACTCAATACACTCAATTTGGTAAGAAATGAAAATTACACAATAAGCTCACTATAAGAGTGGATTCACAAATAATAGCACAAAATGATTTAATCTATGATGATTTGGAAGCTCAATATATGTTATGGGATCTTGTTTATGCTTGCATTAGTCTTTAAAAGAAGTTGGAGTTGAGTTTTATATTAAACCCAAAAACTAGCTATCATTAAAACTGCTCAAGCGGCCACCGCTTGATTTAATCACAATGGAGGAATAAAGGATATTACCGTTATTTTTGAATTTTGCTACAGTACCACTGTTCCTGAAATTATAATTTTGTCCCAATACTTTCTGTAATTATACTATGGCCCAGAAAGTCACAACACTTTTCAAACAAGTCCAATTTCGGAATATTTAAAAATTAAATTATCCCAAAACTTTCTAAAATTATGGTATGGCCCCAACTATAATGAATCTTTTCAAATGGGTCCTTTTTAAGTTTTAACCAAATTTTCAAGAAGATTTAAAGTTCTCAAAAACTTTCACTTAGACCCTCAATCTTTTGTAAGTCACAATATAGCCCAAAAGATTTAAAACTTGACAAATAAGTCCAACTCCAAAATTTAAAACTATTTCATTTTAAACCAAATTTCTCAAAACCAAAATAATTATTTACTAGAACATCTATTGAGCTTCACAAATGCTAAACCAAGCATAAAATAAATCATACCGGCTTTACAAGAAATTGTCGCATTTTATCCGTTGAGCTTTAATCTCTATTCTTTTTCTGTCAGTCTTTCGAGTGTCTTGAACTTGATTTCACTTGATTCACTTCCATAAACATTATCCTTCAAAAACTAGTGAACTTGTGAAATATAAAATTTATAAAGACACTTAATACATATGTTTGTTATCATCAAAATTATAATATGTGTAGCCCTTTAGGCTAACAATAGCATTATGCAATAAAGCTATAAACATAATTTTAAAGTTTTCTCAAACTTTCCCGCACTCTAAAATTCTAGATTAGAATACACACACACATGTATATATATAATACATAGAATGAGAGTCCAAGATTAAAGTCCGGGATGAATTTACTTAGCTGATTGTGTGAATAGTTAATGTGGGAGTAATATTTCTTTAGGCTAGAGATAATATTTATATTTTTATTTCATTGTTGTTACTAATCTAATTAAAGAGATGAATGCAAATGCCTTGAAAGAGAGGAAAAAAAGTCGTTGTTTTTAAGATTTATTTATTATCTTTAATTTAATATTGAAGATGTACATAGATATCATAACCGAAAACCCTCACAAGACTATAACTTATCCATTAGGGATGCTTAGGAGTTTAAATACTTATTGCCTATGCTAAATATAATAGTGACTGCATGCAAATGTGGTCTAGTTAGAATTTACTTTGGCTTCTTTATTTTTCATTCTTAGTATTACTTAAGAACAAGCAAAATTTAGGTTTGGAGGCATTTGATGGGTATTGATATATTCCCCCTTTAATTATGTACTAATTAGTCTCTTTTATTTATTTTTTTAGATAATTAATTTATTTTGTTGAACAGGGTAATCAATTAAAGTTTGAAGAGTAAATGCTCACAAAAGAATCGAAATGGAAGAAGAAGAAGAGGAAGAATTCAATGGCCGCAAGTGCAAGGCAATCGCAAAATAAATCAAATGGGCTTGATACTTGGATTTGGGCTAGTTGATTAAAATCTATTTTAAGGCCCGCACGAATAGAAGCATAATCGTAAAGCATGCATCTTTAAATGATTTAACTTGAAGGTTGGGGGGCTAAGCAGCCTAATTCGACAATGATTTGGAAGTTAATTTGAAGTTGGCCCAGCATTATGGAGGTGGGGGGCGGGGGTGAAAAAAAAAATAATGACAAAACAAAAGCAAACAAAAGCCTTCGGCTTTTAGAAGAACATATGGAGAACGCACGCAGAGACGAAGAGAGATTCGAAGAATTAGAGGCAGCAGCTGCGGGACAGGTTCAATTGGGCTATTGTTCTCAATTTCCCTTGTCTTTCTAATGTTAATACTATGGTCAGTGATGATAACTGCTAAATAAAATAAATTATTATTTTTAATTAATTCTCTACATATGTACTTATAATTTTTTTTTCCACATGTTTAGTTAAATATTATTAAATTTTTTCACCAAGTCTATCATGCATTATTTGTTATTAGGATTAATATTTGACTAAATCTATACTTAGGTTTCTAAAGTTTATATGATTATTTTTTATTTTATGCATTTTATTAAATTGCTTACACATTATACTTTGAAAAAATTTCAATATTTGTTATTCAATATTATTTACATGGGATGTTTAAATATTATACTATTAAACAGAAAAAAACCCTATATACGATTAATTTTAGTTGGATTTAATTGTTATATCCATGAATAGACACAAATTGATTTCAAGTTGTCACTCTAAATTTGAGAATTAATTGGTAATTAAATCATTATTAACTTAAATTAATGGATTATACAATCCTAGTAACTTCAATCCCTTAAATTTTTTGTTAATTTTCTCGCCTTTAGTTTACTTGTGTTTTTTGTTTATATTTTCTTAAACAAAATAGTTTCTTTTCAACTACAGTAAAGTTATAATTAGCTCATATTAGATTTTTTTTTTAAAATAAACAATTCTATGGGTTGGACCTCGTTATTTTTAGTCTATACTCTAATGTTGTTTATAAGGAATGAGAATTTGAATTATGAACGAGAATCAAACTCACATTTCTAAGAAATCAGATTCGGGACCGAATAAATCATATCCACACATTGGAAATAAGGAATTTAATTGAAACCCATGTATGAATTTAAAATATGAATGAATTAAACATAAATTTACTTTTTCTATCCTTCTAATTTTTCATATTTACTAAATTACCCTTGTTCAAATCACAAATAATTTTATTATTTTAAATGTCATTAATAATAATAATAATAATAATAATAATTATTATTATTATTATTATTATTATTATTATTATTATTATTAAATTTTATTAACCTTATTATTTTAGTTATTATTAATTATTATTTTTATTTTTATTAATATTATCATTATTAACAATATAAATAATGATAATTATAATAATTAATAGCAATAATTAATTTATCATTATTAAAATAATAATAATAAAATTAATAATAACTAAAATAATAAAGTTAATAAATTTAATAATTATAGTAATAATGTAATTTCATTATCTAGATACATGTATAAATATTATTATAAAATGATATTAATTAAAATAATAATAATAATAATAATAAATGTTAATAATGATAATATTAATAAAAATAATAAAGTTAATAAAATTTAATAATAATAATAATAATAATGATTATTATTAAATTTTATTAATATTACTATTTTATTAATATTATCATTATTAACAATAAAAATAATGATAAAATAATAATTAATAACAATAATTAATTTATCATTATTAAAAATAATAATAATAATTAATAATAACTAAAATAATAAAGTTAATAAATTTAATAATTCTAGTAATAATGTAATTTCATTATCTAGATACATGTATCAATATTATTATAAAAATGATATTAAATAATAATAATAATAATAATAAAAATAAAATGTTAATAATGATAATATTAATAAAAATAATATTATAAGTAATTAATAATAAATAAAATAATAAAGTTAATAAAATATAATAATAATAAATGTTTATAATGTTAATATTTATAAAATTAATAATTAATAATAACTAAAATAATAAAGTTAATAAAATTTAATAATAATAAATGTTAATAATGATAATAATGTTAATAAAAATTAATATTAATAAAAATTAATTATTATTTTTATTTTTATTAATATTATCATTGTTGACATTTATTATTATTAAATTTTATTAATTTTTTTTATTTTAGTTATTATTAATTATTTTTTTTTATTAATATTATCAATATTAACATTTATAATTATTATGATTAATTTTATTTTTTAATTAATATCATTTTTATAATAATATTTATACATATCTAGTTCATGAAAATCACATTATTTAACACTATGGATATTTTAGTAAATTGATTCTCATTACCATTCCTCATTCCCATTTATTTTACCAAGTAAACACATCAATAGCATTCCAGCACATTCTCATTCCCATTTATTTTTACCAAGTAAACATTAGAATCTCATTCCCATTCCTTATTCCCATTCCAGCCCATTCCCATTCCCAGCTCATTCCCATTCCTGCTCATTCTCATTCCTTAGAAGTAAACGCACCATAATAGATTTGCGTGCTTGCAGGTACATTAGAACTTGTACAACTGTCAGTGCATGAAGAAGAGTAAAAGAATACGTACATCAAGCAACACAAAGCACACATCGTTAAAAATCTTATTAAAATACATATACCTGATAAAATAAATGACAGCAATATTACAAATAAGCTTATTTTATAAATTACTAAAATTGTACCATAAAAATATTTATGAAATTCATTGTTGATTATTTAATAGAGAAGGTGACATATTTAAATAATTCGATATAATGAAAAGAAAAAGAGAAGGTATGATTGTGTAGAAAATAAACCATGAAATTATGAAAATATTGCTAGTTGTTACTATCTTTATTTTGTAAGTTCTCAATACTAGTGACAGTTTTTAATACATACTTTTCTTTCAATTAGACCACATAATAACTTTTTTGTAAGTTAAAGCAGTAATGATATTTTAACCTTTCAATTTATTCAGTAAAAATTAATTTGACTATTTATTAAATAAGTCTCTAAAAGTAATTTAAGAAAAGGACTGAATTGGGGATATATATAAAAATAAAATAAAAATTATATTATTGTAGGAAAACTTAAAGAACAGAAAAAAAAAAAACCCCTCAAGGGGTATTAATAAAAATTTTCAGGTCCTCAATTGATCTAGCTACAAATTGAAACTAGATTGTTTTGTTTGTCAAAAACACTTCAATCGTGTGTTTTTTTTTTAACGTATTATTTTTATATAAAATAAAAATGAGTTATTAAAATTTTATTTATAACTCAAGCGGTAAATATAATTTTTAAGAGGGGCCAAAATCTCATGCTCGGGGCCCCATCAATCATGTCCAAATTAATGACTGAGCAATTTCAAAAGTGGCGTCTCACCAAAAGGTGCTTACTCGTGCTGTTAATTAAGGAAAATACTTGGTGTAGACGAGAGAAACAATTAAGGAAATAATAGAAAGGGAATGAGTAGGTAGGGATTGAGAAAATTTTTTTTTAATTTTTCTCTCGTGCTTCTATCGTGTTTATCTCTCTCTAGCACTACTCGTTAATTAATCCCAAATTATAAAGCTCCAACTTAAACAATTAATTGATTCATTTCATAAATTAGAAGTTATTAAATTGAATTATGAGGACTTAGCTATCACGTACGTCTTAGTGGAGCCTCCTCGGCAAATTTGTTTCATATGTACATACTTTAATGTTCCTATTCAAATTTCAAAAGCCTAGCTAACTGACATATTTTCTTGTCTCATTGGACAGTTCCAAGCTCCCAAATTGTCTTCACCCATATATTAATTGCACACTAGGCATGACTGGAATTGGTTTCAACGAATTCCCAGCTGGTGTAAACTAAAATTAGTCACAAATTTTAAAAAAGAGCCTCACGAAGGAAGGACTGACTTTAGTTCGTGATTATCACCTGCCTGACTGCTTTCTTTCTTTACTGGTTGCTTCGGCGGCTGATGCTACAATGCCGGGCATTAAAGCCCCGGCACCATGCCGGAATTAAAAAAAAACCGTTGGATTCAATTTAATTGAATCTAACGGTTGAGATTAAATATATATTAAAAATAAAAATAAATAGGTAACCTAATAATCCGGTCCCTAAAATCCCACCATTTTCTCTCACCTCACAATTTTCTCACCTCATCCGATTTCTTTGCTCTCTCAAAAAAGGAATCCCTAAAATTTCATCTCTTCTCTCTTTCAAAATTATAGTTTCTGAAAACGAGATTCTGTATCATCACTTCTACGAGGCTTGCCCATACTTGAAATTCGCTCACTTCACGGCTAATCAGGCCATTTTAGAAGCTTTCGACGGCCACGATTGCGTCCACGTGGTTGATTTCAATTTGATGCATGGTTTGCAATGGCCGGCGTTGATACAGGCCCTGGCTCTTCGTGCGGGCGGGCCTCCGCTGCTAAGGTTGACCGGCATTGGCCCGCCGTCGCCAGACGGCCGCGACTCGCTCCGAGAAATCGGGTTGCGACTCGCCGAGTTGGCTCGCTCCGTCAACATCAGGTTCACCTTTCGTGGCGTGGCGGCTTCAAGGCTCGAGGATGTGAAGCCGTGGATGCTCCAGGTCAGCCCGAAGGAAGCCTTGGCCATAAACTCATTCTTGCAACTGCACAAATTGCTCGGGGCAGACCCGGCCAGGAATTCGCCCATGGAAATGGTTCTAGGTTGGATTCGGAGCTTGAACCAAAAAATCATGACGGTTGTCGAGCAAGAATCAAATCACAACCAGCCAGAGTTCTTGGACCGGTTCACAACGGCTTTGTACTATTATTCAACCATGTTTGACTCGCTCGAGGCCTGTCCACTTCAGCCGGAAAAGGCCTTAGCCGAGATTTACTTACAAAGAGAGATTTGTAACGTGGTGTGTTGTGAAGGGTCGGCACGAGTTGAAAGGCACAAGCCTTTGGGATGTTTCTGTGCTGGCATGCTCTTCACTAATAAGTATGTTTACCATATTTTTATTCATATTCTGAAAGGTTGTCGCTTGTGGGATTTGATCAATTGGGTAGTTTATGGTTTTGGTTTAGTGGTTTCAATTTTTCATGTTTTTTTCAAACTTAATTCTTTTAAAGACCAAGTGATTTTACACTTGTATTATAAGATCTGTATTTTAGCTGATTGCAATATGTTTCAGTAATGAACATATATCAGCTGGTTTTGTGGTGTGCAAGTGTTTTTGTTTGATGGGTAGCTGTGAAGTTTCTTTAATTTGTTGTTTTGACAGTGTATTTGGTCTTGCCTGTTGTGTTATTGCTTTGCTCATTGATTTTAAAGATGAGATAGATCTGAATTTGATTTTTATTGAAGATACAAGCCTAATTGGCTTGGTCTCTCTGAAACAATTATCATATGGATTTGGAATCTGGTGACAATCTGGTTCTAGTGCAAATTACTGCCTACAAATTGTAGTACAATTGTATTTGTTAGGCTTCATATTCTTGCTTGAAATAAGAAGTTGAATGATTTCCATGGTCAGTTATTGAGAACTTAGACTCAGGCTGTCTCATTGTTTCTTTTAGGCACTGTTTTGTTCTTTCTAAACCAACTGATATTATATCAAGAAAAATAAATAAACAAACCAACTGATATTAGCTATAGTGCATTTTTGTGAGAAACAGTTATATGTATGTGGAATTGGGTTCAGTTAAACTTCAGTCTGATAAAAAAATTGCTTAGTAAATGTTTCTACATTTGGTCATTGCGATTACCATATATAGTGGCTTATTAATTTTGAAAAAATTGGTGACAGAATGTCGGCAGTTCCTGAATCTAAAGGCTTCGCGCGGACAACTGCAATGGAAGCGGAAAAACTAAAGCTAGTTTCAGAGGGTTGTAATCCAAGACTTGTGAGTATCTCCATCCTTCATTAGAGAATCGGTTCATTGTCATATTTCACTCTACCAAATTGTGACTTGTAGTGGGTTGCTGTGCAGCAGGTATTATGGACTCCTTAGTCATGTACAAGCAGAATTTGGGAACTCATGACCATAATGCTTGTGGCTTGTTTGAACAGGAAACTTGGGAAATCTGCCTCTAATAATCATACCAGCAATATGCAGAGAAAAACAGTCCATTTGGAGCTCCAGAAATCTGCCACAAGTATGGAATGACTTATGTTTCCCTCTCCATGGCGGTACGAGGACTTTTCAACTAGCTTTACATTCCAGCATACTATTTTCTCTGCTATTTCATGCTTAAACAGCATAAAATAATCACGTCAAGCAAAAATTTCGCTTTCTGATGCTTCAGACAGGAGTCGTTTACTTCTGGACTTACATCTACAACATTGTTCGGGTTTCCTCAAGTTAGATCAACAATGAAAAGTTCATAAGCAGCAAGACATACAGTAATCAAGGAGCTCCTCTTCTTTGCGAAAAGACAGATGGATTTGATAAGGTTGTTCTGATCTCAGTTTACCAAAAATCTTTATCTTATAAGCCTTTGGCATGCAGATATCTGGTTTACAAAAGACTATAAGATGTTTAAAGACAATTCTAAGAAAACTCAATCTGAAAGCACTTTTTGCGCCATCAACCACAGTAGCGGTATAAATATACTTTCTAGCTACTCTGTATTTCATAAATCTATGCCTGCTTCTAAGGATATAACAAGTAACGTTACCGATGTTCTTCATACACAGATTGTTGGATTAACAATTGGTATGGTGCCCAGAATTCACAATTTAATGATTGGTGATGCTGCTCCTCTTCACGTTGTCGAAGATTCTATTTCTTTACTGGGGTAAATTTTGTCATTTTCATCCCTGAGGTTATTATTATCATGGAGCTGGCTTTCTCACATTACTTGCAGGGATGCAACAATCCCAACTGTGACGCTAATAATGGGGGGAAATCTACTTAGAGGTGATTGAATACAAGTCTGACTGCAGTAATAGTTCAATCTGTTTTTCGATTTTGTTTAATCTCTGACTTTGTGGAATACACTGGATGTTGTACTTCAGGCTTAAAAGGGTCATCAGCAGTTCCGCTGCCACTTATAGCTGGAATCATAGCAATTCGTCATCTCTTCATGCCCCTGCTAGGAATTGGCATTGTTAAAGCTGCAGTAAGTGTTGGCTTCATCCACTAAGAATTGTGAGATTAGACTAGCATATCAACCTTAATCTTTTGTGAAATATGCATGCGTAGAGTCCAGTATAACACGTACATTGCATACAAGTAGTTGAAACTATCTTCATATGCATATAAGTTATAAATTTTGAAACATGAATGTTGCAATTAGTAATTAGCAGAGCCGTTGGACACATAAAAGACATTAATTATGCACATTAAATTGTGACAGTGGGTCCGGTTATTACCTACAATGGATCTGATCCATGGGAAATCGACCTATATTCAAGACGATCTATAAGTGCATCATATACAATGTCATCGTAGCCTATTAGAACTGCATTAATGCTATGTGAAATATTAAGGCCCTTATGATTAATATTACTTGCATCAAATGAATCAATATAGAAAATACAATGTAGCTGGCTATCTACTGTTGTTCTTTCAACTTTTAATGTAACTGCAGTTCTTCTTTACGTCATTTATATTGATGTAGTAATAAGAAAAGGAAACCAAAAGCTGCCAAAGCTGTAATTCTCTTGCATTTGATGAAACTATGCTTGTGAAAATTTGGCATGTGTTCGAAATTTGGCTTAGATTCCATTAGACACGTGTCATTAACCAACTTTAATTCATTATAAGCTAGAGCCTAAAGGGATGTAATTTATTCTTTTGATCTGCTAACTTGCCATTTTGCTTTACACCCATGATTACTTTTCATATTAAAAATCGAAAAACGAAACAATTAATATTTGTGTTCATATGTTCTTCTAATTAATCTATTCACACGTGGTCAACTTTTTCTTTGCTCGAGGGAACTTTATAATTATCTTTAAAATTAAATCATCAGATTTTTATGTTGTACAAAAATGAGTAAATATATGGTGAGAGATTTTTATGTTTTACGAGCCTAACTCATATCTAAAATCTAATTCAAAAGTTGAAGGTCATTCAATTATTTAACTTAAGATTTATTCTCAGTTGATTGAGTTGGGATAATATACTTGATAGTCTTATTACATAGTGGCAATCTTATTTTATATTCTTGTCATGTGATAAGATAGTGTAAATCCACTTTACATATATTTCGCTTTGATAACAGATTTTTGGTAGTCATTAATTTATGTGTAGGTTTGATTTAAATGCTTATTTGACATAAAACAATTTTCGGGCATTAAAGTGATAGCTACTTGCCACTTTACATGCTTGGCCTGCATGCCCTTCTTATTTAATGGAGTTTGATGAAAGCAATTGCAGAACCCTCTTAAGTAGACACATCTTCTTGCATGACTCTTTGCAATATATAATAAATAATAATCAAAAGGAACTGAATTTGTTTATTTTCAAAGTTCTCACTATTCTCAAAAGAAATGGTAATGGAATTGACAGAGCTTTCTTTGGCACTAGCACATTGTGTTGCCGTTGACGAAAACAACTCATCATCAGAATCCGAAAACAATCCTTCAAGAAAGAGGAAGTTTTTATCAGATTTTGCCCGTTTGAAGACCGAACCAGCCATTCAAACAAGTGTTGATCTTTAAATTAAAGACCCTCTACCATTGGATTGGGAGCGATGCCTTGACCTACAAGTACTACTTTTCATCTCTCAGTTCTCTCTAGCTCTATTTCAATTATATAAGCATGAAAATTTGCTACTTTTGCAACTTAATTAAATTTGTGTTTTTGGCTGTTTGTGCTTTTTTGCATGCAGTCATTAAACTCTGCAGTATATCAATTTGTTCTTCTACTGCAGTGTGCCCTCCCACCTGCAATGAACATAGGTATCAACCAAAATCTCTTGAGAGGAAAATCAAGATCATAAAAATTCTCTGCAATGTTTCTGTTTTTGAACTCATTCCCAATCTCCCTGTATCTGTAGGCACACTTACACAACTATTTGGTGCTGGAGAGAGTGAATGCTCTATTGTATTGTTCTGGGCATATGCGCTGGCATTAGTTTCGCTCACTCTTTGGACAACCCTTTTCATGTGGTTAGTAGCGTAATTGAATTTTTATCAAAGTTAACAATTAGGCATCAGAACCACTTATGTGTAAAAGTAAAATCTTCCAAAATTTTACATTTTAATTTCAAAACAAATCTGTTTTGTAGCATTTAACGCACCATTATGTAGAAGGTGATGTTTCTCCACACAGTTGCATCACTTTAAAGGCTAATAAATATAAGAGTATGCAACCAATAATCGCTTCCATGACAGGCTAATCAACCCAATTTTTATTATTAAGTTATATTCTGCTCGGTACATAGATAATAAATATTCTTAACAATTACTGAAATAATAAAGGCCTTGCAGAAACATAAGGCCATAAAATGCAAAGTTATTTGCATCTACTTCACTCGCTGGCTTATGTATCCAATGCTTTTGAAGAATCAAAGCTATCGAGGACCGGAGGCCTAATGTATCTACAGAATCATGTCATAATTTTTTACGAGGAAATACCTACACTATAAGTTCTTGTTCAAGAAACACGACAAATATAAGAAGAAAAACCTAATATTTGCAAAACCTAACATTTACAAGAAACACATGACTAAACTATAGATATTCATCTAAATTACGGCAAACTGAACTGTTAGTGACCTACCTCTAGTAGTCTTTGCTATCTTTTGTATCTTGCAGTAATGCAAAATCGAAAAAACAAACAAGTAATTACGGTTTTCGCTGTGGAAATTAATATGCATGGAATTGGAAGATCTTCGAACCGAAGGCCTTTCTTCCCTGCATTTGAATTTATTGAACCCTGGGTTAAATCATATTTATCAATTACCTATGATCCCTAATAACCACTCGCATCAGAATCCATAAATTAAATTAAGCTGGCCACTAGTGACAACAAATATAATAGAAAACCAAAAAGCTTGCTTCACTAACAAATATTAAACACAAGCAGCTTACCTCCCCGACTTTGAAAAATGTCCAGCACCAAGTTCATATTTAAACAACAGTATATTGTAGTGAAATGCAAAATCGAATTCGGTTTTCCGGAACCTCACTAATGGCCAGTTCGACCCGATTTCATCCAAAGAATACCAAAAACGAATCCGGTTATCCGGATTCCATAACCGGATGACCAGTTTGATTCAGGAAATACTAAAATCGATTTCGGTTTTCCGAATTGTAGTACCGCTTGGCCGGTTGCTTCCAGCAACCTTCAAGCCGAATTCAGTTTCCCGGATTTATTAACCGGATGACTGGTTTCTTCCAGCAACCTTAGAAAAGCAATCCGATTTTTCAGATTTCTTGACCGAAATCACTTATTTGTTAAAAACCTTATAATAATTTATTATATTAGCTATCTAAAATTTATTTGTTAAGAAAATTATCCATATGTATTTATGCAGGGGGAGTATTTTAAATCTTTTTGAAATTACTTGGACTGAATTACAAAACTTATAACTTTTTGGACCATAATACAGTTATAAAAGGTTTTAGGGTCAAATTATAATTTTAGAAAATTATTGATTGTATTGGGTACTGTATCAATCGGCTATCCTGATTTCACTAAGCGCAAGACCAAATTTTCCCAGTAACATACTGAAACAAAAGTGGCATATAGAATGTTAAAAAAGTTTGCAACCTACACGTCAAACAAGAAACGAGACAGAATATTTGGGAATATTCTTTATTTTTACTTTATTCAATACATGCAACATCTAGCATCAAACATGAAACTATTATGTCCGAGCTGCAACAGCTGACGTTCAACGTGTAACTTGCAACACTACACGCAAAATATGCAATTTATCACGTAAAGTTCGCAACTTGGACGTTAAATATGAAACGAGAGAGAATATTCGGGTATATTCTTTATTTTGGCTTTATTCAATACATGCAACATCAACCGTCAAACATGCAACCATTACGTCAGATATGCAACCCGCGACGTTAAACATGCGACTTCCAACCCTTCACGGGAAATAAGCAACTCCTCACGTAAAGTTCGCAACTTGGGCGTCAAACATGAAATGGGAGAGAATATTCGCAAATATTCTTTATTTTGGTTTTATTCAAAATATACAACATCTACTGTCAAACATGCAACTGTTATGTCAGACATGCAATACCTAACGCTAAACTTTAAACTTGCAACACTTCACGGTAAATATGCAACTTTTGACGTAAAGTTCGCAACTTGAACATTAAACATGAAACGGGAGAGAATATTCTTTATTTTGGCTTTATTCAAAACATGCAATATCAACCGTCAAACATGCAACCATTACGTCAGACGTGCAACCCGCGATGTTAAACATGAGACTTCCAACCCCTCACCGGAAATATGCAACTCCTCGCGTTAATTTCGCAACTTGGACGTCAAATATGAAACGGTAGAGAATATTCGGGAATATTCTTTATTTTGGCTTTATTCAATACATGCAACATCAATTGTCAAATATGCAACCATTACGTCAGACGTGCAACCCGCGACGTTAAACATGAGACTTCCAACCCTTTACGGGAAATATACAACTCCTCACGTTAATTTCGCAACTTGGACGTCAAACATGAAACGGGAGAGAATATTCGGGAATATTCTTTATTTTATCTTTATTCAAAACATGCAACATCTAACGTCAAACATGAAACCCTTTCGTCAGACGTGCAACCACGGACATTATACATACAACTTTCAACCCTTTACGGTAAATATGCAACTGATCACGTAAAGTTTGCAACTTGGACGTCAAACATGAAACGCGAGAGAATATTCAGGAATATTCAGGAATATTCTTTATTTTGACTTTATTCAAAACATGCAACATCTAACGTCAAACATGACACCATTACGTCAGACGTGCAACCTGCGATGTTAAACATGAGACTTCCAACCCCTCACCGGAAATATGCAACTCCTCACGTTAATTTCGCAACTTAGACGTCAAATATGAAACGGTAGAGAATATTCGGGAATATTCTTTATTTTGGCTTTATTCAATACATGCAACATCAATCGTCAAACATGCAACCATTACATCAGACGTGCAACCCGCGACGTTAAACATGAGACTTCCAACCCTTTACGGGAAATATGCAACTCCTCACGTTAATTTCGCAACTTGGACGTCAAACATGAAACGGGAGAGAATATTCGGGAATATTCTTTATTTTATCTTTATTCAAAACATGCAACATCTAACGTCAAACATGAAACCCTTTCGTCAGACGTGCAACCACGGATGTTATACATACAACTTCTAACCCTTTACGGTAAATATGCAACTGATCACGTAAAGTTTGCAACTTGGACGTCAAACATGAAACGGGAGAGAATATTTGAGAATATTCTTTATTTTGACTTTATTCAAAATATACAACATCTAACGTCAAATATAAAACCATTACGTCAGACATGCAACTCCGGATGTAAAACATGCAACTTCCAACCCATCACGGTAAATATGCAACTGATTACGTACATTTACAACTCCGACGTCAAACATGAAACGATAAAGAATATTCGGGAATATTTTTTATTTTGGCTTTAATCATAACATGCAACATGTAACGTCAAACATGAAATAGTGATGTTATACATGCAACCACTGACGTTAAACATGCGACTTTCAACCCTTCACGGGAAACATGGAACTTATCACGTAAAATTTATAACTTAGATGTCAAACATGAAACGGATGAGAATATTCGGGAATATTCTTTATTGTGGCTTTATTCAAAACATGCAACTTTTAACGTCAAACTTGACACCGTTACGTCAGACGTGCAATGACGGACGTTAAACATACAACTTCCAACCCTTCACGGTAAATATGCAACTGATCACGTAGAGTTTGTAACTTGGACGTTCAACATGAAACGCGAGAGAATATTCGAGAATATTCTTTATTTTGGCTTTATTCAAAACATGCAACATCTAACGTCAAACATGACACCATTACGTCAGACGTGCAACGACGGACATTAAACATGCAGCTTCCAACCATTCACGGTAAATATGCAACTGATCACGTACAGTTTACAACTTGGACGTCAAACATGAAACGGGAGAGAATATTCGGGAATATTCTTTATTTTGGCTTTATTCAAAACATACAACATCCAATGTCAAATATAAAACAATTACGTCAGACATGCAACTTCGGATGTAAAACATGCAACTTCCAACCATTTACGGTAAATATGCAACTGATCACGTACATTTTGCAACTTAGACGTCAAACATGAAACAAACGAGAATATTCAGGAATATTTTTTATTTTGGCTTTATTCAAAACATGGAACATGTAACGTCAAATATGAAATAGTGATGTTTGACATGTAATAACTAACGTTAAACATGAAATATTATTTTTTTCATTTCTTATTTCTTTATTTTTTTGTTATTAATTATATTGTAAATTATTATTTTTTGACATTTTATATAATTTTTTTATTTCTTATTTCTTTATTTTTTTACTATATTATAAATTATTATTTTTTGATATTTTATATAATTTTTTCATTTTTATATTATATTATATTATTTTTATTTTTTTTAAACTTGCTGCAACCGGTTTGTTAACCGGCTGCACCAAAAAGACAGCGGGGCTCTCTTTTTGAGAGCCCGGCATGGTGCCGGGGGCTTCAAAGCCCGGCCGGCATTGTAGCCAAACCCTGCTTCGCCTAGATTCAAAAAACAGTATAAATTATATTTTTGCTAAAAGTTGGCAAAGCTATCAATTAAGTTGACCCAAAAAAAATAAACAAAATCATTGACTTTTATAGCAGCGGTGGATTAGCTAAAAGACAAAGAATGAGGTTCTTAATCACAGAGATCAACCAGTTGCGGCCAATATTTTTAGAAGGCGGAGAGAGACAGTTTGCACCCTAAAAAATTTTCAACACATATCGAACCAAACGACCCCTCATTAGAGGAACTTATAATTTTTTTTTAATCTTTTTTCGGTTTCCCCTTTTCACTCATTACTGTGCACCTCTAGGAGGCAGACAGAACATAAAAAACATTTGAGATAATCTTTGAAATACTTAAATTTGGTGAAAACAATAACCGTTCCATTCATTTCATTGCTTGACTTTTACAAAAAAAATATAAAGATATATATTTAACGTGTTGTAAAAGAAAGGACTATATTCACAATAATTATAATAATCAACTATTTGTTTTGGTCAATCAATCGTTGTGTCAATTGTGCCGTAGGCGAAATACTGGAAATCCTTTTGCTAGTGCAAACTATTATATTTACTTCTAGTTCTGATTGTGTGTGTCATTCGTGACTTGTTTCAAAGGACTTGTAATTTTTTAACCCCTTTGACCTATATTAGCTTTCAGTAGTTGTTTAACGAAAAATTAATATCTCTATAATCCATTATCAATATAATTTTAGACTTTGTTTGATTCAGTTACTGTATATTTTACTACGTTCAAAAAATCAAACTTTATTACTTTAAATTATTGATTATATATTGCTGGTTTTTGTGCAATATAATTTTGCAATAACAAGAAAAAAGTAAAAAATAATAAAGTAAGATGAATACACTATTTTTTTCCTCGATAAAGAACCAGGTATCACATGCTGCAACTGTAAAAATTAAAATGAAAAAGATTACTTAAGAGCTACGTTAAAAGGCAGTCAATCTCCCTTAAACAGACAGATGTTTATAATTTTATTGGATGAAAAAGAGTACATAAGAGAAGCGCTAAGGCCAAACGAGAAGAAAAATTAACACAAACCCGAAATTTTGTGACTCCCCAAAGAGAGTTGAGAAGATCTTTCCTAATAGAATTAAAGCAATTTATTATTTGAGGAATTCCATAACATATAAATTGCATGCACCATATTCGTAGTTGGCGCCTTTAAATCCAGCTTTGATTCCTAATTCACTGTATTCTTGTTTGGTCCGCTCTCTTCCACGAGGAACTTGGATTAAACAAATTGTATCCAAAAGGGAGATCTCCCTTGAAGTCGCGCTATTCTCAGGCACTTCTGGAATTGTTGCATTAACATTAAGCAACTTCCCACCAACCGGAAGAGCTTTGTAACAATTTTTCAACAATTTCAAGGACTGCTCATCATCAAAACCATTAAGGACCCACTGCAAAAGTTTAATATTCATGTTAATTCTCATTAGATCTATTAATCGGAATATCTATGATCAATTTATGTTATTGAACAAAACGTACGTATAAAACCCAGAAATATTGACACTTTGCATCAGGAGCTAGTCTAGTGGATTCTAAATAATCAATTTGGGCTTTTAGCCACCCCTTTAAAACTAGAGAAAAAGAAAGAGAGAGACAGTCTCCCCCCCCCCCCCCCCCTACAGTTTTCATAATATTTTGGTAGTCCCTTTAAGTGTTTTTGTGAAAGTTATAACACCAAATGAGTAACAGGTTAAGATAAACCTACAAAATATCAGGGAAAAAAGTGTGATTCACCCTATATTGATAATTTCAAATAAAACACACACACATATAACCTTCATGAAAATAGTATCTGCCTCAGGAACACTTTCAAACAAGTCTCCACCTACATATTCAATGCCTGAAGTTAAAAAAAAAAAAATTTTTTTGGTTAACTATTGTGTATCCCATCAATGAATCATTAAAAAAAATACTATATAAATTTTGTAAGTAACATACAAGGATAAGATGGGGCATTTTTAATAACATAAGGTAAATCATAATTAATACCCTTAATACGAGGGTATTTAGAAATTATCATGTTAATATATAGGAATTTGTATGAACATAATCTTGATAATTATGTATTAGAGTGGCACAATTTATTCAGATATATATTATTTATTTAATATATGAATAAAGCATGTTTTGGATTGTCTTAATTCATGGTTAGATTTTCTACTGTATTTTTCTTTTGGATCTGTAACAAGAGGGGTAGTTTATTATCACCATATTTCTCTCTTGATTTATTTTACTGTAATAGAATTTTTGTAAGCCAAAATTGGCCTAGGAAATTTGTAAATCACGAATCACAAATCAAAGGAATCGGAGGCTTGAAATTTCAGCGGCAACCAGCAGTGCGCCACCAGCAGCACGCGAATAGCAACGCGCACATCAGCAGCACAAGCTGCGCGCTTCGGCCTGTGAGGCCAGCAGCGCGCGCTGCAATGCTGCCAGCAGCGCTCGTGGGTTCTGGTGCAGCGCGCGGGTCTGGTCGGCTTCCGGTGACGCGGCGATAGTGGCTCGGCATCGTTTGGTCCGTTTCCGGCGAAGCAGTGAACAGCAGTTGGTGGTTTTGGAGATGGCGGCTGGGGAGAAGAAGAAAAGAAAAATAGGAATTTTATGGTTTTCATGGTTTAGATCATGGAGTTCCCTATAGTTCCGTAATTTTTCTTTTGGGCACATAAGTGTTAGTTTTTTGCATTTAAGTCCTATAATAGTTTTTTGTTTAATGAATCCTAGTTTTAGGCCCAATTAAAATTTGGGCTTAATGAATTAAAATGCATAGATAAAATTGAACATATTAAATTTATTTTTGGTCCAAAAATTTTATTTTAATAATAAAATTAATTATTATTTATTTATTTCCTTTCAAAATTAAAATTGGACCAATAATAAATTTAAAATCCCGATTTCTCCTAGTCCATTAATAAAGACAAGCCTATGGAAAATCGACATTGACAAGAAGCCAATGAAGATTAGGCTTAGGGTTAATGTATTTTTCATTTTAGGAAAGCAATGAATTAAGATTATTTAATTATTTTTTTAATATGTTATGTTTTGGTTGATAACATGCCATGATAACATGTCATATAGAATATGTAATGCCACTCTATGCATAATGATACATGGCATTCATATTCATATGAATTTCATTATATTGTTTGTAATTTACAAATGCTTTATAATATTGGATATCATCTAGATAATATTATAGGAAGCATGCAATTAACAATATAATTTAATGTATGTTTTAAAAGAAAAAACCAATTTTAAAATATTGAGTGGGGGAGGGAAAATTCAAGATAATTTTTGCACGGGCTCCATTGTTAGTTCAATAATAAAATTATATATATACCTCGACTTCATGATACGGTGATGCTCCCTACGGAAGGAATATATATTAGATATTTTATTTGATGAACTTCTTCAAAGATAAAATTGAAATATTTTTCAATTAATTGTTCACCCCAACGGTGACTATTGATATAAAAAATACGTAGATTGAAACAATAGTTACACACTCAACTAAAATTTGTTATTAACCTTCCCAACGAAGCTCTGTTAACAAATTTAGACCCAAAAGGATAACGATAATTATTTATCATGTCTCTACATGAAAGTAAATAATCCAATGGATAATTGGGTCTAGTAAGTATAGACATGACTTCCCCAACGGATAGCTTGTCAAAGCAGTACTAGATTATCGTTACAATAAATTGAAATGCATTTATAGTTTTTTACAATTTTTATTATTTATTGTGAATATTATATCAAATTATTTATGCATGGATGTTTTATTTTTCAGAAAATGTCTTCCCTGAGCCCACTTACTATTATTCAGAGTTAAAACAAACTCACTAGAGAGAATTATATAGATTGGAAAAGAAATCTATTCATTGTCCTGACTGCTGAAAATTACAAATATGTCTTAACCCAGCCGTGCCCTCCAGTTCCAACAGATGATGCAAATAGAAATCAGAGGAGGCTTTATGACAAATGGCAAAAGGCCAATGAAATGGCAAAATGCTACATTTTAGCCTCGATTTCTAATATTCTGCAGACCAAACATCAGAACATGGAGACGGCCACTGAAATAATGGATATTCTCCAACAGATGTTTGGGTAGAGTACTCATTCTGCGAGAAAAGCAGCGCTAAAAGGCATTATGAACTATAAAATGGGGAAGGGCACAAGAGTTTGTGATCATGTCCTCAAAATGATGGACTATTTGAATGAGGCTGAGATTCAGGGAGCACAAATCGATGATAACTCAAAGATTGACATGGTGCTAGAATTTCTGTCAGAAACATTCAAGGAGTTTGAAGTCAATTATAACATGAACAAAAGAAACATGACCTTAACTGAATTGATGAACGAACTCCATTCTGCTGAAGAGATCTATCGTACTGAGAAATCTCTGGGAAGTATAAATATTATTGAAAAAGATTATTCTTCTAGGCCTAAACCGAAAGGTAATGGTAAGAAGAAAGCTGGGAAAAAGAAACCGTCTACAAAGTAAAATGGCAAGCCGAAAGGCAAATGCTTCAAGTGTGGACAGAAAGGTCACTGGAAAAAAGATTGCCCTAAGATTGTGAAATCAGGTATGTGAAATCTTTTTATAATTGAGGCCTGTTTAGTTCAGAATCTTATTGACACTTGGGTGTTGGATTCAGGAGCAACTAATCATATTTGTAATTCACTTTATTGGTTTCAGGAAACCAGGAAAATAAGTGAAGGAATCGCTGTCAGCAGCTTAGATGTGACAGATTCGTGTCAGTGAAGACTGGATCTGTTTTATTATCTTTTAATAATGAGACTTTAGTTTTGAATAATTGTCTTTATGTTCCAGACATTAAGAGGAATTTAATTTCAGTAGCTTGCTTATCAAAGCAAGGGTACACTGTAAATTTTGGATCCTCTGTTTCTATTTTTTATAATAAGAGACTTATTTGTTTTGGTACATTAGAAGATAATTTATATTATTTAAGTCTAATGATCTATTCTATGCATGACACAATGATCAATAATGATGAGCATGCACATTTATTTAAGAAAAGAAATATTTCTTTTAACCAATGTTATCTCTGGCATTTACGCTTGGGTCATATAAACTAAAATAGGATACAGAGAATGGTCAAAGATGGGCTCTTGGGTCCATTAGAAAATGAATCATTGCCACTCTGTGAATCCTGTTTAGAAGGAAAAATGACCAAAAGGCCATTCTCGACCAAAGGAGTGCGTGCAACAGTACCACTTGAATTGGTACATATAGATGTATGTGGACCAATCAATGTACAAGCTCGAGGAGGTTATGAGTACTTCATCACTTTCACTGATGATTACTCAAGATACGGTTATGTTTATTTAATGCGTCATAAGTCTGAAGCTCTTGAGAAATTCAAAGAGTGTAGGGCTGAGACAGAAAAGCAATTAGATAAGAATATAAAGAAACTTCGATCTGATCGAGGTGGTGAATTTCTCTTAGGAGATTTCAAAGAGTATATGGTTGAAAATGGGATTATATCTCAGTTGACTGCCCCAGGAACACCACAACAAAATGGGGTAGCTGAAAGAAGAAATAGAACTCTTTTAGATATGATAAGATCTATACTCAGTTATTCGTCATTCCTAATCACTTTTTGGGGACTAGCACTGGAAACTGCAGTTTACCTCTTGAACTTAGTTCCATCTAAGTCAGTGCCTAAAACCCCAATAGAATTATGGTCAGGTCGTAAACCAAGTTTACGACATGTTCAGATTGGGATCACCAAAGACATGTCAAACCAAAGATGATAAAATGGATTCAATGCTCGAGGTTTGTATGTTTGTAGGGTATCCGAAAGGAACAAAGAGAGGTTTATTTTATAGTCCTCAAGATAGGAAAGTGATCGAAGCACATTTCACTTCCTCGAGGAAGACTATATGAATAATTTCAAACCCAAGAGTGCGTAATACTTGAAGAACTGTGTGATCGTTGGTGATCGCTTTTCAACATGTTATAAGAACAAAGAACAACCACCGATCAACACAGGATTATCCCTGAACAATCATCACTTTTAGAACCTTGTCGTAGTGGGAGGGTAACTAGGTTACCTGCGAGATACATGTTATTGTGAGAAACCTATACGACTATCTCATATGAACATGTACAAGATCCCACTAGCTACAACGAAACTCTAATAGATAGAGATGTTGAATTTTAGAAAAAGGCTATGAATCAAGAAATGGAATGTATGTATTCCAATAAAGTCTGGGAACTTGTAGACCCACCAAATGGGGTAAAACCTATAGGGTTCAAGTGGATCTATAAGAGAAAAAGAGGAATAGACGGAAGGGTGGAAACATTTTAAGTAAGAATAGTAGCCAAAGAGTTTACTCAGAAAGAGGGAATCGATTATGAGGAAACCTTCTCTCCGGTTGCTATGCTTAAATCTATCAGGATTCTGCTCTCTATTGCTGCAGTGCTAGATTATGAAATTTGGCAAATGGATGTCAAGACTGCCTTTCTTAATGGGCATCTTGAAGAAGACATCTACATGCAGCAGCCAGATGGATTCATACAGAAAGGCCAAGACCACATGGTATGTAAGTTGCAGAGATCCATTTATGGATTGAAGCAAGCATCCCGGTCATGGAACATCAGATTTGATCAAGCGATTAAATCGTTTAGATTCATTCAGAACATTGATGAACCATGTATATACAAGAAAATTTAGGGAAAATCTGTAGCCTTCTTAATTCTTTATGTAGACGATATTCTCCAAATTGGAAACGACATAGGAGTATTGACTACAATAAAGAGTTCGTTACCAAAATAATTTGATATGAAAGACCTAGGAGAGGCAAGTTATATTCTTGGTATCAAATTAATACGAGAACGAAAGAATAAAACTTTAGCCTTGTCTCAAGCGGTCTATATCGATAAGATATTGACTAGATTTAGCATGGAAAATTCCAAGACTGGTTTATTACCATTCAGACATGGAATTGTATTCTCTAAGGATCAATCTCCAAAGACATCTGAAGAGATAGAAAGAATGTGACGAATTCCCTATGCTGAAGCTGTATAAAGTCTCATGTATGCCATGCTTTGCACTAGGCCAGATATTTGTTTTGCAGTAGGGATGGTTAGCAGATATCAATCTAATCCTGGACCTGAACACTGGACTGCAATCAAGTATATAATGAAGTATCTGAAAAGAACTAAAAATTATATGCTTGTGTATTCTGGTGATGAACTTATTCTAGTGGGTTATACTGATTCTGACTTTATGTCAGATAAGGATTCAAGAAAATCAACTTCCGGCTATGTGTTTACATTGTGGAGTCAAATGGAGGAGCGAAACAATCTTGTATCGCTGACTCCACAACCGTCAATACGTGGTCAGATCTCAAGCCGCAATGTATGGCTCCGCAAGTTCCTACAAAATCTTGAGGTGGTACCTGCTGTCACTGCACCCCTTAAACTATTTTGTGATAATAGTGGTACAGTAACTCAATTTAAGGAACCAAGAAACCACAAGAGACAAAAATATATTGAGAGGAAGTATTATCTCATAAGGGATATAGTGCAGAGAGGTGACGTGGAGGTTACTCAGATTGTGTCACAGCAAAACTTGGCAGATCCTTTTACTAAGGTCGTACCTGGGAAACCTTTTAACTTGCACTTACAATTCATGGGCATGCGTGAGATGCCAAATATACTTTGAGAGCTAGTGGAGATTGTTGGGAAAATATGCTCTTTAAAGCATATGTGTTTTATTTAATTGTAATAAACAATTTTTCTGATTAATAAAATAAATGAGGTATTTTATTCAAATATCTTAATTGCATAATTTTTTGAGTAAAGTCCATTTAATCATATTATATGTATTTATGTGATCACCATGTGGATTCACAGAAGACATAAATACAAGTTATCTTATGATTAAATAAATTAAGTTCGCAGTTGATAAATAAAGTTAGGCACTTTATTTAGGTTTAGACTGTAGTAAATTGAATGATTTGTCTTAATCATGTATGAATTTACTGATGTAGTTTGACTACATTGGACTGGATCACATATGAGATTTAATTAACCTTGAAATGACTGTCAGACTTATTAAATCTCATAGGCATTGATTTTACTGTAATCTTAATCTTGAGTTAATTGTGATTTCATGATTGTAATTGTTATCCCATTTGAGTTACCAATAGGTACGACACACACTTGTGGTCAAGATTACTCGGTATTTTGGTGGGAGCAATTATAAGTATTGGAGTCATAGATAAACAATATAGAATTTGTACGACACGTCTCTTGATGGGTTTTCGGCACTTGATCATAGAATTCTCTTGTCAGAGTGTGTCAACATATTTAGTATGTTGAAAATGATCATTAGAGAAAACCAGTAAGTATCAAGGTACAAGATGTGATTAAATCGATTGGACAGTTGAAATATCGATTTAATTAACGATGTGGTACAAAGGATTGAGCAGTAAAGAAATCAATGTGGCTTGGGACGAATTATTATTCGAACATACAATTATGGAGGTCAGTTCCAATCTTATAGTGGAGTAGAGTTGGAATTAAATGATTAAGCTTGTTTAATTACAAGTTTAATTGTTGTAGCCACTATTGTATGTTTTCAAATGATCCCCAGGTTAGCTCATTTAATTGACTGCACCACTACTGGATTAATAAGCATGATAACTAGCTATTTGGGTCAAAAACATAATTATGTCTTTTAGTGGGAGGCTCCATTTAATATGCTTATGTTTAAGGGGCCTTGTGTTATTTTACAAGGTAGGCCCTTATGACAAGAAAGGCAAATAACGTTAGTTTCAATTCTTGGAGTTTAAGGTTTTCCACTATGAGGGAGATATAAAAGGGCTTATTCTCTCCTAAATAGGATAGGGAATTCACTATATATATATAAGAGAAAAATATTTTTTCTCTCCAATTTTTCCAGAGAAAAATTTGCCTACCTATGTAGTTCTTATGATGGTGATAACAGCGCGTTAAGATGCTCAATCTTGAGTCATAACCCGAAAGATCGTTTGGTGACGGATCATGATCTAACAAGCGTCGTGGTGACGGATCGTGATTTGGGACCCAGAATAATTTTCATTGTTCATCTTCTCAGATTATTAAGGTACGATTTCTAGATTACGAATTCATATATATTTTATGATATCGGTCCTAAAAGTTTTTTTTTAAAACTGAATTTTCCTCAACAGGTTACATGAAAAACTACATGATAAACCATATAAAACCTAGAAAATATTATTGGTCTAATAAAAAATATAGCAGTAAACAACATGTGATTACTAGTAAAATAATGGGTCTAGAGGTCGAATATAGCAAAAAACAGTTATAAATCTAACGATGAAAATAAAGGAAAAAATAGTTATAAGTCGATGATGAAAATGAAGGAAAAAACAGTTATAAATACACCCATAATATAAAAATGCATGAATTAACTAACATAATAAAAATAAGACTATGAAAAATTATATTACTTTTTGTAATATAATTATTGGGATTATATAATTTGCTATGATTACAAGAAAAAGTATCATAATATCTATAAAAAAAATTCGAAACAAAAAGAGTGTAACGTGTTAAATGAAATTTTATATCTCTATATCTTGTTAGACTTTATCTAGATATCATTAAAATGTTCAAACTTATTTTTCCAGCACTTTTTGATTCAATATTCTGCTCTTTTTATTGAATTCCAAATTTTGGGTAAATATGTCAAATTATTTTTTAAATCCCTACTTCGCGTTAGAATTTATCAAATTCTTGTTAAGTTATTTTAACTTTTGGGTTAACTTCTTCCACTCTTGCTCCCACTACTTTTTGATTCTATATTTCAATTCTTTTCATTGAATTCTAATATTTTGCTTAAATATTTCAAGTTCATTTTTTAGATCTCAACTCATTGTTAAACTTTATCAGATTCTTGTTAAGTTTTTTGAACTTTTAGGTTATGCTCCTCAACTCTTGTTCCCACCATTTTTTTGTTCTATATTTCTACACTTTTCATTTAATTTCAATATTTTTCGTCAATGTTTCAAGTTTATTTTTTTATCCCTACTTATTGTTGGATTTATTAGATTCTTGGTTATTCTCTCCGAATTTTAGGTTAACCTTTTCAACTTTTTTTTCCGCTACTTTTTGGTTCTATGTTCCTACTCTTTTTATTGAATTCCAACATTTTGTTTAGAAATTTAAAATTTAATTTCTAGATTCTTATTTTCCGTTAAAATTTATCAAATTCTGGGTAAGTTATTTCAATTCATTTTTCCACCAGTTATTCATTCCATGTTTCTACTCTTCATATTAAATTCTAAATTTTTAGGTTGATATTTCAAGTTTATTTTTTATATCTCTATATCTTGTTAGACTTGATCTAGTTATTGTTAAGTTGTTCCAACTTATTTTTCCACCACTTTTTGGTTCAAAATTTCTTTTTTTTTTTTATTGAATTCCAAATTTTGGATTAAGTGTCCAAATTTATTTTTTAGATACCTACTTTGCGTTGGAATTTATCAAATTCTTGTTAAGTTATTTTAACTTTTGGGTTAACTTCTTCCATTCATTCTCCCACTACATTTTTGTTCTATATTCCAATTCTTTTCATTGATTTCTAATATTTTGCTTAAATATTTCAAGTTCATTTTCTAGATCTCAACTTATTGTTAAACTTTATCAGATTCTTGTTAAGTTTTTTGAACTTTTAGGTGATGCTCCTCAGCTCTTGTTCCCACCATTTTTTTGTTTTATATTTCTCCACTTTTCATTTAATTTCAATAGTTTTCGTGAATGTTTCAAGTTTATTTTTTGATCCCTACTTATTGTTGGATTTATTAGATTCTTAGTTACTCTTTCCGAATTTTAAGTTAGCCTCTTCAACTTTTTTTTCACTACTTTTTGGTTCTATTTCCTACTCTTTTTATTGAATTCCAATATTTTGTTTGGAAATTTCAAGTTCAATTTCTAGATTCCCATTTTTCTGTTAAAATTTATCAAATTCTTGGTAAGTTGTTTCAATTCATTTTTCCACCAGTTATTCGTTCCATGTTTCTACTCTTCTTATTAAATTCCAAATTTTTAGGTTGATATTTTAAGTTTATTTGTTTTATCTCTATCTTGTTAGACTTGATCTAGTTATCGTTAAGTTGTTCCAACTTATTTTTCCATCACTTTTTGATTCAATATTTCTGCTCTTTTTATTGAATTATAAATTTTGGGTAAATATGCCAAATTTACTTTTTAAATCCCTACTTTGTGTTGGAATTTATCAAATTTTTGTTAAGTTATTTCAACGTTTGGTTAACTGCTTCCACTCTTGTTCCCACTACTTTTTGGCTCTATATTTCAAGTTCATTTTATAAATCTTGACTTATTGTTAAACTTTATCAGATTCTTGTTAAGTTTTTGAACTTTTAAGTTATGCTCCTCAACTCTTGTTCCCACCATTTTTTTGTTCTATATTTATTCTCTTTTCATTTAATTTTAATATTTTTTTTGTGAATGTTTCAAGTTTATTTTTTGATCTCTACTTATTGTTGGATTTATTAGATTCTTGGTTACTCTTTCTGAATTTTAGGTTAACCTCTTCAAATTTTTTTTCCACAACTTTTTGGTTCTATGTTCCTACTCTTTTTATTGAAGTCCAACATTTTGTTTGGAAATTTCAAATTCAAATTCTAAATTCCTATTTTCCGTTAAAATTTATCAAATTCTTGGTAAGTTGTTTCAATTCATTTTTCCACTAGTTATTCGTTCCATGTTTTTACTATTCTTATTAAATTCTAAATTTTCAGGTTGATATTTCAAGTTTATTTTTTATATCTCTATATCTTCTTAGACTTGATCTAGTTATTGTTAGGTTGTTCTAACTTACTTTTCCACCACTTTTTGATTCAATATTTATTCTCATTTTATTGAATTCCAAATTTTAGGTAAATATGCCAAATTTACTTTTTAAATCCCTACTTCGCGTTGGAATTTATCAAATTCTTGTTAAGTTATTTCAACGTTTGGGTAAGTTATTTCAATTTTTGGGTTAATTTCTTTAACCTTTGTTCTTATTACTTTTTGGTTCTATATTCCAACTCTTTTCATTGATTTCTAACATTTTACTTGGAGATTTCAAGTTCATTTTCTAGATCTTGACTTATTGTTAAACTTTATCATATTTTTGTTAAGTTCTTCAAATTTTTAAGTTATGCTCCTCAACTCTTGTTAAACTCTGATAATGGTTTTATGTTCCTATTATTTTTATTATATTCCAATACCACCGGTACATGTTTCAGGTCTTTTTTTAACTAATAATAAATTACTTGTTGAAAATAACAATAATATCAATAAGGCGAATTATGGTTGACCCCTTACTATTTTAACAAATATCAATTTACGACATAGTACTAAGAATTTTTAATTGCAACCCTTCATCATTTTCAACATTTTGTGTCCATAATCTAAGTACTTTTCTTTTTTCATCTTCATTACTTCATGCGATCTTTTGAATATGATTGTATGTATACTTGAGCTTTTAATTTTTATACATATCTATTCTCATTATAATCATTTTAATTAATAACGTTTAATTATATTTAAAATAAATCTATACATTTATTTTCATCTTTCTCTTTACTTTTCAAATTGATTGCTTTAGTTTTTCATAACGGCAACGGTAAATAAATAAATAAAAAGTAAGAGTGATTGCAATTGCTATGCTTCTAAAGCTATGACGATATAAGTTAAGTTACAAAAATAGTTTAATTTACAAGATTGAAGCTTAGTTAATCTATTTTAGTTGAACATGTTGGGGAAAATTCAGTTAAAAAAAAAAAAATCTTTTAGGACCGATCTTATAAAATATATATGAATTCGTAATCTAGAAATCGTACCTTGAAAATCTGAGCTGGCTTTTTCCGCTGATGTGATTTAGGCTCTCAGATGACGATCCGTCACCACCACGTTCGTTAGATCACGATCCGTCACCAAACGATCTTCCAGGTTATGACTCAGGATTGATCTGCACTTGACGTGTGGGCGCCTTTATCACCACTATAAGCAAGCTAGCATGAAAAAATTTTTCTCTAAAATTGTTGTAGAGAAAAAATCTTTTTCTCTGATATATATACAGTAACTTTCCTCTCCTGTTTAGGAGAGAATAAACCCTTTTATATCTCCCTCATTAGAATCAAGGCCCTAATTATAAACTCACGTTGCTTTTTTGTCATAGCGCCCAATTGTAAAATAACATAAGGCCCTTTATACATAAGCATATTAATGGAGCCTGCCACTAAAAGATATAATTATGTTTTTGACCCAAATTGCTAGTTATCTTGCTTATTAATCCAGTAGTGGTGCAGTCAATTAAATGAGCTAACTCGGGGATCATTTGGGAACATACAATAGTGGCTACAACAATTAAACTTGTAATTAAACAAGCTTAATCATTTAATTCCAATTCTACTCCACTATAAGATTGGAACTGACCTCCATAATTGTATGTTCGAATAATAATTCGTCCCAAGCCACATTGATTTCTTTACTGCTCAATCCTTTATACCATATCGTTAATTAAATCGATATCTCAACTGTCCAATCGATTTAATTACATCTTATTCCTTGATACTTACTGGTTTTCTCTAATGATCATTTTCAACATACTAAATATGTTGATACACTCTGGCCAGAGAATTCTATGATCAAGTGCCGAAAACCCATCAAGAGATGTGTCGTACAAATTCTATACTGTTAATCTATAACTCCAATACTCATAATTGCTCCCACTAAGATACCGAGTAATCTTGACCACAAGTGTGTGTCATGCCCAATGGTAACTCAAATGAAATAACAATTACAATCATGAAATCATAATTAACTCAAGATTAAGATTACAGTAAAATCAATGCCTATGAGATTTAATAAGTCTGACAGTCATTTCAAGGTTAATTAAATCTCATATGTGATCCAGCTCAATGTAGTCAAACTACATCAGTAAATTCATACATGATTAAGACAAATCATTCAATAAATTTATTACAGTCTAAACATAAATAAAGCGCCCAACTTTATTTATCAACTGCGAACTTAATTTATTTAATCATAAGATAACTTGTATTTATGTCTTCTGTGAATCCATATGATAATCACATAAATACATATAATATGATTAAACGGACTTTTTCAATATATTTATGCAATTGAAAATATCTTAAATAATTTATTAATCAGAAAATAAATTAATATGCTTTAAAAGAGCATATTATCCCAACAGAACATTTATATATATATATATATATTTTTTTTTGTCTGTGTGCTTGTTGGATATTACTACAGTTGTTATTATTAATATCATATCTTGTGGGATTTATAATTAAATATAAGGAAAATTATTATTTTACTACTAAAGTTATTCTAATATATCATGTCAGTACTATAGTTTTCCAAAAAGTGCATTTTACTACCAAACGTTTGCGCGGTTATCAATTCACTACTATTCCATTAAGAAAAACTTAATGTTTAACGAAAATTGAGTTAAAAGTCGATTTTATCCCCAAAAATTTGGTAGTAAAATGATAATTCTCCTAAAAGTTTGGTAGTAAAATAATAATTTATCTATTAAATTAACAGATAATTTTACTTTTACAGCTAGAAATGTCTTTGACGCCCTTATGACGCCAGCAAATTTATAACGTTTTTAACAAAATGGTAGTGAATTGATAACGATGTAATTGTTTAGTAGTTAATACACTTTTCGGCACACCATGGTATTAACATGATATGTCTGAATAATTTTGATAGTAAAATGATAATCTCCCTAAATATAATAAGAATGTACATATGTCCTACACTATTTTTGCACTCTTTTAGATTATTAAGATACCATTAACATTTTGATTATGAAATTGATTTTTGCAAGTTACTAAAATTCAAGTGTTGAAATGTCATTTTTTGGTTGAAATCATTACTCAACACCTCATGAGATTCAATCACGAGTTCATCATCTATATTTGAAAATTTGACCTTTTTTTGCATTTATGCTCATTTATCACTTAAACAATTATAATTTGTTAACAACATTTTTATTTCAACGAGTACCACCCTCTTTCAAACATCAATATAATTCTTTAATTTTTCAAGACTCAACTAAAATAATTTTTCTATGTTTAATATGACTAATGTATGGCATTATGAAAATATAACGATATAGTAACAACATTTATGATTATGATCTAGGCGTGTTTAATTTTTTTTTTAACAAAAATGGTTTATTGGCATTTTTTTGTAAATGAAATTATAATGCACTATTAATTTATCCAGTACTCTAAAAAGTATAGCAGATCAAAATTTCCATTCATCTAAACATGTTTTAAAAATTTTTAACATCAAATAAAACCAATACAAAACTAAATCAATTTATAGCTTCCAAAAGCTAGACTTCAAATGCTGCTATATTTCAAGAGTCTCTGCATACAAAAAAAGAAAATAATAATAAATAAATAAATGATATTAGAAAACAAGGTTTGGAAAAAATAAATAATATTCAGAATTTCCAACGTATGTCCTAACTTCTTGGGTAGGATCAAATAAGTTTTATTTTCACTAGGAAAAAAATCAGCATACTTGTTCTATGCATGTCAATTTTAGGTTAACGACAGTGATTTTTAGAAGATAAATGGAGAACACATCTACAATGAACAAGAACAAAATTGATTGCATGAATAATATAAATCATCAAATAGCATAATCTAATATGAAAAACTTAAAAAAGTACAATAGAAGCTAAGCACGTAAAATAACTAGCAAAAATATCAGTACATAAATTAGTTCTTGTAAGTAAAATGCACCCAAAATCTAAACCTTGCCTATTTATTCATTTGCTTGCATATTTATTGTAGTTTTCATAATTGTTATAATTTGACAACATTTGGGACGCTTGATTCAGTTAGCCAGAGCATGTAAAATATCTAGATTACTAATTACCACATCATTTAAAATAGTAGTAATATCAAAACCACAATAGAGGGGCGAGAAACTCAAATCAAAATAATTTTTAGCTTTTTCTTTATTTTTCTAGCATGACATACTGGAAAGAAATAAAATTGTTATATAAATTAGTATTACAGCTGCATTTAGTTTAGGAAACAAATGAAAAAAGGCAAAACATGAGACTTTAATTTTAAGAACTTTTCAAAAGTACAAACATGACCAAACTACCCTAACAGTCTGTTAATAAACTACATTTATTATATTTGTTAACAAAACGCATACACAGAGGTTATACCATGTATGATCTTCAATTCTTACGTAAATTTCCTTGTGCAATCATTTTCTGGAAACCTAATATAAACCAATATTTTGGAAGTATTTTATTATTTGTTTACTTATTTATCATAGTTTCCACAATTTTTATAATTTATTGCTATACCCAAACACACCATTCAACCGTTCAGGTAACCAGAGCACCTAAAAATGAAGACTACTAATTACCATGGCATTTGAAATGGTAAGAATATCACTATCGCAATAGGAAAATAAACGAAAATAAAACAACTCAAATCAAATCAACATGATTTTTGGCCCTTTTTTTTTTCTTTTTCTAGCCTGAAACACTAGAAAGAAATGAAACTACTACAGAGACAAACAATACAGCTGCAATGTTTGCCAAAATAGCTTTTAAGAAACGACGGCATTCATGCAACTAAACCAAAACATCATAAGAAGGCAAGAAACTTGAAATTCATTTGTTGCTCTGAAAGTGACAAAATAGAAATTACTCTCCACTTGCATGCTTGTTCAATTGTTTTATGAAACTTTTATATCGACTTTAATTTAATGATAGAGTGATATTTGGAATAAATAAAAAGAGAAGAATACATCCAAAACTAACAACTATGATTCATGATTGCACAAAAAACACATATCATGAAATCTAATATGAAAAACACAAATATGAAAAACAACAGATTGCATATCATACCTTCAAGGAGAGCTCGAAATCAACCTCACCTTATAGGACACTGCAATAGTCTTGAATAGGGTTGGGCATTTTAGTTTTTTGTTGGTGTTTTCAGTTTTCAGTTCAGATTACAACCTGTTCGGGTTGCAATACGATTTACTAAAACAACAAATTCAAAATATTCAACTGTAAATTACAACAATAAAGAAAACAATACCAAAGGAAACACTTAAAAAATGAAAACTCTTTTTCTGGCTCGAGTTTGGATACATCTTGGATGCCTTCTCCTACTTTTGAAGGTCGTGATGTTTTCCTTTGGGTTCATAGTCTCCGGCATTCCTTTCCCTCACGAAGAATTCTGTGGAAAATACATAACAAGATTCAGTAAATAAATCTTTTGGGGCAAAAGCAAACGTTTAACAATTATCTTTTATAAAAGGATTTAAAACCACAATACCAAACTGCCACAACTTCGCATTGGCCAAAAAAGAAATGATATTCAGAATTATGAACTAGCAAGTTTTCAAAAGTTCATTCTAAATCCAAATGTTAAGATGTAAAAAATTCAAACTGATTCCATTCCATCATCAGCTTTAAACACTTGGCTCTGCCAAATAGAATTAAATAGATTATACAGAACAACACTCACTTAGCCCCATACTAAAGCTGGGAAAAACAAGCTCATGGCTCAAATTTACATTGGCCTGCATGTACTGTATAATATTACTTGGTGCCAAAATCTATATAAAAATAGTTCATATAATTTTTTAAAAACAAAATAAATCATCGAACTCCGCTATGTTCACACTCTAGAGAACTAATAACTTATTTTGCATTTACATATATAGCAGAAAACAAATGAATAAAGGTTTTCCTACCTGGCTTTGGTTTCTTTCTGGGCTTTTTGTAGCTCTTCATCTTGCTGCAATCCCTGCCCATGTTTTTAATTCTGGTTAGAGAATAAAATAATTTCTGATAATAAAATTCTTATTTTTACACCTATAAATAGAGAAATAAAAAATCCACCTGCTTGGCTAAGAATTCCTCGAGTTTATGGCTTGAGAAAATTGGGAATCTGGAAATTAGGTTTGGGGATTTGGCTTTGAACTGTTTTTGCCTTTTTTTTAAAAAATAAGTTATAATCCTATCGGTTTTAATGAATTTGATCCCCAACCTTCTCCGTGCTTTGGCGGCACAAGAGATGATAGCTCTTTCAAACGGTCAACAATGGCCTCTGATTGAAATCCACCACTTGATTCAGCTCGTAGGTCTAGTATTTGCGTACAGAGAAAGTGAGATACGGTGACGACTAGTGGCTTATATACAGGGCCGTAACAGCCATAGGATGAAGACGGCGATGACTGCTTGCTTGCCGACTTGCGAGGGTTTGATGCGAGTGAGTATGTTTGATGATTTAAGAAGAGCGGCTAAGGTTTCCAAAAAAAAAAGTCACAATGTGAGTATTTATATTTTCGGTAAAAATTGGAGAAAAATGTGAAAGCTTTCAAATTAATAAAAAGGATAACAAAAGAGTGATGATGTATGACAAAACTTCCACGGATAAATTTGTTGTGACCACTCAAAATCTAAAAATTCATTATTGTAATTTGTAAATAATATTTTCATAGAGGCGGTAGTTTTACCTACCAAGATGAAATTTTTTTATGTATAAATTTTACATGAAAAATATATATTTAAAACTTTTGTGCTAATATAAAATTAATTTTCTACAAATATATTGATAATTTAATATAGATGAGATATATTACCTTGTTAGTATATTAATAATCATGTTGTGGGTACTAATTAATGCTGTTATAAATCATTTGAATTAAAAACAAAATAGTTGATGTTTGAATCCATGGGAGTAAATTTAGTTGTTATTAAGCGAAATTGAAAAAATTATATTCAAATTCAATTTCTTTTACCACTAGAATAAAAGTATATAAATAAAATTTAGCGAGAATTACAATGAAAAAATATTTCATGTGGCAAAGATTATAACAAGCTTAAGACATAAATAAAAATGAATTCAAAAGACTATATTTCTCCCCAATGGCATAAAATGTTTTAAAAGTAAATTTAGTAAAACATACTACTTACTATGAAAATGAATTTATATTTTTCATATTTTTATATAATTTAATTTTTTTAGTTGTGATATAAATTAACTTAATTTCAAAAAAAATATAGATATAAATCTAAGATTGAACATATTTTATAATACTTACACATCATTTAGTAGACAAATCATGTAGCCATCTAGTAAGTGCAATGTTACTCAAATAATTTAATTTAATTTAGAAATATAATTGTCACGGTTAAATTATATAACCATAAGTATAATATAATACAACATTATTCAACATTAGTTGCATTCAAATTGTAATTATCCATGTTATGTACCATTATGAATTTGATTAATGTCTAACAAAAAAATTATTATAGCAAAAAGGATTAAATAAAGTAATTAATCTCACCTAAGATAGTACGAATTAATTCGTACAAGAGATTGTTTATGAGTTTTATTTAAAAATATCAAATATTAGATGCTTTATATTTTTGTAATATATGAATATTTTTTTAAAGGTGTACATAAAACATACTAATATTAGCCACCAATAATAACAACAACAACAACATTTGAGGGGTAACTACGATATTTGGAATAGTAATTATTTGATAGTTGAATAAATATTGTCCTCATTTTAGTAGGTAGGGATTTAAGTCCCTGAATGTGGATTGATTTCGTCTAAATATTTGGAAATAAATCAATTTTGTTATATGTTTAGATACTTGGATTCTAATGTAATTAAAAGTTGATTAAATTGTTTTGATAGTTCTATAAGTAAAATATCATTACATTTATTACAAGATATTAAAAATAGTGTAATTAATAAATTAAAAATAGTTTAATTAATATATAATTATTTCCATTTATTATATTTAAATAGTATCCTCATTAGTACATAGGATACATTTTTTAAAGCAAAATATCATTAAATTTATAATGTAATATTAAGAAAAATAATATAATTTTTTTATTTGAATGTATTAGTCCAATTAATTTTATTTAATTATATTTCTTTTAGGATATAAGTTAAATATATTAACTATATTTTCCATGAATCAAAAGAAAAAGGCAGTATTTTTTGTGTAAAGTTGAGGGGTCTTTGATAATTTACTAATTTTGAATTGATTATCTTAATATTTCCTAAAACGAGGGGGCTGTATGATAGTTTCTTTTAATATTTGCCGGCAATTAAAAGGAGGGTGTCGGTGGCCGGTTACATCCGCAATATTAAAAAAATAATAAATGCAGCTGCATTACAGTCTGACCCATATTAACATTACAAGTCAAAAACTTTTGAAATCGTAACAATTTGCACTCTAAAAAATTTTCAACTCATATATAACCAAAACAACCCTTCATTAAAGGAATTGAGAATTTTTGTTTGTTTTTTTCCCGCTTTTTACCCATCATTGTGCACCTTTAGAATGAGGTTCCGAATCACAGAGGCAAAGTAGTTGTGGCCTATATTAATATTACAAGACAAAATTTTTGAAGGCGGAGATTGCGGTAGTTTGCAACCTAACAAATTTTCAACACGTATATAGGATATATTGATGATCTCAATTAAAATGTTTCATTATATCCCACCCTAAATTCCCCATTCCCCCCACATTATCCCAATAATTTAGCTGCATGAAGAATCCCCAATTTTATTTTATAATAGATATAGATATATGATTTCAATAAATTAAAAATTAAAACTTCAATTAAATCATTACCATATTACTAGGTATTTAAATTATGTAAAAAAAATCTCTAAATATATGTAGTAATATCTTGAAATAATATTAAAATTAAAAAATATTTGAAGAGAGTAGTTCTTAAGAGAGAAAAGAAAACACAATAATATTTTAAGGTTAAAAAAAAATTATATTTTAAGGTTTTTTTTAGTTATAATCTATTTGTATAAAGTAAAAATAAAAAAAAATTATTAACTAACATTGTAATTGATAAAACAAAAATTATTAAATAAAATTTAAAAAAAATATCTATATATAATGAGGATTGGGGTGAGGGTGGGGTGGGAGTCTAATGACTGGGGTTTGAGGGATTATTTTTTATAAGATTCAATTAAAATTAATTAAGTCGGCGTTTGGGGTGGGCCTTTAATCCGTGGAGGATTCTTAATCCCTACATATATCGAACCAAAATGACCCCTCATTAAAGGAACTTATAATTTGTTTTTATCATTTTTTATTTTCTTTTTTTCACTCATTACTGTGCACCTCTAGAAGGCAGACAGAATATAAAAAATATCTGAGATAATCCTTGAGATACTTGGTATGGTGCAAACAATGATCGTTTCAATGATCGTTTCCCTCATCTCATTGCTTGACTTTTACAAAATAAATAAACATATTTAACGGGTTGTAAAACAAAAGACTATATTCACAATAATTACAATAATCAACTATTTATTTGGTCAATCAAGCATTGTGTCAATTGTGCCTTAGACGAAATGCTGGAAACCCTTTTGCTAGTGCAAGTTCTGATTGTGTCTGTCATCTTCGACTTGTTTCAAAAGACTTGTACATTTTTTTTTTAACCCCTTTGACCTATATTAGCTCACGAAGCGGAATTGTAAGAAAGATAAAGAAAATAAATTTTGAAATAAAAGTTTATAGAATAATTGAGTCTAAAAAAAGTTCCTAAAACAATTACAAGAGCTCTTTATTTATAATAGAGGAAACCTACTTTCCTAAATTATCTAAAAAAAAAAAATTAAATCACAATTATAATGAAAATAAAATATATTTTCGATAAGTTAATTTTTAAGCAAAGGAATTAAGGAAAATGAGATTTCAAATGGAAGTACACAAAAAAAAAAAAGACATTGAGTACCCCCCAAACAAAACAAGCAAAGAGGAATTTTTTCATCTATTTTGTATTGTTTTGGCGACATGGCTGAGCGGTAAGGCGGGGGACTACAAATCCTTTTTCCCCAGTTCAAATCTGGGTGTTGCCTGATCAACAAACGATAAGACTCGCAATCCCTTATTCTGCTTAGCTGATCTAACTCGTCGAATTTTTTCCAGTAAAGTATGTGACTCTTGACACTTTTGTGATTCGAAATAATGAGAAATTAAATCACAATTATAATAGAAATAAAAGATATTTTTCTAAATTAACTAAATCTCTTATCTTAATTAACTCTAATTAAAATAGAAAATTCTAAAATAATAAAATTCTAAAATCTTAAAATTCTTAAAATAACATCCTAAATCATTAACTCTCAGTGGTTGTTTAATAAAAAATTAATATCTCTATAATCTATTTTCAATATATTTTCAGACTTTGTTAGATTTAGTTACTGTGTATTTTAGTACGTTCAAAAATCAAACTTTATTACTTTAAATTATTAGTTATATATTACTGGATTTTGCACAACATAATTGCAATAACCAGAAAAAGTAAAAAAAAAAAACGAAGTAAGATGAATATACTATTTTTTTTCCTCGATAAAAGACCAAGTATCACATGCTACAACAGTAAAAATTAAAATGGAAAAGATTACATAAGAGCTACCTTATAAACTTAAAAAGACAGATGCTTATAGGATGAAAAAGAGTACATAAGAGAAAAGCTAAGGCGAAAAGAAAAATTAACACAAACCAGAAATTTGATAACTCCCCAAAAAGAGTTGAGAAGATCTTTCCTAATAGAAATAAAGCAATTCATTATTTGAGGAATTCCATAACATATAAATTGCATGCACCATATTTGTAGTTGACGCCTTTAAATCCAGCTTTGATTCCTAATTCACTGTATTCTTGTTTGGTCCGCTCTCTTCCATGAGGAACTTGGATTAGACAAATTGTATCCAAAAGGGAGATCTCCCTTGAAGTGGCGCTACTCTCAGGCGCTTCTGGAATTGTTGCATTAACATTAAGCAACTTCCCACCAACCGGAAGAGCTTTGTAACAATTTTTCAACAATTTCAAGGACTGCTCATCATCAAAACCATTAAGGACCCACTGCAAAAGTTTAATATTCATGTTAATTCTCATTAGATCTATTAATATGAATATCTACGATCAATTTATGTTATTGAACAAAACGTACGTATAAAACCCAGAAATATTGATGCCTTGCATCAGGAGCTAGTCTAGTGGATTTTAAATAATCAATTTGGGCTTTTAGCCACCCCTTTACAGCTAGAGAGAAAGAAAGAGAGATACACGCCCCCCCCCCCCCCCCAACAGTTTTCATAATATTTTAGTATTCCTTTTAAGTGATTTTGTGAAAGTTATAACACCAAATGAGTAACGGGTTAAGATAAACCTACAAAATATTAGGGGAAAAAGTGTGATTCACCATATATTGATAATTTCAAATAACACACACACATATAACCTTCATGAAAATGGTATCTGCCTCAGGAATACTTTCAAACAAGTCTCCACCTACATGTTCAATGCCTGAAGTTTAAAAAAATAAATAAATAATTTTTGTTAGCTATTGTGTATCCCATCAATGAATCATTAATAAAAATATTATATAAATTTTGTAAGTAACATACCAGGATAAGATGGGGCATTTTTAATAACATAAGGTAAATCATAATTAATACCCTTAATATGAGGGTATTTAGAAATTATCATGTTAAGAGTAGCTCCTAAGCCGCCGCCAACATCAACAAGCTTCTTAACATGCTCAAAGCCTTTGTATGATTCTAGGACCTTCTCCATGACAACGGAAGTGTGGCTTAACATTCCATTGTTGAAAACATCATTGAATCTTGAGTCAACGCCCATGTAATCGTACATATGCATTCCGTGCACTTTATTAAACGCAATTCCTCCTTCAAGAATTTGCTCTTTCAACCGAAACCTGAATTTTCCAAAATCCAAACACAGTTATTAACAATTTTAGAAGTTTAGTCTGTAAAATTCGACCACATAATTAACCGAGATAAAGAATACTTCATTAATTGTTTGTTGCAATTAATCTTTTCTACTTTCATATTTCAAAAAACTTGGACTTTAAACTTTTTTGGTCTTTTACCGCAACAAAAGTAAAATAATTGAAGATAACTGTCCTTTTAGCGGCTGACGGATTTTGATGGGTTCAAAACATGAGATGCAAATGATTAATTTTTGGATACATCAAACTAGAAGGTTTCGATAAGTTTCCTTAATTTATCTAAATTAGCAAAGAAAAGAAAAGAGAAAAAGTAATTCTATATACCAGCCATCCATGAGGACCTTGTCGAGACACCAGGCCATGTAGGGACGCAGTGACCCGCTGTTTCGATTATTGCGAACAAAGTATTTAGAAACAGGAGCAAGAGAGTAGAGCCTTTGTCCATCAACAAAAGAGCAACGAAGAACGCTGTAGCTGACAAGCAACCTCAGCACCCGATCCAACGTCATGGCTGCAGCTTCAGGATTATTATCTTTTAAGGGAATTTGAGCCACAATTTCCGAAACCGAAAGCTTAGCACCAGGGCCAGCTTTGCTTATGATCTCAAGCACATCAAGCTCTACCACTGCTTGCATAGCTGCAGGTAGCACTATGGCACTTGCCAGTTCCATTGCATATGAAAAATTATTTGTCTCTTCTTCATGATCAGCTATAGAAGCCATGATTTTCTTCTTTCTTAAGTGCTTGCTCCTGTTTTCCTTCTTTTCTCCCCCCTTGCTATTGAATCAGTCATGGCAAGGGTTCATCTATATTATATCTCATCACCAATCATGCTCGTGTTCTCATTTTTTCATGCCTATCCTCAAGGTTTGCGCTAATTTCAATTTATCAACAAGGACAGCCACTCCCGGATGAAATGTCACTATAGTAGTTGTTGCAACTCGAGTGATCAGAACACACACCAACTATTAAATTGTTGATTGCAGAACTCAAGACCATTATCAGTCCTGAGTTTCTTCACCTTCCTTTCAGTCTGATTTTCAACCAATGACTTCCACTCCTTGAATTTTTCGAACACCTGATCCTTGTGCTTCAACACATAAACCCAAACCCTCCTTGAGAAATCATCAACTATTGACAAAAAGTAGCTATTACCACCTAGTGAAACTGTTTGAGCTGGTCCCCAAAGGTCTGAGTGTATATAGTCTAATATTCCATGGGTGGTGTGAGTTGAGCTTTTGAAACTGCTCCTAGTGGTTTTACCTAGAACACAGTCTTCACAAAAGTCCAGCTCTGTGATTTTCTCATCTCCCAATACCCCTTGTTTTTGTAATTCCATTAAACATTTAGCACTCATATGCCCAAGTCTCAAATGCCAGAGTTTGCTTTTGTCTTTTACAGACCCAACAAAGACACTTGACAACCCTGTAATAGCTTCTCCATCCAAAACATACACCCCATTTTTCTTAGTACCTTCCATCACTATTCTGGTATCATTTGTGATTATCAATTTTCCTGATTCAAGCTTGAAACTAAAACCAATTTGATCAATCACTCCAAGAGAAATCAGATTCCTCTTTAATTCAGGAATGTATCTAACTTCTCTAAGTTCCCAGATTTTCCCATCATGCAATTTAAGACTCACATTTCCTATGCCTACTACTCTACATACTGCATTATTTCCCATCATTACCTTCCCTCCATCAATTTCTTGATAATCTGAAAAATAACTCTTATGGGGACACATGTGAAAGGTACATCCAGAGTCAAGAATCCATTTACCTCTTTGCATATCCTCAGTGGCCACACAGACTCCTGCTGACTCATATCCTTCTTCTTCAACTGTTGCTGCATCTCCATGTTGACTTTTCTTCTTATTCTTTAATTCAGGGCAGTCCCTTTTAAAATGCCCCTCTTTATGGCATTGAAAACACTTCTTCTTAGGCTTCTCCATATTCTTTTCTGAATTTTGTTTCTTATTTCAACCATTTTTGCTGGTTTTCCCTTTTGCAAACAAACTTTCACCACTTTCCACCCCCCCTGATTTTTGTTGTAATCCTCTTGTGTTTAATGCTGCTTTAACTTCATCTAGAGATAAGGTCTGTCTTCCATACATAAGAGCATCAACAAAATTTGAGTATGATTGAGGCTGTGAACTAATCAGAAGCAAGGCCTTTCCTTCATCATCCAATCCTTCATCTATAGTCTCCAGTGTGTCACATACTTTGTTAAATTCATCAATGTGATCATCAAGCGAGGAACCTTCTGCCATTCTCAGAGTAAACATTCTCTTCTTGATATATAATCTGTTTGCTAGAGACTTAGTCATGTATAATCTGTCAAGCTTTGCCCAAAGATCTGCAACAGTCTTCTCCTTAGCAACATCTCTTATCACAGAGTCACCAAGACTCAAGATGATGGTGCTTTTGGCCTTCTTGTCGATCTTAGCAGCCTGTTCAGGTGTCCTTGATGATGAAGCTTCGTTGTCTTCTTTCTTGGTGACAGGTTCGATTGCATCTCCTAGCCCCTGTGTTATAAGCAGGGCCTCCATTTTCACCTTCCACATATTGAAATCATTTTTCCCGTTAAACTTCTCCAGGTCAATTTTTGCAATTGCCATACTTGGATCTGAATCTTCAAGACCAAGCTCTGATACCAATTGTTGCAACTCGAGTGATCAGAACACACACCAGCTACAAGTTGCAGCCCAAGATCTTTTAACTAGATCAAAACAAGATGCTTGCAAAAACTAATCAGAAGCAAAGTCTAACCTATTTCAACAAATTACAGAACAAGAAACTAATCGAATTAGAGCTGAATAAGACTAAGAAACAAAGACACAGTTTACGTGGTTCAGCTGATTTTCATCAGCCTACATCCACGGAGAAACAATATGATCAGCCTTTATTGATAAGCAAGAGTGATTACAAGAATTTACAGAGAACTCCTCACACCTCAAGATGCACTCTCAATGTGTTATTAACTACCCCTCTAAGTAGCTCACGCTCTCCTTCCGTTATACCAGAACCAGCTGTTTTATAACAGCTCTGCAACTAATTCCTTTGAAGCCCAGAAGCTCACGCGATCTGCACGCGAGATAACAGACTTAACGACTTGGCCTGAACACGTGCACAACTCGTGATCGTTTAATGACCTTAAACGGTACTTGAACAAGTCGTATTAACGTGTGCTGATAACACTCATTAAAACGCTGCTTGCTGTGTCGTTTTAGTTATACAAAGTCATCCTCAAAACGCAGCCTTCTTATATCGTTTTAGCCACTTCTGATTTGCTTCACCAGTTACTTAACAGTAGTGATAAATTTGTTGGGAAATTGATGGGTGAAGTATGCACCCAACTAAAGTGAAATTGAGAAATAATGAGATAACAAAATGACACAGGGACACCATAAATTATGGTTCGACTTTTAGCCTACATCCACGGGTGAAGACAGATGAAAAATATTTACTAATGAAAATGAGTTATAAGTATTGTAGTATTTTAACTCATTACTCAAAACCATAATATACCGAAACTCTCAAAATCACTAAACTCTTAAAAAATCTCTAAATGAAAAAGAAGAGCTGAAGAATTGGATGATTTACAAATGCGGAGAGCTACCCTTTTATAGCCAAAATTTGGCTTTTGTGCACTATTATTTTATTATTTTTTTCTTTTCCTTCTTCGACCCAGCACTTATTTTTTTTCCTTTTATTTCCTTTTTTCTTTTTCCTGTTTTATCTTCTTTCTTTTTTTCTTTGCACTTTTTGGTGGGATATTGACATTCTCCCACTCAAAGATTAAATTGAGAACCAATCAATCTCTACACTATCCTTTCTGCTTCGCCACAGTCGTGTTGCTTACGTTTCTACTAGGTTATAAAAGAATCTACTTCAGACAAACTTGTCAGTATTGATTGGTTTGGTCAAAACATCTACTAGGTTCTCCTTGGTATGAATTTTCTATAAATCCATACTTCCATCTTCCACAACTTCTCGAACGAAGTGATACTGTACCCTTATGTGTTTTGTCCTAGAATGAAAGGCCGGATCTCTTGTAATATTCAAGGCACTCTAACTGTCAGAAACCACATGAATTTTTTATTGTTTGTGCTCGAGCTCCTCCAATAACCTTTGTATCTAAATAGCTTATTTACAAGCTTGTGTAGCTACAATATATTCTGCTTCTATTGTAGATAAAGCAGTTTTGAAATCTAGCTTACAGCTGCTTCTGCAAGTGTAAACACATAGCCAGTAGTGGATTTTCTTTTATCAAGGTTCCTACAAAATCCGAATCCACATAGCCCCTGACAGTAAACTTTGATCCTCCGTAACATAATGCAACATTTGAGGTTTCTCTTATGTATCTCAAAATCCTCTTGTGCAATGTCTGATCTAATACATATCATAGCGAATATCAAACTTTTCACTACTGATGCATACGGTACTCAAGATATTTCCTTCCTTTCTGCTTCATTGCTAGGACATATACTTGAGGATAATTTGAAATTAACAGGAAGTGGGTAGAAATTGATTTAAAATCTTACATATTGAAACTTCATAAAATTTTCTTGAAGCAATTCTTCTAAAAAGCTAAATTTTTTTGTTATTTCTGTCTCGGTGAGTTTGTATCCTTAGAATCTTGTTTGTTGGTCCCAAGTCCTTTATTTCAAATTCTCTAGCCAACTGTGCCTTCAATTCTTGGACTTGATCTTTGTTGGAGCCTGCTACCAACATGTCACCCACGTAAGACTGTAAAATGATGAAATCATTATCTTTAAACCTCTTATAATATGCACAATGGTCTAAACTGAGTCTGTTGTATCCAAGGTTTATGATGAAGGAACCAAATCTCTTATACTAACACATCAGCATCTGTTTGAGACCGTATGAAAATTTGTTCAATCCGCAAACCAAATTCTCTTTTCCCTTTTCACTAAAACCTTCTAGTTAGAGTATATAAATTTCTTCTTCAAGTTCTCCATAAAGAAATGCATTTTTCACATCTAAATGCTCTAGATGTAAGTCAAATGTAGCATATATTACCAAGACTATTCTGACTATCATTAGTCGAATCATCGGAGAAAATATTTTATTGAAGTCAATACCTTCTTTCTGAGCATATCCTTTCACCACCAATCTTATAGGATACCTGTTGTGAAAATTTTAATATACTCGCAAGCGCACGAATCTAGAAATAGAATAGTGGTAACGAGGACGAACCCACATGGATTGTTATAAATTGAAAAGTCTAATTTAAATCTAAAATTAATATTAATTCTAACCTAGTTGAGCAAATTGAGTTTTTAAAGGAAATAAAACAAATTAAAATAAGAAAATAATTAAAACAAATGAGAATTCAATAAGACAAGGATTACCAAGGTTTCAGAATCCACCACAATTCAACTAGTAATTATCTAATTATTAATTAATCCCCAATTTTAGGGTGACAACTCAAAATCAATCTATGTCATCTCATAAATATAACAATTAAGCCCAATTAAAATCAATCTTATGTAGGTTATTTTTCTGCTTAATAGTATGACATCTAAGAATCTCATGAAACATATCAATAACAAAGAGTCAAAGTTTTCCTAAGACTCTATGTAAACAATTTAATGAAAGACATAGAATAAAAAATAATCATATATAAATGTCATAGGTCCAAGCATAGATTTAATCAAATATTAATCTTAATAATCAATAATGCATGACAGAATGGGTGAAAAGAATTTAATAACACCCAATTAATCATGTAAAATAAAAACCATAAACATTAAAGCACATGTAGGGAATTAATTAAATAAAATCTAATTATTTCATTGAATAGGGCTTCATCTTTAAGCTCAGTACAAGAAATTTAGCTAGACATACTTGAATAGGGAACAATACAACAGATAAAACCAGCCATAGAAAGCTAAAATATTGTTGCTGCTTCCGCTCCTCTTCAAAGCCTTACGTCTGCTTTTTCTTTTCCTCTCTGGCGGCTTCCCATGCAAAAGCCAAAAGTTGCTTATATAGTCTTCAAATGGGTCCCACCTTTTAATTCTAAAGCCAAAAGGTTTGGCCTTTTAATTTGCCTCCCACGTGACCACACCTTACAATTGCTTTTTAGGATTCCTTTTCACCATGAAAGCCATGTGTCCTTAAAATAGCTTTTCATCACTTGATCTTCTTTGTCTTCATGTGCATGTATGTCTCCCAAATCAATTACTCTTTAATACTTCCAAATGAAGTTCTTTATTCCTTTTATCCATAATTCCAATTAATTTCCTATTCAACAAAACAATTCAATGAATTAAAATAATAAATAAAATAAATAACAATTAAATAATTAAGAGTAAAATATGCGATAAATTATCCAATCAGCAACGCGCCAAAAACTTGTTGTGAAAATTTTAAAATACTCGCAAGCGCACGAATCTAGAAATAGAATAGTGGTAACGAGGACGAACCCACAGGGATTGTTATAAATTGAAAAGTCTAATTTAAATCTAAAATTAATATTAATTCTAACCTAGTTGAGCAAATTGAGTTTTTAAAGGAAATAAAACTAATTAAAATAAGAAAATAATTAAAACAAATGAGAATTCAATAAGATAAGGATTACCAAGGTTTCAGAATCCACCACAATTCAACTAGTAATTATCTAATTATTAATTAATCCCCAATTTTAGAGTGACAACTCAAAATCAATCTATGTCATCTCATAAATATAACAATTAAGCCCAATTAAAATCAATCTTATGTAGGTTATTTTTCTGCTTAATAGTATGACATCTAAGAATCTCATGTGAACATATTGAATAACAAAGAGTCAAAGTTTTCCTAAGCACTCTATGTAAACAATTTAATGAAAGACATAGAATAAAAAATAATCATATATAAATGTCATAGGTCCAAGCATAGATTTAATCAAATATTAATCTTAATAATCAATAATGCATGACAGAATGGGTGAAAAGAATTTAATAACACCCAATTAATCATGTAAAATAAAAACCATAAACATTAAAGCACACATGTAGGGAATTAATTAAATAAAAATCTAATTATTTCATTGAATAGGGCTTCATCTTTAAGCTCAGTACAAGAAATTTAGCTAGACATACTTGAATAGGGAACAATAAAACAGATAAAACCAGCCATAGAAAGCTAAAATATTGTTGCTGCTTCCGCTCCTCTTCAAAGCCTTACGTCTGCTTTTTCTTTTTCCTCTCTGGCGGCTTCCCATGCAAAAGCCAAAAGTTGCTTATATAGTCTTCAAATGGGTCCCACCTTTTTAATTCTAAAGCCAAAAGGTTTGGCCTTTTAATTTGCCTCCCACGTGACCACCCTTACAATTGCTTTAGGATTCCTTTTTCAATTATGAAAGCCATGTGCGGGTCCTTAAAATAGCTTTTCATCACTTGATCTTCTTTGTCTTCATGTGCATGTATGTCTCCCAAATCAATTACTCTTTAATACTTCCAAAATGAAGCTTCTTTATTCCTTTTTATCCATAATCTCCAATTAATTTCCTATTCAACAAAACAATTCAATGAATTAAAAATAATAAATAAAAATAAATAACAATTAAATAATTAAGAAAGCTACCAAAAACTTGTTGTGAAAATTTTAAAATACTGCAAGTCATCTAATCTGTAAATAGAATTGGAACGGCGACGAACCCATGCGGATTGTTATAAATTGAAAAGTCTAATTTAAATCTAAAATTAATATTAATTCTAACCTAGTTGAGCAAATTGAGTTTTTAAAGGAAATAAAACTAATTAAAATAAGAAAATAATTAAAACAAATGAGAATTCAATAAGACAAGGATTACCAAGGTTTCAGAATCCACCACAATTCAACTAGTAATTATCTAATTATTAATTAATCCCCAATTTTAGAGTGACAACTCAAAATCAATCTATGTCATCTCATAAATATAACAATTAAGTTCTCAATTAAAATCAATCTTATGTAGGTTATTTTTCCGCTTAATAAGTATGACATCTAAGAATCTCACGAACATATAGAATAACAAAGAGTCAAAGTTTTCCTAAGCACTCTATGTAAACAATTTAATGAAAGACATAGAATAAAAAATAATCATATATAAATGTCATAGGTCCAAGCATAGATTTAATCAAATATTAATCTTAATAATCAATAATGCATGACAGAATGGGTGAAAAGAATTTAATAACACCCAATTAATCATGTAAAATAAAAACCATAAACATTAAAGCACACATGTAGGGAATTAATTAAATAAAAATCTAATTATTTCATCAAGTGCTTCATCTTTAAGCTCAAGACAAGAAATTTAATAGACATACTTGAATAGTGAACAATAAAACAGATAAAACCAGCCATGAAAGTTATTGTATCATTGCTGCCCGCCTCTTCAAAGCCTTACGTCTGCTTTTTCTTTTTCCTCTCTGGCGGCTTCCCATGCAAAAGCCAAAAGTTGCTTATATAGTCTTCAAATGGGTCCCACCTTTTTAATTCTAAAGCCAAAAGGTTTGGCCTTTTAATTTGCCTCCCACGTGACCACCCTTACAATTGCTTTAGGATTCCTTTTTCAATTATGAAAGCCATGTGCGGGTCCTTAAAATAGCTTTTCATCACTTGATCTTCTTTGTCTTCATGTGCATGTATGTCTCCCAAATCAATTACTCTTTAATACTTCCAAAATGAAGCTTCTTTATTCCTTTTTATCCATAATCTCCAATTAATTTCCTATTCAACAAAACAATTCAATGAATTAAAAATAATAAATAAAAATAAATAACAATTAAATAATTAAGAGTAAAATATGCGTATAAATTATGCTCATCAATCCCCGGCAACGGCGCCAAAAACTTGTTGTGAAAATTTTAAAATACTGCATGTCAGCCGGAATCTAGAAATAGAATAGTGGTAACGAGGACGAACCCACAGGGATTGTTATAAATTGAAAAGTCTAATTTAAATCTAAAATTAATATTAATTCTAACCTAGTTGAGCAAATTGAGTTTTTAAAGGAAATAAAACTAATTAAAATAAGAAAATAATTAAAACAAATGAGAATTCAATAAGACAAGGATTACCAAGGTTTCAGAATCCACCACAATTCAACTAGTAATTATCTAATTATTAATTAATCCCCAATTTTAGAGTGACAACTCAAAATCAATCTATGTCATCTCATAAATATAACAATTAAGCCCAATTAAAATCAATCTTATGTAGGTTATTTTTCTGCTTAATAGTATGACATCTAAGAATCTCATGTGAACATATTGAATAACAAAGAGTCAAAGTTTTCCTAAGCACTCTATGTAAACAATTTAATGAAAGACATAGAATAAAAAATAATCATATATAAATGTCATAGGTCCAAGCATAGATTTAATCAAATATTAATCTTAATAATCAATAATGCATGACAGAATGGGTGAAAAGAATTTAATAACACCCAATTAATCATGTAAAATAAAAACCATAAACATTAAAGCACACATGTAGGGAATTAATTAAATAAAAATCTAATTATTTCATTGAATAGGGCTTCATCTTTAAGCTCAGTACAAGAAATTTAGCTAGACATACTTGAATAGGGAACAATAAAACAGATAAAACCAGCCATAGAAAGCTAAAATATTGTTGCTGCTTCCGCTCCTCTTCAAAGCCTTACGTCTGCTTTTTCTTTTTCCTCTCTGGCGGCTTCCCATGCAAAAGCCAAAAGTTGCTTATATAGTCTTCAAATGGGTCCCACCTTTTTAATTCTAAAGCCAAAAGGTTTGGCCTTTTAATTTGCCTCCCACGTGACCACCCTTACAATTGCTTTAGGATTCCTTTTTCAATTATGAAAGCCATGTGCGGGTCCTTAAAATAGCTTTTCATCACTTGATCTTCTTCATGTTGTGATGGCAAAATCACGGTCCGGGTCCGGGTTCGCTTTTCCGATCCGACCCGACGAATATTTTCTATAACCGGAAATAACCCGTGATTTTTCACTCCTGTCCGGACGGGTTCAACCTAAAACCCGGTTTCGGAGTACGTTTTCAACCCGATGATGAATCCAATTGCAAAAACCTAAATTAATGAAAATAGAAATACAATCGCATTGAAATACAAACCCAGGATTTCGCAAATCAAATACAAATCCAGGTTCTAAACTAACCAAATACAAACAAGCACATTTGTTTCATTATTGCTGCTTCGCGTTTGAATCAAACCGATCATGTTTCGCGTTTGAATCAAATAGATTGCTTTGAACGAGGGAAGCAGGTACCCACGATTCGGTATTCACAAACTTGAAGGATCAGCGTCCGGCGAGGCAACGAATGGTAAGGACAAGCTCTTTACTTCTGACATATGGGAGCTGGTTGGTGGTCGCGAGACTCGCGACGGCGGCTGATGATGATGAACATAGCCGCGAAGGTGGTGTTCAACCCGTACCAACAGGTGGTTATTGGTCGCGACAAAGAAGACAAGGAAACAATGGATGATGATGATGGTGATGATGAACAGCCGCGACGATGGGCAAGAGATGATGACGATGGGTTGATTTGATGATGACGAGTTGAAGAGACGATGGTTGATTTGATGATGACGAGTTGAAGAGTTGAAGAGACGATGGGCAAGAGATGATGACGATGTGTTGATTTGATGATGACGAGTTGAAGAGTTGAGGAGGGATTGAGATTTGAGAGATGAAATGTTTGCTGCGGCTGTGAAGATGAATTAGGGCAACATTGGAGGCTTTTTTTTCTATTTATATTAACAATGATTATTGAAAATTAATATGTATCCGGGTCCGGGTTCCGGATATACGGGTTATCCCAAACCCGGAATCGGACCCGGATGTGTGCGGGTTACTAAAATAGCATTCCGGATCCGGATTTTATTTAATCCGGTACGGGTTCAACCCGGACCGGATTATCCGGGTTTCATCCGGGTCCGGTCCGGGTCCGGGTTATTTTGCCATCCCTACTTCATGTGCATGTATGTCTCCCAAATCAATTACTCTTTAATACTTCCAAAATGAAGCTTCTTTATTCCTTTTTATCCATAATCTCCAATTAATTTCCTATTCAACAAAACAATTCAATGAATTAAAAATAATAAATAAAAATAAATAACAATTAAATAATTAAGAGTAAAATATGCGTATAAATTATGCTCATCAATCCCCGGCAACGGCGCCAAAAACTTGTTGTGAAAATTTTAAAATCTTCCATGTACCGAATCTAGAAATAGAATAGTAATATGACGAGACTTGAACGGTTAAATTGAAAAGTCTAATTTAAATCTAAAATTAATATTAATTCTAACCTAGTTGAGCAAATTGAGTTTTTAAAGGAAATAAAACTAATTAAAATAAGAAAATAATTAAAACAAATGAGAATTCAATAAGACAAGGATTACCAAGGTTTCAGAATCCACCACAATTCAACTAGTAATTATCTAATTATTAATTAATCCCCAATTTTAGAGTGACAACTCAAAATCAATCTATGTCATCTCATAAATATAACAATTAAGCCCAATTAAAATCAATCTTATGTAGGTTATTTTTCTGCTTAATAGTATGACATCTAAGAATCTCATGTGAACATATTGAATAACAAAGAGTCAAAGTTTTCCTAAGCACTCTATGTAAACAATTTAATGAAAGACATAGAATAAAACATAATCATATATAAATTTCATTGGTCCAAGCATAGATTTAATCAAATATTAATCTTAACAATCAATAATGCATGACAGAATGGGTGAAAAGAATTTAATAACACCCAATTAATCTAAAATAAAAACCATAAACATTAAAGCACAGTGTAGGAATTAATTAAATAAAATCTAATTATTTCATTGAATAGCTTCATCTTTAAGCTCTCAAGACAAGAAATTTAATGACATACTTGAATAGGAACAATAAAACAGATAAAACCAGCCATGTAGAAAGTTTAAATATATTGTTCCTTCGCTCCTCTTCAAAGCCTTGCGTCTACTTTTTGTTTTTCCTCTCTGGCGGCTTCCCATGCAAAAGCCAAAAGTTGCTTATATAGTCTTCAAATGGGTCCCACCTTTTTAATTCTAAAGCCAAAAGGTTTGGCCTTTTAATTTGCCTCCCACGTGACCACCCTTACAATTGCTTTAGGATTCCTTTTTCAATTATGAAAGCCATGTGCGGGTCCTTAAAATAGCTTTTCATCACTTGATCTTCTTCTTGCATGTATGTCTCCCAAATCAATTACTCTTTAATACTTCCAAAATGAAGCTTCTTTATTCCTTTTTATCCATAATCTCCAATTAATTTCCTATTCAACAAAACAATTCAATGAATTAAAAATAATAAATAAAAATAAATAACAATTAAATAATTAAGAGTAAAATATGCGTATAAATTATGCTCATCAATCCCCGGCAACGGCGCCAAAAACTTGTTGTGAAAATTTTAAAATACTCGCAAGCGCACGAATCTAGAAATAGAATAGTGGTAACGAGGACGAACCCACAGGGATTGTTATAAATTGAAAAGTCTAATTTAAATCTAAAATTAATATTAATTCTAACCTAGTTGAGCAAATTGAGTTTTTAAAGGAAATAAAACTAATTAAAATAAGAAAATAATTAAAACAAATGAGAATTCAATAAGACAAGGATTACCAAGGTTTCAGAATCCACCACAATTCAACTAGTAATTATCTAATTATTAATTAATCCCCAATTTTAGAGTGACAACTCAAAATCAATCTATGTCATCTCATAAATATAACAATTAAGCCCAATTAAAATCAATCTTATGTAGGTTATTTTTCTGCTTAATAGTATGACATCTAAGAATCTCATGTGAACATATTGAATAACAAAGAGTCAAAGTTTTCCTAAGCACTCTATGTAAACAATTTAATGAAAGACATAGAATAAAAAATAATCATATATAAATGTCATAGGTCCAAGCATAGATTTAATCAAATATTAATCTTAATAATCAATAATGCATGACAGAATGGGTGAAAAGAATTTAATAACACCCAATTAATCATGTAAAATAAAAACCATAAACATTAAAGCACACATGTAAGGAATTAATTAAATAAAAATCTAATTATTTCATTGAATAGGGCTTCATCTTTAAGCTCAGTACAAGAAATTTAGCTAGACATACTTGAATAGGGAACAATAAAACAGATAAAACCAGCCATAGAAAGCTAAAATATTGTTGCTGCTTCCTCTCCTCTTCAAAGCCTTGCGTCTACTTTTTGTTTTTCCTCTCTGGCGGCTTCCCATGCAAAGCCAAAAGTTGCTTATATAGTCTTCAAATGGGTCCCACCTTTTTAATTATAATGCCAAAAGGTTTGGCCTTTTAATTTTCCTACCACGTGACCACCCTTTCAATTACTTTAGGATTCCTTTTTCAATTATGAAAGCCATGTGCGGGTCCTTAAAATAGCTTTTCATCACTTGATCTTCTTTGTCTTCATGTGCATGTATGTCTCCCAAATCAATTACTCTTTAATACTTCCAAAATGAAGCTTCTTTATTCCTTTTTATCCATAATCTCCAATTAATTTCCTATTCAACAAAACAATTCAATGAATTAAAAATAATAAATAAAAATAACTAACAATTAAATAATTAAGAGTAAAATATGCGTATAAATTATGCTCATCAATACCACTTTACTTGGTCATTGTCATCACGTTTGATCTTGTAGACCCATTTATTACCAATGGATTTTTTTCATGTGGTAGTGGTTTAAGTTTTCATGTCTTGTTGTTGTGTAGAGCCTCAATTTCTTCCTGTATTACTGTAATCCTCAAAGCAACATGTAAGTTATTTAAAGCTTCATGGAAAGTTGATGACTCTCCATCCTCTGTTAAAAGACAGTATGCAACATTTATCTCTGTGACATAATTTGAGTGCTACACTAGTGGTAGTCTCTTACGAGTTGACCGACGAACTTCTGGAGCCTCGAACTCATTTGGTACCTGTTCCTCATGCTTTGGTGCTGCTTCAGAAGAATCTGAATCTTATGGTTATTTTCCATATATACCGGCACAATCTCTGACTTTTCTTTTACAGTATTATCACCTTTATCTCTCCTTTGCAGTTAATCTTCTACAAAGATAACATCTCTGCTGACAATGATTTTGTAGGCAGTAGGGTCCCACAGTTGATACCCCTTTTACTCCATCAGCATATTCCAAGAAGATATATCTTATAAATTTTATATCCAGCTTTGCTCTTTCTTGGGTATCAGACATCACGTATACGTAACATCCAAATGCATGTAGGTGAGTAATCACAGCTTTCTAGTCACATCTCCATCAAGTCTTCAACTTAATTTACGTGGATGGCGACGATTTACTACATAACAAGCTTTGGTACGCTTCTATCCGGAATGACTTAGACCCAATCCTCAACATAGCTCTTATTCTTTCCTGTAAGTGTCATGTTGCCTCCGCCACCCTATTTTGTTGAGGAGTATATGCCACTATGAATCGCCTCTCAATATCTTCTTACTTATGTAAAGCAAGAATCAATAACAAAGTCAAAGTTTTCCAAGACTTATGTAAACAATTTAATGAAAGACATAGAATAAAAAATAATCATATATAAATTTCATAGGTCCAAGCATGATTTAATCAAATATTAATCTTAACAATCAATAATGCATGATGTAAATTGGTGAAAAGAATTTAATAACACCCAATTAATCATGTAAATAAAACCATAAACATTAAAGCACACGTGTGAATTAATTAAATTAAAATATAATTATTTCATTGAATAGGGCTTCATCTTTAACTTCAAGATGTTAAATTTAGCTAGACATACTTGAATGAGAACGATAAAGAGATAAAATCAGCCATAGAAAGCTAAAATATTGTTGCTGCTTCCGCTCCTCTTCAAAGCCTTGCGTCTACTTTTTGTTTTTCCTCTCTGGCGGCTTCCCATGCAAAGCCAAAAGTTGCTTATATAGTCTTAAAATGGGTCCCACCTTTTTAATTCTAAAGCCAAAAGGTTTGGCCTTTTAATTTGCCTCCCACGTGACCACCCTTACAATTGCTTTAGGATTCCTTTTTCAATTATGAAAGCCATGTGCGGGTCCTTAAAATAGCTTTTCATCACTTGATCTTCTTTTTCTTCATGTCCATGTATGTCTCACAAATCAATTACTCTTTAATACTTCCAAAATGAAGCTTCTTTATTACTTTTTATCCATAATCTCCAATTAATTTCCTATTCAACAAAACAATTCAATGAATTAAAAATAATAAATAAAAATAACTAACAATTAAATAATTAAGAGTAAAATATGCGTATAAATTATGCTCATCAATACCACTTTACTTGGTCATTATCACGTTTGATCTTGTAGACCCATTTATTACCAATAGATTTTTTCATGTGGTAGTGGTACAAGTTTTCATGTCTTGTTGTTGTGTAGAGCCTCAATTTCTTCTGCATTCATCAGTAATCCTCAAAGCAACATGTAAGTTATTTAAAGCTTCATGGAAAGTTGATGACTCTCCATCCTCTGTTAAAAGACGATGCAACATTTATCTCTGACATAATTTGAGTGCTACACTAGTGGTAGTCTCTTACGAGTTGACCAATAACTGAGCCTCGAACTCATTTAATTGTTCCTCATGCTTTGGTCGCTTCAAGAATCAATCTTATGGTTATTTTCCATATATACCCAAGACAATCTCGACTTTTCTTTTACGATTATCACCTTTATCTCTCCTTTGCAGTTAATCTTCTACAAAGATAACATCTCTGCTGACAATGATTTTGTAGGCAGTAGGGTCCCACAGTTGATACCCCTTTTACTCCATCAGCATATTCCAAGAAGATATATCTTATAAATTTTATATCCAGCTTTGCTCTTTCTTGGGTATTGTACATCACGTACACAGAACATCCAAATGCATGTAGGTGAGAGTAATCTTCTAGCTTTCTAGTCCACATCTCCATCGAAGTCTTCAACTTAATTTCTGTGGATGGCGACCGATTTACTACATAACAAGCAGTTTTGGCTGCTTCTATCCAGAATGACTTAGGTAGACCCATAATCCTCAACATAGCTCTTATTCTTCTCGTAAGTGTCATGTTCGGCCGCCCGCCACTATTTTGTTGAGGAGTATATGCCACTGAATCGCTTCTCTCAATATCTTCTTACTTATAGAAAGCAGAATTGAATAACAAAGAGTCAAAGTTTTCCAAGACTCTATGTAAACAATTTAATGAAAGACATAGAATAAAAAATAATCATATATAAATTTCATAGGTCCAAGCATAGATTTAATCAAATATTAATCTTAACAATCAATAATGCATGACAGAATTGGTGAAAAGAATTTAATAACACCCAATTAATCATGTAAAATAAAAACCATAAACATTAAAGCACACGTGTAGGGAATTAATTAAATTAAAATATAATTATTTCATTGAATAGGGCTTCATCTTTAACTTCAGTACAAGAAATTTAGCTAGACATACTTGAATAGGGAACAATAAAAGAGATAAAATCAGCCATAGAAAGCTAAAATATTGTTGCTGCTTCCGCTCCTCTTCAAAGCCTTGCGTCTACTTTTTGTTTTTCCTCTCTGGCGGCTTCCCATGCAAAGCCAAAAGTTGCTTATATAGTCTTAAAATGGGTCCCACCTTTTTAATTCTAAAGCCAAAAGGTTTGGCCTTTTAATTTGCCTCCCACGTGACCACCCTTACAATTGCTTTAGGATTCCTTTTTCAATTATGAAAGCCATGTGCGGGTCCTTAAAATAGCTTTTCATCACTTGATCTTCTTTGTCTTCATGTGCATGTATGTCTCCCAAATTAATTACTCTTTAATACTTCCAAAATGAAACTTCTTTATTCCTTTTTATCCATAATCTCCAATTAATTTCCTATTCAACAAAACAATTCAATGAATTAAAAATAATAAATAAAAATAACCAACAATTAAATAATTAAGAGTAAAATATGCGTATAAATTATGCTCATCAATCCCCGGCAACGGCACCAAAAACTTGTTGTTAAAATTTTAAAATACTCGCAAGCGCACGAATCTAGAAATAGAATAGTGGTAATGAGGTCGAACCCACAGGGATTGTTATAAATTGAAAAGTCTAACTTAAATCTAAAATTAATATTAATTCTAACCTAGTTGAGCAAATTGAGTTTTTAAAGGAAATAAAACTAATTAAAATAAGAAAATAATTAAAGCAAATGAGAATTCAATAAGAGAAGGATTACCAAGGTTTCAGAATCCACCACAATTCAACTAGTAATTATCTAATTATTAATTAATCCCCAATTTTAGAGTGACAACTCAAAATCAATCTATGTCATCTCATAAATATAACAATTAAGCCCAATTGAAATCAATCTTATGTAGGTTATTTTTCTGCTTAATAGTATGACATCTAAGAATCTCATGTGAACATATTGAATAACAAAGAGTCAAAGTTTTCCTAAGCACTCTATGTAAACAATTTAATGAAAGACATAGAATAAAAAATAATCATATATAAATTTCATAGGTCCAAGCATAGATTTAATCAAATATTAATCTTAACAATCAATAATGCATGACAGAATTGGTGAAAAGAATTTAATAACACCCAATTAATCATGTAAAATAAAAACCATAAACATTAAAGCACACGTGTAGGGAATTAATTAAATTAAAATATAATTATTTCATTGAATAGGGCTTCATCTTTAACTTCAGATGTTAAATTTAGCTAGACATACTTGAATAGGGAACAATAAAAGAGAAAAAATCAGCCATAGAAAGCTAAAATATTGTTGCTGCTTCCGCTCCTCTTCAAAGCCTTGCGTCTACTTTTTGTTTTTCCTCTCTGGCGGCTTCCCATGCAAAGCCAAAAGTTGCTTATATAGTCTTAAAATGGGTCCCACCTTTTTAATTCTAAAGCCAAAAGGTTTGGCCTTTTAATTTGCCTCCCACGTGACCACCCTTACAATTGCTTTAGGATTCCTTTTTCAATTATGAAAGCCATGGGTCCTTAAAATAGCTTTTCATCACTTGATCTTCTTTTTCTTCATGTCCATGTATGTCTCACAAATCAATTACTCTTTAATACTTCCAAAATGAAGCTTCTTTATTACTTTTTATCCATAATCTCCAATTAATTTCCTATTCAACAAAACAATTCAATGAATTAAAATAATAAATAAAAATAACTAACAATTAAATAATTAAGAGTAAAATATGTGATTATAAATTATGCTTTCGTCAATACCACTTTACTTGGTCATTGTCATCACGTTTGATCTTGTAGACCCATTTTATTACCAATAGATTTTTTCATGGTAGTGGTACAAGTTTTCATGTCTTGTTGTTGTGTAGAGCCTCGATTTCTTCTGCATTCTGTAATCCTCAAAGCGACATGTAAGTTATTTAAAAGCTTCATGGAAAGTTGATGACTCTCCATCCTGTTAAAAGGCGATGTATGCAACGTTTATCTCTGTGACATAATTTGAGTGCTACACTAGTGGTAGTCTCTTCTGAGTTGACCGACGAACTTACGGGCCTCGAACTCATTTTAATACACTGTTCCTCGTGCTTTGGTCTTCTTGAAGAATCGAATCTTATGGTTATTTTCCATATATCTGGCTGTCTCGACTTTTCTTTTACGGTATTATCACCTTTATCTCTCTCCATGCAGTTAATCTTACCAAGATAACATCTCTTGACAATGATTTTGTAGGCGGTAGGGTCCCCAGTTGATTACTTTACTCCATTGACATATTCGAAGATATATCTTATAAATTTTATATCGACTTTGCTCTTTCTTGGGTATTGTACATCGCATACGTAACATCCAAATGCATGTAGGTGAGGTAATCTTCTAGCTTTCTAGTCCACATCTCCATGAAGTCTTGACTTAATTTACGTGGATGGCTAGTTACTACATAACAAGCGGTTTTGGCTGCTTATCCGAATGACTTAGGTGGACCCATAATCCTCAACATAGCTCTTATTCTTTACCGTAGTGTCATGTTCGCCTCCGCCACCTATTTTGTTGAGGAGTATATGCCCTATGAGCGCCTCTCAATATCTTCTTTACTTAGAAAGCAAGAATTGAATATGAAAAGTCGAAGTTTTCTAAGCACTCTATGTAAAACAATTTAATGAAAGGCGTAGAATAAAAAATAATCATATATAAAGTTCATAGGTCCAAGCATAGATTTAATCAAATAATAATCTTAACAATCAATAATGCATGACAGAATTGGTGAAAAGAATTAAATAACACCCAATTAATCATGTAAAATAAAAACCATAAACATTAAAGCACACGTGTAGGGAATTAATTAAATTAAAATATAATTATTTCTTTGAATAGGGCTTCATCTTTAACTTCAGTACAAGAAATTTAGCTTGACATACTTGAATAGAACGATAAAAGAGATAAAATCAGCCATAGAAAGCTAAAATATTGTTCTTGCTCCTCTTCAAAGCTATGCTACTTTTTGTTTTTCCTCTCTGGCTTCCCATACAAAGCCAAAGTTGCTTATAGTCTTAAATGGGTCCCACCTTTTTAATTCTAAAGCCAAAAGGTTTGGCCTTTTAATTTGCCTCCCACGTGACCACCCTTACAATTGCTTTAGGATTCCTTTTCAATTATGAAAGCATGCGGGTCCTTAAAATAGCTTTTCATCACTTGATCTTCTTTGTCTTCATGTGCATGTATGTCTCCCAAATTAATTACTCTTTAATACTTCCAAAATGAAACTTCTTTATTCCTTTTTATCCATAATCTCCAATTAATTTCCTATTCAACAAAACAATTCAATGAATTAAAAATAATAATTAAAAATAACCAACAATTAAAAAATTAAGAGAAAAAAATGCGTATAAATTATTCTCAACAATAACAGGCAACGGCACCAAAAAATTGTTGTTAAAAGTTTAAAATACTCGCAATGGCCTTGTAATCTAGAAATAGAATAGTGGTAATGAGGTCGAACCCACAGGGATTGTTATAAATTGAAAAGTCTAAATTAAATCTAAAATTAATATTAATTCTAACCTAGTTGAGCAAATTGAGTTTTTAAAGGAAATAAAACTAATTAAAATAAGAAAATAATTAAAACAAATGAGAATTCAATAAGAGAAGGATTACCAAGGTTTCAGAATCCACCACAATTCAACTAGTAATTATCTAATTATTAATTAATCCCCAATTTTAGAGTGACAACTCAAAATCAATCTATGTCATCTCATAAATATAACAATTAAGCCCAATTAAAATCAATCTTATGTAGGTTATTTTTCTGCTTAATAGTATGACATCTAAGAATCTCATGTGAACATATTGAATAACAAAGAGTCAAAGTTTTCCTAAGCACTCTATGTAAACAATTTAATGAAAGACATAGAATAAAAAATAATCATATATAAATGTCATAGGTCCAAGCATAGATTTAATCAAATATTAATCTTAATAATCAATAATGCATGACAGAATGGGTGAAAAGAATTTAATAACACACAATTAATCATGTAAAATAAAAACCATAAACATTAAAGCACACATGTAGGGAATTAATTAAATAAAAATTTAATTATTTCATTGAATAGGGCTTCATCTTTAACTTCAAAATTTAGAAATACTGTCTTGAATAGGAACGATAAAGAGATAAAATCAGCCATAGAAAGCTAAAATATTGTTGCTGCTTCCTCTCCTCTTCAAAGCCTTGCGTCTACTTTTTGTTTTTCCTCTCTGGCGGCTTCCCATGCAAAGCCAAAAGTTGCTTATATAGTCTTCAAATGGGTCCCACCTTTTTAATTATAATGCCAAAAGGTTTGGCCTTTTAATTTTCCTACCACGTGACCACCCTTTCAATTACTTTAGGATTCCTTTTTCAATTATGAAAGCCATGTGCGGGTCCTTAAAATAGCTTTTCATCACTTGATCTTCTTTTTCTTCATATGCATGTATGTCTCCCAAATCAATTACTCTTTAATACTTCCAAAATGAAGCTTCTTTATTCCTTTTTATCCATAATCTCCAATTAATTTCCTATTCAACAAAACAATTCAATGAATTAAAAATAATAAATAAAAATAACTAACAATTAAATAATTAAGAGTAAAATATGCGTATAAATTATGCTCATCAATACCACTTTACTTGGTCATTGTCATCACGTTTGATCTTGTAGACCCATTTATTACCAATAGATTTTTTTCATGTGGTAGTGGTACAAGTTTTCATGTCTTGTTGTTGTGTAGAGCCTCAATTTCTTCCCCTGACATTCAGTAATCCTCAAAGCAACATGTAAGTTATTTAAAGCTTCATGGAAAGTTGATGACTCCATCCTCTCATTAAAAGGCAGATGCAACATTTATCTCGTGACATAATTTGAGTGCTACACTAGTGGTAGTCTCTCACGAGTTGGCGAACTCCGAGCCTCGAACTCATTTGGTACTGCCTCATCTTGAAGAATCAATCTATGGTTATTTTCCATATATAATCTCGACTTTTCTTTTACAAGATTATCACCTTTATCTCTCCTTTTAATCTTCTACAAAGATAACATCTCACGACAATGATTTTGTAGGCGGTAGGTCCCCAGTTGATACCCCTTTTACTCCATCGATATTCCAAGAAGATATATCTTATAAATTTTATATCCGACTTTGCTCTTTCTTGGGTATTGTACATCACGATACGTAACATCCAAATGCATGTAGGTGAGAGTAATCTTCAGCTTTCTAGTCCACATCTCCATCAAGTCTTCAACTTAATTTACGTGGATGGCGTGATTTACTACATAACAAGGCGATGACTTGTAGACCCGTAATCCTCAACATAGCTCTTATTCTTTCGTAGTGTCATGTTATTTTGTTGAGGAGTATATGCCTCTCAATATCTTCTTACTTATAAAGCAAGAATATGAACAAAAAGTTTTCCTAAGCACTCTATGTAAACAATTTAATGAAAGACATAGAATAAAAAATAATCATATATAAATTTCATAGGTCCAAGCATAGATTTAATCAAATATTAATCTTAACAATCAATAATGCATGACAGAATTGGTGAAAAGAATTTAATAACACCCAATTAATCATGTAAAATAAAAACCATAAACATTAAAGCACACGTGTAGGGAATTAATTAAATTAAAATATAATTATTTCATTGAATAGGGCTTCATCTTTAACTTCAGTACAAGAAATTTAGCTAGACATACTTGAATAGGGAACAATAAAAGAGATAAAATCAGCCATAGAAAGCTAAAATATTGTTGCTGCTTCCGCTCCTCTTCAAAGCCTTGCGTCTACTTTTTGTTTTTCCTCTCTGGCGGCTTCCCATGCAAAGCCAAAAGTTGCTTATATAGTCTTAAAATGGGTCCCACCTTTTTAATTCTAAAGCCAAAAGGTTTGGCCTTTTAATTTGCCTCCCACGTGACCACCCCTTACAATTGCTTTAGGATTCCTTTTTCAATTATGAAAGCCATGCGGGTCCTTAAAATAGCTTTTCATCACTGATCTTCTTTTCTTCATGTCCACGATGTCTCACAAATCAATTACTCTTTAATACTTCCAAAATGAAGCTTTTATTACTTTTTATCCATAATCTCCAATTAATTTCCTATTCAACAAAACAATTCAATGAATTAAAATAATAAATAAAAATAACTAACAATTAAATAATTAAGAGTAAAATATCGTATAAATTATGCTCATCAATACCACTTTACTTGGTCATTGTCATCACGTTTGATCTTGTAGACCCATTTATTACCAATAGATTTTTTCATGTGGTAGTGGTACAAGTTTTCATGTCTTGTTGTTGTGTAGAGCCTCGATTTCTTCCTCGACATTCAGTAATCCTCAAAGCAACATGTAGTTATTTAAAGCTTCATGGAAAGTTGATGACTCTCCATCCTCTGTTAAAAGGCGATGCAACATTTATCTCGTGACATAATTTGAGTGCTACACTAGTGGTAGTCTCTTACGAGTTAATGACGAACTTGAGCCTCGAACTCATTTGGTACATTGCTCTCATGCTTTGCGTGCTGCTTCAAGAATCAATCTTATGGTTATTTTCCATATACCGCACAATCTCGACTTTTCTTTTACAAGATTATCACCTTTATCTCTCCTTTGCGTTAATCTTCTACAAAGATAACATCTCTCTGGTGACAATGATTTTGTAGGCGGTAGGGTCCCATGATTGATACCCTTTTACTCCATCAAGATATTCCAAGAAGATATATCTTATAAATTTTATATCCATTTTTGCTCTTTCTTGGGTATTGTACATCACGTCATACGTAACATCCAAATGCATGTAGGTGAGAGTAATCTGCTAGCTTTCTAGTCCACATCTCCATCGAAGTCTTCAACTTAATTTCTGTGGATGGCGACCGATTTACTACATAACAAGCGGTTTCTTATCCGAATGACTTGTAGACCCATAATCCTCAACATAGCTCTTATTCTTTCTGTAAGTGTCATGTTCAGTCGCTCCGCCACCCTATTTTGTTGAGGAGTATATGCCACTATGAACTGCCTCTCAATATCTTCTTACTTATAGAAAGCAAGAATTGAATAACAAAGAGTCAAAGTTTTCCTAAGCACTCTATGTAAACAATTTAATGAAAGACATAGAATAAAAAATAATCATATATAAATTTCATAGGTCCAAGCATAGATTTAATCAAATATTAATCTTAACAATCAATAATGCATGACAGAATTGGTGAAAAGAATTTAATAACACCCAATTAATCATGTAAAATAAAAACCATAAACATTAAAGCACACGTGTAGGAATTAATTAAATTAAAATATAATTATTTCATTGAATAGACTTCATCTTTAACTTCAAGATAAGAAATTTAGCTAGACATACTTGAATAGGGAACAATAAAGAGATAAAATCAGCCATAGAAAGCTAAATATCATTGTCTTGCTTAGCTCTCTTCAAAGCCTTGCGTCCTACTTTGTTTTCCTCTGGCGGCTTCCATGCAAATATAGTCTTAAATGGGTCCCACCTTTTTAATTCTAAAGCCAAAAGGTTTGGCCTTTTAATTTGCCTCCCACGTGACCACCCTTACAATTGCTTTAGGATTCCTTTTTCAATTATGAAAGCCATGCGGGTCCTTAAAATAGCTTTTCATCACTTGATCTTTCTTTTCTTCATGTCCATGTATGTCTCTACAAATCAATTACTCTTTAATACTTCCAAAATGAAGCTTCTTTATTACTTTTTATCCATAATCTCCAATTAATTTCCTATTCAACAAAACAATTCAATGAATTAAAAATAATAAATAAAAATAACTAACAATTAAATAATTAAGAGTAAAATATGCGTATAAATTATGCTCATCAATACCACTTTACTTGGTCATTGTCATCACGTTTGATCTTGTAGACCCATTTATTACCAATAGATTTTTTTCATGTGGTAGTGGTACAAGTTTTCATGTCTTGTTGTTGTGTAGAGCCTCAATTTCTTCCTGCATTACTGTAATCCTCAAAGCAACATGTGTTATTTAAAGCTTCATGGAAAGTTGATGACTCTCCATCCTCTCATAAAAAGATGCAACATTTATCTCTGTGACATAATTTGAGTGCTACACTAGTGGTAGTCTCTTACGAGTTGACCGACGAACTTCTGGAGCCTCGAACTCATTTGGTACCTGTTCCTCATGCTTTGGTGCTGCTTCAGAAGAATCTGAATCTTATGGTTATTTTCCATATATACCGGCACAATCTCTGACTTTTCTTTACGATTATCACCTTTATCTCTCTCCTTTGCGCTTAATCTTCTACAAAGATAACATCTCTCACAATGATTTTGTAGGCGTAGGTCCCAGCTTGATACCCCTTTTACTCCATCGATATTCCAAGAAGATATATCTTATAAATTTTATATCCACTTTGCTCTTTCTTGGGTATTGTATCACGTCTGTAACATCCAAATGCATGTAGGTGAGAGTAATCTAGCTTTCTAGTCCACATCTCCATCAAGTCTTCAACAATTTACGTGGATGGCGATTTACTACATAACAAGCTTTGGCTCTATCCGAATGACTTAGGTAGACCCATAATCCTCAACATAGCTCTTATTCTTTCTCAGTAAGTGTCATGTTCACGCTCGCCTCACCCTATTTTGTTGAGGAGTATATGCCACTATGAATCGCTTCTCAATATCTTCTTACTTATAAGCAAGAATTGAATAACAAAGAGTCAAAGTTTTCCTAAGCACCTATGTAAACAATTTAATGAAGACATAGAATAAAAATAATCATATATAAATTTCATAGGTCCAAGTATGATTTAATCAAATATTAATCTTAACAATCAATAATGCATGACAGAATTGGTGAAAAGAATTTAATAACACCCAATTAATCATGTAAAATAAAAACCATAAACATTAAAGCACACGTGTAGGGAATTAATTAAATTAAAATATAATTATTTCATTGAATAGGGCTTCATCTTTAACTTCAGTACAAGAAATTTAGCTAGACATACTTGAATAGGGAACAATAAAAGAGATAAAATCAGCCATAGAAAAGCTAAAATATTGTTCTTTCTTCCTCTTCAAAGCCTTGCGTCTACTTTTTGTTTTTCCTCTCTGGCGGCTTCCCATGCAAAGCCAAAAGTTGCTTATATAGTCTTAAAATGGGTCCCACCTTTTTAATTCTAAAGCCAAAAGGTTTGGCCTTTTAATTTGCCTCCCACGTGACCACCCTTACAATTGCTTTAGGATTCCTTTTTCAATTATGAAAGCCATGTGCGGGTCCTTAAAATAGCTTTTCATCACTTGATCTTCTTTTTCTTCATGTCCATGTATGTCTCACAAATCAATTACTCTTTAATACTTCCAAAATGAAGCTTCTTTATTACTTTTTATCCATAATCTCAATTAATTTCCTATTCAACAATTCAATGAATTAAAATAATAAATAAAATAACTAACAATTAAATAATTAAGAGTAAAATATGTATAAATTATGCTCATCAATACCACTTTACTTGGTCATTGTCATCACGCGTTTGATCTTAGACCCATTTATTACCAATAGATTTTTTTCATGTGGTAGTGGTACAAGTTTTCATGTCTTGTTGTTGTGTAGAGCCTCAATTTCTTCCTGCATTACTGTAATCCTCAAAGCAACATGTAAGTTATTTAAAGCTTCATGGAAAGTTGATGACTCTCCATCCTCTGTTAAAAGACAGTATGCAACATTTATCTCTGTGACATAATTTGAGTGCTACACTAGTGGTAGTCTCTTCACAGGTTAAACGAACTTCTGGAGCCTCGAACTCATTTGGTACCTGTTCCTCATGCTTTGGTGCTGCTTCAGAAGAATCTGAATCTTATGGTTATTTTCCATATATACCGGCACAATCTCTGACTTTTCTTTTACAGTATTATCACCTTTATCTCTCCTTTGCAGTTAATCTTCTACAAAGATAACATCTCTGCTGACAATGATTTTGTAGGCAGTAGGGTCCCACAGTTGATACCCCTTTTACTCCATCAGCATATTCCAAGAAGATATATCTTATAAATTTTATATCCAGCTTTGCTCTTTCTTGGGTATTGTACATCACGTACACAGAACATCCAAATGCATGTAGGTGAGAGTAATCTGCTAGCTTTCTAGTCCACATCTCCATCGAAGTCTTCAACTTAATTTCTGTGGATGGCGACCGATTTACTACATAACAAGTGCTTTTGCTTATCCAGAATGACTTAGGTAGACCCATAATCCTCAACATAGCTCTTATTCTTTCTGTAAGTGTCATGTTCAGTCGCTCCGCCACCCTATTTTGTTGAGGAGTATATGCCACTATGAACTGCCTCTCAATATCTTCTTACTTATAGAAAGCAAGAATTGAATAACAAAGAGTCAAAGTTTTCCTAAGCACTCTATGTAAACAATTTAATGAAAGACATAGAATAAAAAATAATCATATATAAATTTCATAGGTCCAAGCATAGATTTAATCAAATATTAATCTTAACAATCAATAATGCATGACAGAATTGGTGAAAAGAATTTAATAACACCCAATTAATCATGTAAAATAAAAACCATAAACATTAAAGCACACGTGTAGGGAATTAATTAAATTAAAATATAATTATTTCATTGAATAGGGCTTCATCTTTAACTTGATATAAAATTTAGCTAGACATACTTGAATAAGGAACAATAAAAGAGATAAAATCACCATAGAAAGCTAAAATATTGTTCTTGCCGCTCCTCTTCAAAGCCTTTGCGTACTTTTGTTTTTCCTCTCTGACTTCATGCAAAGCCAAAAGTTGCTTATATAGTCTTAAAATGGGTCCCACCTTTTTAATTCTAAAGCCAAAAGGTTTGGCCTTTAATTTGCCTCCACGTGACCACCCTTACAATTGCTTTAGGATTCCTTTTCAATTATGAAGCCAAAGCGTCATGTCCTTAAAATAGCTTTTCATCACTTGATCTTCTTTTTCTTCATGTCCATGTATGTCTCACAAATCAATTACTCTTTAATACTTCCAAAATGAAGCTTTATTACTTTTATCCATAATCTCAATTAATTTCCTATTCAACAAAACAATTCAATGAATTAAAATAATAAATAAAATAACTAACAATTAAATAATTAAGAGTAAAATATCGTATAAATTATGCATCAATACCACTTTACTTGGTCATTGTCATCACGTTTGATCTTGTAGACCCATTTATTACCAATAGATTTTTTCATGTGGTAGTGGTACAAGTTTTCATGTCTTGTTGTTGTGTAGAGCCTCGATTTCTTCTGCATTCTTGTAATCCTCAAAGCAACATGTAAGTTATTTAAAGCTTCATGGAAAGTTGATGACTCTCCATCCTCCTGTTAAAAGGCGATGCAACATTTATCTACGTGACATAATTTGAGTGCTACACTAGTGGTAGTCTCTTCACGAGTTGACCGATGACTTACGGGCCTCGAACTCATTTGGTACTGGTTATTTTCCATATATACCGGCACAATCTCTGACTTTTCTTTTACAGTATTATCACCTTTATCTCTCCTTTGCAGTTAATCTTCTACAAAGATAACATCTCTGCTGACAATGATTTTGTAGGCAGTAGGGTCCCACAGTTGATACCCCTTTTACTCCATCAGCATATTCCAAGAAGATATATCTTATAAATTTTATATCCAGCTTTGCTCTTTCTTGGGTATTGTACATCACGTACACAGAACATCCAAATGCATGTAGGTGAGAGTAATCTGCTAGCTTTTCTAGTCACATCTCCATCGAAGTCTTCAACTTAATTTCTGTGGATGGCGGGTTACTACATAACAAGCAGTTTTGGCTGCTTCTATCCAGAATGACTTAGGTAGACCCATAATCCTCAACATAGCTCTTATTCTTTCTGTAAGTGTCATGTTCAGTCGCTCCGCCACCCTATTTTGTTGAGGAGTATATGCCACTATGAACTGCCTCTCAATATCTTCTTACTTATGTAAAGCGAATTGAATATACAAAAGTCAAAGTTTTCCTAAGACTCTATGTAAACAATTTAATGAAAGACATAGAATAAAAATAATCATATATAAATTTAAGTCCAAGCATAGATTTAATCAAATATTAATCTTAACAATCAATAATGCATGTAATTGGTGAAAAAGAATTTAATAACACCCAATTAATCATGTAAAATAAAACCATAAACATTAAAGCACACGTGTAGGAATTAATTAAATTAAAATATAATTATTTCATTGAATAGTATTTCATCTTTAACTTCAAGACAAGAAATTTAGCTAGACATACTTGAATAGGAACGATAAAGAGATAAAATCAGCCATGTAAAGCTAAAATATTATTCGCTTTCTCTCTTCAAAGCCTTGCGTACTTTTTGTTTTCCTCTCTCGCCGCGGCATAAAAAAAAAAAAGTTGCTTATATAGTCTTAAAATGGGTCCCACCTTTTTAATTCTAAAGCCAAAAGGTTTGGCCTTTTAATTTGCCTCCCACGTGACCACCCTTACAATTGCTTTAGGATTCCTTTTTCAATTATGAAAGCCATGTGCGGGTCCTTAAAATAGCTTTTCATCACTTGATCTTCTTTTTCTTCATGTCCATGTATGTCTCACAAATCAATTACTCTTTAATACTTCCAAAATGAAGCTTCTTTATTACTTTTTATCCATAATCTCCAATTAATTTCCTATTCAACAAAACAATTCAATGAATTAAAAATAATAAATAAAAATAACTAACAATTAAATAATTAAGAGTAAAATATGCGTATAAATTATGCTCATCAATACCACTTTACTTGGTCATTGTCATCACGTTTGATCTTGTAGACCCATTTATTACCAATAGATTTTTTTCATGTGGTAGTGGTACAAGTTTTCATGTCTTGTTGTTGTGTAGAGCCTCAATTTCTTCCTGCATTACTGTAATCCTCAAAGCAACATGTAAGTTATTTAAAGCTTCATGGAAAGTTGATGACTCTCCATCCTCTGTTAAAAGACAGTATGCAACATTTATCTCTGTGACATAATTTGAGTGCTACACTAGTGGTAGTCTCTTACGAGTTGACCGACGAACTTCTGGAGCCTCGAACTCATTTGGTACCTGTTCCTCATGCTTTGGTGCTGCTTCAGAAGAATCTGAATCTTATGGTTATTTTCCATATATACCGGCACAATCTCTGACTTTTCTTTTACAGTATTATCACCTTTATCTCTCCTTTGCAGTTAATCTTCTACAAAGATAACATCTCTGCTGACAATGATTTTGTGTAGGGTCCACATGATGATACCCTTTACTCCATCAAGATATTCCAAGAAGATATATCTTATAAATTTTATATCCTTTGCTCTTTCTTGGGTATTGTACATCACGCATTACGTAACATCCAAATGCATGTAGTGAGAGTAATCGCTAGCTTTCTAGTCCACATCTCCATCAAGTCTTCAACTTAATTTACGTGGATGGCGTGGTTACTACATAACAAGCGTTTGGTCGCTTCTATCCGAGAATGACTTGGTAGACCCATAATCCTCAACATAGCTCTTATTCGTAAGTGTCATGTCGCCACCCTATTTTGTTGAGGAGTATATGCCACTATGAATCGCCTCAATATCTTCTTACTTATAGAAAGCAAGAATTGAATAACAAAGAGTCAAAGTTTTCCTAAGCACTCTATGTAAACAATTTAATGAAAGACATAGAATAAAAAATAATCATATATAAATTTCATAGGTCCAAGCATAGATTTAATCAAATATTAATCTTAACAATCAATAATGCATGACAGAATTGGTGAAAAGAATTTAATAACACCCAATTAATCATGTAAAATAAAAACCATAAACATTAAAGCACACGTGTAGGGAATTAATTAAATTAAAATATAATTATTTCATTGAATAGGGCTTCATCTTTAACTTCAGTACAAGAAATTTAGCTAGACATACTTGAATAGGGAACAATAAAAGAGATAAAATCAGCCATGAAAGCTAAAATATTGTCTTTCTTGCTCTCTTCAAAGCCTTATCTACTTTTTGTTTTTCCTCTCTCGGCTTCCCATGCAAAGCCAAAAGTTGCTTATATAGTCTTAAAATGGGTCCCACCTTTTAATTCTAAAGCAAAGGTTTGGCCTTTAATTTGCCTCACGTGACCACCCTTACAATTGCTTTAGGATTCCTTTTTCAATTATGAAAGCCATGTGCGGGTCCTTAAAATAGCTTTTCATCACTTGATCTTCTTTTTCTTCATGTCCATGTATGTCTCACAAATCAATTACTCTTTAATACTTCCAAAATGAAGCTTCTTTATTACTTTTTATCCATAATCTCCAATTAATTTCCTATTCAACAAAACAATTCAATGAATTAAAAATAATAAATAAAAATAACTAACAATTAAATAATTAAGAGTAAAATATGCGTATAAATTATGCTCATCAATACCACTTTACTTGGTCATTGTCATCACGTTTGATCTTGTAGACCCATTTATTACCAATAGATTTTTTTCATGTGGTAGTGGTACAAGTTTTCATGTCTTGTTGTTGTGTAGAGCCTCAATTTCTTCCTGCATTACTGTAATCCTCAAAGCAACATGTAAGTTATTTAAAGCTTCATGGAAAGTTGATGACTCTCCATCCTCTGTTAAAAGACAGTATGCAACATTTATCTCTGTGACATAATTTGAGTGCTACACTAGTGGTAGTCTCTTACGAGTTGACCGACGAACTTCTGGAGCCTCGAACTCATTTAGTACATTCCTCATGCTTTGGTCTTCGCTTCGAAGAGTTATTTTCCATATATACCGGCACAATCTCTGACTTTTCTTTTACAGTATTATCACCTTTATCTCTCCTTTGCAGTTAATCTTCTACAAAGATAACATCTCTGCTGACAATGATTTTGTAGGCAGTAGGGTCCCACAGTTGATACCCCTTTTACTCCATCAGCATATTCGAAGATATATATTATAAATTTTCTATCCAGCTTTGTTCTTTCTTGGGCATTGTACATCACGTACACTAGACATCCAAATGTATATAGGTGAGAGTAATCTGCTGGCTTTCTAGTCCACATCTCCATCAGAGTCTTCAACCCAATTGCTATAGATGGCGATCGATTTACTACATAACAGGCAATTTTGGCTGCTTCTGCCCAAAATAAATTAAGCAGACCCACAGTACTCATAACTCTTATTCTTTCTGTAAGAGTCTTGTTCAGCCGCTTTGCCACTCCATTTTGTTGAGGAGTGTATGCCATGAATCGCCTCTCAATATCTTCTTACTTATAAAGCGGAATTGAATAACAAAGAGTCAAAGTTTTCCTAAGCACTCTATGTAAACAATTTAATGAAAGACATAGAATAAAAAATAATCATATATAAATTTCATAGGTCCAAGCATAGATTTAATCAAATATTAATCTTAACAATCAATAATGCATGACAGAATTGGTGAAAAGAATTTAATAACACCCAATTAATCATGTAAAATAAAAACCATAAACATTAAAGCACACGTGTAGGGAATTAATTAAATTAAAATATAATTATTTCATTGAATAGGGCTTCATCTTTAACTTCAGTACAAGAAATTTAGCTAGACATACTTGAATAGGGAACAATAAAAGAGATAAAATCAGCCATAGAAAGCTAAAATATTGTTGCTGCTTCCGCTCCTCTTCAAAGCCTTGCGTCTACTTTTTGTTTTTCCTCTCTGGCGGCTTCCCATGCAAAGCCAAAAGTTGCTTATATAGTCTTAAAATGGGTCCCACCTTTTTAATTCTAAAGCCAAAAGGTTTGGCCTTTTAATTTGCCTCCCACGTGACCACCCTTACAATTGCTTTAGGATTCCTTTTTCAATTATGAAAGCCATGTGCGGGTCCTTAAAATAGCTTTTCATCACTTGATCTTCTTTTTCTTCATGTCCATGTATGTCTCACAAATCAATTACTCTTTAATACTTCCAAAATGAAGCTTCTTTATTACTTTTTATCCATAATCTCCAATTAATTTCCTATTCAACAAAACAATTCAATGAATTAAAAATAATAAATAAAAATAACTAACAATTAAATAATTAAGAGTAAAATATGCGTATAAATTATGCTCATCAATACCACTTTACTTGGTCATTGTCATCACGTTTGATCTTGTAGACCCATTTATTACCAATAGATTTTTTTCATGTGGTAGTGGTACAAGTTTTCATGTCTTGTTGTTGTGTAGAGCCTCAATTTCTTCCTCTGACATCAGAATCCTCAAAGCAACATGTAAGTTATTTAAAGCTTCATGGAAAGTTGATGACTCTCCATCCTCTGTTAAAAGACAGTATGCAACATTTATCTCTGTGACATAATTTGAGTGCTACACTAGTGGTAGTCTCTTACGAGTTGACCGACGAACTTCTGGAGCCTCGAACTCATTTGGTACCTGTTCCTCATGCTTTGGTGCTGCTTCAGAAGAATCTGAATCTTATGGTTATTTTCCATATATACCGGCACAATCTCTGACTTTTCTTTTACAGTATTATCACCTTTATCTCTCCTTTGCAGTTAATCTTCTACAAAGATAACATCTCTGCTGACAATGATTTTGTAGGCAGTAGGGTCCCACAGTTGATACCCCTTTTACTCCATCAGCATATTCCAAGAAGATATATCTTATAAATTTTATATCCAGCTTTGCTCTTTCTTGGGTATTGTACATCACGTACACAGAACATCCAAATGCATGTAGGTGAGAGTAATCTGCTAGCTTTCTAGTCCACATCTCCATCGAAGTCTTCAACTTAATTTCTGTGGATGGCGACCGATTTACTACATAACAAGCAGTTTTGGCTGCTTCTATCCAGAATGACTTAGGTAGACCCATAATCCTCAACATAGCTCTTATTCTTTCTGTAAGTGTCATGTTCAGTCGCTCCGCCACCCTATTTTGTTGAGGAGTATATGCCACTATGAACTGCCTCTCAATATCTTCTTACTTATAGAAAGCAAGAATTGAATAACAAAGAGTCAAAGTTTTCCTAAGCACTCTATGTAAACAATTTAATGAAAGACATAGAATAAAAAATAATCATATATAAATTTCATAGGTCCAAGCATAGATTTAATCAAATATTAATCTTAACAATCAATAATGCATGACAGAATTGGTGAAAAGAATTTAATAACACCCAATTAATCATGTAAAATAAAAACCATAAACATTAAAGCACACGTGTAGGGAATTAATTAAATTAAAATATAATTATTTCATTGAATAGGGCTTCATCTTTAACTTCAGTACAAGAAATTTAGCTAGACATACTTGAATAGGGAACAATAAAAGAGATAAAATCAGCCATAGAAAGCTAAAATATTGTTGCTGCTTCCGCTCCTCTTCAAAGCCTTGCGTCTACTTTTTGTTTTTCCTCTCTGGCGGCTTCCCATGCAAAGCCAAAAGTTGCTTATATAGTCTTAAAATGGGTCCCACCTTTTTAATTCTAAAGCCAAAAGGTTTGGCCTTTTAATTTGCCTCCCACGTGACCACCCTTACAATTGCTTTAGGATTCCTTTTTCAATTATGAAAGCCATGTGGGTCCTTAAAATAGCTTTTCATCACTTGATCTTCTTTTCTTCATGTCCATGTATGTCACAAATCAATTACTCTTTAATACTTCCAAAATGAAGCTTCTTTATTACTTTTATCCATAATCTCCAATTAATTTCCTATTCAACAAAACAATTAAATGAATTAAAAATAATAAATAAAAATAACTAACAATTAAATAATTAAGAGTAAAATATGCGTATAAATTATGCTCATCAATACCACTTTACTTGGTCATTGTCATCACGTTTGATCTTGTAGACCCATTTATTACCAATGGATTTTTTTCATGTGGTAGTGGTTTAAGTTTTCATGTCTTGTTGTTGTGTAGAGCCTCAATTTCTTCCTGTATTCAGAATCCTCAAAGCAACATGTAAGTTATTTAAAGCTTCATGGAAAGTTGATGACTCTCCATCCTCTGTTAAAAGGCGATGCAACATTTATCTACGTGACATAATTTGAGTGCTACACTAGTGGTAGTCTCTTACGAGTTGACCTAACTTACGGAGCCTCGAACTCATTTGGTACACCTTATGGTTATTTTCCATATATACCGGCACAATCTCTGACTTTTCTTTTACAGTATTATCACCTTTATCTCTCCTTTGCAGTTAATCTTCTACAAAGATAACATCTCTGCTGACAATGATTTTGTAGGCAGTAGGGTCCCACAGTTGATACCCCTTTTACTCCATCAGCATATTCCAAGAAGATATATCTTATAAATTTTATATCCAGCTTTGCTCTTTCTTGGGTATTGTACATCACGTACACAGAACATCCAAATGCATGTAGGTGAGTAATCTAGCTTTCTAGTCCACATCTCCATCGAAGTCTTGTTTAATTTACGTGGATGGCGTGGATTTACTACATAACAAGCAGTTTTGGCTGCTTCTATCCAGAATGACTTAGGTAGACCCATAATCCTCAACATAGCTCTTATTCTTTCTGTAAGTGTCATGTTCAGTCGCTCCGCCACCCTATTTTGTTGAGGAGTATATGCCACTATGAATCGCCTCTCAATATCTTCTTACTTATAAAGCAAGAATTGAATAACAAAAGTCAAAGTTTTCCTAAGCACTCTGTAAACAATTTAATGAAAGACATAGAATAAAAATAATCATATATAAATTTCATAGGTCCAAGCATAGATTTAATCAAATATTAATCTTAACAATCAATAATGCATGTAATTGGTGAAAAGAATTTAATAACACCCAATTAATCATGTAAAATAAAACCATAAACATTAAAGCACGTGTAATTAATTAAATTAAAATATAATTATTTCATTGAATAGGGCTTCATCTTTAACTTCAAGACAAGAAATTTAGCTAGACATACTTGAATAGGGAACAATAAAAGAGATAAAATCAGCCATAGAAAAGCTAAAATATTGTTCTTTGCTTGGCTCCTCTTCAAAGCCTTGCGTCTACTTTTTGTTTTTCCTCTCTGGCTTCCCATGCAAAGCCAAAAGTTGCTTATATAGTCTTAAAATGGGTCCCACCTTTTAATTCTAAAGCCAAAAGGTTTGGCCTTTTAATTTGCCTCCCACGTGACCACCCTTACAATTGCTTTAGATTCCTTTTCAATTATGAAAGCCATGTGCGGGTCCTTAAAATAGCTTTTCATCACTTGATCTTCTTTGTCTTCATGTGCATGTATGTCTCCCAAATTAATTACTCTTTAATACTTCCAAAATGAAACTTCTTTATTCCTTTTTATCCATAATCTCCAATTAATTTCCTATTCAACAAAACAATTCAATGAATTAAAAATAATAAATAAAAATAACCAACAATTAAATAATTAAGAGTAAAATATGCGTATAAATTATGCTCATCAATCCCAAGAATGATGCAAAACTTGTTGTTAAAATTTTAAAATACTCGCAAGCGCACGAATCTAGAAATAGAATAGTGGTAATGAGGTCGAACCCACAGGGATTGTTATAAATTGAAAAGTCTAACTTAAATCTAAAATTAATATTAATTCTAACCTAGTTGAGCAAATTGAGTTTTTAAAGGAAATAAAACTAATTAAAATAAGAAAATAATTAAAGCAAATGAGAATTCAATAAGAGAAGGATTACCAAGGTTTCAGAATCCACCACAATTCAACTAGTAATTATCTAATTATAAATTAATCCCCAATTTTAGAGTGACAACTCAAAATCAATCTATGTCATCTCATAAATATAACAATTAAGCCCAATTGAAATCAATCTTATGTAGGTTCTTTTTCTGCTTAATAGTATGACATCTAAGAATCTCATGTGAACATATTGAATAACAAAGAGTCAAAGTTTTCCTAAGCACTCTATGTAAACAATTTAATGAAAGACATAGAATAAAAAATAATCATATATAAATTTCATAGGTCCAAGCATAGATTTAATCAAATATTAATCTTAACAATCAATAATGCATGACAGAATTGGTGAAAAGAATTTAATAACACCCAATTAATCATGTAAAATAAAAACCATAAACATTAAAGCACACATGTAGGGAATTAATTAAATAAAAATATAATTATTTCATTGAATAAGGCTTCATCTTTAACTTCAGTACAAGAAATTTAGCTAGACATACTTGAATAGGGAACAATAAAAGAGATAAAATCAGCCATAGAAAGCTAAAATATTGTTGCTGCTTCCTCTCCTCTTCAAAGCCTTGCGTCTACTTTTTGTTTTTCCTCTCTGGCGGCTTCCCATGCAAAGCCAAAAGTTGCTTATATAGTCTTCAAATGGGTCCCACCTTTTTAATTATAATGCCAAAAGGTTTGGCCTTTTAATTTTCCTACCACGTGACCACCCTTTCAATTACTTTAGGATTCCTTTTTCAATTATGAAAGCCATGTGCGGGTCCTTAAAATAGCTTTTCATCACTTGATCTTCTTTTTCTTCATATGCATGTATGTCTCCCAAATCAATTACTCTTTAATACTTCCAAAATGAAGCTTCTTTATTCCTTTTTATCCATAATCTCCAATTAATTTCCTATTCAACAAAACAATTCAATGAATTAAAAATAATAAATAAAAATAACTAACAATTAAATAATTAAGAGTAAAATATGCGTATAAATTATGCTCATCAATACCACTTTACTTGGTCATTGTCATCACGTTTGATCTTGTAGACCCATTTATTACCAATAGATTTTTTTCATGTGGTAGTGGTACAAGTTTTCATGTCTTGTTGTTGTGTAGAGCCTCAATTTCTTCCTGCATTACTGTAATCCTCAAAGCAACATGTAAGTTATTTAAAGCTTCATGGAAAGTTGATGACTCTCCATCCTCTGTTAAAAGACAGTATGCAACATTTATCTCTGTGACATAATTTGAGTGCTACACTAGTGGTAGTCTCTTACGAGTTGACCGACGAACTTCTGGAGCCTCGAACTCATTTGGTACCTGTTCCTCATGCTTTGGTGCTGCTTCAGAAGAATCTGAATCTTATGGTTATTTTCCATATATACCGGCACAATCTCTGACTTTTCTTTTACAGTATTATCACCTTTATCTCTCCTTTGCAGTTAATCTTCTACAAAGATAACATCTCTGCTGACAATGATTTTGTAGGCAGTAGGGTCCCACAGTTGATACCCCTTTTACTCCATCAGCATATTCCAAGAAGATATATCTTATAAATTTTATATCCAGCTTTGCTCTTTCTTGGGTATTGTACATCACGTACACAGAACATCCAAATGCATGTAGGTGAGAGTAATCTGCTAGCTTTCTAGTCCACATCTCCATCGAAGTCTTCAACTTAATTTCTGTGGATGGCGACCGATTTACTACATAACAAGCTGATAGGTTATAAATAGTCATATTATATCTAGTTTAAATCCCTTATATCTTTATTTATTTTGTGCTAATTCGTGGAAATTATATTTGAATTAATTTAGGAGATGAATCATGGAGATTATGATAAAAAGTGGATAAAAAGAGCTTTAATTGGGCTTTGCAATTATGGGCTGACCGTTGACTTGAAGGAGACGGTTTCCTAGCATTAATAGAAGAAGAAACCAAGAAGGATTTGGTCTCCTAGCACAAAGAGGAAAAGGAAAGCTACCAAGAGAAGCAAAAGAAACAATTATAAAAGGGCAAGAAACGTGAGACAAAGGTGGCCTGGACGGGGGAAGCAAGTCAACTGCTGCAATTATTTTCTTCTCAATTCTTTTGTTTTGTTTGCCACCATGTGTGGCTAAGGTTTTAATTCCGGTCCAGGGGTTAATCAAATTCCAGTTGTAGTTTTGTGAGGCTTTGAACTTAACAAGAATTTCTTTAATCCAAGTAATTTTTATTTTCTTGTTCTCATTATCTATGAATTATTTATATTGATTGAGTTGACGCCTTAATTCAATATTTATTTTTCTATCGCTAGTCATGAGTTTGTGATCCGTAATTGTCATGAATGATTGAATTGAGTAGCAAGGAGTTGGCTCATGTATTGTGTATATTTGACGCAATTACATAGCTTGCATGATAGGCTCTAGGAAATAAAAATACAAATTGATTGAATTGGAGTAATCGAATTAATTGATCTTGTTTTAGTCATTCTCACTATTCTTAATGCTATCATTAAATTTGATATGGAGCGATGATGCCCAGTTAAATTGGTGATAAGTTTGGATTTAGGCGATTGTTTGAGTCTAATATATTAGGAGAATAATTACTTTCTGACTTTTCGATTAAGTAGACTAAGTTATTGGATTGAGTAATTTATATTTAAGACTATGAAAAAAATTGCAATTTGATGGAATTGACACCCTTGGATTGGAAGCTTGGTAGATTGATATTCTCTTGCTTAATTTTAAATCTTGTTTTATTTTAGTTTATTTTGTTTTATTAATTTCTTGTTACAAAGAACAAACCCAAAACCCAGGAAAACAGCTAACCGGTTTACCCTAACCGGCTAACCGTTTGTGGACAGAAAGAAGAAGTCACAAGTTCGGCTTACCGGTTTCACTCAAACGGCTAGCCGAATAAAGTCGTGAGAGAGAACCCCACAACCGGTCTCGATTTCACCAAACCGGTGACGGATCGCACCCGTAATCATCACAAACGCATTCGGTCTTAGGATCGATAACGGATTGCCGAATCTTTCCGGCAAACCGACACAAGCAACCGGTCTTCCGGTTTTCCTATCCGGATTGCCGGATCGTCGAATCATTACCGACCACAACCGGACTTCGGTTTCCAACTATCCGCTAGCGAATCTTTCCGTAAAGCGAGAAGAACGAGAAACGGTTTTCGGTTCTACTCATCCCGTCCGAATCTTCCGATCCGTCACAAGCAACATTCGGTCTTGCGGATTTTCCGTCAACCGGTTAGCCGGATCGCGACCAGAATACTTGAACTCAAAGCGGATTGCGGATTCCTTTTCCGGTTAGCGAATCGAGTCGATGGCGGACAACACACAAACGGACATCCGGTTTCCATATCCGGTTAGCGGTTATTTCCGAAAACTTCAACAAACTAACTGCTTTTCCCTTAAACTATCCGTTTGGATCCAAAGAAGCTCCAAAATCAGTTTTTCTTGGAAAATTAATTTTTAAACTTTGAGAAAATTAAATACATAGTTCCCTAGGGATTCGACCTGGTCTCACCATTTCTACAATTTTATTTAGGTGAATCAGTATTTGTTTTGAGGAGCTTCGACAAACTCCGTCAAAATTGGCGCCGTTGCCGGGGAACTAATTTTAGTTTCTCATTGTTTAAATTGTTTATTTGATTTAGTTTATGACCCGTTCCTCTCAGACTCCTAATTTGCAGTATAATCCCGAAATCGAGAGGACAGCGCGTCAATTGAGAAAAGAAACTAGAGAAGGAAAACGTCGTCTTGAGAACGAAGCAGAGATAGACTTAACTACTGGTGGAACATCCATCTTTGCAGAAATTGAAGAAAAGATGGCAGACCTAACTCTCAAAGAACTCGCCGCACCAGATTTGAATCAACAACCCTTATGCATTACTTTTCCCAATATTGCTAATGATTTTGAATTAAAATCTGGTTTGATTCATTTACTTCCTTCTTTTCGTGGTTGTGCAGGTGAAGATCCTCACAAGCATCTTAAAGAATTTCACATTGTTTGCTCTGGAATGAAGCCACATGGTGTATCCGAGGAGCAAATCAACCTTAGAGCCTTTCCATTCTCTTTGAAGGATCAAGCTAAGGATTGGCTCTATTATCTACCTTCCGGTTCTATCACCACATGGAATGAGATGAAGAGGCTATTTCTGGAGAAATTCTTTCCTGCCTCACGAGCTGCTAGTATTAGGAAGGAGATTTATGGTATCACACAAATCACTGGGGAGACGCTGTACGAGTACTGGGAACGATTCAAAAGATTATGTGCAAGTTTTCCCCACCATCAAATTTCCGATCAACTCCTCATCCAATATTTCTATGAGGGATTGTTGCCAATGGATAGGAGTATGATTGATGCAGCAAGTGGTGGAGCTTTAGTGAACAAGACGGGCGACCAAACAATTGATTTCAAATATGGCTGAAACTTCTCAGCAATTTGGTACAAGAGCGGGTGGAGGATCTATCAAGCACGTTAACGAGGTAAGTGACCTTAAAAATCAAATTTCTGATTTAACTGCTTTGGTTCGTCAAATGGCTGTAGGGCAACTGCAAACGGTGAAAGCGTGTGGGATATGCTCACTTCATGGGCACCCTACTGATATGTGCCCCACATTGCAACAAGACTCCACACAAGAAGCCAATGCTATAAATGGGTTTCCTGGGCACGCACAAAGGAAGTATGATCCCTATTCAAATCACTACAATCCTGGATGGAGGGATCATCCTAACTTTAGCTATGGAAACCAAGGAGGACAACAAAGGCCACCTCCTCAGAACTTCACTAGACCACCTCCAATCCCCACACAAACTCAAGCTCCCAACTCAGGTATGTCTTTGGAAGATATTGTTAAAAATCTTGCTACCAATACTCTTCAATTTCAACAGGAAACAAGAACAAGCATCCAGAGTTTAGGCAACCAAATCACTCAATTAGCCACATCCGTTAGCAAGTTGGAAGCTCAAAATTCTGGAAAGTTACCTTCACAGCCAGAAGTCAACCCAAGGGAGAACTGTAGTGCAATTTCACTGCGAAGCGGAAAAGAAATTCCTTCGGGGTCGACTCCACCTAAAGAAGCTGAAATAGCCAAGGGAGATGAAGATGAAGAAGCACCATCTAAAATAAGGCGTGGGGTAAAATTCGATCCTCCTTTATCTCTTTCCTCTTACACGCCTACACCTCCTTTTCCTAGCAGGTTAGCTAAACCCAAAGAAGATGAGCAAGGAAAGGAGATTCTGGACACGTTTAAGAGAGTACAAATTAACATCCCCTTATTGGATGCGATCAAACAAATCCCCAAATATGCAAAGTTCTTGAAAACGTTGTGCACCAACAAGAGAAAGATGAAAGCTAAGGGGAAGGTGGAGGTAAGTGAGAATGTGTCGGCAATTTTACAAAAGAATATGCCAGAAAAATGCAAGGATCGGTATGTTTTCATTACCTTGTGTGATTGGTGAAAAGAAAATTGAGCATCTTATGCTAGATTTAGGAGCTTGATTAATGTCATGCCATTTACATTTTACCAAGATTTAAAGTTGAATGACTTGCAATCGACTGGTGTAGTTATTCAATTGGCTGACCGTTCTTATATTCACCCACTTGGGATAGTGGAAGATGTCTTGGTACAGGTTAATGAACTTATATTTCCTGTAGATTTTTACATCTTAGAGATGGAAGGTCATCCTTCTTCCAAATCAGCTTCAATCTTATTAGGAAGACCTTTCATGAAAACTGCTAAGACAAAAATTGATGTAGATGAGGGTACTCTCTCTGTCGAGTTTGATGGAGAGATTGTTAAAATTAACATATTTGATGCTGTGAAACACCCTACTGATGAGCATTCTCTTTGTCAAATTGATGTGCTTGATTCTATTGTGCAGGATGTTTTTGCCCAAGGAAGTGTTGGGAATGAGCTAAAATTAGATGCACAATCTAATTTAAAAGGCATTGGATGATTTATTCGCTTTGCGACTGTGTCTAGCCAAAGACATAAAACAAAGGCGCTATTGGGAGGCAACCCAAATATTTTCTTTATTCTCGCTTTTGAATTTTCATTTCTTTATTATATTTAGTTTTCTTTACTTTCGTTGATTTTTTTTTTAAGCCTCCAGATGTTCTTGAGGAAGAAAATTAACCTTGATAAAACGTGCTCACGCCACTCTTCAGCTTTCCTTGGAACCCTCTCCCTAGATCATTCGGGTCCACATCGCCATATCTGTGGGGTTTCTTTCTTCCTTACTTTTTATCATTATTATTTTTTGTGAGCTATTTACTTGTTGATACATTGAGGACAATGTATTATTTAGGTGTGGGGGAGGATTTTGGCAATGTTCTTAAAAATAAAAAATTTTATGCTTTAAGTCTTCTCAATATCTTTGAATACCTTGTAAGCTAGGGGTACATCTTTGTTTTGAGTTTTAATGCATGAAAGAGGTAAGCATGAATAGTGTTTTTCTTTAAAATTTTCGATGGTGTCGCATTAATTTGTTGATTGAAAAGTGCACAAGACTTGATGCAAAATAGACACTCTAGTGAGCTTTTGAGCCTAAGAGCAACTCATTACATTTTTGCTCCTTTTATTTTTGTTGAGTGCATCAAACTTAGTGTGTTTATTCTAGAACTTGCTTATGAATGTGTGTTGAGACCACATTTTTGAATTGATGCTTAAGTGTGATAAGGGCAATTAGGTTTAACCAATTCTTAGACTCTAAAATACCCACCTTTTATTTTTCCCTAGTTAGCCCCTTTGAGCCTATTTTTCCCTTTCATTTGTTTCTAACACATTATTTAACCCCAAGCCTTCTTGTTTGTTATCCTTGTTTTCTTTCTACCCTATCAAGACAAGAGTGAAGTAATTGCATGATAAAAAAAAAAAAAAACGAAAAAAAAGGAAGAAAAAGAAGAAAGAAAAGAAAAAAAAAAGAAAGAAAAAAATTCCGTTGAGAAAATTATTCCCTTGATTGGATGATTGGAGAATTATTTGCAAAAGCAATTGAATTATCAAATTGTTTCTCCAAGTATTTTAAGTGCTTAAATGTGGGGATAAATTTCATCATTTTAGAAGAGTGTTTGTTTATTTTGTTTGGCATCTAAATCATGCATGTAATTAACTCTTTGTCTTGATCGTTAAACCCTTCATTTTTCCTTCTACCATACCCTTACCTAAGCCCCATTTCAACCCTTGTTAAGTCCCTTTGATTTTTGCATCATATTCATATGCAGTGGTGGAGATTTAATTCATTTGCAAGCTTATGGTAATAACATGCTATGCTTTGATTTTGAGAGTAAATCACGCTCACTAAACACTTTGAGGCATTGAGCGAAACCATGCGAGGTGTTAAGTCTTCTTGCATTTGATTTTGATGAATTGATAAGATGCTTGTGTTTTGGTTACAAATTCTATCCTATGAATGCTTATTCTTTTGATGGTCACTATGATTCGACTCATTGATGTGTGCTTAGCTTTATTGGTATTCTTGGATATTGAATGAGTAAAAGGGAGGATTGGTATGATGATTTAAGATATGCTTGAGGACAAGCATAGTTTAGGTGAAGGTTATAAATAGTATATCTAGTTTAAATCCCTTATATCTTGATTTATTTTGTGCTAATTCGTGGAAATTATATTTGAATTAATTTAGGAGATGAATCATGGAGATTATGATAAAAAGTGGATAAAAAGAGCTTTAATTGGGCTTTGCAATTATGGGCTGACCGTTGACTTGAAGGAGACGGTTTCTAAGATAATAGAAGAAGAAACCAAGAAGGATTTGGTCTCCTAGCACAAAGAGGAAAAGGAAAGCTACCAAGAGAAGCAAAAGAAACAATTATAAAAGGGCAAGAAACGTGAGACAAAGGTGGCCTGGACGGGGGAAGCAAGTCAACTGCTGCAATTATTTTCTTCTCAATTCTTTTGTTTTGTTTGCCACCATGTGTGGCTAAGGTTTTAATTCCGGTCCAGGGGTTAATCAAATTCCAGTTGTAGTTTTGTGAGGCTTTGAACTTAACAAGAATTTCTTTAATCCAAGTAATTTTTATTTTCTTGTTCTCATTATCTATGAATTATTTATATTGATTGAGTTGACGCCTTAATTCAATATTTATTTTTCTATCGCTAGTCATGAGTTTGTGATCCGTAATTGTCATGAATGATTGAATTGAGTAGCAAGGAGTTGGCTCATGTGTGTGTATATTGACGGCCGCAATTACATAGCTTGCATGATAGGCTCTAGGGAAATAAAAATACAAATTGATTGAATTGGAGTAATCTGAATTAATTGATCTTGTTTTAGTCATTCTCACTATTCTTAATGCTATCATTAAATTTGATATGGAACGATGATGCCCAGTTAAATTGGTGATAAGTTTGGATTTAGGCGATTGTTTGAGTCTAATATATTAGGAGAATAATTACTTTCTACGGCTTTTCCGATTAAGTAGACTAAGTTCTTGGATTGAGTAATTTATATTTAAGCCTATGAACAAAATTGCAATTGGATGGAATTGACACCCTTGGATTGGAAGCTTGGTAAGATTGATATTCTCTTGCTTAATTTTAAATCTTGTTTTATTTTAGTTTATTTTGTTTTATTAATTTCTTGTTACAAAGAACAAACCCAAAACCCAGGAAAACGGCTAACCGGTTTACCCTAACCGACTAACCGTTTGTGGACAGAAAGAAGAAGTCACAAGTTCGGATTACCGGTTTCACTCAAACGGCTAGCCGAATAAAGTCAGCAAGGAGAGAACCCCACAACCGGTCTACCGGATTTCACCAAACCGGCTGACCGGATCGCACCCAGAATCATCACAGCACGCATTCGGTCTTCCGGATCTCAGTAACCGGATTGCCGAATCTTTCCAGAACCGACACAAGCAACAACCGGTCTTCCGGTTTTTCCTATCCGGATTGCCGGATACGTCCAGAATCATTACCAGCCACAACCGGACTTCCGGTTTCCAACTATCCGGCTAGCCGAATCTTTCCAGAAACGAGAAGAACGAGAAACGGTTTTTCGGTTCTACCTCATCCGGCTGTCCGAATCTTCCCAGATCCGTCACAAGCAACATTCGGTCTTGCGGATTTTCCCTCAACCGGTTAGCCGGATCGCGCCCAGAATACTTGAACTCAGCAAACGGATTGCCGGATTCCTTTTCCTAAGTTATAATCGAGTCGATGGCGGACAACACACAAACGGACATCCGGTTTCCCATATCCGGTTAGCCGGTTATTTCCCAGAAAACTTCACACAACAAACGGCTAACCGTTTTCCCTTAAACGGCTATCCGTTTGGATCCAAAATTAATTTTAGACTTTGAGAAAATTAAATACATAGTTCCCTGGGATTCGACTGGTCTCACCATTTCTACAATTTTATTTAGGTGAATCGATTTGTTTTGAGAGCTTGACAAACTCCGTCAAAATTGGCGTTGGGGGGACTTTTTTTTTTTTTCTCATTGTTTAAATTGTTTATTTGATTTAGTTTATGACCCGCTCTCGGACTCTAATTTGCGGTATAATCCACGAAATCGAGAGGACGGTAGCGTCAATTGAGGAAAGAAACTAGAAGGAAACGTCGTCTTGAGGACGAAGCGGAGATAGACTTAACTCGGTGGAACATCCATCTTTGCAGAAATTGAAGAAAAGATGGCGGACCTAACTCTCGAAGAACTCGCCATGCATGATTTGAATCAACGACCCTTATGCATTACTTTTCCTAATATTGCTAATGATTTTGAATTAAAATCTGGTTTGATTCATTACTTCTTCGTGGTTGTGCGGTGAAGATCCTCACAAGCATCTTAAAGAATTTCACATTGTTTGCTCTGGAATGAAGCCACATGGTGTATCCGAGGAGCAAATCAACCTTAGAGCCTTTCCTTTCTCTTTGAAGGATCAAGCTAAGGATTGGCTCTATCTACCTTCCGGTTCATCACCATGGAATGAGATGAAGAGGCTATTTCTGGAGAAATTCTTTCCTGCCTCACGAGCTGCTAGTATTAGGAAGGAGATCTATGGTATCACACAAATCACTGGGGAGACGCTGTACGAGTACTGGGAACGATTCAAAAGATTATGTGCAAGTTTTCCCCACCATCAAATTTCTGATCAACCTCATCCAATATTTCTACGAGGGATTATTGCCAATGGATGGGAGTATGATTGATCTGACAGTGGTGGAGCTTTAGTGAACAAGGCAGGAAGCAAACAATTGATTTCAAATATGGTGAAACGTCGACAATTTAGTACAGGCGGGTGGAGGATCTATCAAGCACGTTAACGAGGTAAGTGACCTTAAAAATCAAATTTCGATTTAAGCTTTGGTTCGTCAAATGGGGTAGGGCAAGCGCAAGCGGTGAAAGCGTGTGGGATATGCTTTCATGGGCACCCCTGATATGTGTGCCCCATTGCAACAAGACTCCACACAAAGCCAATGCTATAAATGGGTTTCACAGGCGCGCACTGAAGGAAGTATGATCCCTATTCAAATCACTACAATCCTGGATGGAGGGATCATCCTAACTTTAGCTATGGAAACCAAGGAGGACAACAAAGGCCACCTCCTCAGAACTTCACCAGACCACCTCCAATCCCCACACAAACTCAAGCTCCCAACTCAGGTATGTCTTTGGAAGATATTGTTAAAAATCTTGCTACCAATACTCTTCAATTTCAACAGGAAACAAGAACAAGCATCCAGAGTTTAGGCAACCAAATCACTCAATTAGCCACATCAGTTAGTAAGTTGGAAGCTCAAAATTCTGGAAAGTTGCCTTGGCAAGTCAACCCAAGGGAGAAGCGTAGTGCAATTTCATGCGGAAAGAAATTCCTTGAGACTCCACCAAAGAAAATAGCCAAGGGAGATGAAGATGAAGAAGCACCATCTAAAATAAGGCGTGGGGTAAAATTCGATCCTCCTTTATCTCTTTCCTCTTACACGCCTACACCTCCTTTTCCTAGCAGGTTAGCTAAACCCAAAGAAGATGAGCAAGGAAAGGAGATTCTGGACACGTTTAAGAGAGTACAAATTAACATCCCCTTATTGGATGCGATCAAACAAATCCCCAAATATGCAAAGTTCTTGAAAACGTTGTGCACCAACAGAAAGAAGATGAAAGCTAAGGGAAGGTGGAGGTAAGTGAGAATGTCGGCAATTTTACAAAAGAATATGCGAGAAAAATGCAAGGATCGGTATGTTTTCATTACCTTGTGTGATTGGTGAAAAGAAAATTGAGCATCTTATGCTAGATTTAGGAGCTTGATTAATGTCATGCCATTTTACATTTACCAAGATTTAAAGTTGAATGACTTGCAATCGGTGGTGTAGTTATTCAATTGGTGACGTTCTTATATTCACCACTTGGGATAGTGGAAGATGTCTTGAGTGAGTTAATGAACTTATATTTCCTGTAGATTTTTACATCTTAGAGATGGAAGGTCATCCTTCTTCCAAATCAGCTTCAATCTTATTAGGAATACCTTTCATGAAAACTGCTAAGACAAAAATTGATGTAGATGAGGTTACTCTCTGCAGCCGAGTTTGATGGAGATTGTTAAAATTAACATATTTGATCTTTGTGAAACACCCTACTGATGAGCATTCTCTTTGTCAAATTGATGTGCTTGATTCTATTGTGCAGGATGTTTTTGCCCAAGGAAGTGTTGGGAATGAGCTAAAATTAGATGCACAATCTAATTTAAAAGGCATTGGATGATTTATTAAACTTTGTGTCTACAAAGAGGCATAAAACAAAGGCGCTATTGGGAGGCAACCCAAATATTTTCTTTATTCTCGCTTTTGAATTTTCATTTCTTTATTATATTTAGTTTTCTTTACTTTCGTTGATTTTTTTTTTTAAGCCTCCAGATGTTCTTGAGGAAGAAAATTAACCTTGATAAAAGCGATGCCACTCTTGTCTTCCTTGGAACCCTCTCCCTAGATCATTCGGGTCCACATCGCTCACATTCAGGGGAGTTTCTTTCTTCCCTTCTCATTTACTTTTTATCATTATTATTTTTTGTGAGCTATTTACTTGTTGATACATTGAGGACAATGTATTATTTAGGTGTGGGGGAGGATTTTGGCAATGTTCTTAAAAATAAAAATTTTATGCTTTAAGTCTTCTCAATATCTTTGAATACCTTGTAAGCTAGGGTTTGAGTTTTAATGCATGAAAGAGGTAAGCATGAATAGTGATTTCTTTAAAAATTTTCGATGGTGTCGCATTAATTTGTTGATTGAAAAGTGCACAAGACTTGATGCAAAATAGACACTCTAGTGAGCTTTTGAGCCTAAGAGCAATTCATTACATTTTGCTCCTTTTATCTTTGTTGAGTGTATCAAACTTAGTGTGTTTATTCTAGAACTTGCTTTTGAATATATGTTGAGACCACATTTTGAATTGATGCTTAAGTGTGATAAGGGCAATTAGGTTCAACCAATTCTTGACTACAAAATACCCACCTTTTATTTTTCCCTAGTTAGCCCTTTGAGCTATTTTTCCTTTCATTTTTTTCTAACACATTATTTAACCCCAACCCTTCTTGTTTGTTATCCTTTTTTTCTTTCTACCCTATCAAGACAAGAGTGAAGTAATTGCATGATAAAAAAAAAAAAAAAAACGAAAAAAAAGAAGAAAAAGAAGAAAAAAAAAAAAAGTAAAAAAAAAAAATTCCGTTGAGAAAATTATTCCCTTGATTGGATGATTGGAGAATTATTTGCAAAAGCAATTGAATTATCAAATTGTTTCTCCAAGTATTTTAAGTGCTTAAATGTGGGGATAAATTTCATCATTTTAGAAGAGTGTTTGTTTATTTTGTTTGGCATCTAAATCATGCATGTAATTAACTCTTTGTCTTGATCGTTAAACCCTTCATTTTTCCTTCTACCATACCCTTACCTAAGCCCCATTTCAACCCTTGTTAAGTCCCTTTGATTTTTGCATCATATTCATATGCAGTGGTGGAGATTTAATTCATTTGCAAGCTTATGGTAATAACATGCTATGCTTTGATTTTGAGAGTAAAACACGCACCCTAAACACTTTGAGAGCATTGAGCGAAACCATGCGAGGGTGTTAAGTCTTGCTGCATTTGATTTTGATGAATTGATAAGATGCTTGTGTTTTTGGTTACAAATTCTATCCTATGAATGCTTATTCTTTTGATTGTCACTATGATTCGACTCATTGATGTGTGCTTAGCTTTATTGGTATTCTTGGATATTGAATGAGTAAAAGGGAGGATTGGTATGATGATTTAAGATATGCTTGAGGACAAGCATAGTTTAGGTGTGGGGGAATTTGATAGGTTATAAATAGTCATATTATATCTAGTTTAAATCCATTATATCTTGATTTATTTTGTGCTAATTCGTGGAAATTATATTTGAATTAATTTAGGAGATGAATCATGGAGATTATGATAAAAAGTGGATAAAAAGAGCTTTAATTGGGCTTTGCAATTATGGGCTGACCGTTGACTTGAAGGAGACGGTTTCCTAGCATTAATAGAAGAAGAAACCAAGAAGGATTTGGTCTCCTAGCACAAAGAGGAAAAGGAAAGCTACGAGAAGCAAAAGAAACAATTATAAAAGGGCAAAAGCGTGAGACAAAGGTGGCACAGACGGGGAAGCAAGTCGGCTGCTGCAATTATTTTCTTCTCAATTCTTTTGTTTTGTTTGCCACCATGTGTGGCTAAGGTTTTAATTCCGGTCCAAGGGTTAATCAAATTCCAGTTGTAGTTTTGTGAGGCTTTGAACTTAACAAGAATTTCTTCAATCCAAGTAATTTTTATTTTCTTGTTCTCATTATCTATGAATTATTTATATTGATTGAGTTGGCCTTAATTCAATATTTATTTTCTATCGCTAGTCATGAGTTTGTGATCCGTAATTGTCATGAATGATTGAATTGAGTAGCAAGGAGTTGGCTCGTGTGTGTATATTGACGCAATTACATAGCTTGCATGATAGGCTCTAGGGAAATAAAAATACAAATTGATTGAATTGGAGTAATCTGAATTAATTGATCTTGTTTTAGTCATTCTCACTATTCTTAATGCTATCATTAAATTTGATATGGAACGATGATGCCCAGTTAAATTGGTGATAAGTTTGGATTTAGGCGATTGTTTGAGTCTAATATATTAGGAGAATAATTACTTTCTACGGCTTTTCCGATTAAGTAGACTAAGTTCTTGGATTGAGTAATTTATATTTAAGCCTATGAACAAAATTGCAATTGGATGGAATTGACACCCTTGGATTGGAAGCTTGGTAAGATTGATATTCTCTTGCTTAATTTTAAATCTTGTTTTATTTTAGTTTATTTTGTTTTATTAATTTCTTGTTACAAAGAACAAACCCAAAACCAGGAAAAGCTTAACCGGTTTACCTAACCGACTAACCGTTTGTGGGCGAAGAAGAAGTCACAAGTTCGGATTACGGTTTCACTCAAACTAGCGAATAAAGTCAGAAGGAGAGAACCCCACAACCGGTCTCGATTTCACCAAACCTGACCGGATCGCACCTGAATCATCACAAAGACGATTCGGTCTTGGGATCTCGTAACGGATTGCCGAATCTTTCCAGAACCGAGACTTCCAGCAACCGGTCTTCCGGTTTTTCCTATCCGGATTGCCGGATACGTCCAGAATCATTACCAGCCACAACCGGACTTCCGGTTTCCAACTATCCGGCTGTCCGAATCTTCCCAGATCCGTCACAAGCAACATTCGGTCTTCCGGATTTTCCCTCAACCGGTTAGCCGGATCGCGCCCAGAATACTTCAACTCAGCAAACGGATTGCCGGATTCCTTTTCCGGTTAGCCGAATCGAGTCAGTAAGCGGACAACACACAAACGGACATCCGGTTTCCCATATCCGGTTAGCCGGTTATTTCCCAGAAAACTTCACAGAACAAACGGCTAACCGTTTTCCCTTAAACGGCTATCCGTTTGGATCCAGCAAGCTCGAAAATCAGTTTTTTCTTGGAAAATTAATTTTTAGACTTTGAGAAAATTAAATACATAGTTCCCTAGGGATTCGACCTGGTCTCACCATTTCTACAATTTTATTTAGGTGAATCAGTATTTGTTTTTGAGGAGCTTCGACAAACTCCGTCACAAGCAGTTTTGGCTGCTTCTATCCAGAATGACTTAGGTAGACCCATAATCCTCAACATATCTCTTATTCTTTCTGTAAGTGTCATGTTCAGTCGCTCCGCCACCCTATTTTGTTGAGGAGTATATGCCACTATGAACTGCCTCTCAATATCTTCTTACTTATAGAAAGCAAGAAACTCACCATCTGTATACTTTTCACCGTTATCTACCCTCAAGCACTTAATCATTTTCTCATATTTAAGTTCAACCCGCGCTTTATACTGTTTGAACACTAGAAACACATTTGACTTTTTCTTAATAGGATACGCCTAGCATCTCCTAGAATAATCATCGATGAAAGTCACCAAGTACTTTGCACCTCCTATGGACATATCCGGTAATACCCAAACATCAAAATAAATTAAGTCTAAAATGCATTTACTTTTGGCAACAGATCTGCTGAATGTCAATTTATGCTGCTTACCTATAATACAATACCCACAAAGTGGTAAGCTTACTGATTTGAGCCCCGAAAATATTTTTCGCTTAGAGAAAATATCCAAACCTTGTTTTGACATGTGATCGAGTTTGAAATGCCATATCATTGTTGATTTTTCTCTATTTGACGCGAGACACACATTATCTTCTTGTAGTGTTTCTCCTTTAGACATGAATATATTAGCACCGATTGTTTCTACCTTCATCAATGCAAGTGCGCCTTTAGTAATCTTCATAATCTCATTTTAAATATGAGTTTTATACCCATAACTATCTATTTGTCCTAAAGATAATAGATTTTTTTTCAGACCTTTGGCATGTTGTACCTCCTTAATTGTGCGAATTGTACCATCAAACATTTTGATTTTGATAATACTAATACCAGCGATCTCTAATGCATGATCATCTGCCATGTATACCGATCTTTCTGAGATAGGTTTATATATATGGAATCATTTTCTCTGAGAGATCATGTGCCAAGTAGCTCCTTAGTCTATGAGCTACTTGTCAAATAGTCGTTTTCTACAATCTGAAACAGTTATTATCTTACTGTAGAGAATTTCACCATCATCCGAGGTACTTACTATACACCCCTGAGTATTTGATGACTTGGGTTCTTTACACTTTCTTCTCTTCTAGTTGTTCTAATACTATTTTTTGACATGCTCTTTCTTGCCACATGTTGTGCAAATTTTATTGAACTCGCATGTGCACGAATTTATTATAGAATAGATCAATGTTGTTGAGTGTCAATCCTACGAGGAGGTGGATTTTAATTGTGTGTAAAATTAATTTTCTAAGAGGGTGGTTGGATTTGTGGTGAAAGTAATTTACACTATCGTAGAATTTAAATTGGAATGGCAGAATTAAATTAAAGTGAAAACTATTATAATTGAAGCGCTTAGGTATCTGGATCTGTATCAGCATGCTCTATGGGCTAAATATTCCTTATTAGTGCCAATTAAATCATGAAAGGGGTTTTCACTCCTCATGAACCATGCTCAAATAAATATGGTGTTAAAAACTTATCATGCTAAATAGTATAACCTTGTACTAAAGAGTCGGTTACATCACTGCAATATCTAGATAAGATTATCATTATTTGTCGATAAAAAGTCAAAACATCCATAATTATTAGAGGGAAAGAAAAAAGTAAATTTATCAAGTTAAGCCCATGAAACATGTTGAGACTTAACGTTCAACCCAAGCTTGAAAGAAAATTAGTTACTTATAATTGAACTAAAGGTAAAATAAGAATTTATTAAAATATGTAGAAAATACAAGATAGAAAGAAATTATTGAAAATGGAACTAAAAAAATGAATTTAAGGGTGGCCATCAGATTAAAAATAATTTGAACGCTTAAGATTGCGCCACGTGTCAACAATAAGTAGTTTGACCATGCGGTTTGAATAGTGATGGGTATTAACAGTGAGGTGGCTTGAATAATGACGCGGTTTGGTTATAAATAATTCCATGTATATGCATATACCGTACGCACGATTTTTGTTCTATTGATATGCTGCCACGTCACCGATCAACAGTACATAATAATTTTAATCCAATAAGATCGTGCCACCTCATCAGTCAATGCAACATCATCATATCGTATATGTAAACAGTATCGTGAATAGTAACATGGACAGTACCGTACATGTGAACAGTAACATTTTTCTTTTTACGCTCCTCTAAAGGTTTTCGATTGTCCTGAGTTCAAAAGTGATGTTCGTTTTACTGTTTGATCTCTCATTCATTGTGAAATGATCTTAATGCCTCTAAAATACATAAAATACTTAATTATAATACAACACATATAATTAAATCACAAAAGACTTAAATACATAAAAGTACGGATGTTAGTGAGACTTGAAGTGTAAAATGACGATTTTTTCCTTTATAAATATACACTTTCTAACGGACACGGCTATGATACAGAAACTTTGAGTCCCTGTATCATAAAGGGGGTCAATTTTATTGACCCCTTTGTTGTTTATTCGCCATCCGCGACAAACAACTTTCCTGAATTGAAAGAACCGGTTCTTTTCTTTTCTATATATATATATATTTAATTTAAATAAATTTAAATAAAATAATTGATTAAATAAATAATATTTTAAAAATAACAATAATAATAAGTAAAAAAATATAATTAAAATAAAAATAAAAAATAATTTTTTATTATAAATATTTTGAAAAAAAAAATAAAATGAATGTTAACAAAAAGACAAAAGTTTAATTCATTTTTTATGAAATTTGTCTCATATTTTAAATTTTAAGTTTCATATTTAATGTTTAATATTTCATATAATTAATTTCTAAAAACCCCAAAATTTTTCTTTTTTGTCCCCGTTTCATGATTACGTTCATGTTTCATGTTGTAAGTTCAAAATTTCATGTTTTACGTTTAATATTCACTGTTACAGAGGTATCATATTTTATGTTCATTGTTGCATATTTTATAAAAAATTTCTTTTTTCATTTACATTACTGGGTTTCTTTGTAGTTGCTGAGCAAGTGACAAAACATGTTCAATTTTATACAACAATTATAAGTATTGACCACGAGGCAGGATACTGGAAATTTGTTGTGTTATTACCCGTCAATTGTAAAATGATTGCAATTGATATGATGATCACAATTGATGACTTTTGAATGAAACCATATGTTTTAATTCTTTATTTATCCTGTTATATATTTTAATAAAGCTTAGTTTATTTCATTTGCATGGATGTTTATTTCACAAGATACTTATTTGAAAAATGTCAAAAAAAATAAATGTTATATTGCTAAAAAATAAATACATTGTTAATAAGCTGTGTTGAGTTTTTACTTTATAACTGCTTACCTTTCTTCCTCTTTTATTTGTCAAATTAATGCAATATATCAATCCACTTTTTTCCTGAGGTGATACTTGTAATAAGGTTGGATGATACACTAGAAAATAATGTGCTAGATTTTGGTGGATTTTTAGGATGATATGTAGAAAATATTATGTTTGACATAGGAATAGTTAATTTGATTATTTTCATTAAATTGTGTTTCCTATAATTACTTAAAATAAAATAAAAATAAATTGATTAAATTGATTTAGCGGGATGGGAAAATTTGGCTATAAATTTGTATGGGAATTAATAGAATAAAAAATGGTTTCAAAGTTATTTATAGTGGAGATTTTAGCAATAAAAAGCGTCGGCAAAATATAAGAGCTTTCTTGAATTTATTTGCGAGGCCACTTATTGCAATTATTAGTATTTTACTCATTTTTTGCCTTTTCTTTTATCAAACTTAATAGTTAAGTCATATATTATATATAAAAAAAAAATAGTTAAGTCATATATTGCTTTCGCACACTCATTTCTTCACTTTAATCATTCACAAATTTCACTCAAATGTGAAAATTTTCAATTTTCACTACAACTTAGCTGAAAGCCATTATTATGTTTAGTACTTTTTCAAGCCTTAATCAATAAATTGAAGGCATACATTGCTTAACTAGAATTTCAATAATAATTAAAACAAATTGAAACAATCAAGATTATTGATATAATAATTAACAATCGCAAACCGAATATTTATATATTAATCATACTTTTCTTTAATAAAAAGCGAGTGCTATATTTTAGAGATAAAAATTAAAGATAACACACTAAGAGGTTTTGATAGTACTCCAACCAAACGAAAGATCTAGAATACTAAAAAGTAAATTCAGCCTAGAATTGCAATATTTTGTTGGTTACCTTTATTCATAATACAAATATAAAACGGTTAGCCGTTATCTTAGTTTTCGGTGAACCGACATCATTGGCTTCGCAACTCCTACAAATAATCAATCGTGATTAAAACTTTATTTAATTGCCATATATGGATCAAACATGCAACAATGAAACATAAAATATGATACCTCTGTAACAGTGAATATTAAACGTAAAATATGAAACTTTGAACTTACAACCTAATCAACTCAATCAGACGATATAAGGTTTAAAAAATTTTAAAATGTTGGATCGCCGTTTTCTATACGTCCGATCGCTGTTAGTGTCCATAGGCTACTTTAATTGCTCAAAGCCGTTATCTATGATATCGGTTAGCCGTTAGTGTCCAGAAGCTAATCTCTGATTCTGCTTAATGTCGGCTAGCCGTTATCTTGAGAATCGGTTAGCCGTTATCTTGAGAATCGGTTAGCCGTTTGTGTCCAGAGACTAAGCACTGATTCTGCTTGATGTCGGCTAGCCGTTATCAAGATGTCGGCTAGCCGTTTGCTACAAGAGACCGCCATACTTACTACAAGTTGAAACATTGAACAACAAACATGAAACAACTTACTTAAAATATGCAACAGCGAACATAAAATATGAGTATCTCCGTAACAGTGAGCTTACAACGTCAAACATAAAACGAGAACAAGAAACATGAAACGTGGAACGAAACATGAAACGGGGCAAAAAGAAAATTTCGGGTATTCAAAAATAACAACATGAAACATTGAACATGAAACGGAAACAACAGATTAAAACATGCAACAATAAACAAAAATATGAAACCTCCGTAATGTTGAATAATAAACGTAAGATATGAAACTTTGAACATTAAACCTGAAACATGAACGTAAACATGAAACGGGGGCAAAAAAGAAAAATTTTGGGGTATTCGGAAAATAACAACATGAAACATTAAACATGAAACGTGAAACAGCGTACTTAAAACATGCAACAATAAACAAAAAATATGAAACCTCCGTAATAAAGGAATAATAAACGAAGACATGAAACTTTGAACATTAAACTCAAACATGAACGTAAACATGAAACGGGCAAAAAGAAAATTTTGGGGTATTCGAAAATAACAACATGAAACATTAAACATGAAATGTGAAACAACAGATTTAAACATGCAACAATAAACAAAAAATATGAAACCTCCGTAACAGTGAATAATAAACGTAAGACATGAAACTTTGAACATTAAACCTGAAACATGAACGTAAACATGAAACGGGGGCAAAAAAGAAAAATTTTGGGGTATTCGGAAAATAACAACATGAAACGTGAAACAGCGTACTTAAAACATGCAACAATAAACAAAAAATATGAAACCTACGTAACAGTGAATAATAAACGTAAGACATGAAACTTTGAACATTAAACCTGAAACATGAACGTAAACATGAAACGGGGGCAAAAAAGAAAAATTTTGGGGTAATCGGAAAATAACAACATGAAACATTAAACATGAAACGTGAAACAGCGTACTTAAAACATGCAACAATAAACAAAAAATATGAAACCTCCGTAACAGTGAATAATAAACGTAAGACATGAAACTTTGAACATTAAACCTGAAACATGAACGTAAACATGAAACGGGGGCAAAAAAGAAAAATTTTGGGGTATTCAGAAAATAACAACATGAAACATTGAACATTAAACGTGAAATAGCGTACTTAAAACATGCAACAATAAACAAAAAATATGAAACCTCCGTAACAGTGAATAATAAACGTAAGACATGAAACTTTGAACATTGAACCTGAAACATAAACGTAAACATGAAACGGGGGCAAAAAAGAAAAATTTTGGGGTATTCGAAAAATAACAACATGAAACATTGAACATTAAACATGAAACATCTAATGTTAAATATGAGACATATTTCAATAAATTAAATTAAATTTTTGTTTTTTTGTTAACAATCTTTTTATTTTATTTTTCAAAATATTTATAGACCTAAAAAGTTTTTTTGTATTTTTACTTTACTTATCTTTTTCTACTTATAATTATTATTATTTTTTATATATTATTTATTTAATCAATTATTTTATTTAAATTTATTTAAATTATATATATATATATGTTAATGGCAGCAACCGGTTGGAAAACCGGTTGCTGCTAGTTCAAAAATCGGTTGGTGTCATCCCCCTTTCTAACACTCAACACCGCAGTTGTAGCATTTGACATTTTTCTTATTTTTGAATTTTGATCTACTATGATTGTGACTCCCATTGAGACCACGTTATGTTGATCTCCTTCTTGTCAGCGATAGCATTTCTGCTTGTTGCAAATTTATTTGTCTATCTTCTTTATTTTTTTGCTTGCTCTCCTCATTTTATACGGAGCCTGTAACATTGTTGTTACATTGTCCGCTACATTGTTGTTCATTAGATTGATGATAAGTAGATCATATGAATCTGGTAGACTTCGAAGTAGAAGCTCCGTACATTCATTTTTCTCTATATTATGAGCCAACATTGTGAGTTGTGAAAATAAAGTCTTCAAAGTGTTGTCGGTCACTAATGTAGATTCTCTCATTCAAAGAGTATACAGTCACCTTTTTAAGAAAATCTTGTTGTGTGGTGACTTGGCCTCATACAATTTTGTGAGAGTATCTCATATTTCCTTCGCTGTTATTTTCTCTACCACACTGGATAATACCCTATCTGCAAGTGCCAAGTGTAGATCAGCAATTACGTTGCTGTCCATCTCATTCCACTTGTCATCATCAGTTATCTCCATGGGCCTTTCTCTAATTGCTACCAAACAATTATTTTTCCTCGTTATTGCCCTTATCTTCACCTTCTACTATAAGAAATTATTCCTGTTGAACTTCTCAATTTCATACTTTTCCATCATTTTGTTAACAAATACCACACACAAGTTAGTGTACTGTTGAGTGTTAGAAAGTGCATATTTATAAAGGAGAAAATCGGCATTTTACACTTCAAGTCTCACTAACATTGCTACTTTTATTTATTTAAGTATTTTGTTATTTAATTATGTGTGTTTCATTATAATTAGGTATTTTATGTATTTTAGGGGCATCACGATCGTTTCACAATGAACGATTGATCGATCGACAAGAAACGGACGTCCACATTTGAACTCGTGACTACCGAAAACCTTAGGAGGAGCATAAAGGAAAAATGTCCACCGCTCACATATACCAGATCGTTTTCATGGATCGCTCACATATATTCATATATACGATCCGACGACGTGCATTGACCGATGACGCATCGACCGTGATGTGGGCAAAGATTCGATTGGACAAATTATGTGGCATTGACTGCTTATGTGGCGTTGACCGATGATGTGGTATTGACCGATGATGTGTCATGATCTTATTGGGCTAAATTTCTTATATACTGTGGATCGATGACGTGGTAGCATTTCAGTGGAGCAAATATCGTGTGTACGGTACATGCACATACATGGAATTATTTACTATTCAAACCGCGTTACTGTGCAAATAGTATTACTGTGCAAACCGTGGTCAAACCGTGTTACTGTTCAAACGTTGACTGTTGACTGATGACGTGGCACAATCCTATGCGTCCAAACTTTTTTTAATCCGATGGTCACGATTCACTCAATGTATCTATAAAAAGGGGGCTCCCCCCTAGTACAAGATTATTATTATTTGGCACGATAAACCCTTAGCACCATATTTATTTGAGCGTGGTTCATGAGGTGTGGAATCCCCCCTCATGATTTAATTGGCATGAATAAGAAATATTTAGCCTATGGAGCATGTTGATGCAGATCCAGATACCCAAGTGTTTTATTTTAATAGATTTCGTTTCAGTTTATTCCTGCCATTTTAATTTAAATTCTAGCATATTTTAAATTCCTTTCACCATAAATTCATCCACCCAATTAAGAAAATTAATTCTGTACATAATTAAAATCCACCTCCTCGTGGGATCAACACTCGTCACCATTAATCTATTCTACAATAGATTCATGCGCTTGCGAGTTCAATAAAATTTACACAACATGTACCACCTTGAATAGTTATGATTATATGTGAGAATGCACACCAAAAAGTTCACAGGAAAGACTGGAGGGATCACAACGGTCCCACTTAAAACTCAGACTCCTTAGCTTCTTATTGCCTTTGTGACAGAACTTTTCTAAACATATACAAAACCATACAGTTGCCCTACTCACACTATTATTCCCTACTTTCCAGTGTAAAATTCTTAAATTGCTACCACTGTTTCTCGTGAACAATGTCTTATATATGAACAGTGCCGTTTACGTTAATAGTATCATATACGTGAATAGTTACGTATATATGAGCAGTACCCCTTATGTGAACAGTACCCAACTCTAAAAAATATAACCAATAGCTCTGATACTACTGTTAGAAATTTGATGGATGAAGTAGACACGCAACTAAAATAAAATTAAGAAATAATGAGACAACAAAATCATACAGGGACACCAGAAATTACGTGGTTCTATTTTTAGCCTACATCAACAGGTAAAGATAGAAGAAAAATATTTACTAGTGAAAAAAAGTTACAAGTATTGAAGAATTGGATGATTTATAAATGAGGAGAGCCACCCTTTTATAGCTAAATTTTGGCTACTATACCCTATTATTTTAATATTTTTTCCTTCTTCAACCCGGCAACCATTTTTTTCTTCATTCTCTTTCATTTTTTCTTCTTCCTTTTTCGTTTTTTTTCTTTACCCTTTTCGGTGGAGCGGAGCATTGACAAAATTACCATTCACATATAATATATGGACCCATTGCACTACTCATCATGTAAACTAGTTCAAACAATAAGAACTGAAGAAAGAAAAAAAAATCAAATAATTATGTGACCACTAATTATTAACGTAACTGATAAAATTTCTTGAACTGAAAACAAAATTATTTGTTTGAACCGTTAATACGAATGAGAGAAAAATTTATTTGCCATTAGATTAAACAAAGAAAATTTAAAATGAAACATTTGCAGGAGCGATAATCGCTTCTGTATTTTAAATTAAATCTAATGTGGGATCTACGTATTACTAGACAATAACTACCAACTATCATCTTGTATATTTAGCAATGGCCGCACTCTTTGCAGAATCCATCGGATATTTTTAGGGGAAAAAATCCGAATTTTTATAAAAATAAATAAATAAGCGGAGCTTATTAATTGGATATACCTGCCAACCACCGAAGTTGGACACGCATCCGTAGAGATGGCAAAATCCGGATCCGGATTTAACTTTTGGCATCTATGCGAATCCGGATACGGATAATATCCGCACGGATTACGAGCGGATATTCCTGATATCCGGATTCGCATAATAATAATTTAAATTTAATTTTAAATTTAATAATTTACATAATAATATTAAATAGAATTCAATTATAATTTAAGAATCAACAATTTAACATCAATTCAACATACAATAACACCATAAATTCACAAACAATAATTTCACAATATAAATCAAATATAAAAAAATCTAATGTAAACCGATTTATTACAAATTCTCTAATAATAATAATAATTATTATTATTATTAGTTTTTTAACATTTTTTAAAGTTAATGAAGATTATAGAGTTAATTATGCTTATACATTTAAACAAATAATTTAATTAAATAAATAATTTAATTAAAAAATAAAAAAAATCTAAGGTAAACCGATTCATTACAATATTCTCTAAGTATTATTATTGTTAATTTTTTAACATATTTTTTAAAGTTAATAAAGACTATAGAGTTAATTATGGTTATACATTTAAATAAATAATTTAATTTATATATTTTTCAATTAAAATTTAATTAAATAAATAATTTAATTATAAAAAAAAATACGAATCCGGATATCCAATTTTTCGAATGCACTTACATCCGGATCCGGATCTGAATCCGCACGTATTGTAATTTTAAAGATCCGAATCCATATTTTTTAACATGCATATCTAAATTTTTCTAAATCTAGATCTTTCGGATCTTTGCGGATCCGAGCCTGATCCGAATTTTATTGCTAAACCTATGCATCCGTAACACACACCAACCGAAAATGATACTTAGGGCCATAGTTGGGCCTACATCATAAATGCAGTGATACGGATGCGTGATGGTCGTTAGTAGAGGAAATGTCATAAATATCCCTATAAGCATTCATTAAAGTTGCATTATGTTATATTTGGCCATATGTGACCATTTGCGCCCCCACGTAAATTATAATAATATTACAAGTCAAAAATTTTTGAAATCAGACATAGCGACAATTTCTACCCTAAAAAATTTTCAACTCATATCTAACCAAAATAACTCCTCGTTAAAGGAACTTAAAAGTTTTTTTTTTTTGTTTTTTTCCCGGTTTTTACTCATTATTGTTGAAAATTCCATCGTTGAAAACATCATTGAATCTTGAGTCAACGCCCATGTAATCGTAGATATGCATTCCGTGCGCTATATTAAACGCAATTCCTCTTTCAAGAATTTGCTCTTTCAACGGAAACCTGATTTTTCAAGAATCCAAACGCGGTTAGTGGCAATTTTAGAAGCGTAGTTTGTAAAATTAGACCGCATAATTAACCAAGATAAAGAATACTTTATTAGTTGTCTGTTACAATCAATCTTTTCTACTTTCATATTTCAAAAAAAACGCTTGGACTTTAAACTGCTTTTGTCTTTTACCTCAACAAAAGTAAACTAATTGGAGATAACTGTCTTTCTTAACAATTGTGTAATTATAATGATAATAAATTTTATTCATAGTATATAACTATATGAGTGATATTTACCATGCATTTAAACTTCTTAAAAATTAGTTTTGTAAATTTAAAAATCAACCAGTCCCAAAACATGTACATGCGATATTCAAATTATAAACCAAATAATAAAGTCTGACAATTTATTTTATTATATTGGCCGAATAATTTTTAAATCATATAGTTATTCATATATTTAGTCCAATACATTCATAATGAAAATAATAAAGTACTGAATATAAATCATATTTAATTTATATATCATTATCTAATGTTGTAAGAATGAGGGTGAGTGTTTCGTGTATATTAGAATGATGACGGAGGTAATAGAATATTAGATTAATTTTACTCCTGTAATTACTTTTGAAAGATGTTTTATTATCTTTCTTATTTGTTGTTTTGGTGTAAAAGTGTAAGCTATAATATTTATTATTTTTTTAGAAAAATTATATAATTTATTTGTTATCAATACATTTTAGCCTTCGATTTTCATTTTAAAAAAGTTATTACTTCATTGTTGAGCTTTAGAATTCATGGCGGATCTAGAGCAGATTTAGATTTTAATCTTTTTCAGATTTGGAGCAGATATGGATATTTATTATTTTTTTGGATTTGGATATAGAGCGAAAAATATGGATTCATGATGGATCTGGAGCATATACGGATCTCAATTTTTATTATGGATCTGGATCTGGAATAGAGTAGATCTAACATATATTTGCCCCATTGCCATCCCTAGTATAATTACTTAAAATATATCGTATATATCTAAAACATTGTTACTCTATGTCAATTATCAGTGAGCTAAACACAAAAAAAGGTCACTGCCGACCTATTAATAATAATCGTAACTCATTCTTTTGACAAAGTAACGTTGTTGTTAAACTAATAAAGGCAACCTAAAAACGGTTATTCAATAATAACAACAATCAATTACATGAACTTATTTGGTTAAGAAAATACTGTAAATATATACTAATTAAAAATTTAAAGTATATATAACACTTTCAAAATCATAAGTATAAAAATATTAGATTTAAAATATTTTAAGTTTATAAAAATAAATAACTTACTGCCACACTTGACTTCAAAAAATAAAAAATAAATATATTATTTTGACATTTGCATTCAGATTCATACCTCAGTTACATTCAAATCCTTCCAAATTTTAAATAAACTACCTTGGTTTTCTCCATCCAAAACTTACTGTTGAGTGTTAGAAAGTGTATATTTATAAAGGAGAAAATCGTCATTTTACACTTCAAGTCTCACTAACATTGTTATTTTTATTTATTTAAGTATTTTGTTATTTAATTACGTGTGTTTCATTATAATTAGTTATTTTATGTATTTTAGGGTATCAACGTCGTTTCATTTGATGAGCGAGTGGGGGAGCAGTAAAGCGGACGTCATATTTCAGGAACTCGGGACGATCGGCGTAGAAACTTGTGAGGAGCATAAAAGGAAAAACCGCTCACATATTCGCGTGTTACAGGCCAATCCATACGTATACGGAGCTGCCTACCAGATCGTCTGAAAACAGCGGCACTTTGTGCAGAAACCGCCATCTTGCAGAATAGTGGTCAAACCAATCGCTGCAAATAGTATTATCAGCAAAACCGGTTTCTTTATGCAAATAGTGGTCAAGCTACCCGTGTAAAGCCCCATGCATAAATAGTGTTCTTGTTCAAATAGTGGTGGCGGTTGGTGATGGCGTGGTGATCACGGCGTCGGCAATCGTTAAGCGGTTAAACCGTGTACACATAAAGGGGCTTCCCGCAATTTGATATCCTGAATTCATTTCTAGCTTAGAAACCGTTTCATTCTCTTTCTTGTATTTTCTATGTATTTTAATAAATTCCCATTTTACCCTAGTTCAACAATGAGTAGCTAATTTTCTTTTAAGCTTGGGTTGAAGGTGAAGTCTCGACATGTTCCATGGGCTTTGTTGGTAAATTTATTTTCTATTCCTCTAATATTTGTGGTTGTTTTGACTTTTAGTAAAATAATAATAGTCTTGTCTAGAATCATACGGTTAAGCCGGCACAGTACAAGGTTATTATTATTTGTACGATAACCTAACAATCTTATTTGGCGTGGTTCATGAGGTGTGGAATCCCCTCATGATTTAATTGGTATTAATATGGAATATTTGGCCCATGGAGCATGTTGATGCGGTCCGGATACAGTGCTTTATTCAATAGTTTCATTTAATTTATTCTTCTTGTAATTTAATTTCATTTAATTCTAGCATATTTAAATTCCTTTCACCATAAATCTAACCACCCATTTAAAAGAAAATTAATTCTGCACATAATTAAAATCAACCTCCTCGTGGGATCGACACTCGTCACCATTGATCTATTCTACAATAGATTCGTGCGCTTGCGAGTTCAATAAAATTTGCACAACAAGTTTTTGGCGCCGTTGCCGGGGAGGTAAGTATTTTAATTCATAGAATTAATTTTTATTTATTTATTTATTTTAGTTGTTTTCTTGTAATTTTTTTTAATTTTAGTAATATTTGTTTCACGTAATCTCTTTTTCTTATAGCAATTGAGTTTATTTTCATAGTAAGATTGTAACAACGTCACAAGGTTAGTATCGTAATTTCTCCCTCCTGTTTATTTTTATTTGTTTTATTTTCATTTATTTTGTTCTTTGTATGCGTGGTCGAAGGTCATTATCACCTAATCTTGAGCCTTTAGACCTTGAGTTAGAAAAAACACTTCGCACACATAAACACACCGCATTTAAAAAGCAATTTGACATGGATTTACAAAACCAACAACCAGAACCACAAGAGAGGCCATTTAAGGACTATTTTAGTCCCTTAGCAAATTTGAGCACATCATGCATCAGATACCCAAATGTAGCTGCTAGGAGTTTTGAATTAAAACCTAGTGTGCTAAATTGTCTCCCTACATTCTATGGCCTAGAAAATGAGGACCCATATAATCATCTGAATGATTTCCATATCTGTCGGACTTTTAAATATGAGAATTTTTAGATGATGATGTTAAACTTAGATTATTCCATTTCTTTAAAGGATAGAGCTCGTTCATGGTTTAATACATTGCCTGATAATAGCATTACATCATGTTAACAAATGGTAACAAAAATTTTAAATAAATATTTCCCAGTTCATAAAACCAATGCTATTCGAAGGGAAATTTCAGAATTTACCCAAAGAGACGGCAATGCAATTTTTGAAGCATGGGAGGCGATTCAATGGGCTACTCTTGAAGTGTCCACATCATGGAGTGCAGAAATGGCACCAATGCCAATACTTTTGGAGGATTATTGCCACATGTGCAAGAATGGCTAATGGCGACCCGATGGAGGAGAGCTTATGTCAAAAAGTGCTTCAGAGATTTGGGAATTCTTCCAGCGACAATCTGATAATTCCCAACAACGGAGTCGATCACTCAGAAATACCAGAAGAATTAAGGGAGTGAATGAGGTTAACATTGGTGAGTCAAGCTCAGAAATTAAAGTCAAAGCAGAGATGGTTGAAGGCCTTTCTCGACAAATAGCATCATTAACGTGCCAATCAGCGAACCACATGACCATGACTCGTATTCAGATCAAGTCAATGCCATAGGAATCATGAGAAAACCATCAAATTACAACCCTTACTCCAACACATATAACCACGGATGGAGAGATCACCCCAATTTTCATGGTCTCAAGGATTCCAACAAAATGAACCCGACTCCACCTCCATTCAATGCAATCCTCAAATTCCTCGAGCCTCTCGTACCATTTAGACCATACAATCAAAACCCAAACCACTCAACCCGGACCATGGGAGGATACATTCAATTTCAAGAATTCTACTCATTGATCAGCGAACGCACCGTTGATGAACTGCGAAATGAGTTGAGGCGGGCTTGACTCACAAGCCCAATCAATTTGAACATCGAGAAAATGGTGGGACAACTTGCTTGATTCGAAATTTGGCAATGACCGTTGAAAAGGTAAATTCCCAAGTCAACGATTACAACCTAAAAGCAGTGCATGAAGTAAGTTCCAGTTCACCACAGCAGTATGGAGAGGTCAAAGCCATCATGACCTTGCGAAAAGGGAAAGAAATTGATAACAAAGTGGAAATGCCAAAATCAACTCAGATTGTACCTGTGAATGCTGAGGATTCATCACCAAAGGAGAAAGAGGAAACCAACCCACGAGAATATGTTCCTAAAGCTCCATTTCCTCAGAGGTTAGCTAAAGGGAAGAAAGGAAAATCCACAGGTGAGATTTTTGAAATCTTCAAACAGGTAAGTGTTAACATCCATTTGCTTGAAGCTATAAAACAAGTGCCATCTTATGCCAAGTTTCTTAAAGATCTTTGCACTAAAAAGAGAAATATTCATGTTCAGAAAAAGGCCTTTTTAACTGAAAATGTTAGTTCTATACTCCAACATAAGATGCCTCTAAAATTCAAAGATCCAGGCTCCCCCACTATCTCATGTAGTATAGGGAACCACACAGTTGAGAATGCTTTGTTGGATTTAGGAGCTAGTGTAAATCTGTTGCCTTATTGCATGTTGTGAAACTTGGTGGGAGAATTACAACTCAGGTGGTGTTACGACTTGCGGTCGGTCCTGAAAATACCTCGTGGTATTGTAGAGGACGTGCTTATTCAGGTAGATAAGTTTTATTTTCCTGTTGATTTCATTGTAATTGACACTCAACCAGTGCAGGATTCAAAGAAGCACATCCCCATTATCCTAGGCCGACCTTTCTTGGCAACTGCTGATGCTCACATTCAATGTAGGACTGGAAATATACAGTTGTCCTTTGGCAATATGACCATGGAGCTCAATATTTTCAACATTGCCAAACAACCTCACAATGTGGATGATGGAATTGTTGATGTGGATTTAATAGAAGCATTAGTTGATAATAATTTTCTTTCAAACCTTAGTGATGACCCTTTGCAAACATGTTTAACTCACTTTGGTTTGGATTTTGACATTGACAGATCAATCGATGAGGTCAATGCACTACTTGACTCAGCACCATCCATGGACACAAACAAATGGAAGTCAAGAGTTGAACAACTAGTGCCATCGGAGAAAAACTCAACCCGTCATCGAATCACCACCAAAACTCGAGCTCAAGCCATTACCCAACACTTTGGAATCGCATTCTTGGGAAGAAAGCACTTTGCGGTAATCATCTCTTCCTCCTCGATAATGAACAAAAGGTAAGTTGTTGGATGTTTTAAAGAGCATAAAGGAGCATTAGGATGGACCATAGCGGACATAAAAGGTATAAACCCGATGGGCGCATGCATTACATTCACCTTGATGAAAATGCTAGACCTACTAGGGAAATGCAACGTCGGTTAAATCTAACATGAAAGAAGTTGTTATATGAAGTCCTTAAGCTATTAGATGCGGTATTATTTACCCCATTTCGATAGTTCATGGGTTGATCTGTGCAAGTTGTTCTAAAAGTCGAGAGTCACGGATGGTTACCAATGCTAATAATGAATTAGTGCCCACTTAGAGTAACTACGGGATGGCGTGTATGCATTGATTATAGGAAGTTGAATTACATTACCGTAAAGACCATTTTCCTTTACCATTTATCGATCAAATGCTTGATAGATTAGCGGTCATGAATTTTATTGCTTTCTAGATGGCTACTCGGGATATAATCAGATTCCATGTAACGAAAGATCGAAGACTACTTCACTTTTTTGGTACTTTTACATATAGGAGAATGCCATTTGGATTATGTAATGCACTGCTACATTTCAACGATGCATGTTGAGTATTTTTCTGATATGGTTGAGCGATTCCTTGAGGTCTTTATGGATGAATTTTCTGTTTTTGGTGATTAATTTGATCAATGTTTACATCATCTAACACTAGTTCTGCAGAGATGTATCGAGAAGAATTTAGTCTTGAATTGGGAAAAATGACATTTTATGGTAAAATAAGGTATTGTTCTCGGTCACATCATTTCAAGCAAAGGTATTGAGGTTGATAAAGTCAAGGTGGATCTCATTTCCAATCTTCCTCCACAAAGCGATCGATAAGATCTTTCCTTGGGCATCTTTGGTTTTATAGACGTTTCATTAAAGATTTTAGCAAAGTTTCTAGACCCTTATGCAATCTACTTGCTAAGGATGTATCTTTTGTCTTTGATGATTCATGTCTTGTGGCATTTGAAAAATTAAAGCAGTTGTTGACATCATCACCCATCATTCAGCCCCCAAATTGGAATTTACCTTTTGAGCTTATGTGTGATGCATCTGATTATGCAGTAGGAGCAGTATTAGGACAGAAAGTTGATCGAGTTCCCCATGTGATTTACTATGCTAGTATGACATTGAATGATGCACAGTTGAATTATTCAACCACTGAAAAAGAAATGCTAGCTGTAGTGTTTGCATTAGAGAAATTTCGATCTTATCTCATTGGTTGTAAAATAATTATATTCACAGATCATGCTGCTCTTAAATATCTTCTCACAAAGAAAGATGCAAAAGCTAGACTAATTCGTTGGGTGTTACTTTTGCAGGAATTTGACTTAGAAATCAAGGATAAGAAAGGAACAGAAAATGTTGTGGCTGACCATCTTTCTCGTCTCCATTTTGACACAACTATAGAACCATTACCCTTGAATGAGTCATTTCCAGATGAACAATTAATGAGTGTGGAAGTAGTACCATGGTATCTTTGATATTGTTAATTATCTTGTTACGGGTCAACTTCGAGCATTGGACTAAGCGAGACAAGGCCAAATTCTTTGCGAAATAAAGAATTTATTTTGTGATGATGCTTATATATTCAAGTATTGTGCAGATCAAATTGTTCGACGATGTGTCCCGGAGAATGAATTTCAAAACATTCTTTCGTTACGCCATGAACAAAGCTTGTGGAGGCCACTTGATTACTAAGCACTACAAAATTTTACAATGTGGTTTCTATTGGCCAACTATATTTCGAGATGCTTACACATTTTGTTCTTCATGTGATAGGTGTCAGCAGAATGGGAGCATAACACGAAGAAATATGATGCCACTAAATCCAATTTTAGTGGTTGAAATTTTTGATGTATAAATTATCGATTTCATGGGACCCTTTCCTCCATCTTTTGGCCATCAATACATATTGGTTGGTGTTGACTATGTTTGAAATGGGTAGAGGCAATTCCGTGTAGGACCAGCGATCACAAAGTAGTGATAAGATTTTGAAAAGCAACATTGTTTCCCGCTTTGGATTTCCTCGAGCAATTATCGTGATGGTGGTGCCCACTTTTGCAATAAATCCTTGGCACTTTTGACAAAGTACTCCGTCACTCGTAAAGTGGCAACCCCATATCATCCACAAACCCGGTGGCCAAGTTGAGATCTCGATAGAAATAAAGCACATTTTAGAAAAGGCGGTGAGGCCCGACGGAAAAGATTGGTCGTTGCGACTCGATGATGCATTATGGGCATATAGAGCGACTTTCAAAACTCCAATTGGGATGTCACCCTACGAGGCTAGTGTATGGAAAATCATGCCACTACCATGGAACTCGAGCATCGTCGTCTTGGGCCATCGAAATTCAATTTTGACATGCGACAAGTGGCTCGGAAAAGAAGATTACAAGCGGCGAACTTGAAGAAATTCGAAATGACGCGTATGAAAATGACAAGATTTACAATAAACGAATGAAGGTCTTTCACGACAAGCAAATTATGAGAAAATCTTTTACTCCAGGACAGAAAGTGCTTTTATTCAATTCTAAACGCACCTTTTATTTCCAGGTAAGTTACGTTCTCGATGGTCTGGTCCATTTGTTGTTCACACTGTTTTTCCACATGGGGCAATTGAAATTAAGGATCCAAAGAACGGCGTTACTTTTAAAGTAAATGGTCAAAGATTAAAGCCATATCTAGAATACCAACCACATGGAGAGGAGAGTGAAATAAATCTGAGTGACCCACCAAGTTTAAATTGAGGTTTTTCTTTTCTTTTCGGTAATTTGATTTGATTCTTTTCTTTATTTTGATTATTCTTTTGCTGATTGAAATTATTTTTGTTTAAGTGTGTTTGTTTAACCATTATAGTTTTCTCTTATCATTTTAATCATGAGACAGTACCTCTTGTACACGATTAGAACATTTCAACCTATCCGAACTCATCTCAGAAAGCAGATACGATTTTTAAATTTCATCCTATCTGGGATCTACAACCTTGAGTTAGTATTCCACGTTAAAGATCTAGAAAGACAACTCACGAAATAGAGGATGGTATTTTTAATGCGAATTGGAGCTTGAGGTAATTCGATAAGAGGACGATTTTAATTTGCTTTGTGTGTTTTAATTTATTTTTCTGTTTGTGTGTTTTAGTTTGCTTTGTGTGTTTAAGTTTGTCACCCCGGTGAAGAGGCGGATAACGGTACTCCGTGACAATCAAGTCGGTTACTTCAGTTTCCCACAATAACTGATATTCTGAGACGAAGGCATGGACAGAGACGAGATTTTAGCAAAGCTTCACAAGCGATTCCTTCGCTTCCTCGGAATGCACTCTTTCAATCTATAAAGCCCGATCCGAGCGCATGCGATTGCTTATGAAGAATGGCATACTGCGACATCCATTTGGTTAATCGAGGCCAAAGTACGTTTGGCAGGTGAGTTGCCTCCTAAATTTATTGCATATATGCCTGGTTGTGGTAAAGGAAATTATGCAAGAAAACGACGAGCTAAAAGACTTTCTGTTGCTTGTCATAAGTGTGCCAGAACGATATGCAATAAAAAACCATGTTCTTTAGGAATGGTGTCTGATAACAGGGAAGATAAGATTAAATTCATTAGGGATGGCTTGAATAAAGAGTCATTGGATAATATCCTTTTGTCTTTTGAAACGCATCCCAGTGGATATGTACAAAGAGCGATCCTCCAGTTATGGCCATTATTCGAGAAAGAACGTGCACGATACAGTCTCGGGAATCTGACTATAAACGACCCTGTTTGCGGTTTGTAAGAAAGCGGATGGGAAAGCCTATCCTCGACCCATAGAGGCGTTCAAGCCGTTCGGGCGTAAAACCGAGAGGAAGATGTGAGCCACGATGTACCTGTGGATATCCTTTTTACTTTACTGTTGTTTTACTTTACTGTTATTTTACCATCGCATTATTGCTTGTAATAATTTTTTCTTGTTATCATTGTTTTGCTTTTCCTTTTTACTGTTTTCTTTTTGACTCTCGAGCCATGTGCCTTAGTGTTAATTGACATTGACATAATGCCTCATACACAGCTGTGACCCGTTGTCACCAAGGTTCTTAAATATAATTTTTGTTGTTGTGCACTCACAAGTTGTTTTTGAGCAGTATCCTAATGGCATTCTCGTGAACAATTCAAGAACATTTGTGTGCTCTCTGGATTTAACTATGGCAAACGTAAAGAGTTCGTTGAGGCAGCCATAGATCTTGGTCGAAGAATAGCAGAGACAAAATTGCACTTGGTGTATGGAGGAGGTGACCGAGGGTTATCCACAATGGTCTCAGAAGCTGCTTATATCAGAGGGAGCCAAGTGTTAGTCATCATCCCAACAATCCTAAAACCTTTGGGCTGTTTGTCTAACTCATCAACTGGAGAAGAGTTAGTTGTCTCGGTGTGCAAGAACGCATAACTGAAATGCTAAATCATGCTGATGCTTTTATTTTCCTTCCAGGAGATCTTGCAACTCTAGAGGCACTAATCACATTAGCATCTTGGGCCCATCTGAACATCCACCAGAAACCCATCGGTTTGTTAAATGTCAATAATTTTTATGATGGCTTTATCGCATTTCTTAACCATGCAATAAAAACCTATTTCATTCCTTCTCGATTAAAAAAAGTCTTTATTTGTGCACATCATCGCTAATGAGCTACTTGATGCAAGCTTATCAATCGAGACGGATCCGGGACCGTTGTGTTGGAATGTTCAAATAATGATGGTAACTTGATGAAGAAGTACAAATTAGATTTAACTCTCCGTTTGTAAATATTTTCTTCTGTGTTGCACTACCCAGGTGATGTCTTCTAAACTCTACTTCTTTCCTTTCAAACATTGAGGACAATGTTTCATTCAGGTTGGGGGGAGGGAATAGTTGACAATTGTGGAATATTGGTTAAGTTTTTACTAATTTTTTGTTGTAGAACTAACCATTTTGAGTAGAAGATGGCTGAATATGGAGTGTAGTTACTCTAGAAACGCATCTTCTTAGTAAAAAAAAAAAAAAAGTGTTTTTCTTAACTTTTCTTTTTGACTTCTCCTTTATAAATATACATTTTCACGTTTTTGAGTCGAAGATGGCTGAATATGGAGTGTAGTTACTCTAGAAACGCATCTCCTTTAAAAAAAAAAATTAGACATTTTTCTTTAATTTTTCTGCATGTATGTTTTCTTTTTATATTTAGAATAGGTTGGGGGTAGAATTTCGTTAAAAAAATATAAAAAAAAATATTTGGTAATTTTGTGTGAGTTTTTTTTATTGGATGATATGATGACTTTCGAATTTTAGTATTTGTATTATCTTTGGTCTTGAGTGATGTTACACCATGTTTGCTATTCTATATGTTGATGTTGGGGACAAATATGAGTTGCTTGAAGGAATGCATATGTCAAAATAAATTCCAAGTGAGTTTTTGAGCCTATTAATTTTTCTTGGAGAGTAACCCTTTTTGCCCATTATTCATGCAGCTTAGCAGTTTATTATTTTATACATGATCTCTAGATTTCCTTTAAGTCAACCCTTTAAAAAAAAAAAATGTGTTCTTTGCTCCCAATGGAAGATTATTTAGAGCTCTAAGAGACGATGGAAGGCCATCTTTGATCCGTTTGAGCCTTTCAAGCCATCCCTATTGTAAAATATCCATAGTTAGCCATTTTGAGCCTAAATAAATAAATTAAAAAAAAAAAAAAAAAGCTTTTTCTTTGTTAACTTATCATCCTGACCCACTCCAATTTGGAGTATTACCCGATATAATACAAGTTCCATCACCTATTCATGTTTGAGAAAAAGGATAAATAATTATTTTGTTCAATAAAGTTGTGCCATATAAAAAAAAATTCAAAAAGAAAAAAAATATATATATAGAAAAAAAAAGGATATACAATAGCAATAAATAAGCAAAACTCAGCTAGAAATTTTCAAAAGTTCTTGAAATTTTACTCAAACATATAAATTTTGTTACACTAAATACCTTTCTTTGTAAAGCCATGTCCATAGCCTCGTTCGTCTAATAAAAGTCCTTCTTGATTTTAGAGAACTATAGTCTGAAGTAAAAGCTAGTTATATGGGCTATTAAGATGTAGTGATGCATTTATAAAAAAAAAAAAAAAGAATAAATTGGGTTGAGTAGTAATTTATTTGAGGTCGTATTATTTTTAAGCTGTGGGCATATTTCTTTCATCTTGGTGAGAGTGTGTGGTATTTCTATGTTATTTTCTCTCAATTCACCATTCATTGTAGTGACAATTTTTATTGGGTTTAATTTCTTTGTGAGAGTGTCACTACTACCGGTGAGATTTTGGGGTTTGACATGTTATTCTTGAAAGTGGCCTGATTACTATAGTCTACTGGACTGATGCATGTGGATTGTCGATGTGGCTATGATATTTCTTTAGACTGGAGATAATACTTGTACTTTTCTTTGATTGCTATCATTAATCTGATTGAATAAACACGTGTGTTTAAAAAAAAAAAAAAAAAAATTTGGTTTTGAACATTATCTTCGCTTTATTTGCTAGGGACTAGCAATAAGCTGGTTGGGGGGTGTGTTGAGTGTTAGAAAGTGTATATTTATAAAGGAGAAAATCGTCATTTTACACTTCAAGTCTCACTAACATTGTTATTTTTATTTATTTAAGTATTTTGTTATTTAATTACGTGTGTTTCATTATAATTAGTTATTTTATGTATTTTAGGGTATCACGATTGTTTCACAATGAGCAGTGATCGTGACAAAGAAACGGACGTCACATTTGAACTCGGGACGATCGAAAACTTTGGGAGGAGCATAAAAGGAAAAATGTCATCGTCACATATACTAACTATTCATATGTATAAGTCGTCATCTGTCATAAATAGTATTCTTGTGCAAAACCGGTTTCTTGTGCAAATAGTGGTCAAACCGTGTGAATGTGTAAATAGTGTTCTTGTTCAAATAGTGGTACGTTGTTGTTGACTGATGACGTGGCGCAATCCTGAGCGTCCAAACTGTTTTTAATCCGATGGTCATGATTCACTCAATGTACCTATAAAAAGGGGGCTTCCCCCCCTAATTTGAGATCCCTGAATTCATTTCTAAGCTTAGATTTCTGTAATTCCTTCTCTTTCTTGTATTTTCTATGTATTTTAATAAATTCCCATTTTACCCCTAGTTCAACAATGAGTAGCTAATTTTCTTTTAAGCTTGGGTTGAAGGTGAAGCCTCAACATGTTCCATGGGCTTTATTTGGTAAATTTATTTTCTATTCCACTCTAATATTTTTGGTTGTTTTGAATTTTCTTCGACTAATATTAATAGTCTTGTCTGAATACCGTTAAGCACCCTAAGTACAAGGTTATTATTATTTGATAAGCCCTTAGCACCATACTTATTTGAGCGTGGTTCATGAGGTGTGGAATCCCCCCTCATGATTTAATTGGTATTAATATGGAATATTTAGCCCATGGAGCATGTTGATGCAGATCCGAATACCCAAGTGCTTTATTTCAATAGTTTCCACTTTAATTTATTCTTCCCATTCCAATTTAAATTCTAGCATAATCTAAATCATTTTCACCACAAATCCAACCACCCATTTAAAGAAAATTAATTCTACACATAATTAAAATCAACCTCCTCGTGGGATCGACACTCGTCACCATTGATCTATCCTACAATAGATTCGTGCGCTTGCGAGTTCAATAAAATTTGCACAACACTTACCACAACATGTATATTAGTAATTCTTTTTGTATTAATCATTAACATATATAATTGGTAAAATTTCTTAAACTGAAAACAAAAATATTTGTTTGAACCTATTAATAAGGTGTTGGAAAAAATCAGTTTTTTATATTTTTTTTTATAAAAACTTTTTATGATCGCTCTCATACAATATATAAGAATTTATAATCTAAAAATCGTACCTTGAAAATCCGATTTGGATTTTTCTGCTGAAGTGATTTAGGCTCCCAAATCACGATTCGTCACCACCACGCCTGTTAGATCACGAACTGTCACCAATGATCTTCCAGGTTATGACTCAGGTTTGATCTGTAGTTGACGTGATTTCCTCTCAAAAGCAACTAGCACGAGAAAATTTTCCTCTCAAAATTAGAGAGAAAAATCTTTTTCTCTGATCTGTATGAAGTGGCTGCTTTTTTTTATGTTTGGAGAAAATAAGCCCTTTTATATCTCCTTTTAGTGAAACCCTAGGCTCCAAATAATAAAACTCACGTTGCTTTTCTTTGTCATAGGGGCCCACCTTGTAAAATAACATAAGGCCCCTTATACATAAGCATATTAATAGAGCCTCCCACTAAATAATATAATTATGTTTTTGACCCAAATTGCTAATTATCTTGCTTATTAATCCAGTAGTGGTGCAGTCAATTAAATGAGATAACGCGGGGATCATTTGGGAACATACAATAGTGGTTACAACAATTAAGCCTGTAATTAAACAAGCCTAATTATTTAATTCCAACTCTACTCCACTATAAGATTGGAACTGACCTCCATAATTGTATGTTCGAATAATAATTCGTCCCAAGCCACATTGATTTCTTTACTGCTCAATCCTTTGTACCACATCATTAATTAAATCGATATCTCAACTGTCCAATCGATTTAATTACATCTTGTTCCTTGATACTTACTGGTTTTCTCTAATGATCATTTTCAACAAACTAAATATGTTGACACACTCTGGCCAGAGAATTCTATGATCAAGTACCGAAAACCCATCAAGAGATGTGTCGTACAAATTCTATATTGTTAATCTATAACTCCAATACTCATAATTGTTCCCACCAAGATACCGGGTAATCTTGACCACAAGAGTGTGTCGCGCCCATTGGTAACTCAAATGGAATAACAATTACAATCATGAAATCATAATTAACTAAAGATTAAGATTACAGTAAAATCAATGCTTATTAGATTTAATAAGTCTGACAGTCATTTCAAGATTAATTAAATCTCATATGTGATCCAGCTCAATGTAGTCAAACTACATCAGTAAATTCATACATGATTAAGACAAATCATTCAATGAATTTACTACAGTCTAAACATAAATAGAGCGTCCAACTCTATTTATCAACTACGAACTTAATTTATTTAATCATAAGTTAACTTGTATTTATGTCTTTTATGAATCCATATGATGATCACATAAATACATATAATATGATTAAACAGACCTTTTTCAATATATTTATGCAATTGAAAATATCTTAAATATTTTATTAATCAGAAAATAAATTAATATGCTTTAAAAGAGCATATAATCCCAATAATCTCCCACTAGCTCTTAAAGAATATTTGGCATATTGCACATGCTCTAGGGCTCTAAGTGTAGGTTATAAAGGTTTCCCACTAATGGTCATTGTAATAAGATCTGCCATTTAGCATCTAATGTCGTTTAGGGTACTGTCATATAACCTTTCTACACTATTCCCTTATAAAATGATACTTCCTCTCAATTTGTTTTGTTTCTTGTGGTTCCTAGGTTGCTTAGACTGAGCTACCGCACCACCATAATCACAAAATAGTTTAAGGGGTGCAGTTACAACAGGTACCACCTCAAGATTTTGTAGGAACTTGTAGAGCCATATAGCTTCTTTTGCAACTTCAGATGTAACCACATATTCAGCTTCAGTTGTGGAGTCTGTGATACAAGATTGTTTCACACTCATCCAACTAATAGCTCCACTTCCTAATGTAAACATATAGCCGGAAGTTGATTGTTTTTAGAAACCTTATCTGACATAAAGTTAGAGTCAGTATAACCCACTAGAATGAGTTCATCACCAGAATACACAAGCATATAATTTTTAGTTCTTTTCAGATACTTCATTATATGCTTGACTGCAGTCCAGTGTTCAGGTCCAGGATTAGATTGATATCTGCTAACTATCCCTACTGCAAAACAGATGTCTGGCCTAGTGCAAAGTATGACATACATGAGACTTCTCACAGCTTCTGCATAGGGAACTCGTCTCATTCTTTCTATCTCTTCAGATGTCTTTGGAGATTGATCCTTAGAGAATACAATTCCATGTCTGAATGGTAACAAACCAATCTTGAAATTTTCCATGCTAAATCTAGCCAATATCTTTTTGATATAGACCTCTTGAGACAAGGTTAAAGTTTTATTCTTTCGGTTTCATATAAATTTGATACTAAGAATATAACTTGCCTCTCCCAGGTCTTTCGTATCAAATTGTTTTGCTAACCAACTCTTTATTGTAGTCAATACTCTTATATCGTTTCCAATCAGGAGAATATTATCTACATAAAGAACTAGGAAGGCTACAGATTTTCCTTGAATTTTCTTGTACACATATGGTTCATTAATATTCTGAATGAATCCAAACGATTTAATCATTTGATCAAATATGATGTTTTATGACCAGGATGGTTTCTTCAATCCCTAATGAATCTCTGCAACTTACATACCATGTGTTCTCGGCCTTTTTTTTTTTATGAAGCCATCTGGTTGCTGCATGTAGATGTCTTTTTCAAGATGCCATTAAGAAAGGCAGTCTTGACATCCATTTACCAAATTTCACAATCTAGCACTGCAGCAATAGAGAGCAGAATCCATATGGATTTAAGCATAACAACCGAAAAAAAAAGGTTTCCTCATAATCGAATCCTTCTTTCTGAGTAAACCCTTCGGTTACTAATCTTGCTTTAAATGTTTCTACCATTCCGTCAAATCCTCCTTTTCTCTTGTAGATCCACTTGCACCTTATAGGTTTTATCCCATATAATGCCTCTACAAGTTTCTAGACTTTATTAGAATACATAGATTCCATTTCTTGATTCATTGTCTTTTTCTAAAATTCAACATCTGTATCTATTAGAACTTCGTTGCAACTAGTGGGATTTTGTACATATTTATCTAAGATCGCCATATAAGTTTCTCCCAATAACATGTATCTCGCTGGTAACCTAGTTACCCTTCCACTACGATGAGGTTCTAAAAGTGATTGTTGTTCAGAGATAATCCTGTGTTGATCAGCTGGTTGTTGCTGTTCTTCCTGTTCAATAACAGGTGTTGAAAACTGAGCCTTAACCTGATCTCTTTTTTATTTCTCTAGTTTTACCTTACTCTTAGGTAATAAGTCATTATATAGTTTTCCTCAAAGAAAGTAAAGAATATGCCTATAAATACATTCTTATCTTGAGGACTATAATTCAGACTTTCCTTTATTCCTTTAAGATACTTAAAACATGCAAACTTCTGAACACGAATCTATCTTTTCTACCTCTGATCCTAGTACAAATACTAGTAAACTCAAAATACGAATGTGTCTCAAACTATGTTTGTGACTTTTTCATAATTTCTTGGAGTAGTAGACACTGAGGTAGATGAAACTAAGTTCATTAAACTTTTACAGTTTTAAATTCTGGTATCTAGAATAAAAAAGACAAATGATAAACCACTTAGCATATATTTTGTTTTATCCAAAAGAATCTTGTTTCTCCATTTAATTACACTATTGTATCATAGTGTTCATTATATATGGGAGTTTATCCCATTTGACAACCAAATAGAACTTGAATTCTCTAGAGAGATATTCTTTATTTCAATCATATCGAAGTCCTTTTATGTTTCTATCTAATTGCTTCTATCTTATCCATGTACCTTTTTGAATTTCAAAAGCAATGGAATTATGACGCATTTGGACAAACATAAATGAAATGAATATTCATCAATAAAATTGATAGAATACTCATAACCTCTTATTACATGTGAACTGATTAGTCCGTATACATTTGTATGTGCTAAATCATCCAATATAATGTTATGTTTTTAGGTCTAAAAGAGCATCCTCGTCACATTACATTTCTAAATAAGATTTATAGAATTACAATGATCAATCTTAATAGGCTAAGAAGCCTCTCATTAATCATTTTCTTAAAATCTTATTATAGTTTATATGACTTAAGCATAAATACCAGAGGTTATTTTGGTTAGAAGAAACATTTCTTTTCTTAGATCAAAGCATATATTATTTATCATTATATCTTGCTTTGAATAGATCAATGGACTTGTATGATATAAATTGTCTTTATAAATAACCAAAATAAGTAATAAATAGAGGATCCAAAAATAACAGTGTACTCCTGTTTATTACAACAAGCCATCGAAATTAAATTCCTCTAATATTTGGAACAATAAAGACAAATATCAAAACTAAAGTCTCGTAAAATTTGATCTAGCCTTTCAATTGATATAAATTAGCATGTTCCCAACTGCTGCTTGAAGCTTTCTTCACTTAATCTTTTGGTTTCCTAAAAATCAAATGAATGAATTATAAATTAGCTATCTCAGAATTCACTATTGCATAAACCAATAGAAATCTGAACTAATTAGGAAGCTTAAAGATTTCCTATACTTGATTTTAATAATCTTAAGACAATCTTTCTTCCAATGACCCTTCTGTCCATACTTGTAACACTTGCCTTTTGGCTTGCCACTTCTTTTAGTGAACACTTTGCCAATCCCTACTCTTTCTTGCTCATTCTTGTCTTTCGACTTAAGCCTTGAAGAGAATCTTTTTTCAGAAAATTTTCTGTTATGATAAAATTCTTCTATAGCATGTAGTTCGTGCATTAATTCAATTAAGGTCATATCTTTATTGTTTAAGATATAGCTGACCTTAAACTCTTTGAATGTATCAGGTAAAGATTCAATCACCATGTTAATATTTTTTTTATCATCGATTTGAACACCATGAATCTCTACCTCACTCAAATAGTCCATTATTTTGAGGACATGTTCACGAACTCTTGTGCCCTCTTCCATCTTAGTATCTGTAATACGTTTTAACGCTGCATCTCTGGCAAAATGAGTATTCTGCCCAAACATCTGATGAAGACTAGCCATTATTTCAGTGGTTGTTTCCATGCTCCGATGTTTCTTATGCAGTTCCACAGAAATCGAAGCCAATATATAACGCTTAGTCATTTTGTTAGCTTCGCACCATTTCTCATAAGGCTCCCTCTGATTTCTATAATCGTATAACGATGGTTCTGGAGGGCAAGGCTGGGTCAACACATATTTGCAGCCCTTAGCAGTGAGAATATTAAATAGATTGTGTTTCCAATCTAAGTAATTTTCTCCAGTGAGTTCATTTTTAACAAGGATAATTAATAGTGGGTTGATGGAAGACATTTTCTGAAAAAACAACATAGACATGCATAAATACTTTGAAACAATATTCACGATAAATGACAAAAATGCAAAAAACCATAAATGCATTTTAATTTATTGTAACGATAATCTAGTACCGCTTTGACAAGCTATCCATTGGAGAAGTCATGTCTACACTTACTAGACCCAATTTTCCATTGGATTATTTACTTTCATGTAGAGACATGGTAAATAATTATCGTTATCCCTTTGGGCCTAAATTTGTTAACAGAGCTTCGTTGGGAAGGTTAATAACAAATTTTAGTTGATCGTATAACCATTGTTTCAATCTATGTATTTTTCATATCAATAGTCACCGTTGGGGTGACCAATTGATTGAAAAATATTTCAATTTTATCTTTAAAAAAGTTCATCCAATAAAATATCTAATATATATACCCTCCGTATAGAGCATCACCGTATCATGAAGTCGAGGTATATATATAATTTTATTATTGAACTAACAATGGAGCCCGTGGGAAAAATTATCTTGAATTTTCCCTCTCCCACTCAATATTTTAAAATTGGTTTTTCCTTGAAAACATACATTAATAATATATTGTTAATTGCATGCTTCCTATAATATTATCTAGATGATATCCAATATTATAAAGCATTTGCAAATTACAAACAATATAATGAAATTCATAGTATATGAATGACATGTATCATTATGTATAGAGTGGCACTACCTATTCTATATGACATGTTATCATGGCATGTTATCAACCAAAACATAACATATAGAAAAATAATTAAATAATCTTAATTCATGGCTTTCCTAAAATGAAAAATACATTAACGCTAAGCCTAATCTTCATTGGGCTTCTTGTCAATGTCCATCTTCCATAGTCTTGTCTTTGTTAATAGACTAGGGGAAATTGAGTTTTTAAATTTATTATTGGTCTAATTTTTAATTTTGAAATGAAATAAATAAATAATAATTAATTTTATTATTAAAATAAAACTTTTGAACCAAAAATAAATTTAATGCATTCAATGTTGTTAGACGAGTGCTCATTCCCTCAGCCACATTCTTTCTATCATAAAACCATTGCTGTAATGTTCTTCTAAAGTGATCAACAAGATGAGTAACAGAAAATTTTCGCGGTTCCCTCATTAAAGAATTCACGCTTTCCGCAATATTGGTGGTAAGTATACTGTATCTCCTACCTTCAAATTCAGACCTTGCCCAATTACACGTACCTATATTATTCTCTAAGTAATCAGCTGCGCCCGAGTGGAGCATCTACAACCCTTCAAGTTGCCTTTTAAATTCTTCGTGTCCATATGCCTTTGCTGCATTAATAAAAGCTAGTTCAAATTGATCCCAAGTAGCTTTGGACATCCTGAATTTTGTTTTAATGTTGCCTTTAACATGGTAAAAGCAAATGCCATGAGCAGCAGTGTGAAATGCTTTCAAAACGGCTCTCTTGATGGCAGTGCATCGATCAGAGATAAATACTAACTCTGGCCTATCGCCAATTACTCCGTGTAACTTCGTCATAAACCATTCCCAAGCATCATTGTTTTCTGAATCCATGACCCCAATAGCTAATGGATACAATTGATTATTACCATCTAGACATGTTGCTACAAACATGCTTCCACGATATAGTCCCTTTAAATGAGTGACATCCACAACGATCACTGGCCCAATGTACTGCGTGAATCCCTTAATAGAAGATCCAAGAGCAACAAAGTAGTATAAGAAATTATCATTTCCATCCCGCTCGAGGTGTGTAACTGTACCCTCATTCACTTTGGTCAAAACGTGAGAGTATTTGGGAAGTAAATTGTATGACTCTGCAAGGTTCCCTCGTACTATTTCAAGACCGACTTCTTTAGCCCGATAAGCTTGCTGGTATGTTAACTGCACACCATATTCTTGCTGTATGTCTGCTCTAATGTCATTCGACGTGTATATCCGTCTGTCCTGAATAAATTTTTCAGCGATAAGATAGCCAACAACCCGACTCCTCACTTGACGGAGACCACTAGGCAATACCTCATTAGAGCACGTATGAAAATTATCAACTCTTCTCACTACCCAAGGAACATTCTGCTCGTCCGAACCTCTCGTTGCGCAAAGCCGCCAATTACATGAGTCCGATGAACAGTGGGCCTCAAAGCGTGTCATTGTAGACCGTACAATCTTAAAATCAAACTTTTCCCGCAAGGCCACTTTACGCAGTTCCAGTATTAACTCACTTTTTTCAGCGAACAACTTTCCCACACAAATATCAAAAGAATTACAGCTTCTAACTAAGTCTGGAGCAACCAAGTTTGAAGGCAAAACTGGAGCAAGACTCACCAAGGAATTAACTGTTGTCCTCCTCCTCGAAGGGCCCATCGGAGGAATAGGTCTGTCATTGCTATTATTAATAAGAATGTCATACTGATGCTCATCCTCGTCATTAGTAGGAATATTGGAATGACCAATGCCCTTATCATCAGCTTCAGTATTGGAGTTCATGCCTTGCACAGTATTGAACAGTTCTAAACAAGTATTATCAGCTTCTGTGTTGTTGGTGTCATAAGCAGGATCATCATAACTGCGGAACTCATTATTGTGAAATGGAGAGTAATGTTGCCCTAACGATGTCCCCAATGGTAACACCTCTTCTTCAACATTTGCAGACGTAATGCCATTCTCATCAATTGTGTCATTGTTTTCATTTAGTGGAAAGTAATGTTGCTGGAATGACATTTGTTGTGCTAACACCTCTTCCTCAATATTGGGGACATACTCGTTTCCTCTAAATGAAGTTTCACTTTCCACAAGTGGCTCAGGATTTTCGGCTGGAACTCGAGGAAATGTGGTGACAAATATAGGGATGCATCCATAATTGACCACATCAGAGGCCATGTGCAGAACGACCTTAACCATTTCATCATTAAATATGTCCATAGGTAGTGAACATGCACGATACATTGTGTTACTAGACCTCAAAGTCGTCTTCATCGTCATACTATATTCATTAGGATTTATCTGTAAAACTTCATACACCATTGCCATAAATTGTTCAAACGCATAATCTTTCCGAACTAAAATGTTGTATTCTTGGCATTCACGCATCAGACATCCATCCGCTAACGCCTCCCACCAACCGTCAGAATACAATCAAGTACTACTAACCATTAAACCTAAAAATTATAAAAAAATACAAAATTTATAAGATTACATGCTATAAATCTTAGTAAAGTAAATACGCCCAACATTTCCATGGGTAAAATGAAGTACAATATTTTGGATTTGATTCATCTCGTCGTAAGCTTCGAAACCATATATTATATGCCTAAAACGGACACATGTAGTCCAAGTTATAACTTTTAAATTTAGTGACGGTATATGCTACTGCTCACGAAACCAGCCAACAAGTGAGACAAGGGACAAAGTGGTGGACAACGAAACCAGTGGCAACAAGTGAGACATGCGGTGGGACAGACGTCTGTCTCACGTAAAACCAGTGGCAACAAGTGAGACAGGCAGTGGGACAGGCACCTGACTCACATAAACTCACTGGTTTTATGTGAGACAGGCGCCTGTCCCACTAACTGTCGCACATATTTTGGTGAGACATGCTATGGGACAGGCGCATGTCTCACATAAAACCAGTGAGTATATGTGAGACAGGCGCCTGTCTCACTTGAACTGGGCTTCATTTTTTGCTCGATTTTTCAGAAATTTCAGTAATTTATCTTCATTTCTCAACTTAAACTAACTACTTATACAAATCACATTGTTTTACTAATGAAAAATTACAACGTTTGCAACAAAAATGCACTTTAATTTCGAACTTTAATGACAAAATCAATAAATTAAAAGTTTAAGTTATGGTAAGTGTATAAACTAACCTTAACAAGTTCTCCAATTGATAATTCTATCTTCAATTACACAATGCTTGTTTGATGGAATTCGTTATTTTAGTAAGTGTGATGGAGTTTGTCAAGACCAATTGGTTTTGTTAAGTTATTTCCGAAAATTAGGGTTAAAGTTTTTTTGATCATTTTTGTAAATTTCCCATTAGGGATGATACTTCACCAGATTCACAATCTCAATCCTTAACTGTACTATCTCATTCTTATTGCATTATTTGAAAAAGTTGAGAAGAAGAAAATTGTAGATTAAAGAAGCCTCGAAATTTGGTAAACTTTTGGTGGCGGGAGCCCAGAAAATAAACCGTCGGCTATATATATCACACTAATATTGAAGGAAACATATATAAAACATTAAAAACCTAAACAATGCAGGACGAATGAACTTATAAGTCGGTGAAGCAGCAAGAATGCGTGCAGCCTAATAAGCTAACATTAATTTCAAAAGTACAAAAGCCAGTCACAATTGTCCATAATGAAAGCAATAATAATGGCAAACAAAATGACATTTTTGATAATTCTTGTCATGGCGCTCGTCTCATCAGCCACGCCTGTAGTCATCCTCAGGAGCCAAGAACTTGTTGTGTCCGTGGAAGAGATGCGAAACGCCAACTACTTCAGTTTTGCCATGCTCATTAACATGGCTCCAAATATCACAACAAATCTTGGGAACGTCACATTCTTGATGCCCAAGGACAAAATATTGTCGGCAGCGGACATGCTTCAAGAATCCATCAATGAGTTCTTGCTTCGACATTCAATCCCATCAGCCTTGCTTTTCGAGAATCTCGAGCGTATTCCTTCCGGCTCATTGATTCCAAGTTCTTTGCCGGATTACATGCTCAGGATTTCTAACGGTGGAAGGAAGAGGTTTTTTCTTAACAATGTGAGAATTACCAGTCCAAATTTATGCACTGCAGGCTCTTCAATCCGATGCCATGGCATAGACCGAGTTCTAAATTTTAATAGCAGCTCATCATCATCTCAACTTTCTTGCTCATCAAACAGCTCCTCCGGCCCTGTTGTCGTGGCTATACCCCCGACAGCATCACCGGCGCAATCCACGGTTCCCTCTTTTGGGGATCAGGCTCCGCTGATTGCGCAGCAACCATCAGATTCAGGCACGCCAAAGCAGAAGTCAGCTGCTGGCCATTCACAAAGGCTATCTTGTGGGGGAATAATATCCAACTTCTTTTTGGTCTTTGCTATGGTTTTGATATTTTGATTGGAAACAATATTTATTCTAAAATGTCCGTAGAAATAGTCAATTTAGTATTCGACCGTTACTTTTATTCTGCAAGATGCCGATTTTATTGTAGTGCTGGAGTTTCAAAATCACGGCACGGCTCTCTAATATTTTTAGAATAGTTCCAAAATCACGTCACGGTTCCCAAATATTTTCAGAACAGTGATTCAGTGTTCATCTGATTTTTATGCTGAGTGCTTAGAAGCACGTGATTAGTAGCTAAATATTAGGAAAAGATTTCTCACCTGTAGGATACTATTCTCTTTCAAATATGGTAATAATTGTAGTCAATGGATGGTAGCTTTTCAAACTTTCAATTGGTTTTGCTCATTTTCAACTTTAGGTATTTGTCACATGGCAAATGGTTATTGTCACGAAGTCTAAGAGGAAGTTGGGAGAAACGACATTTGTTGCTGCATTTCGCCTCTTTCCTCTATGAAGCTTCATGACAATTTTTTAATGTTAAAAAAAAAAAAAAAAAAAAAAGTGAATGTGACAAAAGTTACGGGGATCATGTGAAGTTTGAGCTGTCTTTTGGTAAAGAGAGAATTTTATATTGCTGAAAATATTTAAAAAAAAACATTGAAAATGACAATTTTTTAATGTAAAAAAAATTAAAAAAAAAAGTGAAAGTGACAAAAATTATGGGATCAAGTGAAGTTTGAGCTGTCTTTTAGAAAAGAGAGAGTTTTAGATTGCTGAAAATATTAAAAAAACATAAAAAAAATCACAAATTTCATTGAAATTATAATTGATATTTATAAATTATATTATGATTAGAATTAATTTTTATGAAGTTTGTTCAAATTTTTATCCTTTTTAATTTTTGAAAGACATCTACTCTACTCAAATTTTTCTCTACCTTCATTCAAATTAAAGAAAAAATTAAACTTTACAACGACATGAATCAACTCACGACTTTATTAATCATGAGATGTAGCCTACCACTGCGCTTAAAACCTAATGGCTACTTACTCATCATTTATGAAGCAATTGAAAACGACACGCATCACAGTCTTCTTTACTCATCCTCACTTTCTCTCCGTACTCATTCTCACTCACGAGTTCAACTAGTTCCTCACTTTCTTGCAGCTACCACAACCAACATCACATTTGACCCAAATGCGGAAGTAATTTTACACAAATTCACCCAAAGCTTAATATTATTTTCTGTTATATCAATAATAATAGAAATGTACCTGCATTTTACTTAATACTTTTGGAAGCATCTTACTAGTTAAATGATAATAATAAATAATAATGAAAATTTTATTTGATTTAGAAAATTTTTAAATTTTAATTTTTAGAAACTTAATGGATTAAATTTTTGCTGGACCAAAATTTTGTAAATATTTATAATAATTTATTCTTAATACAAAAATTAATTATTTTATAGAAATGAAAAATTTAGAAAATGAGTCCGGATTTAAAGATGTACAATTGGAAAAATATGAGCCAACACTTAGGATATTATTTAATAGTCATGAGGAAATGTGGGTGTTTTACAAAGCCTATGATAAACAAGAAGGGTTTTTTGTGAAGAAACTATTTAGCAAAAAAGGGAGTGATGAGAATATAAAATACCCGACATTAGCATATGGCCGTAACAGCAAATCAGAAAGTAAATCTACTAATATGTTGAAGCCGAGACCTATTGTAAAAATTAGTTGTGATGCTAAAATTGGGGGTTATGTAAATGAAGAAAGACAATGGGTTTTTCAAAGTTTAAACTTTCAATACAATCATGGATTGAGTCCGGACAAAACTAGGTATTTTCCTTGTAATCGTAGCATTAGTACAAATGCAAAAAAACATATTGAAATGAATGATTGTGTGGGAATTAACATTACCTAAAATTTTAATTCTATTATTGTTGAAGCTAGTGGATATGAAAATGTCTCATTTCTTAAAAAAAGTAGAAATCTTATTGAGAAAGTTAGGCGATTATAGCTTGGAGAAGGAGATGCTATGGCGATTCTAAAGTACTTCCAGAAAAAGTAAGCAGGATGGAAGAACTTCTTTTAGCATTGATTTGGATGAGCAGGATCGATTGAAGAATGTATTTTGGACAGATCCGAGGAGTAGGGTAGCTTATAAATATTTTAGAGATGTTATCACACTTGACACCACATATCTTACTAATAAGTATGACATGCCATTTGCTCCTTTTGTTGGAGTTAATCATCATGGCCAGTCTATTTTGTTAGGATACAGATTAATTTCACACGAGCATATGTAGACATTTACATGGTTATTTGAGGCGTGACTATCATACAGTTCAATTCTCCTCTCATTGATATCATTACAAACTAAGACAAAGCAATGTAAAAGGCAATTGAGAATATTTTTCCTATGACTAGGCATTGATGGTGTTTGTGGCATATAATGAAAAAGATTCCTAAGAAGTTAGAGGCTTTTAAAGAACATGATGTATTATTTTTTCATTACTTTCTATTATTTATGATTCACTAAACCCTATTGTGTTCGAAGAAGCTTGGTATGATATGATTACGATATATGATTTATGGGATAATGATGGTTAAGTGGTTTTTATGAGGAGCGGCATCGTTAGGTTCCATACTATTTGAAAACTATTTTTTGACAGGAATGTCAACAACTCAACGAATTGAAAGTATAAATGAATTTTTTGATGGGTTTGTTAACACAAAAATAAATTTGAAACAATTTGTGAACTAATATGAAAATGCATTGAGAAGAAATTTTGAATTGGAATGGCAAGTAGATGCCAAGTGTTTCAGTAAAAGGACTCTATGTATAACAAAATTGAGATAGAGAAGCAAGTTGAATAAGTGTATACTATTTTTAAGTTTAAAGAATTCTAGCAAGAATTAATTGTATTGATATATTGTGATATAGTTAATTCTGGAGGAGTGTTAGGGAGCGACAATCTGGTGAAGTGATAGGGAGTGAAGATGATATGCAGTGAGGGAGAGAGAGTCAGCGACGATCTGGAGGCATAAAGAGAGAGTCATGCCACTTTTTCTTACATATTTTATGTTTTAACAATTTTTTGGCACTTTCCACTTTTTATTAATATATTTTAACATTAACAAGTATTTGGAACGTTGAGAGAAGGAGAGAAGTAAAACGGCAGGCAAAGCTACCATTTTTCTTAACGTTCTCTCGGCGTTATCAGTATTTAGCACAAGTCTTGTCACATTTTAAAACAGACTGAAGTCATTACAGGAGGTGTGATGAGTTTTAAAAGTCTCATCATATGAAATGCATCTGGGCTGTAATTAATGTGATCGCTCATATGTAATTAGCACATCAAGTTCATTAAGGCAGTTAAAGATTAGTTGCCAAACTTCAAATTCTGAGAGTCTAGTACTACTGATATATATTCTCCCTCTATTTTCCATTCAAAATCTCATTATATCAAAACAGATAATCAACTAACTAATACGACCTGTTCATCAGAAAAGTAGTGAAGGTGCATAGCTACCTCCTCTCATTATCAGACACGCGGCACTTGTCCAGTTATTGGCCAGCCATTGTAAAAATTAACTCGTATAAGTAGGATCTCTCCATGCACATCCGTTCTACACTATAAATAGAGTCCTTTAGTTTCCTCTGTTAGCATATTAATTCACATTCCTGATCTATTATTCTTATAGATATCTTCATTAACAATAATAATAATCAAGAAAATTTTAAATCATGGGTGACGAACTCGAAACCGAACCTCCAATACCTCCGGTTGAAACAGCAGCAGAAGGCAACCGTCCAGTCCCGAAACTGAACGAAAGAATCCTGTCAACGCTGTCAAGAAGATCAGTGGCCGCACATCCGTGGCACGATCTCGAAATAGGCCCCGGAGCCCCGCAAGTGGTCAACATCGTCGTGGAGATAACGAAAGGCAGCAAAGTGAAATACGAACTGGACAAGAAAACAGGACTCATCAAAGTCGACAGAGTCCTTTACTCATCGGTCGTGTACCCACACAACTACGGCTTCATTCCCCGGACACTCTGCGAAGACAACGACCCCCTCGACGTGTTGATCCTGATGCAAGAGCCGGTCATTCCGGGCAGTTATCTGCGAGCCCGGGCCATCGGATTGATGCCCATGATCGATCAAGGGGAGAAGGACGACAAGATCATAGCCGTCTGTGCTGACGACCCTGAGTATAAGCATTACACGGACATCAAACAGCTGCCGCCTCACCGGCTGATGGAGATACGGCGTTTCTTTGAGGATTATAAGAAGAATGAGAACAAAGAGGTTGCTGTTAACGAGTTCCTGCCTCCTCAGACTGCTTTTGATGCCATTCAGTACTCCATGGACCTTTATGCCGAGTACATTCTGCAATCCCTCAGGCGATAGAGATTTTTTCCTTGCCCCTTTTTTTGCATATTATTAATCAATTAATCCATCAACAACCATATGCTGTTTATTTATTTTCAATATTTCTTCTAATTGTCTCTCGATGGAAAGTCCCTGTCCATCAGTTTGGAATAATAAGTCATTTGATTATTATTATGAGCTATATATATATATATATATATATATGGCATTTTGAACCCCAGAAATGTATTCAAAACCTTGATTGTTATTCATTAACTATATTTTTCTAAATTTTAAATCATGAGATTAATTAAAAAGTATAGTGGGATGGATCAAAATTTTTGTTTACATGCCATCGCCATATTGATATGTTCATTTATATATATATTGGTAATAAAAAAAGATCTCTAAATTAATGATGGTTAGTCACAAATACTTTTATTATGATGCAAGAGGATTTTTAAACCCTCGCGTCATGGATTAATGTGTATATTGTTACTGTAAAAGATTAGTTAATGCTGTAGGCATTATATATGCATATATAATTACTTATAAAATATAAGTCTATATACATTTTCATTCAGAAAATATTATTGTTCAGCAAAAGAAAAAATAGGCTTACTTTTGTTATTGTTCATTTTGATTTTCAGATCTCAAAAAGTTCTGAATTGAGCAGGACAGGGGATCGGCCTGCAGCATCTTATGAGACGATCGGTTTACAACTTCAGCTCTATTGATGAGGCGTTAAATAATTTATGAGGCGCATACCATGTGTGTAATTATTGTTTATCAAAATGAATAAGATTTTTCGTGGTGTTTTGTGTGCGCGCGCGCGTGTGTGTGTGTTTGTGTGTGTACGTGTACTGTGGAGAGAAAGAAATAAAAAGCACAGATTATTATTCATATAGACACCAGTATTCATTCACAAGCGTAGATCATTATTCATATAAACATCAGGCATTCTTTCACATAAGAAGAAAGAGAGGGAGACCTTACTGATGGATATGACGTAACATTATCCACTCAATGGTACTTAGCCTGAAGAAAAAGAAAATTCTTTTTGTGCATGGCAATTCCGGGCAGCGAATCATAGTCCAAATCTTGGTTCTTCATTCCAGGCGGCATTCCCCAATCAAATCTGTAAAGAAGATTAGCAAGTGCAAGATCCACATTTGCAGTTCCTAAACGCATTCCAGGACAAATTCTTCTGCAAGCGCCAAATGGTATAAACTCAAAATTTTGCTCTTTATAGTCAGTAGAACAATCAATAGATCACTCGGGATTAAATTCCTCAGGATTCTTCCAAGCGTCAGAATCTCTTCCTATCGCCCATGCCTTTATGTATACGGGTATTTTAGCTGGAATTTCATACCCGTCTATTGAGCACTTTTCAACTATTTCTTTGGGGACTAGTAAGGGAATTGGTGATTGCAATCTCAAGGTCTCCTTTGGTACAGCTTTAAGATAATGTACTTCTTGAAGATCAGCTTCATCTACAAAGCCTTTGCAGCCAATCAAAGATCTAATTTCTTCTTGAACTTTTTTCATTGCTCTAGGATGCTTCACGAGGTAGGTCATGGTCCAAACCACAGTCGAGCCGTTGGCGTCTGTTCCAGCAATGAATGTGTTCTGCAAAGCAAATAGCACATATATGGGTTTGTCTGTGGGTATGTGTGTGGGTGTGTATTATTTAATGTAACAAAATTATTTTAAATCAATTATATGCAAAACTACTTATATATGTGATCCAAAGTTGGCCAACTTTGAACTTGAAGTAAAACATCAACTATATCCTCTTGCTGCAGCTCTGCTTTTGTTATGTTTGGATCCATGTGCTCGTCACTGAGTTCTTGAGTTCTTGATAGAATCTATCCGCTTTCTAAAAGTAAATTTAGTCAACGCATCATTCCTCTAAGTTTATCAATCCAGCCCACAAAAAGAAAATAATTGACACAACTTAAAAGTGATTTCTAACTTCTGAGTATAAGAGTGTCTTGTTATATTATAGCTCAGTGTGTCCGAAGTTGATCCACGGAAATTTAATTTTTTTAAAAAAAAAAAACCACCAGAAGGTGGGGGTTAGGCGAGCTACCAGTAATATAAATCAGAAATTGAAAAGAATATAAAAGGAGGGGGACATAGACCATGACCTCCATAATAAATGAAAACACAAGAAAAACCAAGAATAAATAGAAGAAAAGGCAAACAAAGCTAGCGCCTCACATGAGGGATAGCCTAAGCATACAAATGGAGAATACCCAATAAGCCAACAGGAAGATCCTAGGGACAAGAAAAATGCCCAACACGCCAAAAACACGCCCAATGAGAGAAAAGATTTAATTTGTTTATTTTATTTTATCTAAAAATAAAAATAAAACTTGAATATAAACAACTTAATTTAAATGAAACTATGAATTGAATTAATTAGGGTTATTGATCCACTCTTAATAATAAATAAAATTTAATAAATTTTTTTTGCCATTATTTTAGATTTATTGCTCAAAAAATTAATTATATAAATTATTATTATTTTCCCTCTAATTTTATGATGGATTAAGTATTTATTGTGCCAAAATTTAATTTGCCTACAATAAATCAAAATATCATTTTATCATACCTTATATTAAGATATTAAGAATTTAATGTGCCAAACTCCCTTGTTTGTCTACAATAAATCAAATTTCAAAATATAAAATATATATATAATTAAATAGAAAATAATTTAATTTATATAAATAAAAATAGAATTTGATTAAATCATATTTATTTCCTAAGAGTTTCACCTTATGCTATCTATTATTATTTAGCAAAGTATAATTGAAATAAAAATAATTATTAAAATTAAATTACTCATAATTAAAAGAAATAAAAACAACTAAAAATAAAAATAAAACTAAATTTATTTATAAAAATAATTATACAAAATATAAAAACACACCTGAAAAACAAGATTACGAGGAAATTGAGATTTGAGAGAAATTGAGAAGCAGAGAGGTGATGAAAAAAATAAAAATGAGGCTCTATTTATGGAAAAATAAATTCATAATCCAGTGTTTTGCGGTTCATTATAAGCTTCATGCATGCGCTCTTCACAACCACTAGATCAAGATCCAACGGCTGGTCAAACTTTAAAAATCAACATCACACATGGTATCATGTGAAGCGTCCGATTTGATCAATGAATGGTTGAGATTTGGCGGGTTAATGGGTGGATCGGGTCGACCTGAATACAAAGATTTGGATCCTACAGTTTGCTTCACCCACCATTGCTACATAGCACAATCGTGGCCATTGAATCATGAACAGTTGAGATTTAGTCAAAATCGTCGGCTATCCCATGCACTCATATATATTGTAAGCTCATTTTATCATCTAATCAGTACTCGGTCAATAAAAAAAAAGTCAAATTTTTTGCATAAGCTCAATTTTAAGCCGGTCTGGACTATTCTTAAGGTTTTTAGACCTTTAAAATCTAAATTTTACATCTATTTATCTGTTTGGAGTCTCGAATTACGTAAAATTAATATTTTACCTAATAAACACACAAAAATACACAATATTAAATATAATTTAAGACATAATTAATAATTCCTAAAATATCATATAAAAACAAATATAAATTATAATATAAGCACAAAATAATATTTTTATCACTTGATAGTTAAACAATTTTTAATAATAATCAATAATCTGTAACAGAAAAGCCTATAGACGAGGCTTGAATTTTAGTAAACAATGTAAGGAATCTACTTCTTCTATTTATTGCTTCTTATTCATTACCATGCCTCTTGCCAAAAAAAATTCTACAAATAATGTTGCATGCAAAATGATAAGGACAAGTCATAAGCAATAAATATGGTAGCTTGTATCGTCATGGCAAGAGGATTTCCAACTTCTCGTCTAAGCCATAATTGATGCAAAACATAGTAGCATATGTCATGGTGGATTCATCGCAATGGCCAGTTCATTATTATAATTTTTGTAAATATTGTCTTTCTTTTCACAGCATCTTGAACGTCTTTATATATTTGTAAAATTCAAGCAATTGAATGTGAGACAAAAACAGTTACTATTTTCACCATATTCAAGCATCTCAAATATTTTTATGGTACGAGAGCCTCTTGGCTTCAAGTTCAAATTCAGAACCATCCTTATCCCTTTAATATTTCCATCAATGTTCGAGTTTGGTTCCAATCAAACTCAACAGCGAATTACTTCTTTAGAGTTCTCAAGTTCAACCACTTATATTTACCCTTGGGCTAAATCACCATATAGTTTATGCTAAGACTCTACCGAATATGATAAAGCAAGATGGGAAGGAGATAAAAAATCCAGATTTTCTTATGTGGAAAAATAATGATGGACTTCTCACAACTTGGCTCAGAAGTATGATGAATGAAAACGTGTTGACCATGGTTATCGGCTTGCAAACGGCTCAAGAAATTTGTCTCACCATTGAAGAAAACATGATGCCTGCAATTAAGGAGCAAAAAACATGGCTAAAAGATAGCATTTATTCTCCAAAGAAATGATCTTCCAAGCTTGATAAATTTCTTAAAAAATTCAAGGGCCTTTGCGACAAGTTGGCAGCCATTGGAAAACCAATGAACGATGATGACAAGATTTTTCAAATTGCAAGAGCCTTATGTCCCAAATACGCTAACTTCAAAACTGCAATACTCACTAAACCTCCATATCCCAGCCTTAAACAATTCATCAATTTTCTCTAAAACCATGAACATACTGTGATAGTAGAAAAAGATGAAGAAGCTAGACTTGGCACAAATAAAACCAAGCCTCTTTTTGTCAACGTGGAAGAGGCAGAAATCAAAGAGGTGGAAGACCTCCATACCGGGGCAAAGGATCTCAACGCAACTCAGGTGGTAGATATTACCCCAACAACTACAAAAATTACAATGGCAACAACAGTAAACCATAACAGCAGCCTCAAAAACCAAATAAAGAAAATAATATCTCAAATGAAGAAGTTATTGTTTGCCAAATCTGTCATAAATGCAAACATAGTGCTGCTGAATGTTTGAACAGATACGACTATGACAATGAAAAAGGATCTACAGGCACTAACTGCCATGAATCTTCAAGAAAATAATGATCAACAGTTCTATATGGATTCTGGAGCAACATCACAGACGACAAATAAAATAGGTAATCTTGATCATGTAAGGCCTTATAGAGGTAATGACAAAATAATTGTCAGCAATGGTCAAGCTTTAAATATTTCATATATTGGTTCTACTCTTTTAAATACAAATCATGGTTCGTTACACTTAAATAATATTTTAGTTGTTCTAAAACTCGAAAAGAATCTCTTATCAGTTGGACAACTCATTGATGATATTAAATGTGTTTTTGAATTTAACACAGATGGTTTTATTATAAAGAGCAAGGAAAATAAGGTTCTGGCAAAAGGGAGTCAGCAAGGGAAGCTATACACATTGGAAGGAGACTTTCATGCTGCCTTCAACGCAATTCAAGGAGAATTTAGCTGTTTTAGTTTATGGCACAAGAGGGTTGGCCATGCTAATCCTAAAATCTTAAAGGCCTTAAAATGCAATAATTTTATTGACTTTCCTAGTTGGTCTAAAGCACCCCATATTTGTGTTTCTTGCCAATTAGGCAAGAGTTGTAGGAAATCTTTTAATTTATCTAATAAGAAAGCAGATTTTCCTTTACAAAAAGTGCGTTATGATATATGGGGCCCAACTCCCATTACTCCTACTCAACATTTTCATTACTATGTATTATTTGTAGATGATTACTTATGTTTTAGTTGGTTATATCCCTTAAAACAAAAATCTGATTTCTTTGAGTGCCTTTTCAAATTTCAGAAACAAGTTGAAAATCAATTGGACAAAAAGATCACAATATTTCAAAGTGATGGAGGATAGGAATTTAATTCTACGGCCTTCATCAAACATCTTGAAAATTGTGGCATCATAAGACAAATTTCTTGTCCATACACTCCGAAGCAAAACGGTGTTTTTGAGAGAAAACATAGACACATCAATGAGACATTCTTGACTATGATGTTTCATGCTTCTTTGCCACTCAAATTATGGGTGGATTCCTTTTTTCTGCCACTTATATTATTAACATGCTGCCTCTTTCACCGTTAAGAAATAAAAGCTCTTATGAAATTCTTTTCAAAAAATTACAGGACTATAGAGGGATAAAAGTCCTAGGTTATAGATGTTTTTCTTATCTTCGGGATTATAATAAAACAAAATTTGATAAAAAAAATCATATCCATGTGTTTTCATAGACTATAGTCCCCTACATAAAGGATATCGTTGTCTACAACCTGAGACTAATCGTGTATATATATCAAGGCAAGATGTTTTTTATGAAAATTATTTACCATTCAAAAAATTAACATCATTTTTTTATGTGCAGGAACATAGTACATTGACCACTTTTCCTCAACAAGATGAGTGGCTCCTAAAGAATTATCCTAATTGTGAACATTTTAATGATTCACGTACGGCCAAAGTAAAAAATTATAAAGGCGCTACAATATCAACACCACATGTGCAATTCATGCCCCACATGGACGTGAACTTGGACAACAACTCAAACGTTACTTCCTCAATTATTTCAGATTTCCCACAAGCTAATTTAAAGAACAATTTGAATACTCCTTCTACGAGTTCAGCAACTCTACACGAAAAGTCAGAAGCAATTCCAAATATTTTGGAGTCTCCACATGCAATGCAACTTTTGGCTACAAATGATCCAAATTCTAATAGTTTTACATGCAACTGAACCAACTAATTTGTCAAAAAATACGGACAACAGCTTTGCCATAAATTCACAATCAGATTATCCTAACATATCCAATCACGGCTGTAGAACCATAAAGCCTAAATACTCATCCCATGATGACACATAGTAAACTCAAACAAAATCCTAAATTAGCCCTTCAAGCCAGCCACAGTAGCCAAATTGAACCCAAAACACTTAAAACTGCCTTAAAGAATCCACTTTGGACTCAAGCTATGAAAGAAGAGCTTCAAGCATCGCATCAAAATCAGACATGGGTCCTTATGCCGCGGCCTAATAATGTTAATGTCATCAGATCGAAGTGGGTATATCGTATCAAATATAGAGAAGATGGAACCTTTGATCGCTATAAAGCTTGATTAGTTGCCAAAGGATTCACATAGGTTCTTGGGGTTGACTTCGATGAAACCTTCAGTCTCGTTATAATGGCCACAATTATTCGCCTTATCCTCGCAATTTCTATGAGCTTAAAATGGCTTATCAAGCAGCTGGATGTTCACAATGTTTTTCTTCGTGGACTATTAAAGGAGATTGTCGACACGGATCAGCCTTCATGGTTTCACAATTCATGTCATCCATCATATGTTTACAAACTTCAAAAATCGCTCTATGGCCTGAAACAAGCACCTAGAGTGTAGTTCGAGTGTCTTTCTCAAGCCTTAATTTCTATTAGATTTTCTAGTAGCAAAGCTAATAGCTCTTTATTTATATTTAATAACAAATCCATTCTTATACTTATATTAATTTATGTTAATGATGTGATAATTACAGAAAATAATTGTTAGTGATATGCCCTAAAAGCCAATCGAATGGTGTCTGCTTTTAAGAAATTATTTTATTTGATTATCATTTTGATATTTATAAAATGGAAAAGTTATCAACATTCATAAATTAATTTAATGAATGTAGTCCAAGAAGTAAAATAGTAAAGGAATACATTCTCGAGTTTGTCAAGAATATGAAACATGTATACTTTATACTATGCTTCTAAAATAGTTCATAGTGGTGGATTTATGATTGGACGTTGAAAATTCCTATAATCTTAGTATGTGTTATGACTCCTTATGATATATAATATTAAAATGGATAGTGAATTTCATATCATTGACATGACATGTCAAGTCAAACACATAGGTACTTGTTGCGAAAATAAGTTTACTAAACTTGACCAAATAATAATAAGTCACATAGTTTTTAGTATTAATGACTTATTATACATTGTAATAGACACTATGTTTGATAATAGACCTGTCTTGTATATATACATCTTTGATATGTGAAAGTATAAGGATTGATTCCTAATCAAGGAATAGATCTAGTAATAACTATCATGGTTGGCTATGTATAGAGACAAGTGTATGGCCAACATGAAATTCATCACTTTATAGTAAACAAAAAAGGATGTCCTTGTAAGATAATATGAATTGGCCTAAGAAATCCTTGGCCAAGGTGAAATATATTTGAAGGAGTTCAAATTATGTTTTTCATACTAAGTTCATTTAGATTTATTTTTGAGATAAAACATAAATACTTAATACACCAAACCATAAGCTACGCTTTTCTCTGGACATGGATGATGAAGAGACCAGGATAAAGAAAAACAATGGAATAGGTTTTATAGAGTCAGCAATTTTTATTATTTGGGTAGTTAAGAAATACTGCTAGGTGTTACTCATGACTTGTAGAAATCTTAAGATCGTTATTGGTAAAGCGTATTATCAATGTATCTTACGGTCACTAGAAAAGTTCTAATTGATAACTAAAGAGTTTAGCGTCATTTAATGAATAAAGAGTTATCATGAAAATAGCTATACTACCTTATAACAAAGAACCTAAAAGATTCTATACCTAATAGAAATGAAAAAGAAGTTATTAGAAAATAAGAAGTTAGATTTCCTAATTTTAGAAAAATCAATATTTATATTATAATTCATTAAGATAGAAAATTTGATGTTTCATCAATAGTTTAAGGAACAAAATAAATTTTATAAATCCTCAATCAAACATTAGGTATAAAATTAAGCACGTAAAATAATCATATTAGACATGTTTCGGTTCATAAATGATTATAGACTTCTACACCAATTTTGGTTTTAGAATTTTGGGCTTTTATTGGACCTAATATAGATTAGGAAAAAAACATAAGAACATATCACAAAAGAAGCCCACAATTAACCATTTAATTAAATACAAAATTAATTAATTATGCTATTTATTTATTCAAAATTAATTTGATTAAATAAATTATTGAAATGATAAGATCACATTCAACAAAGAATGATTTAGTGGGTGAGTTTAGCTCATGATAATATTTGGTGTCATTATTGAAAAGATAATGGTGGCTTTATTTGGTGAAATGAATAATTATGAACTAGCATTCATGTTTATTCATTATCTCTCTCATTTCCAAACGAAATTTGGTGATTCAAGATCATATGAATTGCTAGAACATTTTTTTAAGTGTGGACTGATTAGAGGCATCACAATTGGGGTGCTTTAAGAATCTCAAGTCGTGCAAAAATTAAAGTTGTTCACGCGGTGGTCTATTTCCTTAACAGTGTTTGTACCTTACTGTTTTTAGTCATTTCCAAAACTACAAGTGAGGTAAATAAATGTTGATCTTTCCTCTTGATTTTCATTTTTGAATAAAGTTGATCCGAGATTTTTAGAGCTTCCGTCATCCGTTTTAATTTTACAGCATAAAAGTTATGTTTTCAGGAACCTTATGGACAAATATTGTCCTTCAATAATGAGAAGGAAATTCAATCAATCATCAACAATCTCAGCTAAAAGTTTGCTTTAAAAGATCTTGGCAATCTACATTACTTCTTAGGTATTGAAGTTCAACAATTCACACATGGCATCTTTCTATCTCAAGTGAAGTACACTAAACTACTAACGACCTTCTTTCCAAGGTACAAATGCAGGATTGTTCTCCTATCAACACGTCGATGGCCATACGATCAATACCGTGTTCAGATGATAATGAACCTGTGGATACGACTGAATATATAGGCCTTCTTAGAAGCCTTTAATATCTCACCTACACAAGGCCCGAGCTATCAATCAAGTTTCTCAACACTTCCAAGTGCCAACAAAAGCTAACCTCAAGGAAGTGAAAAGGATCCTTCGTTACATTAAAAGTACCCTTAACTTTGGCCTTAGATTTTTGTCTCAAAGCTCTCTCAAGCTCTATGCCTTTTCCAATTTCGATTGGGCTGGATGTCCGATAACAAGATGAAGTACAACAAGATTTTGCACTTATCTTAGAAGCAATTGTACCTCTTGGAGCTCCAAGAAACAACACACAATCTCTCGCTAAAGTACTGAAGTTGAATATAGGTCCACAGCCTTTGCCCCTGCTGAGTTAACATGGCTCACATATCTACTTAATGACATTAGATTATGTGTTCTGAAAGCACCCACATTTATCTTGGAAGCAATTGTATCTCTTAGAGCTCCAAAAAACAACACACAGTCTCTTGCTCAAGTGCCGAAGCCCAATAAAGGTCCACAGCCTCTGCCGCTACTGAGTTAACATGGCTCACATATCTACTTAATGACATTAGGTTATGTATTTCGAAAGCACCCACACTTCTCTGTGACAATTTCAGTGCAATCCATATGACTAAAAACTCAGTGTTTCATGCTAGAATGAAACATATTGAGCTTAACGTGCGTTTTGTTTGGGGGAAGGTCGCTAAAGGGTCATTATTTACATGATATGTGCCTTCTCATTTTCAGATTGTAAACACTCTTACAAAACTTATAAGAAAGCATCAATGTCTCACGCTATGAACCAAGCTAAGTGTTCATCGCATGTCACTGCCTAGCTAAGGGGGGGCTGATAAGGACAAGTCACAACCAATAAATATGGTAGCTTGTACTGCCATGACAAGAGGATTTCCAACGTCTCGTCTAAGCCATAATTGATGCAAAATATAGCAACATATGCCATGGTGGATTTATTACAACGGCTAATTGATTATTATAATTATTGTAAATATTGTGTTTCCTTTTACAGCATCGTGAACGTCTTTATATATTTGTAAAATTCAAACAATTGAATGTGAGACAAAAACAATTACTATTTTCGCCACATTCAAGCATCTCAAATATTTTTAGACATCATTATCCCACTTAAGTTGACTTGTTTAGAAGCAGCTGATTTTGATTTATAATCACTAATAGGTCGAAAACTTTGTGCTCTACTAGGGTTAAAGAGGTGACTGACACATAATTTTCTTATCTTTATCCAGTACTCACCATAGGGTGAAAATATTGAGTCTAAGCCATTATAAGATTAGCTTTTATGATGCTAGACTTGCCAGCCGACTACAAAATTGAATATCACGTGTTTACAAAGTCTCTTTAGCCATTTCTGCTGAGGAAACAACTATATAATTAGCACAACACCATGATGAAATGAAATGAAAGGGCCGTCACTACTAGAAAAATAGGTTTTACTGACACCAATTTAATGTCACTTTTACTGACACTTCTTAATTGTGTCAGTAATACTCATGTCAAAATACACTGACACTAAAAATTAGTGTCAGTAATTTTTGTGTCAGTAATTCGTGTCACTATAGTATCACCAAAATAGTGACACTATAGCGTTAGTATTTGATGATACTATTTTTGTATCAATAATTCGTGTCACAATAATATTACCAAAATAATGATACTATAGTATTAGTATTTGAAGATACTATTTTGGTGTCAGTAATTCATATCACTATAGTATTAGTATTTATTTATATGATTTTAAATATTTAGTGTCAGTATTTAGTGATGTTATGTTACTTTTGATTAATAGTATAATTTTATTTTAATTATATTTTTCCTATTTATTTTACAATTAAATAAAAACTCAAAAATATATTAAATATATCAAATCTCACAACAAATTCACATAATAAAAATCTGAAATACATCACTTAAATTAACGTGATTCAACTACAACATTGTTCAAAAAAAACAAAAACATAACTACGAAATGAAGTTTTCCACAAGTTCCAAATAACAACAAAGTACTAAATTAAGTTTCCATAAACATTAACCAAGAAGAATATATACAAGAATGCCACTGAATATCCATACATGACTTCAATTGTTTCCTACCTACAAGTGTATAAAATCAATTAGTACACCACAAAAAATAAGTCTTGGATATTTGGAAAAAAAATAAACATAAATTATTCATATATTACCTCATAATTATAGGTTGTAATTAACTCGGCAACATATGTAGCCCATTGATCACGAAGCCTTGAAACCTCTTCCATGGTGTACTCATCAATTCCTTTCAACTTTAATTTCGAAACAAGAAGTTATTCAAAAAAATTTAAATTGTAAACTATAGCAATAAATTATAAGTATCTGTACTTACAGTATCTAAAATACATACAATATATGATAAAAACATAACAATCAAGAAGCATATATTAGGTTTAAGGTTCAAGGTTCTTTTAAGGTGATTTATTTTATAGTGCATTAAAACAATATGATGTAGTATTCTAAAAATTGTTTTCGATACTTACATTATTTTTAAGAATGTTCACGTTTGCAACAATATCTTGAATGTATTTCATCACGTAGTAGCCACATTCAGAGTTGCTAGGTTGCTTCGAACACTATAAAATAAAAATTACATAATTTAATTTTTCCTGAAATAAACAATGATTATTTAAGTTTGTCTCGTTTTTACCTTGACGGAGACCCATTGAACATTAGCCTCTGTACTAGACTTTAAAGATTGATGTATTCTAATCCCGCTACAAGGAAGACAACGAATGTTAGCAAATAATTAACGTAAAAAGGAAAAATAAAAAAATATGATCAAAGATAGAAATAAGAAACTTAACTTATTCACAATCTGTGTCATCTCTTCGTTAGGATTACTTCCCAAGGGATCAAGATAATAGATTGTACAACTCACCACATCAATTGCGAATAGCACCCAATGGAAGTTGCACAAAATAAAAATTGTTTGAAAACATGGATTACAAGTAAAATTTTTTACACGATTAATTTGCTAAATAAAGAATATAGTTAGCAAATGAAAAAGATTATACCCAGGGTTATATGGGAATACAACGATCTGTCCCAACTCTACCAAGCCTAAAAGTTTTGAAATATATTGAGACCTCTTTCGAAGCTGACTACTGTTGGATGCAACCTCTCAAAAAGCCAAAACTGAATTGGCCTAACACTTCCATTATTCTTCATTTCCTCATACAAGTATCTAAGGGAAAATAAACGTACATAAGGTAAATTTTAATAAAGAAAAACAACATAATAGTTTCAAGTTTAATAAAACATAATCCACTCTTATCTTACTTGATCCATAAGTTAATAGTGCAGTTTGAGACCTCTTCGAACTTGATAATTTCATCACAAATCGTTTTATCCAAGTGTATTTCCCAAATTTCACCAAACGTTGCTATATCATACCCAATCATTATCGATCGAGGCAAGGAATTCTCAATAAACATAGTAAACATATTCATATGTTCACTCATGCCACTCTTTCTTAACTGTGTAAATGCATGTGCATTCTTTACACACTTTTTTTGGCGTAAGCTTTGAAGTAACTTCACAGTCTAGCTTCTTTGGAGTCCGTGTGGTAGTTGATTGGGAAATTTTAATATGAGTATTTTTTTAATTCAATAAGAAACCAGCCTATGAAATTAAAATATACAGGCACACCATTAGTAACAATACATGTATAGGCAAATAAAAATAAATAAAAATAAAATAATGACATATAACATTCCCTTTACTAACCTTTCTTTTTTTAAGAGTTTGATGAGATTGTTGATCAATATCAAATTAAGTGCTAGTGAAAGGTTTAGGCTTATGATAGTTAGAACTACCTACTTCAGTATTGCTGTAGGCATTCAACCTTGCATTCATGTGTTCCAATTGAGCATTCATAAATTGAAAACTCTCTTGATACATCATTCTTTCTCTTGCCAAATCTGTAGCATTAGGAATATGAAAGTACATGGCTGGGGTGATGAATTGTCCTACTCCTTACACCCTACTTCCAGTTGGCTACTTTTGAAAGGCTTCGCTTAAAATGTCATTTGACCCATGTGATTGAAAAATTCCTTTTTCAACTTGACTCTTCAGCTCATTCTACAAAATAGGCAAATTTGAGATATTATTTGATAATAAAATTATCTTGATCAAAATAAGAAATTCAAAACAAATGGTGTCCAAATCCGATATCTACAAAAAAAACATAAAAATCCTAAACGAAACTAAAAAATAAGAAAATATCTTAAAATAAAAAAACAACCAAGAAAGAAATAGAATTTCAGGCTCGAGCTTCGACCAAAATTGCTTTAGCAATTCTAGATTTTGTTGGTCTCGTCTCAAGCTTCGAAACAGTATATTATATGTCCCAAACGGACACCTGTAGCCTAAGTTATGGCCTTTGAAAGAATACATAATGGTCTAAATCTGTTGATGCCAAATAATGCATATGCTCCCTATAATGAGGCCATATCAGCACTTAAAATTAGAATAGCAATATTATAATTCAATAATAATATGTATTGGAAAAAAAATTAACAAATAGTTTACTCGATGTATGGCTGGATTTCAGAGGTGTATTAGAACACATCGGTGTGCTTGTGCTAATAAAAGATCATCAACCACTTTAATGTTTGCACCTCCTAAAGGTCTTCCAATTGAAAAATCAATTTGATAACCACTAGGTAGTCCAATAACATCACAATTTAAGATATACTCAGCACAAAATTCAAGTGTTTCTTCAGCAATGTAACTTTCTGCTATACACCCCTCAGGGCGATAGCGATTACGAACATAATCCTTAAGAGTTTTCATATCTCTCTCAAAATGATACATCCATCGAAGGTAAACTAGCCCACATAACTTAACTTTTTTAACTAGATGGACTGATAAATGGATCATTATGTCAAAAAGCTAGGTATGAAGTATTACTGCAATAAGCATAAAGTGATTACAAGTTCCTTTTTCAAGTGGTCAAGAGTATTGGGTTCTACCACCTTAGAGCACAATGAATTAAAAAAAGAAGCACATCCGGATTATAGTATTTCTAACATTTATAGGCAAACAATTTCGAATGGCTAATGGTAATAGTTGTTGCATCAAAGTATGACAATCATGGGACTTAAGGCCTTGAAGCCGGCAATCATCCATTAAAGCAAGTTTTTGGACATTGGAAGAATAGTCATCAGGAACTTTCACACTTTGCAAGGTTTCGCAAAACTGTTTTTTTTCTTTTTTACTTAAAGTGTATGGAGCTGGAGGTAGTACTTTGTTATTTTTGTTTGCTTCATCAGGAACTAGTTTTCCTCTTATCTCAAGATGCTCAAGATCTTTTCTAGCGTTAATCTCATCTTTTGTCTTGCCCGGTTGATGAAGTAGTGTGCCATAAATGTTTTCACACACATTTTTTTCAATGTGCATCACATCTAGTTGATGGCGAACTAATAAATGCTTCCAATATTCTAAGTTAAAAAAGATTGACCTCTTTTTGTACAACTTTCTAGTTATGTTTTCATCACCGTCACCATCACCATCACCATCACCACCTCCATCATGTTTTCTCTTTTTGCTCTTCTTTTTTCCAAACTTATTGTCAATATCTTTCACCATGTTAAAGATTTCCTCACCAGACAAAGTTTTAGGAGGCTCATTCCACTCTTGCTTCCCATTGAAAACCTTTTTAAGTTTTCGAAATGGGTGAACAAGTGGTAGAAATTGACGATGGCCCATATATGACATTTTTCAACTATGCGGCAACCAACATGCACAAGTGTCTATCCCACAAATTGGGCAAGCATAATAGCCCTTAACAGTACACCCAGAGAGGTTTCCGTATGCTGGAAAGTCACTGATTGTCCACATCAATACAACCCGTAAATTGAAGGTTTCTTTTCTATATGCATCATAAACATCAACACCTATATCCCATAGAGTTTTTAAGTCCTCAATTAAAGGTGACAGGTATACATCTAGATCATTTCCAGGTTGTTTAGGGCCAGATATCAAAAGAGACAACTTCATAAACTTTCTTTTCATACACAACCAAGTAGGAAGATTATATGTTATTAATGTAACGGGTCAACAACTATAAGTAGTGCTAAGTGTACTATGTGGGTTAACTTCATCAATTGAGAGAGCTAAACGAAGATTTCTAGGTTCTTAAGCAAATTTTGGCCACTTATTGTCAATTAGTTGCCAAGTTGGAGAGTCTGCTGGGTGGCGAAGCTTGCCATCTCTAATTCTCTTATTAGCATGCCATGTTAAGTTTTAAGCTATTTATGGTGATTGAAACCATCTTTTGAACCTAGGAATAGGAGAAAAGTACCATAACACCTTTTCGAGAACCCCTTTCTTAAATTTTTTTTAGCCATCTTTTTTTCTTTGCCACCTAGATGCTTTACAATTTAGGCATTCAGTAAGATTAGCAAATTCATTCCTATACAGAATGCAATCATTTGGGCATGCATGTATTTTTCATACTCTAAGCCTAACACTTTCATTGTTTTCTTGGCCTCATACATTGACTTAGGTAAACTATTATCATTTGGTAAAATATCAGTAAGGACTTCTAACAAAGCAGAAAACCCTTTATCGGATCACCCATAGTTTCCTTTTACATTATACAGTCTCATCAATCCAGATAGCTTTGAATGTTTTGCACTCGGATACAAAGGTTTTTCAGCATCTTCAAGCATATCTTTAAAAGAACTAGGATCTTTATCACAATACTCATAAGCATCTTCGACCATGTCAAGTATGCCACTGTAATCATGGCATCTGAATATTTGATTATGTTGATGGTCTTGACACTTTGTAGATGTAGAAAAAGGTTCAGTCTCACCATGCCAAGTACAAACTCTATATTTTGCAAGAAAACATTTTTCAAATAAATAATTCTTCACCTGTTGAGGAGTTTGAAAGTCCATATTACAACAAAAAGTGCAAAGACATCTAATTGACATTCGGTTTTCAGCATTCAAAATGGCAAAATTTAAGAAATCGGTAACTCCGGTACTATACTCTGAGGACAATCTATTACACGTTATCCAAGTTCTGTCCATTTCAGATATTTTTACCTGTTCATATATTATATAGCGTTAGGCTAAGTTTAATAAAATTGCATGATTAATTTCAAATATTTAAAGTTATTATGATTATAGCTTCAATAATAAATTCGTAATTAGGGAAAATCACTTACATCTCCTATACTATAAATCAATGCATTACCATAAAGTATAATAATTTTTCTAGTATAATTATATTAATTTAAAGATATTAATAATAACATATTTTTGTTTGTGAGAATTACATGCCTTATGTATTAATTTGAAAATATCAACTTACAGGTAATCTCGATCAAGTTTAAATCACTGGAAAGTTCTCTAATTAATGCTCCACCTATAAATTTAAGCAGATGAATTAGTAAGATGAGCCTTAATGGCTTTTTAATAAGCTGAGCAAAATTTCTAACTAATGAAGTTTATTAAATAATGATGAATTAATAAAATTAGGATTTTAGGCATTTTTATATAATAACCCTTAATATTGTGATTTAACAAAATAGGTAAATTTGAGATATTATTTGAAAGTAAAATTATCCTAATCAAAATAAGAAATTCAAAACAAACGTTGTCCAAATCCGATATCTACAAAAAAACATAAAAATCATAAAAGAAACCAAAAAAATAAGAAAATATCTTAAAACCAAAAAACAACCAAGAAAGAAATAGAATTTCAGGCTCGAGCTAGCGATTCTGGATTTCATTCGTCTCGTCTCAAGCTTCGAAACGGTATATTATACGCCCCAAACGAACACATGTAGCCTAAGTTATGCCCTTTGAAAGATACCCTCCTCGCAACACACAACTATCTTAGAGACTGCAAACACTAATTTTACTAATAAATATGACTTTAATTCTATCTAATTCTACATTATTACTAAAACTAATACAATAAAACAAAAGCTAACCTTCAATGAACTACATGTCAGAGTTTGGTTAACATGTTCTGTGTAGTAAATGATTAAACTCCAACAAAGCAGGTTGTATACACACTGAGAGTACCCAAGTTTCGTTGGATAGACAGTGGCTAGTCCAAACTGTAATATTCAATTCAACGCAACCCTAAAATTGAAATAAAGAAAGTGAGTGAAATGGTAAAAAAACAAAGTAGTACCGTAATTGCAGACAACAACGACGATGTTGTAGAGCTCTATGTTCCTTCAAAATATTGCTAGTGTAGTGAATTCCCAGATTTCGACCAGTTTATGAACTGAAGAAAGAAGTGCTTAGAAGAAAGACATGTTTACAGTTGGATTGATGAACTCTACGTTCCTTCAAAATATTGCTAGTGTAGTGAATTCCCAGATTTCGACCAGTTTATGAACTGAAGAAAGAAGCGTTTAGAAGAAAGAAATGTTTAGGGTTGGATTGATGAAATGAGAGAAAGAGGTTCGATTGGGATTTAGGTATTTTGCTTTTGCTATTCTATTTTTTTATTAATTTTTAATGGCAAAATTTACATCTTAACCTTATATGGTTTAGTAGTTTGCATTTCAAACATAAGACTTTTAAGTTAGAGGTCTTAGGTTCGAGTTGGTAGATTTACAAATCCTAATAAATTTTTAAATCTCTGATATTGAAGTGTCAGTGATTTCTGATGTTTAATTTACTGACACATTAGTATCAATAATTTATGATACTTATTTGTTAAAATTGAAAAATAGTACATATGTACAGAATTACTGACACTTTTTACAAAGTGTCAGAAAATTAAGTGTCAGTAAATGTCATTTTTATAGTAGTGCATATTTTTTAGATAGTTCCCAGAATAACACTTAGGCTTTGAGAAATCAAACTGGTGTACATTACTGATAAAGGGAAGGCCCTGAGAGCGAGGTGGTAATTTAATCTTTTTTTAATGATATTTTTTTATGATAAGTGTTTACTGAAAACAAAAAGAGCAAGATTGGGAGACACAGAATGATGATGATCATAAGTAAAGCCAACATTGTTTCTGCTCCCTATTGCAATAAATGAACCTTTATAAATAAGGAAACAAAATGCAAGTTAATAAATATTATTAGAGAACTCCTTTTTTGTTTTGTATTCTTGTCAAGTCCTTAGCATGTGAGTTTTTCTAAACGAAACAGATTTGATAACTTTGATAAACGGCCAACAATGATCAAAATTTCCATTATAAAATTTTGTTTTCGGCATATTATATATGTACCAATTCTTGCCAGTTTTGTAAAACGAAACTGATTTGAATCCTAGATTTGACAGCTTTGATAAAGAGTCAACATGGATCAAAATTTCAATAATAAAATTTTTTTTTCGGCATATATTATATACAAATTATTGTGATAAATTTGGTAACCGTTGATGCCAAAAAACGAACTCAACAGCTGAATTCATTTTGGTGCAGAAAACAACATGAAAGGAACTTATATAGGAAGCTGAACATGAATTTCTCAAACTACCACTCATAGAATACGGTCAGGGCTCACCAATAGCGTGGTCGCAAGAACCCTCCTATGCTAAAGTCAGATCTTTATATAAAGGGATCTTTTATTGATAAAAAAATAACACTCAAAATGTAATGCATAGTACTATCTAATTAGCATAGGAAAGGTCAAGCATAAGTTTACTCTCTTTCTCTTGTTTTTTTACCTCATATTACCCCCGTCCATTGTTTGCTTAAATATCCCTCAAGAGGCAGACATCTTTATTCCCTTAAAACTCACCTATACATGGGTAGTTAGTTCACATGAAGTAACCAGACCCAGCATAAGTCCTTTGTTTTCATGATCGCGAAAGTGTGATAGGACTTGGAAGCTTAAAAATGATTAAAAAAATAATAATCAAATATGTATATGTCCTAGTTTTCAATATTGAGAAAATATGATTGGTGTTGGAAACTTTAAAAAAAAAAAGAATAATCAAATATGTACATGTCGAACTCAATTTGTACAGTCAAATATGTAGATGTTGGTCTCAATTGTATTGCTTACCAAAATTATTCGAACTCTAATTTATTTGAAGAATCGATTAATGAAAATATAGTAAAACCTAAAATAAAATAAAACAACTAAAGACTAAAAAAAGATGCAAGTAGTACTAGAAATCACCAAGAGGTTAAGATACAAGTGTTGGGGAAAATTCAGTTTTAAAAAAAAAACTTTGAGGACCGATCTCATAAAATATATATGAATTCGTAATCTAGAAATCGTACCTTGAAAATCTGATCTGGCTTTTTCCGCTGATGTGATTTAGGCTCTCAAATTACGATCCGTCACTACCACGTTCGTTAGATCACGATCCGTCACCAAACGATCTTCCAGGTTATGACCCAAATTTTTCTCTAAAAATTCTTGTAGAGAAAAAATATTTTTCTCTTATATATATATATAGTGACTTTCCTCTCCTTTTTAGGAGAGAATAAGCCCTTTTATATCTCCCTCATAGTGGGAATCCTAAGACTCCTAGAATTATGAAACTCACGTTGCTTTTCTTTGTCATAGGGGCCCACCTTGTAAAATAACATAATGCCCCTTGTACATAAGCATATTAATGGAGCCTCCCACTAAAAGATATAATTATGTTTTTGACCCAAATAGCTAGTTATCTTGCTTATTAATCCAGTAGTGGTGCAGTCAATTAAATGAGCTAACCCGGGGATCATTTGGGAACATACAATAGTGGCTACAATAATTAAACTTGTAATTAAATAAGCTTAATCATTTAATTCCAACTCTACTCCACTATAAGATTGGAACTGACCTCCATAATTGTATGTTCGAATAATAATTCGTCCCAAGCCACATTAATTTCGTTACTGCTCAATCCTTTGTACCACATCGCTAATTAAATCGATATCTCAACTGTCCAATTGATTTAATCAGGGCATTTAATAATGGAAATGTATTTAATTTGATTTTTTGCTTCTTTAACTTTCACGTGTAGGCTTGATTAAGCTTTTCTAATTTGCTTTGGCGCAAGGTTTAATTCGAATCAACTTTAATTCGGCTTAAAGTTATGAATTATTTCATGGTAATATTTAAACCATATATTTATATATATATATATATATATATTAAGAAATCATAATTAACTCAAGATTCAGATTACAGTAAAATCAATGCCTATGAGATTTAATAAGTCTGACAGTCATTTCAAGATTAATTAAATCTCATATGTGATCCAGCTCAATGTAGTCAAACTACATCAGTAAATTCTTACATGATTAAGACAAATCATTCAATGAATTTACTACAGTCTAAACATAAATAGAGCGTCCAACTCTATTTATCAACTGCGAACTTAATTTATTTAATTATAAGATAACTTGTATTTATGTCTTCTGTGAATCAACATGATGATCACGTAAATACATATAATATGATTAAACAGACCTTATTCAATATATTTATGCAATTAAAATATCTCAAATATTTTATTAATTAGAAAATAAATTAATATGCTTTAAAAGAGCATATTATCCCAACAACAAGAACATCCATTTTCACCATAACCAATTCAATTTAATTGTTCATCTATGCTATTAAAAATTATTACCCACATTAACAGAGAATTTTCCTAACCTATTTAATATCCTCTCTCAAGTAATATAAAAAAATATATCCTCACATATTAACCCACTTTATCTTTATATGAATTAAGTATGCGAAGGTTCTTTAAGTTCTATGGAAATTCTAATAAAATTGCACAAATCAAGTTAATACATATTTGTCTCCCCATAATTCATAGCATCCATTACATAGAGCAAAAACACATAAATCACAACTGTTATAGCTCAAGGCCAGTTTGGTAATGTTGTAACTTTTAAAATAATTATTGTTGGCTATACTATAGAAATAATCAGTTGTGAAGAGAATCAGTGAAACGTTTAATAAAATTTATTTATAAAAGTCATGTGAGTTTTAAAAGCAATTATATATATTTGATAAATCTTATTGTTAAACTATTATAAGAATACAAAATTATAAATTACTGAAATGGATATAATGTTAATAATTCTTTACACATTTATAAACATGTATATATAATATTTTTATTGTGTATATGTAATAATCGATAAATATAATATTTTTTATTTTATCTCCATATAATTAATAATGATATTAATATTTTTAAATTAAATGATTTTATTTCTTAATTGAATGAGAATAGTTTTAGATTTTTATAACATATGTAATATAGACAAAATTGTATTAAATACAATACTAATTCTCAAATTCAGATTTTGAAAAGCTATCCTTTCTCTATTTTTTAAAATTTACTATAAGATATAATGATTTTGTCATAAGTAATTTTTTTAAAAAAATACCAAACTCTAATATTAACTTTTAATTTTTTAGAATTACTTTTAAACTTCTTAAAAGTATTCTCAAATGGGCATTTAATAATGGAAATGTATTTAATTTGATTTTGCTTCTTTTAAATCTTCACGTGTAGGCTTGATTAAGCTTTTCTAATTTGCTTTGGCGCAAGGTTTAATTCGAAATCAACTTCTTAATTCGGCTTAAAGTTATGAATTATTTTATGGGTGGGGCTATTTAAACCCATATATTTATTTATATATATTTTTTTTTTAAGACAATTGACTCTATAATACTAATCAATTATTGTTTTTTCATAAATTCTAAAATAATTGTTTTTTCTCATATTACTCATATTAGATTTTCATACCATCATACAAGATTTTTCTCACCATTATAATATAACTCAAACAATAATTTCATGATGACGACTATTTTCTCCATATAGAATGGTTTGATTCATTTTTCCTTGAGCGAGGGGTCATTCACTCAAAATTGATTATTAAATTTCTAATTAATAATCAATTTCTAATCTAATGGGTTTATAAATGAGTATAATGCGTTTAATGCGTAAAATCACTATTATTATAAAAACTAGGTTTAGTAAGGGTATATTAAGTATTTAGTGGGTTTACTGAGTAAAATTTAAATTTTCAAAATTTGAGAGTGAGTTTATTTAGTAAATAGATTTATTGAATAAATTAGTGAGTCCCTTACTTTACTTTGATTAGTGGTTTAGTCATTCCCAGTTAAAATAGATATTTTCGTCATTTTATAATCTAAGCATATAATGGTACATTCTATGGTCAAAACTGCAGCCAACGGTAAATTTAATGAAAATTCTAATGGTTAAGTTTTCGTCGATGACGTTTCGACGGGGTAAATGTAACAAATGGCAGTACACCATTGAGTGTCCATTAAAATTAACCCCCCAAAAAATAATAAAGCAAATACAAAAGCCATAAACTTGAGTGTGCTATAACATTAAATCGGTAAAATTTAAAAAGCTAATAATATCAATGAGGGCCATAATAAATAAAGCATAAACCATAGTATACAATAACAAAAAAATTAAAATAAAAATAAACTGAATCTATATTCTTAAGTAATTTATGTTATTTTTCAAAGTATAAATTAAGCTATCAAATTTGAATTGGATTTGTTATTGCACTTCGAAGTAGCTGTACTTGAAGTAAATTACCACATGTTCTAGTTAAGTAATTGGATATATGTTTTAAAAATTACTAATAGATGATTATATATTTGCAAGCTGAAATAAACCTTATTATAAAAAAATAATAATCATTACACTCATGGTCCAATAACACTAAATAAAGGAAAAAAATTGAAAATTTCCATCAAGAAAAAGTGAATAAATTTTTCTTCGTACAAATCCTTCATAAATTTCTGAATACTAATTAATTATATCATTACTCAATCCTTTAGAAATATGGGAGTTTTTATAATTAATATATCTCTAATTGAAACCGAGTAAGTGTGAGCTCTAATTAATTAAATCTTGGTAAATGTATATAGACTCATTCCTCTTTTATTAATTAATTCAACAACCATTATTATTTTTCATTAGTTGCGTTTCTCGATGGAAGATCTTGTCCATCAGTTGGAATAATAATAAATCATCTTATTATTTCTATTGTTTATTATTACTATAATTTATTGGGATCCAATATTTGAACTCCAATTTAAGTTTTGATGTCATATATTACTTATCTATTGGATGATGAATATAAATTAACTTATTACTCTATTTTATTATTCAAAAAATGATTGATATATTAATTAAAAATTAAGTTAGGAAATTTTAGAATCCTTGAGATTACTCTTACTATGAGCTATGTGGTTTTAAAAACTCAAGTATGAATTCAAAATTTTGATTGTTATGCGTTAACTATACGTTTCTAAAGTCTAAAAGTGGTGATGAAATAAAAAAGTCTAGTGGGATGGATCAAAATTTTCATCTATAGTTATATCATCGATATATTAATATGTTCATTATATTTCTTGTAAAAAATAAATCTCTAAACTAATGATGTTTAGTCATAAATATTTTTATGAATAGGCAAAAAGATTTTTCGTCAGGAAAGTGTATATTGTATAAGATTAATGATGATACAGGGACTATGTGCATAAGTTTGTTTTATAAATCTATATACATTCTCAAAAAATATTATTTAATATCTAAAAGTTAAATGGGTTTTCTTGTTATTGTTCATTTTGATTTTCAGATATCAAAATCTTTTGAATTGAAGAGCACAGGGGATTGGCATGCATCAGCTTATGAGGCTGCAGGTTTACACAACATCTCTTTTTTCTTTTTCTTTTTTTAGTCTGAGGTGTTAAATAATTCATGAGGCGTTGAATAATCGTGCACACCATTGTGTAGTTATTCTTTATCAAAATGAATAATAATTTTGGTGGTGATTTTTGTGTTCCTATATGTAAGCTTTTGACATTACAGAGAAAAAAAAAAAGAAAAAAAAAACTTAGTCATACAGACATTAGCATTCATTATTCTGTTACACATGAGAAAAGAATCCTTATTGATGGAGGTGACTTAATTTACCTATTCATAATACTGAGCCGTAAGACAAAGAGCATTCTTTTTGTGGATGCATAGAAAGTCCAAGCAGAACATCAAAATGTAAGCCTTCCTTTTACATTCCAGGCGGCATTTCCCAATCAAATTTGAAAAAAAAAGAAAAAGATTACCAAGTGCAAGATCCACATTTGCAATTCTCAAATGTATTCTAGGATAAATTCTTCTGTCTGCTGAACCAAATGGTAGTAACTCAAAGTTTTCCTTTAAAGTCAACAGAACTATCAAAATTCTCCAAGGATTAAGTTCCTCAGGATTCTTCCTAAGCTTCAAGATACCTTCACTTGTATTTCATACCCTATATCATGCACTTTCAAATTGTTTCTTTTGAGATTATCTATGTATGGCACTGGCTGCCGAAATCTCATTGTCCCCGTCACTACAACTTTAAGATAATATAGTTGTTGAACAACTATCTTTATTTACAAAGCCTTTGTTGCCAATCGAAGATCTGATTTCTTCTTGAGCCTTTTTCATTGCTCTAGGATGCTTCGTTAGGTAGGTGATAACCCTAAACGCACAGTCGGCGCGCTTGTGTCTGTTCCTGCAACGAATATGTTCTGCAAAAATGAACAACATACTATATAAATTAGTTGAAGCCACAAATTAAATTAAATTAAGTGTACACATAAATATTTATAATATATATTGATGCCATGAACATTGGTTTTATGTGACCAACGTTAGATCAACTTTGAACCCACGATATTTTTCTTTCCAAATTTGAAGTAAAACATCAACTAAATTAATCCTCCTGCTGCATCTTTGCTTTTGTTCTTTTTGGATCTAAATGGTCATTGATTAGTTCTTGGTAGAATCTATCAAATTCCTGGAAGTTATTTTTTAGGCGATGCATCATTTCTGTGAGTTTATCAAGGCAACCCCTAAAAAGGAAAATGACCTGTTACAAAAAAAGCTTACAAACAAGGCTTGAGTTTCATTAAGCATTAATGCATATGGAATCTACTTCTTTGACTTGCTTCGTCATCTCTTCTTCATACCTCTTCCCAAAAAATCGACAAAATGATAAAATTTTCATTAATGATAAAAAAAAAATTATCCACCGACCACATGTTTTTTCATACTTTTTCAAAAATACACATTTTTTTTTGGGGGCTAATTTCCACCTGAAGTTTCATTTTCTTACACTTTTCCACTTCTGTTTGCATGTTGTTATAAATTTACTGATGTCATAGGGGTAAAATTATCAGTTTACATGCATAGTAAAAATCAACATCGTTTAAACATGGTAGAAAGAGGGAAAAAAAGGCAAAAGTATTCTAGATTATTTTGTTTAACTTATTATCTAATGTCTAAATTGCAAAGAAAAATTAAAGTAATTTATTTTTTATTTAGTTAGGGTGAAATCGTAATTTTACATTAAGGGGGTAAAATAGTTATTTTATTAATATTCTGTTAACTTCTCTCACGGAGTTTAGACAGCAGTAGAAAAATGATATGTTTTGTAACTTCATGTGGAAATTAGTCAAAAAAATATATATGTGTATTTTTGAAAAAATCTAAAAAAATAGGTGGTCGGTGGATAATTGCCTTGATAATAATTGTTGTACTCTGGTTTTTCCACAACTTGATCCAAAAAAAAAAAATGCATCGATGGACCACTGAGCATCGTACATAGATCAATGGCCTTAAAGCCCTAATACCCAAATAACCGATAAACGCTCTCATACTAGAATAACAGCAATTAAACATTATTTTAGTTTTTGGAGAGAGGCCACGCATGCTCTCAAGGTTTGTTTAAATAGTCATAGACCTTCTTAATTTTATAAATGGTCACACAAACCTCTTTAATTTCATAAATAACTATTATACCCTTTCATTGTGGGTTTTTTATTGAAAAGAAATTGTTAACAATCTACAAATGTATACTATCTAAAATCTAGTGAGATTATAAATACATATACTTATCACGACACTCTAGATGCTAACACTGGAAATCTAGCTCTCTTTTTTTTTTTGGTTTTTTACTCTTCACAGACTATGAGTACAAAAAATATAGTTAATGTAGTGATCTTACTGGTGAATGTCAAAAAAATGAGCAGAAAATGATAAAATTAGGCAGAAATGAGTTTTAGTCATTTTCCATTGACATATTTGTCAGTACGTATATTCATTTACAAGTCGGGAAAATGACTTCAAGCTACTAATAAGGGTCTTTTTCATATGACTGAGCAAGCAATAATGGCAATTATTGATCACTTAATTTAACAAGTTGAGCTCCGTGGCAATGCAGGAAGCAAGTGGTTGTGCGCGGAATTGCAGAATAAGCACACCAAATAATCACAGAAAAATAAAGACACATAATTTAACGTGATTCGGCAATATACCTATGTTCACGGAAGTAATAGAAAAATAATTATATTATTAACAATTATTAAATTACAATATTTGAGTAATGAAAACTCACTTCCTAAAACCTAAATATACCTAATACTCTCACACTCTGCAGAAAAAATAAATTCCCCAAATACAATTCTCTCACTTCTTTCAAATCCTTCGAAACTTATAAGCTTAACAAATTTTGAGATGTCATTCGAGCTCTCATCACCTCTCTATTTATAGCCCAAAGAATGGCAAAAAATTCAACTCCACAATTTGCCCATTTGCATGCTAGCTGTATGTTTGTTGAAATTTCCAAGCTTTGGTGCCAGCTTTCAACACGTTTTGGCCACTTTTGTCAAGCTTTTTGACAAATTATCATAAAGCTTTGTGTTTGTCAAAAAGCTTATCTTGACTTTCACACAGGTCGTCAAGCTGATCTCACAGGCGGAGTACAATAGAGGATCGAAAATGAATAATATTGTTAGAGGTTATTTTTGTACGTGTATATACATTTTTTACTCCAGAAAGAAAAAGAGAAGAAGTGAAAAATGCTTAGAATATTATTCACATAGACATCAGCATTCATTACACATAATTAAGGGGGAAAAAGGAAAATGCCTTATCCATCAAAAGAGGTGCCTTAATTCACATACTCATGGTACTTAGCCAGAAGAACAAGAAAATTCTTCTTATGCACGGCAGTTCCGGGCAGAGAATCAAAGTCCAAATCTTCGTTCTTCATTCCCGGAGGCATTTCCCAATCAAATTTGTAAAGAAGATTAGCAAGTGCAAGATTCACATTTGCAATTCCCAAATGCATTCCAGGACAAATTCTTCTACCAGCCCCAAATGGTATAAACTCAAAGTTTTGCCCTTTAAAGTCAATAGAACGATCAATAAATCTCTCAGGATTAAATTCCTCAGGATTCTCCCAAGCTTCAGGATCTCTTCCTATTGCCCATGCATTTACGTAAACAAGTGTTTTAGCCGGAATTTCATACCCGTCTATAATGCACTTTTCAGTTGTTTCTTTGGGGACTAGTAAGGGAACTGGCGGTTGCAATCTCATAGTCTCTTTCACTACGGCCATAAGATAGTGTAGTTCTTGAACATCATCTTCATCTACAAAGCTTTTGTTGCAGCCAACCAAAGATCTAATTTCTTCTTGAACCTTTATCATCACTCTAGGATACTTCATTAAGTAGGTCATGGTCCAAACCAAAGTGGCCGCGCTCGTGTCTGTTCCAGCAACGAATATGTCCTGCAAAGCAAACAACATATATATATATATATATACACACACATACAGATAAATTATTTAAAGCAACAATTTATATTAGATTAATTATACACATAAATAGACACACAGTCAATTACATACCACGAGCACTGCTTTGATGTGATCCAAAGTTAGGTCAACTTTGAACCCACGATCTTTTCGAATTTGAAGTAAAACATCAACTAAATCCTCCTGCTGCATCTCTGTTTTTTTTCTTTTTGGATCTAAATGCTCGTCGATGAGTTCTTGGTAGAATCTATCAGATTCTTGAAAGTTATTTTCCAGGCGACGCATCATTCCAGTGAGTTTATCTATCCAACCCATAAAAGGAAAATAATCCGTAACAAAAAAGGCTATAGACAAGGCTTGAACTTCATTAAGCAATGTATGGAATCTACTTCTTTCACTTATTGCCTCCTCGTTATCATCGGATCTCTTGCCAAAACCAAGTCTACAAATGGTGTTGCACGAAAGAAACATCATCATCTCACTTAAGTTGACTTGTTTAGAAGCAGCAGCTGATTTTGATATGGATTCAATCATTCTTGAAACTTCATCTTCTCTAATGGGTCGAAAATTTTGTGCTCTAATAGAGTTAAAGAGATGAATGACACATATTTTTCTAATCTCTCTCCAATACTCACCATAGGGTGAAAATACCAAGTCCAAGCCGTTATAAGATATCCTTTGTGTTGCTACCAAAGCTGGCCTACTACAGAATTGAAGATCATGGGCTTTTAAAGTCTCTTTAGCCATTTTTGCTGAGGAAACAATTAGGGTTGGCACAAAACCAAGACGCAATGACATGAGAGGACCATATTTTTTAGATAGTTCCCAAAATGACACATGAGGCTTTGAGACGTCAAACTGGTGTAAGTTTCCTATAAATGGAAGCCCCTTGGGACCAGGTGGGAGCGACGAAGCATAGCTTGATGTTATGTGTCTTCGCAAAACAAAGAAGAGGAAGATTGGGAGACACGGAAGGATGATCATGATGATAAGTAAAGCCATTATCCCTACTGCAATAATAATAGAGAACCTCTATGAGTAATGAAACAAAATGCAATTCAGTAATATATATAAATGGGAGGGCTCTCTTTTGGTACTCTTGTGAGGTCCTTTTATCTTGTGTGAGGTTTGCAAAACGAAACACAACAGATTTGAAAAGTTTGACACGGATTTAATATCTACATCTTACCATTTAACCAAAAAAAATAAAATAAAATAACTACATCTTACCTTTGAAAGTTCAAAAGCTGCATTATTGTTTTGACACTCTTATGTATGTACAGATAAGCCTGAGATGATATGTTGAATGCTAAGAGACCTTTATTTACTTACGATATTTAATTATTGATTCATCTGTGTCAATGCTTATCCTTTTCAATCAAGAAAATTAACTTGCTTTTGTCTTTTCATGGCCACTTGATTTAATAATGGGTAAGTTGGCCCCTTATGTGAGCCATTCTCGTATTTTATTAATCAAGAAAACTCCCAAGTTTCAGTCACTTACCTGTCCTCATGCAGAAAGTTCTTCGGTTGTCTTTGAACCAGTCCACAAATGTTCAGTGTTTTTCCACAAACAAATAATGGCCCACTGAACACCACGGGCTAGTCAGTCTGCGACAAACAAATAATTAGCCGCAAACGTCCTTTTCAAATAATAATATTGTTTCAAAGTTCTCAAAAAGCGAATCATAAAAAATTATAGATTATCCCTCATGGATCAGTAAATCATTCCAAAAACTTTTCATTTTGGGCCTCAATGAAATTGTGGTTAGAAGATACTTTCTTACTTTTCGGATTTCTTTAAAAAAAAAAATTTTTTAAATCATATTTAAGTATCATTTTTTTTATTTCGGATACCAGAATTTTATTATCTTAAAGTAATTCAGATTTTCTTCTTATGACAAATTCACATGTTAGGGTTTTAGTATAAGAAAGGTAAAAACTTAGTTGCGAGACTGTTGGTTATCATTAAAAAATTCTCTCTGAGAATTCGTGTGTTGTTGTTCTTTTGCTTCCGTTTTGCATTAGAGATCTTAAGACCCAAATGCCTAAAAAGGACTCCCAATACAAAAAGAGTAATAATTAGGCACCCTCCTAGTCCGAACTAGTTGAAACCAAGGCTATTTAAAAGCCAGTGAATGCATAATTGAGTGTCCATTAAAATTAACACAATAAAAAATACGAATCAAATTCAAAAGCAAAAAACCAGTAAAACTTAAAAGGTAAAGATGTCAGAGAGGACCAAAATAGAGAAACCATAAATTAGAATAGAAAATAAAAAAATAGAAAAATAAATTGAATCCATATCCTTAATTAATTTTACGTTATTTTTTAAATTATGTATCATACTATCAAATTTGAATTGGATTTGTTATTGCACTTCAACCAAAATTGTGCTTGAATTAAAATTACCACCTGTTCATGTTAAGTGACTGAACTCATTCAACTAAGTTATAATTTATGTTTTAAAATTAACGGATGATTTATATATTTGCAAAGCTGCAATAAACCTTGTTCAAATTTTTATGTCGACAATTAATACAAAAATTCATTGGACACGAAGTTCAAACTCTACTTGACACTGGGTCTCAATAGCTAGTTTTTCAATCGTTGCCCTCAATAGAAACAACAAATTTTAAAAAGCGTGGCACCTCAATTTCAAAAGACTTCACAAACACGAAATATTTATAACATGAAATATTTCTAACATTATTTCAAAAGACTGCACCAACATGAAATATTCATGTTGAGTTTTCTAGCAACGAATATGTTCTGCAAAAGTGAACAACATACCATACAAATCACTTGAAGCCATAAATTAAATTAAATTAAGTGTACGCATAAATATTTATAACATTTATTGACCGCCATGAGCATTGATTTGATGTGATCCAGAGTGAGATCAACTTTGAACCCACGATCTTTTTCTTTTCATATTTGAAGTAAAACATCAACTAAATTAATCCTCCTGCTGCATCTTTGCTTTTGTGCTTTTTGGATCTAAATGGTCATTGATTAGTTCTTGGTAGAATCTATCAAATTCCGGGAAGTTATTTTTTAGCCGATGCATCATTTCTGAGAGTTTATCAAGGCAACCCCTAGAAGGAAAATGATCTGTTACAAAAAAGCTTACAAACAAGGCTTGAGTTTCTTTGAGCATTAATGCATATGGAATCTACTTCTTTGACTTGCTTCGTCATCTTCTTCATACCTCTTCCCAAAAAATCGACAAAATGATAAAATGTTTATTAATGATAATAATTATTGTACTCTGGGTTTTCCACAACCTGAACCCAAAAAAATCAATGCACCAATGGAACACTGAGCATCATATATAGATTAATGGCCTTGAAACCCTAAAACTCAAATAACCGGTAAGGACTCTCGTACAAGAATAACAACAATTAAACATTATTTTAGTATTTGGGGAGAGGCTACACATACTCCTAAGATTTGTTTAAATAGTCACCCAAAGTTTGTTTAAATAGTCACACGGACTCTTTTAATTTCATAAATAATCACACAAACCTCATTAATTTCATAAATCACTATTATACCCTTTCATTATGAGCATTTTTATTGAAAAGAAATTGTTATTACATGTAATTTAAGTATAAAAATAGTGGTGGATCCTATGACCAATGTGAAAAATAAAGATTTTATGTTTTTCAACTTTCTTTATCAGTATTGTAAAACAAGCATGATTTATTTTCATAAAAAGAAAAAAAAATCACTATCACACTCTTAGATCTATTACTAAGGCCTACCAAACATTTTTTTTTTTTTTTGGTTCTTGTAAAATAGAAAATGAGTGATGAGAAATAATATCATATATACCAAACAACTCCTAAAGTTCTATAAATTAGTATCTTAGTCGTTACTTAAAATGGATGTTTTCGTCATTTTATAACATTCGTATGGTCAAAAAAATCAACAATTAATCTTTAACGGAAATTCTAATGGTTGGTTGTTTGTTGATAACTTTTCAAACTCATGGGGATAATGTTAAAAATGGCAATCAACGCATAATTAAAATTAACCCCAAAAAAATATTAACCAAATACAAAAGCAATAAACCAATAAAACTTAAAAGCCAACAATGTCAAATGGAAAGTGAAAATAACTTGAATCCATACGCCATGAGCATTGGTTTGATGTGATCCAAAGTTAGATCAACTTTGAACCCACGATCTTTTTCTTTTCATATTTTAAGTAAGACATCAACTAAATTAATCCTCCTGCTGCATCTTTGCTTTTGTTCTTTTTGGATCTAAATGGTCATTCATGAGTTCTTGGTAGAATCTATCAAATTCCTGGAAGTTATTTTTTAAGCGATGCATCATTTCTGTGAGTTTATCAAGCCAACCCCTAAAAGGAAAATGATCTACTTCTTTAAGCATTAATGCATATGGAATCTATTTCTTTGACTTGCTTCGTCATCTTTTTCGTACCGCTTCCCAAAAAATCGACAAAATGATAAATTTTTCATTAATGATAATAATTGTTGTACTCTGGTTTTTCCACAACCTGAATCTTAAAAAAAAAAAGAAGAAAAAAAGCAATGCACCAATGGAACACTGAGCATCATATATAGATCAATGGCTTTGAAACCTAAAACCCAAATAACCGATAAGGACTCTCATAGAAGAATAACAACAATTAAACATTATTTTAGTATTTGGGGAGAGGCCACGTACACTCTTAAGGTTTATTTAAATAGTCATATGAACCCTTTTAATTTCATAAATAATCACACAAACCTCATTCATTTCTTAAATTACTATCGTACCCTTTAATTGTGGGCTTTTTTATTGGAAAAAAAAAATTGTTAACAATCTATAAATGCATACTATCTGAAATCTAGTGAGATTATAAATAAATAAATATACTTATAATGACACTCTAGATGCTTACATCGGAAATCTACCTTTTTTTTTTTTTTGGGTTTTTTACTCTTCACAGACTATGCGTACAAAAAATATAGTTAATGCAGTGATCGTACCAGTGAATTGTTGTAGAAAATTTTAATATACTAGCAAGTGCACGAATCTAGAAATAGAATAGTGAGAATGAGGTCGAACACACAGGGATTGCTATAAATTAAAAAGTCTAATTCAAATTTAAAATTAATATTAATCCTAACCTAGTTCAGCAATTTGAGTTTTAAAGAGAAATTAAACTAATTCAACTAAGAAAACAATTAAAACAAAGGAGAATTCAATAAGATAAAAATTACCTATGTTTCAAAATCCACAACTATTCAATTAGTAACTATCTAATTGTTAATTAATCCCCAATTTTAGAGTGATAACTCAAAATCAATCTATGCCATTTCATGGATATAACGATTAAGGCCAATTAAAATTAATCTCGTGTAGGTTTTTTTTTTTTTTTGCTTAATAGTATGATATTTAAGCATCCCATGTAAATATATTGAATAGCAAAAAGTCAAAATTTTCTTAAATACTATGTGTAAACAAGTTTAATAAAAGACACAGAATCAAGGTAATCATATATAGACTTTATAGATCTGAGTATACATTTAGTCAAATATTAATCTTAACAATCAATAATGCGTGATAGAATTGGTGACAAGATTTAATAACATCCAACTAATTATGTGAAACAAGAACTATAAATATTAAAGCACATATATAGGGAATTAATTAAAGAAAAAGATAATTATTCCATTAAATAAGGTTTCATCCTTAACCTCAGTATAAAAAAATTAGCTAAATATACTGTGATTGGGAGCAACAAAATAAATAAAACCAATCATGAAAATTGAATTGTTGTTGCTTCTTTTCTCTTCGCCGAATGCCTCCCTTTAATTCTCTTCGGCTTCTCTTTTTATAATACTAGTTGACCAAATTCTTCTTTAACTTAAATTATAATTACAGTAAGCCAAGCAGCCGCCTCTATAGTTAAATCTTTTAAGATTCTATTCCAATTGTTGCGAGGCAAACTAGGAAAGCCACCAAATTGAATTAAAGTCAATTTCTATATTAATCTCCACGCAATGGCCATAATCTTCGTTGTCTTCATGTGCATGGATGAATTAATTTACTAGCTTCGGTTTCCTCGGGTTCACTTCCCCATGCACGTATGTCTAATTGCTTCCAAAATCAATTAATATTTAATACTTCTAAAATTGAATTTCTTCATACTTTTTTTTCCATAATCTCTAATTAATTTCCTATATAACACAATAATTTAATTAATTAAAAATAATAAATAAAAATAACTAGTAATTATATTATTAAGAGTAAAATACATATATATTATATGCTCATCATAAATGTTGAAAAAAATGAGCAGAAAATGATAAAATTAGGCAGAAATAGGGATGACAATTTTTCCCGATGAGATGAGATCCTGTAGGATTCCATCCCATTTGAGACGGGATTGAGGCATATTTTTGTCCCATAAAAAAAATTTAGGGACTAGAATGGGACATTTTTTAATCCCACTTGCATATATGAGACGAGAGTAGAATTAACAAATTTCATCACATCCCGTCTTATTGCTGACTAAGAATGAGAATTTTTCCAATATGAATGAGATCCCGTAGGATTCCATCTCTTCTGAGATGGAATCGGGACATATTTTTATCCCAAAAAAATATAAAGTCGGGAATGAGATGTTTTTTTCATTCCACTTGCATATACTGAATGGGACTAAGATTGATAAATCTCATCTCATCCCATCTCATTACCAACCCTAGGCAAAAAGGAGTTTTATTCATTTTCCATTAACATATTTGTCGATACGACAGAAGAAAATGAATAATATTGTTGGAGGTTATTTTTATTAGTATTGTTGGAGGTTATTTTTGTGCATTTTGACTCTAGAGAGAACAATAAAAGAAGTGAAAAAGGCTTAGAATATTATTCACCCAGACATCAGCATTCATTACACATTATTAAGGGGGAAAAAGGGAAAATGCCTTATCCATCAAATGAGATGCCTCAATTCACATACTTATGGCACTTAGCCAGCAGAACAAGAAAATTCTTCTTATGCACGGTAGTTCCGGGCAGAGAATCAAAGTCCAAATCTTGCTTCTTCATTCCTGGAGGCATTTCCCAATCAAATTTGTAAAGAAGATTAGCAAGTGCAAGATCCACATTTGCAATTCCCAAATGCATTCCGGGACAAATTCTTCTGCCAGCACCAAATGGTATAAACTCAAAGTTTTGCCCTTTAAAGTCAACCGAACGATCAATAAATCTCTCAGGATTAAATTCCTCAGGATTCTCCCAAGCTTCAGGATCTCTTCCTATTGCCCATGCATTTACGTAAACAAGTGTTTTAGCCGGAATTTCATACCCATCTATTATGCATTTTTCAGTTGTTTCTCTGGGGACTAGTAAGGGAGCTGGCGGTTGCAATCTCATAGTCTCTTTCACTACAGCTTTAAGATAGTGTAGTTCTTGAACATCATCTTCATCTACAAAGCTTTTGTTGCCGCCAACCAAAGATCTAATTTCTTCTTGAACCTTTTTCATCACTCTAGGATGCTTCATTATGTAGGTCATGGTCCAAACCACAGTCGCCGCGCTCGTGTCTGTTCCAGCAACGAATATGTTCTGCAAAGCAAACAACATATATATGTACATACAGGTAAATTATTTAAAGGAACAAATTATATTAGATTAATGATACACATAAATAGACATACTGTCAATTACATACCATGAGCACTGCTTTGATGTGATCCAAAGTTAGGTCAACTTTGAACCCACGATCTTTTCGAATTTGAAGTAAAACATCAACCAAATCCTCCTGCTGGATATCTGCTTTTGTTCGTTTTGGATCTAAATGCTCGTCGATTAGTTCTTGATAGAATCTATCAGATTCTTGGATGTTATTTTCCAGGCGACGCATCATTCCAGTGAGTTTATCAATCCAACCCATAAAAGGAAAATAATCCGTGACAAAAAAGGCTATAGACAAGGCTTGAATTTCACTAAGCAATGTATGGAGTCTACTTCTTTCACTTGTTGCCTCATCGTTATCATCAGATCTCTTGCCAAAACCAAGTCTACAAATGGTGTTGCACGAAAGAGACATCATTATCTCACTTAAGTTCGCTTGTTTAGAAGCAGCAGCTGATTTCGATATGGATTCAATCATTCTCGAAACTTCATTTTCTCTAATGGGTCGAAAACTTTGTGCTCTAATAGAGTTAAAGAGATGAATGACACATATTTTTCTAATCTCCCTCCAATACTCACCATAGGGTGAAAATACCAAGTCCAAGCCATTATAAGTTAGCCTTTGTGTTGCTAACATAGATGGCCTACCACAAAATTGAAGATCATGGGCTTGTAAAGTCTCTTTAGCCATTTTTGCCGAGGAAACAACTAGGGTTGGAACAAAACCAATGCGCAATGACATGAGAGGACCATATCTTTTAGATAGTTCCCAAAATGACACATGAGGCTTTGAGACGTCAAACTGGTGTAAGTTACCTATAAAAGGAAGGCCCTTGGGACCAGGTGGGAGCGACGAAGCATAGCTTGATGTTATGTGTCTTCGCAAAACAAAGAAGAGGAAGATTGGGAGACACAGAAGGATGATCATGACGATAAGTAAAGCCATTATCCCTACTGCGATAATTATTGAGAACCTCTATGAATAAGGAAACAAAACGCAATTCAGTAGTAGAAATGGGAGGGCTCTCTTTGGGTAATCTTGTGAGGTCCTTTTATCTTGTGTCAGGTTCGCAAAAGATTTGATAAGTTCGATGCAGATTTAATGTTTATATACTTAATTCACATGTTGTGACACTATTATACATGTAAGGTAAGCCCGAAATGATATTTTGAGTGCTAGTAGATCTTGACTTACTCATGATATTAATTATTGATTTATGTGTGTCAATGGTCAATGCTTATCCTCTTTAAGCAAGCAAATTAACTTGCTTTTGTCCTTTCATGGCCACTTGGATTTCATAATTGGTAAGTTGGCCCCTTTTGTAAGCCATGCCCATATTCTATTAATCGAGAAAACTTCAAGTTTCCGGCATTAACCTTTCTTCGTGCAGAAAGTTCAGTTGGCCAGAAAGTTCGTACAAAAAATCATTGGACTCGTGGTCTAGTAACACTATCCCAAATAAATGATTGAAAGTTTAGATTAAGAAAGTGAATAAGTTCCCCTTTATCCTAATCCTCTATAAATTTTGTGTATAATAATTAATTTTAGTATTGTTCATACCTTGAGAAATATGAGAGCATTTATAATTAGTTCATGTCAAATTGAAACTAAATACATTTACGTGAATCTGGATACATGTAAATAGGCACATTTTTCTTTCTCAGCCAGTTGAACAATTCCACCAAGAACAACATTTTTCATTATGTACTGACTACATATAACATACCTATTAAAAAAAAAAAAAAAAATCAACTGATATATTAGCACGCAGGCAGACGCATCGACAATTAAACAAACAAATAAAATGCGAGAAGAAGTAAAAGGGAAAGACGAACAACTAATAATACGCATGATATTGATATGCTCATGTATATTTTTTGTTAGAAAAATTCTAAATTAATGATGGTTAGTAATAAATATATTTATTTCTATGCAAGAAGAGTTTTATTGTGTCAAGTATATGTATTGTATATAAGACCAATGACAGAGGCATTACATGCAAAACTGATGTGTGTATGCTTTTTCTAATTTGTGGACATTTTAGTAATTTGAAGCAATATGTTATGATTTCGAGATGAAATAAACATATTAATAAAGAATACAACTTATTCTAATTATGATTTAGGCTATTATAATTCTCACTCTTTATTTTCATTCCAGTCAATCTCATTGGTGCGAGGAAGATCTGTCCGGGGTTGTATATAGGAACCGCGAATGTTGAACGGGCGCGGCGCGGGGCACATGCTGATTGGCAAATGCTGCATGAGCAAGTGTTTAATGTCAAAGAAATAGTAGTTACAGACTTACAGATTATGCTCTCTTTTTCGTGAAAGGCAGATTATATAAGCTCTTACTCTCTCCCGGCTTGAGGGTTATATAATAGTGCATGTCATTCGCATGTTTGTTTTCTTAAGAGTGCATGCTTTCCTCCTCTTTTACGTCTTCTACCTTCATCTGCATCCTTTCAGAAAATCGGCACTAGATACTTTGTGCGTCCCCGTTTATTGCAAAAATGACAACCAAATTGTTTTCTAAGAGTGACACGGATCGGTTCGGTTCAGTTCAATAATTTTTTTTTGTTCACAATAGATAATTCGAACCAAATCAAATTAATTCGATCCTCAGTTTGATTTGGTTTTTTTATTTTAAACTTTATTTATTTTGATTTTCTAAGAGTGGACACAGATCGGTTCGGTTCAGTTCAATAGTTTTTTTTTTTTTCACAATAGATAATTCGAACCAAATCAAATTAATTCGATCCTCAGTTTGATTTGGTTTTTTTATTTTAAACTTTATTTATTTTTTTTATTTTGTGGTTTTTTTCAATTTCTTTTATATAAACCGAATGATTTTTCGAATTTTTTAAACTAAACCAAACCCAACTGCCAGTTCGGTTCAATATTTCAAGTGCAACAATTTTTTTGCAACCCCTAATTTTCTGTCATTTGGGCAAAAACTTAAATGACTGATTGAACCAAATCCAGAATTTATACTGAATTATGGGATACACCATACAGCAATTGATGGGATAAATATTCTTCCTATGCTTAAATTAGTCATTTAAAACAACCCTCAACACTTGACCTAATTTTGAATAAAGCTAGGCTTACATGCTTCTATAGCAATGATAAAAATAAAATATAAAATTCAAACTAAAATAAAAAAGAAAAAGAAAAAAAAAAACGCACACTATTGAACTTCAACTATCACACTATGAAAAGAGGAATAATCAAAATACCAACCCAAACATAATCATACAACCTGAGACTCCCAAATAGACAAGATAATTTCGGGAAAAAATTAAGAAGAAGATTTTTTGATATAATATTACAAAGACTTCAGCCTAATGTTCAGCAACCAAAATAAAAAAAGAATGGATCTTAACATCAATCTTGAGCATCCATGTAAAAGAGAGACACTAATATAAGTAATCCATGTAAGACACGATACAATAAAAACAAAATGCCAGGAAAACCAGTTTCCCATTCTCTTCACCCATCTAAGCTTTTCCTAAACTTACTAATTGAAGTTCAAATGGCCACAATAAACAGAGCATATCTTAGGCTGTTCAACACCTTAATCAACTTGTCGAAAAAGAATAAATGAAGGAATGACACTAAAAAGATTAAACTGAAGAGAAGAAGAATGACCTATTATGGGAACTGGAATGAACCTCCTATTTGGTTAGTACCGGCTGGAGGATTGATTGCCACCCAAAGGAGAGAGATGGTGATTGCGATAAGCCCTGACCATACAAAAACAATGGTAGGCGTTCTGCCTCTTCTTCCCATAAGCCCTTTTGCGAAAGGATAGAGATGGGCCAAAACCCAGAAACTGAAGAAAACTCCACCCACTAAGCGACTCCATTGCGGTATAACACTGTAAATTGTTCTGCTCAACCCGACTGCTATTGCAATTAAGTTAACCATCATGATTGTGATTGGCGGTATCATTAGAGACGTCCATTTGACAAGGTAAAGATCAGCAAACTCATCATCCACATCATCACCACCAGATTTCGATGTCAAGGTGAAAGATATTTCAATTCCAGCAATGACTTTCAGCAGCCCTTGAAGCACAGCAGCAAGGTGAGCACTAGTGCCTCCAATCAGCCAAAACTGTTCGTTTCTCCACCACTCTTCTAATTCAATGCCGGACCATTTAATTTCAAGCAAAGCTAGTACACTTAGAGTCACAGTGATGGTAAGAAGGTAGGAAAGGAATGTAACATTGAGGGTCTGGACGATGAACTCGCCGGAGAAGAGGGAAAGAGCTGGAAGAAAGCAGTAGACAATCAGGAAGATAGAAGTGAAAGGATAGATTCCAACATTGAGGTATGCTATCCTTTGGAGCAACTTCATTTTTGGGCTGGCAAGGAGGGCATTGTTGCGGGAGAAAAAGATCTCAACTGAACCAGTAGCCCACCGTAGGACTTGATGAAGCCTATCAGTAAGATTTATCGGAGCAGTTCCACGGAAGGCATCACGCTTGGTCACACAATAAACGGATTTCCATCCTCTATTGTGCATTCTATACCCAGTGACCACATCTTCGGTAACAGACCCATAAATCCACCCTATACGCTGTCCCCATTCAGTCTTGTCTTCATACCAGCACGAGATGACACTGATAGCCTCTGCAACAGTTGATGCATCAAGAAGTTCACGAGGTATGGTAAGAGCACCAGGTGGGCGTCCATTCTTCACAGAGGGGTGATCTGCAAGGGGACGACCTTGGAACTCTGCCACTGGAATTGAATCAACAAGGAAAGTTGAGTTACCAAACTTCTTAGGGAACAAAGAAAGGTTCATCTCTTCATCATCAGAATCACCCATTCTTAGGGCCCGATTCTCTTCAGGGGTGTTTGTAACTGAGGAATGCTTCTTGTGACGGCCAAAGCAGCAGCTGCAGCAACCTGGGTGGTGTTCTTTTGCTCGAGGAGGATCAAATCCATAAAGGGCAATCCTCCTAAATAGACATCCAGTGCCAACATAGAATGGACCCATAACTCCATCTAGGGCTCGCATGTTAACATCAAAGAAAACAGTGTTGTGATTTGCATATCGATCAGAAGGGTCAATACCCTCAAATCTCTGAGGGAACTGGACATAACAAAGACGATCACCTCCACGATCCATCATAAAGCACATACCCTCCCTCAATGCCTGAGAGTTGTAGATGTAATGGTCGCAGTCGAGGTTGAGAATAAAGGGGCCATTAGACATAATGGCAGAGGCGCGAACTAGGGCATTCATGGCTCCAGCCTTCTTATTATGGTCGTATCCCGGGCGCTTCTCACGAGAAACATAAACAAGCATTGGCAGACGAATATCTACATCAGTGAGATCAATGAGCTTGGTATCCTCAGCAGTTCCGAGCAGAGGTTCATCACTGGGAGGTTTCAACATGACCTAAATCATCAAAATGTCTGAGTTCTAATTAATTAACAAATAAACTAAACAGCATATCATCAAACACAAACACCCACCACCCCACCCGCCACCAAAATACTTGAAATACAAAGCCTCAAAATATCTTCATTTACGTTGCAAATTATTACTGCTAGCATAAACATAATGTGTTTAAAAGAATACTAACCATACAAACCCTGTTACCCTCAACAGATTATTTCAGATCCTAAGAACAAATACCTGAATTATTCCAGCATGATCACCCCGCGAGTGCTCAGAAGATGGGTTCATCCAAGTGCCTGGCCAGTGGGTACCATCAGCCATCCATGTGGCTTTTGGAATCTTCACACTCTCCACTGGTTCATCATCCCTGTTCTGTCTCTGAAGCTTCATGGCCTTGATTTCCTCCCTAGCATGATAAGCATCAGACCGGCGACGTATAGAGTCAGGTAAACCATTGATCCTGACCTTGAACTCATCATACTCGCGCTTAACTCGTCTACGGTCCTTCACAAAATCTGACTTTACTTTGTTCTTGTAAGGATCCCTCTTCAAATTGAAATAAGATTCTGGATTTCTGGGCTCAATATCATGTTTCCGACAAAATGGAACCCATATATTAGCAAAGCTTGCAGCTTCTGCCATGGCCTCAAAAGTTAAAAGTGCACCTCCATCATCAGAAACATAACAAGCTAGCTTCTCCACTGGGTAATCAGCAGCCAAAATTGACAAGATAGTGTTGGCAGTAACAAGAGGCGGTTCTTTCTCTGGATCAGCAGTAGAAACATAGACATCAATGCCTGGAAGGTCAGATTTTCCAGTGGGGTTGTTGGGGGTAGGTGTTTCAAATTTGTCCTTCAAGACATTAAGATCTGTCACACGGTTGATTGGGCAGAGCTTGGGGAGTTGGTCAAGAAGCCAGGAAAAAGCGAACCAGATTTCACAAACCACAGACATCCCCCATAGCCAAACCGCATCTTCGTTTTTGTGCTTGATCCTCCATGCCAAGAACAAGCTCAAAACGGCCATCCGGACAAATATGATAACCCTTTTAGAACAAAAGCGAGAGAGAACAAACTGCATCCATCAGTATAAGAGCAAGCGGATGACAAAAAAGTAAAACATTTACTCTCACAGTACCTCTAAATGTTACTAAACTTGAAATCACAAAGGCCCTAGAATGCTAATAAAATTTGCTGGGAAGTGTATGATCTTAAATATATTGGTGCCTTCATTAGGGCAGACATTTGGAGATTAAAAAGATTATGCCAGGGGCATGCTTATAGAAGTTGTTCAGAAACAGCCAATCCGGATATATTGGTGAAATGAAAACACAAATAAGTGTTTTGACCTTTCAAAATATCACAGCAATTTTTTAATATCGGAGCAACATATAAAGTCTAAAGCAGAAGAATTGCATAATGAACAATAAGAACAAAGACTATACCGATATGGGCTAATAATAGCAGCAGGTATTTTCAGTTTCCGGGTTAGTGGCCTCCACGGCTTGTTCATCAACTCCTGTGGTTCTGCAACTTCACCATCTTTACCATTTCCAAAATTTCCATCTTTAGGCCATATAGCATTCCCATAGCCATAAGTTCCTCTTGTCTCAAACAGCCAACGATTATGATCAAAGTCACCGGTTTGGCTCCTCATCAGCACAGACTTCGCTGACTTCATCAAAGACAACCTCCTCTCCATTTTCGACATCCCAGCCGGAGGAGGAAGTGGAAGCGGCCGCCCATTATCCACAGCTACCTCATCTAAATCTGTGTTCTTATATGGCTCTTTACACCCCGGGCAAATCCCACCTCCCGTTTTCACAGCATCAATATAGCAATCCCTACATATTTTAAAATCACACTCACAAGGGAGAATGTCCATTCCACGCTCATCACTCATCACGTTGGCATCACACCCGGGGACTGAACAGGAAGACCCTTTTGCACCAGCCATCTGGGGATGATTTGCTTCAGATTCAATCACCTTATCCATGAGATGAGCTCGGGTAACACTATTGAAACCACCCGTAAAGAGCGAATTCGACACATACTGCTCCTCAACCTTCTGTGAGATTGATGGATCCATAGGTTGGTTGTCAGGGGTGGGTGGAATGTGCACTGTATAGTTCATGAAATCACTACTCCCAAGTTCACTATCAAGATCATCCCGTGAGTAGTTGACATAGCGACCCGAGGAAGTCCTCCGGGCAAATGTCACAGTTGGAGGTAACGGAGGCTTGAGCTCCTGAGCATCTGAAGATGTTGATAGATTTGACCGGCTACCTTTAAAGGATTTTGATGCCATAATTGAAAAATACCAGAAAAGCAACCTTCAGTCCTGAAATTAAAAAATGCAATGAAATTCAATCTCCATCAAAATACACATTAGACAACTACTAGTATGAATGTCTTCAGCTTAAAATCCAAATCCAAACCAACAATTCGATACCGTCTTTTGTTGTTGAAGAGTAAGATAAGATACAATGACATATATGGGTTGATTCTTACGATTTTGACATCTTAATAACAGATCATGAACAAAATAATTAATGGGACCACTATAAAAGTTATAAAAGTTTCAAAAATCCTACCTAAAGGGCCAGAACTCAGTAACAACAGATCAGTCGAAAATGTCACAAATCTCTGTTTATACACCCCCTCGAATTAATAAGAAATACAAAAAATTATCAGATTGTCAACCAAAAAGCTTAAATCAACTAAAAGATGAAAGACAAAGCAGGTCTCAACTCCACTAAGTAACCCTTTAAACTAAGTGCGAAACACCAAATGACGAAAACCCATCATCCAAAACTTTATTTTCCTTACACTTTCCTACAAACCAAACAGCAAAAAGAAGAAAACCATTTACTCTTTAAGCGAGAAAAGATCGGACCATGTCCGAAAACTTACCTTTTTTTATACGAATAGACAACAAGAGTACTTTAATTTAGATCCATTTTTGTCCAAGCCCAAGTAGAATGAAACCAAAAAAGCAGCTCTCTTTCTCTCTCAATCTGAATGATTCAAAACACTCTTCCTCTTCGACTTTGTTGAGGGCTTCAACTGCCTTAAAATGGAAAATAAATAAATAAATAACAACAGAATTATAAGAGACTTAGTCGTGAGCAAGACTGCAAGCACTACTCCTTCACGATTTAAAAGCTTGCTTCTTATTATTATTATTTAGTAATTAAACTAATACATAGCTTTTATAATATTGGGAAAAGAGATAGAGAGAGAGAGAGAGAGAAGCTTCTTTGTTCTGTGTGAGTGGGTTTCCGCGGATCGCCGGCTGTTTATGGGTTACGACCAGAACGGCTCTTCACTAAACTCTCTACTCCGTTGCTGCGTACGAGGGACAAATCTTTTTTTAGTTGTTATTTATTAATTATTATTACCAAAACCAAAAGAAAAGGGGCTGTTCACTAGGAATTTAAAAATATTGTAAAAGGGCATTTTGGGGTTTTGAGGCAACTCGGAGATCCAAATAAGAGGGTATTAATGGAAACTCGCGAGACGATGAGATGAGCATATTTATGAAAACGTTTTTGGATTTTTTTACCTTGTTTGGTTTTTGACTAATTTTGGAATTTTTTTTTTTTTTTGGTTTTACACTCAGTTAGGCTTGAACTCGTGAACTCTTATATTTATCGTAAAGATTTAAGATTTTATTTGATATTGAAGTATTATAATTTTTAAACTATAATTATATTAAAAAAATTAATTATAAAATAAAAATTAGTAATATGTAGTAAATAAATAATAATTTTGAAAAAAATAAAAAATATATAATGAACTTAAAACTATAGCACCAAGTATTTATCAAATATTTTTAGTATTGTACTTTAAAAACTACATCTATCCATCTCAATACCAAATAGGCCTAAGTGAATTTGACAATCATTTAGGGATCAATTTATAAAATTAGATGACAATTGTCATTACCAAGGGTATGATTAACATGTCTAGTTGTTATTAGTAAATTTTTATTGTATTTTTAGTATAATAATAATTATTATTTATTGTTGTCAAATGTCAATAACATAGCAAATAATGATTTATGACATATCAATTGAATACAAAATTTTATTAGGCGAAGTTAGATAATAAACAAGATTTTAGTTGGTGAAGCTAGATAATAAACGAAACCACTCGATAGCCTAATAATAAAATGCAAATTGCATATTTTGTCATTTGCATAGGTAGGACTTTGAATTCTCTCCTATGTACAACCAATGGCGAATAGAGTAGGCTAACCCGGGCAGCAGCCCGGGCAAGTTTTTTTGGAAAAAAACAATCATTATTATAATTTCTTGAATTTATCGTTATTAAAACTAATAAAAAAATAAAAAAAAACTTTAATAGCCCACCCTAATAAATGGTGCAAGCTTCGCCACTGTGTACAACGAAGGCTGATTTTATTCAAAATATTTAAAAAAAATAGATACAACTATCATAGAGTTAAGTATTTTAACTCATTTATCACTAAATATTCAATTTAGGAGTTTTTGATGAGCTTCAAAAGTTTGATTTAAGAGGCTTCAATGGTCCTAGACATGGACTTGCTAGTTGCTATGATATTATTAGAGTGCTTCCAAAAATTGAAAAACATATGCTGCTCTTGTATTGTATTGTAACAATAGCAAGAAGGGACACTAGTGTAAAGGCGTGGTACTGCTGACGTGAAGCGCGTCTGTATACGTGTTGACGTGTCAAATTGCTAGTTGTCTACGGGTTGTAAATTGTAGTCCTCTGCAACTGGCACGCCATTACCAACCGTGGTCATTCGCATTGAGCCGCTTGAAACCTACCATTTCTAGGAACAAGTCATGCAGTGAATGGCTGGCTACGTGGAACGATTCGTTTTTGTTCTAATTTAGAGGATGGGCCTTTTCAAGTAAATCAAACTTCCTAAACTACCCTTACTCGTTAGATCTTTAAATGCCCGAAGTACCCTTATTAGTTCGCTTCAATTGCAGAGTAGTCCGTTTAAATCAAAACGCGGGATGGGCGGAAAGATTAGCGAATGCCTGTCTGTCTCGTGCGTGGCTTTTCGTCTATTTCATCGAAGTCGAAGATATTCAATTACCGTACTCATTCGCTTTCCTTCAAAATAACGGGTCCCACAGGCCACATCCTTCATAAACGCGTGCTCACACACACGATCCCATCCCATCACAGGAGAATTATAAATTTATAATTTGTCTTTGGCTTGATCGGCATAGCAATTTTAGGTATAGATTTTTCAAGTTATGATTTTTACTAAAACGATTTTAGTTATTATTTATCATTAAGAGCTCTTATTATAAATTAGTTTTCCTTTTATGATGCAATTAATCGGAATAAATTGCAATTTGATTGGATTGCGGGATTTTTTTTTTTTTAAATGAACACTATTAGATAATTTAATTCTCCATTTCAGTTGTCTAATCTAATAGGTGGATATACTTTTAAAAGTATATTACGAAATGAATAAAATAAGAATGTGAAATAAATAAAAAGCATTTTAGATAATTTAATTTTTTTTAAAAGTTCTACCATATCTACTTATAAAAATCTAAAATTTGAATTTTTCTTAGTAAAAATAAACAATTTATTAACATTCAAAAACTCTACTTAAATTACAATCATACAAAAAATTAAAAAAGCTTAATAAACACTTTTAATTCGTAAATAAACTATGGTAAATAAGGAAACATAATTTGAAGTGCGACAACTCGCATACTAAGTTTTTATTGAAGGATTGTGGGATCCATATTATAACTTCAAACAAGAGTTTTTTTCTGCACACTGTCGTAGTCAGCACTCTTTAAATAAGAACTAAGAAGTATACCTAACAAGATTTGACATAATTTAATCATCTAATATGAATAAATGAGTATGAGTCATCAAATTTAACATGATTATTAAATAAGTGGAATCGGCATCAACGTGATTTTTTTCTGCTCGAGTTAAGGTTAAAGTTTTTAACCTATTTATCCAATTAATGATACAATTATATTTTTTATTTTAAATCAATTTATATGTTCTCATCATCAAAATGCAAATATTGGCGACATCAAAATGCAAACATTACACATGATTATCCTCTCTTTCTTTTTTTTTTGGGAAATGATGAATATATACATGATAGTCCATTTATAAAATTTTGTATAGGTTTAAAATTTCAATAGTATTAATGTATAAAATATTAATAAACACATAAATTTCGTAATATCGATAACTAATATACACACATACATATAATAGAGTATAAATATTGTTAAATATATAAATATTAAGAGAGTTATTAAGTAATTTATTTATTTCTATTAAGATTTTAAAATTTTAAGACGATTATTAATAAGTTGTGTATCTGACACGACACGAAACTCGTACGAAATGAACACGGCTTGGTAATCCACTTTGTCAGATATACTAAGAATAATGAATATAAGATCTCACACTATAATGAAATTTGAGCGTCACTGCACGCTCCTTAAATAGCGTGCTTGCACGACGCTTTAGAGCGTAGCAACCAGCAACGGGCTCCGAACAAGCCCCAATGAGGAGAGACAATAATTGAGAAAATACAAGATTTTGGTCGGGTCGGGTCAATGATTGAGAAAATCTAAATTTGAGGAAGTTCAGATGTTAAAATTTATATAAAATGTCATTTAAAACCCTTGTTTTTGTTGGATTTTATTTTCGACCTCAGGATTAGCCCCCCATGCCTCGGTATAGTTCTGCCCTTGGAGTTTACTCTCGTTAATTGATACAGTTTTGATATTGTTATATTTTTTTACGTTGGATAAAAATATGTATTTGACTTGTTAATTAAGAATTGATAGGCATTTTGAGGGAGAAGAACATACATATGCTTCTCAATTTTGCGAACCAAAAAAACTAGACACATCATGTGATTTTTATAAGCATCCAATAATATTTTGACACATATATACTTTCCTTTAGAGTTGACAATCATATATAACTAGAAAATAGAACATCGCTTCACGCGGCTTTGAAAAAAGAATTTAGTATTATCTTTTTTTCTTACTTACACTCACGAACCGATAAAAATACGAATTGATTTTTTTTTTTAAGATGAGCCTTTATAAAAACAAAAACGTTATTACCAAAGAATACAAAGAAAGAAGCAATGCAAGATAAAGAATAAAATAAGAGAATATATTATAAAGTGATTTTATTCATTCCAATTGTATGTGTACAAAACAAAAAGATGAGTTCTCCTTTTATAGTTACATAATCACTCCATGAAATTAATGAAAAATTATGGATCATAATTCCTTGTGAGATAGTGGGAGTTATAGGGGAGCTAAAGATTGCTAATGGGAGATAGTGAGGAGACTAAGAGATATATGTTATGAACATCTACATTTATTTTAATAAATTCATAACACTCCCCCTTGGATGTTCATTATAAAGAATATGCCTCATTAAAACCTTTACATAATTATTATTGTGTACTAACAATCAAATTAATTATGAGAAGATGAAAAGCAAAATTTAAAAGAAAATTTCTTTATTTATTAGATAATAAAAAATATACAAAGATGAGAAATGGTGATACCACATCTATTAGCCAGCAACACAAATAAAGAAGTAACGGAAGATAAAGAATAAAATGAGAAAATATATTATAGAGTGATTTTATTCATTCTAATTGTGTGTGTACAAAATAAAAAGATGAGCTCTCCTTTTATAGTTACATAATCACTTCATGAAATTAATGAAAAATTATTGATCATAATTCATTGTGAGATAGTGGGAGTTATAGGGAAGCTAATGGGAGATAATGGGGAGACTAAGAGATATATGTTATAAACATCTACATTTATTTTAATAAATTCACAACACTCCCCCTTGGATGTTCATTGCAAATAATATGTCTCATTAAAACCTTTAAATAATTGTTATTGTATAATAACAATCAAATTAACTATGAGAAGATGAAAGCTAAATCTAAAAGAAAATTTCTCTATTTATTAGATAATAGAGAATGTACAAAGATGAGAAATGGTGATGCCACATCACCTCCTCAAGTCCCAGCTTTATATATATATATATAGATAGAGAGAAAAAATCATTTCAAACACACAATATACATTTATTGGTACCATCCTGGAGTCTTTTACAACTTTTGTACATATAGCATTATTGTTAATTATTTAATTGTCACTCGCATCTCTCTGACTTCAATTTTTCTAGCTTAAAATCTTGACAACTTTTGTGCTGTTGATTTCAAGAAATTTAATGGTTGATGAATAGCCATCATTAAATGTCACTTTAATTTTTAATATCTACCATTAGATTGTTTGAAATTAATGACTCAAAATTTATATCAAAATTTTAAGTAAACAAAAAAAAAAAATTATGTTGAAATAAACCTACCATGATTAAATATTCTGGTAATGTACAAAGAAAATGTAAATTAAGTAGGGCTTATTGTAAAGGATTATGGGTTTTAGTTGACTTGACCAATAAAATTTTTGTGATGGTAGAAAAGCTTTGGGTTTTGAATCTTGCTGATATGGGTGAGGAAAGAATTTGGTTACCATCACACTACTTATTAGAAATAATGAAGAAAAAACATCGCTAGTTCTAATTAAATTTAATTTTTTTAATAGCATATTGAAGAGTTGAATTATTTCACTTAAAATTTTGTTGCAATTTTTATACAGGAATTTCGTGCAATCTAATGCCAAATATTCAAAATAACATTTAGGGTGATGTTTGATTTGGAGAAATGTGAGAAGACGAGAAGATAGAAAAGGAAAAGAGAGAAAAGGAGAGGAGAGAGGAGTGAAATATTTTTCTAATGTTTGGTTTGTTTTACAATTATAAAGAAAAATAGATATATTTTTTTATTTTCGACCATCCACAGCCACCAAGAATTACCAAATCGCCGCCGATCAATCGGATTTGTCGAAGACAAAAAGTTCCTAAGCTGGATTTGAACAATGTAGATCCATTTTTTTTTATCTCAACGACAATGTATTAATGTTGATAGTTAGCTACTGAGTCCAACGGAACTAATGGTAAGATCGCACACGCCAACAATAGCGAAGTGGAGGTGGAGGTGGAGGTAGGGTTGGCAAAATCCGGATCCGGATCCGGATTGCCATTTGCGGATCCGCATCCGCAAATTTTTTTGCGGATCCGGATGCGGGTAACATCCGCACCGGATCCGAACATATTTTCCGGATATCCGGATCCGGAAAATATAAAAATTAAACAAAATACCAAAGTTATTAACCAGAACTCATTGCTTTGATTCCAGCACCAAATTTCTCTCAACAAAATATGCACAAAGTGATAAGAAACAAGGCATTATCCGGCAACTAATGAATATAACAAAACTATGATCGATTGCTCAACAAGTTGTGGATCAATAACAGCCGGAATTATATTGTGTCAGGAACACTACAATGAATATCAACAAGCTAATAACAATTAATCTCAAATGCTGAAACTTTTACTTGAATAAATCAAATTCACAAAGTAAGAGATGTAAAACCACTCCCAAAGAAAAAACTTCAAAACAACCAAAGGCCCCAACAACAAAAAAAAATGTTTAAATCTACAAAGGAAATGGAATGAGTCTTTGAGTTTACCCAGCCTGTGCTCGCTTTGGTGAAGCTTGGAGCCTTGACGGTGAAGCTTGACGGAAGATTGACAAGGCGGATGGGGAAGCTTGGATGATGATGATGATCCGGACTCGGGCGAAGCAGATCAAGCGTCGGCTTGGCGATCCGCGAGGCGCGGAGTCACCGAGATGCGAGGCGTGAGTCACGGGCGGCGAGATGCGAGGCTGAGTCAGGCGAGATGCAAGGTGGGAGTTACGGCGAGATGCGAGGCAGACGGAGTCACGGCGAGATGCGAGGCAGGCGGAGTCACAGCGAGATGCGAGGCAGGCGCGGCAGCGAAGAGAGGAGAGAAAGATGGGGATGACTAGAAATTAGGTTTTTTTTTTTTAAATCTAAGCTTATATATTTTTTGATTTAAAACAAAAAAAAAGTCCGGATCCGGATATCCGGCTTTCCGGATACAAGTGCATCCGGATCCGAATCCGGATCCGTACGGATTTAAAAAATTGAGATCCGGATCCGCATTTTTTACAATGCGGATCCGAATTTTTCCGGATCCGGATTTTCCGGATCCTTGCGGATGCGGGCCGGATCCGAATTTTTCTGCCATCCCTAGGTGGAGGTGGAGGTGGGGGTGGGGGTGGAGGTCCGACAGTCCGACAACTGATAATATTATATTTATATATTTTTAGATTAATTAAATAAATAATTTTATGTTATTAAGCTATTTAAATCATTGCATAAAGTTAACCAATATAAAATAATCTATAATATCAATTGATAAAATAAAATTATAAATAATAATTATTTAATTATATTAAGCAAGTAAAAAAGTTAAAAAGGTGTATTTATAGAAGCTTTGGTTTCCAGCAGAACAGAAATTTCAATTCTCCACTCATTATAATAAACAATTCAAATTCTAATTCCAATAAAAATTAATTTCTTACATATTATGTCAAATCAAACAATAAAAATAAAAAAAAAATTTAAATTACTTTTTTCTTCTTCAACTTCCTCTTCCAACTAATATCTTTTCTTTCCAACTAAATATCACCTCAATGTTATTACTTTTTTCCAAATTGGATACTATTAAAGGATAAAAATTTCATATCCAAATTTTAAATCAAATTAGCCCAACCCTATAATTTTTTATAGACCGATCCAAGCTCATGTGCCTTCTCATGATTACCTAAGTGGATGACATTGCCCATTGGCCGTTGGTGCTTAAAACATGTCCCACATGCTTGTCACGTGCGTGCCTCAATAATATTTGGTTTAATTAAGCTTTCTTTTCTCATCTTCTCTGCAAGAGATTGGGTACCCCAGGAGCTAGGACTGAGGTTTTAATTAAACATCAAGCTGGGTGAAATAAATAAATTTTGTGGGAGGCTCATGTGGATAGTTCGAATTTACAGCCACATGCAGAAAGAAAACATGAACACGTGCGAGCACATGAATATAACATACTATTGCTGAAACCCTCAGTAAATAAATCTAATTAGACCTTGCAGGTAAAAAGAGTGATGATTAAATAACAGCATTTTCGTTTTGTTATTTTTTCTATTTTATTAAGATACGGAGTTATATATTTCATAATAAATGACAATGATATTCCTTCCTCTGATCTTAAGCTTATACATATATATTTCCAAATTTTGAAAATCACGCTCGTGTTGGGACCAGGTCGGTGCTTTTCATGTTTTCCATCATGTTCATGCATGCGCCTTCCACCAATTAACATATGCCACGTGGTATTCCTACAGCGCAGGCGGGAGCACGACGTTGTCGTCTAAGCCCATGAGGGCCCCATCAAATTTTGCTGACGCGTGGGCCCTTCTGGCATCGCTGACCGTTGGCATAGGAAAGAAAAAGTTGGAAATATAGATGGGCCAACTCCAGGCACCAGCTGTCGGAAATTTTCAAACTTAGGCATCAAATTATGAAATTCCCTTTTGTTAACATTATTAAAATAGATTTCTTTTATTAATTGTCAATCTATTATAACGCTTGAAAAACGATCACTTGCCTTCGTACAAGTGGCTGGGCACCGGCATTCCGTTCACTTGTTTTCTAAATTTCTGAACATATTTTTACCGTGGGACTTATTAAGATTTTGTTTGGAATTGCGCGATTATAGTTTTTAAATTATAACTGTCGCAAAAAAAATTATAATTATAAAATAAAAATTAATAATATATAGTAAATTTAAATTTAAATAATAATTTTGATAAATTATTAAATATATAATATATCTTTTATTATACAAATAAAAAACTATATCAATATATATTCTAAACTACAGCAATTAACGTTTACCAAATACTTTAGTGTTATAACTTTTAAATTATAACTACCCAACCTCAATTCCAAATTTACTCTCAATATAATAATATATTTCCTAATTACACTGGAAAACACAATTAAAAAATACCGTTAAAACCATCTTTCTCGTAGAATTAGTCTTGATATTGTACATTATTAAATGATAATATCGTATCATGGTAATGCAAATTCCTACCGCATCTCGGCATGATTTCAAATTTGAGATTACTTTTTAAGTGGTAGGAATTCAACTAATATGGTCATCACCGAAAACACCTACTTAAAGAAAGACTTTCGAGTCCCCACCACCAGCACCAATATTAGTGGTGTTCAAAATTCAATTCAATCCACTCAATTCTTACGATTTGCAAAATTTTAATCTGTAAAAATCTAATTTGTGAATTGGTAGATTCAATTTGAAAATTTGCAGTCAGTGAATTGCTTTGTATTTACTTCTATAAATCCACAAATCCACAAAAAGAATGAAAAATATTTATTTATTTAAAAAATTAAACTTATAAATACGATATTATTACTTACTAATAACAAAATAAGTTAAAATATAGTTACATTAATACTGTATTACATCTTATCCATAATAATATAAAATAAAAAAATAAGTAAATAAGTAAATATAACTTTCTAAATAGTTCATTTTCATAATTTTAGTTAACTTTATTTATTGATCTAAACATAAACAAATGAAATTTTCTTCTTTTTAGTGTGTTATATTTTAAAACTTTGAATGCATTATTCTAACTTTATTTAAACAATTAATTTACTAAAATCTTATTCAATTTTAAATTTGATAAGTAATAAAATTATTTTATATTATATTTTTTTTATTTAATTAGTTCTAAATTTGATAGAATTAAAAAATTTTAACCTACAAACTAAGCCGCAAAATGAATCAAATCCTCATCCGATCTGCAGACACATGAATTGAATTTGAATTGAATTTTACAAATCCGTGAATTAGATTGAATTAAAAATTTATAATCCATGAAATTATAAATTAAATATAAATTAATGTCCAATCAATAAAATCTAATCCACAAACACCCTATTGAATAAGGCTTAAGGCTTTGAAGTCTATAACTCATTTAGTCATTTACGAAATAAATAAATGGGTCAAATCATGTACATATAACCCAATTTAGAAATGTCAATTGGGCCATGTTAATACTAAAACCCGAACGTCATCCACATCTTACTTATTTGGGAAATTTACAAAAGTAACCTAAAATTTTTTGTTATTTTTACAATTAACCCTTTAAACTTTTTCCTATCAACATTAACCAAACACAAGGTTTTCTCCCTAAATTACCCTTGCTTACAAACCAAAAACAACTTTCTTTCTTCTCTTTCAGCGATGCAGATCTTACCTTTCGCAGACCAAACGCAGCTGCGCTCGTCGCACCTGTAGCGACGGCGCGCCCGCCGCACTAAATACAAAGCAAGTGCACCTGCCGACGATGCAAGGCGCGACGCGACAGGCAAATGCAAAAAAGCAAGTCAAACAAATAAAGAATCATTGCATGCTGCTTTTTGAGTGTTGAAATTGAACTTTAATTTTGTACGTTGGTCAAATTACGCCTACACAGTTTTGACTTTGGCTTTCCCGTATTTTTCATGAATATTTAGCTAATTAATTAAGCTCATGGGTGCCAGCCGAACTGATGATGATGCAGACGATAGTGCTGGGCTGCTAGCAATTAATTATAATTTTTGTTAAAGAAAATAAAAAGAATTACTTTAATTCATCTTTGAGTTTCAGAGAATCTAGTAGAGAGAATAATATTACATATCAAAAAATTAACCAATAAAGTTAAATGGCCAAAGGTTGTGGCGGCCATGAGCATTAGTGCGACATGCGCCTGTCGCACTTGTATTTTAGGCATGCGCCCGTCAGACTTGCATTTTCGCGCGATGTGCGTCAGATTAGACAGCGACCGTCGACCGGCGACAGCACTGTCGACGAAGTTTTGTGCGACAACGCCTGTCTCACCTAATCGCAGATCGTGCACAGAAACAACTTTCAAGCATCCTCCACCACACCCACGGCAACTTCCTCGCCCATGCACCGCACCAACAATTTCACCTATACACTCAACATCATAAATCCTTCAATCTTCACTCACCATCATCGACACAACACAAAAACTTCATCATAGAAGAAGAATAAAAAATAGAAATCTAGGGTTTTTGACCTAACTTTTAATTTCAGCTCTTGATCGGAATTTTGGTGATGTTCGTTGCTGAGAATGACTCCGGAAAACTGCCGACAATGAGTGAACACGTTGGGAGGGAATTCGGCGGTGAGAGAAAGCGAGCGAGAGAGAGAGAGAGAGAGGAAGGAGAGGAAGGAGAGGAAGGAGAGGAAGGAGAGGGAGGAGTTATGGGAGGGATATTTTCAGAAGGGAGTTTTTGGACAGTGTTGATAGGAAAATAGCCAAAAAATTTTGACTATTTTTGTAAATTTCCCTACTTATTTCCGGCTATTTGCACATAAAAGCATGCATACTTACACAAACTGCTCCACTAACCTTTCAATATCTATCTACCAAAATGAAATTCAGCGCTCAAAAGGTAAATGATTGATTATGTGGGCAATGTAACATAATGAGAGTAAAAAGACAAACAGACGACTGTCAGAACAACTTTTTAAGAAATTACAATATCATCCACAACTTGCTACAGCCAAATAAAATGAAGATGTGGAACTTGAAACGTGAAACTATTAATATGAACATGCAGCCTTACAACCACCGTATGAAAGAATAATTTTAACTGTGAGAAAGAAGACCAGTAATTTTAACCAAAGATCAGGACAAGGAAATGATACTTGTGAAGTTGGCACGCCTGCAATCACAAGTGCATATGCTTCTAGATTCTTTCACTACACGCCGTGATCTTCGAGTGTGAAGCTTGATGTTTACCAACTTCCCTGCTATCTGTTGCCAGAAGGAAGACAACAATCAACTAATAATTTCATCCAGACATATTGCAAAATTCCACTATTTTTGAACAATTCTACTAGCATTATAGAGAACCCCAGATTTCAGTTTCAGAAGCTAGGAAAAAATTATTAACGAAAAAAGGGTAAGATTTTGATTATCTTTTAATATGGCACTCCTTCCTAAGAGCATCCCAGAAATAATGAATATGATTTTGCACCAATAGAAGATATTTACTATTACAGCAATCTCAAAAAAGTCCAACTCAGAAAACAGTTAAGGCAGGAACACAAGAAGATCAAGACAGCAAGGACAGAAACAAACATGTAAAATAACAAGCTACAGTGATTAATCAACACTAGGTTTGACATTTGTAGCTCAAAACAGTCAAAAGGTTAGTGAATACTCACTCTCTCTATGGTCTCCAGAACAAAACCTAGGATTCGTTACATGGATTTATTTTTTTATTTTTTTATTTTTTTGTAGATTATACAACAAGGTTTACCCATGAATCAGAGGGGTTCAGATGTCCCAGCCAATCTTCGAAACTTAAAAACAGCAATAATATTTTGTAGGAAAACAGCAATTGTCAAAATCAATGCCCAGCCTACTAGCAGTAGAGAAAACCCTATATTGTTGGTCATCTATTGAGAGAAGAAAATACTTCACTGATTTTGGGGATATACCTGATAGTTTCCTAAGGGGCTCAAGCAAATTAATGCTAACTTACTCAATCACATAAAGAGTGGCCATCTGGAATACTAACATAAATTACCTAAATGGCTTCATGTCAATGCAAATGGAATAGAAAATTATACTGAAACCAACTATTTGGTTGCAAAAGGAGGCAGTACAAACCATTCTCCAAACCAAGTCTTCTGGACCCAACGGTTGAGCTGGACTGGAATACAAGAAATGCCTCGAGTACTGGGAAAAATGAAAACAAATAATTTGACCAGACAAGTCATTGAACATAAATAATCAGAAGTATATAAGATATAGAAAAGAATTAATCAGATGCATAAAACTGGCCTTCCCAAGTTCAATGTGGAAAAATTGTTAGAAACTAGGATCCTATAAATGCATGTTCACATAACCATTTCCAAAGAAGTCCATGCAGCAATACTGCTGCATAATAGTAGAAATTATGTCAAGTTTACAGTCACAAACCTGTACAAGATTTCTCCGCATTTCTCTCATTTGAGAGGGGCTAATGCCTCTTAAAAATTTCAAAAGATATCCTGGCTGTGTAGCATCACTGGAAGAAACAAATAAAGCTATCTGTACGAAAAGAAAGAGATGGAATACTCAGCAACTGATCGCAAAGAATGGAACAAAGCCACGTTACCAAGCACTTATGTTTCATAATGTCAATGTTACAAACTGGCTTATGAATCAACAACAAATACAAAAGGCTGATCCATCTTCAAGATCGTCAAACATGGATAATTCACTCAATTTAATAAACAAGTTACAGGGAATCCTACAAGAATATTGTCTGATTCAGAAATTGGTCATCTCTTCACTTAGTGAAAGAAAACCATAGAAATGCTTTGACAATCTTTGCAAGTCAAACATTTTTTTTCAACAACATCATATCACTTCAAACAGATAATATTTGATAACACTTTGATGTGTCCATGTAGCTGACAAGAATATTTCATGTGTTGTCTCACCCAAAAAGATATTATTCACTTCATGAATTGAAGTCTGGCTCTTAAAAGTAGGCTAGTAATATCCCAACATGACATCAAGTGACATCCTTTTGAGAAACAAGAGGAAAGCAAACAACAATCTGAACCCTTGTATGTCCAAAACATCAACTTATGCCAAGTACTGTCATATCCATAACTTTCCATTAACCACAATATAATATCAGAAAACCCCATGCCAATAATGAAAATCTGTTTTATAATTCTATATCACAACAACCAGTTTATCTATCATTGGGGTTACGTACAACTTATTCCACCATTGGGGCTTAATGTATCCTTCTAAAATATATCAATTATCTTAACTTTTAGACAAAAAGGAGATAACAGTACAAGCTTTGAAAATCCACACATACCTTCCTATAATCGAGGATTCCTTCAAAAGGAAGCTCCAATTCGTCACTGACAATAACAGGGATACATCCACTCACAATAGCATCAAATAATCTAGCAGATGATGGAGTGTCACCAGCAGGACTTAGGCAAAAAATAGACCTGATGACAGCAAGCAACTTGAATATTATGACCCGGTACAATCTCCAAGCTACGCAGCAAAAATGAACCAACTTATTTTACCTGCGCATGCCATTTTGAGCAGCTGCTTTCCCAACTTCTCCAGCCGTCCCCTCCTCTATAACTACGCCCTCAGCACTGCTTAATTCAGCTACAAGTTTAGCACGAATTTTTCCTCCCTGAAAATAAAGCTAAGATGAGCAAGTACACAACAGAACCTATAGATGCAGTACTGACAATTAAGCGTATTTTGAACAAAAGTAATAATCAGAAACAAAGTACTTTTCTGCCCCACAGCAAATGAAAGACATCCTACCCCATGAGATAAGAAGATTATATTATCAAAATCACCTGATTAAACATTGATATTAAATAACAAAAAGCGTCCATAAAAAATTAAAGAAAATTGCTTCATTTGGCCAAAAATCTTACTGCATTTCTTTTAAGCCGTCCGCGGAAAAAAAGTAGCGTGCTTCTCTCCGATTCACTTTCTGATACACATTTGACATCACAGAAATCAACATTGGGGACATAAGGAAGAATCAGGTCCTTCTCCAGTGAAACTTGTCCTGGCTTGTACCTAGAAGTTCAAAAACAATCACTGAAATAATAAATGAATCAAATCCAAAATGAAATCGGCAAATTATTTTTTTCCAACTCAGGTCGTATAATTACCAGTTCCCAGTGGAGTCCATATCCGGTAACAGCCATATTGCATTTTTCATATATCTGCGAACAGACTTAAAAGACCAGGGATGATGAACTGGAAGTATGTGATCCCTTCCTTCAGATCGTTTCCATGCAGGCTGATCTGTTACCCACTTCAGGGCCTCCTGCAGTCACATGCAACAGTACATTAAATTGTTGCAACTTGTAAGAACCTCCGTATCAAATCCATCCACAGAAAGGCCATACAAGAGATTCTTAAAACTATGAGTACAAGCCACATATTGAAGAATTCGCAAACAAATAAAACCACAAGAACATCAGCAAAAAACTTCTAATTTCAGGAAAAACGCTGACAATATGACTGCATTAAAAGGTTCTCATTCCAGAAATGCAGGCTAGGCCACCATATGACCCCAAGTATTGACTTCCATTCCTTAGTACCAATAGAGTCTGCATAATTCAACTTATAATAAATATTTTTCACTTATGACAAAGGCCACCTCGTCCCTCCCCATGCACAAACACAAATTGAGAATAATCCTCCTCTAACATTCACTGGAACTGTACGGTAATACAAACAGGGAAAGCAGATAATGTAAAAACCTCGGAAGCTCACTCACACCCTATAAAGAGCCTTGCACTGTTGCTTCTCCAGCAAGAAAAAGCTGATCGTCGTGAAGAAAGGGATGTAGAATAAATCCGCCTCCTCCTGGCGACGAACCCTAACGACATTCTTCAAAAGTCTCTCAGATTCCGGAGCAATCAAATCCACCCAAAGCCAGTAATCAATGGAATGCTGCAAGCGAATACACATTGCTTGCTTTAAGGCGTAACAACAGAATAAAAGTGTAAAAATAAAAAAAAATACCTGCTCGATTAAACGATGAACAGGACTGCCATTGGAAGTTAAATTAGAAGTGTCCTTATAAGTGTTCCTAAACAGCCAAAGCAAATCGTAGGTGAATTTCCTCGGCATCTCGTACACGTAAACCCTAATCGGCAAGCTGAACGGGTAGTAAGAATCTTCGTACACTCTTTGCCTCTCAATTTTAGAAGCCACGTCATCGAACTTCCGGACGACGCCGTCTTCAGTAAGTGAGGTGACGGTGTCGTCGCGGAAGCGTTGGGATGTTTGAGCTAGGAAGCGTTCGAGGGAGGCCACGAAGGAAGTCTCCGGTTTGGCGTTAGGGGTCGGGTACGGGTACGGGTCGGAGTAGGGGCTGCGGGTGAAGGAGAAGAGGACGAAGAGGAGAGAGAAGACGAAGAGAGAGAGCGTGAAGAGGAGGATTCGTGATTTGGCGTTGGATCTGGCGATGGTTAGTGGAGTTTGTTTTAGTAGTGCCATTTTCGTTTCTGAATCTTCTTCAGAATTCAAATGCCTCTTTTGGTGATTGTCTTAGTAACGGTGAAGGTTGAAAGACAGCGAGTGCTAGTGAAGCAGAGAATGGATGCGATCTCTTCTCTCTTTCTCTACCACTTTAAAGGACAAAAATGGAAAATAATAAAATATTGGAGTTAAATAAGTCTTGGGGGGACAAAACAAAAAATGAGTTGACATGTGATTCGTTGGTACCACAACGCCACTGCCATAATTTTTGTGTTAAATAAGTAAATCAACGCTGGATCCCAATTAGGTTGGGGTACTGTCCCACAGCTCATGCAAGACTCTATTGATCATGACGTAATAAATATTAAAATCATTTATCCGCCTTGAAATATTATAGCGAATTTCGATTCTTATTTTCCAAAATTTCGAATTAATAAAAATATAAATGATCATTATTTATTTGCTCAATCTTTTACCACATTACTTGCAATTTAGGAAGTGCAATTTTAAAACAATTGTGTGTGTATTTGAGAATGTGTAACTTAAAAAACATTAAGAAATTTGAATCGACATTCATTTTGCATCTACCAAACAGCACGCTCCTCCAACAAACACGAAAGCAAAGCAAGCACTCCAAATTGCTCTGCAGTCACTGGGAGAATGGTAATAGTACTAAAATTACAGCCATTGAAGAAAAGACAAGCCAGACAGTTTAAATATATTGTCTGCGATGAATTCTTAGATATATACCTCTTCAAGCAATTATGCAACCAAATCCAAATATGAATTACTTACAGAAAATGCAGAGACAATGAAAGTTATACTTCAAAGATAAGTACACAACCATGTTTATGATGATCATTACGATTTTGAAATCAAACTTGATTGTCTTCAAAACCTAAACAGCCTGGCACCCACATCAGGCACCGTCTAACCGTCCTAATTTATGAATTGTATTGCATACGGCATCTTAGAAGCTGATGAGATCATCTTTTGGTGGTTGCTGCTTCTTCGAATCATGTCCCCCTTCAGACGTACCCCCGCCTTTCTTTCCAAAGATCATCTCATCGAGATCATCCATCATGTCATCGTTGCTTGATCCGTGGGATCCACCTCGAGAACCTGCTGGTTTTCTAACAAGAGCGTCTTCTTTTGCATGACGAGGTGAATCATCGGGCTCAACCGCCACTGGAATCATAGCAGGTTCTGGCTCAGCAGGGGCCCCTGATGGTTTCTTCAGCTCCTCATACCTGGTGAGAACTTTCTGGATCTCATCATTCACATTCAAAGCTTCAAATAGAAGGGCCTCGTTATCCCCTGCAGTCTCAATTATTCTCTGGACGGTGAATTGGGACTGACGACACTGTTGTACGAGTGTAGTTGTCAAGTCATCCTGCCAACAGCATCATTAAAATCTGATCATTATTTTGTCTCAAGAACACGAAACAATCCCAAGATTGACAATGGGTTGCACCCTAAAAAGAATAGGACTGACAAGGAAATAGACATGCCCATTGAAACGACTGAAAATTAACTATTACAGAGTAACAAATAAGTAATAAAAATCCACAATTTGTAGAGCACGTGGAAGTCAACTGTCAATAATTATATAGTTGATTGCCAATCCAATGACGTCTTATTCAATATATGAATAAAAAGCGGTCAACTACTCCCATTAAAATGAAGTATCTGCAGACAGCAAAATGACTGTTTCAAAGAGTGAAAATGAACATCGGTTATAGATCCAGAGCAGGAATGGTTATAGAAAAACAATTCTTGTAATTTAAGCAAAGAGTAAATTTCACTGGACACCTGAATAAATTGACTATCACTACCACCCCCAATATTCCAAAAGTTATTAGTCCACCCCAAGCCATAAGTTTTTTTGCTAAATTTTACTGTCAACCAAAAAATACCCATCAACATAAATTTTATTTTCTTTTGCCCTTTTTCTCTCTCTCACTTCTTCTTTGCCAAATACTCAAACCCTTTTAGGTTTATTCCCATCTCCCCAAACAAGCAACCTAAAGAAAAAAGAATTTTGCTTGCACCTCAGATGTCGATGGCCAGCTTATCAGTCCACCAGCTGTAGAATGACATCATAAATATGTTTCAGAGGTAGTCTCGCTCCGATACACGTTTAAGTTTTTCATGGAGCTCATGACAACTGAGCAACAGGACGTTTTTCACGAAGCAAAACTGAGTATCCACTAACTATCAGGTTGGAAGAAGACCTTGATTACTTGGATGATTAATATGTCCAGAGTGTTTTGCTTAAGACATACACTTATATAAAGTCAATTCGACCTTTAGTTTGATTTACCATTTGAAGCCAAAGATCCAGCTCCAATGGTAAGGAGAGGCTTTCCTAGGGATGAGAGATCCTGGGTTTGAGCTTCAATGGGTGCGTGAGTCCAAAGATAAAGTCAATTTGACCAGCGGAACTTTGAAATAACGTGAAATGATAACTACTAGATGAATATCACATGAAGGTCCTAAACAACCATATATTCAATAAAATTAGAAGAAGGAAATGCATAAACATAAATACAAACAGACAACTTGTATGATATTAGGAAATACCTGTAAAGCATCTTGTTGGGGTGAGGATGATAGAACAGTTGAAAGAAGCTCGATACTGTTTCTTGCAACATCAAAGGCTTCCTTTGTTTGTTCTTTCGTAAAGCTTTGCCCACGGATATCACGCTGAATCTGCTGAGCAAGAGTAGCATCCACTTCTGTTTCTGAAACTGAACGAGGAGGTGTAAAAATAGGTGCCAAACTCTCATTGTCACGTCCTGGAAACCGGATGCCCCTTGATCTTAAACTCTAATACAAAATGCAATACAAAGAAAAGCTGAAAGTTATAAAATCTAAAATTATCTAGAATACAAATTTATTCTCTAATAGAACACCACACCAGAACATTTGGCTTGCAGAAAAAAAATTTAAAAGGCAGTTTATCCAAACATATACAAATTGGATGTCAAAAGACTGCAAATTTGGAACTTGTAGACACAAAATGTACAAGATTCTCAATACATTTTAATCTCCAAGCAATATAAACATATTTCCCACAAAAAAATTTCAATAATATTTTGTTCCTTTGTATCCAAAAGTGACAAATTTTGATTTAAAACATTCCACTACATGAATTTAGGTGGGAAAAATCTCTTTATAAACTGTGACAGGAACAATCACTGGATACACATACATCATTCTCCAATAAAAACCAGTGGGCAATTTTAGATAACATTTAAAATCATTTGTTTCCTTTCCCATTTTAGCAATAAATCAAAGAATCAAATTCTACACAGAAACTACGCAGGTACCTTGTATGTTTCTTCATATACAGGCAAGTATCGAAGTTCGCTTGTGGACTCACCCCAAGCTTCAATCATCACCAAAGCCTTGTTCCTATTATTCACAACAGTTTGAGGATCATCAATCAGCTTGACCATTTCATCAAGAACCCTCTCAGCTGCCACCTCCGAGAAGGCCTTCTCACAGTTTTTAACAACTGTTTCAAGCAGTACCAAGGCCAAATACTGAACCCTAGGGCTCTTCAACATGATCCTCTTCTTTATGCCACGGATCAAATCAACACTGCTGATTTTCTCAGTATTGATCATGTCACAGAGATCGAGATTCATGGCCCAATCAGGCTCCTCAAGGGCCTCAGATGTGGCATCCTCAACAAGTTTTTCAACTGGGTTTGGGCCTTGGAAGAGCTCCTTCATCTTGAAGCTCATTTGGCTCATTCCTTCACTCATTTTACGACCCACTTCAGCCCCTCCAATCTTGAGGCGTTCACCAAAGGCACTAACTTTCTCCATCAAATTATCACTCATCTTTGCAACGGTTTAAAATCCTACGACAAAAATTTTTAAATTGTTATGCTGGCAGCTGAAATCTATACATGCCATCAAAATCAGAAGAAATACTATCACATTATTAGTGGTAAAGCTGAAAAGAGGAAAGAAAAGAGAAGGATATTTAAAACAAACAAGCTCAAAACTTAGTTTCTTCTCTTTTCTTTTCTTACTCCATATCTTCGGAAGCAAGCAGAACATTTCAAAAATAAAAATAAGAGTAAACACTAGTCCCCATAGCTGCTAATAGGTACAACAAATACAAATCATACAATATAATTTACTTATCTTAGGGAAATCCACTCTTCACTTGAGAATTAAAATTCCCAGCTCCTCTAAATTCAATGACAAAATGAAATTCATCATCATATTATAAATTGCAAAAGTTCACAGCTATTGAATCAACAAATATAAGATTTTCAACTCTTCAAAGCAATCATGCAACAAAATTATCCTAAGTCAAACTATAAATATTATAGACTAAAGAAAAGCTACTAATCTTTAATTAAAAAAAAAAAAAAAAACATATCCCATCTAACCCCTAATTTGGAAATCTTAAAATTCCCCTGAAATTTTAAGAAACCAGATCTGGTCAGCTACTTGAAAAATGACATTAGTCGTCAACTGTGTTTGCAAATATTTGTCAAAGTTCATGTGACTTCACCAGAAGCTAAACATCATTTTACAACTTATTTTCTTTAGCTTTCTCGGCAACCAAACAACCTCAAACGGCAAATATGAAAAATTTAGTTAAGTTCATTCCAATTTTTTTTTTTTTAATTTTCTCATCAGCTCAAGAAGCAAACGAAAGGAACTAAATTGATCAGATCAAAGAAAGAAATAAAGCAGAATTTATGAAATTGTTTTTGCATAATGGATTAAATGAAAATCAGAATAATAATGATAATAATTATTTTATTACCTTTAAAACTGAAAAATAGAGTTGTTGAGTTGAGACGACGACGCGCAACGACTCGGTTAAGTTATTGAACTTCCTTGGAGTTTCAGTATCTCGCATATACGTTAGGCAAAATATAATTTATTTTATAAATCAAAATTTTTTTAATTATTATTATTATTATTATTTTGGGAAGATTAAATTAATTTGTTTTAGGTAAAAGAAACCGCGTTTCTTTAGTTTGTTACAAGTCCACGGCACAGCATCGTCACTGATGGAGCTTCACTCCGTTATGTTACCTCAGTTTATATTAAATAATAAATATTATGTATAAAAATTTTCAGTTTCCTCCAGCATTGTATCCTTGGGATAATTATTAAATATTATGTTGACATAAATTAACTATAGCTCTAATTTATTTTTATCAAGTTCGATTTGTAGGAGATAAATTGTTTTTTTCGGGGATAAATTGTATTTATTTCTCTTATATTATAGTAGACTGGCATAAATTTTTAAAAGTATTCTATATTTTTTTAAATTAATATGTGACTAATGTCAAATATTAAGAATAATTTTAATAGACATGTTAATTATGCAATCAAATACTATATTTATAATATAATTTTGTTGCACCCTATATAATAGTATATTATAGACATGTATAACTCTAAATAATATTATTGTAGCTCATAATGATATGGACAATTTTGTAATTGATACGCGATGGATCTCTACACTTAGCCGATGTATTTATGGTGCGTTCACTAATTGGTAATTGGAATGGATTATAAATTTAAAATCAAAAGGGGCTTGGAATCGAAATAAGTTGAAATGGAAATCCAAATAAAATATTTATTTAAACCGTAGAAATCGGAGTAAATTATAACAAAGTTCTAAAATATCCTAGATTAATTATTATTACTATTATTTGTTGTCATAATAATTATCATTATTATAATTATAACAACAAAATTTTTAATAACAACAACAGCAACAACAATGACGATGATGATCCATTCAAAATAATAATAATAATCATAAAAATACATCTTCATCGTCATTAATAGCAACAATCAGTTGTGAAAAGCAACAAGACCGAAGACCAACACAAGCAGTGATGCCAGCGAGCAGCAACAATGGTAGGAGGCGGTATTGATAGCAAGCAATAGCAGCAGTAGTAGGTAGCAGCAGCAACAGCGACGACATTAACAAGCAACAACATCAACGACATCAATTGTGTAGGTTTGAATTTTTTTTTTTCCATATATTCAAATAAAGGATTAAATGTGAATTATAAGATTTATCTGGGATTAATTTGGTTAGCTCAAGGAATAGAGTTCTTATTCTCAATTCCCCCTTAACCAGAGCTCCAATAATCATTTTTAAATTAGTAGGTCACATACTAATTTGATTTCCATTCCTTCATCTTATTTTGGAAAATAAATAAGTTGTTAATTCCCATTCATTAATTTTCGTTCTCATTACTAATAAGCAAACACATTATTAAATAATTTTGGCCAACTAAAAATTAGTGTTAGGTCACTTACGCCTTGCCCAAGAGTACAGTCACACTCATTTCTTTCTTTCTCTTGTTCATGCTTGGATTTAGTATGTAAAACTTCAAGTTTGGATCAAGATAGTAGTGTGCTGAGATTTGAATCAAGTTACAAGGCTGGGGAATAAGGTTGGCAATGGAATAGGATGGAACAAGATTTATCAATCCCAGTCTTATTTTGTATATGCAAGTGAGATTAAAAAAAAAATGTTTCATTTCCATCCCTTAATTTTTTTTGGAGAACAAAATTTTGTCCTAGTCTCGTCCTGTTTAATATTTCGTCTCATCACATTATCCTAAACAATTTTGAATGTAAACAAATAAATTTTGACATTTTTTCTTTTAAAAATCATTATAATTCAATATAACAAAAATATTTAATAAATACAACTAGAATAACTAAATATTAGTTTTATTTTGACTACATATATGTTCGAATACAATTTTATGCTAATATTTTTTAATTACCTATTTGCTTCCATTGCACATATTTTTTATTAAGACTTACGCTTCAAAAACTATAGATTTGGACAGTAACCAACTTTTGTCCTATTAAGATATCGAATAATTTAACAATATAATAATAAACCATACCAACAACTACGGTTGGCAATGAGATGAGGTAGGACAAAAATTGTCAATCTAGTCCTATCTTGTATACATAATTGGGACAAAAAAAAAAGTCCCATTCCTATCCTTCTATTTTTTATTTTTTGAGATAAAAATATATCAATCTCGTCCCAAAACGGGACAGGATCCCATCCCATCAAGAAAAATTACCGATCCCTATTAGGGAAAGAGCCGAACCATAAGGCCGCAAGGATCATACATGACAAATTAAGGCATTGATCTCGCCACTGTCTTTCAAGCATGTGTTTAAACTGAAGTGTAAAATTATAGGTTTATATCTAAAATAATCTAAGTAGCATATCCATAGTTCGTCAAAATTTGTTGAAATTTGTTTCTATCAGTCCGAAAACAGGCTTTAGGTATAGAAAAGAAAAAAAGAAAAACACAACACTGGCAGACTCAAACCATCCATAACATCTTAAGAGCATTTGCTGAAAATTAAATTTCTTATAATCATTTAATTCACTCACAAGCTAGTGATTAATCATTCGGGGTCCGATTCCTGATTGATCCAACAACACATTGGTCATCGATCCTAAGAATGTCGAGGATATTTCTTTCTCACCACCGCAGGGCCTGAAGGAACAATCTCTATGCAAAGTATAAGGGTCCAGATTTCTTTCCTCTGATACAAAATATAAATAAAGGGCTGAGATTGAGTTTTATCGTATACACGCACGTCTTGCACTAGCACCAGATTTATTTCTAGCGTTTGTGTCGGTATTGTATTTTATGTAAATTCCAGTCAAAGTCAACAGACGTTGGGTGATGGATTCTTCTGTTTGTCATCGTCACCGCTGGATTAACTAGTAACCTTTGTCCCATTACACGCAATGGTCAATTTATTTTTTATTTTTATTTTTCTGAAATGATGCTCAGTTTATTAAAAAAAAAAAAAAAAAAAAAGAAGCCGACCGCGACGACGGTGCGTTGACATATTTTTTTTCTGATAACTTTCTTTATATCTATGCATGCAAATTAATTTTTTTTAATATTTTAATTTATAAATACGTTCGAGAGTATAAATCAAATTAATTCTAAATAGCGAATGTAAATTACCTTACAAAACTGATTTTAACTTTTTAACACAGCCTAGATACCAACTAATGTGCAATAATGATATTTTAAGTGCCAAATTCCAATCGATTTGACAGTGAAAGTAACCGACACGTTAATATTTTTATAATAAAATTATAAATTTTTTTTTTTTTGCCAATGGGCCCATAACCCATTGGCACGTCCATAATCTAAATAAAATTATGGGTTTACATTCCGTAATTTATCGGCACGCTCGTAACCTCAACAAAGTCATGGGTTCAAAGTCCGAACGGTCGCAGAGTGCTGGGACTGGATTCCTTGTAGAGGGCTGAATATGAAATCAAACCCAAATTTCAGTAACACTAAAATGATGTTTAAAGATACGGGCTGATGGGTCAAGCCAGCCTCACCCGACCCATTGTTACCACTAAATTCAAACCGGCTCTTAAATGTTTCCCCATCACCTTCGTCTCATCTCAAGACGGCGGCTCCAGCGCCTAAAAGCCCCCCAATGTCAGCGTGAGTTCAACGCCGTCCGATCATCAGTCCGCCAGTTGCATGCAGCTACTTAAGGTTTCATTTTTTTTTTTTTTAAATTTCGAGTGCGTTCTCTTTCTTCTGTAGTGTTTACTCTCGATTAACAAAAGTATCAATTTAGAAAAACTTTGCAACACAATCATATCAATGTAAATTTCAAAATGATCCCTAAATATAATAATTTTTCACTCGTTTATGAACCGAAAAAATCATCATTTTTATTCCTGTCTTTAGTTTCTAACTAGTTAATTCCATTCACAATGACTTGAGCAAAGTATTTAATTTTGAATGCCCTTAGATTTATTGAAATGTGGTACTTGATCAAATTGCCGGTTTAAATTACGAGTTATGCTATATGGTGCGGCATAACGGTATTGGTTGGATGAAAGCACGAAACAATGGAAATAAATCATGTGGGTAGCCATATGGTGTTTTCATCTGATCAATGCTGTTATTCCATGTCAGTTTATAGAAAGAGTTTCCACATTTTGCAATGTTGAGAATTTGAACAATTTAGTAACTTAAAACTTTTAAGTATTAATTATGACAAAGTAAATTTTTTGCATGAGGCTGTAGAGTCATTATTATTTTCAGTGCAAAAAGAAAAATTTAAACATTTGTTAGTGCAATCTATAAAACTAGGTTTCTGGTTGCTTACAATCTAGTACATTGGATATAATAACATGTGGATATGTGTGGAGTTATTGATATTCTATTATACTGATGTTCCATTTTGATCTGGCTTTTCTAGGTAGGCTTGTTGTTGCATACGTATGGTAGATTTGCTGTCAGCTTTTAGCTTGATTTTGGCCAAGACTTAAGTACTCGCTGGGGTTTTGTTTGGGGTTTGGAATGATGGGTCTGTCATGGCTGAGCACCATCTTATTTGGGGCTGGGTGCCTTGCGTTTGGATATTGCATTGGGAAAGGTTGTCCTGCTTGTTTCTTTGTTTCAGCTAGAAGAGCTAAGAATGCAGCAGTTGCTAATGAAAACAAGAAAAATAAGGCCAAGGAACCCCTTGAGATTGAAAAGCTGGCTGATATTCTAGATGATTTTAAAATGGTATGACTTCTTCTTTTCTCTCAATTGACACGTGTGTGCTCTTGCTTATAGAGAGAGCTAAAGATCTTGGCAGTAGTCCCCAGTTTAGAACTCAGCGAATATAGAGGTTCAAGGGATTTCTGGGTATTTAAAATGTATCAATAAGTGGATACTAAAGGTCTATGCTGTATCCTGGATTATCTGCAGGTTTTGGTTGTGAGAAATGATCTTAAGATGGGTAAAGGGAAAATTGCTGCCCAGTGCAGGTAACTATTGTTTTACTCTTTAGATCAAATTTTGTGTTTATTCTTGTCTTTCTCGGTACAAGCTTTGTACATTTATATCTAATCTTTTTAACTATTAGGTGTCATGGGAGATTAGAACCCACCAACCCCCCATCCTATTATCAGATGCTTGATATCTTATGTGCCTGCTTGAAAATGTTATCACTGCTTAATTAACTCTTTAAAGAATGAAATTAAAATTCTTTATTTGTAGCATAGAAGATGTCACTGTTTGTGATAATTGGAAGAAGTGCCAATTAGGCTGCAAATTGTGAGTAGAACTGTTAAGAAAAGAAGTTGGCCTCCTTACTGGCAAGTAATCCTCTCTTGATTTTATTGGGAAGAAAAGGGAAGGAGAGTTGGGGGGAGGACTGAGGAGGTTTCACTAGTGTGCTACTGTGGAAAATGCATTGACCTTGATGATCCTTAATTGTCATACTATTTTAGAATTTTTTACTATTAAACTGCTTTTTTTGCTTTGATTAACTATCCAAATCTGTCCCTTCTTTGGATAGTCATGCAACTTTAGGTCTCTATAAAAAGGTCCTATATCGGGCTCCAAAAGCTTTAAACAGGTACAGCCGCACTCTAATCTGGATTTATAGCACACTCTCAAATATGCATTTTGCTTTCTTATTCTTACTCTTTTTTATTAAGTTTCGTCAATACACAGGTGGGAGATGTGTGCACAACCAAAGGTGGTGCTGAAAATCGAAAGTGAGGAAGATATGCTAGTTTTGCAAGTTAGTATAGCTTAAAAGTCCTTCCTGTGTATTATTCTGTGGTCTTACTTTTCTCTTTTTTGGCTTCGGTTGTAGCTTTGTTATACTTTATGCTCCTTCTGTTTTGTTTATCTGAACTTGTATTCTTAATAAAAATCTTTTCTACTTTAACAGGAAAGGGCAAAATCACTTAAATTGCCAACTCATATTACAATTGACGCAGGGAGAACACAGATTGCACCAAGTGAGTCACAGATTATTTTATTTAATATCTTTGGTCGATTGAGATTGACTGTGCTTTTTCGTTGATGACTAATTTTCATGTCAACCAAATGATTTGACAATTTTCTTTTGCTTGATTGTGTAACTAGTCTCTCTCTTTCACAAACTCATGTCTTTAGTTCTCTTTTTCCTTATTCCTGGCCTGTAATCAGGCCATAATAAATCTATGACAGTTGCTGTGGTTAGCCAAAAGTAGAAATAAAAATATGGGCTTCCTGATGGTAATTATCAAGCCATAGTTAAAATTATGCTCTTTGTGAAACACTGGTAACTTTACATTGGGAAAAGGAGCTGGAAGAAAATGCATTGTAGAGTATAATTAGAATGTTGGTACAATAAGGAAGCATGATTTATGAACTATAAGTTGTGGTCATTATTATTAATTTCATGCAATCTGTGCTCTCAGATATTTGGTTAAGTACGTTACTTATGAATTTATATACCAAAAGATCATTCTTGTTTGCTTTTCACTTCCATCGAGAACTAGAAAAATTGATACCTGTCTTCCCTAGTCAGGGAAAGTATCGTGTATTTTCATATTTTCATCCTCGTCTTTAACTTTTGTTTTCCAGTTTCATATATATATTTGCAAAGTCCAGTTTCATATTTTTACTGGTTCATGAACTTACTCTTTTCCACATCCTTCTTTTTTTCAGATTCAAGGACAGTGATGGCTATTCTTGGTAAGGTCAAACTTTTCTGTCGGTTCTCTGAGCTTTTAGTTTTGTTTCTTGCAGCCCATGCTTTCGTTATGATTATTGTTTTCATTATCTGTGCATGAGTGCTAATTTTGTGGCTGATTCAAGATATCCTGCTGAACATTACCTTAAACTGTTAATTTCTGAGAATAGTACCTTTGATACAGTCATTTTATAGCTTTGGCTCAAATGAATAAATCTATGAATAAAGTTTATATTTGTTTTGTGGTTTTATTGATATATATTGACAATCAATTTGTACAGGACCTGTTGAAGTGGTAGATGATGTAACAGGTGGACTGAAGCTTTTGTAGTTGCTTCTCTCAATTCAAGCTGATTCCTGGATATAACATCTGATATTGGAGAATTATAAGGTGATCTCACTTACTAGTGGTAGATGAAGTAACAGGCGTAACAGTGTTTACCGTGGAAATTTTCGTCCATCCTCCTTTCAGATCCTTTCATCTACTCCTTGCACAGCCCCATTGGAAATTCATTTCCATTCATTCAATTTTCAACTGCAATTTATGATGATGATGAAAATATTTAGCAATGAACTCAGTCGATAATAAGATTTTACAGGAAGTGATGTTGAACATAACTGGCCAATGAACTTTCTTGGGGTGTGCTGAAAGTTCCTTTTAAGATGTTTTCATCAAACATCCATTATATTTGACTGGATTCCAATTTTCAGATATGAGGTTGCTAGTTCATACTCCATATGCATCTGGCATTTTAGCTGATATTCTGTAGACGGACAAATTGTTCAATCTCGTTTAACATATCATTAGAATTCAACAGGTATAAGTTTATTGTGCTAATATCAGAAACCGTCTTCATATTTAATTGAAAGTTGGGAGCCTCACAGAAGCTTACTCAGTAAAGAGTATTTCCGGTTTGAAGCGTTTGAAGGTGTTATGGCATATAAATTTTCTTCCTCAGTTATGTATTCCTTCAAAGAAATTAAGGTTTATGTTTGTTAGTGAAGTTTGTAAATGTCGCCTAATATATCCTACTCAATAATTTTACAAAAATACAAATGGCGTCGAATGCACAGAATTCGTGAAGGGAACCGGGAAAACACCTTCAATAATTAACTAATAAAATACATAACAGGCTAATTAATTATGAACTAACAAATACAGTGGCAAAACATCTCTCCATTTTGTTTATGCCTGCAATGATATAGCCGCTGCATTTGTGTGATTAGCTCTCCTAGCTTTCTTATGAGAGCTCTCTCTTGATTTGTGTGATTTTCGTTTCTTTGAAGCAGTCTTTCCTTCTGACTCTGTTTGCTCCTTCGCAACATTTTCTGTTATAACCACATCATTAGCATCCTGGTGGACGTTAGAGTCTGCCAACGATTTGGCCTTCACTTCTCTCGCTTCGGTATCTGGATCGATAACAGACATTCCTGTTAAAGTATAGTCCAACAAAAAAGTACTCCTTACAAGTCTGTCGATCCTGCTGAAATGCCGTTGAGTGTATGGAATGAGGCCTTCTAGAACTTCGGAAATGCCTTTTATCTGCAGTCTCACATCAAAACTAATCAGGATATACACAATCACAAGCTACATATACATTAGGGCGAAGGGAATATTTTACACCATAAATCAAATTTATTCAGTGGTACAACTGCTCCTTTTGCGTGCCACTACTTCAGGAGGGAAAAAAAACTGTGAAATTATCTTATTCATCACAAAACAATGCATGAATTTTAGTAGTGACAGCAAGGGGTATTAACATATGGGTTTGCGAAGCTAGAAAGCAATAATGCCCTTCATCTACTTCCCCAGAGAAGAGAAAAAAAAAAGGGGGGGGGGTTGTTGGGGGAGGTTGGTGGGGGGGTGGGGGTGGGGGGGGGGGGGTGGAGGAGATCAGGTATGTCATTTCTCTTAATTTGTTTTTATGAGTCTTTTCACTGAGCGTTCATGCAAGGATGGTCTCAACTTCAAATCCACCACAAAACTTAACAGTGAGTTTGTCACATGCAACTGACAAATAAAGACCCAAAAATGAAATATTCAATTTCTGCATCCAATATCTAGCCTCTTAAAATTTAGACACCCAAAATCTTAAAAGTACCTAATGGAAGTTTGATTAAGTATTAACAGACAACTCTCCAATTTTCTGTGACGTGTTTATTCCTTTATCCCGTAAAACTTGCAACAATAATAACAAAAAAAGAAATAAGATGAGGAATAAATAAAACACAATCACCTCAATAATCTCTGTAGGAGGATGGATGCTGAAAAGCCAGAATAGCACGAACTGTGCAACATGACACAACTTTGGCTTTGTATTCCATTCTCGAACATACTCAAGAAGTTGACGAATCTCTTCCTTGTCAAGTGCACGAAGGGCTTTCTCTATCTTAAGTTCTGCTTCTCTCTCCCTGCAAATCTCTTGGCTAAGAAAAAAGCAACAGTACAAAGAAAATAAGAAATTTACTGCTCACCTGCACACACTGGCAAATAACTCAAAAAGTTTATGAGGCCTGCGGAGTTCAAATGCTAATTGGATTGCTCTAGTGTAGTGAGAATCCAACACAGCATTTTCTAATTCCTGACCTCTCAAAACCGCTTCTTCCTGCTCGACGTCAAGACAGATTCATCCAATTGTTATTATTTGGGTACTGCAGAACTCTATTGTCAAAAGATTACAAAAAATACTAGATGTAATAGCCAGAGTGATTAAGGGCAAATTCCACCTAGAAACTTGACTAGAAATTGACAGAACAACTACAATCCCTGATAATCAGATACCAATATTCCAATGCAGGTAACTGCCAAGGTGATGTATGGACCCACAACACAAAGAAACAAATTACTTCCTAAACCATAAAAAGTACACTACACTTCCGTCATAATAACTAATTAGCTGGCAAAAAACTTGTCCTTGCGCGCAGGTTAGGTTCAAGTCCCACAACTGCTCCTGTTTTAGTGGGGCAGCTCTAACACTACGGACCCAGCTTTAATCTACCAACAACTTCTTGCCATGGTATTTCCTTTCTTTCTTGCTCAGAAAGAAGTAAACACTGACTTATTTTACAAGGATAAGTGTCCGAGCTAGGCACACCCGATGTGCATAACTAACTCACCTTTGGGTCCAAGTATGATCACCATAATGAACAAAACACAAAATTAAAGACACCGGCTTAGAGAAAACTAATCCATCATCTGCTCTATATGCCTTAGACAAGCAATAAGGCACTGAAACAGTGGATGAAACAGCTCACCTCTTTTCGGAAAGCTTCCTCTTTCTCAGCAGCAGTTGAATCATGCCACAGATTAACAAGAGCATCACTGCCACCAGATGCAAACATTTCTGTCTTCTTCCCAACAGCCAAGGCCCAAATCTGCAAACCACTTTCCTTATAAGAAAAAGAAAGAACAACAAAATTCTTGTGGAGAGAGAATATGATATACAATGAAACTTTGGACAAAAGATTTTAGCACAATGAACAGGATTGTGCTGGGAAAGCAGAAAGATATCCTATCTTGGATAACATTGAAACAATTCTATACATTAAGGAAGGGTTACTTTAACAAAAATAAACAACAACAATCTCCCAGAGAAAATAGTCCAGATTGTTAACAACAAATACGAATTTCATAGAAAGCATATTGAATGGCATTCACAATTTCAAAAGAGACTCAATCTAAAACAAAGTGTATTTTCCAGAAATAACCATCCAATCATCTAAAACACTACCGGAATACCCAGCCAGAAGTTTAAAGTGAATTCAAAATACTTATGGGATCACCTATCCCTAACCTAACCAGTTGTCATTCCACAAATTGCAGTGAGGTAACCCCAAGCGTGAACCATATATGTTCATTACATTTTATAGCATCTCAATCGCACAGGGAAATCCTTCAATGTATTAAAATATATGTGCTCCATGTCAACCAGTTACCAGAACTCAGCATGTATGAGACACTACATTGTAACAAAGGACAGATCACCAACTAGAGAGAGATAGAGAGAGAAAAAGAAAGGAGGAAGGGAGAAAAGTGAAGCACAGATTACAACACGGACTTAACCTCTTTCTCATTAGCATGCAAAAATCAACAGAAATGCATAGAATCTACTGAATTTTGAAAATTGTATTTTATAAGATCTAAATTAGTAAGATAGCTATACAGAATAAGGAAAAGCAATGATGGTAAGTATAATAATAACAAAAGAAGTTCTGCACCTTGTCCTCGTGCTTATCATATGTGGCAGTACATTCACCAGTTCTGACTGTCCACAGTTTCACCAGACCATCGGCACCTAAAAATATGATTATTGAGTTCGTTGAATATGACACTTAATCAAGTCAGGTCGGCATACAAAAGTAACCCTCATTACCACAAGAAACAATTTGGGCCCCACGAGTCAGAAAAGAAGCCCTTAGTACACTCGATGTGTGCCCTTCAAATGTTTTTAAACACAAACCATCAGATATCGACCACATCTTAATCGTTTTGTCACCAGAAGCTGTTATAACAACTTGATCAACTGGTGAAAACTCCACAGACCAAATCCCTCTTTTATGCCCTCGAAGAGTAACAACAGACACCAGATCCGGAAGCCTCCAAACACAAGCAGTGCGATCCTGACCACCAGACAACCCATGCAAAGGAGTAAATAAACTTACAAGACCAACTTTCATACTAGTGTGCGTGTGTGTGCAAGCACAAAATCCCGTGAGCCTAAGTAACTGAAAATTGTTCAATAATTAGTAAAATTAATAGCAACTAATGGAAATCTGTCTTAGCATTTTTATAAAATTGATTCATAAAGATCTGGGCATTAGAGGTGAATAAATGGTTCTGTTTCCTTGTCTATTTATTTATTTACTTTGTATTTTCTTGAAAAATTTTGTATTCTGTTTCTAAACTTTGAAAAAAAAAATGCAGCTAATGAAAAATCACCATTGGTTCAAAGATTATTTAAAAAAAAAAAAAAAAAAAGCACCTCATAACCTACTGACCTGAGAACCAGTGCAAACCAAACTATCATTTGGTGCGACAGCCAGAGAATTTATATCTTTACCATGAGCAGCTACTACTGCTTTAGCTTTCAGGTTCATCGGCTGTGCCGCATCATCTGAGAGACCATCGAAACTCCAAACCTTAATGGTATGATCACTGAACCACACATGAATATAGCTAACTTAGAGACAAGTTAAAGCGGAAAATACACATAAAACAGTAAAAGAAAGTGAAAGAATTAGAATTGTCCAAATTTCAGCACCATCTCACATGACAAGAATTTTATACAGAGAAAAGGTAAAAGCAAGTGTAAGTGCTGACCTACTGCCACTAACAAGAAAATTTTGCAACTTTTTAGAAAAAGCAACTGCTCCAACAGCTCCCATATGGCCCGTGCCCACTCCAACACAACATCTGCTTTCTGAATCCCACAGCCTTACCTGTACAAAGAATGGAATCAGATACTAAGTAGCAGAGTACTTGCAAGAGAGGGACACACATATGAACTGAACAACAAAAACAGCTCAAGCAAAGTAGATAGCAAATGAAAGCCATCTTACCCATGGCTGGAGGAGTCAGAGTGCTAATGACAAGCCCAACCACTTTATGACCAAAAGAAGGCAAAGAACTTACACTGTTGTCCTTACTTCCCGTTACAATGAGGGTTTTTCCAGAACTCAATGCACAAGTGTCAAGGCACAAAACAATTTCACTATGCCCTGCCAATACATAGGAACATGACATGGATGAAAGATCATACACTTGAACCTGCATGTATAAGAATTCAAAATCATCAGGAACCAAAACATTGAAATTGAACTGGTCAAGCATTATGCAGGTATTAGGACAAGTAATATTCAGGGAATTTTTTTTTCCTCACATCAGAAGCAACAGCACCGGGGGGCTCATCTATATGGTTAATAGTTTATTTGTAACTGTAAATTGTTCATTATGCAGGTATTAGGATAAGTAATATCCTAGGAATTTTTTTCCCCACATCTGAACTACATACTACTCAATATTAGCACCAAGGAGATGATCTATACATTTAAGGATATTTTTTGTTAACTGTAAATTGTACTTCGCTTAATATTCACCACATCAGGAAATATCATCCACCATTATGAAACACTAGCTAAAAAGGAATAGGTTTGCACATAAACAACAACATTTTGGACAAAATGGAAGATAAGTGAAGATCAATAAATAATAAATAAGTCCCAGTATAAAACTACAAAATTCATTCATAATTATGTTAAAATTAAACAACGAAAAAATTCTAGAGAATTTTACATTTGTTTTCAGTCACTTAGGAGAGAGGCAGCCACATAAGAAGCAGGAATTCTAAAGTAATAAGACAGAACATGGGAGCTGCTTTGGCACACATGATGAACCCCTCAATACATATTTATCAGAAAATTATGGACAATAACAATTGAAGACAGCTGGCACATTCTAAAGAATAAGGGTCATAAAAAAATTGTTCTTTTAAAATTCAAATTCATAAGTAACAATTACAGTTAATATTCAGCATATCTGAATCCTCCACTCTCAAAACATCATAACTTAAGATTATTTAAGTTTTAATTAAAATGATAAAGGAAATCGTCTGAGAAACATTACCTGCTCAATATTAGTAGCAACAGCAAGATACTGCTCTTCCTCCCCCAAAAATTTCAAATCCAGTATCTCCTCATTATACCCTACAAGCCTTCTGCTCAGAATAAACTCCATTTTTTTTTCAGTAACTTCAACCGTGGTATATAAAAGAAGCTGCTGATCAGCAGTCACACAAAGCAGTCCTTGATTTGAAGGAAGCACGGTAACTGCAGTAAAGCCCCTTTTTGAGTCATCCATCTCAGAGCTAATGGTAACATCTGAGGACTTTTGTTCATATAGGCATGTACTGTCGAAATTAATAAAACCAAAATCAAAGAAAAAATATGAAAACCATTTTATGTAAAATGACACCAGATTATTATTATTATTATTTAGGAGGATGTAAAACAATCCCCTGATAAATAAACTATTGTGTATGCTAGATATTCCAAAGTAGTCAATAACCATCACCCTTTACCTATCTGCATTCCACATGCGCACAATCCCTCGTTCACCGACAGTGATGAAATAAATTTCTAGTGACCTGCGTTTTTTCTTTATAGTCTGCTGATTGTATGAACTTAGAAATGAATCAAAAGCACTCCCAGGAGGAATGACACGCACAGCTTCAACCATCTCAAATGTTGGCACAGTCAACTTGCAACTGTAGTCACGAAGGTCCCACAAGTTTACAACCTGATATAAAAATACATTAACTTTTGGTTGAAAACTTAATCTTGCATATAAGATGATAGCTATAGGAGAGTCCACTTTTATCAAAGTAGGCAAATCTATCAAATATATGAAAAATAACAGCATAGAAGCAGAAGCACAGCTCAACGTTACAAGATAAACGTTAAAATCTTCAATAGTTGGTTAGCAAGTTAAATATGGGCTCTAAGTTCAATGCCTATGCAGGAAAAAAAGATGCCAGATAACAAAAGAGATAATATATTGTCAGCAAAATTAGGGAAATGTACAAGAGTAAAATAAAAATGACAAGTTGACAAATCATTACTGAAGGGCACTTCTTAACAGTGCACAATTGCTATTCTGGATGTTTTCAGAGGAAATAATAGAGTTCTATTAGATGAGAGGGAAAGCGATGCAAAAGCGAACCAGAAGTTCACAAGGGCTACCTATAGACTATACAAATTAAAATCAGCATATCCATATCCCAAAGCGTACACCAGTCCCAAAATTCACAAAAAAATTATGGAAGCCCCAATAAAAGCATCAACCCAAAATTCTTAGAAACTAAGGCCTAAAAAGTAGCCAAAAAAATGTTTAAGATGCCTCCTTCTGGAAGCAGCCTTCTCCTTCAGTTGTGACCGTCACAGTATTTACATGTCAAAACTAGAATGACCATCTAGGTCAAATAGTCGTATTCTTCTAAAAGATGTTGACTGCTATGCGCCCAGACAACCCCTCCCAAATTTAAAAAAAAAAAGGACTGACTCACAGAAATTGCCTTTGTCCAACCAAGAAGGCATGGGAGTTTTGGATGTCCGAAGGTCAAGTTAAGTAAAAAGACTACCCACCTAGAAAGAAACAATTTGGTCAAATAAGGGCAGAGCATTGTGACATATTATGTAACTCAATCAGAAACTGTCAATTCACAAGATTTACTGTCAAATTGCACAAGATATTCCCCCCCACCCCCAACTTAACTTCTTAGGGGAGGGAATCTGGTTTAGTCAGCAAATGTTAAAATATTAAAACTAACCAAACCACCCATCTATTTACTTGTTACATGCAGACATCACTAAGGTGATAATGCTCAGACTTTGCATAATTCATCCTCTTCGCTAATCAACTACACCAACATTAACCAAAAGAAAAAGGTCTGCACATAAAGAGGAAATCCATTAATGCTTAACCTTGCCTTATCTCTTCCAGCACTGAGCATTGTCGATCCATCACTAGATATAGCCATGGAAGTAACTGTTGAGAAATGCTTATCCAAAGTTGCAACACATTTCTTGGCTAAAAGATCCCAAACTCGGACAGTTGCATCATCACTACCAGAGAAAAGCTGCAAGCAAAGATCGAAAATCAGCTTTTAAAAAACACTTAAAAAAAAAGGATGCTAAAATGAAGAGAAAAGAGAAATATCTGACTTATGTTTACAATAAATCCTTCCATCAAGTTGGAACATCTTGAGGAAAATTTTCAAATTTTCAAAGCACAGCAAATTTCTAATGCAGACACTAGATTTAGAAAGTAAAACAAGCATTCAAGCAATATAAATCACATTAAATAAAACAAGAATAACAGATTTGAATTAGCTATCATTGCATATAACATCGTGATGAACAGAACAACAAAATAAAGTGTGGAGGTGAAATATTCTTAGAGCGGGACTTACAAGAGATTTATCCGCGTCAGGATGAAACAAGATACTACTGACAACTCCCTTATGACCTTTGAAGTAATGAGTGCAAAAGCCACCATCGACATCCCAAACAAGAACTTTCCTATCAGCTCCTGCAGTAGCAAGCAATCCACCGGATGGGTGACATGCCATTCCAATTGCCGGACCGTCATGGCCCTTTGATGCCATAAACAAATACAATTCAGTACAAAAACATTTTCTTTCTTTTTTTTTTCAGCGACCAAATGAATTCAATCTCTTCATGGAACAAATGTAAGAAAAATTACCTTCCAGGACCGCAAACATTTTAGTATTGATAAATCCCAAACCCTAATTTCCCGACTGTGGCCAGAAGAGAAGAGCAGCTTATCGTCGGGACTAAGGGCCAAGGCCGTGATTGTATCCGACCCGCCTTCAATTGTTGACTTTATGGAGGCATTTGATGAATCCACAATGTTGATCGACTCGCCGCACGCACACGCGATGAATGAGCCGTCCGATGAAACCACCAACGGCCCACCGCCGTAGAACTGTTGTAAGACAGGTTCGCATCTGTAGCTCTTCTTCAGTGGTAAGGATGCCATTGTGGACCCGTAAACTCAAGATCACTCTTTTATGGGTCAGGACCCAAACCCGGATTTTCCTGTAACGAGGAGAGCGACAGCGACCTGCGAATCAATAAGCCTGTGGCTACTACGACGCTTAGGCAAACGGCAAGCCAAGGCCTGCGCAGCGACTGCAGCTTGGGAACTTGGTTTTAGGGTTTAGTGTTTAGGAATAAGGAATTATCGATAATTTTTTCTCTCCTTAAATTTCATTAAAAGAATATAAAACAATTCAAAACGGGCGGGTTCGGGTTTACACGGGTCACGGGTAACACGCGGGTGTATAATAAATTTGGGTTTTTTTCAGGGATCTCCCCTGAGGTTTAATGTATTGACAGTTGTATAGAAAGTATTGATATAATTATAGAGACTTTCTCTGACGTCAGTGTTCCGTTAAGTGGACCGTCAATTGACTTTTTAAATTATAAAAATGCCCTTACCGCCAAAATATATTTTTAATAGAGGAGGCTGCACTCTTAACATAGCCTTATTAGCATTCATTTCTAATCTTTTGTCCTCTTAAATCAGAATTATATAACACCACGACCAACCAGGTTCAATCGTAATATCATCATTAACCTTACATCAGAACTATATAAAACAACAGATCATTACACAAACTTAGCTCCAAGTAGTTCAAGCACCTAGAACAATCGCTTTATGCATGCATATGAAGCAGTTTTGTTCATAGCATATTTGTATTATTGGAACCCATATTAACTCAAACACAAGCTCTTTGCCAAAAATTAAAACCAACTAAAAAAGACGTTTCTGGGGGAACAAAAAAATGTGGTTAAAAGTGTTTTCAAGATAAGTACTTAATTCATAATTCTCCATAAAGCAATTTTAGGTGCTTTTGCAGTGTGCTCCTTAAATCAAAACTGCTAATACTAGCAGTTGAACATCAACCTCAAACAATGCATCAGGAACAAATCTATAAACTACATTATCTTGATCGATAATTCTAAAATCAAAACAAGATGACGGCAATCAACATGACGAGGATGGAAATGACTAGTAGAACGCTACAGTAATGCTAGATCTTGTCGGAGAAGGAGTCGTGCTGGCGATTGTGAGGCCGCTTGATCATTTTATCCGAGGAGCTGGTCACGAGGAGCTCGATAGCGGCAAAAACCAATTTCTGGTTCAATAATTTCAAGATCCTGCCCCAGATCTCCATCAACTCGGCTTCGATCTTCAATCTATACTCCTTAATCATGGAGAAATGGTCTTGGTTGCCGTGCGACTCCTCCGTCTGCTCGAGAGGACACAATGCGCCAGGAGGTGCGGCGTGCGCCGATGACGTTTTTGTAGGCGACCGAGAGGAGGTTGCACTCCTCGACGGTGACTTCCTCGCCGGTCGAGGCGGAGGTAATGACTTTTTCCATGTATTGGACTATCTCCTCGTACCGCTCAACTTGCTCTGCAAGTTTCGCCATGTATACGTTTTCTTCCCATGGAGAAGGGGTTGCCATTGATACGTTCAGTTGTGTTTGTCTGAATTTTGTTATTGTTTGAATTTGCTTTTACGTATTTGCCCTTAATGTTCACGTTATACGTATTTTTGTATTAACGTTAGGGGAAATTTCTGTAATTACATGAATACTTTCTATCCGACTGTCAATACACTAAACCTCAGGGGAGGTCCCTAAAAATTACACTAATAAATTTGCAAGTCGAACTTCTTGTCGTATTTATTTATTATGGGCGTTGTCTGGTACGATTATTACAAAACGATGTGTCGCACGTGGTTCAATTCATTTCCCAGCCACCACTTTCTTCCACTTTCTTGGAGAGTTTCCATCCAGACACTCTCATCCTCCTCCTCATCATCAAACAATGATAATGGGATTAAATCAACCGCGGAGATGGGTTCTAGATGTGAAGTCAGTGGCGATGGTGGGACTGGGAGTATTGTTGGCCATGGCACAACACACGGTGCAGCTGAGGAGTAATCACCCAATGCACGGGATTGTCGATAGAGTCAACGAAATTGGAGGGCCTTATATTGGACTTGTCATGGCTTATCCTCCTGAAGAATCGGCTCTCATCACTTCCCGTTTGTTTGTTCACAACTCACTGATCCCCTTCATTGACTTGGCTGGTAGTACACACTTCATGCTTCAAAACACTTTTTTTTTTATTTTTTATTTTTTATTGATGAATATGAATAAGTGTTTTCTTGGTTAATTCTTAGGAAGAAGATTCCACGTGGGGAAGATTAAGAGCGTTGATGTAATCTATGTAATGACTGGGGAGCAAACGGTAAGCTTCTTAATTAGAGTATCCACTCTCTCACAAGTACGAGGGAAGTAGTTCGAGCTTCTGCAAACGCATTATAAGGGTTTAATTTATATATATATTTTTTAGAGCCTCAGAGCTTGAGTGAAGGCAGTCTTTCTCCTAATATGGAGTTTGACATTCCTCGAATATTTGAGAGAGTTTAAAATTTGAACGGTGCCATATCAGAATTGATGTAAACAGATCTCAGTAGGTGTAAATATCAGTTGTAAATTACATATAATATGAATTGTAATATGAGCATTAGTTTCATGTAATTTTTTAAAAAAAAATTAGAGTATCCAGTAGCAGTACTAGGATTTTTGGCTCGATGAGGTTATGACAGTAATGTGAACCTTACGACCAAAACATAAATTTTGGGCGGTCATAATTTTGTAAATTCACCTTTTTTTAAAAAATAATTATAAATAATTCTCATTATTTTTAAAAATTTCAAATAAAGAAGAATTCAAAATAATTAATTAAGTAAATCTATCTTAATTTATTTTATTGTGACTTAGAATTTTTTTTATTATATTTGACCAAAAATATTGCTTTAACCTAAATTTGAATTTATTATTTTACCCTTATTAGTCTGATTATTTAACTTCAATAATTTTTTAATTTTCTATAAAATTTATTGTTTCTAAATAGTTAATTCTACTTTATTAGTATGATTATTAATTTTTAATTAAAATAACATAATGTCTTTATGAGAAACTACTCATTAAATTATTAGACAATCAAATTTATGTCATTTACATGTAAAATATTGAAAATAATTAGACTTCATTTAAGAAGTTAGATTATAAGTCACACAATTAATTACTTAAAGTATTAGATACAAGAACACATATTTTTTGGGGCAAATGGGTCATTTTATGTCATCAAACAAAATAATTAAATAGAACTTATATTAAAACTACTTTAATTCTTAAAAAAAAAAAAACTAAGTAAGAAAAAAATATAAAGATGATTTAATTGATTAATTGCATAATTTTTTCTGTTTATTGTATTTATTAGAAAAAATATGTATTTATGGTAAATATTTTCTAGAAATGGGGTGGGTTTACACAAATAATGGGTGGAAATATGCCACCCGAAAATTTTTCATTGACATAAAAACAAAAATCATTGAAGACCCTTATTTTTCATGAATATTTTTGCCGGAGACCTCTTTTAATTTCTGAATCTGACACAACTTCATTCATGCAAATGTACATATCGGTCAAAGTTTGGCCTTTAATCGGTGTAGTACTTAGGTAAATGCAGGTATAACAGTACAAATTCTACTTGATGCATTTGATATTCGAGGGGTAGTCCATTATGGCACAGCTGGAAGCAGTAATAATTCCTTGTCCTTTGGTGATGTTAGTGTGATGAAGTATGTAGCTTTTACGGGTTCTTGGAAATGGAAGGTATGTAATATATCTGCAGTTAGAGGTTGCATTTTTAAAGCCGTCATTGGTCTGTCAGAGGGAATGCTGTTAATTGTATCCATTTGTGGATTTGTTCTGCAAAGGCATTCGATTCGGAGACAGGTCAATTGCCAGAACTAGATTTTGGAGCCTTTAATTTTCCGGTAAGAGGGAAGAATTTGCTGGCAAAGGTGGAGTTCACACCAGGCCAGTTATATTCTGCTGGTAAACCAATGGAAGAGTTTTTCTGGCTCCCTGTCGATTCAGAGTGGTTTGATATTGCCACTCAACTTCAGGTATGTCATTCTGTTGGTGACAGGGCATTCTAAAATTTTTCTGACTTCATTTGATATATTTCCATGGTCTGCTATAGGATTTAGAGTTACAACGATGTTTGAATGACACATACTGCCTGCTAGAGACACCAAAAGTCATTTTTGGATTAAGGGGTTCCACCGCAGATATATTGCTCGGTAATGCAGCATATAGGGAATTTCTTTTCAAACAATTTAATGTCTCAACTGTTGATGAAGAGAGTGCTGCCATTGTGATGGTCAGTAACAAGTCAAACACAAAATTCATTCAAAATTGTTCCTACAAACTTTAGTTATTGTTATGAATTTAATGTTGAATTTTTTATGTTATGCAGGCGTGTCTGTCAAATGCAGTGCCCTCTATTGTCTTCCGAGGAGTTTCTGATTTAGCAGGTGGCAGTGACACACTGTTGTCAATCAGCCGTATTTCGTTAGCTTCTGTCAATGCTTTGAGGGCTGCAGCTGAGTTTATTGCGCTAATTGATAAGAATAACTTAGTCCATGATCAATAAAGACAGCTATCCTATACATTTTGAATGTTAATCATTGAATCGAACTTGAGGATTCTACTTCTATTTCTGTTTTCTGTACTTGTATTTTCACAGGAACTTTTAATACTATAGTGAGCTATTTAATCAAAATTGACGAGGAGTGATCTCTGAAATCTTGAAGGCAACTTCTAAACTTTTTCTCTGTTGTGATCTCTGCATCTGGTTCGTGTCTCGTTGCTGCCCCTGGAAAAATGAATTTAGAAGAGTTCTTCACATCTTGAGATGCTCAAATCTTCCTTACCTTGCTTTTCCGGGCAAGTCCTTCTCCAATGCAAGAAATTATATTCAAATGTCGGGACATTATTTCTTCTTCCTCAATTTTTTTCGCTACTACTTCCATTTCCTGTATATCCTTCCTTAGAAGGACAACTCGATTGTATCCACACGAACAATGTCGTGACTTAAACTCTGAGAATCAAAGATTAAAAAAAATGGTGTCAAATTGAACAAGCTACTGCGCTGACTAGAATTTCGGAAAAGTAAAAATGTATGCATTGCTCATACCATGAAACAGGCACACGTATCCTTGGCATGACTTGCACTCGGTAAAGGCCAGGTAACAGTCGCGTTTGCAGAGATCACAGATAAAGGATCCTTGTGAATTTTGTAAATAATCAAATGGCATTTTCAGATTGTTTAAGCAAAATAGAGCAGTGTTCAAAGATCTTATATGGTGTAAAACTGTAGCCTTAACCGATGATGGGATATCTGGGGCTTCATGTTCAGATACTTCTTTGAAAAGAAGTTCTTGGTAAGGAAGGATCACCATCTTGCCGAGACGTGCATAACGCTTGCCAGCCTCTTCTCCAAAGGGAAACCATTCTCTGATTGCAAAGTTCACAGCCTCGCCACAGTTAAAACCTGCCATAGTACAAATGAAAAATGAAATTTGACGAAAATTTTGTAACGTATAAAAAGCCAAATAGTTAAACATTATGCAGCAAGCGAGGATTGTGAGAAATGGTGAATGGATATCTTACCATTACTAAATCCAGCATGATATACTCTAGGAAAGGTGATGACAAACTCCCCTGGCTTCTGCACAGCCTTGTAAACGGATACGCCATTGTCCAGCAAAATCTTAGGAGGAAAAATTGTTGTTTTCTCTGCAATCACTTCGAAAGCTCCATCCTCTCCAGCAGCTGATAAGATGTTTCGAGAGTACACATGATTGCGGGCTACCTTCTCAAACTGAAGAGCATGATGTCCAGGAACGCCATACCAGGTTTTGGGAGCACCGGAGTGATGATAATTGATGCTGGAAATTGAAACAGTGGTGGATCTTGGAATGAACATTGTGTAAATTATAGCAAAAGAGAAGGTGAGATATAGAAATAGACCCATGTACCTGTACAAGTAGTGATCTTCCACATGCCAGGCAAACATACTGAATAGCATGCCGATGTAAAGCATGGGATCAGTAATTCCCTGAATTTACATTGACAAAATTCAGAAAATTGCTCAAATTTATAAATAAGAAAAATGAACTCTGATTGGATTCTACTCAGCATACTGGGATTATGTGTTCAAGAAAGCGAAAGATAGATTGTGGCAGCCCCCGTAGAGTCTGAAATCAAAGAGACAAAATGTAAGCAAACCGAAAGATGAAAAATCAAAGATGGTTCATTGCCACAGACAACATTACCTTCAAATGCCATTTGCATTTTCCGAGCTGATCATTAGGATCTGATGAAAAGGCACTGCCTTCAATATTGACTCCATACTCAACCGCGCCTGCTCTTCCATGGGCCATTTCAAGCCAAAATTTCTTTTCCACATACGAAGGAGGAAGATCCCCAAGACGAGGAGATTGGTGCTGGAGCATCTTAATTGCCTCACTCTCAAAGTTATCATAGGTATATTTTCTATACAGAAACAAAAATGCTCATAAATATCAGATATGAGAAAAAAAACAAAAAAGCCACAAAACTAAAGCAGCAGGTTTAGAGAACCAAACTTGCAGAAGAAGCCGCAATGCATTACCTTGCCCCTGCAAAGAAGATACCCCTATCGTTTGCATTCCATTTGGGAAGCCTAAGAGGCTGTATATAAGTCTCAAATTGAAAGCCCTTTATCTCCTTTTTTAGTACATCAGCAGCGGAAACAGAAGCCTTCACAGGAGATATAATTTTGCAAATGCCTAAGATATGAAATTTTGATGGACTAATTAGCTTACAGATACAATATTCATTTCTCATGTCAGTTACATAAGAATCTAACAACATCATAAATAAAACACATTAAAGCAACATGATGATATCTGGCGGTGACATACCGAATTGGGATGCTTCAGGGGCAATCTTTTGCAGATAAATGAAAGGATCATCAAACTCCTGCAATGTTGGATAGTATGCAGGACAATCTGAAATTTTATGCGTCCAATCTACATCAGAAAATTTAAACTTATATAAATCTTGTTTGGAAACTGGACTCCTGTTACGCGCAGTCCTTGGACGTGCCATTTCTTTTCCTCTTGCCGCATCTGAAAAACCCTTTGAGTAAACCCCTTGCTTCCCTGAACACTGGCCATGCATTGAAATCAATTGAACACGTTACATCGTACCATACATAAACAGCATAGAGTCAAGACAGCAATATGGGCATTACTTGGCAGACATAGAACTAATTCATAAATGTCATCAAATTTAAATCAAAGAACCATGGTAAGACTCTCTTAATTGGAATTTGAAGATTAATGTGAATTTGGTCATGGTTTGATCACAAACTTTTACACTAAATATTGTATTCAAAAACCCTTTCCATGAAAATCTGATTGTTCAGTGCTAGACCTACTTTCCAAAAAGATAGCCATTTGAGATTTTTACAACAAGATGAAGATTAAGAAACAATGCTGATATGTTAGAAATCATAAGATGAAAGAATCATTTTTCAACGATATACTTGCCATCATTCACAATAAAGGGTACAATTCAATTTGATAAAATTAGAACAATGAAAAGAAAGAAAGATTGATGATCTTGAGAAGAAAGAAAATGTACATCTTCTGGCAATGATAAGAATCTTTTGAAAACATAAATTCCAGAGACAGAGGAAAAAGATAATCATTCACCAAGACCTAATTACAGTCAAGATCCAAACTCACGAAAACAAACAATAAGCAAAAGAGACTGTAAGAAGTATTCACATTGATTCTAATGCAACATATTAATCAAAGCATTGTGCTTTTCTTTAATTTTTTTTTTTGGGGTCATTTATTCTCAATATTATCTTCGAGGAAAGCAGAAGCAAGAATTAAGTTATAAAGATTCTTTTCTTTTAGTTGCTTGGCAACCAAACAGAAACATCCGCGCGCCAAATTAAAAGGACTTGAAAAGGGCATGGAGAAGACATGATTACCGCTAGAGAGGCCTCTTTAATTTTCTGGCGCGAATAAAAGGAAAGATTTTCTGGGAAAATTTTAATCGCAAAAGAAAAGAAAATCTCAACGAACACGAACGCAAAAGAAGAGATTTCAAATCTACTGGGTTTCCCGGGTATTGTATGCATGCTCTTACAAACCGTCATGTTGTTAGGTGAAAATGATATGGTGTAACATTTCACACTGCACTCCGAGACTATGGAGTTCGCCACCTCATGTATATCACACGTGGAGGAAATTGAGTGTTCGTGCTTGTTACAATCATGCTGCAGCGCGGCATCTGATAAATAAGCCGTTGTGCCTCCATCTGATAAGTAATTAAAAGTGTGGGCGGAAGTTTCATGCAATTGCCGTTTCGTTCTTCCTTTGTTTCATTTATTCATTTGTTTTTGTTAGGTAAGGCATTACCCGGTAAATTTTATATCAAGTTAAGATTATTGATTTATATGTTCTATCTATTGAATCAATTAATATTCTGTCAATTACTAGAATAAGTTATCTAGTATATGCTTTCAGATATTTTAATAAATATTCAATTCAACCCCGATAGTTAAAAAGTTCACTAAGAAGTTGCTCGAGTTTAAAATTGGGGAAGCTTCAACTTGAATATAGTTACGAGAGTATCCATTTTGTCTATTTATGGATCAATATTTCCAGCCTTGAACGTATTTGCATATCCACCTCTCTCATTGGAGCATATCTAAGGTTAGGATTTTCATGCTCATAGTACTTTTTAACGATAGCAGTCCCTCAAATCCTGCAATGGAGGCAATTGCGTACTCATGCATTTTAAGAGAATGCTCAGCTGAAAAAAGTTGAACATCAAGTTTTACATCATTGCTTAGGACTCGCAATTTACCCAGCCACCCGCTGCCCTCACAAACCAACCCCACATTGTTGAGGTAATTCCTTTGTCATTTGTATTGTACGGAAGTAATCTTCCTTCTCACGTAATGTGAGTGGAATAAATCTCTCTTAAATATTAGTAAGGACATATATAATAATTTTCAGGTGTGAGATTTTAAAATGTGGGAAAATTTAAAAAAACTTTAAAATTGTGAGATTTAATAACATTATGAAATTAAACTTTAAAACTGTTTGGTTTTAAAGATTTTCCGATATATATCTATAAAGTAATTTTGTGGTTCGAGATTTTAAAGTGCGGGAAAAATCTAGAAAAACTTAAAAATCATGAGGTTTTAAAGGCTTAAAAATTAAAGCACTTAAACCGCACGATTTATGCGTTTTCCCAGACTTTTCCACACTTTAAAATTTCATATTAGAATATTTTTATATATATGTATGTATGTATGTATTACTTCATAAAATTTAATGTAAACTAATCTCATAATAGTTTGATTATAAATATCAGTAATAATCTTATGTGATATGAGTTATAGTTTGATTGATGAGTTGGATTCATGTTGAAGACAATATACTAAACAAATTAGATCTAACAGATATAAGATAAGAAAACTTACAGGAAGCATAAAATAAAGCAGTTCATTTAAGGCGCTATACATACATTAAGGAAATAAAGTATCGTTCAAATCTTATCTCAAACAAAGGAATGAATCTACTCATTGTATGTGCTTGGGGATTTTTCCCTCTTTTAAGAGGGAAAGAGCATACTCAGCAGTGTCGATGAGATCTTGAATGTTGTGAATGGACCGCTCCTCAGACCCAACCATGAATATGGCTCGAGCCTCTGCTTTCTTTGCAAGTCTTGCTGCTAAACTAAGCTCCAATTTGGGAGAGTTGAGGCTCCGTAAGATCTGCCGATACAAAGATAGTACCTGCTTCTGATGCTTAGAGTCCACTGCCGTGGCCCATATTAGACCCTTCATATCTATGTACTCATCAAAGTCGGATAGTTCTAGTAAGCAGCCTAATGAGCTAAATCACGAAAATTTTCATTTCAAAATATGTAGGTTAACAATTCTGTTGTTACAAGCAACATGATATGCATAGATTACATCTAATAGGAAGAAAAGACCAATAAACTCAACTCAGGTAATGAGGTCAAGGAAGCCACTTCTGCTGATCAAGGTCTGCAATGCTTTTATTCAAATATTGTGAGACTGAATCTTAACCGTAGCAAGCCATCACAAATTTACAAATTCCTAGTACTCAAATGGGCTTCCTGAATATGTTCATCATAATCTATTTTGTTATTTCAGTAGCAACCACTAGATGAATAATCTGGCTCAAGAGTGTATTTTTTCCAAGCTTTGCCTATAACAAAAAAGCTTACGACAACTGTATATTGAAACTTGTAATCCGCCAATTGGTTACAAGAAGCATGTATGAATTATATGATACTGTAAGCTTAAAAAAAAAAGACCTCATAAGTTAACACTAAATATACAGTTATACATCCTTATTAATAAACTAGACTTGTTTTCATTTATTCACCACAAAAACTTAAAGATTGTTTTAGTCCAGAAATTGCTGTGTAAAGATTGAAGGATTGCCGAAAACCTTATTACAAAAAACTTAGCAAAAGCTTAACATTAAAACAAGTGATCAGTGCGAAAATATTGTTTGAAGTTTATCACTCAGCAATAAAAATGGGAAGTGTCCCGTCACGCATACAGCTAACATGTAAACTCTAAAATAATCTTCGTTTGTTAATAAAACGACTCATCAGTACTAAATAACCAAGTAGATACAAACGAAAAGGGGGCTCAGAGGGTTTAAAACAGATTGGTAAAACTGATTTGGAACATTACAAAATGAGGCCAGTTAAGTCAAGCATTTTATCAAACAGTTGATGATCAAGAATTTCCACTGATCCACAAGTTCTACCTTTTCTTTTCAAAGTAGTCTAAATAAGAAAAGAAATCCACGTAAGATTACATCACATACACATCCTGACCAATATTTTGTTAACGATACCTTTCAAGCATTTAATCAAACAGCTTTGTGTCCTAGACACAATAAGTAAACAGAATAGATGGACCTCTCTTTATTTTCCGTTAAAGTAAATAACATAAAATCTCCAATTTCAAATGAATTCCAGCAATAATAATTGAGAAGAACGAAATTTTAATGGCACGTTACTTACCTCCTCGGGCAGCAGTGATCGACCGCTGCTGGTGTGCGACGTGTCAGAAGCGGCGGCTGTGGCGACTTGGCTGGTTCGAACGGCGGATAGGCTTCCTTTGATTTGAAAAAACATAGTACAGAAAAGAATCCGGATTCAGACATCAGGGTTCATTTGAATCCGCATCTAGATTTGAATCTGTATGCATACCCGTGTCCGTATTTTCGGTTCCGGGCGGACAAATGTGGGCTTGCATTGTTCGGTATCCGCTTGGATCTTAATTTTTTTTTTGACTTTTCCATTTCATAATGAGTAATTATTTACTTACCATCTGTTTTATTTTTTAATTTTTTTAAAAATACAATTTTTTTTAACAATTCTCCACTTAAAGTTAACTATTTTTTACTGTTACACTCCCGTTATAATACTATTTAAGAATTATGTATTTTTAAAAAAATACAAAAAAATAAGTGATCGGTGGATAATTACTTTTTAATTGCATAGATTCTATTTTTTTCAAAAAAAATAGGATATTTTAACCAACAACAATATAAAAATATCACATCAAACAACTTTATGGTAGAATTCTCATTTGCTTATTAATTTTTATATTTTTGGTATTCAATATTTTCATGCTATGTGAACAATAGGCTTATAAATGGAGTCTTCATTAACTAACTCCAGCTGATACCTTATAAGATCTAGGCCTAAGATATATTGATGCATGTAAGGGCAAAATTCAATCATAAAGTTTGGAAAGCTTAAGGAATTGTTTTTTTTCTTTTTTTTTTTTCAAGTTTTGCAGATTGAATAGCTCGTCCAAGAAAGAAATGACGTGATGTTACCAATTAGACTTGAAACATCGACGGTTAAGTTTGGGAAAACAAGAGAGTCCAAGATTTACTCAATACGTTCCTTCTAGTTTTGTTATGTCCGATGATTTGGGGATTAATATAGAGGGACTGAAACGAAAGACACATATATTGATGTCTGAAAATGAGAATGGAGAAACAAGCAACCACTTTGAAAATCAAATGTGAGCAACTGAACATTTGTTAGAGTGTGCAACTTTTAACAAATTATTGAGCTTGTGCCTAGACTCTGTTGCTTGCTGGTAAAGTCTGAAGATTTCAAATGAACCATTGATGATCTAATCCAGGCACAGGGAACAAACATCTTGCAATCGACAGAAGATAAATAATAATAATAATAATGCGGAATATAAAAATTGCATCTAAGATAGAAATATTTTTAGTTTCCTCCAATAAATTAAAAGTTCAAGTGAAATTTTTTTTCAGCAGTGTACTATCTATTAATTGCATGCATCCATAGATTAAACGAGCACAAATGAATAAAAATACAATAATGAGAGCTCCAAAGGTAATACAATAAAATTTCCACAAATGAATATTCGACCAGTGTATTAAAATAATAATTTCACTAAATGCATAAGATAATAATATTTTTTTTCAAATCCTTTAAGGCCCAACGAAAATATAAATTAATAATTGATCAAATGTAAAAATATATTAACAATAAACGACATAAAAAATTCATATTATTAATAATTTTTTTCTTGATAACTTACATTTCTTGATTCAACTATTTTCCAAAATATGCATCTAAAGTTGTTTATTTATTTTTTATTCCTAAATTAAACTCACTTTCATCCTTAATTTTTTGTAAAGCATGCACTACATGTGATTTTTTTTTCCCTTGGTGTAGAAAGTAGGTATTTGAGGGTACTATTGCTTGAAAAGCCTCTTTTGTGGAAACATTTAGAAAACTATAACTGTTATCTGGATCATGATCATCATCAGCAGATGTATTCGTTACCCCTTGAATAATCTCTTCATCAATAAGAGATTCCATCACTTCATCATTTTCACAAGGATAATTCAAAAGATACTTAATATCCATGGCATTTCTATAGCGTAGAGCAGAAATAGCTTCATTTAATCCATGGATGCCTTCATCTTCACAAACTTGTTGTTTGGCAGTCATACCATCATCTAACCGAATTTTACAATGTTGAAAACAATTTTCCAAAGGTTGTTGTCTTCACATCAATGTTCCAACCCACATTAATAAAATTGATAGCATTCAATATGTTAATTTTTTTCGGATTTGTTGCTCCTATCTTGTAGATCCTAACACATTAATAAAATTGATAGCATTCAATATCTTCCGTCATCCGTTTTAATTTTACAGCATAAAAGTTATGTTTTCAGGAACCTTATGGACAAATATTGTCCTTCAATAATGAGAAGGAAATTCAATCAATCATCAACAATCTCAACTAAAAGTTTGTTTTAAAAGATCTTGGCAATCTACATTACTTCTTAGGTATTGAAGTTCAACAATTCACACATGGCATCTTTCTATCTCAAGTGAAGTACACTAAACTACTAAAGACCTTCTTTCCAAGGTAAGAATGCAGGATTGTTCTCCTATCAACACGCCGATGGCCATACGATCAATACCGTGTTCAGATGATAATGAACTTGTGGATGCAACTGAATATAAAGGCCTTCTTGGAAGCCTTTGATATCTCACCTACACAAGGCCCGATATCACATTCGCTATCAATCAAGTCTCTCAACACTTCCAAGTGCCAACAAAAGCCAACCTCAAGGAAGTGAAAAGGATCCTTTGTTACATTAAAAGTACCCTTGACTTTGGCCTTAGATTTTTGTCTCAAAGCTCTCTCAAGCTCTATGCCTTTTCCGATTCCGATTGGGTTGGATGTCCGATAACAAGACGAAGTACAACAAGATTTTGCACTTATCTTGGAAGCAATTGTATCTCTTGAAGCTCCAAGAAACAACACACAGTCTCTCGCTAAAGTGCTAAAGTTGAATATAGGTCCACAGCCTTTGCCCCTGCTGAGTTAACATGGCTCACATATCTACTTAACGACATTAAATTATGTGTTCTGAAAGCACCCACACTTATCTTGGAAGCAATTGTATCTCTTGGAGCTCCAAAAAACAACACACAGTCTCTTGCTCACGTGCTGAAGCCCAATATAGGTCCACAACCTCTGCCACTACTAAGTTAACATGGCTCGCATATCTACTTAATGACATTAGGTTATGTATTTCGAAAGCACCCACACTTCTCTGTGACAATTTCAGTGCAATCCATATGACTAAGAACCCAGTGTTTCATGCTAGAATGAAACATATTGAGCTTAATGTGCGTTTTGTTCGTGGGAAGGTCGCTAAAGGGTCATTATTTACATGATATGTGCCTTCTCATTTTCAGATTGTAAACACTCTTACAAAACTTGTAGGGAAGCATCAATTTCTCATGCTATGAACCAAGTTAAGTGTTCATCGCATGTCACTGCCTAGCTAAGGGGGGGGTGATAAGGACAAGTCACAACCAATAAATATGGTAGCTTGTACCGCCATGACAAGAGGATTTCCAACGTCTCGTCTAAGCCATAATTGATGCAAAATATAGCAGCATATGCCATGGTGGATTCATTACAACGGCTAATTGATTATTATAATTATTGTAAATATTGTGTTTCCTTTTACAGCATCTTGAACGTCTTTATATATTTGTAAAATTCAAGCAATTGAATGTGAGACAAAAACAATTACTATTTTCGCCACATTACTGATAAAGGGAAGGCTTTGAGAACAAGGTGGTAATTTAATCTTTTTTTAATGATATTTTTTTATGATAAGTGTTTATGGAAAAGAAGAAGAGCAAGATTGAGAGACACAGAATGCTGATGATCATAAGTAAAGCCAGCATTGTTTCTGCTCCCTATTGCAATAAATGAACCTTTATAAATAAGGAAACAAAATGCAAGTTAATGAATATTATTAGAGGACTCCTTTTTTGTTGTGTATTCTTGTCAAGTCCTTAGCATGTGAGTTTTTCTAAACGAAACATATTTGATAACTTTGATAAACGGCCAACAATGATCAAAATTTCCATTATAAAATTTTGTTTTCGGCATATTATATAAGTACCAATTCTTGCCAGTTTTGTAAAACGAAACTGATTTGAATCCTAGATTTGACAGCTTTGATAAAGAGTCAACATGGATCAAAATTTCAATAATAAAATTTCTTTTTCGGCATATATTATATACAAATTATTGTGATAAATTTGGTAATCGTTGATGCCAAAAAACGAACTCAACAACTGAATTCATTTTGGTGCAGAAAACAACATAAAAGGAACTTATATAGGAAGTTGAACATGAATTTCTCAAACTACCACTCATAGAATACGGTCAGGGCTCACCAATAGCGTGGTCGCAAGAACCCTCCTATGCTAAAGTCAGATCTTAATATAAAGGGATCTTTATTGATAAAAAAAATAACACTCAAAATGTAATGCATAGTACTATCCAATTATCATAGGAAAGGTCAAGCATAAGTTTACTCTCTTTCTCTTGTTTTTTTACCTCATATTACCCCCGTCCATTGTTTGCTTAAATATCCCTCAAAAGGCAGACATCTTTATTCCCTTAAAACTCACCTATACATGGGTAGTTAGTTCGCATGAAGTAGATGCTGGTCTCAATTGTATTGCTTACCAAAATTATTCGAACTCTAATTTATTTGAAGAATCAATTAATGAAAATATAGTAAAACCTAGAATAAAATAAAACAACTAAAGACTAAAAAAAGATGCAAGTAGTACTAGAAATCACAAGTGGTTAAGATACAAGAACATCCATTTTCACCATAACCAATTCAATTTAATTGTTCATCTATGCTATTAAAAATTATTACCCACATTAACAGAGAATTTTCCTAACCTATTTAATATCCTCTCTCAAGTAATATAAAAAAATATATCCTCACATATTAACCTACTTTATCTCTATATGAATTAAGTATGCTAAGGTTCTTTAAGTTCTATGGAAATTCTAATAAAATTGCACAAATCAAGTTAATACATATTTGTCTCCCCATAATTCATAGCATCCATTACATAGAGCAAAAACACATAAATTACAACTGTTATAGCTCAAGGCCAGTTTGGTAATATTGTAACTTTTAAAATAATTATTGTTGGCTATGCTATGGAAATAATCAGTTGTGAAGAGAATCAGTAAAACGTTTAGTAAAATTTATTTATAAAAGTCCTGTGAGTTTTAAAAGCAATTATATATATTTGATAAATCTTATTGTTAAACTATTATAAGAATACAAAATTATAAATTACTGAAATGGATATAATGTTAATAATTCTTTACACATTTATAAACATGTATATATAATATTTTTATTGTGTATATGTAATAATCAATAAATATAATATTTTTTATTTTATCTCCATATAATTAATAATGATATTAATATTTTTAATTAAATGATTTTATTTCTTAATTGAATGAGAATAGGTTTAGATTTTTATAACATATGTAAATTTATGATATTAATATGTAAATGATATTAATTTTGAAATGATATTAATATGTAAATGATATTAATATTTTTATAATACTATTCATATGTTTATTTATTTATTTATTTATTTTTGCTTTAATGTTGGCATGCCATTCAGGTTGTTCTTTTGACTCAAAGCTCATGGATATGGATGATGGATATAATTCGTTTGGGAATGGCCCCTCACTCAAAATTGTTTAATTAAAATTAAATGATTAAATTTCCAATTAATAATCAATTATTGTTTTTTCATAAATTCTGAAATAATTGTTTTTTTCTCATATTACTCATATTAGATTTTCATACCATTATACAAGATTTTTCTCACCATTATAATATAACTCAAACAATAATTTCATGATGACAACTATTTTCTCCATATAGAATGCTTTGATTCATTTTTCCTTGAGCGAGGGGTCATTCACTCAAAATTGATTATTAAATTTCTAATTAATAATCAATTTCTAATCTAATGGGTTTATAAATGAGTATAATGGGTTTAATGAATAAAATCACTCTTATTATAAAAACTAGGTTTAGTAAGAGTAAATTAGGTATTTAGTGGGTTTACTAAGTAAAATTTAAAATTTCAAAATTTGAGAATAAGTTTATTTAGTAAATAGATTTATTGAATAAATTAGTGAGTTTAAATAACCCACCCTTACTTTAATTAGAGGTTTAGTCATTCCCACTTAAAGTAGATATTTTCGTCATTTTATAATCTAAGCATATAATGGTACATTCTATGGTCAAAACTGCAGCCAACGGTAAATTTAATGAAAATTCTAATGGTTAAGTTTTCGTCGATGACTTTTCGAAGTACACCATTGAGTGTCCATTAAAATTAACCCCCCAAAAAATAATAAAGCAAATACAAAAGCCATAAATTTGAGTGTACTATAACATTAAATCGGTAAAATTTAAAAAGCTAATAATATCAATGAGGGCCATAATAAATAAAGCATAAACCATAGTATACAATAACAAAAAAATAAAAATAAAAATAAATTGAATCTATATTCTTAATTAATTTATGTTATTTTTCAAAGTATAAATTAAGCTATCAAATTTGAATTGGATTTGTTATTGCACTTCGAAGTAGCTGTACTTGAAGTAAATTACCACATGTTCTAGTTAAGTAATTGGATATATGTTTTAACAATTAATAATAGATGATTATATATTTGCAAGCTGAAATAAACCTTATTATAAAAAAATAATAATCATTACACTCATGGTCCAATAACACTAAATAAAGGAAAAAAATTGAAATTTTCCATCAAGAAAAAGTGAAAAAAAATTTCTTCGTACAAATCCTTCATAAATTTCTGAATACTAATTAATTATATCATTACTCAATCCTTTAGAAATATGGGAGTATTTATAATTAATATATCTCTAATTGAAACCGAGTAAGTGTGAGCTCTAATTAATTAAATCTTGGTAAATGTATATAGACTCATTCGTCTTTTATTAATTAATTCAACAACCATTATTTTTTTTCATTAGTTGCGTTTCTCGATGGAAGATCTTGTCCATCAGTTGGAATAATAATAAATCATCTTATTATTTCTATTGTTTATTATTACTATAATCTATTGGGATCCAATATTTGAACTCCAATTTAAGTTTTGATGTCATGTATTACTTATCTATTGGATGATGAATGTAAATTAACTTATTACCTTATTTTATTATTCAAAAAATGAATGATATATTAATTAAAAATTAAGTTAGGAAATGTTAGGATCCTTGAGATTACTCTTACTATGAGCTATGTGGTTTTAAAAACTCAAGTATGAATTCAAAATTTTGATTGTTATGCGTTGACTATACGTTTCTAAAGTCTAAAAGTGGTGATGAAATAAAAAAGTCTAGTGGGATGGATCAAATTTTTTGTCTATATTTATATCATCGATATATTAATATGCTCATTATATTTCTTGTAAAAAATAAATCTCTAAACTAATGATGTTTAGTCATAAATATTTTTATGAATAGGCAAGAAGAATTTTCGTCAGGAAAGTGTATATTGTATAAGATTAATGATGATACAGGGACTATGTGCATAAGTTTGTTTTATAAATCTATATACATTCTCAAAAAATATTATTTAATATCTAAAAGTTAAATGGGTTTTCTTGTTATTGTTCATTTTGATTTTCAGATATCAAAATCTTTTGAATTGAAGAGCACAGGGGATTGGCATGCATCAGCTTATGAGGCTGCAGGTTTACACAACATCTCTTTTTTCTTTTTCTTTTTTTAGTCTGAGGCGTTAAATAATTCATGAGGCGTTGAATAATCGTGCACACCATTGTGTAGTTATTCTTTATCAAAATGAATAATAATTTTGGTGGTGATTTTTGTGTTCCTATATGTAAGCTTTTGACATTACAGAGAAAAAAAAAGAAGAAAAAAAACCTTAGATTATTAGTCATACAGACATTAGCATGCATTATTCTGTTACACATGAGAAAAGAATCCTTATTGATGGAGGTGACTTAATTTACCTATTCATAATACTGAGCCGTAAGACAAAGAGCATTCTTTTTGTGGATGCATAGAAAGTCCATGCAGAACATCAAAACCTAAGTCTTCCTTTTACATTCCCGGCGGCATTTCCCAATCAAATTTGAAAAAAAAAAAAAAAAAGATTACCAAGTGCAAGATCCACATTTGCAATTCTCAAATGTATTCTAGGATAAATTCTTCTGTCAGCTGCACCAAATGGTATTAACTCAAAGTTATCCTTTAAAGTCAACAGAACTATCAAAATTCTCCAAGGATTAAGTTCCTCAGGATTCTTCCAAGCTTCAAGATACCTTCACTTGTATTTCATACCCGATATTATGCACTTTCAAATTGTTTCTTTTGAGATTATATATGTATGGTACTGGCCGCTGAAATCTCATTGTCCCCGTCACTACAACTTTAAGACAATATAGTTGTTGAACAACTATCTTTATTTACAAAGCCTTTGTTGCCAATCGAAGATCTGATTTCTTCTTGAGCCTTTTTCATTGCTCTAGGATGCTTCGTTAGGTAGGTGATAACCCTAAACGCACAGTCGTCGCGCTTGTGTCTGTTCCAGCAACGAATATGTTCTGCAAAAATGAACAACATACCATATAAATTAGTCGAAGCCACAAATTAAATTAAATTAAGTGTACACATAAATATTTATAACATATATTGATACCATGAACATTGGTTTGATGTGATCAAAAGTTAGATCAACTTTGAACCCACGATCTTTTTCTTTTCATATTTGAAGTAAAACATCAACTAAATTAATCCTCCTGCCGCATCTTTGCTTTTGTTCTTTTTGGATGTAAATGGTCATTGATTAGTTCTTAGTAGAATCTATCAAACTCCTGGAAGTTATTTTTCAGGCGATGCATCATTTCTGTGAGTTTATCAAGGCAACCCCTAAAAGGAAAATGATCTGTTACAAAAAGGCTTACAAACAAGGCTTGAGTTTCATTAAGCATTAATGCATATGGAATCTACTTCTTTGACTTGATTCGTCATCTCTTCTTCATACCTCTTCCCAAAAAATCGACAAAATGATAAAATTTTCATTAATGATAATAAGGGAAATTATCTACTGGCTACCTATTTTTTTGGACTTTTTTAAAAATACACATATCTTTTTTTTTTTGCTGATTTCCACTTGAAGTTTCATTTTCTTACACTTTTCCACTTCCGTTTGCATGCTGTTATAACTTTGCTGATGTCATAGGGGTAAAATTATCATTTCACATGCATAGTAAAAATCAACGTCGTTTAAACGAGGTAGAAAGAGGGAAAAAAGACAAAAATATTCTAGATTATTTTGTTTAACTTATTATCTAATGTCTAAATTGCAAAGAAAAATTAAAGTAATTTATTTATTTTATTTAGTTAGGGTGAAATAGTAATTTTACATTAAGGAGGTAAAATAGTCATTTTATTAATATTCTGTTAACTTATACGTTTTGTAACTTTAGGTGTAAATCAGTGAAAATATATATATATGTGTGTGTGTGTATTTTTCAAAAAGTCCGAAAAAAACAGATGGTCAGTGGATAATTGCCCTAATAATAATTGTTGTACTCTGGTTTTCCTATAGCTTGATCCAAAAAAAAAAATAATGCACCGATGGACCATTGAGCATCGTACATAGATCAATGGCCTTGAAGCCCTAATACCCAAATAACCGATGAGGACTCTCATACTAAGATAACAACAATTAAACATTATTTTAGTTTTTGGGGAGAGGCCACCCACGCTCTTTAAGGTTTGTTTAAATAGTCATACGGACCTTCTTAGTTTTATAAATGGTCACACAAACCTCTTTAATTTCATAAATAACTATTATACCCTTTCATTGTGAGTTCTTTATTGAAAAGAAATTGTTAACAATCTATAGATGTATACTATCTAAAATCTAGTGATATTATAAATACATATACTTATCATGACACTCTAGATGCTAACAATATTAGAAATCTACCTCTTTTTTTTTGGTTTTTTTTTTTGTTTTTTACTCTTCACAGACTATGAGTACAAAAAATATAGTTAATGTAGTGATCTTACTAGTGAATGTCGAAAAAATGAGCAGAAAATGATAAAATTAGGCAGAAATGAGTTTTAGTCATTGTAACGACCTGCCCCGGCCTCTACAGGGCGAATCTTACTGCTTCTCCAATATAAATTAAAAAAAAAATAATAATCATTTACAGTCCATAAAAATTATAACCTCGAAATACAAATACATTACGCAAACTGAAGCGGAAGAATTTAAAATTCATGCCAAACCATCTATCCTCCTCGTTTCATGTTCTCTCATTAGACATCACGAATCAATCCTAATTTATGGGAACTGAATCACAATAAACTATAATGAGTACATAACTCAGTAAGTAAACCAATTTTTCGTATACCAAAATACAAACATATATACATACTTACATATAATGCCAATGGATGACGTGCTATGGTATTCGAAAACATTGTAAAATAAATCATCGAAATCTCAATCTATAATTCTCAAACTTCCACATTCTGTTTCAAATCACTTATTTGAGCTACCTTCATTCAATCACCGCTTAGTAGGACACTCCACTAACTTTCATAACTTTCTTATACTTTGGGCTTCACGTCAACGCGTCCCTCGCCCACTTATCTCATATCTATAACATAACATCCGGAGTCTCCTCCACTAAGCATCCAAGCCAAAACTGTAAAACAATCTTTCTTTCTTTTTACATTCTCTTCGCTGAAATTCACTTTCTCATTAAATACAAAACGTAATGCATTTTTGTGCTCATGCCAATGAAATTCCCAACATACGTATGCCCATATCTATAAATACACATAATAACACATCATGTCAACACATCACATAAACACATGGGCATAACATATAAATTAACATCCGTATATATTAAAATAGACATTTCAAACATTTCAAACATTTCAAACATATATATTGTTTATTGTGATTCGTTTGGAAATCTAGTTTACTTACCTCCTGACATTCTCGAGTACCAAACGCATATTGATATCATCGGCCTAAAATAAATAAAAATACTCTCATAAGAATAAAATTAACCATTATCGTATACTCCAATATTCTAAATTCCTCAATATAATCGCATTCCATACTTAACCTCAAATAATCTCAATTTAAATCATAAATCACCAAAATAATCATAATTTCTAAAATTACAAAATTACCCTCAAATATTTTAAAATTAGCAAAATACCCTTAAAATCATAATTTACCAATTTAACCTCCAAATCATAAATTACCAACTTATCCTCAATTCCAACAATTACTAAAATATCCATAAAATCTAAAATTATAAAATTGCCCCAAAAGTGTGAAATTACCAAAATACCCTTGTCGGTCAACGGTCATCGAAATTCAACCGACGGTGGCGGGAAGCTCAAATCTGAAACTTCTGGCCACGCTAAGTCCAACGGTGGTGGCCGTGAGCTCCCACACGCGGTAACGGCTCCGGATCAGGCTCCCAAAGCCGTATTTCCATCAACGGCAGTGGTTGGTCGGAAAAGACAGAGGGCATGGTGGGGAACAAAACCTAAGTGGTAGCGCGGCCTAACTCCGCCGAGATCGACGGTAACAAAGGCGGGTTGAGCCGCGGTTCTTCAAGCTTCGATCGCTGGCGTTCCAGTTGGATTTCGGCGGCAAGGATGGCATGGATACGTTGCTCGTCTCTCAAAACTGTGCTTGCTCGAACGGAATTAAGAGAACTGCCGTCACGCCACCACGTTGGATCCGGTTTGGTTTCTCTTATCTCTCTCTCCCCGTAAGCTTCTCTTCCCTTTTTTTTATATATATATATATTAAGGACTGGGCAAAATAAAGGAAAAATGGGGTGTGGGGTATTATAGTCATTTTTCGTTCACATATTTGTCAGTACGTATATTCATTTATAGGTCGGGAAAATGACTTCGAGCTACTAATAAGGGTCTTTGTCATGTGACTGAGCAAGCAATAATGGCAATTATTGATCACTTAAATTATTGTGAGCTTTCTGGGAACAATCGGACAACGTTACATCGAGATCCCAAGACCGAATGTGGATGATTCGGATGCGATCCGCCGGTTTGTGAAATCCGGAAGACCGTATGGATTGTAACAATTTGAGCTATTCTTGACGAGAGGGTTCGCCAGTATGGATGGTAATTTTCTGAGCCAAACCGGATAACGGTTAGAAATTCGTGTCAACGCGGTGGTCTCTTCTCTGGACACAAACGGCTAGCCGGTTAAGGAAATCCGGTAAACCGTTTTCTTCGATTTCAAGGGTTTTAAAGGATTTGATGAAAATAAATAGAGACAAGACTTTTAAAATTAAACAAACAAAAATTCAATCTTACCAAACTTCCAATCCAAGGGTGTCAATTCCATCCAATTGCAATTTTGATCATAGGCTTAAATATAAATTACTCAATCCAAGAACTTAGTCTACTTAATCTAATCCCAGAAAAGCAATTATTCTCCTAATGTAATAGACTCAAACAATCGCCCAAATCCAAACTTATCACCAATTTAACTGGGCATCATCGTTCCATATCAAATTAAGCGACAGCATTAAGAATAGTGAGAATGACTAAAACAAGATTAATTAATTCAGATTACTCCAATTCAATCAATTTGTATTTTTATTTCCCTAGAGCCTATCATGCAAGCTATGTAATCATCAATATACACACACACGAGCCAACTCCTTACTACTCAATTCAATCATTCATGACAATTACGGATCACAAACTCATGACTAGCGATAGAAAATAAATATTGAATTAAGGCCAACTCAATCAATATAAATAATTCATGAAATAAGAACAAGAAAATAAAATTACTTGATCAAGAAATTCTAAGTTCAAAGCCTCACAAAACTACAACTGAATTTGATTACCTCGACCGAATTAAAACCTTAGCCACACATGGTGGCTAAACAAAACAAAAGAATTGAGAAGAAAATAATTGCAGCAGCTTGACTTCCTCCTTCCTCACGCTCAGCCTCCTTTTATAATGCTTGCTGGGCTTCTCTCTTCGTTATTGCTTTCCTTTTCCTCTTTGCTTCCTCTTTGCTGCTTCCTAATCCTTCTTGGCTTCTTATGCTAGGAAACCGCTCCTTCAAGTCAACGGTCACCCATTGCAAAGCCCAAATAAAGCCCTTATTATCCACTTTTTCTCTTAATCTCCATGATTCATCTCCTAAATCAATTCAAATATAATTTCCACGAATTAGCACAAGATCAATCAAAATATGAGGGAATTAAATAAAATATAACATGACTATTTATGACCTATCAAATTCCCCCACACCTAAACCATGCTTGTCCTCAAGCATATCTTAAATCATCATACTAATCCTCCCTTCAACCCATTCAATATCCAAGAATACCAATAAAACTAAACACACATCAATGAGTCAAATCATAGTGACAATCTAGAGAATAAGCATTCATAGGATAGAATTTGTAACAAAAAACATAAGCATCTCATCGATTCATCAAAATCAAATGCAGCAAGACTTAACACCCTCGCATGGTTTCGCTCAATGCTCTCAAAGTGTTTAGGGTGCGTGTTTTACTCTCAAAATCAAAGCATAACATGTCATTACCATAGGCTTGCAAATGATTTAAATCTCCACCACTGCATATGAATATGATGCAAAAATCAAAGGGACTTTACAAGGGTTGAAATGGGGCTTAGGTAAGGGTATGGTAAAAGGAAAAATGAAGGGTTTAACAATCAAGACAAAGAGTTAGTTATGTGCATGATTATGATACCTCATAAAATAAACAAACATACTTCTAGAATGATGAAATTTATCCCCACATTTAAGCACTTAAAACACTTGGAGAAACAATTTGATAATTCAATTGCTTTTGCAACTAATTCTCCAATCATCAAATTAAGGGAATAAATCTCTCAACAGAATTTTTTTTCTTTCTTCTTTTTCATTTTTTTTTTTTTTCGTTTTTTTTTTTTTTTTCATGCAATTACTTCACTCTTGTCTTGATAGGGTAGAAAGAAAACAAGGATAACAAACAAGAAGGCTTGTGGTTAAACAATGTGTTAGAAACAAATGAAAGGGAAAAATAGGCTCAAAGGGGCTAACTAGGGAAAAATAAAAGGTGGGTCTTTTAGAGTTTAAGAATTGGTTAAACCTAATTGCCCTTATCACACTTAAGCATCAATTCAAAAATGTGGTCTCAACATACATTCAAAAGCAAGTTCTAGAACAAACACACTAAGTTCGATACACTCAACAAAAATAAAATGAGCAAAATGTAATAAGTTGCTCTTAGGCTCAAAAGCTCACTAGAGTGTCTATTTTGCATCAAGTCTTGTGCACTTTTCAATCAACAAATTAATTCGACACCATCGAAAATTTTAAAGAAAAATACTATTCATGCTTACCTCTTTCATGCATTAAAACTCAAAACAAAGATGTATCCTTAACTTACAAGGTATTCAAAGATATTGAGAAGACTTAAAATCAATTTAAAAACATGCCAAAATCCTCCCCCACACCTAAATAATACATTGTCCTCAATGTATTAACAAGTAAATGGCTCACAAAAAATAATAATGATAATGAAAAGTAAATGAGAAGGGAAGAAAGAAACTCCCCTGGATGTGAGCAGTGTGGACTCGAATGAGCTAGGGATAAGGTTCCAGGGAGAGCTGAAAAATGGCGTGAGCACGATTTATTGAGGTTAATCTTCTTCATCAAGAACATCTGGAGGCTTAAAATAAAATCAACGAAAGTAAAGAAAACTAAATATAATAAAGAAATGGAAATTCAAAAGCGAGAATAAAGAAAATATTTGGGTTGCCAAAAGCGCCTTTTGTTTTATGTCTTTATTAGACATAACGCAGTTTAATAGATCATCCAATGCCTTTTAAATTAGATTGTGCATCTAATTTTAGCTCATTCCCAACACTTCCTTGGGCAAAAACATCCCGCACAATAATCAAGCACATCAATTTGACAAAGAGAATGCACATCAAGTAGGGTGTTTCACATCATCAAATATTAAATTTAACAATCTCTCCATCAAACTCGATGCAGAGAGCACCTCATCTACATCAATTTTTGTTTTGGCAGTTTTCATGAAAGGTCTTCCTAATAAAATTGAAGCGGATTTTGAAGAAAAATTACCTTCCATCTCTAAGATGTAAAAATCTACAGGAAATATAAGCTCATTAACCTGCACCAAAACATCTTCTACAATCCCAAGTGGGTGAATATAAGAACGGTCAGCCAATTGAATAACTACACCAGTTGTTTGCAAGTCATTTAATTTTAATTCTTGGTAAACAGAAAATGGCATGACATTAATTGAAGCTCCTAAATCTAGCATAGCATGCTCAATTTTCTTTTCACCAATCACACAAGGTAATGAAAACATACCTGGATCCTTGCATTTTTCGGGCATACTCTTTTGTAACATTGCTGACACATTTTGACTTACCTCAACCTTCCCCTTAGCTTTCATCTTCCTCTTGTTGGTACACAACTCTTTCAAGAACTTTGCATATTTGGGGATTTGTTTGATCGCATCCAATAAGGGGATGTTAATTTGCACTCTCCTAAACGTGTCCAGGATCTCCTTTTCTTGCTCATCTTCTTCGCTTAACCCGCTAGAAAAGGAGGTAGTGTAAGATGAAAGAGATAAAGGAGGATCGAATTTTACCCCACGCCTTGTTTTGGGAGGAGCTGCTTCATCTTCATCTCCTTGCCATTTCAACGCCTTTTAGTGGAGTTGATCCCAGGGAATTTCTTTCCGCTCAGAGTGAAATTGCACTACAATTCTCTCTCGCTGATTGCCAAGGTAATTTTCCGAATTTTGAGCTTCCAACTTACTAACCACGTGGCTAATCGAGTGATTTGGTTGCCTAAACTCGATGCTTGTTCTGTTTCCGTTGAAATCAAGAGTATTGTAGCAGATTCTTAACAATATCTTCCAAATACATACCGAGTTGGGAGCTCGAGTCCTGTAGGATCGGTGGTCTTGTAAAGTTCGAGGCGTGGCCTTGTTGTCCTCATTGGTTTCCATAACTAAAGTTAGATGATCCTCCATCCGTGATTGTAGTGATTCGGTCAGGATCGTACGGCCTTCGAGCGTGACTAGAAACCCATTTATAAGATTGGCTTTGTGGAGTCTTGTTGTAATGGGCACATATCGAGGATGCCCATGAAGTGAGCATATCCCACACGCTTTCACCGCTTGCGCTCTCTACACCCATTTGACGAACCAAAGCAGCTTAAATGAAATTTGATTTTTAAGGTCACTTACCTCGTTAACGTGCTTGATAGATCCTCCACCCGCCTTGTACCTAAATTGTTGAGAAGTTTCACCATGTTTGAAATCAATTGTCTGGTCGCTTCCTGCCTTGTTCACTAAAGCTCCACCACTCACGATCAATCATACTCCTATCCATTGGCAATAATCCTCATAAAAATATTGGATGAGTTGATCCGAAATTCACGGTGGGGAAAGCTAGCACATAATCTTTGAATCGCTCAGATTCGACAACGTCTCTGATCTGATGCCATAGATCTCCTTCATAATACTAAGAATGCGAGGTGAAAGAATTTCTCCAAATAGCCTCTTCATCTCGCTCCATGTGGTGATAGAACCCAAGGTAGATAATAGAGCCAACTTAGCTCGATCCTTCAAAGAGAAAGGAAAAGCTCAAGGTTGATTTGCTTCCTGCACACCATGTGGCTTCATTCCAGAGCAAACAATGTGAAATTCCTCGAGGTGCTTATGAGGATCTTCTCCGCAAAACCACGAAAAGAAGGAAGTAAATGAATTAAACCAGATTTTAATTCAAAATCATTAGCAAAATTAGGAAAAGTAATGCATGTTGATTCAAATCGGGCGAAGTTCTTCGAGAGTTCGCCATCTCTTCTTTAGTTTCAAAATGGATGTACCACCAAGAGTGAAATCTATCTCGCTTCTTCCTCAAGACGACGCTTCCTCTCTAGTCTCTTTTCTCAATTGACGCTACCGTCCTCTCGATTTCGTGGATTATACTGCAAATTAGTACCCTGAGAGGAACGAGTCATAAACTAAATCAAATAAATAATTAAAACAATGAGAAACTAAAATTAGCTCCCCGGCAACGGCGCCAATTTTGACGGAGTTGTCGAAGCTCCTCAAAACAAATACTGATTCACCTAAATAGAATTGTAGAAATGGTGAGACCAGGTCGAATCCCTAGAGAACTATGTATTTAATTTTCTCAAAGTCTAAAAATCAATTTTTCCAAAGATTTAGATTTTGCAAGTCACTAAACCGCTAACCGAAAAGGAAACCGGAAAGCCGCTTTGTTTCTTTTAGATTGAGTTAACTGCCAACCGTTAAGGAATCCAAGAAACCATTTTTCAAGAGCGATTCCGGGAGTGAACCGGATAACCGGTTGGAGAAAATCCTAAGACCGATTACTGTGAGCTTTCGGGAACAATCGACAACCGTTATCGAGATCCCAAGACCGAATGCTTGCCGTGATGATTCGGATGCGATCCGTCCACCGGTTTGGTGAAATCAAGACCGGCCATGGGATTGTAACAATTTCGAGCTATTCTGGATGAGAGGGTTCCGCCACCGTCATGGATGGTAATTTTCTGAGCCAAACCGGATAACCGGTTAGAGAAATTCGAAGTCAATGCGGGTGGTCTTCTTCGACACAACTGGTTATGAAATCCAGAAACCGTTTTCTTCGATTTCAAGGGTTTTAAAGGATTTGATGAAAATAAATAGAGACAAGACTTTTAAAATTAAACAAACAAAAATTCAATCTTACCAAACTTCCAATCCAAGGGTGTCAATTCCATCCAATTGCAATTTTGATCATAGGCTTAAATATAAATTACTCAATCCAAGAACTTAGTCTACTTAATCGGAATCCCGCAGAAAGTAATTATTCTCCTAATGTAAATAGACTCAAACAATCGCCTAAATCCAAACTTATCACCAATTTAACTGGGCATCATCGTTCCATATCAAATTAAGCGACAGCATTAAGAATAGTGAGAATGACTAAAACAAGATTAATTAATTCAGATTACTCCAATTTAATCAATTTGTATTTTTATTTCCCTAGAGCCTATCATGCAAGATGAATCATGTCATTAATATACACACACATGAGCCAACTCCTTACTACTCAATTCAATCATTCATGACAATTACGGATCACAAACTCATGACTAGCGATAGAAAAATAAATATTGAATTAAGGCGTCAACTCAATCAATATAAATAATTCATATGAAATAAGAACAAGAAAATAAAAATTACTTGGATTGAAGAAATTCTTGTTAAGTTCAAAGCCTCACAAAACTACAACTGGAATTTGATTACCCCTGGACCGGAATTAAAACCTTAGCCACACATGGTGGCAAACAAAACAAAAGAATTGAGAAGAAAATAATTGCAGCAGTTGACTTCCCCTCCCTTCCTCACGTTCAGCTCTCCTTTTATAATGCTTGCTTTTTGCTTCTCTTCGGTTGCTTTCCTTTTCCTCTTTGGCTTCCTCTTTTGCTAGCTTTCCTAATCCTTCTTGGCTTCTTCTTCTCTTAATGCTAGGAAACCGTCTCCTTCAAGTCAACGGTCCCATCGCAAAGCCCAAATAAAGCTCTTTTATCCACTTTTTATCATAATCTCCATGATTCATCTCCTAAATCAATTCAAATATAATTTCCACGAATTACCACAAGATCAATCAAAATACGAGGGAATTAAATAAAATATAATATGACTATTTATGACCTATCACACTTCTCTCACTTCTCTCAAATACTTAGAAACTTGCTTAGAAACTTATAAGTTTAACAAAGTTTTGGATGCCATTCAAGCTCTCATCATCTCTCTATTTATAACCTAAAGAGTGGCAAAAAATTCAACTCGACAATTTACCCATTTGTATGCTAGTTGTATGTTTGTTGAAATTTCCAAACTTTGGTGCCAACTTTCAACACGTTTTGCCCACTTTTGTCAAGCTTTTTGACAAATTATCATAAAGTTTTGTGTTTGTCAAAAAGCTTATCTTGACTTTCACACAGGTCGTCAAGCTGATCTCATAGTCGGAGTACAACAGAAGATCGAAAATGAATAATACTATTAGAGGTTATTTTTGTACGTGTATATACATTTTTTACTCTAGAGAGAACAAGAGAAGAAGTGAAAAAGGCTTAGAATATTATTCACACAGACATCAGCGTTCATTACACATAATTAACGGGGAAAAAGAAAAATGCCTTATCCATCAAAGGAGATGCCTTAATTCACATACTCATGGTACTTAGCCAGAAGAACAAGAAAATTCTTCTTATGCACGGCAGTTCCGGGCAGAGAATCAAAGTCCAAATCTTGCTTCTTCATTCCTGGAGGCATTTCCCAATCAAATTTGTAAAGAAGATTAGCAAGTGCAAGATTCACATTTGCAATTCCCAAATGCATTCCAGGGCAAATTCTTCTGCCAGCACCAAATGGTATAAACTCAAAGTTTTGCCCTTTAAAGTCAATAGAACGATCAATAAATCTCTCAGGATTAAATTCCTCGGGATTCTCCCAAGCATCAGGATCTCTTCCTATTGCCCACGCATTTACGTAAACAAGTGTTTTACCCGGAATTTCATACCCGTCTATTATGCACTTTTCAGTTGTTTCTTTGGGGATTAGTAAGGGAACTGGCGGTTGCAATCTCATAGTCTCTTTGACTACGGCCATGAGATAGTGTAGTTCTTGAACATCATCTTCATCTACAAAGCTTTTGTTGCCGCCAACCAAAGATCTAATTTCTTCTTGAACCTTTTTCATCACTTTAGGATGCTTCATTAGGTAGGTCATGGTCCAAACCACAGTCGCCGCGCTCGTGTCTGTTCCAGCAACGAATATGTCCTGCAAAGCAAACAACATATATATATATATATATACACACACACACACATACAGATAAATTATTTAAAGCAACAATTTATATTAGATTAATTATACACATAAATAGACACACAGTCAATTACATACCACGAGCACTGCTTTGATGTGATCCAAAGTTAGGTCAACTTTGAACTCACGATCTTTTCGAATTTGAAGTAAAACATCAACTAAATCCTCCTGCTGCATCTCTGTTTTTGTTCTTTTTGGATCTAAATGCTCGTCGATGAGTTCTTGGTAGAATCTATCAGATTCTTGAAAGTTATTTTCCAGGCGACGCATCATTCCAGTGAGTTTATCAATCCAACCCATAAAAGGAAAATAATCCGTAACAAAAAAGGCTATAGACAAGGCTTGAATTTCATTAAGCAATGTATGGAATCTACTTCTTTCACTTATTGCCTCCTCGTTATCATCGGATCTCTTCCCAAAACCAAGTCTACAAATGGTGTTGCACGAAAGAGACATCATTATCTCACTTAAGTTCACTTGTTTAGAAGCAGCGGCTGATTTTGATATGGATTCAATCATTCTCGAAACTTCATCTTCTCTAATGGGTCGAAAATTTTGTGCTCTAATAGAGTTAAAGAGGGTGAAAATGACAAGTCCAAGCCATTATAAGAAATCCTTTGTGTTGCTACCAAAGCTGGCCTACTACAGAATTGAAGATCATGGGCTTTTAAAGTCTCTTTAGCCATTTTTGCCGAGGAAACAATTAGGGTTGGCACAAAACCAAGACGCAATGACATGAGAGGACCATATTTTTTAGATAGTTCCCAAAATGACACATGAGGCTTTGAGACGTCAAACTGATGTAAGTTACCTATAAAAGGAAGGCCCTTGGGACCAGGTGGGAGAGACGAAGCATAGCTTGATGTTACGTGTCTTCGCACAACAAAGAAGAGGAAGATTGGGAGACACAGTAGGATGATCATTATGATAAGCAAAGCCATTATCCCTACTGCAATAATAATAGAGAACCTCTATGAATAAGGAAACAAAACGCTATTCAGTAATATATATAAATGGGAGGGCTCCCTTTTGGTACTCTTGTGAGGTCCTTTTATCTTGTGTGAGGTTTGCAAAACGAAACATAATAGATTTGAAAAGTTTGACACGGATTTAAAATCTACATCTTACCGTTTAACCAAAAAATAACTACATCTTACTTTTGAAAGTTCGAAAGCTGCATTATTGTTTTGACACTCTTATGCATGTAAGATAAGCCTGAGATGATATTTTGAATGCTAAGAGATCTTTATTTACTTATGATATTTAATTATTGATTCATCTGTGTCAATGCTTATCCTTTTCAATCAAGAAAATCAACTTGCTTTTGTCTTTCATGGCCACTTGATATAATAATGGATAAGTTGGCGTCTTATGTGAGCCATTCTCCTATTTTATTAATCAAGAAAACTCCCAATTTTCAGTCGTTGACGTGTCTTCGTGCAGAAAGTTCTTCTGTTGTCTTTGAACCACAAATATTTAGGGTTTTTCCACAAACCAATAATGGCGCACCGAGTACCTATGGGTCATACTTAGCCACAAACGTCCTTTTCAAATAATAATAGTTTTTGAAGTTCTCAAAAAGCGAATCATATAAAATTATAGATGGATCAGTAAATCATTCCGAAAACTTTTTATTTTGGGCCTCAATCAAATTGTGGATAGAAGATATTTTCTTACTTTTCGGATTTCTTAAAATTTTTATTTTTTTTAACCATATTTAAGTAGCATTTTTTTGTTTCGGATACCAGAATTTTGTTATCTTCTTATTCTTCTTATGACAAATTCACATGTTAGGGTTTTAGTATAAGAGAGGTAAAAGCTTAGTTGCGAGACTGTTGGCTATCATTAAAAAAATTCTCTCTGAGAATTCGTGTGGTGTTGTTCTTTTGCTTCCGTTTTGCACTAGAAATCTTAAGACCCAAATGCCTAATAAGAGCTCCTTGAATAATCTCTTCATCAATAGGAGATTCCATCACTTCATCATTTTCACAAGGATAATTCAAAAGATACTTAATATCCATGGCATTTCTATAGCGTAGAGCAGAAATAGCTTCATTTAATCCATGGATGCCTTCATCTTCACAAACTTGTTGTTTGGCAGTCATACCATCATCTAACCGAATTTTACAATATTGAAAACAATTTTGCAATAGTTGTTGTCTTCACATCAATGTTCCAACCCACATTAATAAAATTGATAGCATTCAATATGTTAATTTTTTTCGAATTTGTTGCTCCTATCTTGTAGCCTTCCAAGAAGCTAGAAAAATAACGACGCCGATAATGGATTTTTAATGCTCGAATAATCCCAACATCACATGGTTGAATCTTTGAGGTTGTATTACGAGGCAAGAAAGATAGTTCAACGTTACTCGAGCCTTCAATAACCTTTGGATGGGCTGGTCAATTTTTCACCAAAAGCAGAATTTTTTTTGCCATTCATTCTCTTATCAAACGAATAAACAAATTTTTCAAAAAGTAATCCAGTCATCCATGCTTTCTTGTTAGTTCGATAATGACAATTAAGATTGCTAATGTTTACATTTTTATAGCATTTAGGTTTAGCATACTTACAAATAATCCAAAGTGGTACTTTATTATAACCATCATTGCAACAAACAACAATAATAATTCTCTCCTTGTCCTTCTTCCGTCCTTCTAATTACTTTGTAGCAAGTGAACGATTAGCTTTTAAACGATAGAATGAACCCGTTTCATCTATATTATGGATATCTTTTCTATTGAAATTGGTTTAATTTAGCTTTTATTCTTGGTAAAGTAGCTTCAATATTCACCATAGCTACCGAACCACTTTCACCAAATCTTCGATAAGATTTAATTTGATGTTTCGCCTTAAACCGCTCAAGCAAACCACTTGAAAAGTTACATTCCAGATTAGAGATGCCATATATTTACTACAAAAACTCTTTTGCTCTGGTTTGGGTCTCCAGTCATATTAAATTTCTCTTAATATTGGAGAAACCACTCATACAATATTTTCTCTAACTTGGGATATTTTGCCTTTTCACATTCTTATTCTTCATCTCATTTGACAAATATTTAGCTAACTTTTTAAGAACATTTGATATTGTTGACTGCCTTATGGAAAGATAAAATTTTTGTTGAGCCCATTGGTGCAAATCTTTTTTACTTGATGATGGATGCTCATTTTTATATTCGTATAGTGCTTTCCTCATCTGATCAGTCAATGTAGATTTCTTTACTTCTTTTAAATGAGAAGCAACGATTTTAATGGTTTGAGTCTAAAATTAAAAATGATGGATAATGTGTTTATAGAGTTTGTTTTCTATGTTCTATGTACTATGTGTAAAATAGCAATGGTATTATACAAATCTTATGGCTATTAAAGCCAAATCTCAAGGATTATTTGTCAATAATATCCCTCCTTGATTGGGCTCACTATTCTATGATTTCTTCCCTTATCCCATGTATACAAAGCATATTCTAGACCAATTTTAGCATATTCTATGATCATAGCAATAATTATTTTTATTTGTTTCTTTTTACACACTTCTTTTATATATGTATTAAGAAAACTCTTCATAAATTAATAAATTATTCATTTATCGATAGATAAATAACCTTGCTAAAATAAATTTTTTTGGATCCCAACAATATTATTTTATAGATGTTTTATTGTATGTCAATCACAAAACATTTTGTGTTAAAGAAACAAGTTTTGTGATTTTGAAATGGCTTGCTCAGTCATGCTACTAACATTGTGGAATCTTTAACAACTCAAAAGCCCAAGAATGAGCTTTCAACAACATGAGAAGTTGCCAATAGGCCTTTGGCCCAGCGGTAAACCTCTACTCTCACAGTTGAATTGAAGTGTTAAGCATGATACTTTAGTACGTTACCTATAAGAATCCCATGTTCTTTCCGTATGGGGCCAGCATCGGTCAACCTTGGTATGGGGAAGTAGTGTGAGGGTAGTGGTTCGAGTTTTCATGGACTCAAAACTCTCTTAATTAAATATTATGCATGATTGTGTGGAGTTTATTTGCAAGTCTTTGTTTCTTGCGAAATGCAAGTGGAGCAAAGATAACCCTCGCCTGTGAAGATTATTTGTCTGGACATATACTTCATAAATTTAATGTAACAATACAAGTATCAGTTATGTATATCTGATTGTAAATATCTGTGTAATACAGTAATCTGATATGTAACCAGTATTAAAAAAAAAACAACACAAGAAGTTTATTTCCTTAAAAAAAATGAGAAGTTGGGAATGTATCATTTATTAATGAACTACAACACCATAATTAGCATGTAAAATTTAATTAAGCTCTAAGTATTGGTTTTTAGATTTATATACAAAAGTAGAGATATTTTATCCTCTCATTTTTTCTCATATGCCCCCATTATGCTTAAAATTATAATAAAGGACAAAGTTATCTTTGAATTTACATTCCATTGATGTTCCACAACCCTATACTTTTTCTAAAACATTATAAGATTCGAATCTTCAATTTTTTTTTTTTTGGAAATAAGATACTCCATTCATTCAAATGAGAAAATTATTGGCAACTAGTACAACATATTAGAGTATTGATTTTTTATTTTTAATTTCTTCTTAACACTAAAAGATTGAACTTTGGATATTTACTTGTCTAAAAGAGCTTTTAACTCATATATACTTTAATAGCTTATTATTAACTTTTTTAAAAAAGTAACAGATGGTTAATTTGCGTCTAAAAGTGTTGATACAAAACTCTAACACAAAAAGAAAAACAAAAGAGAGAGATGATAAAGCACAATGAAATTCTAGAAATAATAGGGAAAAAATGGAATAAAGGAAATATTAAAAAGTGGGGTTTAATGAGATAAAATGTGAGGTTGAATATCATCATTTGATAATAATGCAATTTATAAGCCCAACATAAATAAGCCCAAGAGCGATGCTATTAGCACCCAGTTTTCTTATCTTATAAAACCCATTTTTAAGCATACTGCATTGAATATGCTATAGATAGCATATATTCTAATAAAACTTCATTTCAAAAATACCCTTATCAATAACAAGTTGGCTATTAATAGCTATTTTAAATCATAATCTAGTTAACAATTTAGTCAATTGCCCTCACAATTATAACAAATAATGGAGTGGAGGCAGTCTACTCTTTTATTAATGTAAGTGAAGTAGACGTTACTCAAATATTAGTGAGGATAAAATTCTAAATAGTGCTTCATAAGAACTTATTTAAACTAATCCCAGTAATAGTCTGATTATAATAGTCAGTGTAAAAAAAAAACATAATCTAGTTCGTCTTGCTTTCATTATGCAACAAGCTCTTAGAACCATTAAAATAATATTTATATTTGACCTTTTTTTTAACGAATAAAGATATTAATTTATTTTTTCCTCTTTTCTTTTCTTTGTTAAAACCAAATTCCAGCCAAGATCAAGAAAAAAATCACTAATTCAGTTTTTTTTCCCTTGGATAAAACCTATTAATTCTATGATTTGGGGGGGGGGGGCTATGATTCCATAAAATTAATGTAAATTTTTCCAAGTAAAAAAACAAATAAATGGTTAACAGCCTAAGTTGCCAGTAGCAAATAACCAAGGATCTTAGTTGCTATGAGGGTGTGAGAATTGAGAGAGTATGAGAGAGAACATCTTGCCCCTTCCGTGATTTCAAAAGAAATAAAATTGTAGTTTTAAAAAACATTAAAGGGGTTTCATAAGCTTAAAAATAGGGCGCCGGTAGCTCTAGTCTAAGCCGAACATGGATAAACCCAAATAAAGCCCAACATAGAAAATCATTCTCCCCAAACCCAATAAAGTTAGTTTGCTCCACAACCCAATGAGGTTAATTTGCCAGGGCACTAGGCTTATCAATTAGCCACACTCCCAAATCCTCATCGAAGTTTACGAACAATTTTCTGGTATGTTAATTATGGGGACGGCTACAATACCTGCATGTATGTGATACATGCAGGCGATAAAAAAATGAAAACAAGTAGAGCATTGGTTTGGCTGCCAAGTGGCAGCCAAACACCCAAAAAAAAAAAAAGTACTGGGTGCAACCGGTTACATCTTAAAGGAATAAAATAATAATAAATTTAATTATAATAAATAAAATAATAATAAAATAATTAATATTTTAATATTAAAAGATACATAACAATAAAAAATTATTTTTATATAACAAAAAAGAGTTTTAAATTTGATGGTATAAGTATCAAGTTAATGGTCTTAATTTCATGTTTATTGGTCGATTATTTTATTAATTTCAAGGTTACAAGTTAATGATCTATGGTTTCATATTCATTGATGTAATTTTCAAGTTATTTGACTTTCAAGTGTAATGGTCAATTTATCAAGTTAATGGTCCGGATTTCATATTTGTTGGTTCATTAAATAAAATATTTTCATCGTTGCAAGTTAATGATCTCATATTACATGTTTATTGCCCTAAGTTTCAGGTAAATTAAATAAATCATTTTCATGGTTGCATGTCAATGATCTAATGTTTCATATTTATTGCCTCAAGTTTCAAGTTCTTTCACTTCACGTTTAATGGTTCAATTATCATGTTAATGGCCATGGATTCATGTTTATTGGTCCATTAATTAAATAACTTCCATAGTTTCACGTTAATGATCTGATATTGCATGTTTATTGGAAAATATTTCAAGTTCCATTATTTCAAGTTAAATGGTCAAGGTATCAAGTGAATGGGTAACGTTTCATGTTTATTGGACCATTATTTAAATTATTTTCAAAATTGCAAGTTAATGATCCAATTTTTCATGTTTATTAGCCCAGGTTTCAAGTTCATTAATTAAATTATTTTCTATATTGCAAGTTAATGATACAATGTTTCATGTCTATTGTCACATGTTTCATGTCTATTGTTTTCATGTTTAATGGTTGAGGTATCAAGTTAATGGTCTTGGTTTCATGTTTATTGGACCATTACCTAAAAGGATTTCAAGTTTGCAAGTTAATGATCTCATATTTCATGTTTATTGGCTAAAATTTCAAGTTGATTAATTAAATAATTTTCCTGGTTGCAGTTAATGATACCATGTTTCATGTCGATTGCCCATTGTCTCAAGTACCATTGGTTTCATGTTTAATGGGTAGGGTATCAAGTTAATGGTATTAATTTCATGTTTATCGGACCATTAATTAAAATCCTTTCAAGTTTGCAAGTTAATGATCTGATATACCATGTTTATTGGCCCAGGTTTCACGTTCATTAATTAAATAATTTTCGTGGTTGCAAGTTAATGATACCATGTTTCATGTCCGTTGCCCAATGTTTCATGTTGGATTGGTTTCATGTTTAATGGCTGGGGTATCAAGTTAATGGCCATGATTTCATGTTTATTGGACCATTATTTAAATACATTTCAAGTTTGCAAGTTAATGATCTCATATTTCATGTCCGTTGCAAGTTAATTTAACTAGTTGCAAGTTAATGATACCATGTTTCATGTCCGTTGCCCAATGTTTCAAGTTCCATTGATTTCATGTTAATGGCTGGGGTATCAAGTGAGTGGTCTTGGTTTCATGTTTATTGGACCATTAATTAAAATCATTTCAAGTTTGCAAGTTAATGATCTCATATTTCATGTTTGTTACCCCAGGTTTCAAGTTCATTAACTAAATAATTTTTGTGGTTGCAAGTTAATGATACCATATTTCATGTCCGTTGCCCAATGTTTCAAGTTCTATTGGTTTCATGTTAATGGCTGGGGTATCAAGTGAATGGTCTTGGTTTCAAGTTTATTGGACCATTAATTAAAATCATTTTAAGTTTGCAAGTTAATGATCTCACATTTCATGTTTATTGGCTGAGGTTTCAAGTTTATTAAATAAATGCTTTTTGGGTTGCAAGTTAATGATACAATGTTTCATGTCCATTGCCCAATGTTTCAAGTTCCATTGGTTTCATGTTAATAACTGGGGTATCAAATGAATGGTCTTGGTTTCAAGTTTATTGGACAATTAATTAAAATCATTTCAAGTTTGCAAGTTAATGATATCATATTTCATGTTTATTGGCTGAGGTTTCAAGTTTATTAATTAAATGCTTTTTGGGTTGCAAGTTAATGATAAAATATTTCATGTCTATTGCCCTATGTTTCAAGATGCAGTGATTTCATGTTTAATGGCTAAGTTATCAAGTTAATGGTCATTGTTGTATGTTTATTGGTCTATAAATGTATGATATTAAGGGTTGCAAGTTAATGATCTGAGATTGCATGTTTATTGCCCTAGGTTTCAAGTTTATTAATCAAGTGATATTCATCATTGCAAGTTAATGATTTGATATTTCATGTTCATTACCCTAAGTTGGAAGTTCAATTGGTTTCAAGTATAATGATATATGTATCAGGTTTAATGCCCGAATTTCATGTTTATTGGTCTAATAATTGTGTGATTTTCGTGATGCAATTTAATAACCTCAAGAAATTTAATTCCTTTGTTTTGAAGTTTAATGGTGCAGTTAATCAAGTTAATAGTCGTGTTTTCATGCTTACGCTTTTGATTAAAAAATAAAAAAAATTTTAACTTCTGCCAAAATTTTTTGAAATTACATAAATTATGAAATCATAATTTAGATAATACACCGAATTTATTTTAATAGTACATTTATTTTAACTTGAAATTCTCTATATAATTTATTATAAATTTTAAGTTACACAAAAGATAACAACGTAAGTCAAAATGTCAGGTAATCGATACGCATGAACAAAGAAGAAGAAGAAGACAGAAAGAAGAAGCAAAGAACAGAATTTCCACCGCAACCAAAGACTAGCAACCGGCAGAATAAAGAAGAAAGAAAGAATAAAGAATAAGAAAAGGCAAGAACACCACCGCAAAGCAAGACAAGAATGCAGCTACTACCTGCAACTAGCAACAGCAGAGTCGCCGAGTCGAATGCAATAAAGAACCGTCACATCGGTAGCAAGCAAGAATAGCAATCGCCGGCAATCGCTAGTCGAAGCACTGTGAGCAGCAATGCCTCCCGATCCTGAAGAATACCGCCGTAGTTTAAACAAAGAATACCGGGCAATCGCTAGTTATAGCAGCACTGTGAGCAGCACCGCCTCGATTTAAGAATAAAAGAAAATGGCCGTTGTCAGAAGCAGCAAAGAATCGCCGGGTCAGAAACCGCCACCGCAATTAAGAACCACCAATCTATACACTCCCGAAATCACAAATCAAACAAAATTCGGAACATGTAAACAACCATCCAAACATATAAAACAAACTGCCGAACATGTAAAATAACCATCTGAGCATGTAAAATAACCATCCAAATATATAAAACAAACTTTCGAACTTATAAACAACCTTCCGAACATATAAAACAAACTTTCGATGTTATAGATGAGTAAATTCTAAAACACAGAACAACCATCCGAACAATGTACAAACATCTGAACACAAAAATGAAGAAATAAATGAAAACTACTGAGGCGGCGGGGATGGTGGTGGTGGAGGTGGAAACGAATAAGGAATGCTAAAGTACTCTAAAAGGAGTCGCTGTCCGTGGAGGAGTTGTTGACGTCACGCGAGAGATGCTGCTCCTGAGAACGTGTTGAAAGTCGCTCGTCAGACAGAAAGTGTTCTCACCTCGTCTATAAGTTGCTGAAGACTAACATCGCCGAAGTCATATGGCTCTGTAGGTGAAACAGCAGATGCAGAAGCATCATGATTAGGTACACATGCAGGAGGGTCCTCACGTCTGCGCTGACCCCAAAAAGGAAGTGAAAAATCAAGCAGCTGATCAGCAAGAACCACATAATTCAAAGGACGATCATCACTCGGAGTAAGCTTTGTGTACTTAGTGTCAGTATACTTCACCCATGCTCCATTACGCCACTGAAATCCTAAAGCATACACGGCCTCATCTCTTATACTTCTAGAAGGTTAGAAGATGGTTCGTTTACGGGCACCTTAAAGTATTTAAGGATCCGCATGATGAAATTACCATATAGAAGGGCACGACTGATCAAGTTAGGTATGAAAAACATGGTGCGTATAATAGTATATCCAAGGTTAACCGGACGATGCCTGAGAATAGAATCAATCAAGGCAACATCCATGTGGGTAACATCATCTAAGTGCCCCGACCTAGGAAGGACAATATGCTGGATTAAGCGATGTAAAATACGGGATTGGAGGCATAAACATTGAGCACGGAAATGTATTGTACAGACCACATCGGAAAGATCAATGCGCCTACAAATGTTTCTAACATCATCAACATGAACAAAGTCATCAATCGTAGGAACTTTCCTAGCAGAATATATTTCTAACCCATCATCGGAGATTTGTAGGATAGAATTCAAATCTGTATCATCGAATTCAATCAAAACTCCTCCAACCTTGGTGATTACTCGATTCTCTTTCTCCGCGGAAATATCCATATTCGAGTAAAATACTTCACTAAGTCGGGATACACATTTTCATTAATCGTAAGGGCATTAATCCAACTAACTTCCTCCAATAATTGCAATAAATTTCTATTGCTAATACTAAGACTACGAAGCCAATCAAGCAGGATATAGAATATATCAACTACCTTACGGGCAATGAATCTTTGACGAAAACGGTTGGCTATACGCTTTTCCAGAAAGTGTTTTGATTCAAAATCAGGTTGTTCTACAGGGCCCCCATCTTGCCGTGGCCGTTTGGGTGGTGGAACCGCTTCTTTCCCTTTCTCTTTCGCTCTACGTGGCCTTGAAGTCGACATTATGAATGTTGAGCGATTTCAAGACTAATTAATCGATTAGTTGGAAGATAATGATGTTTAGAAGGGATATTTAGCTTTAATGTTGGTATAATTTACTGAAGATTGAAGAATTTAGAGAGAACACCAACGGGTTTACAACCTAGGTTTTTTCGGCATCCACGATTAAATTTTTTTTTTTAATTTAATCACGATAAAGTGGTGGGAAATGATAAGAACATGAGAGAGACGATTCGGCTTTTAGAGAGAAAAGCGGGTGACTGCTTCATTGAGGAAGAAGATGAACAATGGCTTTGGTGTGAACCTGGATAACCTCTTAAAATAATAGGATGACCTTTCAATTCCAGAAACCGTCTATGACGAAAACAGCTAGCCTTTTAATTTAAAAGACTAGCCGTTTAATATCCAGAGAGTGTCCCTCACGCAAACGACTAGCCGTTTTTCCTCCAGTGAGCCTTATACGACAACGGCTAGCCGTTTAACTTAGGAGGCTAGCCATTTAACATCCAGAGAGTCTTAGGAGGCTAGCCATTTAACATCCAGAGAGTATCCCTCACCAAAACGGCTAGTCAGCTTGAATTAGCTTTCTTTTCGTGAGCATTACACTCTCCTAAGAGCATTAGACGGAAACGGCTAGCCTCTTAAAATAAGAGGCTAGCCGTTTAATGTCCAGAGAGTGTCCTTCACGCAAACGGCTAGCTGCTTAAAATAAAAGGCTAGCCGTTTTGCCTCCAGTGAGCCTTATACGATAATGGCTTGCCGTTTAACTTAGGAGGCTAGCCATTTAACATCCAGAGAGTATCCCTCACGAAAACGGCTAGCCGCTTAAGTTGAACGGCTAGTCGTTTCTCTTCCCGTGAGCATTACACTCTCCTGAGAGCATTAGACGGAAACAGTTAGCCTATTAAAATAATAGGCTAGCCGTTTAATGTCCAGAGAGTATCCTTCACGAAAACAGCTAGCTGCTTAAAATAAAACGCTAGCCATTTTCCTTTCCGTTTGTGATCCAGTCACTTTAATACATTGTAATCGGAAAGAATTGATGTATCCACCAGCCCATGTACCAACCAAACCCATCATTTAATGAAGACATTGAATGTGAAAAAAACCCAACCCAACCACTCCTCTCACAGTGGTCAGTAATCATCGACTATGTCATTTTCATGCTCTGAAAATGGTAGAATCTTGAGGCAATATCACTGGAGAGCATGACAACAACATCAAATGTGGGAAGCATTTCTGCATGGGTGTTACACCTCAATGATAACAAACCATCGGAACAGGAAACTAATTGAGGTAATGGGATGGAAATGTGTGCAAGTACAGGTACGTCATTTCCCTCGCAAACTGGTGAAAGTATTGCTTATTTTGGGGACATATCTGCTACAATATCATCTAGTCATACGACGTATAGTGGTCAGAAAACCAGTGAACTCATTGAAGTGAGTGTCGAATCATGTTTTGATACTATCGATGATGCCCACGTATAGTATAAAAATTATGCTAAGTCCACTGGATTCTCTGCGAGAAAAGATGAACTCTATCGCGACGTCAAAAGTGGCGAAGTAGCAAGTCACCGATGGGTTTGCTCAGGCTAAGGATACATGCAAAAAAAATTGATAAAGAAAACAGACAGAGTCAGGGAACCGAAGGGCATTACTCGTAACGGGTGCAAGGCTGCACTTCGTGTGAACTACGACAAGTTGAAAGAGAAGTACGTGGTAACTAAATTCGTTGCTGAGCACACTCATCGCTTGGTTGAACCGCATGAGACATAATTTCTTCGTTCGCATAGACTTGTCAGCGATGCTGATTTGGCTCACGCAAAGGTGTTGTGGCAAGTTGGGGTGAAAGTCTATCAGTTCATAAATTACAAGTCGGATCAAGCAGGAGGGCTCCACCATGTTGGGTATATGGGTAAGGACATGCGGAACCGAATAAACCCAGGTAATCGTGCGTAAATTATTGACATCGACACAGAGGCTGCCATTGCGTACTTATCTGCAAGGGTTGATTATGATGCTGGAGTGTACTTCGAGTATACACTGGATAAGAAAAATAGATTGCGAAACTTGTTCTGGACCGACACTGTTGCTTGGTACGACTATGAACAATTTGGAGATGTTTTAGCATTTGATGCAACATATAAGAAAAATGCCTACAATAAACCTTTGGTGGCATTCGTTGGTGTAAATCATCAAAAAAGAAACACTGTATTTAGATTTGCGATACTGATTAACGAAACTATTGAATCATATGTATGGCTCCTACAGACTTTCTTATCTGCAATGAAACAAAAAAAACCCACGAGTGTCATAACCGATGGTGATAAAGCTATGTCGAAAGCGAACAAAAAACTGTTATGTCTGGATGTGCACATCAACTCTACTGTTGGCATCTTGAGAGAAATGCACAAGCAAATGTGAGGAGAAATGAGTTCACACTGAAGTTTTGGCAGTTAATGCTGAATCCAATGTCCATAGAGGAATTTAAACGACAATGGTTCTATGTAGTCTATGATCTAGGACTGGAACAAAATTCCTAGGTGGAAAAAATGTATGCAAAGCGTGGAAAATGGGCAGAGGCTTATTTGAAAGGAACTGTTTTTGGTAGAATGCGAACCACGCAAAGGTGTGAGAGCTTGAATTCTTACTTGCGTCGGTTTGTTGAGCAGAAGCTAAAACTATATGATTTCATTAGACAAATTCATCATGTAATGTATTGCATAAGGCACAAAGAAGTCCAAGATGAGTTTGACACAAACCACACAGCCCCCATTCTTACAACACATCTGCAAAGCATTGAAAAACATGCATCCGAAATATATACACGGAATGTATTCAAATGGGTTCGGACGGAGATCCTTAAAGAAGCCACGCTGAGTATGCTCAAGTGTGCCAAGACAGATGATTCCCACATCTATACTTTGACGAAATTTCAGCATCCGGAACAAAAATGGATAGTGTTGTTTTATAACAAAGAAGTTGCAATAAATTGTTCGTGCAAGATGATGGAATCTGAAGGTATTCCATGGAGGCATATATTTCATGTCATGAAGTTGGAGCAACTAGTTCGCATACCACCAACATTAATTCTTGGTCGCTGGACCAAATCAGCGAAGGTGAGTAAAGTGATGAAAATGACCACTGCACCGTCACGCCTCGATAAGGAAGTGTCAGAAACAGCGAAGTTTGGCTCACTTTCAGCAGCATGTACCAATCTTTGTCTTTTTGTAGCAAAGAATGAATAAAGTTATATGATAGTATTAGACGAAATTCAACGGCTGACACTTCACTTTGAACAGATGCTTGCCGACGATGAGTCAGTAAAACGAGCCAAGAATTGTGTACTTCACGCTGGTATGAAGTTGAGAAACCCGGTTAAGGTAAACAGTAAAGGTTGCTCCAAAACCGTTAAACATGATGGGGGTAAAAATCGTAAATGCAGTCAATGTTTTCAGCCTGGCCACACTAAACGGACTTGCCCGCTATATCCGCCAAAGGACATGCAGGCCAATGACCTTAACTGCAGCGTTGGTGGTATAGGTTGTGTATCGACTGACAATCAGTCAAGGGCTTGTACTTATAATATGTTATCACCAACTGTTTCGATGGCATCAGGCCCGTCAAGTTCCCCAACGTTTACGTTCGAGACAGCTTATCCTTAGAGGCATGACATCTTAGAAGAAATTGATGGCCATTACGACAGCAGTAACGCATTGGGTATAACATATGAAACCAACGCAAGCACATACTATAATTGGTGGCCGCATAATAACTTGTAAGTGATTTTCCATGATATATGAATTTGCTTGACTAAGTTTCCTATGTTGTTTAACAAACTCTCCTACATTGTTTAACTAACTCGGATTTACATTATGCATAGCTGAGCACGGCACACATCCTTGGAGGATAGGGGATAATCGTTAAGGAACCACTTTTTGGATGGGACCCAAGGGGGCAGAACAAACTTTTTGGAAGTCATTGAGTTTATATTATCATGTATGAAGTGAACAATGACAATGTAATCACGTAATTTGCGTACTTGGTGATAATAGCAAGATTAACAATGATTATCTTCCTTTGAACAAGTATTAATTAAGACAACCGGTTAACGAATAAATATATTAAAACAGCCCCATAAATTTCATGGTTACGACCTAGGATCATCAAAATAATGTACATGGAACGACTGTCAACTCTAGTTAGAAGTGCAATTTAACAAAAGTTAACAGTTGTGTATCAAGTCAGCAAATATTTATCATAATTTATATCCACAATAATCTCAGCCTCTTTGCCTCATACGACGTTTTGTGCAACTATTCTTATGACCTTTTCTCGTGGACACATTGCGAGCCTTCACTATTGATGCCAGTTTCGATTCATATATGTAAGTTGCAGCGTTACTATAGTGTGCATTAGCTAACGCCAATAATTGATCGCGTTGTTCGTTGAACGGAGAGTCCATAAGTTGTAACGCAAGTTGTGCCCGAACATTATGTGAGTCATGCTGCCGAAGGACATTAATAGTAAGCATTCATCATGTCAATGGCCTAACAACATTAGTAAAATCAGTGAAGATACCACATAAAGTGAATAAGCAAGCCTACCACATACGATTTATTAGTGATGATTCCAGGAGTATCCATAAATTTGATGACGTAAACTTCGCAATCAAAACCATTAGGTTGTCGAGGAACTCCTTCGCCATGGGTCACTACAAATGACAAGAAACTCCAAGCTACTGAATATGTAGCATCCACGATGGCATGAAGTATAGCATCCAACGAGTGTAACTATTTTTTTATGTGAAGTCAACATCACATGTATTAATAACACAATACACAAAGAAACAAACTAATCTTTTTTAGCGAAAATTGCTCATACTTACAATACTATTCACTTGGATTTCTCGATCTCATGTCCGTCATGCATCCGGTAGTAGATCCCAAATCTCTGCCTGTTTGTCTTTAATTTTAACCAATAGCATAAACCAATGGTGGCCACTATCATGCATGGGAACAAAGATCTATTCAAGAACAATTTGGGGTCACTTTTACCATACATAAAATTGATCATAACAAATAACTATTTAACCAAACACACACGCTACCTGATGGCACCGGTGAAAGTCATACATATAATGTTTGCGGTATTGGGAAGCAGCCTTGAAACCATCCAAATGTGCATTTGGCATTGTAGCAAATTGCTACATATTCATGACATCAAATTCATTTAAAATACTACTGAGATGACCATAGTTAATTATGAGTAAAATGATATGAAAAAAAAAGGCCAACAACGGATCACTAACAATATATCTTGTTGGTAGGAACCAGTTAATTGGTTGCCCATGGCTTTTGCATGACTCACGTCGTGTAAGGTAATCACTCATCATGCAAATAATCTACACACAAGAACAATTATAATTGGTGACAGAGTTGTCGAAGCCCTTCAAAATAAATACTGATTCACCTAAATTAATTTGTAGAAATAGTGGAACCAGGTCGAATCCCAAGAGAACTATGTATTTAATTTCTCAAAGTTTAAAACTCAAAATTTCCCAAAAATCTAGATTTGCAAAGCTTCTGCCCGTAAACGGATAACCGGATTTTGTAACCGGAAAACCGTTTGTCTCGTTTGATTTTCTGGGAAATATCCGGCTAACCGGATAAGGACAACCGGAAGACCGGTTATGGCTTGTGACACTTCTGGATTTATTCGGACAACCGGGTGAGGAGAAACCGGAAGACCGGTTGTGACTAGTAACGATTCTGGAGCTTATTCGGCTAACCGGTTAGGGAAACCGGAAAGCCGAATGTTGATTCTCTCCTTGCTGACTCTAAACGGACAGCCGGATAGTGATATCCGGAAAACCGAATTTCGTTTGTCTCCCTTCTGTCTACAAACGGCTAGCCGTTTGGAGATTTCCGGTTATCCGGATTTCTGGATTTTAAATGTTTCGAGAATTTGATAAAATAAAATAAAAATAACAAGACTTTAAAATTAAACAAAGAAAAATCAATCTTACAAAACTTCCAATCCAATGGTGTAAATTCCATCCAATTGCAATTTTGATCATAGGCAAAAATATAAATTACTCAATCCAAGAACTTAGTTTACTTAATCGGAAATCCCGCAGAAAGCAATTATTCTCCTAATATAATAGACTCAAACAATCGCTCAAATCCATACTTATCACTAATTTAACGATCATCGCTCCATATCAAATTAAGTGATAAGATTAAAAATGAGAATGACTAAAACAAGATCAATTAATTCATATTACTCCAATTTAATCAATTTGTATTTTTATTTCCTAGGCATCACGCAGTTTATGTAATCGTACCATCAATATACACACACACGAGCCAACTCTTTACTCAATTCACTATTCACATAATTACTTGATCACAAACTCCCGACTAATGATAAAAATAAATATCAATTGCCATTAACTCAATCAATATAAATAATTCATGTAAAATAAGAATAAGAAAATAAAAATTACTGATCAAGAAATTATGTTAAAGCCTCACAAAATTACAACCTAATCGATTTACCCTGACCTAATTAAAACCTTAACCACTGGCCAAACAAAACAAAAGAAATTGTTTTTCAATAAATCAGCAGCTGTTTGATCTCTTCTTTTCTTTGCCTCACGCTCAAATTTCACGCTTCTTTTCTCACGCCTCTCTCTTTTTTTTATATTGCTTTTGTTTCCTTTTTGGTTTCTTTTCTTTTTCCTTTTTGGTTTCTTCTTCTCTTAATGTTAGGAAACCGAATCCTTCTCCAATCGATCACAGCAGAATCTCTCTGCCCAATGGCCCACGTCAGAAAGTTCCCAAATAAAGCCCTTTTTGTCTAAATTTCATCATAACCTCCATGTTTCAGCTCCTAAGTCAAATCAAACACAATTTCCATAAATTAGCACAAAATCAATCAAAATATGAGGGAATTAAATAAAATATAATATGACTATTTATAACCTATCAATTGGTTTTATTGACTACAATTTCATCATTAAAGTAAAGTTAAGAACAAACCTCCTCGTCAAGTGATGCATCGGGCAAAAGCGATAACAAGCCTCGCCGAGTGATATCCTCATGACTTGATCGCACAATTATTTCATTGTACGTAAAGTACATGATATATTAACAAAATTAAATCACTATGACAACATGTTATGAAAGAACTTGATGAACGAGTATAAAGAAATTGTTACTCTAGGCTCGCGCTTTTGTCGAATCCATACTGGCGCATCTTCAATTGATTGAGGGTCACCGGCTTATTCATGAAAAAAGGTCCCGCTCAGTATTTAGGCTTTGGACCACGTGAGACTTGATCATACGGAGACAACTGGTACCGCCCCGGCTTTCGAGTTCTGTATGGCCGAGGAGGCTCCAAAGACAGCGGATTAAAAAGTTGCGGCTGTTGACATTTTTTCACTTGTTGTGCGGAAGACTACATATTTATTAAAGACAAAGAAAAAGGTAGATTACACTAAATTATAATTTCTTTGGACAAAAGTTAACAAATTATCAGTCTATGTATACCTCATCTTCAAGTTTCGGTACCAATTTAGGCTTCATCGCGTCTTGCAATACTCCTGCTAACTTTTTCTTTAGGACAGCCTCTTCATCAGTGGATGTGCTGAGGTACACATCTTTTCGATCTTGAACTTCGACGGGCTTACGCTTTTCCCAAACTAGAGCTGAAAGCATGACAACTGCAAGGCTAGGCGGGTGCATCTCCATATTCGGAGAGGAAAATATTGGACCATCAGTTGCCTCGACACCAGTATATGTCGGAGGTGATTGATTGTTATCAGCGACATTCACTCTTTCCTTACGAAAATATGCACGTTCCAACTTTTCAACCTTTTCAGTAACAGAGTCCATTTTCAAGCCCATTTTTTGTAGCTCATCATTATTTCTTCTCATATGTTCCTCCATTCTATTCATTACTGCTAATATGACATGAAATGAATGCTGTCTTGCTACGTCACCATCATCAATTTGTCCTTCACTTTGAGCACCTGATGTGCCGCAACTGATAGCTTGCATCGGAACCTGCATTAACTATAAAAATCATTAAATAGTCTATTCAATTTAATAAAATAACTACAAAACACCATACAATTATAGAAGGGAATAAACCGCATTGCTCTCAAAGTCACTATACTTTCGTCGCCACTTGAGGAATCTTTTTATTTCACTATCAGTCCATGCACGAAGAGGACATCCATTCTCGGCAACAGAAGAAAGCTGAAACTTAGTTGATGACATGTAGAACAGCTGCAAACAACAACAAATTCGTTAATACGAAAATAATGATCGATAATAGCATAATGGTTTAACTAACGAGAATACAAATTACAAAAAAAAAATCATACCATTAAAAATATAATGCATCCGTTCATCGAGGAAATTTTATTTTCATTGAACTTTGAGACTTCTTCCTATAAGAAGTTGAAAGACCAGCTAGCCCAATTTTTGCCGCGAATGTTACTCACGTCTTTTAAAGCATAAAGGTATAATGGGTTGATGTATGTGGCTGTAGTTGGACACAAGATAGTTCCAATAGCAAAAAGACTAAATATAATACAGAAATCCTCATCTGCACAATTATTTGTCTTTAATTTGTCAACTAAACTACCTATTGGGATACCTTTCTTTCCTAAACAATACTTGGCCCGTAAGTCAGTTATTTCACTATCTTCTCCACCAAGCACAATCGGTGTTCCTCCATCACTAACACCCATCACACTTGTAAAAGTTTCCGGAGTAAGCTTGTATTCTATTCCATGGACTGTTATGGACTGCCTATCTATGTTACATTGCTTAACTAACAATCTACATAAATCTTGCCTAAGTCGCCCACATTTTAAACCCAATAAGCTTCCGAAACCAATTTCTCTCACAGCATCCTGTTGTTCAATAGATAACGAAGAAACAATGTTGGAGAACCGCAAAACACTACATCGAGATGGGTGATTACCCTTATCAGAATTGTTCTCCGCTGTTGGAATCGATTCACTTAACAATCCTCTGGGCAATCTCGAGTTAATTTCAACATTTTCATTGTAACTGTTAATGAATTCGGCTTTCTCTTTTGCGCTAAGTTTCAACCATTTATCACGTATACGCCCCTTAACCTACACAAAAAAAAACATTATTTATTGGCCAATCATCAACGAAACTATTAGTCAGTAGGCTGCAACATAGAAAATTTGTCTACAAACTATTTCATCCACCTTCACACCTTCCTCCTTCAACTTTTGGGATTCTATCTTGCTGTAGATAGAAAAATAATATTAATTCCTTATATGTCAACTAATATATGTCAACTAAAATTATTGCACTGTTGAACTGAAATCACTACAAATTGTAAAGAAAATATTTCAACAATGAATTATTTTCTTACAAGTAGTATATGTACGAATGCTTGCCCGGCCTCGGAGGATCGAGCTTCTCAGACCGAATATTAATGTCATCTGCAACATTGGCCTTACACTTAACCATTATACTGTGTACACTAAAAATTAAGTCCCCTGTCAATACACACTAATAATGTCATCTAACTCTCTTCACGAATTCTAAATCCATGTAAATTATTACATAATCCAACAATACGTACTAATAAGCTTACATGGTAAAATCTGTAATTTATAAAAATGAGAGGTGAATGAATCTTGCTAACACATCAAATAAAACACTCAATCAACAATTATAATAATATCAAACAAAACCCATGATACCCATGTCTCATTACCTTCGGTGGACTGTAGAGATGGCCTGAGAAGGACTTAGAATGGGCTGACGGGAGCTGAGTGGGTTGTGAATCTGCAGCCACAGATCCTTGCCGCTAATGGAGATCAGCCGCCGCGTGTCGTCGCTGGATTGAGCCGCCGTTGATGGCCCTGATGAGGCGTCTTGTGAGGGAGTGCAGCCGCGTGAGTGAATGATGAGGGAGAGGGGCCGTTAGCCGTGAGGGTGAGTGAAGAGGGAGAGGGAGCCGTGAGTGAGGAGGGAGAGGGAGAAAGAGAGGGAGCCGTGAGCAGTGAGTGAGGAGGGAGGGAAGAAGAAATTGATTTCCCACGTGAGGTGAGAGTCTTTTGTTTTGTTTTTTTTTTTCAACAAATATATATGTCTGGGTTTGATGTGTGGTTTTTTTTTTTTACAAGAGGGTTTGATGTGTGTTGAGGGGGTTTGATTTGGGTTGAAACCGATTCTATAGGTTTCAGGTTTTTTATATTTTATTTATTTATTTTTTATTTAAATTCATCTCAGCCGTTGGATTCAATACATTGAATCCAACGGTCATTTTTCCTGCATGTATTGTAGCATCAGCCGTTAATTATATATGTTTTTGTGATATAAGATATTTGATGAAACTTTGCTAGTGGCTATGAATTTGAGAATTTAGATTCTCGTATCTTGGCTTTGTTGTTCCATTTCTTGTTTTGCATGTAAAAATGAAAATCAATTATGCGTCAAACTGTGTTCATTATGTTTCTGCGATACTTTTGCTTCTGCTGATTCATTGTTGCCTGATCATAGTCCGAATTTGAGTAAAACAAGCAACTATATGCGTCCCATCCATCTAGCTTCTTGATAAGATTGCCACTACTGAATTTGACATTAGCAGTAAACTAAATATCAGTGTGTAAGTTGCGCAATTTCTAATACATTTCAGCTTCTGGTCTTGCCCAAGTTTTGCCTCATTACAATCTTCCATTCAAAGCAAACAATTACTGGAAACCCAAAAAAAGAAAAAAAGAACAGATGAAAAGAAAGGCTTTGATGCAAGCAGCAAGAATGGACATTTGATGATGAAGCAAGCATTTTCAACCATAAGAGATGCACTCAACAAAAAACTGTTTCTATTTTTTTCCTGGTAAGCAAACATACCGAACACTGTTCTACACCAACTGATTCCAATACTTAAAGATTCTTCAAATCTTAATATTCAATCTCTTTATGAAGATATTTATACAGCATTTAAAATACCTAAGTATTGATTGATCTTCGGCACGAAGAGCTGCAAGTTCCTAACCTGTAGCCGATCTTGGAAACTCGGTATCACTAACCTGAGAGTAGCCGTCTGCTTTTCGAGTTTCTTCCTCTTCAGCCAGAACTTTTTCTCTAGTCTTCTGACTCACTTCCCCTGCTGCCTTTGTAACCCGATTAAATGCACCAGTAACCCAAGAAGCCCCAGTCAGCACATAACGATTCTTCATGATGGCAGATCCTGCATTACTCACTGTCTGCTCGGCAGCTGAAAAGGCAGACTTGGTCTTCTCAGAAACATGAAACTTTTCATCCATTTCCCTCACTTTGTCATTCACAAGAGTGGTCCCTGCGCTTATTTTCTCAGTGAAACCAATCTTCTGATCCAGAGAAGCCACTGTGGCACTGGCAGTAGAAGTGAACCGATGCTTCTCATCAAAGGCTTTTGCTTTGCCCACTGCATCTTTGCCCAGAATAAAGCCCTTGGCCAGCATGGTGCTTACAACATCCTCTGCCTTATGGACAACAGATTCAGAACCACCTTCATTTTTGTTTTCTCTTGCCTGAAATATTGCATATTTTGGTCACATTAGACAAATTATTTACCACAGTAAAATTAAAAGCAAATGCTCTAAATAAAGATATTACAGTTGATGTAACGGAAGCAGTAGCTGGCGGCTTGTAATCCGGATCCAATTCTATGGTAACAGACTGGTCCACAATTGTTGCCCCCTGAAGAAAACAATAACCACATGAAACGTATATAGTAAAATGACAGTTTGGCCCTAAACAATCAGAGCACAACAATTTTTTCAAAATAAGAAATATATCTGCATTAATAGAAACAGAGGTGATCTTTTTTTAAACAAGACAAATGAGATGCACTGGGAGATACAGTAGAGCAGATAAATAACAAGTCTAGATTGACTCCAACAGTGAGTGGTGATGGTGAAATTCTGATCCAGTGTCCATTTTTCAGGGTCATGAGATGTCATTATAACTTGAAACAAAAAAGACAGTAAACCGTACAAGAAAATTGAATTCAAAAGGTTTTCAAATACAAATCTAATCCAACAGGAAGGTTTTTGGTATTAAGCTCCATAACTTTGAAGAGGATGCAAATAATGGGATGAATTTAAAAGATGCAGTAGCTAGTACTAAAACAATGACATGCCCTTCAAAATTTTCTAAATCAAGTACTTAAAGTACTGTACTTAATTCATGACTATGCATTTTCCAATTTAGATACAAGTTCAACCTCCTTGATAAGCGATGACCTTCACTTTAAGATAAATATCAATCTCCTCTCACTGGTAAGCATTTTAGATATTTTAAAGCTCAATACTGGAACAAAATATCCAAGGGGCCCGCCTGAGTTTAGTGAAGAAGTTTACTTTACTTCAAAGCTGAAGCTGTTGTTGAGAGCAACAAAACATATGTCATGACCAATAGACTTTTTATGAGAACCTTTAGGCACGTCTGTTTCTCTAAGTACCCACAGTCCATAAAAACTTAAGGTTAAAGCATGGCAAACATAATATGATTATTTTTAGCCTTTTTTAGAACCAAACCCTGTCTCTTCTAATATAAGCCAAACATTCCAGAAATCACACACAGTAGGGAATTGGCAAACTTTTAATCTATTAAAAGTAATAGAACTAAAAGCAAGAAGATGATGGCACACCGAAAGGAGAACAGCAGTTTCCGCTCCTTGGGGATCCTTGAAGACAACACGAGCAATTTGGGATCGCTCATTGTCGCTGAAAGAAAAACATAGTAGTATAACTACATAAGAACCTTAACATATATATAAGCATTTGTATGCTTAAAGGCAGTAAATTCTTCACCTGATGCTAGGAACAAAAGTCTTGACTGAATCTAAATATTCACAAATTTCTTTTTCTCAAATAAAAAGGGAGGACAAGAGAAAGACAAAATAAAACTAATTCGAATGGCTATTAACTAACAAACCTAAGCATCTCAACATGTTCAATTTCACCAGAAAAGGAAAAGAATTCCTTAATATCTTGCTCAGTTGCCCCCAAAGACACATTGCTTACTTTCACTGTTCTTATCTGTAACAATAAATAACAGATCAAGGATAACACTGTCAGTCAAAACTCATATAAGAAGCATTTCCATTATAACTAGAACAGAAAAATTACCATGGAAACTTGAATTACAAAACCAATGCATATATCTGTTTGAATGCAGTATTGCAACTAATTACCATTAGAATCTGGAATTCAACTAAACAGTTAAGACTGAAAGAAAATGAAATTATCAAAACCATCTACTAATTCCACAATCATGATATGAGAGAAGCAAAATAAGAAAGATCGTTCAGATTAAAATGCTGACAAGCCTCAGCAAGGCAGATTATGCCACGGGCGATAATTCATAGTAGTAATCTTTACTTGCTATCAGTACAACACATCAAAATTAACAGAAACTGCATTCCATCATAATTAGGCAAGCAAAAAAGAAAGGCTTTCATAAGACTTCTTTTAGTAAAAGCATCGTCTTTTATTCATGAACTTGGAACTGGAGAACAGATTGAAGCAAAATAAATCGCACAGGTAGAGATCCATCAGAAGCACCTTGAACAATTATGCAGTGAAAGTAACTAAATTCACCCCCCACAAAAAAAAGGTCCTATATAATCAAATTAAAATTTGTTAAGCAACAGGTAATAAATGTTAAAACTTGCAGAGCACTTTTTTTTGGGTGGTAATTCAAACTAAAAAGATTTCATAGAAACTATTTAACAAGTTAAATTAGCCTCCCTAGAAGACATTTGACGAACATATTTAAACATTCCAAATTTTCCACCGGTTTCCTAGACTTTTTCTCAGCAACCAAACAGATCAACATAATCAAAAACTCATTTCCAATCATCTTCCTTCAGCTACCGACGGTATCAGTGAATAGGTTTAAAAATCACATCTTAGTTTATCCTTAATAGCACAAAATCAACAAAAAAACAAGAAGAAAAAATCAGCAACGAATACAATTAAATTTAAATTAAAAAAAAAATAGACAGTTACAAGTACTAACCATCATGTTGTCTTTTGTTCAGATGTTCAATCAATCTCTACAAACGCCAATTTCTTACACAGAGGTTTCGATAACAGATGAGATTTATTTATTTATTCCAAGACAACAAGCTTTTTTTTTAAACTTAAACTCGAAGACAGAGAGGTGATTGAAAATCTAAATTTTAAAAATAATGGCAAATTCCGGGGTGTGTTCCTCTGCGTTTAACAGCATAGGATCTCTAGAAGCTCTATGCTAATTGGATATTGTACGTAATGTACAATTAGGTAAAGTCGATGAGTAATGTACAATTAGGTAAAGCGATAGGCACGAGTTTGCTATGCAATGTGACTTGTAAGAAGGATTCATGTCGCCATGTGGGTGGTCACGTGCTTTTCAGTTTTTTTTTCTTTTTTCTTTTTTGACCTTTTTTGGATTGTTGGAAAACGCAACCTTGAAAGATGGAGTACAATTAATTCTGTGCTCCTCACCGCATTTTATTCTTCTTTTTCTTATCGCCACCGCCACGCTCTGGCCTTATCCCGTGCCTCTTCAAAATGCGCGTTTGCTCTGGCTCCTGTACCTTGTACGAGTACAATTGTGCAAATCCAAATTACGAAATTAACATGTTAGATTCTGAGATTAAATCATAATTAAAGAAAATTTAGTTTTTGTGCAGTATTTGAATTTATTTTTAAATATAATATTTTGAATGCGTCTTTTAGTAACCATTGAACAATTTGTATGATAGCAGATTGAACAACTTCTTTGATAGGAGATGAAGTCCCCATGGCTTGATCATTTTCTAAGCAGCTTTCTTTAGTAAGCCATCTAAATTTGATCGTAAAGAGGTAGAAAGCTACAAAAATAATTTGGGATTGATTACCATACCTTTAGAAAAGAGAGAAGGAAGAAATAATTGTGAATTTTGTGAAAATTAAAATAATTTTTTTTTTTTGAACTCCACTTAGGTTTAGAGTGAAAGAAATTTTGGTTCTCCTTCCTCTTTACGTTGAACCGTGTGTTTTAATAATTTTACTATTTATTTTTTCAGTCGATCCTTTAATAAATTGTCAATTGTAAATACAATCTTTATTTTTTTATAACTAGGGTTAATTTTTTTATAACTATTGTATATATATCTCTCAATATGTTGAAAAAGAAAGGGAGGCGTTTTATCAATAGTTATACTTTGTATTCATTAAAAAATAAAAATAAAAATAAAAATTTCTTTTTCATACACACTTAACAGGATCTTTTAAACATCAATTGAATAGCAATTAAAAAGTGAGTAATTTTAATTTTTTAATTTTATTTATTTATCTTTCAGGTTAAGAAATCTTACTTAATTAATGAAAGTATAATTGAGATATTTAAGCATCAATAAAAGCCCAATCCTTGTGTTATTCGATGGAAAAGAATTTAGAAAAAGGTTTTTGAAAATAAAATTTTGTTTTAACAAAAATATTAAGAATTCAATAAAAATATTTGCTGATTTTCTGAAAACTTTGTACGCATGTTCGCTTCCCGCTTAATGCGGAGGATTTGAGCCTTTTAATTTTGAAGTTGCGTGGGAATTACTTGAGATATTCTTTATATTGGAATTTGATTGTGGGCCTCTGACCCAATTGTACCTATCCATATAGGGACAAACCAGTCCAATGACTGAAATGACTATTGGGCCCAAAAGGGAAGCTTCTTGCGGAATTGACTTAGCAAGTACAACTACCAACAAGAACAGTTCAACACAACCCACAACACAAATTTGAAACAAAGACAAAACATCCCTCCTTGGATTCTCCCCAACGCGACGTTTCCTCCATTCTATTTCTCTATAAGCAAAAGCATCATCAGCAAACGAAACTAATAATTGGAATTCAATTCCAGAAAGATTTAGAGAAACAAAAGAACCAAAAAAAGAAAAAAAAAAACTATGAGCTTCCAAGATCTCGAGGCTGGTGTAAGGATTCCTCCTCAAAATCCCTTTAATGCTGCTAAACGAAAGCAGCAGCAGAGTCAAAGCCAATCGCAGGACGCATCTCAAGCCGTGGCCGCTGCTATTTTCCAGATCAACACCGCCGTTTCCTCCTTCTATCGCCTTGTCAATTCCCTCGGTACCCCCAAAGACACCCTTGACCTACGCGATAAACTGTGAGTATTTTCATTTTTTTATTTTATTTTATTTTATTTTTCAATTGTGATTCTTATTTCAGAAATTTTGGTTCCTGGGGTTTTTACTTTAGTGCTTGTACATTTTACTGTAGCTTATCGTACTTTCCGTTGCTGCTAGTGTAATGTTGACGACAAAATTAACAAACAAATAACACTTCTTAATAACCATTGGTTGATTAATGTGATAAAAATATGTGCTTTTCAATTTTCATCACTGTTGCTGATTTTCTGGATTTTTTGAAAAAAATAAATTTATATTTTTTTCTTCTCTTGCGGATGAAGTTTGGTGTAGTAGAAATTGCAAATTGTCGACTTACCAGAGGATTGTAGTAACTCGTGATAAATTTTTTTCCATCCTTTTCTTCCTAATCTTAAATTAACTGGCCAACTTTTTAGCCTGACTTTTCTCTCTGTCTGAAATTTATGAAGAAACTAGAGAGAAAATATGTGATTTGTTTTCATCCACTGTTATTTTTTCTTAATTCTCAAGTACTTTTCATGGATTACAAAAACAGCGGGCATTTTCCTTTTGACCTCGTATATTTTAGATTCCTTTGATTCCTTGAGGTACTGTAGAAAGTAAAATTTGAATCAGCTGTTTGTGTTTTTAACTTTTTATTGCTTTCAATTGGTTGGCAGGCACAAAACAAGGCTACATATTGGGCAGTTGGCGAAAGATACTTCAAGTAAGCTTAAGCAAGCTAGTGAAGCTGATCACCACACAGAAGTCAGCGTAAGTAAATATGAAATGTTCTATTTGATATAAACAAACACCTGGTTTTCTAGTAATGATTATTGAATTTGCATTTGTTATTCATGTTTTCAGTGTACTGCACGTGTGCGTAGTTAGTTTAGGCATTGCTCTTCTTGCTTTTGGAAATATTTCCCCCCCAAAATATTCATGTTTAGATTTTATTCTTAAGTGGTATTTTCATTCAGTCATGTTAAGCAACCTTAACCTGCTACTGGTCTTTTCTACCATATTGCAACATCTCTGAGTGTTTGGCTTCCACACCACTCCTTCTATGGAGCCTTCTTCCTCATCATTCAATCAAAATAACCAATGCCCCCTCTTTTAAGTCAGCCCTTGGAAGTTCCTTTAGAGTTTTCTCAGTTAGCATTTAATCATCACCAGCCAGTCTTTTTTTTTTTTTCCCCTCTTTTCTTTCAATATTCTTTTTCTCGACAATTCTATTCAAATTTACTTCCCCCATTCTTTGAAAAATTAGTAGGATAGGGTTCAGTTCCACATTCATTTATCTACTCATTATGATGTGGGACGGATTTGATTTATGTCTCAAGCACTGATTTTTTTTTTTCTCCAATAAATTGCAGCCCATTAGGAAGATTGCTGACGCTAAGCTAGCAAAAGATTTTCAGTCTGTTCTTAAAGAGTTTCAAAAGGCCCAAAGGCTTGCAGCTGAGAGGGAAACGACCTATGCACCTTTTATTCCCAAAGAATCTCTTTCATCCAGGTAATTTTAACTAAACACTTGAACTATTTATGCTTGCTTGCTTTGCTAAATCCTGACTGCCTTTTGACTTGGAGTAAATACTGTCTCCTTTTTTATATTAGTGATACCAAATGGAACAGAAGGAATCTTAATGCCAATAAAATTGAAATTTCGAGAGGATGAAAACTTGACAAATAAGACTACACATTGGAAAATTTATCAACACAATTTTAAGTCCATAATGTCCGTGTTTTATAAATGGTTTAGGCATGCTACCTTTTGATTAGTATCTTGTTAAAGATTTGAAGATGCATTAAGAGCTAACAAAATCCATTAATACCTAAAATTTGTAATGTCTTAGATTAAAATGGTGGAAAGAAGTTCAGGGTTCTAATTTATGTCACTAATCCGTATCTACCATTATTCTTTGCTTTTGTCCCCTTCTAGGGGAAAAAAGGGGAAATATATATATTATATGGTCAATCATTTGTGGCTTTAACATGTAGATGTCATCTAATTCACTGGAACTTGGCTAAAATGTGCCATAAATACACACAAATGCTCTGCTGCCAAGTACACAAGCAAATATAGTATTATTTACAGTTTCTGCACATTGGACAATGCTGTATACTGCAGAGCTCATTTCATTGTGCAAAGGTTGTCAATTAGTCATGAGGATGTATTCAAAGAGTTTTTCACTTTGAATCGATATGAGCTCAATGTAGTGCCTGTCATTAACTCGGTTATAATTTCCTACTGAGTAACTTTTGGGAAGATTGTGCTATTGTTCACATAATTATCGTTTTATATAAGTTGCATATAGATTATCTCATTTAATAACAATTCTGGTGCATGCACAATATCAGCTCATTAATGCGGAAGTAGTGCCTTCAAATAATTGGTATATGTTTGGGAGTCCTGTCTAATGTACAGACTCTCAGAACTCACAGAAATTTTAATGAGATTCTAGCCTGTCCTGGACAATTTGCACATCGAATGGAATGATATAAAAGAATCGGGAGATAATAAAGGATACATAGACATCTTAAGGGATGTCTAATCTATTCTACTTTTTCTTTTTAGATAAGAAAAGGTATCTTGTTCGTCTATCTTTTGTCTATCTGTCATTAATCCTATCTATGAATCAAGTTGAAAGGCTTCATTTTTGGTATCCCAGAATGGATTGGGTCATTTCTGCTAACAATCTCATGCTGAGTCACAGGCAGCGTCTTGGAAAGCACGGACGAGCCGCATGCAGGGAAACTTGCATGTGTGGTTTTGGCTGGGGACCCCAGTATATTATAGTATTATGTGTAGGTTCTTGTAATTTGAGTGAGATTGTCATGGCGCAAAAGCAGAAATGGTTTGGTATTCCCATGTTCCCTGTATTGGTTATGTTTTTTGTTTCTTGTCTGGCAGACACTAATTGAGCTTTATTTGATCTCCCAAAAGCAGAATGGTGATTTTGTTATAATCATCAATGTTGGGACATTCAGCAGTAGCTTGTAGGAATATTTAGATTCTTTCGCTGTTTTATGATCATAATTCGTATGCTTTATTTTGTTTTTCATCAACTGTCATGCAGCTACTATCCCCAGGAACCAGAAATAAGTTCTTCGAGGACTTCCCAACAGCAACTTCTTCTTCAAGAATCAAAAAGGTAAGCAATTACTCTGTATTTACATCATACAACCTTACATTCATCAAATACTAGTTCAGTACAGTTTCCTGAAACAGATTAATAATTTTTATTGCATTTAAGGGTGTAAAATTCTGTCTCCACTTAGATTGCTTTCGAGGTAGTTCTTCTGAATTTGGTGTTAGTTTGAACTACGACATATTGAAAGTGTATTTCCTGCCAACCCGCCCTATGCTAGGTGAAGCTGTGGTTTACTATGATCTCTCAGTCCTACTTAACAGAATATGTCGAAAAGGAATATATTCTTTTCTGTTCTCCACCCGCACAAAATTCCTGTAATGACACAATGGCATCCACTTCATGGGCTACTTGAGATGCGTTTTTGGGTGTTGTTCCCTTTGAAAATGTAAACTGTCACTTTTCATCATTTGCTGTTGGAGCATGCTGGTTTTTATTGTATCAAATTGTTGATCTCTTGTCACTTATGGTCTTTCATATGCTTTCTAGTACTTGGGAGATACTAAAGCAATCCTGGTTTTGATCACTGGAAGGCTGCAGAAGAAGGTGCTCTGATACCAATTGATGCATAATTTTGAACATAAATCCCATGATCTTCCATATCCATTCAAACATATGTTTAGAGAGGCACAATTTGTTGCCTTGATTCACCATTTTGCAAGATGCTGTCGAGCTCAATAATTGTAGAATCAGTGATCTTAGACCTTAAATCCAAAACTCTATTTAATCTTCTTGTTCAGCTTATGAGTGATATTGAACCTTAGATCCAATACTCTGTTTAAGCTTCTTGTTCAGATTATCACCACCCTGCCCGTACACACAAGAAATAAATGGGAGAAAATTAGAGCAAACTACTCTTGGCCAAAGTGCCAAATGGCCGAATAGTAACTCCCAATGGGCCAGAGTTAAATACTTTGGCTGAGTGTAGGCTCTCATGTGTTAGTTATAAAATTGTCCATCCCATTATAGTGCTTTTAACGCATTTTAGAGTTGGTTATGATTTGGGTGATTGCTCACATTTGACCCTTTGTTATTGTGACATGAATTAATTAGGTTGTTTTCAAAATATTTATGTTTTCTAAAATTGTCATTAGAATGGCTTAGACCATCCAAGTGAGAGATTGTTGTATTTATTTCTCATATATTGTGGACTAGCATAAATCATTCTAATTGCTTTATGTTTTATTGGATTAATATGTGGCTAATGTTCAATTGTCAAATTTTAAGGAGTAATTTCGATAGACTCATTTATTATATGATGATATAGTGTGTTGATAAGTCTTATTTTGTTACACCCTATTAGTAGTATATTATGGACAAGTATAACCTTAAATTAAATAGAGTTTTGGATAAAGATTTAAGATCACTAGTTCTATAAATATTGAGATCAAGATCAAGGTAACAAATTTTCTTTCCCTCTCTAATCATGTGTTTGAATGGATATGCAAGATCATGAGACTTATATTTAAAATTATTCATCAATTGGTATCAGAGCACCCTCTTTGCAGCCTTCCATTGTTCGAAACTAGGATTGCTCAAGTATCTCCCAAGTAGTCCTACGGTGTGTACAATCCTGAGCATACATCAAGCTCCCCACAACTAATGGATACAGGACCAGTAGCATTTCAGCTCTATGTATATTATTACTTGTACATTGAGACTTAGAAAATTTGTCACTTTTCTGGACCAAGTAAACAAACCTTATCACTCTTGATAAGATTCCCCCAGTTAAGAACTGAAGATTAAGCAACAAGTAGGATCCTGACACTGCAAACAAGTAGGATCCTGACACTGCTTGGATTATAAGTGGATAATGAGGCTTTAAGCGAGGGAACTCTGGCTTAAATGTAAAACATTGTACTATTTGAGGTGAAATGGTGGATGTTTCCCTTTTATATTGGATATTTGGCATTAGAGAGGCTGTTTGATTATTTTAGAGGACTTAAGGTGCAAGAACAACTTATGTTCATCCTTTTGTGAATCCTTTCCTTTCAGTTTTCTTCTTTTACCTTTTCAAAATCTTTCTTAGTAAGGACGGGTCTCACATAGAACAAGGTTAATTACCAGTTCTATAATACTGCTAAATTCATCCTGTGTCTGTACTTATACACTTCATTCTTTGAGTGGTTTATAACATTGATATTGGAATAGGTGCTTATGATTCATCCTGTCTATTCTATAAATTTTATTTAGACAAGAAGTTGTACTGCTGGACAATGAGATCACATTCAACGAGGCCATTATTGAAGAAAGAGAGCAGGGGATCAAAGAAATTCAGGAACAAATTAGTGAGGTAAATGAGATTTTCAAAGATTTAGCCGTGTTGGTTCATGAGCAAGGAGTAATGATTGGTGAGCTTTCTGTCCTGTATATCAATCAATTAATTTCTGAATTTCCTTTCTTCTTGCTTAAAAATGTTGCATTGACCCTAGCATTGATGTCAAGCATGCTGTTCTTTCAGATGACATTAGTTCTAACATTGAGAGCTCCCATGCTTCGACTGCACAAGCTACCACCCAACTTGCAAAGGCATCTAAAATACAGAAATCTAGTTCATCTCTGGTAAAGTTTGATCAATGAACCATTTTCTTCTTTTCTTCTCATCACAATTCACGTGTTGAGATAATGTGAACATGCCTGAAACTATATCTCAACCTTAGCTTTTAGGTTACGAGTGTTGTACTTTACGACGACAAAGATAATTAATGGGTCTGTGTGGGAAATTTGGGTGATAGATGATGGCGTAGGAATTCCGGCAAATAAATAATTTATCATTTGTCCATGTTTCTCGACAGAACTGTTTAAGGACAACTTTTGTTCATCTTTTTTGTAGACTGTCCTTTTATGATAACATATTTATAGATCGTTCTTTGGTTCATCTTTCTGGAAAAGGAATCTAATGAAACAATTTTTTTTCCTGCAGAGTTGTTTGCTACTGGTGATTTTTGGAATCATTTTGCTTATTGTCATCATTCTCATTGTGGCTTGAGGCCGATCAAGGCCTGGCCTCTGTCAGTGCTTTTGTGGTCGGATCACGGATGTATAAGGTCCTTGTCCAACTATATTGTACACGTGAAAGAAAATATCAGTATGCTAAAGTTCTTTTGTGTATATATTATATATATGACTCTTTATGAGGCTCTTACAGCCAAATTTGTAAACAATTTCTTGTTTTTGCAATTGTTGTCAATGAATTTGAAATTTTCGGCATGAGCTGCAGCTCAGTTGTTGTTGTCCCACTTAAAGAGGACCTCATTAAATATTTTTACACTAAATAATTTGGATATCGTGTACTCTTCATCAGTTCATCAGATCTATATTGGCCCTTCCTCATCGAGTTTGGCAATTAGTAATTGGGCTACGTACGTTGCAAATTGCAAAATGTTATGTTATCAAAGTCTGTTTCTGAAGACATTGCACATTGTTTGGTTGTTTAAAGTTGATTGGAGTCAAGATTGAGACTCCGGATATGAGTTTGTTCAGATATAATGGTGAATAATGCGTATAAATATACCTCGATTCAAGTGGGCGATGAACATATATATAAATGAAAACGTAGAAGTAGATAAATCTCAGCTCTTCCGCCCTGTCAACAGACACACACGAAATTTGTATAGGACGTTCAATAAATAAACAATTAACAAAAATGTCGAAAGTGATTCTTAATTGCGGTACTCGAAAAATGAAATGACAAATGATCATCTTATAAAATAGTTTCAGGAGAGTCATCAGTCGGTCTGTTTGCTTAGTGACTAAGCACGCGGAAGTCATAACAACGGCGCTAGTCAACACGGCGTCGCTTTTGGTCTCTTCGGCCGTAAGCCTAAAAGAAGCATTAAGAGGCTAAGCGTGAGCGACAACAACGGTACCTTTTTTTCTCAAAAGCAGAAGCAAAGGATGTGGGTGCAGATTCTCTGCGGTCTCGTCATTTACAAAATCTGCAAGAAACTCTTCTACGACGACGACGTTTTGGACGTCGAAACATCCGACTCTAATGCCATCTTCTCTGTTGCCGCCAGGTTCAATCTTTCACTTATTCATAAAACTCCATTTCTCTGTAAAACGTGAAATTCAAATCTCTATCTTGTTTCTTTCGTGTGATCATATTATTTGACTTTTTTTTTTTTTTTAATTTTTATAAAATTTGTAGACTTGAAAAGCTTTATAAAGGAAAGGCATACGTGGGGCTTCGAATTCCTGATCCCGATACTGGTTCACGACAGAATATCGATATAGTGCTTATCACTAAAGGGTATATATTTCTTTCTTCTTTTTTTTCCCCCCCATCTTTGTTTGTTTTAATTTATCAGATTGTTTTCTGCTATTTGTTTTGCTAATAAAATATTTTAACTTTTTGGCGAAATGAGCTTCGTTTAACTATTTTCCCATATAGCGAAGATTTGAATGACCTAAGTACATTAGAACAGAAGAAATAATATTTGTCAGTAATTGTTAAAATTTGTTATCTCAGCGAGGCGGTGGTGATATCTGTCAAGAATTTATCAGGATTTGTGACAGTAAATGGGGATGGCAGCTGGGTTTGTCAAGGTGAAGGTAGACACAGATCAGCAGCTCATCCTGATCCCGTAAGTCATAATTAACCATCCATATCTGTAATTAGCACTGTAGGTTGTATGCTTCCCATAATACTACAGGATTGGTAGCTGGTTTGGAGCTTACCGCTATAAAAATAATGCATCGACTGTATATTGATGACATGTATATATATCGTATTTTATGCATATCTCCAATGTATGAATTTTGTGCTTTAGAGAGTACCACCATGTTACTAAATGATAGTACAGTATCATCCTCCAGGAATCCGCATGATTTTGTTTGTCGTTTCTTATCTCTCGCTAGTATACATCACTTTAGCTTTCTAGGAAACTGAAAGACTAAGAATTGGAAATAATAATATATGTTCACTGCTGATTTTATCATTCATTCTTAATTATTTCTGTGAATGTGTTAGACCTAGGAAAACTTATGTTAGGCACAAATATAAAGAGGCATGGGCTGTTTAGTAATTTTAGGGGTAGGGGTAATTTAGTAATTTTATTATTAATTAGGGTTCAGCTATAAATAGAGATTATGGAGTCATTTAGAGTTTATGTTGAGTTTTGTCAGGTATTAGGAATCATTAGGGGTTTTGGGAGAGATTGACCTACCTCTCGAATTGTAGGTCGAATTGTAGGTCGAATTGTTTGTTTTCTTTTAGTTTAATCAATAAAATTCAGCCCTAATTTAGCCCTAAGTCCTATCAAAGTGGTATCAGAGCAGAAATCCAGGGACAATGGCAGCAAAAAAGGTGGACGTGCTTGAAGAAAAATTGAAAGCAGAGATTGGATCGCTCAAGGCCACTATTGACGAGCGATTTAATAACGTTCAGCAAAAATTTTCATCCCTTGAAGCCATGTTGCTGAAATTGATAGAACTCCACCTTAACCCACCATCGGTAGTATCAACAGGCCAAGGCGGTGTGGCGAGGGAAGGATCTGGCGACATGGAACCCGTGCTCGGCGATTGCACAGAGGGCGGAGGGCCAAAAACCATCAGTCTCGCACACCCAGGGGCAACAGTTCACAGCAGATTTGGTGGCGGGGAGGTCAGCCAGGGGACTTACGGCTTAGGGGAGCCTTTTCTGGCGTAGGGCGTGGCGAAGGAGGATGGGTTGCGGCTAGGGATAGTGGATCTAAGGGTTACGCGGCTGGAGGAGGCAGTTTAGGGTTGGGAATCAGTGCTTCAGCACAGAAATGGGGCGCGCAAGAGTCGGGGTTGGTTGGGCTTCGCGTCTCGACGGCGTTTGGGGGTGATGCACGGCCTGGGCATGGTCGTTTTGGGTCAAGGCAGGCCGGGCCGGGGCAGGCTGGATTTGGGCCTAGGCAGGGCGGTTTTGGGTCTGGACTGGTCGGATTTAGGGGCGGATGGCCAGGAGGAAGGGTAACCAACGAGAAAGGGAGCGGTTATGACTGGAATGCAGCTGAGCAAGGGATTTCAGCCCAATTTGGGGCTGGACAAAGAGAATTTTGGGCTAGGTCTTCAAGATTTGTGGAAACTGGAATAGATTCGGGAGGTTGTAGACTTTCAACGGCACAGAATTGGGCGGGCCTGACTCAATTTGAAGCGGATTTTGGGGTAAAGAAACTAAAAACGCCCATTTTCAAAAGCAAGGATGCCTATGGATGGGTGTATAGGTTAGAGTGCTATTTCGCCATCAATGGACTCTCAGAAAGGGAAAAACTGATGGCAGCAGCATTATGTTTGGAGGGAAAGGCCCTTGTGTGGTTTCAATGGCGGGAACAACGACAACCATTGAGGCCGCGGGGTGAATTTAAGGACCAACTTTTGGAGAGGTTTCAGGCCTCTCAAGAAGGAGATTTGCACGAACAGTTTTTTGTCCTGATCCAAGAGAGAAGAGTCATGGAATATACAGAAAAGTTTGAGTTGCTGTTGGGGTGTCTAGGGGAAGTCTCAGAGGCAGTGTTAGAAGGAAATTTTATGAAGGGACTGAAGCCCAAAATTCGAGCCGCGCTACGGTTGCTAAGGCCAAGAGGGATTGGGGAATCAATGGAGTTGGCGCAAATGATTGCGGATAAGAACACAACAGTAGTTCCCTGGATTCCACCTTGAGGACAAGGTGTCTTTTTGGGAGGGGAGTAATGTTAGACCTAGGAAAACTTATGTTAGGCACAAATATAAAGAGGCATGTGCTGTTTAGTAATTTTAGGGTAGGGGTAATTTAGTAATTTTATTATTAATTAGGGTTCAGCTATAAATAGAGATTATGAAGTCATTTAGAGTTTATGTTGAGTTTTGTCTGGTATTAGGAACCATTAGGGGTTTTGGGAGAGATTGACCTACCTCTCGAATTGTAGGTCAGAATTGTTTGTTTTCTTTTAGTTTAATCAATAAAAGTCAGTCCTAATTTAGCCCTAAGTCCTATCAGAATGTCTGTGTTTCAGGTGGCAGAAGCTAGAAAACAAGCTTCAATTCTTGAATCATATCTTGAACAAAGGGGAGTTGCTTTGCCAGAAGGATATTTGTCTTACAAAGTGATAATCCCTAATCCAAAATTTCGGTATGTTGTGACATCTTTGCAACTCTGATCCTAGGGATGCTGTATAGTTTATGGCACCAAAATTGCAGAGCATTGATTTAGCTGATCTTACTTTAGTTGATGAATCCGTTTCTTTGCAATTAGTGATTTTATTGTTTTGGTAAAATGTGTACTTGACTGTGTTCTACTGCTGTAAGTTTTAGTTTAGGAGTAATTATTGCATGTTCTGCCGATGATCAGTATGCGATATTTCTGCCAATGTGTTGCAATCCACAGGGACGGAGTTTTTAGTGTAGGAGTGTCTCAGTGATACTGCTGACTTGGAAGATGATTATCCTGCATAATGTAACTATTGTATATCAAAATGCTTCTTATACTTGGTCCGAGAGATGCATGAACAAGTCAGCAAAGACAATTGAAAGAATTTTTTAGAAACGAAATTAGATAAATTTGGTCTCTAACTCACTAGATGTCTCTAAATTATATTTATATTCTGAGGGTTACATATTGTGGGTGGAGATATAGCTTATGAAATTTGGTTTTAATATTCAGGGTCATTAATGCAAGCTACTTCCCACCTGAGGTCATTAGTTATGATCAATGGATGCTTATGAAGTCAGAGAACAAAAGTATGCTTTCTGGTTGGATTAAGGGTGCCTTTCGGGGTGGTAAAAAGGAGATGCAGGAATCTATACATCAGCAACTCAATTTCATTCTCAGCACAGCTCCTATTTGGGATAGGTTTGATTCTACCTTTGCCATAAATTTCTCAATGTTACCATAGAAAGAAATGGTTGAGAGTGAAGAGTGAAATGAGAAATGGTATTTATGTTGATTTTAACGGTCTGCATGTTATTATATTTTGTTTGCAATTATATCTGATATGTTGGATGATGTGGATTCCAGAGAACACATCCAAAATGACTTGATGGTGAAATTTGACATCAAATATTCTTATTTTATGTTTGCTCAATAATGGTATTGAGCAGATAAATGATTGACATTTATTTTAAGTTGTATAAAATGTTATCAGTGTTGGTAACCTTGTCGAATACATTGGGATTATAATGATGTAAAATTTTATTTGTAGCGTATGTTTTGTTTGTATCTCTTATGTTCTCATATAAACATGTTTGGGTATTTTTCTCTGCTTCATCTTTAAGAGCAAAGTTTAAAATATGGGTGTACTGTGCAAGTCTCTTGTATGCACACTCTCCTCCTCCTCTCCCCCCCCCCCCCCCCCGGGGAAGTCTTGTATGCACACTTGAAATCATAGGCTTTCAGTATGCTTAGATACTTCTTCTATTTTGTTATAAATGCATTTTGGTGCAGTGGAATGTACTCTTCGAGTGGATCTTTTGCCTTTTGACTACATCTTGTTGGATGACTTTGAACTAAATTGAGATTGTGTCTGCTGGAACATTCTTTTCAAGCCTTAGAGTTGAAGTGCTTGAGCTAGCCCACTGTGATGGAAATTCTATTGGAGACCGGCTTACCTATATTAGAAATAAGCATATTTTTTATTTTTATTGACTTCGGTTCCATACTTACATTGTAGGATATTTGATTTTGCTATGCTTATTTTGGCGTAGGCTATCTTGGATTTCTTATATTATTTTGCATTAGGCTTAGATTAGGATTCTCTCTGTTTATCTTCTTCATGTTTGAGCATATAAATACGTTTAAGTATACTATTGAATAGTGAAAAGCATGATGATTTCCTTATTTGATCTTTCTATTCCCTGTATTTCTTTTCCCTTTTCTTCTCTCTCTAGTTTCTTTCTCCCTGTCCTACATCCACAGTCCCATCACTTGAGCTATACATCAGTGTAATTTTCTGATGATTAATAATTGCTTGAGTTCTTCCCATCACTGATTTTATATGTTTGGATTGTTATCATTTAATAAAGAAGGAAACAAGTTCTTTACCATGTGCAGGTTGGAGCTTAAGGGCAATAAATATGTTCTTGGTGATTTTCTGGAATTTAAAGGGAAGCAAGAAGATATCCAGGCCTTGAGATATATCAAAAGATCGAAAGTTAGTCGTCTGGTTGTCCAAAAGACAAGTATGTTTGGATTAGGTAAGCAGTAAAGGCATTCTCTGTTTTTTATTTTTTTCCTTTTTGGTTGATATTTTGTTTGATTATTTGAAAATAAACCGTGATAGATACTATGGTCAGAATTTAGGAACTTTGGATTTTAAGATTGTAAACTTCATCCATTTATACTGATTCAAGAGCATGTATATATGTATTATGACAGGGTTTTAGTCCTGGTTATGACTATGCTAGTCCAGATCGAAAAGAACATCTGTAATCTAGAAGATGTAGTTATGAGGACTGAGTTCATTAGTGTTATCTCATTACTGTTACAGGGTTTTTCTACAGTTTGTCCCTTGAACCTCTTGCTCCAGTTTTGATTACCCCCTGTACTTCCAATAAACAATATAACGTTGGACTTTGACTTGGTCAACATCGTCCCTTGTTTTGACTAATTTCATTAGATTTATTTGATTGTTGTTATGCTGCTATCAAATGTCATGATATAGACTTCCTACTATAAATGAATTTAAGATTCATCTAATTTCTAGATTATCAGCAGTCCAACTGAATGCATCATTGAATCATCAAGCAAGCCTAATGTGAAATGTAACTTAATTGGAAGTACCATATGCCCCAAAGTTTGCTGTAAACTGCTTTTAGATTTTTCTTGGGAAGGATCCTCCTGTTGTCATTGTAGAGTTTAGTTCAGTCTTTTATATAGCTGTTAGAAGGCTTTCAATGCAGGTTTTTTTCATAACCTAGATAGAATCTTGTTGAAGCTTCTCCCCCCCCCCCCCCCTTTCTAACTTGAATTCCTGGTGTTTTGCGGGGATTCATGGACTGTTCACCTTTTGTAGATCTTCCTGTCTATTAGTTGAATTTATTTTTCCTTTTTGTCCGAAAAGTACGTACTTGTTCTTTTCAATTACTTAATGCCATTTAGGGAGGATATGAAGGCAATTGTGAATTGTCATATTGTAGTTGCAGCAGATGGAAATAGAAAAATAAGATAAAGATTAACAGTAAAGCATATGGATTAGAGTCAGACTGGTCTTTCTTTGCATGCGAAAGCTGGGTGGCAAGGATATTATATTAATTGAATGTCAAAAAATCTGCTTTTAAGAATGATACTAACAGTTACGTAGGATTGTTTTTTTCTGGTGCATGGATTATGGATATCGATTTAACTGTGGTTTATAGGGTACATTTGGTTTGAGTTACCTCACTCAGATAACTGCCTGAAACATGACTTGCTGAGTTGCTGTCATTGAGCCAGCAAACCTCCTTTGTTAATAGACTAATGCCCAACACATAAAGCCACTCAACCCTATAACTTGAACATATTATGGTTTTTTTGGGCTTATTTTTGGATATTCAATTAACTGTTAACGGCAAATGCAGCTCCTTCAAGACTCCAAGTGCTGTACTCATCTCGTGACTATCGAAGTGAAGGCGCAGCTTCTGAGTGGAACGAAGTAACTGTAAGATCAAGTACTGAAGTTTTATTTCAGCCAGAGAATTCTACCAAAGTCCGAAAGTTCAAGCTATCTTCGGTTACCTCTATGTCGTTGAGTGCCTAAAATATGGCATGCCGAATGTTTGAATTTTATAAATGCTTTATTACAAATTTACAGTTTACAAAAAGGTTGTTGTCCATCTATCTCCTTTGAACTCCAAATCCTTCGTGTTTTATGTAGGCATGTTGTGGTTGTACATATTTGTTTGAGATAATTGAGCTTGAGCCAACTTAACGTAAAAACGGAGAATTAGAAAATTGTACCTTGGTATGTTTTGAGGAGCATTTGAGTCCTTGCATGAGAATGCAAATATTTCCAGTATTTATATGGAGAATTTGTAAATATAATTAGTAAGTTATAGGATCAACTTTCATTCGCTAGTAAACATACATTTTCATTTACCAGTGAATATACTGACATTCTTCAATTTGTCTCCAAATTATTGAAAATTATTTAAATCAACGGGTCACCATTTACCATTCAAAGGATTTGGCCCAAGTGGGGATTGCGTTATGCAGTCCTTCATCAAGCTTTTTGTCTTCTTAATACTAAAATGAGGGTTCAGTTATGGTACTACAGTGGTAACATACTATAATTGGATCCAGTTGTGGTGATAACTGTGAGTTAGATCCAATGACTGGAACTAGTTGTGGTATAATACCACTAGGGTACCATATTTTTGCCCCTAAAATGAATATTGTTGGGGATTCTTTTATATATATTTAATGCATGATACAATACACATTAATAGTAGTGATGTGAAATTTAGTCACTATTTATGAGGGCGGGTGTAACATTAAATATATATTAGGGTTTGCTATGTTGTTAGTTAAAGAATAAAGATAGTCGAAACATGACAAATAGAAGTTGACCTGTACTTTCAAACTCCGGGGTTAAAAGATTGGAGGTGGCCCCACTCCACGGGCATAGCTGCCATCAAATTAGCCTAAATTCGTTGCGCCGGGCTTTAAAAAAGATTAATTCAAAGCCATTCGCAAATGCATATCTTGCCAATTTGTAACCCCACGTGTAATAATATTTCATCATCCAGTTGACGATGATAAGCTTTCTTACAAAACAGGTTTATGATACATTTCTTAAATTTTCAGAAGTTTGCGAAATATTTCAACGGGCCCTTACAAATTTTTGAAATTTCAGGCAGTTTTTTTTTTTTTTTTATTTCGAAGAAAAACTGTAGAGAGAGATCAAAGAAACTTGACCCATACAAGAGATTAAAAAACTGTAGAGAGAGATCAAAGAAACTTGACCCTTTAATATAAGAGATTATGCTTTTAACATTTGAAATAATAAGAGCTTAATTTGTGTAAGACATACACGATAAAAGAGCCTAAATAATTTTAAAAAAAATTACATAATTGCAATATTAGTCCGCGGAGCAGTCAACTTGAAACTCGCCATCAAAATTTACCATCAGTTTGTTCAGCTTCTTGTTGCTTATTCTCTGTGGATGCACTCTTGTATCCTCAAAACTGCAGCAAAAATTACAAACGATTGAGATGAATTGCTTATCTACAAATTAACATAATAAAATATATAATGCGAAGTTTAAATTTAAATTCCAATAATCAACATAGAAAAATAATTTATTTTACGATTATGCATGTTTCGATGAAATTAAAAATCTCAAGAGTCACATATCTAATATGAAAATATGATAAACCTTAGCGGAGGAGTTGAAGTGTCGGAGGGTGGCAATAGCATGCGGGCGAGCTTCATGGCATCTTCGTTGCAATTGATGACGTGGTTGAAGCAGAGATAACGACCGTACGATGAAACATCTTCGAACACGCAAATGTGAGCATCAACGTAGAATCTCAGGTCCACCGAAACCATCACACCATCTTCGTACATCTCGGCCGCTCCTTTTAGATACGGATTCGAGATTGTGACGTCTGGACCCATCACCAGCCCTCCGTTTATCGACACCATGTTTATCCCTCGGTCCATCGCTAGGGCCCACGCTGTCCTCTCCGCCAGCGTCTTTGACAAACCATGCCATAACTGTTCGTCAACAACCCCAAAAAAAAAAAAATATTATTAATTATTAATTATATTCGCAGATTATTAGTGTTTAGTAATTAATTAATTAATTAATTTAAAAACCTTGAATTTCTTGCACAAATTGACGTCACTCCAATTTCGCTCATCGAAGTCATGCGACGTCGGATTGTCGCGGTGGTTACTCCAGATAACGGCGGTTAGAGAAGACGTGAAGACGACTTTGTCGATCGTATTTGTCTGTGCGCACGCTTCCAGCACGTTGTGAGCTGCCATTGTCTCTACATCCGCCGTTAATTCCTGCTCCCAGGGAAGTCAAGTCAACGTGTTATTATTAGTCATTTTATAATTCAATAATTTATTTATCGAGATATTTTTTATAATATAAAATGTCAAACTCGCAAAAATAATAAAAAGAAGAAGAAAAGTCGTTACATCGTAGGTGGAGTGGTCGGAGGGAGGCTCAAAGGAGTAGAACAGACCGGAGCATCCCTTTAAAGCATTCACGATGCTGTGATAATCAAAGGGGTCTGCCTGGAAAACTTTCAATTTCTTCTCCTCGTTGTAATTTAACTCTTCAATACATTGCAATTTTCCTGCTTTTTTTTTTTAAAAAAAAAAATGAAAGCAAGATAAAATAAAATAAATATAAAAACAAGATAAGATAAAAAAAATATTAGTAAATGATTGGAAATTCACACCTTAAAGAATTAAAATAATAAATGAAACCAGTGCAATGTACATGTGTTAACCTCAAAACTAAGTTCAGTTAACCTTGCAAAGTTGTGAACTTGTGATGCAGTGCGTGATGCACAAACACATCATGAAAGTAGAAAGCGATATGGTTTTGGATTCCATTCCCAAGTCAAAATAATAGATGATAAGGATTTTATGCTAGTTAAGTTTTTGTTCACCACTGAATTAAATGGTTAGAATTATTTTAAGATTTTTATTTTTTTTCTTTATTTTATCTAACTCAATAAGAATTTTTATTCGAGAAAAATTACCTTTTTATTTAATCACTTTTAACTGGACCAATCTTTAAAAAAAAAAAAAAAAAAAAAAAAGAGAGAGGTTGGAATGTTGGATACAGGTCCTCGCTATTAAGTATTAACTAAGGTAGGTTCTGGCAGAATTGAATGAATTAGCTGGACACGTGCGCCAACAAAACGAAACAGCTCTAAAAACATTTTTTGCTGTTTATATTTTTTGGGAAAATGTGTTGCTATAATTACCAAAAACAAATGTAAAAAAAGGGAGAAAAAAAAAAAAAACCAAATATTGAATTGAATTGGAAGAAATGAAAAAATGAAGTAATAAATTAATACCGTGGTTGTGGAGGGCAGCATGGACGGTGTAGCCTCTAAGCAAGAGACGGCGGACGAGGGCGGAGGCAAAGTGGCCGGAGGCGTCCATTACGCATACGGTCTTTGTTGCATTTGAAGAATTACAATCGTCTTGATCGACTGCAATTTCTTCAATACCGTCTGATGCTGATGATGCTGGTGGCGCCATTTTTGGGAGGAGAGGGAGTTTTAAGTAATTTCCAATTAATTCAAGAAGGAAAAGAAAGAGGAGGGAGTTTGATTTTGTTGCTGTTGTTGTTGTTGTTTGAAGAGGAAGACAGGTGGGAGGGAGGGAGGGAGGGAGGGGGGGGGGGGTTGTACAGGTATTTATTTTGTTAACAGAAAAGGAGAAGACTGAAGAGAGAGGACAAGTCAGGTGAAGTGAGTCTAAAACAAGAGATAACATTAAAAAGAGGGTTTGACTGGAGGAGCATTGAAAGAGTGTGGTTAGCTACTTAGCTGGGATGTGCAAATGTTGTTGGGATGGTGGTGGTTACTAGTCAGTTGCCCTCCCCCAAATGTGTTTCCCTTTTCAATTTCACAGACAAAACTACCCCCCCAACTCTCTCTCTCTCTTTGTTCTCTCTTGAACTCTTATTAATTGAATCATTTTGATGCCAAAGTTTGGTGGCATGTGCCTGATGATGCTGCTTCTACTTTACCATTAAATAAGTTATTGAATAAAAAATATATTTAAATATTTGATAAATTATATTATGACGGTTGCTGTAAGTTTAAAAATAATAATATATATATTTGATAAATTTTATTTTATTATATAATTATAAAAATAGATATAAGTTTAAATTTTTTTTATTTATATATTAGAATTTATGAAAAACAAGATATAATTATTTTTTGTTAAAACATTAAATTTTAGTAGAAATTTATAATAAAAAAAAAAGAGTAGTAACTTATTTTAATAGGTTGCTTATAAAAATTAATTTCTACCTACAGCTTATTAAATAAATTACTTTTAGAAATTTTGTTAGATACCATTTTTATCGGAACATCACTTTCAGTATTTTATCTTTAAATCACAAACGGAGCAATCAGCATCCTTGGGCTTCTCTTACTTTCTTCCTTTTCATTCATTAGAATATATATATATATATATATATATGGAGGAAGCTTGTTATCTCACATAATGATATAAAAAATATAAATTTTTTTATAATTATTTAATTAAAATTTAATAATTATAAAAATATAAAATAATAAAATAATATTATTTATATAACTGTAAAATGTTTTTTTAAAAAAATTATATTTCTTATATACCCCTCCCTCAAGTAGATTTAATGACTGTGACGTAGCATGTAATTAGGGCCTGTACATAGATTTGGCAAACCTTATACAAAATTGAATGACAGAAAGTCAGAAACATGTCATTGCTGTGAAAACGTGGGGCCGTGGGGCCGCCAATGCAAAGCTGACACCAGCTGGCGATGAAAACGAATCGAATTTTGACGTTTTCACTTGTCAGATTCGACAAAACTATGTTGCCCTGGTTAACTTTCTCGCAATTTTATCATTTTATAATTCAATTTATTTATTTGTTAAAACCGAAAAATAATACAGGTTTCAAAATCTTAACATATAATAATAATTATTATTATTTTCTAAAACTATGAGTTAAGTCATAGTAATGGTTTTTTGACAATAAAAAACTATGGTGTGTTTAATTCCTAAAATAAATATATTTATTATTTGTCATATATTAATATTATTACAAAAATAATATATTTTTATTACATGTCCAAATTATTTGCTATACATTAAATAGATTTTATGAAAAATTAACACGTGTCATTTTCATGAATTTTAGATTTTTTTGTGTTATTATATTGTTGCCCTTAGGGTTGGGAATGGGACGGGATGGGATGGGATTTACTAATCTCAATCCCGTCCCGTATATGTAAGTAAGATGAAAAAATGTCTCACTCCCGTCCTTATATTTTTTTTGGGACAAAAATATGTTCATGTCTCATCCCAAAAGAGATGGGATCCACCCAATTGGAAAAATTCTCATTTTTAATAGCCAATGAAATGGGATGGGACGGAATTTGACAATCCCACTCCCGTCCCGTATATGTAAATGGGATGAGAAAATGTCACATTCTCGTCCTTCAAATTTTTTTTTGGACAACAATA